>CM074718.1:246784475-248165308 GCA_037306005.1 Rhinophrynus dorsalis | reverse complement strand
TGGCTGCTTCAGTGACGTGAATTATGTGATAGTGAAACATTATGCCTATTTTGTATTGTTTATCGCCCACCTAAAGTCAAGACTTGAGTAAATAGGTCTACCGTCCCAGATTTGCTAGAGAGGTTTTACAAATACAGGAGGGTGCCACCTGTACGAAATGAGTCTAAACATTTGGGATATGTAGAAAAAAGAAATAAGACAGCGCAAAAAATAATACAATGTACCTCTGAATATGATATTCCAGATGGACTATGGAGACACCTTTCTCCTTTAGGTACGGTGCTCACATAAATAAGAGGCTGTCTTGCCTCTTAGTTGATATATTGATGTTTACTCAGTACACTTCACTGTAGTTTAGTTACTGTTTGCACTCCATTACATTTTAAAATAATAATTGTTGTTTCTAGTCCTCACCACACATTATTATTACAATGTGCGCACTGTGCCAGAAACTTTTAATTTATTTATATGGCAAACACATAGACACATAAACGCTGAGTACATAGCAAGACGCTGAAGTGTCCATGTGGCACTTGAATTTGGGTGCTGACTAGTGACATATAGCGTTTCTATGGTCTTTGCAGTGTTGGCTACTATATTTATATCATAATCTCTAGCTGATTATTATATTGAAACTTTTTAATTTTTTATTCCAATTATTTATAATCCTTTTAAATTTTGAATATTGTATGCAGATTGTCTATGCGTTTGCCATATAAATAAATTAAAAGTTTCTGGCACAGTGCGCACATTGTAATAATAATGTGTGGTGAGGACTAGAAACAACAGTTTTTATTTTAAAATGTAATGGACTGCAAACAGTAACTAAACTACAGTGAAGTGTACTGAGTAAACATCAATATATCAACTTAGAGGCAAGATAGACTCTTATTTATGTGAGCACCGTACCTAAAGGAGAAAGGTGTCTCCATAGTCCATCCGGAATATCATATTCAGAGGTACATTGTATTATTTTTTGAACAGGATTGCTGTGAGGTGTCTCCACCCAGAAGGTGCTGGCCGGGCTGAGCTTCAACATTGTGACGAGTGACCAACTAAGAGCACCGTGCCAGACTTAATCTGCAGCCATAGCATCACCCCCTCCTACTCTCCGGGTCCCGCTGACTGGCAATAACAGGTGAGTCACTAAGAGATCTGAAGCCTTTCTGGAAGTCCTTTCACTTGGAAAGGGGCTAGGTATTACCTGGGGGAGTTGCCTCGTGTGTAAATAATTTGTAGGTGGGAGATGAATGTGCATCACTTATGTGTTTCCTAACAGTAGTTATAATACAGCTCCCATCATCCCCTGATTATGACGTTGGGAAATGCCCAGCAATTACCGTAGAGCCCTGTATTGCACACTCACGGAAAACGGTGATATTGCTATACTCAGACAATGCTGTGGACCCCTCTTCAGAATAGATGTCAAGCATTTTTTTTATTTCTCTCCTGTGTTGCAGTTTGTTCACAACAGAATGTCTCAATTTTTCTTTTAACACATTACATCTATCACATTACAATCATTGATGTTTATTCTTGATGTAGTATGAAACACTACAATGTATATACACATAGAGTTATCTGATATGAGGGGAAATCAGGATAGGAAAACGAGAGAGAGGAATTTGGGTACTAAAGAGGGACAGTAGGGTAGGAGGCTGGTACCAGAAAATGAAACCTTAATCTTTACCCATGTACTAACATAGAATGTGACATGTAGTTTGTCCATGTTCGAGTCGACCACTTATGTTGAGTAGGATGTGACAGGCATGGGTTTTCGATGTTCGAGCATATGCTATATTGAAGGACAGGCATGGGGTTTCGATGTTCGAACATATGCTATATTGAAGGACAGGCATGGGGTTTCGATGTTCGAACATGCTAAATTGAATGACAGGCATGGGTTCTCGATGTTCGACGTTTGCATTGTGACTGGCATCCCATGCTGGAGTAGAGGTGACATGCACAGACTGGCAATGTACGACAATGTCCGTTTTTGGGATGGATCTTTTTCTAAATGCACACCCTGTCTGCAAAGAATGATAGCAGCTTGCACGGAGGCGCACTGCTATAATTTAACCCATGTTAAATTCGGCCGAATAATTCGGAATGGATCAGAATTTCGTCCGAATCGAATAGGCCCGGTCCGAAATTAGGATCATCCAAATTAGAAAAAAAAATTCATCCGAATTCGAATTTTACCGAAAATTTTGCCCGTGCACAAGTCTAGAAATAACCAACTCTCCAACCAAGTGCACCATGGGAAATAAATTCAAACTGACTCAAATGCAGATTTAACTCCTTGAATGTTTGAGTAATCTCCAATGCATAGCTTCACAATTCTAGCATGAGTTAAAGGGGATGTTTCACCCCTTTACAACTTTGCATAAATCTTTTCATTATATATTATAAATAATGAAAATTGTATATATTTAAAAAAACAAACAAAAAAAACAAAACACTTGTTTGTACAAATTAAAAGAATAAATGGAGCTCTGTACCTACTGCCAGGCAGACTGTGTTTAACTGATCTGTACCACAGTCTGACGCTTCTATCCAGCCTCCTCCAATGACGGAGGCTGTCTGTCTGTATGCTGGAGCGCTCTCATTGGCAAAAATCGATTTCTGGCCAATGAGAGCGCTCCAGCTTACAGACAGACAGCCTCCGTCATCGGAGGAGGCTGGAAAGAAGCGTCAGACTGCGGTACAGATCAGTTAAACACAGTCTGCCCGGAAGTAGGTACAGAGCTGAATTTATTCTTATACTTTCTACAAATAAGTGGTATTTTAAAAAATGTATACACTTTTCATTATTTATAATATATAACGAATTGATTTAGGCAAAGTTGTAAAGGAGTGAAACATCCTGTATAAAGCCCCATTTAAATCAATTTTAGAAACCTTTATTTGTTCTCTGTGATGCATTTGGTTTGCTTCAGAATGACTCCAGTTTGTTAGTGTACCAGCCTCACTGAGTATTAATTACAAAGGTCTAGGTTACATTACAGTTGATAACTGGGAACCTGTTTTAACAGCTTGTCATTGAAATCTGTGGATAATCGTATAGATAAAACCTTGATACATGTATCAACTGAAATGGATTCCAGACTAAAATGATTTAAAAGCAAAAAGTAATTCAAAATAGGGGAGGGCTCTGCTCATATGTGCTTACGATCTAATACTGATCGCATGCTGCTAAATAAGATTGAGCAAAATACCTCAACTGGCTCATAGCAGTCAAAAATGCACAGACGTGCAGAGGCACATATGAAACTATTCTCCAGTGGGTGGCAGACTGCAGAGAGAATGTTGTAAAGATGAGCCTTCTATCAAGCAGAAAATAAGCTGAGACACTTGCTTCAGTATTCTTAACAAAGCCTCTCTGTTAACTCATTTGTTACATGGTCATTTGTCCACTGTTGAACGGAGCAGCAGAACAAGTTTCCCTTGTAAGGATTTCATAAATAAAGATAGGATGAACAATGGACTAGAGGTCTTTATAAACACATTCTCAGTAAATTGTACAACAACTGTTTTGTATTCTGTACTCTGCAAATCTGGAGAATATAGTGCCATATATATGACCATAGAACATAGGTAAGGTATATTCATCAAGATTGATAACAGGATAGATAATATATATATATATATAGAAAAATATACAATATAATTGTAATCAATATAGTCAATATATATATATATATATATATATATATATATATATATATATATATATATACACTACAGTTCAAAAGTTTGGGGTCACTTAGAAAATGTCCTTGTTTCTGTTATGGGAGCAGCTTGACCGTATGGTACGTAAGAAGTGCCCATGAAGCCAATCCAGATTGTGGGAGGTGCTTCAGGAAGCATGGGGTGAACTCTCTTCACGTTCCCTCAACAAACTGACATCTAGAATGACAAAGGTCTGCAAGGCTGTAATTGCTGCAAATGGAGGATTCTTAGACAAAGCAAATTTTGAAGGACACAATTATTGTTTAAATTAAAAATCATTATTTGTAACCTTGTCAACATCTTGACTGTATTTCCTATTCATTTTGCAACTCATTTGATGGAAAACAAGGACATTTCTAAGTGACCCCAAAGTACTGAACAGTAGTGTGTATATGTGTATATATATATATATATATATATATATATATATGTGTGTGTGTGTGTGTGTGTGTGTATAATCTTCAATTGTCAGCTAATAAATCCTTTCCTCAAACCAATATGCCTTTTGTTATTCCTGATGACAAGCTTCAGTAAACTATTTGATGATAAGCAGCTTTTCAAAGTTATAAAAATATTGTGTTTATAAGATTTTCAAAAACTTGTAAGCATTATTTGTTTATATGGTTGTTTGAACTGTAACTGTTGCTGAAAACCTCTCATTTTGTTGACTAATTGCAGACATGCAATAATAAATATTTTGCTCTTATTCACAGATATTGCCAGTGTTTTCATTATTCTAAATATATTTGTTAATATGGATTACATCATGATAATGACAAATCTTATAAATTTCAGTACAATGACATATACCAGTATATTCATCCCTAGGATGGCTTGTTAAAGGGATAGTAATACTTCGTTTTATCTTTATTTTATTTTGTAGGCATTAAAAAAAAACATGAAGAATGATATGTCTTATCTCTCAAACCTTTATGGTTTAAGAGATATTCACAAGCAAAGTTTCCCCCTCCCGCCCCTTTTACCTAGTGTAAGCAATCTCTTCTCAGATGTGGAATCCAGTCCATAGACCAGACAGATAACAGCAGGGAACAATCTTCTTTGTATGAAAACAATGGAATCCCTGCCCCCCTTGATAAGCTTTTCAGGTTTTTCCCTTATCTTAATTGAAGATTGTCCCTCTCTGCAGTCTACCTGGGCACCTCCCTTCTGCTCTGGCTGAGCAGTGTTACATCAGTAAAAGGGGCGGGAGGGGGACACTTTGTCATTGAATTACTCTTGAACTACAGCGCTGACAGTATTGAAATAACACTCTCCAAAGTCCAAATACTATGATGATTAATTAGAGCTGCTTTTATTATGAAACATTACTATTCCTTTAATATAAGACATTTGTGAAGATGAAGGGTGCACTGATTCTAATGCAACCAACCCCGTCGCACAAAAGTCTAATATGTAACCCTTTAAGGACAAGCAGGAAGTGCAACACATTACTTGGCAATTAAAGAGTTAAAAAAAAATATTGACGAACTCTCTTTAACAGTAACAGATGTGTATAAAACATCCCTCAGCATTATCATGTCTCTGTTTTTTTAATTTGATAATTTGGGCTGATACACATACACAAGCATGCTAACACACTCACACACATACACAAACACTTAGTACTTAAAAAAATCAGACACACATATACATACACACACATGCATATACAAACACACACACATGCATATACAAACACACACAAACTCACAAATATAATACAGATATCTATGCACATACATACAGTATATCCAGACCCACACATTCAGACATGCACACATCCAGATTTATAACCCCACCTCCACACACACACACACTCACACACACACACAAATGTAACTTCAGATGCACACACACTGGTGCATTCACCTGACAATCTCCCACTATAAATGTTCCCCTTATATTAGGGTAGAGTGGCAATCAAGGTAGAGCAGTAAGGAGTGTTATGCACCTCACACATGCCAGCCAATATCAGTGGCTGTTCTCTTCTGTTCAGGTAAGAGAATCAAGACAGTGTCTAGCTGCAAGTCACAGTTCTAGCCAATGGGACTATGTACATTTTTATCTTGCTTTACAGGAGCATTTAGGCCAGAGGCTGCAACCCCCCCCCCCCCCCAAACACACACGAAGACATCCTATAACAATAAATTACTGCTTTTTTGTCAGATTGAGGCTTTTCCCATTTTTTTGTGCTATTAATATTGTGGTATTAAATTTATAATGTACACATTTACGTTCTTTGTTGAATATAATGTTTTGTAGCTTTTAGTTTTATTGATACAATTTCCTATCTTCTCTTCTTAAAGTGGAACTTCCACGTTAATTCAAGTTTGCATATTTGAAAACTGCGTAAGAAACAGCCTATGTGTTCTGTCAATAAACATTCTAACAAATGTCTAGTTTAGGAGAGATTCACACTTTTTTTTAAGGGGAAAGTAAAAGTGACAATTTCCTGGTACTGCACAAAGCTTAATTCGCATGTGAAATGTCATTGAAAACTTCATTAGCATATGACACATAACTGAAAATGCTTAATTAGCATACAAAACATCCCTGAAAAGATTCATTAGCATATGACACGTCACTGAAAAGCTTCATTAGCATATGAAACATCATTGTTACAGCACAGTTACCATGATTAGCATACATTAGCAAATGGCAACAAGTGTGAATATCTCTTTAACTGTACATAGCTGGTGTTTTGGCTAAATTGACACCTAGGCAGTTTTTTTATGCAGTTTTCAAATATACAAACCATGTTCATCTCTCATACCTTTATGGTTTGAGAGATAACCGAAGGCAAAGTCCCCCCCTTCACCCCCTTCCCTGAAGTCAGCATTATACTGACTGCAGGGGAAGTCTGTCGTACGACAGGCTTGCGGCTCTGCAACTGAGCCAAGATCCTGTTAGTGACAAATAATTATTTCACAGAAACGGTCTTCTACATGTGCTTGGTTTGCAGATTAAAGTCAGACTGGATATCCCTGCAGTCAGCACAACGCTGACTTCAGGGAAGGGGGAGGGAGGGGGAAACTTTGCCTTCGGTTATCTCTCAAACCATAAAGGTTTGAGATATGAACCTGGGGGCTATTAAATTATTTTGGAAATACCTACAATATGGGGGATAGTAATATTAAAGTATTACTATCCCTTTAAAGGAATGTCTTTCTTCATTTTGTTCAACTAATGTGATGCATTAGGAAAGCATTATATGGTATCTTGAATTATTCCTTTTCCACATCTGACAACAGGATGAAGTGGGAGCATATATATTTAGTAAGACAAACAATGTCTTGTTGTTCTTGAATGCTACATTGCATGTGAAGAGGTGTCTTCCATCCTTTGAAGTTCAAAAAAAAGCAGTGATGTCTTCATCAGTCACTCATTCAGCAGATAAATAACTGCATTTCCTTTGAATCCAAAAATATCTTGTCATTTATAGATGTTGAATGACTAACATTGTTTTTAACTTTATAAGAGTAGTCTGTAGTACTTACTACCACTTAGATGAGACTCTAACATTATTTGACAAAAACTAAAGGTAAATGGCAAATGTGCAAATCTTTTTTTTGTTTTCTTTTGTTTTTTTTTTTAGCTAGCACTGCCCTTGCCAGTACTGAAAGAAACACAGTTAAACTCAGTGTTAGGCTAGCCAAACTGTTCATTATAAGAAAATTAAATAAATATTTTCATTTTTAAATGTAATATATTTATCCATAATGAATACTACAAAATCTACAGCATTAAAGGAGAGGCATCTCTTTCTAAATAATAAACCACCACACATTTAACTTACTCTAGCCTCCCCCACCCAAAAAAAATGAATTACCCCTATGAATTTAGCCATTGTAGCATTGTTCAAGAGGTAACAATTGGTCCTGAATGTCATGGAAGTGGACATGACAATTGTTAGCATTACCACAAGACATAAACTCTGCCCACTTTGCATGATAACCATAACCCCTTAAGGACCTGCGGTCCCAGGGTGTGGACCAGACAGCGAAATTTAATGTGACGGCACATGTTTCTGATCACGAGTGCCTGCAATCCGAACGGGGGACTGATAGTGATCGCTCCGGTCTTGGATCGGACAATTTCAGTCCCAGCTACTACTCACAGCGCTCCCGCAGGAGCACTGTGAGTAAAAAATATGTGACGTGCCAGGACCGTCACTGGTCCTTTAGGGAAAAACAGCAGTGACGGTCCTGACACATCACTGGACGTTAAGGGGTTAAAGGGGAACTATAAAATACTGGTAAAATACTTTCACAAAAAAAAACTTGATGGACAACATTCTAGAAAAATAGTTGCTTTCTCTTTATATGCAGTAATATTGTATGCACCATTAATTGGTTTAACCTTTTAAGGACCAGAGGGGCAGGGCTAGAGTCCTGCAGGAACGCGTGGGAATGGCGTCCCTGTATATTTTACAGAGCAGGAACGCCATTCCCACTAGCAGGACTCCCGTGCTCGGCACCACAACACAGTGAGCTCCCTAGTCACTGTCGGCTTTTTAGTAATGCGGAGCGCACTGGGAGATGACATCATCTCCCAGTGTGCTCTGCATTACTGAAAAGAAGTCCGCGTGGGAGCTCCAGCAGCTACAGGTCTGTGCCAAAGGAGGCACAGACCTCTCTTGCCAGGCCGCTGGACCACCAGAGAGGTAGGAAACTAACACAGGGGGCAAGTTGGAGCTGATGGGGGCAATTTGGAGCTGATGGGGAGCAAAGTTGGAGCTGATGGGGGCAAAGTGGAGCTGATGGGGGCAAGTTAGAGCTGGTGGGGGAAAAGTGGAGCTGGTGGGGGCAAAGTGGAGCTGATGGAGGCAAAGTGGAGCTGGTGGGGGGCAAGTTGGAGCTGGTGTCGGGGCAAGGTGGAGCTGGTGGGGGCAAAGTGGAGCTGGTAGGGGCAAGTTGGAGCTGATGGGGGCAAAGTGGAGCTGATGGGGGGCAAGTTGGAGCTGATGGGGACAAAGTGGAGCTGATGGGGGCAAGTTAGAGCTGGTGGGGGAAAAGTGGAGCTGATGGGGGGCAAAGTGGAGCTGATGGAGGCAAAGTGGAGCTGGTGGGGGGCAAGTTGGAGCTGGTGGGGGGCAAGGTGGAGCTGGTGGGGGCAAAGTGGAGCTGGTAGGTGCAAGTTGGAGCTGATGGGGGCAAAGTGGAGCTGATGGGGCAAAGTTGAGCTGATGGGGCAAAGTGGAGCTGATGGGGGCAAAGTAAAGTTGGTGGGGGCAAAGTGAAGCTGATGGGGCAAGGTGGAGCTGATGGAGGCAAGTTGGAGCTGATGGGGGCAAGTTGGAGCTGGTAGGGGGAAGTTGGAGCTGGTGGGGCAAAGTGGAGCTGGTGGGGGCAAGGTGGAGCTGGTGGGGGGCAAAGTGGAGCTGATGGGGGCAAGTTGGAGCTGATGGGGGCAATTTGGAGCTGATGGGGGGGCAAAGTTGACCTGATGGGGGGCAAGTTGGAGCTGGATATAAGACACTCAAACCCAGTTATATTTAACGCCCAATGGCTCATCTCCTTCTCCTGCCCCCTCTCTGTCCTATATTCCCCCTTTCTCTCCTGTCCCGTTCTTTCCTGCTTTGTTGCTCTCATGTGTTCTTACCATAGCTGGGAACTCTCTGGTTTTGCTCTGGATACTCCAGTTTTGACTCTGCATTACCAGGACTACGGGGCAGAGTCTGATTCTCTGGATGTGGGGAGTTTCTGATTAAACTCTGGCCACTTGTGCTCCTTCCCATCCTGTTCCTCCCACTCCCCGCCCTCTTTTCCCCTATTCTGCCTATTCCTTTTAGGCTTTACAAGTCCCACCCTCACTCCGATTAAGCCCTGCCCCTTTTATGATGCAGGACCAAAACATTCCCAGGTATGGTTCCTACTAATCTGCCCTCTCTCTTTTGTGCTTCCCCACCTCTGCCATTCTCTTCCAGCCTCCCCACAGTCTCTTCTTAACCCTGCCCTTCCTTCCCCTTTCAATTGATTTGGATGGTCCCAAAATGTACTCCCTGTAGTGGACCTTACATTGAACACTTTTAGCTTTTATCAAACAGTTATATATACATATCACACTATTATATTCTGTTCTGTTTTTGAGGGAATCTACTCTACTGAGATATTAAATTAGATAAGTACATTTTGTTTTCTAATGTTGGTGCTTCATGGGTAGCACATATATTACTTGCTTGTCTCTATTCACTTTTTTGGGTGGTATTGTGTATATTGCTGCACTATTGTATTAAGTGCAGGTTGATTGAAACCTTAGTGCTATGTTTTATTTACTTCTAAATTTTACTCTATGGCTGCCAGATAGATCTGAGACACTGACTGCAAATGTTTCACTCAGTCCTACTTCTGGGCATATTTATGATGTCAAATGTTGAGAAATTATATTGATATTCAAGTTACAAGTTGTACTAATCATCAAAAGTCAGTATCAAAGCCAGTACCTTCAATAATATACAACACATGGATTACATATTAAAAATATAACAATATAATGGAAGAAATTAGGATGGTCATGGTAGAAAGACACTATATAATTGCACAAAGTAGTTACATAAAATAAATCTACAATAACACGTACTAAAAAAAAAGATTGTTAACACAGATAAAATGATGAGGTCAACTAATGATGTATATTCTTTGTCTTTTTCTTACAGACAACTTAAAGGGATAGTAATACTTCATTGTATCTTTATTTTATTTTGTAGGCGTTAAAAAAACATGAAGAACGATATAAGTCTTATCTCTCAAACCTTTATGGATTGAGAGATATTCGTAAGCAAAGTTCCCCTCCTGCCCCTTTTACCTAGTGTAAGCCATCTCTTCTCAGATGTGGAATGCAGTCCATAGACCATACAGATAACAGAAGGGGACAATCTTCTTCTTATGAGAACAATGAAAGCCCTGCCCCCCTTGACACGTTTTTCAGGTTTTTCCCTTATCTTAATTGAAGATTGTCCCTCTCTGCAATCTACCTGGGCACCTCCCTTCTGCTCTGGCTGAGCAGTGTTACATCAGTAAAAGGGGCGGGAGGGGGATACTTTGTCATTGAATTACTCTTGAACTACAACTCTGACAGAATTGAAATAACACTCACCAAGTCCAAATACTGTGATGATTAATTAGAGCTGCTTTATTATGAAACATTACTATCCCTTTAAGACATGCAGCACAATGAGGTACAAATCTCCAGTTAGATAATGCTCTACAATCCCAGTGCTATTCTATAGTGTCTTTTTCTAGTTAGAACATTTGTAGCTGCCTATTAGAAATAATTCAATAAGGCATTAATATTTATATTTGTTAATTGCTTTTTTACCTGGTTCTAGCAATGATCAACCAACACCCTCACATCCTTACCTTCAAACCAAAGAAATAGCCCACATAAAAATAAGAGTAAATGGAAATACACACACACATATATATTTATATATATATATGAAGAATAAAAAAGTGTAATGCAACATCATCTTTTTCATGAGAAAAAAACTGATAAATGCAAACTCTAAAGTGACACATGTACAGCAGCAGCGCTAATCAAGGTTATTATTGGCTGTTAATAAGCCAACTAAAGACCACACACCTAAATGAGCCAGTGATTGGCTGATTTCTATGTCTAATCTAAGTTTTTGTAGTTAGGTAAAAGGTAATAATGGTTGATGTCAAACAGAGGCTGAAGTACTAAGAAAACTGGCTACATTTTGTAGTAAACAAACCAACTACATTTGAGAACAAACTCCAGCTGATTTTAAACACTGTTTTATCCCCTTTGCTTTGTAAAGTATTGGAGACGTCTCAAGAATTTAAGGGGATAAAACCTAAATGCTCATTTGGATATTTTTATTTGTTCCTTATAGCACTGATGGCTTGCCTCAGAATTAGTCTACTTTTCTTTCTACATGAGCCTCACATTTTCTGGCCATGATTCCCCCACAGGGCAAATGCCCCCGTGATGTCTATTCAAGTTACAGAGCTGAGTGAAGAATAAGAGGTCATCCATTAAGAACAGAGGAAATGTGCTTTCGACTAAATCAATGGAAGGGATTTTTTTTACAGTAAGGACACTAAACTTATGGAATTCTTTGCCTCGGGATGCTGTGCTTGCAGATACTGTGCTTGCAGATACTGTAACGGATTTCAAAAAAAATATTGGATACCTATCTAGTATAGAACAATATTGAGAATTATGACAGTTGGCTTCAAAGCAGATATGATGTTGATCCAGGGAAATATCTGACTGCCATTTGGAGTCTGGAAGGAATTTTTTACCCACTTGGGGCTTAATTAGAAATTTCTTCAATGTATTTTTTGTTGTTGTTTTTTTGTCGTCCTCTGGATCAAAATGGGTGGTTAGGCATGGGCTGGACTTTCTTTTTTCAGTCTCATCAACTATGTTATTATGTATGTATGAATCTGCCAACACAGCTATACTGGACTAAGACTCCATTGTGGCTGCATTTCAGAGTCAATACTACAATGTATGATTGCTGTAGTAAATACATATGGACAAACTGCATCTTTAATGCCAGCAAGCCCCTTATGTTTGCATGGTCAGGAAAATGGAGCAAATTTACATTATTTCTTCTGTGTCTTGTTTATTTCATTGTGCCATGTAATTACCATAGTCTGCCCCACTGGTCTCCCCTTAGTAGAAGTGTCAATAAGGAGAGATCATTTTGGGGCAAATAACTTAGTAACTTGGCATTAGGTAGTGCTAGGAAATTGACTCCAGTGCCACTTTTTGCAAGAACTGTACAGTATTTTTGTAGTACATTTCCCCAAAATCCAAAACCCTTCATCTGTAGTTTCAAGGGAAACTGTAGCAAACCACAAAAGCAGTGTCACAGCTTCCACCAACCATACCTACAGAGCCGACACAAAACATATTAACCAATCAACCAGTTACCCACAATCCTGTGGGTCACTGACCAGGAATGGACAAATAGCTAGCATTCTAAATAATTTATGAACATAAATGTGGGACAATGAACCAAAAGACACAACATGCAAACAGGCCAAAGAAATGGGGATAACACAGATGACTCTACCTAATTAAGATTAACTATAATTAGCTGGTACCCTGGGGATTTTGTTTTGCTTGTTTTTTGTTCAAAAGCACTTGTGCAGAATTATGACATGGGCTTGACTCCAGGCCTAAACTGCTGGACATCTCAGTCAAAATGGAATGCCCTGGACTGGAACCCCACTGACTCTTGTTTCCTCTGTCTTTCTCTCTGACAATTATAGCTCATGGCAATGGACTCCTAAACCAATAAAACTCTGAGATATCACCACATTCCTAACCCCACTCTGGGTCTGTACGATGAAAAACTGTTGTAAATTTGGTGGGAATTGGGAGAAGTGGCACTAACCCTTTGAGTGCCAGAGGGGTATGGAATGCATTGCAAAGCAATGCATTCCATACCCCTCTGGCACTCAAAGGGTTAAGGGCCATATCACCAATAGATAGGAGGAATTCTGTACCGTGAGAGAGAAGGAACCATCCTCATTGCTTTAAATATTTGAGTGCCAGAGGGGTGTAAATGGCATTACAAAGCAATGCATTGGACACCTCCTCATAACTCAAAGGGTTAAGTTGGGCTTTTAATCGCTTGAACGCTAAAAAGATCATGAACAATGTGTTGACAATGTGCCGCACAAGTGGGTAAATACCCTGTTTGAATCAAAAGGAATTCTGGGAATTTGTATGTTACCTGTGCTGTAGTTGGTTTGCCATAGAATTCCTCTTCATTCTCTGTGTATATGGTCTTCATTTCTTGGCTGTTACAGAGCTCTATAATATATTGCTTTGCAAAGTGCTGGAGGCTCTTTAAGAGGCAAAGGGGCTATTGAGAGTCACTCCATTGTTACCTGCTTGAAAGGAGCTATTTTAAACCCTTTGAGTTCCAGAGAGGTACGCAACGCATTGCAATGTGTTCCTTATCTCTCTGGCACTTAAAGGGTTAAAACCAATACCTGTTTAGGAATGTGTGCACAAAAGAAACATAGAGTAATTCTGGGGCAAGCCAATTGCAGAATATGGGATGAAGAAAAATCCTACTGATTTAAAGGAATGGTAAATTTTAATTTTGACTTCTGCAAGTACATGATATGTATAATTAAATTCCCTAAACATTAATTATTTTTTCTTAATCTCTTTTTTTTTTTTTTTTTGCATTTTAATATCTCTGACAGAGAACATGAAAAAAAATTAAGAAAATAAAAAGTATAGGAAAGTTGACTGCATATTTTATGTACATGCCAAAACGTAATAAAAATAATTGATAACTGGTCTTTTAAATGGCACTTTTAACCCTTTGAGTACCAGAGGGGTATGTAAAACATTACCTTGCTGTACACTGCATATTCTTCTGGCACTCAAAGGGTTAACTCCTTGGGGGAGATTCACTAAGCGGTGATAAAGAGGAGATGACTTCTCCAGTGATATCACTTCTGCAGTTCCTATGTTATTCTCTGGAATATATTCACTAAGATCTCCAAAGTTGAAGAAATTTTAGTGCTTAGGCTCCATAGGATAACATAGGAATTGGAGAAGTGATAGACTGTAGATGTCATCTCCACTTTATCACCTCTTTTTTACTGTTTAGTGAATCTCCCTCCTTGAATGCTAGAGAGGTTTCCAGCACATTGAAAAGCAATGTGCGGTGAACTCTTCTTGTGTTCAAAGGGTTAAAATCCCCATTTAAATAAAGGATAATTTCGTGAATGTTTATTTCTCCCCTGTGTTGCAGTTGGTTTGCCCCAGAATATCTCCACTTTTCTTGTGCATACAGTCTACAGTAAGGTAAACCGAATTATCAGGCTACAAGGAAATGTAAGACTGAAAAATGTGTGGAAAAAGGGCACATTAGAGGTAAGTAACACCTTTTAATAATATCTCTCACCTTATTTAATATAGCAAGAAAATCCTAATGGCCCATATGAATTTGCCATTGAGCCTTTGTTCAAGATATAACATCTTCAATCTCAGTCTTGCATGTCATGTCCATGGAGGCAGACATGACAGTTACATAACAGTCACGAGTTAGATTACAGGACACAAACGCTGCTCACTGCATATGATAATCATTCAAGAACCAGAGGCGTGTGCAACATGCATTGTTCAGGCTTCTGATCCTTAACCCCTTAAGGACCAGCCATGTGGTCACACAGCCAGTACTTAAGAACCACAGGGCATTTTTTTTTTCTGAAATGAAATCAGGGGTCCCCGTGCCGCTGTATGCCTTTCCTTATCGTAAGTTTTCCCGTTACATCATTATATATATGTACGTTCTGGGTCCTTAAGGGGTTAGAGAAGCTGTCATGTCTGCCTGCATGAACATGACATCCAGAACTTACTGAGGATGTTATCCCTTGAAAAAAGGAGGAAGGATGACATTCATAGGGGCTATTAGGATTTTCTGTCTATAGAAAGGTAAGTTATTAGGAGGTGTTAGTGTTCATATAACAAATCATATGAGTATCTAATGGAACACAGACATGAGGACACCCATTTTATCACAGTTGGTTAATGCAGTTTTATTTTAGTTATCTGTAGCAAAAACAAGAAAGCAGAGAAATATGTAATCTGTAACTATAAGAATATTCCACTTTTTATTTAACAGAAGAGAGGAAGAGTACTCCAGCACTCAAGGATCTTTATTTAACAGAAGAGAGGATGAGTACTCCAGCAATCAAGGCTCTTTATTTAACAGAAGAAAGGAACAGCACTCCAGCACTCAAGGCTCTTTATTTAAGAGAAGAGAGGAACAGCACTTCAGAATTCAAGGTGCTTTATTTAACAGAAGAGACAGAAAAGAGGAACAGCACTAATTAATTATGAAGGTGAAAAAACATGAAGTTTGATATCCAATGTTTTTGTCAAGGGCTTGAGAAAAATCCAGTAATTAACTGAAATTTAGATCATTAAACTTCAGATTTTTCACCTTTATTGGTTCCTTGGGTGTGCACATATAAACCAAAATGTACTGCTAATAATAATGCAATATATATTTGTAAAGGGATATGAACAAACATAAATATTTTTAAACATCCCACGATCCCTCCACTGGATATTAGTCCAATTATTCAGAGGGTCATTGTTTAGTGTAGACACCTGATCTAGCCCCAGGATGGTGTCTTTGGAGTCCTCTGCAGAAATAATTGGTAAACTCAAAGCGATTTCTGGTTTGTATCCACAACCGATGACAGAGTCAAGGTTCCTTCAATCAGCTCTCCATTCCAGAAAGAAAAGTCCAGCCAGGCACAGTATACTTTATCCAGACACACTTGAGTAATACAAAAAAACCCATACAATCTGGTCATGCAGTTTATCACAGAAAAAAAATGTAAAATTCAACTTCTGTTTTGAAGGCATAAAACAAGAGGGGTTCAAGATTTTACAACATAGCTTCTCAGTCTCCACTCTCTCTCTCCACTCTGTATGTATGTGTGCTTTTGTATCTGGACAAAAGTATATATAATCATCATCATTTTCAGCCATTGTCGATCCACTGCAGGATGAAGGCCTCCCCATCAACTTCAGTCTTGTTATTTGTGTTGCCACTAAGTACCAACAAATTTGGTTATTTCATCAGCTTATCGGGGGTTATGCACTAAGGCATGAAAATGAGATGATAACGTGGAGAAGGTTTCTCCAGCAATACCACTTCTCCAGTTCCTATGTTATTCTATAGACCTTATGCACCAAGATCTCCAAAGCTGAAGAAATCTTAGTGCATAGGCTCCATAGGATAACATAGGAACTGGAGAAGTGATATCACTGGAGAAGTCTTCTCCACTTCTCCACGTTATCACCACTTTACCATGCCTCTTATAAAATATGAATACATTTTTTTTCATTTATTTGACTATTTATTATTGAGTTTTTCCTTTTTTACCATTTTCAACCTTTTGCTCCTATGTGTGGCCTTTTTTCATTTTACTTTCTTTAGCCCCTGATTTTCTTCTGGTGTCCTTTGGATGAGGTCAGCATTGAACTTGCACATTTCTTCTTTTATGCTTTTCCTAATGGTCTTGCACATTTCTTCTTTTATGCTTTTCCTAATGGTCTTGCACATTTTGACCTATTCTATCTTGTTTCAAATATTACCTTTTTGCTTCATTTCATTATGCCAACTGATTATTTTGATATTCAGGTTGTTTCTTCTTTGTTTCACAGCAGTTGCAAGGGCATGGACAGTGTCTACAATAGTCTCAATAATTTTTCATTGTGGGTTGAAATGTCTGTGTCTAGAAGGTCTTGAAGCACATTTAAGCAATTAGACAGTGCTAGCTCAAAATTCTTCTGATTTTTCATAAGATGGCTACTGCTGTTCTTCACGTTTGTTGACTTGATCATTTTCTTTCTTTCTTAGTTGCAGTCAATTTAGATTTTTTCTCTCATTGTACAATAGTTACTTCCAACATTAAAATGGTTTAAAACTGTCACTGAATATCGTTTTATTATGTGCAAGTATGAAGTCGATTTCACTTGTACTACCATTAGGGCTTTTCCATGCCAATTTTCTCTGGGCCTTTTCCTGTATAAAATAAATTCATGATGTGCAAATTTGTTCTTCTGCAAATCCGATCAGGTGGTTTCCTCTTTTGTCACTTTTTCCAGTTCCATGTGGTCTGATCAATTTTTCACCATTTTGGATCTTATCTATTCTCACATTCAACTCTCCCATAATAAATTTATAGTGCTAATTGTCCTGTTTGTAGAGGCATAATAAATCACCATAACATTTTTCAACTTCATCATCACTGTGGCTACTTTGTAGGGGCATAAACCTGAATGATTTAAAGAACAAAGTGACTGTGATAGCACAGGAAGCAATTCTTTCAGTACTTTCTATCTTTACAACTGAGTCTGTCAGTCTTTTGTTAATCAAGAATTAGATTCCTCCATATTGTTCATCATTGGTTCCTTTATTAGTTTAGTCAGTGTCCATCTTCTATGACTAAATCTTTGTGTTATTTATGAGTCTCACATAAGCCGATAATGTCCCAGTTGATGTTATTCAGTTCTTGTTCTCTCAGCATGCAACCATACTCATAGATCGAATGTTAAGAGTTCTAATGTCTAAATACCAAAGACAGCCTGATAGAACCTGGTAATTCTTTGCAGCCTCGGCCATTTAACTAGTCTCCCTGCTGCTGTAGGAAGTAGCTCACAATCCTCTGGGGAATGTTTGTTGTGGGAATGCTACTCTGGTCCAGTGTGGGATGGCAGGTTATATATATATATATATATATATATATATTCTATAACATAAAGTCCTAGAGTGCGTTGCTCACTGTGTGCGTAACCACACATGTGCAGTAGGGACTTGCACCCAGTAGCTCCGCTGCTGTGCGGGAGCACAGACAGGCTGTGAGCCATCCGGAGTTCCCTGCTCCGGATCAGCCCATGTATATGGACTTTGTAACTAGTATATATATATTTCACAAAGTCCTGTGAGTGTTTCTTTCCTTTTTATCTACATACGATATGGATCTCCCTGGCACTGGTACCCAGGCAGTTGTCTTTTTAAAGTGAGAGTGCTTCCCTGCCAGAGCAGTGAAAGGGAGATTGGGAGGGAGAAAAGAGCCAGAGCAGTGAAAGGGAAGGCGGGAGTTATAAGAGAAGCGTTAGAGAGGCAAAAGGGAGTGCGGGATTGAGAGCAGAAGAGCTGAAGTGGGTAAAGGGAGGGTGGGAGAGAGAACGGAAGAGCTGGAGTGGAGAAAGGGAGGCTGGGAGAGAAAGCAGAAGAGCTGGAGTGGGTAAAGGGAGGCTGGGAGAGAGAACGGAAGAGCTGGAGTGGAGAAAGGGAGGGTGGGAGGGAGGCAGAGGAGCAAACACATGATTGCGAAATGGTAAATAACACAGTGGCCATGTCCCTGCAGTGATTTGGCCAGCAATGGACAAGGAGAAAAGCCCCACTGGCCAATCCTGTCCAAATCACTGCCCCAAAGAGCATTTTCCTACAGTTATTTGGCCAAATCACAGCCCCCTACTGCCCTGGAGAGTGGCTGGTAGGAATGCAGTGATATATAAATGTATTGTACGAAAGCTATTCTAAGCTAAAATAGGCACAGCTTTTTTGTGTGTTGTGCTTACCTAGCACCTGTGTTTGTACAGTACATACCCATAGGAGCAGTTGTATGATTTTAATCAATCGTATATGTGTATAAAATGAGCTGCTCTGACTGATTTATACATTCCACTCATTATAAATATACTAACTCCGTTACAGTACAAATAACTAACTCAAAAGTTGTGAGTATAAAAACAAAATGTAATATAAATTGAGTAACTCAAAAGAATAATGTAAGGAATATTTATGCAAAAATGTAGTGTTTATAAGTATGGGTTTATAGAAGAGGAAATTAAAAGTGGTGGTGTGCTTTCTAATTATTAGTATGTGATTTAAGCATATTGCTTTCTCCAAACCTTTTGATTTTCTTTTCATTATTATCATGTTAAAAAGTCTTCAATGTTCTTTGAATGAGGATTGTGCTGTAAGTATCAAAGAAGTAAAAATATGTAAGGATTACAGTGACAGCTATATTATGTTTGTATCATGGCTTTCTTCCAGGTAGATCCCAAGGACAAACCGTGAGCGTTCAAGGGCATTTTTTTTAATGGAAGCATTAAGCATTGAATGGAATGTTAAAATATATACTAAGGTAGAGATGGCTTGGAGATATGGACCTCCCGTGAAAGATTTATTCATGTTTGCCATTTCTTTAAAGTATTAATCAAACACAGATTAAATCAGAATCAATATAACCCCCTGGAATCTAGAGTAACCTCCATCTCATTGTTCATGTGAAATATACTGTGTGTCACTAGGTGACAATTGCTTTTATAATTGACTATGTCATTTTGCAGTGTTCATTTAACCCTACATAATGCATTGCTTGTACTTACAATAAACATTGTATAAAGTCATAATAAACACTGTTATGAAAATGTATATGCTGTAGAAAAGGGGAGGTCAGGCAGCAACTGGAGGGCCTTACCTTGTCCATCCCAGCTGTAAAACATTTCCTGTTAAGCAAAACCTGGGTACTCACAATGTGTGATGATATTTTATTGAAAAGTTAATACAGTTCAATCTTGTATTTTTTCTAATAATCTGTTAGTATTATTGTATATAGAAAGATTTTATCTGCAACCAGAGCTCTTCATAGACTTCACTGGGAACTGGAAAAGAGTATATGATATCAAATATATAGACCAGAACCCGGTAGCTGGATATAATTACCCCGCTATAAAGCCTACACTTTTCAATGTGTTTCACAGCTTTATATAGAGGCTTCATCGGAAAACAGTATATTACAAAGCGTCTGCTGGTAATGAGTTTAAATACCCTTGTGAAGGAGTATGTTAATTATTATGTCATATGACGGAGCATGGTTTCCCTAATGTTTGAAATACAGTACATGGGAATATCATCAATATCAGCCTCATTGTAACGCATCTATTGGTCAGAACTTCATTTATACAATTAGTTAATTGAGTTCTTTGTTTATTTTCTTTGCAGATTGGCCTAAATTATATCAGCATCAGTAATACAATATCCCCTCATAATTATTTTGTTTGAAAGTATAGACTGCTTGTAGTGATGAATAAGTATGTCCTGTACAACGACGACTCCTTACATGTGATAAACTTTTTTTTTTCAATGTTCCGAGTTTATACAATATAGACCTCTGTTATACCATTAGATCAATTAATAGTTTTTAGACCAGTAACATAGTCTGATATTTTGCCAATTAGAGCAAATATAGTGGTGATTAAATTATAAGATTTTAATGGCTGCTAGCCCAATAATTAGTAATAATGTTCAGTGTGAGATGTTTATTTATTGGAATCATCAGTGTCACTGATCACTTGTTTTATATCACTTTTCTTTGTGATAAATGCAGCTCAGACAACATATATCATAACACTTCAAATTGCAATCAGTGGTGTTGAAATGTGTGGAGTGAACTAAAGTATAATTATATCACTCTTCTATAGAAGGAAAAAAAATTAAATTCACTCATATAAACCTAGAGGGTTCTTGGTTTTCAGAATATATATCCACTAGTTACAAAGCCCGTATACACGGGCTGATCCAGAGCGGGGAGCTCCGAATGGATCACAGCCTGTCTGTGCTCCTTGCTCCGGGGCAGCAGCATAGGCTCTGGGTGACAGTTTGTCAACCAGCCGCCTCCGCTGCTGCCCCGGAGCCAGGAGCACAGACAGGCTGTCAGCCTTCCAGAGCTCTCCGCTCCAGATCAGCCCGTTTTGTGAGTCCCCACTGCGCATGTGCGGTTACGCACACAATGAGCGAGGCATTCTAGGACTTTACGTTATAAGGATTTGGCTTCTTGTTTCCATGAGTAGGGGAATAGTTTTTCGATACCCATAAAATGTAAGACTTTAGTGCTCCCTTGACGTATCTCACTACTAGGTTGTCCCGCGTATTGTGAACATCCCCTATATGCTCCAGTATGCACCTCCTTAGTTCACTTTTGGTTTTGCTCACATATTGTAACCCACAATCACAGGGAATAGATACATAACTCCATATGATTTATAATAATGAATTGTTTTATGGAATATTCCTTAGTGAATTGGTTGCTCTGGAAACCGTTACTTTGTTTTACCGTATTTACATGCTGAACAACTTCCACAAGTGCAGAAACCTTTGATATCTGATCTCAGCCAGGTCTGTTTTTTTGGCCTTTCAAAGTGACTTGATACCAGCAAGTCTTTTAGATCTCTGTTCTTTCTGTATGTGATTTTCTGAACATCACCCAGGACATCTTTTAGATCTTTATCATTGGTTAAGATATTCCATTGTTGTTGCAATATTGTTAATTCCTTTGTGCTTATAGTTTACTATTAAAATAGTTGAAGAGCCCGTTACACAGGCCACAATGCCACTGCCAGCCGGTCGCGGGGCAGTCATGTGTGTAGAGACTGCACCTTGGAGCGTCCAGCTCTGTATCAGCCGTGGCACGGGAAGTCTCTACTGCACATGACTGAGCGTTACACACGTTTTAGCAAATTATTATATAGGATGTAACCTCATTTTCTTTGATGCATGTCTCATAGGTGGGTTGAGTAACATGTTCCTGTCAGACATAAGGGCTCTATGATAGGCTCTTTTCAGTAATTTATTGAGATAGCTCCTCTCTTTAAATCTATTTCTGAGGCCTTTAGCCTCTTTTTTTAAAATGTTTCATGTTACTGCAGAGTCTATATAAACCAAGATATTGCCCTGTGGGGATACTGTTTGGATGGCTACTGTCAGACCCCAACAAGCTATTTGTAGCTGTTTCATTGTGATACAAGGTAGTCACTGTTTTATCCGTAGTGTCTCTGTTGACAAGTATGTCTAAGAATGATATCTGAGTCTGGTTGCATACTACTATATTGCTTCAGGAGACATCTGTGCAAAACAAGTATTGAAGAAAAACATATGTCACAAGTTCTTCTCTGTTAATGATAGAGCATGGTCAGTTTGGTTCTTTTTTAGCCCTACATAATAAGATCATTAGTTGAAATGTGCACAGTTATGCACATAAACTGGTGTGCAGCAAACACAATGTGACTTTTCAGATTCCACAAAATGAATGGCATCTTTATCAGTTGTATAGATGTGTATCTAGATAAAGCCATTTTCAAAAACTAAAAAAAATGTGAAAATGTACATAACTTAAAACGGGACTACCATGCTAATAACATTGGCCTCCAATATATTTCTAACATAGAGATATGCAAAGCCTTCTTGTTCTTAAGCTCAATAAGTTAGTGGCATTGCTGAAAAAACACGTCTTCGGCAGGAACCAGTGGACAGACAACGCAGACATCTTAGAGGAAATGTACATCTGAGTCTGCGCTGTCTGTCCCATTCACTGCCAGCACTGGTGGTGACGTAAGTTGGTTACCTTAAGGTAACGGAAGCTCCTGACTGCCCAAGTGCACAGAGCTTCTCTTGCTCTGTGCAACCTGTTGCCTGCAAATGAAGAGTTTTTTCAGCAATAATGCAGACTTATTGAGCTTAAGGTCAATAAGACTTTGCATATCACTAGGTTAAAAATATATTGGGGACAATGGTATTTGCATGGTAATTCCACTTTAACAGTTCTTCATTCAATTCCATCAATGACACCTGATAAGAGTATTCTCATTTCGTATATCAGATGCCACCATACATTTAATATGCCATGGTATGATAATTCTACTCTCCTGATTACAAAAATTACTCTCCACTTAATGCCTCCATGAGCATGCCTGCCAATGATGGGCAGACCTTATAAGTGAGTCATGTGTGGTGGATATAACCCAACACTTTGTGTTGGATACCTGTTTGGCATAAAGATGGTTAATCCCTTAAGGACTGCCTGGTCTGGGGGTGGGGCACTCTAGAGGACCAAGGCATTTTTTATTTTTTTTGCTGGACGTGATGTGTGATCACAGCGCACGTGCAGGGGATCTGTGATCACAAAATCTGAAGACGTGCAAGGACTGTTACTAGCACTTAACTTCCGGACAGCCTTGACGGTCCTGGCTTGTCCTGTGACGTTAAGAAGAATTGTAGAAATTCTGGGGCAAACCAATTACACTTTAGGGCAGTGATTCTCAACCAGGGTGCCGTGGCCGTGCCCCATGTTTTCTATGAAGACTAAAAAATGAACTTTTAAATACAGACTTATAGATATTGTTATGCATGATATGTTAATTTTGTTATTATGATTGTAAGATCTAATAATAACTGTATATTTATGCAATATACCTTACATTATGCCCTTGATAAATTACATTAAATATGTTAGGGGTGCCCTGAATGTTTCAAAGAAAGATTGAC
Source organism: Rhinophrynus dorsalis (assembly GCA_037306005.1). Lineage (NCBI taxonomy): Eukaryota > Metazoa > Chordata > Amphibia > Anura > Rhinophrynidae > Rhinophrynus > Rhinophrynus dorsalis. The sequence continues at coordinate 248,141,727 of CM074718.1, read as the reverse complement.
AACCACTGCTTTAGGGGATTTAAATGAGGCTTTTGACTAAGATAACCCTCTAGCACTGAAGGAGTTACAATTTACATTTAAATCCATTACAGTTTAGGGATTTTTTATTTGTCTCTTATGGTTGATTTGCTTAGGAATTACATCAGTTCTGCTTAATACATCAGTCTCACTCAATATGTGACACAATGCTATTTAGTCCCAATGTCCAGCCTTAACATTAAAGGGATAGTAACGTTTCATAATAAAAGCAGCTCTAATTAATCATCATAGTATTTAGACTTTGGAGAGTGTTATTTCAATTCTGTCAGATTTGTAGTTCAAGAGTAATTCAATGACAAAGTATCCCCCTCCCGCCCCTTTTACTGATGTAACACTGCTCAGCCAGAGCAGAAGGGAGGTGCCCAGGTAGATTGCATAGAGGGACAATCTTCAATTAAGATAAGGGAAAAACCTGAAAAGTTTGTCAAGGGGGGCAGGGATTTCATTGTTTTCACTGTAAGAAGATTGTCCCCTTCTGTTATCTGTCTGGTCTTACAACCAGATCCACATCTGAGAAGAGATGGCTTACACTAGGTAAAAGGGGTGGGAGGGGAAACTTTGCTTGTGAATATCTCTCAAACCATAAAGGTTTGAGAGATAAGACTTATATCATTCTTCATATTTTTTTAATGCCTACAAAATAAAATAAAGTTAAAACGAAGTATTACTATCCCTTTAATGAAAATCAATAGAGGTGTCAATACTTCTGCTTGAATAATTTAAAAATGGTCATATAATTCACTTTTTACTACAGGCAGAACTCTAGAACAATAATTGTTTCCCTTATCTTAGAAAAATCAATTTAAAACAGTGACATTGACCTTGAAAGTCATTGGCGATGCTTTTCCTTAACCCCATAAGGACCAGAGGTGTGCTCATTATCTTGCATGTAAGTACATATATTTTAATTTTTATAGCAGCAACATTTGTTTTTAGTGCATTTCCATTACAATATAGAGGAGGTATAGTAAGTGAGGTAGTATTGTAGTAGGATATAGACTAGGTTTCATACATTAGGATAGGAGATTCGTGACCTGTAGTGTTTACAATCCAAGTAAGACTTTAAAGTCATAGTAATATTTAAAATGTTAACAAATATATTGTAGTGTTTATCCCCTGAGTAAAACAAGGGTACTCTCACTGCTGAGAGGTTTTTTATTTAAAAGTTACAGCTTAAACTTGAATTTTTTAGGTGCAATATCACAGTGGCCTGAAATTGTACAGTGGCGCTGTTGCTGCACCATCCTATGAAGATTTATGGTCAGTTGACCAGAGCTGTTCATAGGATGGTGTAGCAATAGCGCCACTGTACAATTTCAGGCCACTGTGATACTGCATCTAAAAATGTCAAGTTTAAGCTGCAATAACTTAAAAACTTCTCTGCAGTAGGAGTAGCACACTCAGGAGGATAAACCCTACTTTATACTTTAAGTATTACTATCCCTTTAAGCTCTAAGTATCTGCTCTGGTCTTTGAAGAGTTCAATAAAAATTAAAACAAAATAATAAGTGTATCTTAATTTCCTTAAAGGGATAGTAATACTTAAGTATTACTAATCCCTATAGCAAAGTACTACTTAAAAAAAACGTATTGCCCCCAGAGTCATCTCTCAAACCTTTATGGTTTGAGAGATGATTGCTTCTAAATTTGCCCTCTCCCTCCCCCTTCCCCGTAGTCAGCGTTGTAGCTGACTGCAGGGAAGCCTGTCATATGACTTTCAGGCAGCTCTCCAGCACAGCCGGATCACGTTACTAAAAAAGAAAACTTTCACTGAAATGATCTTCTATGTGTGCTTGGTTTTCAAGCACACGTAGAAGACTGTTTTAGTGAAAGGTTTTTTTTTCATTAATGCGATCGCGGCTCTGCTTCAGAGCCACCTGATGACCTCTGACCGGATTTCCCTGAGTCAGCTAGAATGCTGACTACGGGGAAGGGGGAGGGAGAGGGCAAATTTAGAAGCGATCATCTCTCAAACCATAAAGGTTTGAGAGATGACACTGGGGGTAATACGTTTTTTTTTAGTATTACTTTACTATAGGGATTAATAATACTTAAGTATTACTATCCCTTTAAGAGAAAGACTTGCCAAGGTAGGAATTCTTCATATAGCACTCAAGTATATCTATACTAGATACTATTTTTGTACTGGGTATGTGTAAATGGAGCAACTCTGAGGTTTACCAATTGTATCATTTATTTCAGGAATTTTTATTTGTTCTTTATAGTATAATTGATAAATTGCAGCAGAATTGTACAAATGTTGTTTGCAATATAGACAATCTACCCAGTCAACACAGTTTTACTGTTTAAAAATACTTATATGAATTTAAGGAACCTTAGGCTGGCTACTGCTCTATCGCATTCAGACAGTTTTCATTTTCACACAGAAGATGACATACTGAAACTATAGAGAAACTTCGTAATTACAGGCAAATGCAGAAACAATGCAGACATTATGAAAAGGGATACATCTGACTGTTGTATCAAGGATACCTACCTGGGTAAGAAATTAAATTAAGAGTTAAATTAAGAGTCAGTTATTCCTGTAGGTATCGTTAACTGCTTTTAAACCAAATACATTCCCAAACAACCCATTAAACTGCTGATTAATCTACATATCTTTATTTCTACCCCCCTATTCTCTCCCATTCTGCACCCTATATATGAAATACTTAAACTAAAGGTATTGGTCTTTCCTCCACTTTACAGAATTATACATTCACTATGAAAAGTCAGCTCATCAAGAGAGCCTGATACCTCCTGGCTTCCACGGGGCAAGGCCCTGAAATTTTACTCTCTAACACAGTGGAAAATGTCTTCGTTAGTGTAGAATGAAATGTAGATTACATATTTGACAATCAATGTATAATATATGTCACACGTGTCTGAGAACAAATGAAGGACTACTATATTCCCAGAAATAGGACTGGAGTACAAAAAATATTATCTTGCTGTCACGTGACACTACTTCATATATAATTACATTACATTAAAATCTAACATGGATAGGGAGAACTAATACTTATTCGTCAAGATGTATATTTATATTTATTAATGGTATAAATAAATATGGATACATTGCATTGACTACATAATATTGAAAGTTTAAAATTCAAATATTTATGGTGATATTCAAAGTGTAACTAACATGAAAAAAACAAGAAGCATGGGTTAAATCTCAACATTTTACTAGTTAATATCTGCAACTCCCACCTCTGGTAGATGCAGCATTATAAACTTCAGCCTTCAGTGTACAGGTCTCCATTGGGCTTCCTTTTCTGGTACTATGAGCTCTTGAGAGGTAACAGACCATTCATCTTTGCTGCAGTAATGTTGTACCCACCTGCATAGCCAGTACCAATGAGGATGCCACTGGCAGCTCCAGCTCTTGCAAGAGGTAGGACAAGTAGCTTGCGGATGGAGGGGCCTGTACAATTACAGCTATAACTTCATAATGCTGCAACTGACAGAAGTGAAATTAGAAGTGATTAACTAGAAAAAATTGAGATTAACTTTTTTTCATATAGTTGCCTTTTAACGGGATAGTAATACTTTGTTTTATCTTTATTTTATTTTGTAGGCATTAAAAAAACATGAAGAATGATATAAGTCTTATCTCTCAAACCTTTATGGTTTAAGAGATATTCACAAGCAAAGTATCCCCCCCCCCCCCGTTCAGCCAGATCAGAAGGGAGGTGCCCAGGTAGACTGCAGGGATGGACAATCTTTAATTAAGATAAGGGAAAAAGCTGAAAAACTTGTCAAGGGGGGAAGGGCTTTCATTGTTTTCATACAAAGAAGATTGTCCCTGCTGTTATCTGTCTGGTCTTACAACCAGATTCACATCTGAGAAGAGATGGCTTACACTAGGAAAAAGGGGCGGGAGGGGAAACTTTGCTTGTGAATATCTCTTAAACCATAAAGGTTTGAGAGATAAGACTTATATCATTCTTCATGTTTTTTTAATGCCTACAAAATAAAATAAAGTTAAAATGAAGTATTACTATCCCTTTAAGTACAAGAAGCATTATTTTTCCAACAGGAAAGTCATGTTTATATGCATATTAAAGGACATGTTGTGAACTTCTTGTGGTCCCTTTAAAAAAACAAAAAAAAAACTAGACATATTATTTTAAACTCTTTGAGTGGCAGATGCATTGTGGCTGCCTCTTTAGCACTCAAAGGGCTGAGTGCCAGAGGAGTACGCAATGCATATAAATACAATGTTGTGTATAATACTATTATGTCTATGCTTATTGATATATCAATCATTTGGGGGGCACTTTATTTGGAGGGATAGTTCCACTTTAACATTCCCCTTGTTCCAATATTCCTTTGCTGGCGAGGTGTCTGCATAATTACATGACAGTTGTCACTTAGACTGCATCAGTTATAGATGAATATTGACAGATTTTGTCACTTCAAATCAAAATACTGATGAACTCTAAATGTATTCTCAACGAGGTGCATCGTTCACATAAAAATACTGATGAACTCTAAATGTATTCTCAGTGAGGTGTATCATATTGCTATGTTGACATCATTTTTTAATTACTTTATTTATTTCATTTAGAAAGTGTTTTACCAGGAAGGATAATAGAGATTTCTCATGTTTTCAAGTATGTCCTAGAGAGATTTTACAATACAAAGTTACAGGTTTCCACAAATAGACTTTTTTTATACATTTACATGTTGCTTTTTTAAATACAAAGAAACAATTATTCTTAGGGATCAACCTGCTTCTTTCTTATACTTTGGAATAGTAATTTCGTTGCTGGCAGTGGTGCAGAGGTTATAGGAAGTATGGCGAGCTGGAGTGAGAAAAATACTCAGGTTATGTGGAATAGTTAGTGAGTTGCTGGCAGTGGAGCAGAGGTTATAGGAAGTGCAGCAAGCTGAAGTGAGGATACTGCTCATGTAGTCTGGTAGCTTTCCAGAGCAGTGGTTAGAAACTAGGCAAGAAAGGTGAAAGGTATATCTGCATTCGATGTTAGCCAATTTAGCTCTTTAGACATATCACAATGATGGCTAGTGTCATTACATTGTTAATACATCCTGTACTCCTTACTAAGGATAAAAAAGCAATTATGTGCAAAATACGTACATTTGTAAAAAAAAATAAAACATGTAAAAATATGTATAAAAAAAGTACAAAATAGACTCTTTCACAAGACCATAAACATATTTTATAAAGCAGAAAGAGAGCAGATTTGCAACTTTGCATATCCTCATTATCAATCAAAACAAGTTCCTCTTCGGGTCACTACTCGTCTGAACAAGGTAGGAGAACCGTTTCAGTGAGAACTCTCACCCTCTGCATCTCTCCCTCTCTCTGCCTTACCCCTGGTCCTGCTCTTTTGCCTCTCCCACTCGCCCCTTCTCTCACACACTCCCCTTGATCTTTTCTCCCTTTATCCTGCTCGCTCCTTATCCCTTTCTCCCCTTAATCTTCTCTCCTGTTGTCCTGCTCTTCCCATATCCTACATACCTCTTCTCTAGGCCTCCCATTGTTCTGTTCTCCCTTTATGCTAGTCTCCCCATATCCTGCTTTCTCATTGTCCTGCTATCCCCTTGTCCTGCTTTCCCCATCTCCTGATCTCCTTTTGTCATGCTCTCTCCTTCTACTGGTTTTCACTTGTCCACTCAACCTTCTGCTGGTCTTCTCTTATGCTGCTCTCCCCTTCTCTCACACTCCCCTTATCCTGCACTGCCCTTTTCCCAGTTTCCCCTTGTCCCTCTCTCTTTTTGCCTTCTTTCCCCTTCTCACTATCTTCAGTTGTCATGGTCTTCCCTTCTCTTCTCTCTCCTTGTCCCTCTCTTCCCTTTCCCCCTCTCTCTCCTTCTTCTGATCTCCCCTTGTTCTGCTCTCCCCTATTCAAGGTCATGACTTGTTCTGCTCTTCTCTTCTCCTGGTCTTCTGTAATCCTGTTCTCTGCCAGTAGCACTCACATTTTCACCCAGTCTCCCTGTGTCCCATTCTTCATTTCACCTACTTTCCCCTTTTCCCATCTCCCCTTGTCCTGTTTTCCCGTTCTCCTGGTCTCCTCTTTTATGGATCTCCCCTTATCATACTCTGCCATTATTTGATCCCCTCATATCCTGCACTCCCCTTGTCCTGCTTCACCCTTGTTCTGCTTTCCTCTTCTCCAGCTCTGCAGCAGTGCTTTGCAATGTGTTGCATACCTGTCTGGCATGCAAAGGGTTAATATCCGACATATGCTGCTGCATTCTGCCGCACACGATGGCTCACTGTGTAAATATTTCAAAAAATGCACATAGTGCAGTATCTCTAATCCATACCTACTATGTGAAGCAAGCATGCAATTTCTCAAGGGTGGTATGTTGAAGAGCCCTAAATGGATTTCTTAACTTCAGGGGTGTAACTACAGGGTGTTCAGAGGGTTCAGTTGTACCAGGGCCCTGCGTTTAAAGGGACAGTAATGTCCCATAAAAACTTGTTATAGTTTTGTAGAGGAGAAGAAAATAAGCTGAATGGCACAAACCCTATCTCTCAAACCACTATGGTTTGAGAGATATAGGCCTGCCTGTCTGCCTGCATTCTCCAGGGAGAAAACTTCAATGAGAAGTAAAGCCTCTTAATAATAACTATCCACTAACTTCCTATGGCCAGAAAATCTTAATGGCCTATGTGAATTTTGCCATTGCGCTTTTATTCAAGAACTAAGATCTTTAATAAGTCCATGATGTTATATCCATGGAGGCAGACAAGAAATTTGCCTGCAGTTTTTTTTATCAGACTGAAGGAGGCTCAGTGCATGAACCCTTTAAGAACCAGAGGGGAGTGAAACACATTGCAAAATTGCACACCCCTTTTGGTCCTTAAAGGGATAGTAATATTTAAATATTACTAATCCTCATATTGTAGCCATTTTAAAAAGAAATGAATTGTCCCCAGTGTGATCTCTCAAACCTTTATGGTTTGAGAGATAACCATATGCAAAGTTAACCCCTCCCTCCCCCTTCCCTGAAGTCAGCGTTGTAACTGACTGCAGGGATATCCGGTCTTATTTTTATCAGGCGGCTCTGCAGCAGAGCCGAGATCGCGTTTGTAAAAATAATTATTTCACTGAAACGGTCTTCTAGGTGTGCTTGGTTTTCAGTGAAATAATTTGCGTACGGTTATAAAGGTTTGAGAAATGACACTGAGGACAATTCAATTCTTTTTAAAATGGCTACACTATGGGAATTAGTAATATTTAAAGGGATAGTAATACTTCGTTTTATCTTTATTTTATTTTGTAGGCATTAAAAAACAAGAAGAACGATATAAGTCTTATCTCCCAAACCTTTATGGTTTAAGAGATATTCACAAGCAAAGTATCCCCTGCCCCCCGTTCAGCCAGATCAGAAGGGAGGTGCCCAGGTAGACTGCAGAGAGGGACAATCTTCAATTAAGATAAGGGAAAAAGCTGAAAAACTTGTCAAGGGGGGAATGGCTTTCATTCTTTTCATACAAAGAAGATTGTCCCCTGCTGTTATCTGTCTGGTCTTACAACCAGATTCACATCTGAGAAGAGATGGCTTACACTAGGTAAAAGGGGCGGGAGGGGAAACTTTGCTTGTGAATATCTCTTAAACCATAAAGGTTTGAGAGATAAGACTTATATCATTCTTCATGTTTTTTTAATGGCTACAAAATAAAATAAAGTTAAAACGAAGTATTACTATCCCTTTAAGTATTACTATCCCTTTAAAGAGTTAAAATTAGCATGCACGGTAGTGTTTTTGTACTGTGGCCATGCTAACAACTGTCATGTCCACCACCACCTGGGTATGACATCCAGAACTGGCTGAAAATGTTACCTCTTCACTCAAGGAGCAAAGAAAACATTCAGAAGGGCAATTAGGATTTTATAGACATAATAAAGTATTACTTCCCCTTTAACCCTTTGTGTGCCAGGGAGGTGTTAACAAACGGGTGTAGTGTACATATGGTAGCCGTTCGATTTTGAAGGAATCTCATGTTTCTATTTTTTTAATTCATGCTTTAGAGAAGGCTTAACGTTCTATGTTCAAAAGAAAAATAATCTTAAAAAAGAGATACTAACAGATCCTAAAAATAAACTCCCAGTCATCTTAATTCTGGGCAGAAAATCCTAATAACCGTCCATTACCAATCAATTCTGTGTTGAATTATTCTCTGGAGACAGACATGAATCTTTGATTCAAGACTTGAGGACCCCAATCTCCTCTCACTGAGTGTTTTTGAACATAGGCCTTTAGAGAGTTTCATGCAGTCTTCTCCTTTTGGCTTTGGCTGACAGGTCTGAGTGAGCTGCCTTGTTTTCAACACTTCTCTGCGCCCACTGATTTTGAGATCTTCACTAGAGTCTTCACAATATACTTGCAAACGACCAGGAGACAGGAAAGGCATATCTGCTTTCCTTGCATAGGACAAGAGACATGCAACCCATGTCCAGTCTGCAGAACCAGCCTCATTCTATTTGGGCAATTCACAGTGTCAGATCCATTTGTATACCGAAGGGGCAAAGAGCAATAAGATGAACAGCGCAAAAATAGATGAAATGATCTAAGGAGAGACAGTAGCCAATGATTAATTGACCAACCCTAGTCACAGTCATCAGCACAAGATTAATTTACTTACCACTGTGGTGGTCAGAACCACCTAGCAGTTGACAGCAGCAGCAGAACTAGGCAGGTATTCTGAAGACAGACAGCCCACGCATGCATGCACAAACGCACGCACTTATGCTTGCATGCATACACCCACACTTATCTAAATACACACCCACAAATGCATGTCTGTTAAATGCACACTTTGTCTTATACTTCAATCACCTCATTCATTTGCAGGAAGACAGCTGAAGACTATCAGCACTTTTTTTACTTGTCACCCCCATTCAGTAACTTCTATTTCCCAGCATATTTATGATATCACATCACATTTCTTATGAAGTAGTAAATTTACCTTATCTGATTTAAAATGAATGGACAAAGAAGACAGGACTCTGTCAAATTCTGTCGCTTAGGGGAGGGCTGGCAACTTGTGTCCTGGGGGGCAAATACAATCTACTGGCCCACTGTCCCAGCCCATCCTATTTAGTTAATTTTAATATTTGCATTAATGCTGTTAAGTAAGGCAAACAAGACCACATAGCTTACAGTTGAAATAAGGCTAGTCTAGTGATACCATTGAGCTTTCAATTTAAGTACAGCTACATGACTGATATCATAGAGCTTACAAGGGAAATGGGTTATGCTGCTAGTGTAGCTCTATTTGGATTGTAACTCTATGGTATCACTTGTGTAGCTCCATTTTAATTCTAAGCTCTGTGGTATCAATAGGGTAGCTCCATTTACAGCAGCAATTGGGAGATTGAGTGAGGCAGTGGCCCACTGGCCCAGACATGTAACCAGCCCAGGGGGCAATTGCCCCTCTGCCCCCCAGGCCAGCCCTCCCCTGCTGTCACTTATGGTTTAGAATAGTGGAGGCCCTGGGTATGGGCCTTTTTAATGAGATTTAATAATGTGCTTTAAATTGTCAAAGGCTGATTAGAGTCTGATGGAGCATAGAAGTGAATTCCAAAGATATGGTGCAGCTTGAGAATGTTGAAGTTATGTATGAGGGAATGTTATCAGGATTGAATTACAAATTACTAGGCAAAAAAGCAAACTCCAAAAGAAAAGGGAGTATAAATTTAAACATTTGATCCAGTACTCTCTTCTTTTTCATTTTGTTTTTTTCCTGCTTTCCCTAACAATTTGTAATTTGTTTTGTGTTTACCTCCTTTTATTCACCTCTATACATATGTAAAATGGATTAAATCTATAAACAGAATACATTTAGAAATAAGTGTGAATCTGTAAAGAGGAACAAAATTGTAGAAGTATTTGTGCGTAAGTATTAAAGGGACATTATTATCAAACAAATAAAAAGTATTATTGTATACGCCAAGTCAGCATTTTTTTTTTTGCCACAGAAGTTCTAAAATGTTTTAAAATAAGTGGCTACGTTTGTTATAAGGCTTGGTAAAAAATACATGAAAAAAATAAATTATATGTTAAAAATTGATCAAATTAACTTAAAGGGATAGTAATGTTTCATAATAAAAGCAGCTCTAATTAATCATCATAGTATTTGGACTTTGGAGAGTGTTATTTCAATTCTGTCAGAGTTGTAGTTCAAGAGTAATTCAATGACAAAGTATCCCCCCTGCCCCTTTTACTGATGTAACACTGTTCAGCCAGAGCATAAGGGAGATGCCCAGGTAGACTGCATAGAGGGACAATCTTCAATTAAGATAAGGGGAAAACCTGAAAAACTTGTCAAGGGGGGCAGGGCTTTCATTATTCCCATAGGAAGAAGATTGTCCCCTGCTGTTATCTGTCTGGTCTATGGACTGGATTCCACGTCTGAGAAGAGATGGCTTACACTAGGTAAAAGGGGCGAGAGGGGAAACTTTTCTTGTGAATATCTCTCAAACCATAAAGGTTTGAGAGATAAGACTTATATCGTTCTTCATGTTTTTTTAATGCCTACAAAATAAAATAAAGATAAAACGAAGTATTACTATCCCATTAAGTTTTAAAGCTAAGACTGTCCAATTCTGACATTAAAATATTAGTATAACTATCTTAGTTTGGGGATGAACAAAATAAACGTAAGTGCCAGACAGAATTTTTAGGTGTTAATTAAGATTTTAAGGAGCAAATAAACAGTATATGGATGTATGTAAAATATACAATATATTGATGTATAAAAAAAAGATTCAAAATGTATTAGCCAGCAGTCATAGCTTTGGAGCCTACGCTCTCAGGCTCCCAATATTTTCCACCACAACTATATTTACATATATACAGTATATATTAAATATTTTCAAAAGAATGTTAATTTCTGCCAATTTCTGACAAAATTGTGCTAATTCCATCACATTTTCAAAAGTGATGTTATTTCATAAAAGATTAGTTTAAACTTGATTTTAAATTTCCAAATATCATTTTTTTCTTAAAAGGATAGTAAAGATTCAAAATAAAAGCAGCTCCAATTAATCTTCATAATATTTGGTCCATGGAGAGTATTATTTTAATACTGTCAGAGTTGTAGTTCCAGAGTAATTAAATGCTATAGTATCCCCCTCCCACCCCTTTTACCTAGTGGAAGCCTCTTCCCCTCAGATGTGGAATCTGGTCGTAAGACCGGACAAATCACAGCAAGAGAAAATCTTCTTACTGCGAGAACAATTAAAGCCCTGTCCCCTTGACAGGTTTTTCGGTTTTTTTTTAATGGTAATTTTAGATTGTCCCTCTTTGGAAGTCATCTGGACACCACCTTTCTGTTCTGAGGTGAGCAGTGTTACACTAGGTAAAAGGGGCGGGAGGGGGATACTTTATCATTCAATTACTCTTGAACTACAACTCTGACAGTACGGAAATAACACTCTCCATGACCCAAATACTATGATGATTAATTGGAGCAGCTTTTATTTTGAAACATTACTATCCCTTTAACTTAGGTCCCTAAGACTGTGTATACGATACTAAGACTGTGCCTTGTAGTACCCCAAAACAAAGAGGAAGTAGAGAAAAAAAACTTGAAGGGAATGTATGAAGAGTTAATAAAAAACAAAAGACCAAAAGAGCTGAGTGTTTTAAGGAAAGCTGAGTAATCTGTGGTGCTAAAAGTGGCACAAATGTCCACAAGTACTAAGGAAACATGCCTCTCAGATATAAGTGTGAGCAAGTGTGTGGCTATTTTTTCTGCAGTCTAATTTGAATTCTGAATATGAAAGATTGTAAAAGATTGTGTGAAGAGTTAAAGAAATAAGCCACATACATTATGCATTTCTAATTGACATATTAATACAGAGCCTCTTGGTTGTACTCGCTCTGTCTTTTATACAAATACTAGTTGAAAAGCCTGTTTACATGGGCCACAGTGCCACCCAGCAACCGGCCGGATCCTGTCTTGTCAGTGGCGGCGCTGCAGTCATGCACAGTACTGTCTGGCTGAGCGCGCCGCGGCAGATACAGAGCGGGGCGCTCCGAATTCAGACCATAGTCCTCTCTGCGCAGATTCCTGGGATAAAGAGGTCCCATGAAGGTGCACAGAGAGGACTCTGGTCATCTGTGGCACGGGCAGTCTCTACTGCGCATGACTGCAGCGCACGCAGCCTTCTCTACTGGGCATGACAGCTTCTGACAAACAACCATAGCGAATTATTATATAGGATGATAATGTCAGTTCATTGTCTCTCCCATTCTGTCAGTCTCTCTCTCCACCGCTCCCACTTTCTCGTTACCTCTTATTTCTGTCTGCCTTCTGTGCTCACATCTTGCAGGGAATATAAGAATCCGCTAGTACAATTCATTTACAACACATGCAGCTGCATTTTAGGGTATGCATTAGAGCAGGAGTATTCAATTTCTGGACCTCCAGCTATTGAATAATACCTCCATCATTTGTTGGCTGGTTCGGGATAATGAGAGTGGTAGTATCCAACATATGGAGGTACAGCTGTTGATTACTTCTACACTAAAACATATGATTGTTTTAGTGCATACCAGTGGATGAAGACCATCGTTAGGACTTCAAAGCAAGCCAGCCCCAGCCGCTTTCCTCTAGCATTCTCAGGAAAAGGGAGAAAGGCTGCTCATTGTTAGTACATAGCATTAAAGATGGTGTAGAAGAATGGAAAGCCACAACAGTCCATACACTTACCCAGTGCCTCCCTCCCTCCCGGCAGTGTCTCTTGCTTTCTCACTCTCTCTTTCTAGGAGTCAAATGTACGATGGCAATACCATATTAATTCAGAAGCTGGGATAGCAGTTGATTACCTGCACTGCCTAATTTACTAAGCTATGTACACCCAAAAAGCATCCCCTTAATGCCACTTGCTCCAAGGTGACTGCACTCAGTGGTATGCACGGCAGGGTATTGTCACTGTAATGGATACCAGCAGACACATCCTGCCAGTGTTACAATTTACTTGCAACAAGCCTTGTACACATTCCCCGTAGCATGCACAGGGAAAGTGACAGTGATGGAGACTACGTTTTTAGGCCAAGTTAGTTCACAGTGTAGGTCTTGAAACTATTTAAAGGGATAGTAATGGTTAATTTTAAGTTGATTTAATATTGTAGACATTAAAAAAAGATTAACATCAATGTAAGTCTTATCTCTCAAATCTTTATGGTTTGAGAGATATAACTTGCTAAAGTTACCTTTTCCTGGCTGTTTTACTCAAGTCTGCCATCTAGCTGACAGCTGCAGATTCTAGTCATTTGACCAGACAGAGGCTCTTCAGCAGAGCTGAAATCACGCTATTTAGAAATAAATACTTCATTGGAACAGTCTACAAAGTGTGCTTGCAAGCCAGTCACACTTTGTAGACCGTTCCAAATTAAGTATTTATCTTTTTATATCATTAGATGGGCGCTGCTGAAGAGCCACATCTGGTCAAGCGACCAGAATCTGCTTCTGACAGCTTTACAGCTCGTCAAGCAGAAAGGGGAGGGAGCAGAGAACTTTATTTTCCTATATCTCTCAAACCATAACGGTTTGAGAGATACAAATAAGTGCAAGTACTCTCTTTTAATTGTATCTACCATATAGTTAATACTTTTTTTCTGACGTTACTATCCCTTTAAAGGAAATCCCAGAAAAGTCCACAGACTGCCTCATTGCCCTCCCCTTGGCACAAGCAGCGGGCTTTTTGACAAAATAGCTTAGCAAACTGGCTTAGGTGATTTAGTGTAGAATCACAGTAGTATATTCACCTCAACAGGCTTCACTAGTCTGAATAACAAAATCTATAGAGAATGGTCCTGATTTTCCACAAATAAGGTCACTATCTTTAGACGTCAACAGAGTTCTAATTGGAAAAATGCAGAAAGATATACCTGACTGCAAGATGAAGGACCACATGCAATTAATGTTTTATAGGGGAAGTATCAGGCTGAGTGTGTCTTTCTATTGAGGAATTGAGTTTAGGCTCCTAAAACGCGTAAGGTTTGGCTTCTATGTCTTATAATGTTAGTGTCTCCCTCTGCTTGTGCTTATAATATTTTTATACTTAGACTATTTTATTAGAGCTTGCTGTTGCTTGCCTGGAGAATTTTACCTCAAGTGGATATTTGGATATGAGTTCACCTTGATGTCTATATGCTTTACAATGTGTAATTCCACATATTCTAATAGGAACAGTGCCCTTTAAGCAGTTAATATTTAACACTGTACAAATGTACATATGTACAAAGCAGAAACATACCTGATTGTCTCATAGAAATGGTACTTTGCATCTGGAAATGAACTATTGCTCATTTTTACATGTTCCACATATAAATTAGCTGTATTCTATAAATCACATTTCTGAGTCTGGTGAAATTAACTGGCTATTTTCCCAGGTTTTTTTCTCTCTTGCATATTAATACAATTTAGTACATTTTGGCCTATTTATTTTGGTTACGGGCTTTACTGTATATGGTTCTGCATATCTTTGTTCCCCCATTGCCTTCCTTTCACTGTTAGATGATGGGAAACACTCGCATTCTCTCAAGGCAACAATATTAATCATTAACTGTCTGAACTGTTTTGCTATTGCTGGAAATTTCCACCCTTTTCATGTCCCGGTGAGTGGTGACCTTTGCAGATTTTTCTTGTGGCTTTCACAATTTCACATAAATTACTGTTCTTTCATTGGGTGGTAAATCTTTGTTTTTACAAGCTAATGTTTTTCCTTGAGTTTCTTCTTATTTAATGTTTTTTAAAGTTTACCAATAATTCCTTTGTCATAAATTTATAATACATTAAAGATATCCTTTTTGAAAAACATGTCAAAACAATGATATGGACACACATGGTACAGGCATAGAAAATAGATATGACCTTCCTGAGAGGCTAGCTGCTACTATCACTATCACAATATAAGCTTCTCCTTGCCATATATACACTAAAAATGGTAGCCAAAGGGGGATCAATTCTGGGGCACACCAATTGAAACATAAGGGGTAAATAAACATTTCTATTAATTTAAATGGAATTTTTAACCCCTCAAATGATAGAGTGGTCCGCAACACAGTGCTTTGTAATTTCAGGGTTTAAAATTCACATTTAATCGTTTCAGTGCTAGAGGGGTCCGCAACGCATTGCTCTGCAATGCGTTGCGTACCCCTCTGGCACTCAAAGGGTTAAATTAACAGGAATTTTCAGAGTCATTGGTTCAAGAAATATAGGAGATTATAGGAATAGGCTGGATGGATAGTTGGATAGTTAGATAACTTACAATGAAATAGAGGGGGTGGAAACATGGAAATTGGAGAGAGGGGTAGTACTGCAATTGTCTTTTGTGTTTTAAAAGACAAAAAAGATTTTATTAGTATAGCTATATTAAATCCATATGTTAATATATTTATTTATCTTTTATTGTTTAATACATTGATAGGATGTGTTTATTTATATCAGTGGTTCTCAACCAGGTACGTACTGGACACCAGAGTAGGGTGCCCCACTTTTTCAGTAAAGACTTTGTCAGAAATGTTGAGTTTCTAATGTATATTTATGGAGGTTATATGCGTAATATGTTCTTTATTGTCATTTTGACTTTGAGACCTACAAATAACTATGTATTTATGTACTTTTCTCTACATGAAGTCATTATGAAATAACCTATAAAATGCTAGGGATGTCTTGAAATATCCAGATTGCATGTTAGATTGTCCAGTGTGTTTGTGGCACAATGTTGGTACACAAATTGCACATAAAACTGAAGACCATAAGTGACAGGCTTACCATGTGAGCAGTGATGTCCTTCTGTATAAATAATACACATGGTTTTATATATATATATATATATATATATATATATATATATATATATATATACACACACATATACATCGATTGCATGGCCACGTGTCCATATTAGGTCATAAGAAATAAAATATGTCTGTTTTCATTCTACAAGTAACATGGGCATGAAACTCCCCTCAGGTGCTAATTGATGTATTACAGAGAACTATCCACCTTGTTCTAATCCCCCACACACAAACGCTTAATTTTTCTGAGTTCTGCCACATTGCTCCTAACTGATAATAGATATGAAAAACCTCAGAGTACTGCGGCAGACATTCCCTCCATACACACCCACACACACATACATACAAAAATACATATGCATACACTCACATACACTCAAATGCGCACATACACACACATACATACATATACACATACATTCATACAAACATACATACGCATACACTCTCATGCACTCAAACACAAACATATATACTCATACACTCACATGCACTCAAACACAAACATATATACTCACATGCACACACATACCCCCCCCCACACACACATCATCATGACCTACCCATGAGCATTGCAATGTGCCAACTAAGGGGACTTAAGACCCAGGTCTTCTGCTTAAAGCTACAGGTCTGGTTTCAGTTTGGGGCATGTAATGATGCTAACTGAGAAAATGTGCTGCACAGTGCTCTAATAATGCATAGGTTAGCACAAGCCCCCGGACTTTTGGGAACGTAGTATCTCCCCTGGCTCCATCTATAGTATAATAAGGCTTGTTAGGATAAATTTTCAACAAAGTCTGTCATTGGAGGAGTTAAAGGGAATTTGTGCAGATGTATGGAGGGTGGTTGTGCATTGCAGATTGGAACACTGTTGGATGTAGTTGTCAAGGACTTCTGAGCCTGAATGGGGCTTTTTCCCAGACCTCTCTGGCCACAAAGGGAACTTAACAAATGCCATCTTGCTACAATGCGATAACAGAATAGCAGTTACCAAATGGGAATTAGGGGAAATGGTATTTGTCCCTTACAGTGCAGTTTGTTATCTCCAAAACCCTCCACTTTTCTATTGTGGATAAGTCCTTTGCAGGTGATTAGCCTATGGATACTACAGTTGTCTTCAATGCAGTGAAAAAGCAAGGAAGACATAACTGAAGAAGGTCAATTGTATGTGCCATGAATGTATTGTTTCTATAAATTTGACAGCAGGAAACAGATTGATAGTTATAAGAAATGTCCTTGTATAAGCAAGGTATGGTAAAAAAAAAAGTGATTGTAAAAACAACTGTTACACCCCATGGTGTCCTGAGAAAGTACTGCAGTTTGCCCCAATAAGTGCCATCCCAACATAGCCATAGAACCAACTTGGCATCCTGCACTCATGTAACTTAGAGAGCAGTGATGCATGTAGGCTTTTGGCAGCTCTAGGCCCAGTCAGTGCACACAACCCCACCAAACACACTTTGCCACATCCTTACTTTATCCTGCCCCTTTCACTGGCCATGTCCCTTCTCCTAACACTTTAAGAACCAGATGGGTACACAACACATTGCAAAAGCAATGAATTGCATGTCCCTCTCATTTTAAAGGGTTAAAGATACAGTAGCATGTTGTCAGTGCAAATAATTAGCATCAAAAGGGCTATAATAGACATATGAAGAATGACCATTGCATAGGAGTGGCATTTTTTTTTTTAAACAACCCATTTTCTTTAGAAAATGGACATAGTCACAAATCAACAAATCTCCTCAGTGTGCTGCTGCCCCTGCCAATCTGTTGCTCTAGGCCTAGGCCTGAATACGTCACAGTTAGAGAGCACTGAGCATGCTCAAGCATTTTACCTCAGACTTCTTCCTTACTTCCAATTTTTTGTTGGTTCCATAGTTAATCCATGCTTATCATTATTGCAAGCAAAACACTGATATATGTTGAGGGGCTCCATTCCACTGGCTGTAAAAAATGTAGCAATCTCCATTTTTAATTATTTTCATTTTGTGCCTCTGTGTTTCTTTAAGAATTTAAGAAGTATTAAACCCTTTTTATGAAGAAATATACTGTAAGGGTTTTCTTTCTGAATAAAACAACAGTTTATCCACTGCTTTGAGATCCTTCATTAAAAAGTTATGCAATTGTAATTTAAATCAGTGGAAGTTTTTATATGCCCCTATGGTGTAGTTCAGTGTTTATCAGCCTGTGTCCTCAATTAACCCTAGCAGTGCAGATTTTCTGTATTTGTCTGGCAGAGCACAAGTGTGTAATTAGTGGATTGTTCTTAATGATTAGCAGACCTAAATCCAGAAAACCTGCGCTGTTATGAGTAATTCTGGAATGTGGTCCGGAAACTCTGGAGTATTTGGGTGTCTCAAACATTGCTTGCCTTTTCTTTCTGAATTTTGAGCCATATTGCCCAATAAATGCCCTCTATTCTGTTTTTCTTTTATGTTGCAACCTGTATCCCCAACAGGCACATCACATATATATACTTGCAACCACTTTATTTTGTTCTGCTTGCTGTAGATTCTCTCATTGTTGGTTGTCTCAACTAGGAAGCATCCTCTGTTCTCTCATTTCTTGGGATATAGCATGTTCGTTTAAAAACCACTTCTCTCAAAGTTATATTTTTCCTTTGAACAGCATCTCAAAATCTAATTTTGTTTTTTGTTTTTCATAGATTTCTGTGCAAAATTTACTTTAAGCTTTCATGGATACATAGCTATAACTAGTCAAACATAATTGTGTTCAAAACAGAAATGCAACTTTTGCTATGCTACAGCTGTGTTCAATTGAGTCTGTAATCCTGTCTTCTTTTATATCTTGGACACCTTTGTTAAAATATGTTATCAAAGGTATCTTCTATTTTCTTCTTTCTCATCCATCTCTCTCCTTCTATATATTTTAACACCTGTGTTTTATCTCCCCTGCGTTCTGTTAAGTTGCTTTGAAGCTGCCTCTAAATGAATCACTGACATTTTTTTGAGGCTTCAGAAAATGTCTTCGCTAATCATACAGAACACTGAAACACAGCAGGATTTGAGATAAAACATTTATAAGGAGGACATGTGATGTGGACGTGCGAGCTACAGTAATACTGATTTTATTTTATTTAATATTGTACTTGATAATAGATATGGGAGGGGAAGGTTCAACTTTAGCAAAGGAAGGGTTTGGTTACAGTAAGGTCTGTTAAATTGTGGAATTATTTGCCCAAGGATGAAATAATGGCAGATACAATGGATACTTTTAAGAGAAGATTAGATGCATAAACATACCAGTTTATACTGTGTATTAATAGATAAAGGAGAAAGTTCCAGCAAATAGACTAATACTGATGTTGGTGGCAGAAAGGATTATATACTACTAATTTTTCTAGTTTATGAGGCAAAGGTTGAACTTGATGGACTTGCGTTGATTTTCAACCTAATTTACAATGTTACTGTGTTACTATGTCATGCAATAAAGTGAGACAAAGGTAAAATAAACTCCAGTGAGATCATCTCTCCAATCCATGAGTTATTTTATGGAGACTCTATACTAAGATCTATCCAGTTTAAGAGATCACCTAAGAACAGCGTCAGCTCTAGGTTTTTAGGGCCCTAAGCATAACATTTACAAGGGGTGCCCTATTACTACTGCATTGGTATTTCTAACAAGACATTGCCATTTTATTTTGTTTACATGTGGTGGTGGTACTGTAGAAGCAAGTGTGGGCCCTAAGCAGCCATTTATTCTGCTTAAATTATAGTGGCATCACTGTCTAAGAATAGCAAATGAACAGGAGAGTTTATCCCACTGGAGTGTTTAAAGGGATAGTAATGTTTAATTATTAAAGTAAAATCGAGTCTTCTCTATTCTTTTTTATAAAGATGTGTATCAAGAAAACGTTATTAAACTCTACCGTTTTTCATTTATAGTCTAATAAAGTTTCCCTCTCCCGCCCCTTCCACTTACTTCCGTAGCCTACCCTCAGATTTGGAATCCGGTCCGCGGACCGGACGTGCTGCATCGAGGGACAATCTTTCCACTTTCAGTATAAGGGAAAGCCTGCCCCATTGATGAAGGAGGGCAGGTTTTTCCTTATGTTGGAAGAAGATTGTCACTCGTCGCATTCTGTCCAGGCTGGCTTGCTGAGGCTGCTGAGGTAAGTGGAAGGGACGGGAAGGGGAAACTTTATTAGACTGTAAATGAAAAACTGCAGCGTTTAATAAAATTTTCTTGCTACACATCGTTATAAAAAAGAATAGAGAAGACTCAATTTTACTTGAATAATTAAACATTACTATCCCTTTAACTCACCTTTATGACACCTCTATCTCAATTTAGTAGACTCCACCTTAATATGGTGGCTGGTTTATTTATTTATTTAAGAAAATGGGAGATACAAAGCTTTACGAAGCAATTTGTTGCGTACCCCTCTGGCACTCAAAGACTTAATGAGTTGTTTCTTTATTTGTGTTTATAAGGTTAATTAGGGCCTGATGCAGAAAGCTAAAGATGAGAAATTTTGGGGAAATCCAACTTCACCACAGGGAGGGGTATATAAATTCCCAAATTCCCCTTGATTTAAAATGGACTTCCATTATATATATATTTTTTTTAACATGCAATGGAAACCTGTTGTATTCTCCAGCTGACTACTTTCAACTCACAATCTGATAAAGGCCAACTAAAATCAAGATATCAAACAATATATAAAAATAGATATATCTGTTTGCTGTATGAAGGATTCCTAATTAAGCCATTCTGTTGTGAAGCAAATTGAATATATTTAAGAACAAAAGATGTCATTAAATATGTAATATTGTCAATGATAATGATATAAAGGCAATAGAATGAACTAAGCCCACTGGTTATTCAGGTATGATGACAAAAAGGTTTAATTGCATTTAGTATAACATAGAGGTAGCAAACCTTTGGCTTTCCAGCTGTTGGGACAACCACTCATTCATCCACAAATGAATGATGGGAGTGGAGAGCCAAAGTTTATCCACCCCTTGTACAGAATATACGCCCTTCTAGTATAACAAAAAAATACGTTGCATTACAATAAGAGAGGTTGTGAAATGCGTTAAAGA
This sequence comes from Rhinophrynus dorsalis, assembly GCA_037306005.1. Lineage (NCBI taxonomy): Eukaryota > Metazoa > Chordata > Amphibia > Anura > Rhinophrynidae > Rhinophrynus > Rhinophrynus dorsalis. The sequence goes on along the minus strand of CM074718.1, from coordinate 248,120,824 downwards.
CCTTTCTTGCAATCAAATTTAAATAAATGAGAAATGTTATTTGTTCTCTGTGGTGCAGATGGTTTGCTGCATGATTGTTCTACATTTGTCATTGTACAGATTCTCAGTAAATTTAAAATTATTTTACTTCATCTACACCTGAGACATTTTCTTTTCCAAAACAAGGACATGAAGTAACATTTTAACACTGACTGCACTGCCTAATTGTAATACATCTAAAAATACTGCCCTAGACATAATAAAGACACATTGTGACATGATATACCAGACTGGCAGTGTGTAAGAGGAATGTGTTTAGTTACAGTATTTTAAGACGTAATTGTGCAAATGTAAACAGGTCGAAGCAAGAAGCTTTTGACTTGATAACTTTTACACTGCTGTTTAGCGGTTTGAGAAAAATATCCACACATCTGCCACTCACCTCTTGCCTTCTGCAGATGAACAAATAGCACGTCTTCTTCCTAAGTACTTACCTAAACAAAGTTCTCCTGAAACGCACGTGTTAAGTTTCCATAGGAATAACATTATAAATATGAAGTAATGAATGTTAGCCTGCAGTAATTACTGTTGTGTAAGAGACAGCTAAAAGTGATAGTAATGTTTCACAAGAAAGCAGCTCCGATTAATCTTCATTGTATTTTGGGCCATGGAGAGTGTTATTTCATGTAGTTCAAGAGTAATTGAATAATAAACTATCCCTCTCCCACCCCTTTTACCTAGTGTAAGCCGCCTCCCCTCATATGTGGAATCTGGTCTCCCAGCCGGACAGGTTGCAGCAAGGGACAATCTTCCTACTGCGAGCCTAAGGAAACCCTTACCCCCCTTGAAAGGTTTTTCAGGTTTTTCCTTATGCTCACTGAAGATTTCCTGTGATCCATCAGAACAGTCTTGCTGCTCTGAGGTGAGCAGTGTTACATCAGTAAAAGGGACGGGAGGGAGATACTTTATCGTTATTTACTCTTGAACTACAACTCGGACAGTAATGAAATAGCACTCTCCACAGCCCAAATACTATGAAGATTAATCATAGCTGCTTTTTTTGGTGAAACATTACTACCCCTTTAATGAAGTGAGTAGCACAAGCTCATCAAGTTAATTATTGGCTGACTCTCCCAGATCTTAAAGGAGAACATTCACATGATAAAAAAATGTATGTGCGTCAATCACTAAAACAAAATTAACGTTGTTGTTTTTTTTTACTTACCTACTATTGACGATAGGAAGTGTTAAAAATTGGCCACTTCTGCATTCTGCGGCACCCTGTATTTGTGGCACAACACCTCAGGACTTCACACCTCTCTCCCAGCTGCTCCAGGGAGTGCGTTCACACTTCCCTTCGTAGTGGCATTTATGTGGGCTATCTTTACAACAAGCTGTGTTTGCCATGCTATTGATAAAAAGCAATGAGGGGAAAGTAGTTTGATACGAGAGAGTGCTGTAGACACAAATGGAGCTGATAGGAGAGAATCCCTGGCTAATTGTATGTGGTGAGATAGGGTGTAGCCAGGGCCGGATTCCACAATAGGCAGAGTAGGCAACTGCCTAGATCTTCACATTTTTGAGAGGTGCCTTAGCTGTGTTAGCCACTCTCACATTCTGAATTATGGGTGTGGCCAGAGCAATCTCAATGTCCCTGCTTCAGTTTTATACCGCTTTACTGGCTATTAGTTAACCCCTTGGATGCTAGAAAGATCTCCAGTGCGTTGCACAGCAAAGCGTTGGAGATCTCTCTAGAAACCAAGGGGTTAAAGCCTTTTTTGGCTTTGATTGTTATAGGCCACGGGTATTTTCTGTGCCAGCAAATAATGGATGGGTCTGGGGGTGGGGCCCTGTGAGGAGTGGGGGTGGGGTCATGGGTGGACCTAAGGTCACCTAGATTGCCTTGCTTAGGGGCACCTGGGATGTAAATCCGACCTTGGATGTAGTAGGTGATTAGAGAGAAAATGTAGGAGGGTTAGAAGAAAGGAGGGACTTGAATGAGATAAATCAATACTAAGAGGAAGCAGGCCTGTATCAAAATTGATAGTAAAGGCATAGAACCATTCCAGATGGCACTGCCTGAATGTGACCACACACAGGCCCTTCTAAATCCAGCACCACTGGTGATACATTGCAGCAGAATAGTTCCTGTGTGAGCTTGTCAAATACACAACCACCTCAAGCTCTGCTGTGGATAGGCTGTATTGGGGCAAAGAGGCATCCTATTGTACAGCGCTGTGGAATTAGTTGGCACTGTATAAATAAAGAATAATAATAATTAGCTCTGGGAAGCATTGGAAAGGGATCAACAGTGTAATGCATCAGCCTAAGGTATGAGTGAGTGGCAAAATGCTTTTGCCCCCTTTCTCTCCCCCTTGCCTCCTTCACATAACCTTGCCCCCCCATGCCTTTTTCCTCATCCTCCATGCCTCCATTCTCCCCTACATGCCACCTGCTTCCTTTCACCACTTCATCCAATATCTGACGTGTCATGTGTGTCAATACATTGTAAGCTCTGTTGTGCCATGTGGATCACTAGACTGCAAGGTGGGCTGAGCAGGGGCGTAGAAACTGGGGGGGATGGGGGGGACCCATCTCCCCCAGGAAATCATGCGGGGGTCAGATAATGTAGAAACCCCCTCCCCAGGCTCTAGGCGCACAGGCCCTGGGCTGCAGGCTCTGGGTGACCAGAAGGAGCGGAGCACACTGCACAGCACTCCTTCCTGCCAGTCACCTCCTTGTAGCGTGGCTGAGCAGAATGGACCATGGGTAGAGGAGCTTCTGTATCCTCTACCCCGGTCTGACAGGGAGTTGCTCACTGAGCGCATAAAGCAGCTTCCTGTCAGTCTGGGTAGACTTGATCTGCTGGTGAGTTCCCCAGTATTATTATCTGGTCAATCTCCATTCGGTCCCCAGTGTATAATAGTTTCTCCCACCTGTAGACATTTTGGAAATGGCAGGAGGGAACATGGTTTTTAAATTAGTCATGGCATGGAGCAAATGTATATGTTTGTATTATAAATTGATTATATTGTCTGTGCACCAAACTCAATCCTGCTCCGTTAAGACAAGGAGTAGGCAGGACTGAGTTTAGTGCACAAACAGTATAATAAGTTTTTAATACAATCGTATAAAGTTACCCCATGCTGTGACCAATCTATCTACTCTGTTCCATCCTGCCACTGCAGGAAAGCAGGAAGGAGAAACTATTACATAGGGATAGCTCATTCCACTCTCCCTGTCCATGTATCACCTGACCAATCCTGTGAAAACACTTCATTACTAGTGTTGAGCGAGCGTGCTCGGCCGATGCTCGGATCGGCTCGAGCATCGCTCTGCTCGGCACATGGCGGTACTCGTCGAGTACCGCCATGTGCTCGCCCGCCATGTTCGGGTGGCGGGGATCTGTGCCGAAGGAGGCACAGATCTGAAGACGCTCCGCTGGACCACCAGGGACTGGAGGTACGGGGGACAGTGTGGAGATGAAGGGGGACAGTGTGGAGATGAAGGGGGCATTGCGGAGATGAAGGGGGACAGTGTGGAGATGAAGGGGGACATTGTGGAAGGGGGACATTGCGGAGATGAAGGGGGCATTGCGGAGATGAAGGGGGACATTGCGGAGATGAAGGGGGACATTGTGGAGATGAAGGGGGCATTGACCAGGCACCCTCCCCTCATCAGAGCAGGGGGTGCCTGGTGTAATGCTCGTGTCGCCCCATTGAAGTCAATGGGGCTCGGGTGCTCGGCCGAGCACTCGAGCCTCCGGCGGTGCTCGGTCAGAGCACCCGAGCACCCGAGCATCGGGGTGCTCGCTCAACACTATTCATTACAAAGCACTAGTGTCTCTATGGTGGTTCTGGACAGGGTCATATATCCCAAAAGGAAGAGAAGCAATGACTCAGGGCTCCAAATTTTGTGGTGTGCCAAAGCAGTGCTGGCCACACCCACATTCTGAATTGTGGGTGTGGCCAGAACTATCTCAGTCCCTGCACCCGTTTTATGTGCCTTTACAGCCTATTAATAATAACCCCTTTAATGCTAGAGAGATTGCCAAGGTATTGCTACTCTCTGCTTTGGTGATCTCTAGGGCTGGACTGGGAATGAAAACCAGCCCTGGAAAAAAATGCTGACCAATCCCATAGCATTGCGTCATTATACCAGCCTCATAGCATAATGCCATTTTTTTCTTGTTTATAAAAGGGGAAACATGCATTTTAAAACACATCTGAATGCCACCACCAGAGCAATACAGAGTTATGTCACCTCCAGAGTAATAAAGAGTTATATATATATATATATATATATATATATATATACACACACACACACACACACACACACACACACACACACACACACACACACACACACACACACACACACACACACACACACACACACACACACACACACACACACACACACACACACACACACACACACACACACACACACACACACACACACACAACCTCTTGACTCTCAGTTCACCTCTTTTGCCGGTTTCTCCCACTCTTCATTCCCACCTTTTGCTTCGTTCTCCCCCTCTTGACTCTGAGCCCCCTCCTTTTGCATTTTCTCCCTTTTGATCCCCCTTTCTCCCCCTCCTTTTGCCTCTTGGTCTCTCCTTTTGCCTCTTGATTGCCCCTCCTTTCACCTCATGATCCCCCCTTCATTTGCCTCTTTTTTTCCCACTCTTGACCCCCCTCTGCCTATTTCTTGATTCCCCCTCTTCTCAAGTTGCCTCTCTTTACCCCTCTTGATCTTCCTTTTTCCACTCTACCCCTCTTGATCCCCCTCTTTGCCTCTTTCCCCCTCTTGCCTTAATCCAGCCTTGACTCTTGTCTTGATCCTCCTTTTGCCTCTTTCTCTCTCTCTTGCCTCTCTCTGACCCCTTCCTGATTCCCCCCTTTTGCCTCTTTCTTCCCCTCTTGCCTTTTTCTCCCCTTCCCCATTTTCCTCTCTTGATCTCCCCTTTGCCTCTTTCTCCCCCTCATTAACTCTTGATCCCCCTTTTGCCTCTCTCTCCCCTTCTTGACTCTTGATCTCAACATTTTGTCTTTTTCTCCCCCTCCTGATTCCCCCCTCCCTCCCTCTTGCCTGTGACCGTGTCTGGCGTCTGCTGATGCGGTCTCTGCTCCCAGCCTCCCGCTCAGCTCACTCTCTGCAGACAAGTGGTTAAGGTAGGAGCGGGCCGGCCTACCCGGTGCGCAGACGCAGTGCTTTTCACACTGCTTCTGACATCACTGGGTCTAGGCCCGGCCTGCCTCCACTCACTATATGCGGCCGTTCAAATCTTGCGGCCACTTGTTACCTTGCGGCCGCTGATTGGCTTAAAGTTGGTACATTTATTTAAGCAGCCCCGGCCGGCCCCCAGTGAAGCCCAGTGCTGGTGGCCTACCGGGATTTTTCCCAGTATCCCGGTAGGCCTGTCCAGCCCTGGTGATCTCTTTATCATTCAAGGGGTTAAAGCTTTTTTGTCCTTGTTTGTTATAGGCCAAGTGTATTTTCTGTGCCAGGGAATAGAAGATGGGACTGGGGGAAGGGTTATGCCTAGGGCTGACTGGCAGGGGAGGGCTGGCCTGGGGGGCAGGGAGGCATTGCCCCCTGGGCCAGTCATATGTCTGGGTTGGTGGGCCACTGCCTCACTCAATTTCTCACCTGCTGCTGTAAATGGTGCTATAGTAGTGATACCACAGAGCTTACAAGTGAAATGGAGCTACACCAATGATACCATAGAGCTACAATCCAAGTGGATCTACACTAGTATCATAACCCATTTCCCTTGTGAGCTCTATGGTATCACTAGTGTAGCTTTTACTTCAATTGCAATCTCTGTAGCTCCATTTCAACTGTAAGCTCTGTGGTATCATTTGCCTTACTTCACAATATTAATGCCAATTAAAAAATTAACAAAAGAGGTGGGCTGAGACAGTGTGCTTGAACAATAGTAGAAATGGGCCACTTGATTTATGTGTCCCCCAGGCCACATGTTACCAGCCCTCCCCTGCTGCCTGGGATGTAAATCCGGCCCTAATTCTGGAGCTTTAAAATTCTGTATGGCATTGATGCAAATTATTTAAGTGTGTTCAGTCACTGAGCACATTTGAATAATTTGCACAGGTGCCAAGCAGACTCTGAAAGCTTCAGGACCTATTTACCACCTTGAAAACAATGGTGTTTTGTAATATGGTGCACTGTTCCATCTGTGTCTTTGTGTGTGTGTCTGCGTGTGTTTGTGTGTGTATGTGGGAGGGCACCTCAGATTTCGAACCAGGGCCCAGCAGGGCCTAGTTAACTACCATGACGAAAAAGTTAAGTGTCAGTAATTTACTGCTAAAACAGGAAGTACCTGCAAGGCAAACTAATTAACATAATCTATCAATCTAAATAACTCAAACATTAGTTTTCTAAATAAACAAATGCCTAATACAGCATACAGGTGATTTTGAGAAACCTTTCAAGATCATCCAAGTTTTTAGGTGATAGGGTTCCTTAAAATGTCACAGTAACTAATTCCGTGTGCCTGTGCAAAACACAATTTCAAAACAGACTAAAAAGAAAAAAAAGGACCACCATGGTTAACTAAAATGGACAAAAAGTCTCAAAGTTAAATGGAGATCACGAGCTAGACCCAGTGCTTTTCCAAGCTGAAAGCTATTCATTTATCTGACTTTAAAGAGTTGAGGAAAACAGAGCCTGGAGATGTGTTTTTCTTTTTCTAAATACTGTATATGGTATAAAGAGCTGCACCTGCAGTAGTTCAATAAATTCTGCACCTGTGCTTTTGTTTTCTTTTCACTAAGAACCATTCCCTGGTCTGCATCAGTTCTCCCCACCTCCCTCTTTCAGACACCCCGTAGACAGATACAACAATGAGCCTCATTCATCTTTGCTGCTTCTCTGTATTCTTAAGGTTAGAGATTGCAGAAGATTTTCTTCCTGATACACTTTGTCTCACTATAAAACTGTCAAACAAAGGCCCATCAGTAGTAACTCCCGGGGCAAACACACATTAAAAAAGTATTTTTTACAAAGAGCCCCTGCTTACTGAGCTTTCAGAGAAGGAAAAAGGTTACAGTAAGGAAAACTTCAAAACAAAAATGTAGTTATGTCTGAGTTTTAAAAAGACGACAATATTGGCTCAAGCTGCTACCTCAAGGAAAGAGATGTAACCGGAAATATTTACTTATCTTCTCCTACTGTCCCTTATAATGCCTTGTTGCTTGGATCTTAACCCTTTGAGTGGCAGAGATGTTCCCATGTGTTGGATAATTCTCTAGCACTCAAAGGGTTAAAGAACTCGTCAAAGCATTTTTGTAAAGCATTTGGAAGATCTCTGGCATCAAAAAAGGCTTAAACAAGGGGTGGGTCATTTTGGACTGCAGTTCCCATCATTCTCAGCAAAACGTTCACTGGTTGAAGATGATGTGAGTTGTAGGCCAGCAGTAGATGGAGGGCCTCAGGTTGCACTCTTTAAATGTGAGTATGCCATAGTAGTAATTCAAAAGAGAGAACTAAGAGTCGGTTTCCTGATCCCCAGAAACCACTCATGCACTCATTTACCTCCATCAGTTCAGAGAAACAGAATGGGGTGGGGTTTCCTTTTCCAACCCCCCCCCACCCCCACCCATCTGTTACTGGGTCTAGAGGAGAGGGTGACATGTAGGCCCTCATATGAAAGTGCATACCTCCCAAATGTCCCTCTTTAGGAGGGACAGTCCCTCTTTGAGGCCCAAATTCCCTGTCCCTCTTTCCCACCCCGGTGTCCCTCTTTTTAGAAAATCAGACTGTGTGGTGTGTATATGAGCGTATCTCATTGTTCCACAGCACTAAAACTCACTTTAATGTTTGTTTAATCTTCAGTATATATGTAATATAAATTAGACTGTGTAAATGTAATAATTTACTTGTGTTCTAAATCATTTAGTCAGTTAAACAAAGAGGTGCCAATAGGTCATTAAATAGCCTAAAAATTCTCGGTAATGCCCCACCCATCAGCCATGCCCCCAGCGACACCCTCTAAAACAGAGGTGTCCCTCTTTGGCCATGTGAAATGTTGGGAGGTATGAAAGTGCAGCAGTGGAGGCAGTGAGTGATGATGAAAGTCAGGTTTCATTGATGGCAAGAACGTTTAGAGAGTGTGAGATGAACAGATTATGAACAGAAAATAGTTTATTGCGAAAAGAGTGGACATTCCAGAGACCAAACATATCTTATTCACCTGAAAAATTGCATTTTTATGCCCCTATTGCCCCTGTCAACAGAAATTGACACGTCTTCTTAGACACAATACTAATGGCAAATGGCACGGAAATATAATAATCTATGTTTCTGTTTCCAAACACCTAGTTAACAGGCTCGGTGGGGGGGAAGGGGGATAGGAATGGAGTTCCCCACCACATTAGTTCCCTCCCTGGATTATTTAAATGTAAAATAAATAACAGCAATATGCAGTTCCATCGACACATATTATTTTAAAAATATTTTTGTACATTTAAATATTTAATATAGTATATATGTTACCCATATTAAATAATCAAGCACCACTTTGCAACAAAATAAGTTAATATGGCCTCTTCCTCTTCCCTGCAACTGGGAGAGGAAATAATATTTTAAAATTAAACTGTTCCCCTCTACCTTCCCATTATGGAGAGGAAAACAAAGGTCCAGATAAATTGGGGTCAAGAGACCCCATATTTGCCAAAGAAATAAACCAAGGTCCCATTCCTCTATGCTCCGTCACTGGGAGAGGCAGTGTCTGTAATAATTAATGCAGGTTCAAGAAGACACCCTATATTCAATAACAATTGCCCAAGAAAGAGGTCCAAGGTCCCCTTAATTTATTTATAACAATTATTTATAAATCATATAGGGAGCCTTGGACTAAAAAACAATAATATGATTTCTCAGGAGCCCATATTATTTTTAAACACACTCCATTCTGATTTTACTAGGATGGAGAGATGGGTGATAATGTTATCACACCCCATTTTATTTGAAGGGGTGGAAAACTTGCTTTCATAAAAAAATGATGCTGTTTGGCAGGGCTGTCCAAGTTCAGTCCTCAAGGGCCACCAACAGGTCAGTATTTAACGATTTAACTGATTAAGCACAAGTGAGTTAATCAAAATGAATGAGACTAATAAACTTACCTACGTTTGATCAAGGAAAACCTTAAATCCTGGCCTGTTGGTGGCCCTTGAGAACTGAAGTTGGACAGGCCTGCTGTACTGTATAGATTTTTCCTGCTGTGAGATGCAACTTTCCAAAGTTATTAATGTTTTCTGTTTTTTTTTTTTTTCTTTTTTGGCTTTTTGTTTTCTTTAACAGTAACAGTGCCTTCTAGTAGCTGAAAAGTTTCCCCATAGGTTACCTGTGTAGAGATAAGGGGCCAGGTTGCGATATTTCAGTGTATGTGCACCACAATTCCATCTCATCATATAAATTCAGAAGTCTCCACCCTCACATCACTGTGAATACACTGACATCATCATCATGCTTTTACCATGCCTTTGCCAGATTTGCTATTTTGCAGTGTCTGCTTTCACAGTGGATCATCTGCATATTGAAACAGAGCTTATTGAGCCACTGTGGTATTCCTGAGATTTTTTTTTGTCATTGTAGCTGTAAGCCACATGCGCTAAGCCCCAATATCTGCCTAAACTGAGTTCACAGTCCCATATTCAACTAACTGAGATGGAGAGGCTGGGATCTTCCCATAGCTTTCTATGGAGCCAGTGCCCAGTTTGTTATTTCTACTGGAGAACAGAGACAGCAGCTGCCCTCCTTTAACCCTTTTAATGCCAATGTGTTGCATACCCTTGTGGCCCGGAATGGGATTCTAACCTACAGAATCCCCTGCCCACTTCACAAATCATGTAGAGACAATTAGAACCAGCAAAGCAGCTGTTACATACTGGTTCTGTCTTTACATGAGCCAGCTGTTTGCAGTCCATAGTGGATTACATACCTCTCAAGTGTCCCTCTTTAGGAGGGACATTCCCTATTTTAGACCCAAATCCCACTGTCCCTCTTTCCCACCCTAATGTCCCTCTTTTTAGGAGATCAGTTTATGTGGTGTGTATATAAGTGTATCACATTGCTCCACAGCAATAAAACTCACAATATTTCTTTAAACATCAGTATATCTGTTTATAAATTAGTGTGCTTAAATAAAATACTTTGGTCTTGTTATAAGTCATGTATTAGGTAAAACAAGGAGGTGTCAATAGGTCATGAAACAGCCTAAAAATTCTCATTAATGCCCCGCCCACCAGCCACACCCCCTAAAACACAAATGTCCCTCTTTGGCAATTTGAAATGTTGGGAGGTATGGGATTATCTGCTGATCAGCTGATTCATGTAAACACACATGCAAAGCACTGCAAACAACAGTCAGGACTAGGGTTGCCACCTTTTCTTCAAAATAATACGGCCATGGCATTCCCTCCATAGACTTAACATTGGACAGAAGCCAATTTTTTACCGGCCTGCCGGTAAAATACCGGCTGGGTGGCAACCCTAGTCAGGACATGGAGTAAGAACATTGTGAACGTCACTGTCTTAACTTGTACTTTGTACAAATCCACTGAAATATGCAAATATCAACACTCCATAGGTACCATATTCTTATGGGGTTCAAGATGACTTGGTTTGAGTCCCAGTAGGGTGGAGTTGGAGAAAGAGGCTCGCTCCCTGGAGACCAGATTCTGAGTATACATGTAGAATTATGAAAATATTTACCCTTCCATTATTGATAAATTACCCCTGCAGTGTATTTTTTTCATTTAACCCCTTCAACATCCCAAGTGTCCCTCTTTAGGAGGGACAGGTCCTCTTTGAGGCCCAAATCCCTCTGTTCCTCTTTTTAGGAGAACAGAATGAGTAGTGTGTATTTGCTCCACAGCAATAAAACTCACATAAATGTGTTGTTAATCTTCAGTAAATGTGTATATAATTTAATCTGTGTGAATAAAATACTTTGCTCTTGCTCTAAATCATTTATCAGTTACACAAAGAGCTCAAGAAATAACCTAAAAATTCTTTGTAATGCCCCACCTACCATCCACTCCCCCAGAAACACAACCTAAAACAAACGTGTCCCTCTTTGGCCTTTTGACATGTTGGGAGGTGTGTTTCAGTGCTAGAAACAGATTTCCAATGCATTACTCAGCAATGCATTGTAGGCATCTCTTGCATCAAAATAGTTAACTATTTCAGTGCCAGAGGGGTACACAACACATCCCTCTGGCATGCAAAGGCTTAAAACAGTAAAATATTGAATATCAATGATGTAAACATTCTGACAGTTTTACCAGCTTTAAAATGAATGAAAACAGATGAATATTAAGTTCAATTAAATGGTCTGTGTTTCAGGACTTCTCATTAGAACTCAAGTTCTGTTTTATCTACGGACAAAAATAAAGTGTGTGTGTGTGTATTCATGTGTGTGTGTATGTACGTGTGTGCATATGTGTGTCTGTGTGTGTGTGTGTGTATTCATGTGTGTGTGTATGTACGTGTGTTTGTGCATATGTGTGTCTGTGTGTGTGCATGTGCATGTATGCGTATGTACTTGTGTGTGTATCTGTGTATATATATATATATATATATATATATATATATATATATATATATGTGTATATATGTGTGTGTGTGTGTGTGTGTGCATATGTTTGTGTTTTTGTGTGCATGTGCATGTGTTTGTGTGTATGTATGTGTTTGTGTGTCACTTAACACAGAGGTTAAAGTAATATTTTGCTGTGAAAACCCTTAGGGTGAGATATTATTCAGAGTCTTAACCTTTTTTTTTAAGTGGAAGTTCAGTAAAGGCTTTCAAAAGGGCAATTAAGAGTTACAGCTTGACACTTATTATGAACATATAAATGTGGAACACTTATTAGCCTTTAAAAAAACTATACTTAACCCCTTAAAGGGATAGTAATGTTTTTTATAAAAGCCGTTCACCGAGTCTTCTATATATTAAAAGTAACACATTGCACTATGTGTAGGAGCTTATTTGTTTGTAGCTCAAAAGTTATGAAATGGAGAAAGAACCCCCGTCCACCCCTTCTGGCCACGTTACACTGAATCTGGAATCCGGTCATGGGACCGGACGGATGCAGTGAGGGACAAACTTCAGTATGCAAAGGAAAATCCTTCCTTTCTTTGTCAAGGGATGCAGGGGTTTCCTAATACTTACTGAAGTTTGTCCCTCACTGCATCTGTCCGGTCCCACGACCAGATTAGACATTCAGTGGGAAGCGGCCAGAAGGGGTGGACGGGGGTTCTTTCTCCACTTCATAACTTTTGAACTACAAACAATTAAGCTTCTACACAGAGCGCAATGTGTTACTAACCTAGGAACAGGACTGGATTTTCCAGTAGGCAGAGTAGGCAACTGCTTAGAGTGCCAAAATTTGAGGAGCTCCTCAGCTATGCTGACTACACCTACATTCTAAACTGTGAGTGTGGTCAGAGTAATCTCAATGTCCCGGCACTAGTTTTATACTCCTTTACAAGCTATTATTTAATGCTTTGGATGCTAGAGAGATCTCTAACACATTGCTTTGCAATGCGTTGGAGAACTCTTTAGCAACCAAGGAGTTAAAGCCTTTTGTGGCTTTGCGTTTTATAGGCCAAGAGTATTTACTGTTCCAGGAAATAGTGGATAGGCTTGGGGGTGGATCCATATGAGGAACAGCGGTGTGGTCATGGGAGGAGTAAAGGATGTCTAGAGTGTCTTGCCTAGGGATGCCTGGGATATAAATCAGTATCCTACTAAAATTTCACCCTGTATTTAGTGACCATCAAAAGGGCGACATCACAATGTGAAAGTAAAGTGAAGGAAAGCTGGAAGACAGCAGGAGCCAAGTCCCTGTATATTGCAGGGCTGTTCCTGTGACTGATGGCTACAGACAAGGCTACAGAATAAAATGGTTGTGTGTCTACATGGCAGGGTGGCAGAAGACAGCAAGTGCCAAGTGTCTGTATTATGCAGGGTTATTCCTGTATCTGTGCGTCTAAAATGGCAGGGCAATCCCTTAAGCGGACAACATCAGAATGTGGCCCTTTTGATGCGGGCAACTTTCTGATGTCGCCCTTTTGATGGTCGCCAAATATAGGGTGACATTTCAGCAGTAAAGTATAAAAATCCAGCCAGGCCTAGAAATTAAACCTTTCTTGCAAATTTTAAAAGGATCCATAAGCCTCCACCAAATAATTAGCTTTTTCTTGATAGCCTTTTACACCAGCTGCTTTTAATAAAGCTACAGCATGTGCAGGGCATTGGGAATAATTCCTTTTTTGGGCCACGTTTACAAAGTATATACATTGAAAAAAAATGTGTTTACTGAGATTTAGCATCACACTAAGCTGTAGTAAATGGGAGCAAAAAGTGAAACTTAGCAAAATAGTGCATTTGCATCAACATTACGCTAAGATATGATCGCAGTGTTATTTCCATCCTAGAGTAAGACAAACAGCTTTTATACTTCATAAATATAAAAACTGCTAAGCAGCAATTTGCTGAGTCTTTTGATGCATATAGCCCAATTTTTATTAACAAATCACAATTTTGATAATAAATACATTTGAACAATTGCCAGTTTATGTTGTGTCAGATACCACTAGCACAACCATACTAAATCAAGCCCCCAAAATATTGTCCACTGATGCCCAAACAGGGGTACTGCAGGGGATGCAGAAGATGTAGTTGTGACTAGGACAGGCCTCCAAGGGGGCCCATTAAACTCAGGGCCCAGTAGATTTAGTTATGTCCCTGGCAGAATATGTTTGAGTTAGGAGGTCAACAAACATTTTTGCACCAGCTTCTCCAACTCCTAGTTATGCTGTGCCCAAATATATAGGTGTACATCATATCTCTCAACATTTCAAATAACCAAAAAGAGATACTTGTGTTTTAGGTGGTGTTGCTGGGGGTATGGCTGGGGGTCAGGGCGTTACTGAGAATGTATATGTTGTTTCATTACCTATTGGCACCTCTTTGTGTAACTGAATACATGATTTAGAACAAGACCAAAGTATTTTAATTACACAAACTAATTTATAAACACAAATACTGAAGTTTAAAAAAAACATTAATGTGAGTTTTATTGCTGTGGAGCTATGTAATACACTTATATACACAGTCTGATCTCCTAAAAAGAGGGACACCAGTATGGGAAAGTGGGACAGAGGGATTTCTCAAAGAGGGACTGTCCTTACTAAAGAGGGATACTTAAGAGGTTGACTCCATAAATACATTCTGACTCATTTGGGAATTAGAATATAAAATAGTAACATAGTAACATAATTGATGAGGCTTAAAAAAGACATGCATCCTTCAAGTCCAGCCCATTCCATATCACCCAGATAATCCAGAGGAAAGCAAAAAAACAAATTGAAGCCATTTTCAATTAAGCCCCAAGTGGGTAAAAAAAAATTCCTTCCTGACTTGAAATGGCAGTCGGGTATTTTCCTGGATTAACATTCTATCTGCTTAGAAGCCAACATATTGATTTTAAAGGGATATTAACCTTTGCCCAAGGAGTATGCAAGACATTGCTTCATAATACGTTGCTCACCCTGGTCCTTAAGGAGTTAAGCTTATCTATATTGCCAACTGTTGTCCAAAATGCATTTTCAGATAATGCATGCATGGCTTTATGAGAAAGCTTGAGTCATAGACTACAGATCTTCAAAATAACTGACAGGAACAGCACCACCTGATGACCGCAATAAAAAAGTTCAATTTAATTGCTTGAGAACCAGAAGGTTGAACAACTCCTTGTAAAGCAATGAGTTGAAGACCTCTTTGGTCCTCAATGATTTAATAATAATTTAAAATCTAGCTATGTGAGAACCCTTGCTTTACTCAGCAAGAAGATATTTAAACAATTCTGTTAGCCAGTCTATAAATCTCATTACCAGTAGACTTGTGCACGGAAAACATTTTCTGTAAAATTCAATTTCGGACAATTTTTTATTTTTCATTCAGAGAATCTGAATTTCGGACTGGGCCTGTTCGACTCAGACGAAATTAGGCAATAGTCCAAATTATTTGGCCGAATTTTTAAAAAAAATTTAAAACATTCAATAAAAAATTAAAATTAAACAAATAAAAATAAAAAAAAACATTAAACTAAATTAATAATAATAGTAAATCTGTAATAATAACCCTTTATTTATATAGCGCACACAGATTCTGCAGCGCTTTACACTCATATTGGTTCCTGTCCCCATTGGGGCTCACAATCTAAAGTCACCTATCAGTATGTTTTTTGGAGTGTGGGAGGAAACCGGAGTACCCGGAGGAAACCCACGCAAACACGGTGAGAACATACAAACTCATTGCAGATGTTGTCCTGGGATTTGAGCCCAAGACCCCAGTGCTGCAAGAAAACAGTGCTAACCACTGAGCCACTGTGCTGCCCTAAAATGAGACAGGAAGGAGTATTTTATAAACCCCTACACACTTATATATGTATATGTCACATCAAATTAAAGCCCTTTCTACCCTGTAAAAATGTTTTTATAATATGTGTTTGTGCAATAAATGAGAACGATAGGAATTATGGTTGAACACACATATAGCAAAAATGCCAAAATTGCCTGTGTCCTTAAGTGGTTAATATCTGCACTTTGCATGAACTGTAAAGTGCCTGTTTTACCAGATCTATTTTTAGCAGCCTGTAGCAAAATTGTAATAGTTTCAGGTGGGAAAGCGTTGTGCCGTCTATTTTTAGCAGCATGTAGCAACATTGTAATAGTTTCAGGCGGGAAAGCGCCGTCCGAATTTCTGAAATTTACACTGAAATTTCGGACTAGGTCTGTTTCGGATTCTTTTTTTTGTGGGTGGAACTTGTCTTTCTGAAGGTCCGAATGATGCCGAATACTCTTTATTCGTCCGAATTCTGAAATTAGCCAAACTGAATCGCCCAAGTCTAATTACCAGTTGGTTTATCTCTGAGGAGAATCATCACTACCATTTGCATTGTTTTTTTGTAGGCATGTGATGCTGGTGTCACTATTACTGACAATAGCCTAGATTCCATTGTAGTTGATAACCTTATCAAAGGCTTTCTCCACAAATTTCTTCATAGACTTCAATGGGATTCTGAGAGATAAAACCATTGATAACACTAATTAACTGTAATGTAATCTGGGCCTATTTTAGAAATCCAAGTGCAAACCAAGATGTTTCCAGCTGCACCAAAACTCTACTTTTGCCCCTACCAGATCAAAGGGACATATTTAATAGATTTGCATTATCACAACGCAGTGTGCAAACTGTTGCTTAATAAAACACAGCAGTGCCATCTCATTTTCCTTCTCCCAGGAATCAAGTCCTGGGAAAAAAAAAGTGTGGGAACTCACCAAGATTTCCACCCCACCCAAAATAAAAATGTATGGCTCACGTCAAGTGTCGCTCTCTCTATACATGTGTGTGTATAATTGCATGTATGAGTGTGTCTATCTTACTCTATGGGCCATATGTTCAAAGAAGTAGAGAAATAGCTTTTGTTGTTTGTAACGACTTTTCAAAGTACAGTGTAGTTGGGATCATTAATATTTTCAGATAGTGTTGGTTGTAATTGGAAATATGTCGTTTGTCCTGGCTGAAATTGTCATATGGAACAACAAAAAAATGTTAACTAACGACAAAAATGTCTTAAAAAATGTCTTAACTATGGGCAAAAATGTCTTAAAGGGATAGTAATACTTAAGTATTACTAATCCCTATAGTAAAGTACTACTAAAAAAAAATGTATTGCCCCCAGTGTCATCTCTCAAACCTTTATGGTTTGAGAGATGATCGCTTCTAAAGTTGCCCTCTCCCTCCCCCTTCCCCGTAGTCAGCATTCTAGCCGACTCAAGGAAATCCGGTCAGAGATCATCAGAGCAGCGATCGCTTTACTTAAAAAAAAACTTTCACTAAAACGGTCTTCTACATGTGTTTGCAAGTCAAGCACACGTAGAAGACCATTTCAGCGAAAGTTTTCTTTTTTAGTAACGCGATCTGGCTGTGCTGGAGAGCCACCTAAAAGTCGTACGACTCTCTTTCCTGCAGTCAGCTAGAATGCTGACTACGGGGAAAGGGGAGAGAGAGGGCAACTTTAGAAGCAATCATCTCTCAAACCATAAAGGTTTGAGAGATGACACTGGGGGCAATACGTTTTTTTTAAGTAGTACTTTGCTATAGGGATTAGTGATACTTAAGTATTACTATCCCTTTAACTAAAGACAAAAATTCTCACATTCAGAACACATTCCCTCTACTTTTTTCTTAATGTACAAATTTTGTGTTTTGTAAGACTTTTTTTGTCGTTAGTTACGACAAATTTTCTTTTCCTCTATACAACACTGGAGAATAGTTTAGCCACGCCCTTGCCCCACCCCTTTGCCTGTCAGTTCTGGAGTTGTGTCGTACACAAAGGACATTACTAATTTTTTGTCATATATTCTATGGAAAATATGTAGTTTATGCGTTCAGTTACTTATTTTTGTCTTTCATACAACAATTTTTTGTCGTTATCCCTTTGAACATATGGCCCTATGTATGTCTGTGTATGTGTGTGGGAGTTTCTGTGTCTATATGTGTGTATGTCTGTTGCATGTGTCTTTGTCTCTATCACTGTTGCATGCATGCACACACATTGCCCCCATCATCTCCACATTGCCCTCACATTGGCCCCATCAGCTCCAACTTGACCCCCATCATCTCCATTTTGCCCCCATCAGCTCCAACATGCCCCCCATCATCTCCACAGTGCCCCCATCATCTCCATATTGCCCTCACTTTTCCCCTCATCAGCTTCATATTGCCCCCATCATCTCCACATTTCCCCTATCATCTCCATATTGCCCTCACAAGCTCACATTTCCCCCCATCAGCTCCATATTGCCCCATCATCTCCACATTTCCCCCATCATCTCCATATTGCCCTCACAAGCTCACATTTCCCCTATCAGCTCCATATTGCCCCATCATCTCCACATTTCCCCCATCATCTCCATATTGCCCTCACAAGCTCACATTGCCCCCCCATCCACTCCATATTGCCCTCCATCATCTCCACATTGCCCTTACAAGTTCACATTGCCCCCATCAGCTCCATATTGCCCCCATCATCTCCCCTTTGCCCCCATCATCTCCATATTGCCCTCTAAAGCTCACATTGCCCCACATCAGCTCAAAGTTGCCCCATCAGCTCCAACTTGACCTCATCATCTCCATACTGCCCTCACATTGCCCCCATCAGCTCCATATTGCCCTCCATCAGCTCTGCATAGCCCCCATCATGTCCATATTGCCCTTACAAGCTCACATTTCCCCCATCATCTCCATATTGCCCTCACAAGCTTACATTGCCACACATCAGCTCCATATTGCCCCCACCAGCTCCGACTTACCCCATCTGCTCCACATCGCCCTCACAAGCTCACATTGCCTCCTATCAGCTCCATATTGCCCCCATCAGCTCCAAATTGCCCCATCAGCTCCAAATCGCCCCCCATCAGCTCTGCATTGCCCTTACATTGCCCCCATCAGCTTCATATTGCCCCCATCAGCTCCAGCTTGCCCCCATCATCTCTATATTACCCTCACATTGCCCCCATCAGCTCCATATTGCCCTCCATTATCTCCATATTGCCCTCCATCATCTCCACATTGCCCTCACAAGCTCACTTTGCCCCCCATCAGCTCCAGCTTTCCCCATCAGCTCCAAATTGTCCTCACATTGCCCCCATCAGCTCCATATTCATACCTGGGAACTCTCCGGTTTTGCCCCGGAGACTCCGGATTTCAGACTGAATTACCAGGTCTCCGGGGCAATGTGTGGCTCACCGGGTGGGCAGAGTTTAAATAGAAACTCTGCCCAGTTGTGCTCCGTCCCGCCCGGTTCCTCCCACTCCCCGCCCTCTTAGATACATTTTGCAGGGTTTTTTGTCCCGCCCCCTTGACTAAGCCCTGCCCCTTTTATGATGCGAATCGTGTCATTTTCCTCCCAGGTCGGCACTGACAGGGTTACCCTGTTTCAAAAGTTCCCAGGTATGTCCATATTGCTCTCCATCATCTCCACATTACCCTCACAAGCTCACATTGCCCCCCATCAGCTCCATGTTGCCCCATCAGCTCCAGCTTGCCCCCATCATCTCCATATTGCCCTCTCATTGCCCCCATCAGCTCCACATTGCCCTCCTTCATCTCCATATTGCCCTCACAAGCTCACATTGCCCCCATCAGCTCCAGCTTGCCCCATCATCTCCATATTGCCCTCACATTGCCCCCTTCAGCTCCATATTGCCCTCCATCATCTCCACATTTCCCCAATCATCTCCATATTGCCCTCACAAGCTCACATCGCCCCCCATCAGCTCCATACTGCCTCCCCCCATCAGCTCCATGTTGCCTTCACATGTTGCTTCCATGTTGCCCTCACATGTTGCTGAAAAAGGCACAAACCACACCACTCCTGCTAGCGGGAACGGCATTCCTGCAGTGTAAAATGTACAGGAATGCCATTCCCATGCGTTCCTGCAGGACTCGAGCCCTGCCTTCTCCCATAAATATGCTTTGTGGATATTTCATAAGAAGGTCAAAGGTGTCTGCTCATTTTCTCACTGTCAGACCTGTATAGTGGCTGCTTCTGGCTTTTTGAGCCAAGCCTTGTATTTTTTCACTTAAACCAGATGAAAGAATACAGTGTTTGGCTGCAAGAACCAGAAGCAGCCACTATACAAGTCTTTTGGTGAGATGACACACAGAGAACGTCTCTGTCAGTCTTCATATGAAATATCCAAGGAGTGTATTTGGGAGAAGTTAAAAGCATTGTTGCTACTGGATTTAAAGAGACAGTATAGTAGAGCCTCCAAATATGAGCATCTATGCTGCTGTCATGTGTAAGTTAATCAGGGCTCGAGATCTACAGGAACACATGGGAACAGCGTTCATGTACGTTTTACACTGCAGGAATGCCGTTCCCTCTAGCAGGAGTAGTGCGGTCTGTGCCCTGTTTCGGCACAGACCTGTAGCTACTGAGCACCCTCATCGGCTCTTTAGTAATGCAGAGCTGCTGGGAGATGAAATCATCTCCCAGCACTCTGCATTACCGAAGAGGAGACCGAGCGGGAGCTCCAGCAGCTACAGGTCTGTGCAGAAGGAGGCACAGCTCTCTCCTGTCGCTGGACCACCAAGGAGGTAGGAAACTGACATGGGGGAGGAGGCAATGTGAGGGCAACATGGAGCTGATGGGGGGAGGCAATTTGGAGCTGATGGGGGGGTAATGTGAGCTTGTGAGGGCAATATGGAGATGATGGGGGAAATGTGGAGATGATGGAGGGAAATATGGAGCTAATGGGGCAATGTGAGGGCAATATGGAGATGATGGGGCAAGCTGGAGCTGATGGGAGCAATATGGAGCTGATGGGGGGCAATGTGAGCTTGTGAGGGCAATGTGGAGATGATGGAGGGCAATATGGAGCGGATGGGAGGGCAATGTGAGCTTGTGAGGGCAAAATGGAGCTAATGGGGCAATGTGGAGATGACGGGGGCAAGTTGGAGCTGATGGGGGCAATGTGAGCTTGGGAGGGCAATATGGAGATGATAGGGGCTATATGGAGCTGATGGAAGGCAATATGGAGCTTATGGGGGCAATGTGAGGGCAATATGGAGCTGATGGGGTCAAGTTGGAGCTGATGGGGGCAAGTTGGAGCTGATGGGGGCAATTTGTAGCTGATGGGGGCAATATGGAGCTGATGGGGAGCAATGTGAGCTTGTGAGGGCAATATGGAGATGATGGGGGCAATGTGGAGATGATGGGGGGCAAGTTGGAGCTGATGGGGGCAATATGGAGCTGATGGGGGGAAATGTGAGTGCAATGTGGAGATGATGGGGCAATGTGGAGATGATGGAGGCAATGTGAAGATGATGCGGGCAATTTGGAGATGATGGGGTACAAGTTGGAGCTGTTGGGGGGCAATGTGAAGGCAATGTGGAGAATCATGGGGGCAAAGTGTGTGCATGCATTCAACAGTGATAGAGACAAATTTTGGTGAAATGCAAGAAATGTTCACATCAGATGAAGGAATTTTTGTGTGCAGATAGATTTTGCACATGTTCTAATCCAGGAAGTTGAATACCGAACGCTTCTTGAATTGAGCATAAAAAATTCCTTTTTACGACAACACTACACAGATGTATAAATTTATTCGCAATACCACTTCCTGCATTAGGCGCATTCGCTATCCCACTTACACAGATTCGTAAATCCTGGCCACGCCCACAAAAAATAAATATGCGCAGCCGTTCACTAATCTTGAATTTTCATGTGCAAATCAACAAAGTCATGCACAAACCTCTTCCCTAGTGGTTTTCACGCGGGAAATAGCGATTGCGCATGTTTCCTGCATCACGCCAAAAGACACATGCAACAGACATACGCACATATAGACACAGAAACTCCCACACACATGCACTGACATACATAGAGTGAGATAGACACACTCATACATGCAGTGATACACACACACATGTAAGGAGAGAGACACACACTTGACATGAGCCAAACATATTTATTTTGTGTGGGGGAGGAATCTTGGGTGAGTTCCCACACTTTTTTTCCCAGGACTTGACCCCTGAAGTCAATGTTAGGAATAGGCATTCTGCAGCCATCCCACTGTTGTTATATTACAACTCCCATTATCCTCAGCTCGCCAGTGATGGGAATTGCAATCTAACAACAGCTGGAGGCTACAGTGTGTGCACACCTGACATATTCACAGGAGCTGCAATGACAAGAGGCAGAATAACAAAAAAGCAAGTTGCTGTATTTTATTATATACTACCATTCAAAACACTTAGAAATGTCCTTGTTTTTCCATCAAAATGAATAGGAAATACAGTCAAGACATTGACAAGGTTAGAAATAATGATTTTCAATTTAAATAATAATTGTGTCCTTCAAACTTTGCTTTCGTCGAATAATCTTCCATTTGCAGAAGTTACAGCCTTGAAGACCTTTGGCATCCTAGTTGTCAATTTGTCCACCCCATGCTTCCTGAAACACCGCCCACAATTTGGATTGGCTTGATGGGCACTTCATATGTACCATACAGTAAAGCTGCTCCCATACCAGAAACAAGGAAATTTTTAAGTGACCACAAACATATGAACGGCGTGTAAATTTTTTTCTTCCATTAAACTCCTCTGTGGAAATCTTGGATTTGCCCCTGATCACCAGAAATACATGGTGACGATAATAACGGACACTTGGAGAGCGAGATATGAACACAGTTTAGTTTTCCTTGTTCAGGACGAAGGATGAGTTGTGATCAAGCTTCACTGTTGCTACAGTACAAAGCTTCCGGGACACTTGTAAATTGACCTGTGAAATAAAAACACATCTGCAGTTTCTCAAAGTCAGATGTGTTTATTGAAGAAATACTGAGAAGCTAATTCACTGCCTACATTCTGCCTGGCACTGTCCCAGTGCCAATCACCATCCCAATTATCTTTCTCCCAGTGTTTGGTGTGACTTACTATTGTTTTTAAACTCCTGTCCCTAAGTGTAATCATTAAGGATAACTTGCAAAGATGTTAACATCTTGAAGTATATTTTTAGCAAATTGACTTACAAGATTTTTTCATGTTTGCCATCCTTCAAGAGCCTAGAGGATACCTGGTTGTCTAGTTTTAGATTCCAATGCTTCCAGCACTCTTATCTTCTCTCTTCATTTCATGCCTATTTTGGAATTTTATTTCCTTTACCTTTCCACACTGAGAATAGTGGATTAAGTGAAAAACACCTACATTTTCAGAGTTGCCTGCAACATTACTTTGACAGTAACAACGTAAAAAAAAATGAAAATGATACATAAAGTTTTACATTCCTGTCAGAGGGCTCAGCAATGTATTGTGTTGGAATTCTTTGCTATCCCTTTGGGAATCAATGATTAACATAGGAACACTGCTGAAGTTAGTGGTGAAAAAAAAGATACAATAGTTTTAATATTGCACATAAATATAATTATGTCAAGGAGCATATTTCATGCTTTATGATGAGTGATATAGCTTTAAATATGTAACTTCTTAGCCATATACTGATTCACACACACAAAGATACTCACATACAAAACTAGTCCTGCAAACAAATACTCATGCGCACACACTCACACATATATGCACATGTGCACACAAGCATGCACAAATGCACACCTACCAACCTACACACGTGTACATGCATGCTCCTGCACACCCACCAACCAACACAAACGTGCACACATATACACACGCACACACAAATGCTCACATGCACACCCTCCAAATTTCACACATACATATGCACACCCACAACCTAAACAAAGTGCACGTATGTACACCCACCAGCATACACACACGTGTACACATATACACATGCACACACACCAAATTACACACACACATACACAAACACACTCACAAACATGTACACATAAACATGTAAACATGCATATCCATGAACCTACACATGCACACCCACCAACCTACACTTACATGTGTCCACATGCTCGCACACATGCATTCCCAACAACCTATACACACACATGCAAACACTCACACATGTACAACTACCAACCTCTACATATACATGCTCACATGTACACGCACATGCATTCCCACAAACCTATCCCACAAACCTACACACACAAACACACACACACACACTAACACACACACAGTTACTCACACCATCCAACTCTGTTTAGTTAGCCAATAAAGGTATCAACTTTACAAAAAAATTTAGCATCCTGTATTTCTACGGCTAACACGGTACCAACTCTCATCTATTATTCACACCATCCAAAACGTTGTTTGTATCTTAGACCTTAATTACAGTTCCCTGATGAGGGTCTTAGACTAGCCATAAATGTTGAACCACCTGGATCTGTGAGTGCAGTTTAAGGGGACCTCACCTTGCGTTTTCAGTAGTTCCAGTTTTACAGGAAGGAACAAATTCAACCCTGTAGTTAGATGGCCAAGCAAGCCTATGGCTGGTGTAGATGCTCAACATATAAATGTGTCTGCTTTTCCCAAAAGCAATAAGGGAAAAATGGAGGATAAAATTAAATGTAAGAGGACCCTAAATGTGTCCCTATATTTTGGCCTCCAATCCAATCACAATCTTGCCAGGGGCCTCAAGAGTCAAAGGGAAGGATTACCACCACCACAGTGCCATTAGTAATCTTTCCCTGTAGTGAGTGATGGTAGAATATTTGCCAAGAAACTGTAGCCACTTCGACAAATATTCATGAAAATAAAATGCTATTTTGAAGGCTGTGCTCCATCCAGTGCATCATGGGTAAAGTGGGAGCAAGTACTGAACAGCATATGCACAGCTCTGCTTGTCATAATGATGTTTAATGGACAGAATGAGAAGAGGAAGTAAAGAGGAGGTTTGAGAAAAAAAGCAGGAGAATGCTCAGTGCTGTTTTCACTGCATCAGTGATGTAAAGTGTAGGAGAAGATGATTGGTGCCTGTAGCATACTACAGTCTTGTTTCAGGGCACTATTAAAGCTTCTTTCAAGATGATACTTAACTCATTATTTAGAGGAGTTATAGATTATTAGTTAAATATTTTAGCATTTTAAATATGTATTTATTATAACTGCTGCAGCACTAGATGCTATAATAGTGGGGGTGTCCCATACCTGTTTCTATAGTATGATTGGTAATGTGGATAATTTTTATTTCATTAGTTTAAGACATGTGGCTCACTGTCTCTGTTATTCTCAGTTTTTTACAGCACCAACTCTACTGTATTGTTTTTTTAACAACATACTGTTCTGTAGTTCAAAAGCTACTCAAGGTAAAAGGATCCATTTCCTGCCCCTTCTGGCTGCCTCCCCTTAGAGCTGTAATCCAGTTGTGGGACTGGATTGATGCAGCGAGAGACAATCTTCAGACAGTAAGTATAAGGAAAACCCTGCAACCCTTGTCAAAGGAGGGTAAGATTTTCCTTTTGCTTACTGAAGTTTGTCCCTCACCTCTCTCCATCTGGAACAGCTTAGAGGTGGTGTGATGTGGCCAGAAGGGGCAGAAGGGGGATCCTTGTGGTAGACAATTATCCACTTGAGGACTAGAGGGGTGCAAAACACATTGTTCTATGATGACTTATGTACTCCTCGTTTCTTCAATAGGTTAACATATTATTAATGAGATATAGGTACATTGAAGTCTAACAAAGCAATTTGATGAAGTGGGACGTTCACCTTAATTCAAGTCTGCATATTTGAAAAATGCATTAAAAACCAGCAAATGTACAGTTAAGGAGATATTCATACAGCTAATTGTTGTAGCGATACTGTATCAATGACGTTCCATATGATAATGAAGCTCTTCAGAGATATGATGAGGAAGCTTTTCAGTGATGAGTCATATTCTAATGAATGATTTAGTGATGTTTCATAGGGCAATGAGGCTCTGTACTGGATCAGGAAATTTTCACTTTTCACAGAAATAAAAGTGTGAATATTTTGTAAACTATACATCTGCTGGAATTGTAGTTAACATGACACATAGGCAGTTTTGAATGAAGTTTTCAAATATGTAAAGTAACTTCAAGGTGATAAGTTCACATAAAAAGAATAGTAATGGTTGCTTTTAGCAACATTTAATATTGTAGATATTAAAAAAATAAATAAATTGATGTAAGTCCGGACTCTCAAACATGTATAGTTTGAGAGATATGACAGGCAGGTTAGTGCAGTCTGTGCGCCTGCGCCACCCTCCCTTCCATATGGTGCACTGCAGTGCTTCTCAATGGAGACCAGACTGACAGAGCAGGTGGTCAGACAAGATGTCTGCTGTAACGGAAGCTGAGAAGGGACCGCGTCACCTTCCGCCGTCGTTCCCGGGTCTCTCCTTCTCGACGCAGATAAGCGCCGTCGGATGCACCAGTTGAAGTATGGACAGTCACTGGAAACAGCCTCAGGATCGCTGGAAGCAGGGAAGCAGGGAAGAGTCCACGTCGCCGCCTGACAGTCCACAAAGTTAGGTCGCAGGAAACTGGCAGCAGGCGGTCGGCGATTCAGGATACTTAGCGCAGATGGGTATCAGAGTGGATACTTTAGACCATAAGCAATACAAGACTCCAGGACTCCTTGTTCACTCCAAAACAGAACTCATTTTATTGTCACAAACCACAGATATTTATATACAGTACAGTACATTGGATCACATGGGGAAACCTGATACAAAAGGAACATGATTAAATCATGACACATCAGACAAAAGCCAGCAACAGCTGGTCTTAACAGATACAATGACTCAGACAGGGTTACATTTCAGATACACAGGGGTTTGATTGAACAAAGACTTGAGGGCGTGAACTAATTACCACATGGCAGGGGGTCAACATAGTGAATGGCTGGAGTTGCTATAATCCACATCTTAGGGACAGTGGCCCAAGGTTGGAGCCTTTGATTGACTATTTTGAATGCCCTGCCCCAACTTTGATCAATCACTGGTCTGCCTACCATTTCCCATGTTAAGCTAAGGAAGATATTTGCATACCTGGTAGTTGGTGATTGCACAAACCTTCAAATTGGACAAGTACATACAATATTTGAAATTACATAAAACCAAACTTAATACACAAACCAATGTTCATAACTATAAGTCTTTGTTCCTGGCAATAGCTGGCCAGTTCGTATGCCAGAGCCCACAGCTACATCCAAGCAGGGCAACAAGGTCCATAGTTTTTAAGTAAATAGTTTGTGGTCCAGACAAGGGCTCAGTAACGGGTAGGATCCATTACATCTGCGCTGATGCCTGGCTTCCGGTCTCCTACAATAAAGGATTACTTTATAATCAGCAACATTTCAGAGGTAACATATCTACATACCTGGGAACTCTCCGGATTTGCCCCGGAGACTCCGGTTCTGACAGAACTTTACCGGGTCTCCGGGGCAGAGGCTGATTCCTCCGGATGTGGAGAGTTTCTATTGAAACTCTGCCACATCCGCTTTTTCTTCTGCTGATACTCAGTCCCTAGCCCTCTGAGTGCCAGAGTAGTAAGGAATGCATTGCTTTGCAATGCATTCCGTACCACTCTGGCACTCAAAGGGTTAAACCCCCCCACCCACACTCGCGGCAAGCCCCGCCCCTTTTTGACGCGATTAGCGTCATTTTTGTCACCCCCTGGTGAACAGAGGACTACCCTCCGGGTAGCCCTCGACTGGAAGTTCCCAGGTATGCATATCTATTATAAAGTTAGTCGCTGCCTGATTAATTATTGCAGGGTGACTTTATAGCGGGTGAAAGTTCTGCTTTAATGAAGCATTGAGGAAATTAAGTGATTTCACGCAATTTCTCTGTACAAGTAATGGCGTACAGGCTTTCTGGCTTCAAAATCCTAAACCTACCTGGGAACTTCCAGAATAATCTGACCCCGAGATCTTTAGAATATTAACCCTTAGCCCTTCCTACACCATAGATTATAGTCGATATGCCCTGCTTGCTCCAACCCAGAGATGCTTCAATTATTCCTCAATTATTCATTAAGATGATATAACTTAGAGGTATCACTGACTATACAAGCACAAGACAAGTGGGGCTTCGTACTTTGCTTTTCTGGTATAAATTAGTGACTAAACAAGCAGTTAAGAGGTGCAGATCATAAAATAGTTAACATTGGACTGTATCACTCTGAGAATTTGGACTTCACTCTGAGACCCAGAGATCTGGGTCAAACCCTAAGAATTCCCAGGTATGGTCCTAACCCTGCTGATATACACTACAATGCTTGTTATCTATAGTGCATACCTTGAATTGCAGCCTTTGGTATTAGAGGCTAACATCTAACATTGGTGGAGATGTGTTGGTGGATTAGTGCAATAACTCAGCTGAAGCTGATGTACATAGGAGTAATACTGGTGGAATCCAATAGCTTCGTAAAGGACACAAAAAATTCCCCAAAATACCAAATGATTTAGATGGTGCTTACAACCCAGTGAATGCTAATGTTAGAATGACAACAACAAGTATATTGAACATATTTATTTCCATAAAAATACAAAAGAAACTGAACTTTAATATTTTGCCAAAGTCTTCACAGAAAAAGCAAGGCACCCTAAGCTGGTGTCTAAGGCACACCACAGTGCCTCGGCACCACTGTTTTAGATGATGACCAAGAACACAGATCTGAGCATCTTTATAAATATGTAAAAATGTATTAAGTTACAATAGGTTTAATTTTAAGTACTGTTGCTAAGGTGTTGAAGGGATAATATTACCTGTTATTATGGAAACAAATATGTATTTCAGGGTTATTCATGCTGAACAAAACATGGGTACTCATACTGCTGAGAGATGTTATTGCAGCTCAGACTTGCATTTTTGGGTGCAGTACTTCCATGGCCTCATCATATCATATCCTATAATATAAAAGCCCAGAATGTTTGTCCGATGCAGTCATGCTCAGTAGAGACTGCCCTCCGCATTCTGTGCATTCGGGCAGTCTCTACTGCACATGACTATATCACTTCAGGTGGCAGCAGTATGCAGAGCAGGACTGGCGTCTTTACCTCACCGGACCTTGGCCCGTGTAAACGCGCTTTTACACGAGTAATAGTATAAAAGGCCAGATGTATGTTTGTCCAATGCTGTCATGTGCAGTAGAGACTGCCCAAACGCACAGAAGCAGTCATGCTCTGTAGAGACTGCATGGCAGTCTATACTACGCATGACTGCTTCGGTGCATTCTGTGCATTCGGGCAGTCTCTGCTGTGCATGACTGCATCGGAAAAACATACATCTGACCTTTAATCATGTACTTTGGCCTATGTACACATGCTTTTCAACTAGTATTTTATAATGGAGCTATTGCTACAGCAGTCTATGGATAGTTATTGTCAATGATCCTCCATAGCACACTACGGTCACAGCGCCACTGTCAAATTTCAGGCCATGCACGCACTGCGTGCAATCAAAAAAACTCACGTTTCAAGGGCAATAGATTTTGAATAACATTTATCTCAGTAGTGAAAGTATCATTGTTTTACTGAGCAGAAGAAATTTATGTCTTTTTTCCATATTACATGATACTATCTCTTTAATAAATGAAGTGCAACAGACAGTATGCTCTGCACTTTTATAGTTCTTTATTTTAGTAACCCTTTCAGTGTCATTGTGCTGCTATGTGTTAGATACCTCTTTGATACTCAAAGGGTTAAACGGACCCCTATGTTGTTGGAGCATTGAAACCACACATAACTACATTTTTTCTTACCACCTGTGTCTTTTAGTATGTCAAAGTAATTGTCTTTTGCATTTTTCCTGACTTATCCCTCTTGACCTCATCTTTCTCACATTTCACCCATCCACATTATTGATCCCTTCTTTCTTAATTTCTCTGTCCAACACATTTCTGTAAAACCCCTTTTCCAACACATTGGGTGGCATTTAGCAAAACCAAAAATGCTGTTAGCGACATGACAAAACCTGTAGTCATTATTTTGAAGCCATGGGCAACTTTTTTTTCTTTATCAAATGCTTTGTTAAAGGACAACTTTTAATTAATGTTTACTTTGAATAATAATACCTTGCTGAACTAGTCAGGGGAGGGCTGGCCTGGGGGGCAGGGGGCCAATTGCTCCCTGGGCTGGTCATATGTCTGGGTCAGTAAGCCACTGCTTCACTCAGTCTTCCACTTGCTGCTGTAAATGGAGCTACACTAGTGATACCACAGAGCTTACAACTGAAATGGAGCAACACAAATGATATCACAAAGCTGCAATCCAAATGGAGCTACACTAGGAGCATAACCCATTTTCCTTGTAAGCTCCATGATATCACTAGTTCAGCTGTACTTAAAGGGATAGTAATGCTTCGGAAAAGCAGCAGCTCCAATTAATCTCCATAGTATTTGGGCCATGGAGAGTGTTATTTCAATACTGTCAGAGTTGTAGTTCAAGAGCAATTGAATGATTAAGTATCTCTCTCCCGCCCCTTTTAGCTAGTGTAAGCTGCCTCCCCTCAGATGTGGAATCTGGTCTTGAGATCAGACAGATCACGGCAAGGGACAATCTTCTTACTGTGAGCATAAGGAAAACCCTGTCCCCCTTGATAGGTTTTTCAGGTTTTTCCTTATACTCACTGAAGAGTATCCCTCTCTGAGGTGAGCAGTGTTACATCAGTAAAATGGGAGGGAGAGCTATACTTTATCACAATTACTCTTGAACTATATTGAAATAACAATCTCCATGGCCCAAATACTATGAAGATTAATTGGAGCTTATTGTATTGTGAAACATTACTATCCCTTTAAATTGTAAGCTCCGTGGTATCACTAGCGTAGTTCCATTTCAATTGTAAGCTATGCAGTATTACTTGCCTTACTTCACCACAGTAATGCCAGTTTTAAAACTAACAAAAGAGGGTGGTCTGGAGCATGGGGCTCGAGCAGAAATGGGCCACTTTATTGTATTTGCCCCCTGGGTCATAAGTTTCCAGTCCTCCCCTGTAAAATGAGATCAATAAGATTAGGAAAGGAAAACATATATTCAATGATAAGTGCACACTTTTTTTTTGTGATTTAGGAAATCTAGCAAAGATTGTGTTTTGTAATCACAAAACAAGCCATTAATACACGATTTTCTCTATCAATAGAGATTAACCCTATAAGGGCAAGAGAGTTGTGCAAAGTGTTGCGTTGTACAACCCATTGAACCTTAAAGGGTTAAAGAAATGATTGCTGTATTGTTTGCAAAACCATTTGATGCACAGAAAGTGGATCAAATTCATTTAAAGGAGCAGTCTTTTAAAGGAACAAGGTTCACTAAAATATTTTGCTTGTTTTGTAGATTTAAAAAAAATTATGTTGCACAAATCCCATTTCTAAAACCTTAATGGTTTGAGAAATATTCACATCCAAAGTTCCCCCTCTCTTGATGTCAGCTGTAAAGCTCACAGAAGGAGATCCGTGCCGGCTGGCACGAGGAAGCTCTTCAGCAGAGCCTCAATAGCAATACTGTAAAAAGAACTACTTTATTGGAATGGTCTACAAAGTATGCTTGCAAACCAGGTACACATTGTAGACCATTCCAATGAAGTAATTCTTTTTCAATATCGCTATTTCGGCTCTGCTACAGAGCCACCAGCTGGTCCCAGGACTCGGCTCTCCTGCTGTCAGCAGAGCGCTGACGTCAGGGGAGGGAGGAGGGAACTTTTACTGCGATTATCTCTCAAACGGTAAAGGTTTGAGATGGGATTTGTGCTACATGATATATTTTTTTCAATCTACAAAACAAGAAAAAATGTTTAGTGGACATTAGTGTCTTTTTAACCACTGCTTGGGGATTTTTAGTTGAAAACATATTTATTACAGCTCAAACCATTAGCAGTATCAACAACTAATCTCTAGATGCCAAATTCTTTTAATAATGCACTCTATTGAGTCAATGACCACTCTCCATAGTAAGTGATAGGAACAACAGCAATAGAAAGTTCCAGTTTAAAGTCAGTAATAATAATAAGAGCAGTATTAACTTTGAATGAAATCTCTCCTAGAAGAGCCAATCCTCTAATTTTACTCTGCCTAAAAGCCCTACAATACAGCTTTTTTTTCCTCATAAAAAAGTTTACTGCTTCTTTAAGGCCAAGTGAAACAATAAAAAATTCCAATATTAGCTGTTCTTCATTCCAGATTAATCTATCTATATAAATTTTAACTGTTACTGGTTCGTTGTCTGCGCTGGGTGGAAATCGGCATCAGGAATAGAATCAGGCGAGGTGATTTTCACACTATTGGGCAATTGGGTGTGGGGAGGGTATGTCAAAAAACTGATCTCCCGTGCTGGAGCACAACCCAGAAGTATGTGCCTCTCAGGGACTGTCAAAGTTTCCCCCTCCCACCCCTTTTCCTGACGTCAGCGCTCTAGCTGACTACAGGGGAATCCGGTCCCAGGACCGACGAAGGCTCTTCAGCAGAGCCGAGCTCGCATTATTGTAAAAGAAATATTTCACTGGAACAGTCTACAATGTGTGCTTGGTTTGAAAGACACTTAGAAGACCATTCCAGTAAAGGCATTCTTTTTCAATAATGCAGTCTTGGCTCTGCTGCAGGGCCGCCGGCTAGTCCCAGGACCGGATTCCCCTAGAGCTGATGTCAGGGAAAAGGGAGAGAGGGGGGAACTTTGACAGTGAATATCTCTCAAACCATAAAGGTCTGAGAGATGGGACTTTGGGCATTTAGTTTAAGTTTTTAATAGCTACAAGATGAAGATTTTTTTAAAATGATGTATTGCTGTAACTTTAATTTTGGTATTCTTTATTTGTCCCCTATAGAGAGTTTAGCCCAAAATTGCACCAATTTTGATTTTGTGCATATGTAAGTAAACTGAGCATATGACAAATGCAGAGTTAGTATCTGACATGGAGAGAACTGTTGATCATAATCACAGGATGATTTTTAGGCTCAGACAAGAATAACTTATTGCAAACAAAGGACAAAAACAAGGTGTCCACTACGTTTTTGTACGGTTGACTTCAAGGTTTCCACCCAAAGATCATATAAATCAAAAGGGATAGCAAAAAATTAAGTAATACAACATACTGCCTAAAAGTCTAAGTATATAGGCTTATAAAACCAAAGTTGTCACAAATGTATTTACCGGGCAAAGCAGTCTTTTGTAATGAGATTATTAAATGTGTCAGTTTTAATTAACACAAGTCAACTTAAAGAGGTTGTTGTAAGATCTGAATTCTTGTTCCCTTTCTTGTAAACATTTACTCTCATAAAAGATAAGTTTGCCCATTAGAGAAAACAATCTATTCCTTTCTTTTGCAGTTATTCATTGTTGTACATCAATAAAAAAGTTCCCAGGCTCCTTAGAGACAAGATATTTCCCAAGCTGAAATGGAGCAGCAAATCTTTGTGCACTGCTGAGACAAGATATTTCCCAAGCTGAAATGGAGCAGCAAATCTTTGTGCACTGCTGAAAAAAAGACATTCTAAGTGGCAGGGGAGGGCTGGCCTGGGGGGCAAGGGGGCAATTGCCCCCCAGGCTGGTCTTGAATATGGACCAGTGGGCCACTGCCTCACTCAATTTCCCATTTGCTACTGTAAATGGAGTAAACAGAATTTAAGGAGCTACACTAGTATTGTAGCTCCATTTCAATTATAAGCTCTGTGGTCTCACTAGTGTAGCTCCATTTCAATTGTAAGCTCTGTGGTATCACTAGTGTACCTCCATTTCAATTGACATGTCTGTGATATCAATAGTGCACAACCATTTCAGTTATAAGCTCTGAGGTATCACTTGACTTAATCCATAACATTAATGCCAGATATAACATTAACAAAAGGGGGTGGACTGGGACATTGGGCTGGAGAGGTAATAGAAATAGGCCACTTAATTGTACTTGCCCCCCAGGCCAAAAGTTGCCAGCCCTCCCCTGCTAAGTGGTCATTTTAAAAAATTGATCTTTAAAAAACGCAGTGTAAAACAAATAGTGATTATCATTGTATTTGTCATTCTTAATAATTATAAAAGTAATTTTGCAGTTAAAAATGTAATTTCTTATAGAAAAAAATAATTGCTAATAAAATTGGAATTGCTTCTATAAAATAGATTTGCTAATACAAATGTAATTGTTCCTAAGAAAAAGATAGCACTATTAATAAAACAATAAGATTTGTAAAAAAAAATCACTGCTAATAAAATGCCACGTTTCTCATTGTTTTTAAGAAAGTTATCAACACTAATAAAATGTTTCAATCATTTAAACCTGAATATATGTCTATGTGAATTTTTTTAGAAGCAATGTTAATTTTTTTTTGTTCCTCAATAAATTCACATTTCCCATTAAATGCATTCATAAAACACTTTACTTATTGGCCCTGAGATTTTCAGGTGTCATTTTATTAAACAAACGCCAAATAATTGATGATTAGCTCTAAATATTGTCTTAGGCGTACATAAATCTCTATGATGTTTTGGTATTAAAGGACAATTAACACCTCCTAATGATAGTAACACTTACCTTATTAGTTTTCCCTGTGAATTTTCCCCACTCTGGTCCTTATGCTTTTAAAGGAGCAGTAAACTTTTTTTTTAAGAAAACACATATTTTATAGATCTTTTCCTGCTGAATAAAACAAGATCACTCCCACTGCTGTCAAATGTTCTGCTCAAAATTTATAACAGTTCAAATAATCAGGAAGTGAATTTACTGCAGTTACTTCCTGAAAGTTCTAACTGACAGGAAGTGACAGGCAGTTTCTATCACATTCTATGGAGAACCGTATATCACTGACTTTCTTGACTTTCCTCTCCATTAGAATGTAACAGGAAAAACTAATTAGAATTTCACCTCTAGAGGGCACTGCTAATGTATAAAAACATGGGTTTAAACTGTAATAACTCTGGAAATATGATTCTCTTGGCAGTGGGACTACCCTTATTTCACTCAGTAGGAAAATCCCTACAATATATATTTTTTCATAAAAAAAGTTTACTGCTCTTAAATATTACCATTAGAGTTTGAAGTCCTGTAGTCCTGCTAGAAACTGTCATGTTGGACACCATGGATATAACATCAAATACTAAACAAATCCCCTGACAAAGCCGTTGATTCAACACGCGTTGGGTTGGTGTGGAACTTTGTAGGGGTGACTGGTGTTCATTTCCTCTTCTGGGGTTTCTCCCTGCTTTTTGTGCATTATCTTGATAAAAATCAACATTCTGGTCCTTATGACCTTGCTAGATCTTTTTGCATATTGAATATCAATGTGTTTGCACATAATTGTTACATTTTAGAGGACACGTTATAACCAGATTTCATGTTTTAGATAGTATTTGCAGATGTATTAGAGTAGGACTTACCATAAAGTGAGATACCTTGGCGTGGTGGTAAGCTTACACATGGATTGGCCAATTTGTGGAACTAAATTCTCACTTATTTCACTAAGAGTTACTATGAATTATTATATATGCCCATTACAGGGCACACACACAGCATACAGAGGAGCGCAGGTCTGTTTGTTTGTATGTGTTTTCACTTTTGGGTCTAGGCCTAATATCAGAGGGACTGGAGAACCCTCTCATTCTTTGCTGCTATCTATATATCTTTCACTTATATACTTAGATTTTATTTATATTTATTATATGGATATTTTATGAAGAGTTTAGCGCTGTGAGCTTTCTTCTTTTTTTCTGTCTTATGCACCGTATGATTAATTGCTTTATATTTTGTATCGGGTTTCTGTTTATGGTTGGTCCCCCTACAAGCTTTTTTTTCTGTTATTTTTGTTGTGTTTTTAAGAGTTCTAAGTGTATTATACTTGTGCTGCTCCAGAATGGAACCTTTTTAAATTAATAATTAAATCCCTAAGTTCCTAAATTTTTACACCAATGAAATCAATTAGAATTGTAATATCCTTCCGATATTTGACAGTTTTCGCCTGGGAATTGGTGACAATTCCTACTACAACAACAAAATAGGAGGAATAATAGAAAAAAAAACAGGAAAACTCAAATTATTTTGTGAATAAATTTAATAAAGTTGTGAGAATTCTTACGAGAAAAAACGGGTGTTTTGATATAGATGATATGCTGAACTTATTTAAGGGTGTATCAAAATATACCCTTCAGTAATTGGACCCCTTAAAAGCAGTGAGTGAAGCTTTTGTGTCAGACATTCATACCACATACTATAGCTGTTTGACACAACTGCTTGTACAGTAAAGCCACTCACAGATATAATTATTGATTAGGAGTAGTAAGGTAGCAGAATTAGCTTTGTAGTTGAGTAAATATTTTCTAACTGATTTAATGAATGCTTGTATAGCTTATTGTCAAATACTTGTCTTAAGTTACTATCCTGTAATAATAGTATTTATCTAAGAGGCCTCTATAGAATTCAAAGATTTAGATAAGAAGTGAAAGCTATTGGACCTTTCTGAGGGCAGGGATTTACAGAAGACCCAAAAAAGAGAACTCCTACACTATGGTCTACTAGCAACAGGGACATGAAGAACAAAGAACAAAGGGCCAAGTCTTACATGTTTCATACTTAGTCATTATTACTCATAGACTTACAACTACATAAAGAGACTATCTCCTGAAAATATGTAAGGTGCTCTGTGGGCAAACCCAAGAACGTTTTATTATACCTAGGAACTTTCATAGAAAGCTGACCGTGAAATCTGTTAATTATTATACTTCAAGTTCCCCATAATATAGAGTTTAGGCGATATGTTCCCACTAAATGTAACCCAATAGTGCTCCAATTAGTCATCAATGAATCCTTAACTTTATGCCACTTATTAATATTACTGCTTGAACACACACAGGTATGACTACTCCCACTGCCCTTCTGGTATGGAATAGTTAATTGGGGTAGATTATGTAGTAGGTAACACTTGCCTCTCTCTCCCTGACAGTTTGCCCCTTCACAATGAGACCCTGAGTATTAAGGTCAAACACCCTGAGAGTTCCCAGATATGGTAATAAATTAGCTAATCACACATGGAACAACCAAAAATTGAGTAAAAAACATAACAAGAGACTGATACCAAATGCAGTCTGAGTTGGTGTAAAAGTGTATCAAAAGTTAATAAAAATATATTGGCTGCATTATAAAATATTCAATGATAATTACATAGAATATGCAGGCATTAGAAGCACTATAGCTTTCATATGAAATATTTTTGGCCACACAACAAATATACATTCATACATACATTCATATGTGATCAGCAATCAAACATTGAGGGGAGTGGGAGATCACAGGCTACCCCAAAAATTTGTAAACCTTGGATGTAGCCCCCTTCTGCCAGACAAGCTGAATAAGTATTTATTAGAATACTGTTAATAATCATTTACTCATGTTTATGTACTAGATTTCATGATTTCATATCGAATGGATTGTAAATTATTATTATATTCAATTATATTCAATATATACAATTCAAAGATGTATACCTCTGGAGTATTGGTCTGTAAATGAAAGATCCAGAAAACTTCCTTCTTGGTAATGTTCCTGAATTTTTCACCATCCCTTGAACCAACAGGTGCAACGTCAGTTACCTGAACCAAGATCAAGGGGACATATATGATCAACATGATTACATTATACTCATAATGACTAATACTTTGTGGGTATATTTCTAGAGTGAGGTCAGAGCCACTCCACACTCTTGTTTGTGAGGATTCATCAATGAAGCCAAAGAATTTGTATATCTCACTGGGATTTCTTTAACTGGTTATAATTCAGAAAAAAATGTACAGTATATTTTGTTACACCTGTGTTTAGGACCACTGTTTGGGAGCAATTTACTCAGATAAATATTATGTTTAACCTGTTAAGGACCCATGACGGTCCTGGATCGTCGTGGGATAAATGATAGCAGTGTGTCTCCGTGCACGCTGCTATAATTTATTCCAGTCTGAGACTGAACGCTTTGATACTGGAGCATTCAGCCTCAGCCCTTCTCAGTTCTGCCGGGTCATGTGATCGCTGAAGCAGCGATCACATGTACCGGCATTCTCAATGAAAGAGACAGTGCGATTTACACACTGTCTCTGGGTCTCTCCTCAACCCGTCTGTCCCTTACCAGCAAAGTAAGGGACAGAGAAGCAGAGAGGAGACACCTACTGGTATAAAAAAATCAGCAGCTGGGGGTATTAACCCCTTCACTGCTGTGCTGGAGGTTGGCTGTTAGCAGGTCAATTTTTGACCTGCTAAAATCAACTTTTTTTTTTTTTTTTTAAAGACACAACCCAATTTTTTTTTTTGCAAAAAAAAAATTTAAAAAAAAAAGCAATATGTCAATTACCAAAAGTGGAAGTGTGATTGTTGTGGAGCCATGTAATACATTTATATACACCGCCAAATTTAATCAATAATAAAAGTGGGAAAATAGGGTTGGAAAAAGGGACCTGGGGATATTCACCCAGGGGGACAGTGCCCACTTAAAACTGCCCATTTTGTAGGTATGACTGACCGGTCATATATTTCATGCAGTCTTCATAAAAATTTAACCCATTGCTCCCAAATGATCCCAAGAGAAAAAAATGGTGTTTTTTTACATTTTTTTTACCGTTTTGTTTAAGTGAAAACGACCTCAGATTTTCCCGATCCTTAAGGGGTTAAGTTCTAGTAACTGAAAAATGACATTAGTTCATTGCAACTATTCACTAAAGACCTACAGATGTTTCATATATATATAGACCTCCTGTTGCAAAAAGAATGTCAATGCCCCACCTCCACCACTACTTCTGATCCATTGTGTGCATTTTCACTCTTACAGCTTTTACTAAGAACTGTGATTGGCTAACACGTGGCCAGTCACAGAATTTAATTGTCCTGCTCGACTTTAGTGAGGACACTGGCGAGCAGGGAATCCCAGAGAAACTGGTTCTTATTTGAGCCTAATTAATAAGATCTGCTGGGGAGAAATTGTTGAAAGAAAACAAAGTATAGGCCTCAGGTATTTATTTATTTTGTTTATTTATTGTGAAAATGTTTTACCAGGAAGAATGCATTGAGATTTTTCTTATTTCAAGTATGTCCTGGATAGTTTACAGTACATATATATATATATATATATATATATATATATATACACACATATAAACATGCATACATTCAAAATATATACAGTTACATTTTGTTTTTAGATATAGAAAAGCATTTATTTTTAAGGATTTTAGACTGGGAGATCTGATTTTTCAGGTAGCTTATGCCAGGCTTTTGGAGCTCTGAAGGAGAAGGCAGATCAGCTGGCTTCTTTCATGTATTATGGTATACGTAGTGAAGTGGAACAGAGGTTACAGTTAGTATGGATTGCTGGAGTAAGCATACTGCTCAGGTAGTCCAATAGTTTTCCAGAGAAGTGGTTGTATACTGGGCAAGAAAGGTGAAGGGCAGTCTAGATTTGAGTGTTAACCAATTTAGATCTTTAAACATATCACAGTGATGGGTAGTGTAATTATATTGGAGGATAAAGCAGCATAATGAATTATACAGTGTCAAGTTTAATAAGATGGATCTGGTGCGAAAGCATATACTACATCCCCATAGTCTATGACTGGCAGTAACATACGTTTTCTTACCAGGGGATTTGATTTGTATAAGAATTACTTTAGTAATTATATATATAAGACAGATATTTTTTATTGCCCATTTTGCTAGCAGTTAAAAGACAGTCTCAACCAGGGCATAAGCAGTAAATGGTTCCACCTCTGTAGAAATTCCACTTCATTGGAAATGAGGAGAAATATAATGACAGAAAAATGTTGTTCCTTATGTGCTAAATTATACAACATGACAGTTAATACAAATCATGACCTTATACAAAAACGTCCAAACCTTTTCCCTGTTATATAATACATATCTTGCGCAGAGCTAGATGTAAACCTCATGTGCTTCTAGTCCCATTCATAACTACAGCCCCCACAATTCAAAAGAACCCAGCCCCATTCATTCTATCGTGGCACAAAAAAATAAACCTGAAAATATTAACACAAATAGGTCTTAACCCATTGAGTGGCAGAAGGGTACGCAACACATTGCATGATCCAGAAAGCTCATGGTATCCAGATGGATTGCATGCAGCTCAGTGATGTCACCGGGGGGGGGGGCGGTAACTGTGTATGGTGTGTATTATATTCTGAGCCTTTAAGGACACGAATAGTGATAAATAGCAAGTCTGCATTATTTGTATTGAAAATGTGCCCTTAAGCACGTAAGAGCGGTCACATGAAGGATATTGCTTTGCTACTCTGATCAGCTAATTGGCTTTATCCTGAGTAGTTGTCTACAAGTGGGGGGAGTGGCTCCATTTTCTTCTATATTGCAGAGTTTATATGCCACTTTATTGGAACTAAACCCTGAGGAGTAGAAGACAGTGGGGTCTCAGTTATTATAGTCTGTAACCAGCTGATATTTCCCCTGTGCATCCCAAATGTTTTGCCCTGTGGAAATCTCCAAAATCCTAATCAATATTGTAGTTTTGAGTGTGGCCTGGCATTCTTCCTATGTATTTATGCATATTTTTATTCATACAGTGTACTTAGCAAACGTTTAGCATACAAATGATACAATAAATGCTGTATATAAAGTGTTAGCAATGTTTCAATAACAGGCTATGATCCTTCCTTATAGTGTGTACAATTGTGCCATAACGTTGGTAATGCTGAAATCGCTCTATTTCCTCAGAAATTATATTGTAAATTGTCCCCTTCTTGCCCCTTATACTTACATCATAATTAGTGCCTCAGAACTGAATTAGGACAATCTTCTTTCAAATTAAGGAAAAACCTGCCCTTCTTCACAAGTGAGGCAGGGTTTTCCTTATACTGAATGAAGGAAGATTGTCCCTAGTTGTGATCTGTCCGTTACGATGAACAGATTTCAGATCTGTGGGGAGGTGACCTGGCATACTGAAAACGAGCGCAAGGGGGGCAATTAATAATATAGTTTCTGAGGAAATAGAGCTATTTCATCATTACCAACACTATAAGGAAGAATCGTAGTTTAGCTGTTATTGAAACATTACTATCCCTTTAAGAAGTCATACAGATAGTTATCATAAGGGGTGTTAAGAAGTTATACCGTAGGTATGCATACATTAGGATAGGAGGCCCCTGCTCCATAAACCTTACAACCTAAATATTTGGTTCATGTCTATGCTGCCTCTATTGTAAAAATCATTGGCCATTCTCTTCATTTTTTTCTGTAGTAAATATATTAGTGGAAGTATCTCACAGATTCTTACACTGGCATGACTAAACTGCAATATGGCCTCCTCAAAAGGTTTCAGGAGCTTACATACATTACACATTAGCTGCTATTGATCAGATGACAAAGAAGCCCCCTCCAAAGCCTTCCAGTTCAGCATTGTACATTAGCAAACGGACTTGCTCTCCTCATACAAATACTCCAGCATGTATGTACAATATGGAATTACACCTGGAAGGGACTTTCATTTTAAGCTGTTGATGGGACAGGTGGATACATTCTTGCAAACTATGTAAGGCATTGTGAACTCTATAGGACCAGCTAAAATGTACACAGATCTTATCTCGATATGTAGCATTTCTTTCACAGTTTGAGATTCTCAGAGGAACTGAGTAAAAATTGAGTAACAATTTAATTTAACCCATTAAGGACCCTTGACGGTCCTGCTACGTCATGGCTGGATTTTCTTGAAGGACCTATGAATTACCAGGACCGTAATGGAATTCCGGGCTCCCCACGCTGCTACACACCGTTCGGAGAGTCTAGAATCAGATTAAAAGAAAAAAAAATGCTCCATGGTCCTTAAATGACTGCCGCGTGTGTGGCTGGTCCTTAAGGGGTTAAAGGGATAGTAATACTTCGTTTTAACGTATTTTATTTTGAAGGCATTAAAAAAACATGAAGAATGATATAAGTCTTATCTCTCAAACCTTTATAGTTTAAGAGATATTCACAAGCAAAGTTCCCCTCCCCGCCCCTTTTTCCTAGTGTAAGCCATCTCTTCTCAGATGTGAATCTGGCTGTATGACCAGACAGATAACAGAAGGGGACAATTTTCTTTGTATGAAAACAATGAAAGCTCTTCCCCCCTTGACAAGTTTTTCAGCTTTTTCCCTTATCTTAATTGAAGATTGTCCCTCTCTGCAGTCTACCTGGGCATCTCCCTTCTGATCTGGTTGAACGGGGGGGGTACTTTGTTTGTGAATATCTCTTAAACCATAAAGGTTTGAGAGATAAGACTTATATCATTCTTCATGTTTTTTAAGGCCTACAAAATAAAATAAAGTTAAAACGAAGTATTACTATCCCTTTAAGGATATTGGCAACCAGGGTGCATGGTTAGTCTCAAGGCAACTATTCTATTGGAGCTATTGTCAGGAGCCATAAAGCCCGCTGCTGGCTCTTACTATTAGTGCGAGAGGCAACAGTGACATTTTGCTACTGCTTGCTGCTGTCCACTTATGGAAAAGATGCCTTGTGAGCAGTGACAGTCATATAGTCTGTACTACGGCCACTTAATTAGAAATCTGTGGTCATGTAAACTTCCTTGCCATATGATCTTTCAAGTCCATTGCCATGACACTAACCACCTGCTTGTACAACTCTGGAACAGCCATTCCTGAAAAATAATGGTGGCTTAGGATATGCCAGTAGGATGCAACACATGACATCATGTTTGTTTTCCACAAAATAATAGGACAGCATGCCAATTTTCAATATTGTATCAAGAGTACTTTGATATTATTTTTTCACTACTTTCTAAGAACAGCACATA
Source organism: Rhinophrynus dorsalis (assembly GCA_037306005.1). NCBI lineage: Eukaryota > Metazoa > Chordata > Amphibia > Anura > Rhinophrynidae > Rhinophrynus > Rhinophrynus dorsalis. The sequence goes on along the minus strand of CM074718.1, from coordinate 248,078,560 downwards.
GAACAGCTGTGTAACTTATTTGGGTTTAAAACATGACTAGTTGTGGTGGTGGAGGCAGTGGATGTGGAAATTGTGTTGATTCTATGACCCTTGTCATCTCAGGGTCATCCTCCCCCAAGATTTGAATTTGCTTAACAGTGGTAGGAGATTTGTGTGTTATTGTCACTGATGAAAAATTGATCCCACTCCCAGAGACATCTACAACACTACTATTATGTCCTCCTTGGACCTGTGTACTTTTAGGAGTGCTTATACTTCTTCTAGTTATCATATCACTGACATGATGCAGGTGTGTCTCCTAATACGAACTGTGGTTTTGCTTCAGGTGGGTTCTCCATGAGGACGTGGCAATCACTCCTGTTCTCTATTCCTGTGTGTCTTGTTGCCTAGATACTGGCAACCACGCTCATTAATCCAAGTCTGTTTATTACATGAGCATGTGTACTCTAACGTTGCTCGTTCTACTCGCTTCCTGTTTAGTGTTTGCTCTGCAAGTTATCTGCCTGTTCCGGATTCTGACCCAGCCTTGGATTGACTTCGCTCTTGCCTGCCAATTGTGGTACTGTGCCTTGCTTCCTCACGTTATTGAGCCGGCTTGACTGACTTCACTTCTGCTGCTTGATCTCCGGTTAGAGACCCCTGCCTTCCCTCCTGACTACTCTTCTGATTGCTTCTCCGGTACTGCTGCCAACTCCGCTTGATCTCCGGTTCCAGACCCCTGGCACTCCTCTTGACGACTCTTCCGATTGCTCCTCCGGTACTGCTGCCAGCTTTGCTTGACCTCCGGATCCCAACTCCTGGCTCTACTATTTATATGCTTCTGGCCTACTCCTTCAGCGCAGTGTTACTGGATTGTACAGATCTCCTGGCTTCTGACTCCGGCCTGCTTGACCATTCTGATGCCATTCAGGTACCCCTAAGAATTGATGTATGCTCTTTTTTTTCTCTATTTTGCATACTTGGCTTTTGAATTATTGTGCCTCTCTGGCATCTCTGCTGGCTCCTTGCCTGATTCCTATCAGTAGTCTGCCTGCTACACTGCATATCTGATCTATCTCTTCTCCTACCTGATCACCTCAGTGCCTGTGAGCTGCTGTCATTTTGTCTGCTTCCTCTAGCTGTGCCTGTGAGCTGTTCAACATTTCTTGCTGCCTGTGTATTCATCCTGGCTCAAACATCACCTATTATCCAGTTCATCTCCCAGTCTCATACAGCTGTCTGCCAGCATGCTCTTTGGGGTAAGCAGTCTCACCCTTTTGCAGCTGTCTGCCTGTGGTAGGTAGTGTTCTTCTTATGGTTGCAGTGTTATTCTATCATTTTTTCTTTGCAGTGTCTGTGTGCTATAGGTATCTTTAGTGCAAGTGACTCTTTATTTTTTCCAGAGGTAAGCCTAGTTGTATTCTTCTTGGGAGGTACCTTTCTGATTTAGTTCCTCATCAGTGTGGGTCTCCTTCTGGTCTTGTCCAGCATATTGTCTGCTTACAGTGATCCACCCTTAATTTTAGCCCAGTGTTCTCTAGAGATAAGTTTTCAAGTGTGTTTATCCAGGTCCCGGCTCCGGCTCAACCGGAGTCAGACATCTAGCTTCATGGCAATCACCTTTAATTCAGCGTTGGCTGCAGCACAAACACACTTGAGTCTGCTCTGTACCCGAGCTACGCTCTCTATCCAGTTCTCTCAAGCATCTGAAAACTAGAGGATACTGGATCCAGCACCCATACATTATTGTACCCTTGCTCACATACTGTTTACAGAGGCAACAGTTCACAACATGTTTAGTGTTTTGGATTGTGATGAAGCATTTTATTCTGTAGCTTTCATAGACAGAAGGTTTACTGAGGAACTACCACTTATTTCGCTCTCACTACTCCTGGGACTAGATGTTGCATTAGCACTATTAGTAGTAGCTGCACCTTAACAGCAACAGAAGCACTCAAAAGTAGGTTTGTTGATGTTCACCACATTCAATAATAGTGAGTGTGGCTGGGTGGGAGTTAGACTTGGAAGCAGTGATGGGGATGATGATGAGAAATTTGATTGTGTATTTTTTAGAAATGTTTACCAGTCTAGGCTTTCTAGTATTTATTTATTTGGAAAGTGTTTTACCAGGAAGAATACACTGAGATTTCTATTGTTTTGAAGTATGTCCTGGAGAACATTTATAATACAAAGCTACATATTTACAGAAACATAAATCAAAACAAAAAACTGTATATACATAAATACATAAAGAAAAGTTACCTTTTATAAAAGTTACATTTTGTTTTTAAATAGAAATAAGCCATTATTCTTGGTGATTTTAAACTGGGAGAAGATCTGGGGGTTATGTACTAAAGTATGATAAAAAGGTAATAAGGTGGAGATGACTTCTCCAGTGATATAACTTCCCCAATTCCTATACTATTCTATGGAGGCTATGCACTAAGATCTCCCCCACTTAAGAATTATTAGTGCATAGGATCCATAGAATAGCATTGGAATTGGAGAAGTGATATCACTTGAGAAGTCATCTCTACTTTATCACCGGTTTATCACACCTTAGTGATTCTCTCCCTTGATTTTTTCAAGTATGTCATTGCAGGCTTTTGGAACTCTGTAGGAGAAGGCAGATCAACCTGATTTTTTATTGTGTTTTGGAATTGTCTGTGAGTTGCTAGCAGTGGAATGGAGGTTATAGGAAGCTAGGAGACTTGGCATGAGCATAGTCCTCAGGTAGTCTGGTAGCTTTCCAGAGAAGTGGTTATAAACTAGCCAAGAAAGTAGCAGGGATTCTGGATATTGAGTGTTAGCCAAATAATTCTTTAATCATATTACAATGATGGGTAGTATAATTATACTGGAACACAAATCAACATAATGAATTATAGAATGTTGAGTTTACACACAGTAGATGGATTTGTGGTGCAGTAGCATATGCTATATCCCTGTAGTCTATGATTGACATTAAAATCTGCTGCACAATATGATTTCTTGGCAGGGGACTTAGGCAGGATTTCTTTATAAACAGAGAGCATACTTTGGGGGTAAAGTTTAGATGTTAATTTATCAACATGAAGACCAAAAGTGAGGGTGGGGTCAAGCCACTTAGCAAGATATTTGTAGGAGTCTACTAGGGCCAAATTATGATTAGATTTTGTTACAACTGCTAAATAGTATTATGGGTTTTAAACCATTTGCACTTTGTACCAAATACCATTGTGACCATTTTTCATTGTTTAAGAACAGTTTGTTTTTAATGATCTACACATATGATTTCTCAAATAGTATATAAACAGGCCTATTGCTCCTTTTCAGTGGTTGAAGATTGAGCCTTTTTATTGTAGATACAGTAACTTTTTGCCATATCACCATCACTCTCTACTTCTGTATCAGAAGAAAAGGAGGCGTAAGAAGGGGCAAATTCTAAATCAGTATAATTATTAATTAGGTCATCAGTATCAGTAGCATCATCTGAATTCTCTTCCTTCTTACTAGTTTCTTATTTTTGCAGGTTTACTAAAAATGTATGATGTCTCTGTCTCTTCTGTCACTCTCAGTCTCAGCTCAGGTGTAAGATCTTCTGCTTGTCTGTCGAATATCAGTCAAAAGTATTTTATTTATTTATTTATTTATTTATTTATTTTTAATGTGTCTGTCACTCAGTGTCACTAGCTACACCCATTTTCCCTACAACTGTCCAGAGAACTGTCTAGACCCTTCTTAACTCAAACAGTTCTAGCTCCCCCTTTTTTCCCAGCTGCCTCTACATTAATAGTTAGCAATAAAACTTGATCAGCTTTTTTTTCTCTCCCAAGGACTGCAGGTTTGATTTTACAGTATAGTACAGTATAGACCTGTTAGATTCAGAAGTATGCAGCACAGTGGCAAGTGCAGTAACAGAGTCTACCACACAATGGTATATATTTCATGTTATGTGTGGATTTAGCAGTGAGTGAGTATCTGTAACACAGCATGTCAAGTTGTACCTAATGTCTGCTTGTCTCATCTTGAATGCATAATGTATTATGACTTGCAGTATCTGTCAATCAGTCTCAGTCACATTAAAGGCTGAGCCATCTCAGGTAAGATCACCTGCCTCACTGCCACTGTCACTTTCACCTATCAGTCAAAATGTCTTTTGGGTAGACACATACACACCCTGCTCCCTAACTGTTCAGAATGCAACTGACTACCACCAATACTCCTAAATAAAGTCCAGCTCCCTCTTTGCATGTTTGCCTACACTGACTAGTTCAACATTCCAGCAACATTATCTCTCTAAGAGCAGACTGACAGCATGCAGTAAACTGATAATCCTTTTATAATGGCAAGTTAGCGCAACAGGAATATGTAGGGGAAATGCGTCATGTGGCAGGATATTACAATATTATTAATGCAACAAAAAAAGTAGAAAAACAGCTGTTTTAATGGAAATTCACACTTTGTGCCAAAAATGTTCAGCCATCCCTGTTGTTTACCCCTATGGAGTAGTTTTCCAAATAATTGCTCAGGTTTTTATTTTGTGTATATGGCCCTTAGTTTGACCAGGATTCTGCCATCCAGGAAATGATGATAAATGGAGGAATTAACCAAATAGAGTATGCTACTACTACGGCATGACTTTTCCCAAGAGCAGCACAATAACAGCTGGAGCATGGCTTTCAAAGAAAAGTTATGGATTGTTCCCTCTATTGAGTTGTGTAAAAATTGTATACTCAGTTCCTCTTAAGTAAACCTATTGAAAAGCATATAATGTCAGCCTCTTTTAGTGTTTTCCCCTCTCTGTTACCATTCTTTAATACAATGATAGTAACTTTTTTTTACTACAATTCAACTCCACATAGAGATCACAAGGACATATGATCAATCAGGCAAGGGAGGGGGGTTGTTAATACCACAGATTAACCAGCGCACCAAAATAAAACAATTTTCATATAGGAGTTGATTTCCCTTTGAGGAAATAGATGATGGGGTAACTTGGATTGCTACTTGTGATCTACAGCCTACAACTACTAATCCAAATATAGTGTTTAATTTAATCTCTGATGCACGTGTGGCCACTGGTGGTAGAAATATTATGTTATTGTGTGCCATGTTTTCCAGTGTATAACTGAAAAACAAAAGTAGCAAATGTCCATTCCTTCTATTCAATAGTGCATTTTACAAACACTTCAATATAGTGTGTGTAAGCCCCTTGGCTGTGTTTAGATAGATATGTACAAAATTAAACTGCAGATGACAGGCTATTATAAAAACTAACCTCTGGAATGTTATTTAGCCTATAAAGAATATGTAATAAAAGATACCTCAAGTGGATCTTACAGATGTTATTGGCATTTAAGGTAAAAGGATTACACAGTCTGTTTAGAAAGGCTTTATAGCAGGGTTGGGCAACTTGATACACTGCAACTGTTGTGGACTACAACTTCCATCATCTCCAGTTAGCCATTGGCTAGCTAGGGATGTTTGGGGTTGTAGTGCACAGCAGGTGGCGGGCCTCAGGTTGCCAGGACCTGGTATACAGGAAAAATCTTACCTCCGTGTTTGCAGGATTAGTAACATATCCTTCTTATTCATTGAGGTCAAGCATTTAGGGTACTGGGCAGGACTGTTATGTTTCCAAGATTATAAATATTTGTTTTCTTGTCTTATTAATAGGAAGTGTGGACTCTCACTCTGGCAGATAACATTACCAATGAATGTGATTGCCAGACTCTGACAGTGGGTATTAATTAAATACAGCCAGTTCAAAGAAGAGCAACTAATATGGTGCAGGGTGCTCATAGTAAGACGTTTCAGTATAGGCTGAAAGACTAGTATGCATAGCTAGGAAAAGATGTGGGATAGGAGATATGTGATATAAACATTCACATTTAAGGTAGTAATAAAGTCCTGGAAGGAAGTACTTGTCAGAAAAAGTGCAATAAAGCAGAGTACTGTATTAGAAAAAGACAACATTTTCTAGCAAAAGAGGGTAGAAGACAGTACTCTTTTACATAAATGGTGGTAGATTCATGGAATAGCCTTTCTAGGGAAAGTAATAGGTTATAATACAGTAAAAGGATTCAGGAATTCCTGGGATAGACACGTTTGCTGGGAATTATATATACATGTTCTTCTTAATAAACAGAAAAATGATCTAATTGGATGGGCAAATTAATTCTTATTTTTTTAGTTTACCAGGAAGAAAACATTAAGATTGTCTCTCATTTACAAGTAAGCCCTGGTCTCATTTTATCTAACTCAGAAAGGTGAAAGGCTGAGCTGACCTTGATGGGATTAAAACCTATGACCTTGCAGCTTTCAACAAGAGGTGCATCAACCAACTGAGCCACCTCACTGGTCTTAGGACCCCTCAACAAATATGGGCCTTATGTATAAAAAAAATAGAGTAATTCTGGGACAAACCATCTGCACTACAAATAGACCTTCCCTTTCATTTAAATGGAGCTTTTAATTTTTATTTAATTCTAGAGACACTTCTAGCATTCATGAGGTTAAAATCCCACTTTACAACAATGGTAATTTGCAGAATAATTGTCTGGAGAATGTTCCAGAATTGCTCCACTTAGCTTTGATATGTAAGGCCCTATGTTTATATGTAAGTGCTCTAGTATAGATATTTGTTGCATGCAATGTATCTATAAATCTGTTTGCTTCACACTCCCTGTGCAGAGAATATTCACTGGATATATTTATTTTTCTGCTTAATAGCAGTTGTATATCCAATTTTAAATTAAAGGGAGTTTAAATGCACAGTAATATTTCCCTTTTTATTTTTAAAATCTATCTAAACACTCTATTTCTATCAATAAACTCTATACAATGCATTTATGTGTGCATTTACTTGTATGAAATAGATCAAAATCAGCATTTCTACTGCATTCCCAGAATTCCTTGCAGAAACATGCATATATTGCAGTCAATTCTGAAGAAATGCCAGAGATATGACATTTTGATTTGTTTTAGACACAAAAATGTACACACACTGTGCTCTGTATGCTGGAGGGATTTCTGTCTTTTTTTTTTTACTTTTTGCTTATGCATTGCCTACCTATCTGGCACTTAAAGGGTTAATCTCTGAAAGACCTTTATGTTCCAAATCTTTCATTCACCTTGCTTGTATCTGGTGGAATAACACAAAATCATCCTTGATTTTAAGGAATTGGGAAACTTCTAAATACAAGCAAAAGACAGAGAGGCTTATGAACCAAAAAAAGGAACAATCCTGGAACAAACCATAATAGGGGACACATAAAACTTCCAAAGTTCCAAGTTATTTAAATGGGGCATTTCACCCCTCTAATGCTAGAGAGTTTTTCAACACAATGTAAGGCAATGAAATTTAGATCTCTCTAATGTTCAAGGGGTTGCAAGCCCAATTTGAATCAATGAGGATTTGTAGTTGTCCCCTGCTGTGCAAATGGTTTGTGCCAGTTCTTCATAAGAATGTCATCTTTGGGGATCTCAGAATTACTAAAAAGCTCAGATATCAGTGATTTATCAAAGTGAAGCCAAAAACTGTGCTTTGGAAAATTATCATAGGTATCATTAATAAACACAGATTGATCATCTATTTTGAATGACAGCCTTTACGTGTCAACACCTTTCTATTGTCTAATAACATCAGTGTTAGAAGGGCAAGGTTTTGCATGCCCCAAAGCAAAGGTTACAGGGGTCGAGACAGCAGCCACTTGACCCATACACTTTAAGTATGGTACCCATGGATATATTACCACCAGGAAAGATGATCTGGGAGTAACCCAATACAGGAGTCATAATTATTGTTGTAATAGAGATACTGTAGCGATTTTATTACTGCCAGAGGGGTGTCTCACAATTTCAAACATTTTTGCTCAGTTGCATTCCTGTACCTTGAGCAGACTAAAGTAAACAGAAATGTAATATGAAAGAACAGTGGCTGAAGACGACACATCATCAGGAAGGACAAGAGAGCAACTATACCTGCCTTCCTCAGAAACTCTACTCATCATCAGGACCATATTGATATGAACATATATGTTTATCATCTGTCACGGCACAAGAGAGAGAGAAAAAACACAACTGACCATATCCCAGATAGTTATCATGCCATGCAGAAGAATAAGCAAATATGTATTTGCATTTGTTGGTTCCCAGTGGCGCGCTGGTCACACCATCTTTTTTTTCTAAGTATTTGAGAGTACTCCTCACATGGACCCCATGCTCTCTATGCCTACAGTAAACAGCTGCACCTCACCCATGTGGTCTTTATAAGGCTGAAATGTACATCTGGGGTTTTGCGGTTTTTCTTGTGCATATATTTCCCTGGCATTCCACAGCTGGTTTGTTTGTAGGTGGGACCGGTCAGAAATGTAAATGGATATTCTCCTCTGTAATGACACAACTGAGTAAAATGAATTGATTTTCAGCTCCTGGGTATTTACCATGGCATGCAACAAACAAATACCTATATGTTGTTTGATTTCAGTGGTGTGTACTTATAACACTTCATTTTCTTAACATAATTATTTGAGGATAATCCAGATGTGAAATATTTCCTCATCTGCACCTCGCTGATGAGTCCCATGTAAGGTTGAAATGTACTTCTATGGTTGGCTAGTTTTCTCATGCAGAGGAGATTTGTCTTGTATACTGAAGATGAACTGTCCTTACAGACAGGATAAGACTTATATACAAATTAATATTTATACTCTCTAATGGCAGAAAAAGAGCAAAAATAGTGTGACTAAGTGGATACTGTCCCACAGAACAAGGAAATGTACAGTATGTATTATTCATTCTCAGTAATGAATGCATCACAATTCTTTTTATCTGTAACAGAGATCAAACTCAAACAAGTTCACTGACATAACTGACTGCTGTTTGAAGGACATGACTGTTACAAAACTATATTAAAAAATTCACCTCTTCCTAGAATATAATTCCCATTTAACACTGCTAGAACATGCAATCTGAGATGTATACTTAGCAAAATAAACAGGTGCGTGTGCAAAATAAAGTGTCCTAATTATGGAGAAATTTGGGGGCAAACCAACTGTACAATAGGGTGGAAGTAAAAATGTCCATTTAACCCCATCCTGACAATTGACTTACTAGGTACGTCCCGTAAAAACTGTCACTTATTGACAGAGGACGTACCTGGTAAGTCCCGGAAGTCCGGGTCTCCATGAGGCTGCACGCTGTTCGGGGACTCCAGACTTGTCACTAAGGGGTTAAATGGGGATTTTAACTCCTTGAATGTTAGAGAGGTATCCAGTGCATAATCTTTCTAAAATGAATGCGGTTAAAATCCCAATTTAAAATAACTGGATATTTTTAGTTATTCTCTATGGTACAAATGGTTTGTCCCAGAATTCCTCCACATTTCTTTGGAACATATGGCCTTTTTATAGGATTAGTAATGTGTTGGACGGCTTTCTAGCAGCTAAGGAGTTAAGGTGGAACTGTATTAGTATAAAAAGGAAAAATAGAGGTACAGTAAAGAGGATGAATAAGATTTTGTGGGGAAAGTAGGGTATATATGATGTGGCTGATGGAAATGATCTCCTCTGCCCACTCTACCAGATTACAGACTGAGGGCTTCACGTGGCTCCACAGTTACCTGTTTCCTGTCACTGATCTATGTGCATATCCTGCTTTCTACACATCTGCCTGTGTAGGACTGGCTCATCATATTTTGTAGCTAGTGAAACAGTTCAACGAATGAAAGAATGGAACAAAATGTTTATGCTGACACAACTTTTTTTTTAATGTCTTCTTCATTGCCTGCCTTTTTTTCCTTTTCTCTTTTTCCTTCTTTTTCTTTGTTTTATTTAATTTTTTTCTGCTACTTTACTTTTTCACATTAAAGAGACAAACTCCATTGTTACTTTACATATTCTTCAAGTGCATTTGTAAAGTCAAATTGTTTATGCTTTTTATCATTTTTTTTTACATCTGTACCTATTTTTTTAACATGTTTATGTCCTCGATATTGAGCTACCTGTTTCTCTGTTTCCAGACTGTGAGGGCAGAGATATTTACAAATAGTTGCAATCACCTGTAGCACTGACCGATCTGTAGAGGCAGAATTTTCTACATTGTTTCACTGTCATTTTTTATACTCTATATATTATACATTGTTGCTCTCTCTCTCTCTCTCTTTCTCTGCTTTTGTAATCCCAGACAGAAAGCTCTCTGGAAGCAATTTCAAGGAGCTCTCAGTCAGGGATATAAACTTGTAAGCAGATTAAGTGAAGATGAAGAAAAAAAAAAAGAAAAGTATGGGAAGTTCAGTATACATATTATGCACTTGTGGATTATGTAAAATCAAAATGAAGATTGACCAACACTTCAAAATAAATACATTATAAATCATGCATAAAATATCCAAAGAAGTACAATCCACATGTATTGCAACCATCTACTATTGCACCTTGCAAGCATTTTTATATTAATAATTATATATTTTTTATTATTATTAAACATACATTTAAGTGTGTAGTTAGCATTGTACTTTTTGTGGTATTTTTTTGAGTTGTAAACATTCTTTGAATCACTGAGTAATTATTATTATTAATCTTTATTATTAATCTTTATTTATATAGCACCAACTTATTCCGCAGCGCTTTACAACGGGGAATAGACATAACGAGATATTAAATAGTACAAATCGTATGTGGAGAACAGAAGGATCAGAGAGCCCTGCTCATGACAGCTTACAGTCTAGAGGAAGGTAGGTTGGATACAGAAGGTGTAAGTGCTATTGGATGTAAGTGCCTCCTGCCACATAAGCTGCTAGTGAATGGGTGGGAGGCAGAAGTGCGAGGGGTATTCAACACATTGCTTTGCAAACCAATGGCTAAACCTATAGGAATCTAAGGGGTAAACTGGATTCCTAATCAGTCAATCTATGATTCCTTTTTGCCCCGAATCTTCTGTAATTAAATAAAATACCACTCATAATGCAAGAGAACTAGCAATTTTATTAGAGTAAGGCCCCGAACCTCCAGTGTTAGTGCATAGCTGTACCTCATTTATGACATGTATCAGAGCATGCGATGTGACTTGCCCAGTAGTTTTATACCTAAATGGCCTTGCAGAAGGCGAACGTCCAGTGTGTTCTTTTCCTTACTAGCATCAACAATATTTACTACAGCTGTGTTTATTTTCTGATAAACATTACAGCCAATATCATCACTAGATTTATCAAAGAAAGAATTTGCTTATTATTTGGACAGGAAAGAGAATCAATAATTTGTTTCAGTGCAAAGTCTCAGTATGAGGTATTGGCAAACAGAGACGTGTAGATGGATAACAGGGAATAAAAAAAAACCTCAAGGTTGGAAATATTAACCATTTGAGACCGATGTACCCAGATGAACTGGAGCAATTCTGAAGCTGTCCGATTGCACCACAGGGGGCACATAAAATTCTCTAAATTCCTATTGCTTTTGTCTTTTTAACCCTTTGCGTGCCACAGGGTTAAAGGGTTAACTCTTTGAATACCCTAGCTCTTGCTTGCATTAAAACGGTTAAAATCCCCATTTAACCCTTTGAGTGCCAGAGGGGTATGCAACGCATTGCAAAGCAATGCGTTGCGTACCCCTTTGGCACTCAAAGGGTTAAATTAATAGGAATTTAGGGAATTTTAATTTGTTTCACATGGTGCAGTTGGTTTGCTCCAGAACGGCATGATTAATTAATTTTATGCATAAAGAATAAATAACTTAAGGTTGGAGCAATTAACCATTTGACAATGATGTAATAAAAAGAGCTGGTGCAAATTTGGGGCAAACCAAGTGCATTATGGGACTAATACAGATTCCCATTGATTTATATGTGACTTTACCCTCATGAATGAAAGAAATGTCTGCAATGCATTGCCTCAGTATTCAAGGCATTAAAAGCATTTCCATCAGTTATAATATTGAAAAATGGGGTGTCACCCCTGCGTTGTTGTTGGTTTGTTCCAGAATTGCTCATATTCATCTTCAGTCTCTGCTGAATAAAGTCGCATGTACAATGCAAAGCTCTGCGCACTCTTTTGGAACTTAAAGGTTCAACAATGCATTGCATTCCTCTTTGTGACTCAAGGGGTTAAAGCCGTCAGAAAGAGATACTGGTATACATTCATTATAATTAATTTAACTACAGACCTCCCTCATAATAATTAATTTCTACAATTACTACTGACAAGCAGTAATGTAATCCACAAGGAAATTTCCCTAAACAAAAGGCTGGAATATTTTCTTAGCCGTGCATTAAAAGCAGCCTTTGCTTCCTGTTTAAGTACATATTGTAAACCACAAATATATAACGTAAAGTACTGCAATAACATACTGAACACAAGAGAAAGCTTTCCCTCATTTCCGTTTCAATGCCTACTGTACATATTACAAGCTGTTTTGAATGGGCTGGATCATGTTTCATTGCTGTAAGGTGTAGAAATCGGTAATCCCTGTTTATGGTACCAATGCACATAAATGAATAAACCCTGTAAATCTGAACAGGGGAAATTCTATAGCCTGTTCATTTTCATATTCATCTAAACAGCCATACAGAAAATTAATTATCATGGCTCATAAGAAATATAAATAACAAAAAAAATTGCTTAACCAAAGATTAGATGTGTTTATATTACATGTTTCCAGGGCATCTATTGCTTCCTATCAGTTTAAATATGGAAAATGAGAATGTACAAATGAATATGCTGTAATATGTCACTGTAAAGTGTATAGACAATTGCATTCTTGGCAAAAAAAGAACTTGTCTCCATACAGGGGCTGAAATTCCAGCGAACCCCAGCGCTGTGTAATATTTTTAATGTTTTTTTTTTTTTTAAAATAAATGTATTATATTTATATATGTATATGTGTATGTGCGCATTTTACATCAGATAAACAAAAACCTTACACTTGTGTTTTGAGTTATGCTTTGAAAGAGACATTTTACGTAGTGCTATACCATCTAACAATATTCAGGGATATTTACAACTATGAAAAAGGTCCAAATATATCGCTATGTAACTACTGATCAATAAATTTAATCTCATCTATTAACTACAAGTTGAACAGCCCATGTACACAGGCCACATTGCCAGGCAGCAACGGGCGTGCTGCAGTCATGCACAGTAGAGGCTGGCCATGCTGCAGTCATGCACAGTAGAGGCTGGCCATGCTGCAGTCATGCACAGTAGAGGTTGGCCATGCTGCAGTCATGCACAGTAGAGGTTGGCCATGCTGCAGTCATGCACAGTAGAGGCTGGTCATGCTGCAGTCATGCCACAGTTGAGGCTGGCCATGCTGCGACTGACAACGGAGTGGTGTGCTCCAAATTCAGACCGTAGTCCTCTCTGCTCACTACGATCTGAATTTGGAGCGCCCTGCTCCATTATCAGCTGCAGCACGGTCAGTCTCTACTGTGCATGACTGCAGTGCGCGCAGCCATCTGTATTGCGCATGACAGCTTCTGACAGACATACATTATTATTATAATATTATATTATTATATAGGATGAGTGACTCAATCTTACTGTACTTTGGAACTTACCAGCAGGATTGCAGCACTCCATCTCATATTGTGGACCTTGTGCATACACCAGGGGGGGAGATTCACTTAGGAGTGAAAAAGAGATGATAAAGTGGAGATGACTTCTCCAGTTTATCAGTTCTCCAATTGCTATGTCATTCTATGGAGCCTATACACTAAGGTTTCTTCAACTTTGGATATCTTAGTGCATAGGCCCTATAGAATAACATAGGAACTGGAAAAGTGATAAGCTGGAGAAGTCATCTCCACTTTATCACCTCTTTATCACCACTTAGTGAATCTCCCCCAAGGTTTTCATGGCCACTTACTCTAGGCAGCACTGACTCATCAGTGGGTTATGCGCTATGGTGTGATAAAGAGGTGAGAAAGTGATATCACTTCTCCAAGTCCTATATTATTCTACTAGTTGAACAGCCTGTGTACACAAGACACAGTGCCAGGCAGCAATGGCCGTGCTGAAGTCATGCGCAATACAGACTGCCCGTTCCATGGCTGAAAACGGAGTGGGGCGCTCTGAATTCAGACTGTAGTCCTCTCTGAGCACCGAAGTGCGCAGAGAGCACTATGGTCTGAATTCGGAGTGCCCCGCTCCATTATCAGGAGAGGCGAGGGCAGTCTGTACTGCGCCTGACTGTAGCGCTCGCAGCCGTCTGTACTGGGCATGACAGCTTCTGACAAACATATATTAGCAAATTATTTTATAGGATGGAGCCTATGCACTAAGATCTCCAAAGCTGGTGAAATCTTGGCTCCGTAGTATTAAATAGGATTTGGAGAAGTGATTACACTGGAAAAGTCGTTTCCTCTTTATCACAACTTAGTGCATCTCCCCTATTATATTAAAACAGAACCTACGGTTTTTCAATTTCATTAATCTTCATTGTGTGCCCTGTGAGTACCTCAAGTTGTCTATACCTTTTTAGGCGATAGATTAGATAGATAGATAGATAGATAGATAGATAGATAGACAGACAGACAGACAGACAGACAGACAGACAGACAGACAGACAGATAGATAGATAGATAGATAGATAGATAGATAGATAGATAGATAGATAGATAGATAGATAGAATAGGTGCACTCACATAAGAAGAACTAAATAACATGATACACTACCTGGAAAAATGCCAAACTGTGTTGATGGTTGAAGGTATGTATAATACACTGTACTGTGGTTTAGGCATCTATACGTTTGCTTTATTTTACTGTTAATAATGTACCTTAAGTAATTCCTTAAATTCATGATAAACAATGAATACAACAACAAAAAAATGAATTAAAGGGACAGTATCACTCAAAAAGCACTGTTGGTAAATTTGAAATAACTTTCAAAATCACCTGCATGTTGTATTAGCAGTTATTATTTAGAAAACTAGTTTCTCAGTTACAGAAAAGTATAGATTATGTTAATTAAGAGATTTGTTTCTCATACTGAACATGAATTGTCCTCATAGTCAGGATCAGAGACATATACAAATTACTATTTATCTCTAATAGCACAAAAAAGCAAAAACGTAGTGACTAAGTGGATCCTGTCCCACAGAACAAGGAATTGTACAGTATGTATTGCTCATTCTCAGTGATAAATGTATCTCACTTCTCTTCGTAACAGAGATCAAACTCATACAAGTTCATTGATATAACTGACCGCTGTTTGATTCTATTAAAAAAGTCACCTCTTCCTAGAGTAGAATTCCCCTTTAACACTGCTAGAACAGACTCGTGTGCAATTTTGGATTTTAATTTACCTAAATCCTCAATGAGTTAAACATAACTTTTAATTGATTGTTTGAGAGGCGTTCAGCATTTTGCAAAAGCCTCTAAGTGATATATATGTAAAAGAAATGTGGAGGAATATGGGGCAAACCAACTGTACCATAGGGTAGAATTAAAAATGTTCATTGATTGAAATGGGGATTTTAACCCCGTTAGTGTTAGTCTCCAAAGCATGTCCTGTCTAAATTAACAGGGTTAAAATTCTAATTTACAATCAATGGCTATTTTTAGTTATTCTCTATGGTACAGCTGGGTTGTCCCAGAATCCCTCCACATTTCTTTGGAACATATGGCCCTAGTAGGCTTAGTAATGTGTTGGAGAGCTTTCAAGCACCAAAGGAGATAAGGTGGAACGGTTTTAGTATAAAAAGGAAAAATAAAGGTAATTTAAAGAGGATGAATAACTTTTTGTGGTGAAAGTAGGTATATCTGATGTGGTTGATGGAAATGATCTCTTTTGCCCATTGTACCAGATAACAGACTGAGGGCACCACAGTTACCTGTTTCCTGCCATTGATCTATGTCAGTGGTTCTCAATCTTTTTTTGTTCGGGGCACCCCTAACACGTAATCTAGAACATTCAGGGCACACCTAACATATTTAATGTACTTTATCAAGGGCATAATGAAGGTTCCATACATAAATATACAGTTATTATTTGGTCTTACAATCATAATAACACAATTAAACATAATGTACATAATAATTTCTGTAAATCTTTATTTAAAAGTCCATTTTTTTTATTCTTCATAGAAAACATGGGGCACCCTAAGTTGAAGTCCGTGGCACACCAAAGTGTCACGGCACCCTGGTTGAGAATCATTGATCTATGTGCATATCCTGCTTTTGATACATCTGCCTGTGTATGACTGGCTCATCATATTTTGTAGCTAGTGAAAAAGTTGAACGAAATGAAAAAATGGAACAAAATGTTTAGGCTGACCCATATGTCACATATGTCACATACTTTTTACTTACAGTGCTCTACCAGGAGCACTGTAAGTAAAAACAGGAGCTAAAATTGACTGCTCCAAGACTGGCACAATCTCACTTAGGCCCCAAAGCTGCATGCCGGGACACACAACAGGTCACATGTACCGGTGCATTGGCAAGGATCAAAGCAATCCTTAAGGGAAGGTAACTTCCTGGACCTCTGGTCCTTAAGTTAATGTTGTTTTTAGGTGACCATATGCCTTTAAATATGTCACAGTGAAACTATATTTTAATTTAGGAATAAGAAAGGTTGAACTACTGAGAAAACTGGAGTAATCCAACTGCACCATAGTTGATTAATAAGCACTTTCTCAATGGATTTTTATTAGTCCCAAGTTTTGCCTCACGTCTTCTTAGTTGAACATCAAAGATATTTCCTAAACATCAAAAATGCCTGTATTTAACGCGGAACTTTCAGCTTCATAATATTTCTCCCCAATACATTACTAATAAAGCAATAGGCAAAGGAATAGTTTGTATTATGCGGAATAAATCCATGTTATTGAAGTAATCAAGCTTCTTCTGCAGGCATCCAGGGCACAAGGCTTACAAGAGAAGCTCTGAGCGCCTGTGCAGGCACCAACTTCCGTTACCTTAAGGTAACCAGCAGACATCACCACCAATCCGGGCAGTGCACAGACAGCGCAGACTCAGAGGTAACTTTCCTCTAAGATGTCTGCACTGTTGTCCACTGGATGCCTGCAGAAGAAGCTGGATTACTTCAATAATCAGGGCCGGATTTACATCTCAGGCGCCCCTAGGCACAACACCCTCTGGCGCCCCTAGCCCCGCCTTTGCCCCTCCCCTAATCACTCCTCTCACTTAGCCACGCCCCTCCATTAACCACATCCTCTTGTGGTCACACCCAATTATATAGCCACATAGTGCATCTTTTTTAGGGCATGCTCACATGAAAAACTGAAAAGGATAATTTGTGATGGAGAACAGATGGTTAATGGAGCATGTAGAAGCATCTTCAGTGCTTTGGGGTAGGGTTAGATGGTTAATATGAACATGAAGATGGGAATGGTAGATTTGTGTGTGTAAGGGTAGGGGGGTTAACAATAACATCTCCACATGTACAGGATGGAGTGGGTTAATATGGGGTGGAGAGGGTAGGATAGCTTACCATCATGAGAAAAGGGTTAACTTTAGTTTGCATGCCAAGATGAATGTATTATTAATGTACATATGCTTTACATGAAGGGTTAATTACTATACAAGTTGAGGGAAAAATTGTATATATACTTATACATGGTCAGCATAGAGAATGAAGGTTGGATAGGAAGGTGTTAAATAAAATCATACATGGCTACATGGCACTGCCCTCTCTCAACATTTGAAGTAAACTAAAGGATCCTTTTATCTGATTCTTACAAGCCATACCCCATGATCCTGCTCCCCAGTAGAGGTATTGAGACCAAGAGAGCTGTGAGTGGCAAATCGCCGTTTTCATGAAGCGCGCACTGAAGAGGTGTAAGGATTGTCCTTCAGCGGGTGCCATGAAAACGGCGATTTGAGTTGACAAGGAAATATGTGCATTTAACTCCCTTGGATCGCGCTGGAAATACCTTCATCACATCACAGTGGTTTCTCCCGTTGCAATTAGTACTTTTGCTCCACTATATATTCACATGTCAACTTGTGAATATATAGTGGAGCAAAAGTACTAATTGCAACGGGAGAAACCACTGTGATGTGATGAAAGTATTTCCAGCGTGATCCAAGGGAGTTAAATGCACATATTTTGTTATAGGTCATTGGTGAAACCGGATGGTGGTCATGCGCTATTTCAAAAGGATACCCTATGGCGAAACCCCAGTGTAAATGCAGCCCTGCAGTACCTGGCCTCCTCGCTTCTAGGCTTTTGCTGCTCACGCTGTTCGGTTGAGGCTCGGCCGCTGGTTCCCTCCCGTCAATGTGCCGCTGGTTTCTCCTCTACTTGAGGAGCCGAGCTGTGGCAACCGGAGGGCTCCGGGGAGCAGCACCAGGACATTGCTAGGGCAGGGTGCCGGAGAGAGCAAGAGGCCATGACAGGGGCTCGGAATACCCCTGCGCTCTCTCTATAGTGACTATATAGCACTATAGTGCTGGCCCAGCACACCTTCGGCTGTCAGAGCAGCAGGCGCGAGGAAGCAGCCAAGTGCTCTCTAGTTGCTGGTCTGGAAGCCATCCCCCTGCTGGCAGCAAATGGTAGTAAAATTGGTGCGGCTTATTTAAAAAAAAAAATCCCAATGACAGGCGCCCCTCTGTGTGGTGCGGCTGTAGGCAGATGCCTACTCTGCCTTATTATAAATCCGGCCCTGTCAATAATGCAGATTTATTCAGCATAATACAACTATTCCTTTGCCTTATGCTATATTAGTAATGTATTGGGGGGCATTCTTATGAAGATTAAAGGTCCGCTTTAATTTAGGCATTTTACAGAGTCACTTTATTAAAAACAGTATGTGAAAATAACTGAACGCTCAGTTACAAATATTGTAATTAAAATTGTCCTTCTCTGTTTCTTCTTGTCTTGTCAGGGCATGTTAGCCTGGTTATGTTATGAGATTGGCCTCTTCACCTGTACTGTCAAACCAGCCAAGCCATGCCATCTTGAGTGATGTGTACACAGCTCTGGTGGAGGTCTGTATATTGACCCCTTCTGAGCAAAAAAAAAAACTAAAGTGAAATATAGAGCTGCAACAGGTAGCTTTATTTACACAAACTGTCCCATATCTCCCCTTTTCATCTGTGCATACTGAAGGTTCAAGCAGGGTGGTAAAGGATATTTAACCAAGAGCCAGTCATGATGTGAAACATTAACCATGGGGAGGATCATGGAATTTGTGATTGTGAAAATAAAGCTGCATTATTTTTTCCATAATTCATATAGTGTCCTAAATGTATCATTAGTGGGATATTAATGTCTTAGATATAAAAAAAGTAATATTGTAGATAATGAAAAAAGAAATCAATCGATGCCATTCCTATGTCACAAACCTTTATGGAATCGATTTATTTATTTTTTCATTATCTACAATATTACTTTTTATATATCTAAGACATTAATATCCCACTAATGATACATTTAGGACACTATATGAATTATGGAAAAAAAAAAAAACCTTTATGGCAGCACGATGGCTCAATGGTTAGCACTGTTGCCTTGCAATGAGTTTGTATGTTCTCACCATGTTTGCGTGGGTTTCCTCCGGGTACTCTGGTTTCCTCCCACACTCCAAAAACATACTGATAGCTGAATTTAGATTGTGAGTCCCAATGGGGACAGGGACCAATATGAGTGTAAAGCGCTGCGTAATCTGTGTGCGCTATATAAATAAATAAATAAATAAAGTTCTCCCCTCCCTGATGTCAGCTATAAAGCTGAGAGAAGGAGATCCGTGACGGTCGACTCGATGAGGCTCTTCATCAGAGCTGAAATAGTGATATTTAAAAAAATAACTACGTCATTGGAACGCTCTACAAAGTGTGCTTTCAAACCAAGCACTCTTTGTAGACTGTTCCAATGAAGTAGTTCTTTTTAAATATCACTATTGCGGCTCTATTGAAGAGCCGCCTACCGGTACTAGGATCAGGATCAGGATCTCCTGCTGTCAGCTTACAGCTGATGTCAGGGAAAGGGGAATAGGGGGGGACTTTAAAACGTTCTATCTCTCAAACTATAAAGGTTTGAAAAATAGGAATGGCCTAGATGGATTTCTTTTTTTATTCTCTACAATATTATTTTTATATATTTAAGACATTACAATCTCTTTAAGCAGTGTTGTCTCTTTTTAAATGTAATTTAGCAACAATTAGTAATACAAGAATTATATTAGAATTATCCTATATAATAATTAGCTAGAAAGTTTGTAACGACACAGTCATGCGCAGTAGAGACTGCTGCAGGTGCTTCAGTTATGTGTAGTAGAGACTGCCCATGACAAGACTGATACAGAACGGGGAGCTCCGAAGGAGCATCCAGCTCTGTATCAGCCGCAGTGCGGGCAGTCTCTACTGAGCATGACTGCACCGCGACCGGCTGGCACTGTATCATCCGCAGCATGGGCAGTCTCTACTGTGCATGACTGCCCCGCAACCGGCTGGCAGTGGCATTGTGGCCCGTGTAACGGGCTCTTCAACTAGTTAATAATAAAATAATTACCCTATAAATAGTTTAAAATGTTTATATAGTTCCTCATAATGAGAGAGTTGAGATATCTTCTTTGTTTAACCTATAGCAATCTAAACATGATGGGGGGGTTCACTAAGGTGTGATAAAGATGTGATAAAGAGGTGATGACTTCTCCAGTGATATCACTTCTCCAGTTCCTTTGTTATTCTATGGAGCCCATGCACTAAGATTTCTTCAGCTTTGGAGATTTTAGTGCATAGGACCCAATAGAATAACATAGGAACCGGAGAAGTGATATCACTGGAGAAGTCATCACCTCTTTATCACCGCTTAGTGAATCTCTCCCAAGGTTTTATAATGGAGCTGTCCCTTTTAAAATCACCTATATTTATGTTATACATTTTGTATTTAAAACAGCATTTATACAATAGTTACATTTATTTATTTGTCAGTTAGTTCAAACCTGCCAGGCATGCCTGCTAGATCAAACATTCCACACTGCTTGACATTACCAACTGTCACTTCCCATCAGCCAGTACCAGTTCATTTTCTTAAACTGAACACAAATAAATGTCAGAGATTTTGATAGTTCTTTCAAAAATCACTTCTATTTTTCAAAATGAAAGTCCCAATTTAATGCAAATTTAGTTGGCATGCTGGACATTCTGCACTACTCTGCTTTACCAAGTACCACTTCCTGTTGGTGAATACTAGCTCCAATTCATATACACTGATAAATAAGTAAATCTAAATATCTCAGACACTACTGTTTAAAATAAAAATGGCTAACATAAAAATAGGTGATTTTGAAAGAACTTCTAAATGCAAAAATGTAAACAATCTGAATGTGCATATCTAGTAACTTACAGATCTTTAATTTGTGAATACATTTATAATCACTATATATATATATAGCTTTTTTTTAAAGTAAGGGCAGAAAAGTTGTGGAATCCATTGCCTCATGATACTGTGTTTGTAGATATTGTAGCAATATGATAGTTGGCTTCAAAGCAGATATGCTGATCCAGGGAAATATCCGAATGCCCTTTGGAATAAGGAAGGTATTTTTTATTTTTTTTTATTTAAATTGGAAATGACTTCAGTGGGGTTTCTTCACCTTCCTATGGATAAACAAGGGTGATTTGGCATGGGCTGAACTTGATGTACTCATGTCCTTTTTCAGCCTCATCAACTATATTACTATAAGTTACTGTTGCCTGGCACAGAAAATACCCTTAGCTGATAACATACGAGCACAAATAAAGTTTTGGATTCTTTGGTTGCTAGAGAGGTTTCCATCAAATTGCTTGAAAATACTTTAGAGACCTCAAAAGCATTCAAGGCGTTAAATAATTGTACTTAATATGACCATACTCATAATTGGATGTGGCTTGCATAGCTGAACTCCCCTTCAAGGTGGTTGTCTATTAATGGGAAATGCTATGCTTCTTACTCATAATGTCTAATTGGCTACAATATAAAATATAGGGTATTCATGGAGAAATTCTATATTCTGAGATTTTGGTGACTATTTTGCAGTTCTGGCTTATAAGTGACAATGACCAAATAGCAACAACACATTTCAGAACTTAACTATACTTTGTGGCATCTCCAATTACTCTGCTCCCTGCTGTCTGCTAATTTTTAAAAGAAAAACATAGATGCCATTGTGACAGCAAAATTGTTATGTTTTGTGCGCATCCTTAATAAAACAGCTCTTGAGGGGCAGCACAATGTTTAAGAACCATGGACCGAAAATGGAGCACATGTGCAGGGCTGGATTTACATCTCAGGAGCCTGTAGGCACAGAAATCTGAAGTGTTCCCCCTCCCATTGGCCATTTCAACAATGCTCCAAATCTCCACATTACCCCCCATCAGCTCCACATTGCCCCATCAACTCCACATTGCCCCCATCAGCTCCCCATCCACATTTCCCCATCAGCTCCACATTGCCCCCATCAGCTCCACATTTCCCCCATATTGCCGCATCATCTTGACATTGCCCCCCATCAGCTCCACATTGCTTGCCCCCCATCATCCCCATATTGCCCTCACATTGCCCCTATCATCTCCACATTAAGCCTTTCATTTCCTACCTCCCTGGCAGTCCAGCGGCAGGACAGATCTGTGCTTCTGCACAGACCTGTAGCTCCCGTGCGGTCTTCTCTTTAGTAATGCAGAGCACTGGGAGATTATGTCATCTCCCAGCGCTCTGTATTACTAAAGAGCAGGGGAGCTCAGCAGCTACAGGTCTGTGCCGAAGAAGGCACAGACCTTACATGCAGCGGGCGGTGCAGCGCAGCACTTAAAAAATAAAAAAAAATTGATTTGTATGGCAAGTGCCCCTCTGTAGGGTGCGCCTGTAGGCAGATGCCTACTCTGCCTTATGGAAAATCCGGCCCTGCACATGAGTATCAGCCTAAACAACATGGAGCAGAGGACAGTCATAGAAAAAGCAATACTTTATTACATTAGTACAACAGGGTATTTTAGGGACATACCTATTAGAGATGCAAAAAACTGTGTACTATAGTGAAACATAGAAATTAGTATCAATGTTTTGAGGACCAAAATATTGGTACTAATTTATATGCTCTATTAAAGGTCACAATTCTTTTTTTTTGGAACTACAGTATATCTGCATGTGTCTTGGCAATGGGTCAAGACCAACTCTTGAGTGTAAGGTAAATGATTTGCTCTTTAAGAAGTAAGAGGATTTAGAGATGTGCAGAGATTTAACTTTCTTGCACATCTTTAGAGAAAACACATGGATAGTTCCATTAACCAGTAGAAACCTATCTAATGAAAACACAACATTAATTATAGTTATTGTAGAACTGCTATAAAGTCATTGGTAAACTCGAATCATTTGATACATATATTTGAAGCATACGCATAACAGTAGCATTTTTGGTGTGTTCTAAAATTTGCTTTCCATGAAAGAGAGGCTTGTTTGTGTAATGAACTAGACCACAACACAATTTAAAAACTATGACTTCTGATTTTTCCTGTAGAATGAGGCAATGTAACAATCCTGGAAACAAATGACATCATTATTATATTATAACAATTATAATAAAGTATGAATTTACTCTTCTAAGATGTGTTATAATTAATAATATATATTGATGGAATGTATTTACATTTTTTAGAGAGGAGTATTACCATAATATCATATTTCTGGAAACAGGAGCAGAGATTGTCAGCATTCCAAGAAGCATTAATGAAAAGAGGAGTGCATTCAGACAACATTCAGTTAAGAAGACACTACAAAGCAGCTCAAGTTCACTTCAAGGACAATACAATTTTATGACGCAGCAAAGAAACAGCTTAAGTATGCCACAAATGGTATAAGAATGGATTATTATTGATGGCTTTATCACAGTTCTTCAGATTTTATTTGAAAAACATGTGAATGCATAACTTAGCAACACGTTTACAATTTGCTTTATTTAAAAAAAAAAAAGAAAGAGTTCCTATGTTATTCTATGGAGCCTATACTGTAAGATCTCCAAAGAAATTTTTCTGAATTGGCTCCATAGAATAACATAGGAACTGGAGAAGTGATATCATTGGAGAAGTTATCTCTACTTTATCGCCTCTTTATCACACCTTAGTGATCTCCTCAATTGACTTGCACTGCATTGGTAACCTCTCTAGCATTCTTTGGGTTAAAATTTCCATTTAACTCAATGGCAGTTTTTAGTGCTGTCCTAGAGTTTTGTGGTTTGATCCAGAATTACTCCACTTTTTGCACCAGAATGTTGCTCTGGTACTTTGGCAGCTTGTTCTGAATGATGCTGAATCATTAGTATATGGTACATCAAGCCATATATTAATATACTTTAGCTGTGTCTTGTCAATAATAGGTTGATACATCTAAGAATTGTATTACTAGGATTTTCTAATATCTCTCCTTGTGAATGTGCCCTCGCTGTTCGGTAAGTCTTGATTCTTGCATTGTTGAGACAAACTGTGTACTGAGAAGTGATTGATAAGGTGTCTCGGAAAATAGTTCTACTAACAGTGCCAGATACATTAACGCCTTGGGGAACAGAGGGATGTACGTGCATAGCAAAGCAATGCTTTGCACCTACCTCTGGCGCTGAAAGGGTTAACAAAGAAACTACTGCTGCATGTAAAAACAAACATTGTTCTATTAATTTGGATAAGAACACAGCTACTGAAAAGACCACAGGTCTAAAATAAAAAAAAAACACATCTAAAGAGTTTTAGTTAAAATACACTGGATAAGAATTCCCAATGCTGTGTCTGTTTTCGTTGTCTCTTTACAGTGTATGTCTAACTACTTAAGCCTGCTTTATCAAAGTAACAGGCCAGACGTGAGTGCATCATCTGGAGTGGAAGAAACAAATTAGTTCCAAGGAATGAGGTAACCTATTTTGAACACACAGGATATGCTGAATGGGGAAAGTTATCGTCAGAGATAGCGACACTGACCCCAAGAAGAATAGGAGCAATTCTCTAGCACACCAGCTGCACTATAGGGACAAATACAACCTCCAAATGATATAAAAGGAGCTTTTAACTGCTTGAATGCTAGCAAGGTCTTCAACAATCTTTACATTCTTACTAAATTAAAAGGGGTTTTCAGCCTTGCTTGATAGAAAGTCTGGAGACCTTTGTAGTGTTTAAAGGGTTAAAACCCCCACTCAAAGGGATAGTAATACTTCGTTTTATCTTTATTTTATTTTGTAGGCATTAAAAAAACATGAAGAACGATATAAGTCTTATCTCTCAAACCTTTATGGTTTAAGAGATATTCACAAGCAAAGTATCCCCCCCCCGTTCAACCAGATCAGAAGGGAGGTGCCCAGGTAGACTGCAGAGAGGGACAATCTTCAATTAAGATAAGGGAAAAAGCTGAAAAACTTGTCAAGGGGGGAAGGGCTTTTATTCTTTTCATACAAAGAAGATTGTCCCCTGCTGTTATCTGTCTGGTCTTACAACCAGATTCACATCTGAGAAGAGATGGCTTACACTAGGAAAAAGGGGCGGGAGGGGAAACTTTGCTTGTGAATATCTCTTAAACTAAAAAGGTTTGAGAGATAAGACTTATATCGTTCTTCATGTTTTTTTAATGCCTACAAAATAAAATAAAGTTAAAACGAAGTATTACTATCCCTTTAAGGTGGCTTCCATGGAGATGGCCACATAATACTTCAGATTTGCTCCCCAGATGTTTGCAAGAGGTGTTTACTCCTCTGGCACATCCAAGTCATTGGCCTCATTGAGAACTGAACCTGAAGAGGACTAAGACCCTAAGGAAACTTCATCATGGTTCTTACAAGAGGAGATCTGGATGCATTATTCAATACAGTGTAAAAATGTAGTACAATAAAAAATACCAAAACCATCAAGGCATTTCAGACCCATGGATGAACAAAATAATATACGAGATGGTAAAATTGGCAAATAACATCCATGAACAAATACCAGATCTGAAAACATAGACTCCAACTTACTGAAGACCAGCTAGAAGTTTTAATTAATAAATCTGGGATAAATAAACATTGTATATTTATGATATTTTAGGGGAAAATCTATCCAGATCACCTATTATCTTTCCTCCAAACTATTTATAGAAAAAGACTATATGATCACGTTACAAATAAACTCCACATTTAACAAACCCATCAGTAATTTTTCCCAGCATTCATAGACTCAAACACTTGGAGGGATGTTTTGACCTGTCTGCTATACTATGATATGCCGGAGGCTCTACTGCAAAAGGCTCAAACTCACTCAACTGTACTAGAAAGGACAACATTACAATTTTTCCCTGACGCAGCCCCTTCAACACTAAGTAAAAGGAGGAAGTGCAAGGATATTCTGGATATTCTCAGCAATGGACAAAAATATATCCCCCACCATGGCAGAAAACAATCACAGAAAAACCCCTGATAAAAGACACCTACACCAACCACCTGAATGGATTTGAAGGACCCAAGGAACTACTAGATAATCACTCATCACTTGGATCCTTTTCCACCCACTTCTACAAGCCTTCTAGCTGGATGTTGCCTTGATGGCCTGTTGGCCCACTGATTCAAGTTATTGAGTCAAGTTTCTTAAACTGAGACTATCCAGACAATATGAGAACTTTAAGGAACTTACAATCTAAAAGTAAATATTTGGTAAGTCTGGCAGCTGACTAACATTTTCCACATGACATAACCCATGACACACTTTTATTAAAACCATGACACACATTGAAAACTAAACTATCTCACACAACTCAAGACATCCTTTCATGAAACCCAGGGCTTACCCTCTTCTCCTCAATGGTTTTAAAACTTTACTCTACCAACATACTGCACTTTTACCTGTTTTACCACCATTGCTCTAACACATATCACAATCCATACATTGTGCATCTCTACATCCCCAAATGCACACATCCACAATTACACAATTACATACACATGGAAAAGTACACACATGCTGCCTTACGCTTGTTTTAATAATATTGCTCTGATGTATCTCAGTTGCCCATAGGTGCATACATACCATTCTAGACATACATACTTCCACCATATTCCTCTCACCAATTGCTCACACTTCCTCATCTTTACTTACCCAATAAAACACAATACCATATTTACTTGCATTCTAACATGTAATACTATAGTTATTTACTATTCTAACTGCACCTTTTCACTTTGGTACAACTGTTCTGTCCCAGAATGACACATTCTTCATTATATTGCTTGTCATATCTTATTTAGCTTTACACTCTCTCAGGCTTTTCATTAGCCAACAGTACTTCATCACCACAGAGAATGTAGTAAGGCATGCACAAAATAGGCACAATCACAAAAGCTATTGTGAAACAATACAGAATGGTGCCTAATAGTGAAGTCCACATAATTGTTCTCAATTTGAACATAATTTTTTGAATTTATTGATATTGTGCTCAGATAAAAGTGGATGTTGTTGTTAGAGAGAGGTGAATAGTTACAGATTTACCTACTGCACCTGATACAGGAAGTGAAAAGCCAGCTAAGTTCCTTTGTCTTGACCTATCAGACATTAACCATTTGAGTGCCAGAGAGATATGCAAAGCTTTGCAAAGCTACCCCTATGGGACTCAAAGGGTTAATTACAGCTTTTCATTTTTTTACTCCTTATGCAAATTTTAGTGCATGTAAGAGGGTACAATCTCATTCAGATTGTGACTGTGTTCATTTCATCTGTATGCAGTTGCTAGTAACTCAAAGGGATAGTAATGTTTCACAATAAAAGCAGCTCCAATTAATCTTCATAGTATTTGGGGCATGGAGAGTGTTATTTCAACACTGTCAGAGTTTTGTAGTCAAGAGTAATTGAACAATAAAGTATCCCCCTCCCACCCCTTTTACTGATGTAACACTGCTCACCTGAGAGCAGCAAGGATCGCAGAGAGGGACAATCTTAAATGAGTGCAAGGAAAAACCTGTCTAGGGGGGCAGGGATTTCCTTATGCGCACAGTAAGAAGATTGTCCCTTGCTGTGAGCTGTCCAACCAAGAGACCAGATTCCACCTCTGAGGAAAGGTGGCTTACACTAGGTAAAAGGGGCAGGAGGGAGATACTTCATATCATTCAATTACTCTTGAAATACAATTCTGACTATTGAAATAACACAGTGTACAGTACTGAAGACCCCATCTCCAGAAGGATATAGATACTCTAGAGAAAATTCAAAGAAGGGCTACTAAAATGGTGACTGGTTTACAGAAAAAGAAATATCAGGATATACTGGATCTGAACATGTATAGCTTGGAGGAGAGAAGAGAGAGAGGGGATATGATAGAAACATTCAAATACATGAAGGGATTCAACAAAGTGCAGGATGGAAGTACATTTCAAAGGAGTAAAAATGTTAGGACAAGAGGCCATAGTCTAAAACTAGAGGGACACAGGTTTAGATGTAATGTAAGAAAGTTTTACTTCACTGAGAGGGTAGTAGATAAGTGTAATAGACTACCAGCAGAAGTGGCAGAAGTTAATACGGTGACAGAATTTAAGCATGCATGGGATAGGCATAAGGCTGTCCTTAAAGTAAGAAAAGACCAAGGTCCAAAAAAAGGTTTGAGGTTTTTATAGTAGGAAAATGGGCAGACTAGATGGCCCGAATGGTTCTTATCAGCCGTCAAATTCTATGTTTCTATGTTAACACTCTCCATGGCCCAAATAATATGAAGTTTAATTGGAGCTGCTGTTTTTGTGAAACAATACTATCCCTTTAAAAGCCCAGTCTTCATTTTCCACCCCGCCTTGATTTGTGGAGGCATACCCCTAAAGCCTGGTATGACCCACTAAGCAATACTCTGAAGTGACAGAGTACTTCCTGTGTCTTCCTCTTCTATGTATAAAAACTGGCACAATTTTGGAGAAAACCAGCTGCACTATGGTGCACCTATTAAAATTCCCATAGATTTTTCAGTTCACAAATGAATGAAGGATAATGTTCTGTTTGATCCATGACAGGTTTATGTCCATGTAATGAGAGTATATACAGGTATATTAACTTGCATGGAATGTTGTTCTATACATACACTTCAAGTGTATTCAAACCAGTCCTCTAGGGCCACAAACAGGCCAGTAGTGAAGGGTCTCCTTATCTGAACACAGGTAGGTTAGTCAATGTGAATGAGACACTTGCAGTTTCTGAGTATTGTAATTTAACTGCATGCATTATTGCTTCCAGTGAGCACTTGTTATCAACTCACAACTACAATTGGGCAACACCTCCTCCATTTAACCTGAGGAACATGTGAAGAGACTCATGGCTAGATTTAAAGGTTCACGTTAACCTAGCCGCTAAGTGAAAAAGGCACATCGGCCGCAAATAACATGATTTACAGCGTGCGTGCATTGAATGTATGGTAGGTCCTGACAGGGCTGCTCAGAGGAGTTCCGTGAGAGGAAGAAGCGGGCAGCTAGTGCAAGAATGCCGCCCGCTGCCCCTGTTTCACGGCTGCCTGTAATACAGAGGGGGAACCCTGGTTATTAAGGTGGGCTTTTAATGTTTTTTTGCAATATTGCTGCACAGAGGAAGTGGGCGGTGAGCACAGGGATGCCACCCGCTGCCTCCAGATGGGGGTTGCCGGACTTCAGGGGGCTTCTAATTGCAGGCAAGTAGGGTGTGTGTATTATACATAGGAACTACCATTTTAGCAAAAGTCTTGGGTATAATTTGCACCTGCTTATTATACACAGGTGCGTATTATACCTGAGATTTTATGGTATCTGTCTAACCATGAGGGTAGGAGGTATAGGGCTGTCATGGATCCACATCTTTTTACAATGCCTACAATATTACATCAAGGTGAAATTAACCATTGCCATACCGTTAAAGGGATAGTAATACCTAAAATGTGAAAAGAAAAATATATGATGTAAGGTTTATCCCCCGAGTAAAACAAAGGTATTCCCACTGCTGAAAGGTATTTTATTCAAATAGTATCACAGCTCAAAGTTGAATATTTCAGAGCCAATATCACAGTGGCCTAAAATTGTACAATGGCTATGTTGCTAGACCATCCTATGGACAGCTCTGGTCCCGGGACCATAAATCCCCATAGGATGATGTAGCAACAGTGCCAATGTACAATTTCAGGCCACTGGGATGTGGTACCAAAGTAATTCAACTCTGAGCTGTGATACTTTTCAAATAAAACACGCTTCAGCAGTGGGAGTACCCTTGTTTCAGTCAGGGATATAAACCCTACAACATATATTTCCCTTTGCACATATCGATTATTAATATCCCTTTCATCCTATCATGGCTACGTTTACTAATCACACAATCTCAATTCTCCACACAGCTTACGGGCCTCCAGCACAGCATGAGCCCGTGGAGGAGCCTACCTCACCACCCAGTGAGGCGTATACGGAGTAGGCGACCAGCCAGTGGGCACCGTATCCAACATCCACACTTCCTCCCCAACTGGCTGCTCCACCACTGGCTGCCCAACAACTGGCTGCACAACCTCTGGCTGCCCAACAACTGGCTGCATCACCACTGGCTGCACCACCACTGGCTGCCCAACAACTGTCTGCGCCACCCCATTACAGTGCCTGGATGCAACAGGAGGAGAGGTGGATGCATCCCACCACCTCCAGGAGATACTATCCTCCCACAGCAGCAGCACCACCACCACCAGGGAGGCAATGGCTGCCTGGGAATGTGGCCACCACCCAATATGGCCCATATTCATCCCAGATGGACCTACCCTCCTGGATGGCTCCCCACCATGGCCCCAAGTATGATCCCAGGTGGGGGCCAAGCACCTACCAGTGGCCAAGGTATGACCCTTGGCCACTCGACTACCAACACCTGGGCCTGCTTGGGGAGCCCCAGCGCCCTCTGGTGAGGGACCTGTTTACTCCACCACCTCCACCAGCACAGACATCAGTGGGCAGCAGTGAGTCGATTGATGTGGTGGGCATATACCCATCTGCAGCAGCCACAGCACACACAGCACACACAGCACCAGCTGAGGACACAGCACCAGCTGAGTCACCAGCACCAGCTGAGGACACAGCACCAGCTGAGGTCACAGCACCAGCTAAGGATGCAGCAGAAGAGTCTACGAGCATAACCATCTCCAGCAGTGAACGCCCCACGGGGATGAAGTCAGAGTATATGGCCCTACAAAGGAGACCACTCCGGTCAGGCCACAGCACAAATGAAAACATCACAAGGAGCCAGAGGGAATCCTGGAACCAAACCCGGCTTGGTTGACGTTCCTGCTCCATGATCCGACCCGGCTTGGCTAACGTTCCTGCTCCGTGATTCGACCTGGCTTGGTTGTCATGCCTGTGCTTTGTCGCCTAGGCGACATTCTGACTGTCAGGCAATTGTGTCACCATTTCCCCCTGCAGAGTACCAGTGGCCAGTTCTGTTACGGCTACGGCAGTTTGCCTTGGGCCTAGTCTCCGTTATTGCCTCTGCAAAAGTGCAAGTCTCTGCCTCCGTTACTGCTCCGGCAGTGAGCCACCGGTTTCGCCTCCATTACTACTTCTGCAGAGTGCAAGTGTCTGCCTCCGTTACTGCTACGGCAGTTTACCTTGGGCCTAGCCTCAGTTATTGCCTCTGCAAAGTGCAAGTGTCTGCCTCCGTTACTGCTCCGGCAGTGAGCCACCGGTATGTCTCCATTACCACATCTGCAGAATGCAAGTGTCTGCCTCCGTTACTGCTACGGCAGTCTGCCTTGGGCCTAGTCTCCGTTATTGCCTCTGCAAAAGTGAGGGTGTCTGCCTCCGTTACTGCTACTGCAGTTTGCCTTGGGCCTAGTCTCCGTTATTGCCTCTGCAAAGTGCAAGTGTCTGCCTCCGTTACTGCTCCAGCAGTGAGTAACCGGTTTGTTCGTGTCGCCCCATTGGATTCAATGGGGCTCGGGTGCTCGGCCGAGCACTCGAGCCTCAGGGGGTGCTCGGTCAGAGCACCCGAGCACCCGAGCATCGGGGTGCTCGCTCAACACTAGGCGTTACGTATTCTTCAGCTGTCTATATGCAGAGAGCCCCATCACAGACCTCTCTGCACATGGGACTGTTTACACTCAAAGAAGACCATTAACCCTTGCAGTACCTTGCTCCTGGGAATCCAGTATATTCTGCCTGACTTGTGTCAGTATAGACTGTTGTGGACTTTATGTTTATACTGGACCTGTGTGGGCATAATTATATATAACCTGTCGTGTGCCTGTATTATTCAGCTTATATACTACAGTACCTGTGAAGGTTATTTTATTACTGTGATCTCAATAAAATTGTGTTTTATCCTAAACCACTGTGTCTGTGTGTCAAACAAACCGTTACATGAACCCAATGTTCACCCTAGGATTTCAATGTGTAGCACACACATTGAAATCTGGCGGTGAGCATTGGGTTCTCCAGTAAGTTGTGTTGTTGTTTTCCTAAGGTTGTAACAGACTTCACCAGTGATAACACTTGTCCACTTAGTCTAGTTGTTTGTTGATGTATCCCATGTACTGAGATATGTCAAACTAAAGCAATCTCAGAACATTTATTATATTGAGCAACACAGAAACTGTGGACATGAAATAACTGTGGAAGTATGTCCCCTGTATCACCTCTTTATCACTCCCAACACACATTAGTGTATCACTGCCATCATCTGTTTGCATGAATACATCACAGAGTCCACTCACTGGCAAACAAGTAGTGGACTCCTGTGATGTTGGTCATGCCTTCCTATGTATGGGGGATACTCTAGCCTTGAGTGTGGTTACGCATTGACAAATGTGTAATACAACATTTCTTCATACAGACACAGATTAAATAGTGATTAGTGTTGAGCGAGCATGCTCGGCCGATGCTCGGATCGGCTCGAGCATCGCTCTGCTCGGCACATGGCGGTACTCGTACGAGTACCGCATGTGCTCGCCCGCCATGTTCGGGTCTCCTCCCCGCACGTTTTGCGGCTGCTGCGCAGCCAATAAACGTGCAGGGAGGCTCTGACATCGGTGTAATGCCAGCAGCCATGTTGGCTGCTGGCATTACACTGATTGGCTGGCCAGAACCCGTGGTCGGGTGCTGTATAGCACCTGACCATCGAGTTCGGCTCAGTCTGAGCCAGGGAGAGCTGAGGATAGGAAGGGAAAGGCAGTGTAGGGAGGAAAAAAAAAAATTGTGAAAAAAAAGAACCAAAAGTCCTTTTTAGGACTACTGTGTGTGGGGGCAGCAGGTTATTTTGTGTGGGGGGGAAAAAAAAAAAAAAAAAAAAAAAAAATATTCTGTTTAGTGTGAAAAGTTGCAGATTAGAGCACATTCTGTTTAGTGCGCACAGTTGCAGATTAGAGCACATTCTGTTTAGTGTGCAAAGTTGCAGATTAGAGCACATTCTGTTTAGTGTGCAAAGTTGCAGATTAGAGCACATTCTGTTTAGTGTGCAAAGTTGCACATTCTGTTAAGTCTTCAAACTAAAATATCAAAGTCACATATTCCATTCAGTGTGCGTCGCCGCAGTTTAGCAGCACATTCTGTGTACTGTGCAGAGTTGCAGAATAGGAAGAAATACTGTTAAGTCTTCAAACTAAAATATCAAAGTCACATATTCCATTCAGTGTGCTTCGCCGCAGTTTAGCAGCCTATTCTGTGTACTGTGCAGAGTTGCAGAATAGGAAGAAATACTGTTAAGTCTTCAAACTAAAATATCAAAGTCACATATTCCATTCAGTGTGTTTCACCGCCGTTTAGCAGCCTATTCTGTGTACTGTGCAGAGTTGCAGAATAATAAGAAATACTGTTAAGTTTTCAAACTCAAATATTAAAGTCACATATTCCATTCAGTGTGTTTCACCGCCGTTTAGCAGCCTATTCTGTGTACTCTGTACAGTTGCAGAATAATAAGAAATACTGTTAAGTTTTCAAACTCAAATATTAAAGTCACATATTCCATTCAGTGTGTTTCACCGCCGTTTAGCAGCCTATTCTGTGTACTCTGTACAGTTGCAGAATAATAAGAAATACTGTTAAGTTTTCATACTCAAATATTAAAGTCACATATTCCATTCAGTGTGTTTCACCGCCGTTTAGCAGCCTATTCTGTGTACTCTGTACAGTTGCAGAATAATAAGAAATACTGTTAAGTTTTCAAACTCAAATATTAAAGTCACATATTCCATTCAGTGTGTTTCACCGCCGTTTAGCAGCCTATTCTGTGTACTCTGTACAGTTGCAGAATAATAAGAAATACTGTTAAGTTTTCAAACTCAAATATTAAAGTCACATATTCCATTCAGTGTGTTTCACCGCCGTTTAGCAGCCTATTCTGTGTACTCTGTACAGTTGCAGAATAATAAGAAATACTGTTAAGTTTTCAAACTCAAATATTAAAGTCACATATTCCATTCAGTGTGTTTCACCGCCGTTTAGCAGCCTATTCTGTGTACTCTGTACAGTTGCAGAATAATAAGAAATACTGTTAAGTTTTCAAACTCAAATATTAAAGTCACATATTCCATTCAGTGTGTTTCACCGCCGTTTAGCAGCCTATTCTGTGTACTCTGTACAGTTGCAGAATAATAAGAAATACTGTTAAGTTTTCAAACTCAAATATTAAAGTCACATATTCCATTCAGTGTGTTTCACCGCCGTTTAGCAGCCTATTCTGTGTACTCTGTACAGTTGCAGAATAATAAGAAATACTGTTAAGTTTTCAAACTCAAATATTAAAGTCACATATTCCATTCAGTGTGTTTCACCGCCGTTTAGCAGCCTATTCTGTGTACTCTGCAGAGTTGCAGAATAGGAAGAAATACTGTTAAGTTTTCAAACTCAAATATTAAAGTCACATATTCCATTCAGTGTGTATCACCGCTGTTTAGCAGCCTATTCTGTGTACTCTGTACAGTTGCAGAATAATAAGAAATACTGTTAAGTTTTCAAACTCAAATATTAAAGTCACATATTCCATTCAGTGTGTTTCACCGCCGTTTAGCAGCCTATTCTGTGTACTCTGTACAGTTGCAGAATAATAAGAAATACTGTTAAGTTTTCAAACTCAAATATTAAAGTCACATATTCCATTCAGTGTGTTTCACCGCCGTTTAGCAGCCTATTCTGTGTACTCTGTACAGTTGCAGAATAATAAGAAATACTGTTAAGTTTTCAAACTCAAATATTAAAGTCACATATTCCATTCAGTGTGTTTCACCGCCGTTTAGCAGCCTATTCTGTGTACTCTGTACAGTTGCAGAATAATAAGAAATACTGTTAAGTTTTCAAACTCAAATATTAAAGTCACATATTCCATTCAGTGTGTTTCACCGCCGTTTAGCAGCCTATTCTGTGTACTCTGTACAGTTGCAGAATAATAAGAAATACTGTTAAGTTTTCAAACTCAAATATTAAAGTCACATATTCCATTCAGTGTGTTTCACCGCCGTTTAGCAGCCTATTCTGTGTACTCTGTACAGTTGCAGAATAATAAGAAATACTGTTAAGTTTTCAAACTCAAATATTAAAGTCACATATTCCATTCAGTGTGTTTCACCGCCGTTTAGCAGCCTATTCTGTGTACTCTGTACAGTTGCAGAATAATAAGAAATACTGTTAAGTTTTCAAACTCAAATATTAAAGTCACATATTCCATTCAGTGTGTATCACCGCCGTTTAGCAGCCTATTCTGTGTACTCTGTACAGTTGCAGAATAATAAGAAATACTGTTAAGTTTTCAAACTCAAATATTAAAGTCACATATTCCATTCAGTGTGTTTCACCGCCGTTTAGCAGCCTATTCTGTGTACTTTGTACAGTTGCAGAATAATAAGAAATACTGTTAAGTTTTCAAACTCAAATATTAAAGTCACATATTCCATTCAGTGTGTATCACCGCCGTTTAGCAGCCTATTCTGTGTACTCTGCAGAGTTGCAGAATAATAAGAAATACTGTTAAGTTTTCAAACTCAAATATTAAAGTCACATATTCTGTGTAAGATGAAGAAGGAGGGTAAAAAGGGACGGGGAAGTGGACGTGATCCTGAAAGTTCAGGGCGCGGGTCAGGACGCGGAGAAACTGTGCCTGGTGCCAGAGCACAAGAAAGAAAGACATCCACCATACCTAGCTTCATGTGTAATTTTACAGGGCGTCGCAGGACATCACTCTCGAGGTCCGACCACTGCGAACAGGTGGTCGGTTGGATGACAGCTGATACTGCTTCCAGTCGGTTAAGCACCACCCTGTCTTCCACCAAGTCCACTCTCAGTAGCCAAGAGTCTGGTCAACATAATCCTCACTCTGATCATCCTTCCTCCCACCATACACGGTCTGGTCAAAGAAGTGATCCCACACTGGGATATAGTGAGGAGCTCGTCTCATCACCAATCCTTCATTTGACCCTCTCTCCAAGCACGCTTGCAGAGGAACATGACATCTTGTGCCCTGATTCACAACCTCTAGAGGGTACCCAATCACAAGAAGATGACAGATGTGAACGGCATTTAAGGTCAAAGGAAGTAGTGGATGATGATGATGATGATGAGACACAGTTGCCATTAAATCAACCACTATTTCCGTCTCAAGACCTTGTTGAGGAGAATGTTATACAGTTGTCAATGACTGAGTATGTGGTGGGATCAAGACTTGAGGAGGATGATCAGAGTGAGGAAGTGGAGGAGGACTTGGTGGACGATGAGGTGACTGACCCCACCTGGGAAGGTGTAGAGCCGAGCGATGACAGCAGTCCTGAGGGTGAGCCATCTGCAGCACCGCAACAGGCTGGAAGAGGCAGTGGTGTGGCTACAGAAAGAAGGCGGACCGCACCAAACCGGCCCGCAAATGTTCCACGGAGCACCCCCTTGCGTAAATCTACCTTGCCAAGGGGTAGGTGTTCCGCGCTATGGCGTTTTTTTAAGGAAAGTGCGGACGACAAAAGAATTGTAGTTTGCAACCTGTGCCACACCAGAATGAGCCGAGGCATGAACACTAGAAACCTCACCACCACCAGCATGATCCGACACATGGCATCCAAGCACCGTAGTAAGTGGGAGGAACGCCTGGATCGCCCATCTGTGTCTGCAGGCCACACCACTGCCTCCTCTTCCCCTGTTTTCGGTGCCGGCCAATCGCCTGTCGAAGGCGCAGGCCCGCATACCTCCCGCCCTGCACCTGTAGCATCTGAAGCACCATCAGCGACCACATCCACTTCCCTGTCCCAGCACAGCGTCCAAATGTCGTTACCCCAGGCATTTGAGCGCAAGAGAAAGTACCCAGCCACCCACCCACAGGCCATAGCACTAACCTCACACCTTTCAAAATTACTGGCCATCGAAATGCTGCCATTTAGGCTTGTGGACACTGAGTCCTTCCGCAGCCTGATGGCAGCAGCTGTCCCTCGGTACGCGGTCCCCAGCCGCCACTACTTTTCCCGGTGTGCCATCCCCGCATTACACCACCATGTGTCCCGTAACATCACCCGTGCCCTGACCAACGCAGTTACTGGGAAGGTCCACTTAACGACTGACACATGGACAAGTGCTTGTGGCCAGGGACGCTACATTTCCCTGACGGCACACTGGGTGAATGTCGTGGAGGCTGGGAGCGACTCGGACCCTGGGATGGCACGGGTGCTACCCACGCCGAGGATTGCGGGCCCTACCTCCATCAGGGTTTCCACCAGCACCTACGTTATTGGCTCCTCCTCCTCCGTTTCCACCTCCGAATTCTCTACACACAGCGCCACTCCCACATCAGCCAGTAGCTGGAAGCAGTGTAGCACTGCAGTGGGGAAGCGTCAACAGGCCGTGCTGAAGCTGATCTGCCTTGGGGACAAACAGCACACGGCCTCAGAGCTGTTGCAGGGGATTAGTCACCAGACCGAGCAGTGGCTCTCGCCACTCAACCTGCAAGCAGGCATGGTTGTGTGTGATAATGGGCGTAACTTGGTGGCGGCTTTGGAGCTCGGCAAGCTCACACACGTACCATGCCTAGCGCATGTATTTAATTTAGTGGTGCAGCGATTTCTAAAAACCTACCCCAATGTGCATGATCTCTTGACCAAGGTGCGCCGCGTGTGTGCACATTTCCGTAAGTCATCAACAGCTTCAGCCGGCCTGTTGAAGCTGCAGCAGCGCTTACAATTGCCAGCTCACCGGCTGCTGTGTGACGTGAGCACGCGCTGGAACTCCACCTTCCACATGTTGGCCCGGCTTTGTGAGCAGCAGAGGGCAGTAGTGGAGTACCAGCTGTTACACGGTCGTCGCCTCTCCGTTCAACTTCCTGTAATCAGAAGTGAGGAGTGGGAATGGATGTCAGACCTCTGCGAGGTTTTACGCAATTTTGAGGAATCGACACAGATGGTGAGCGGCGATAACGCTATTATCAGTGTAACCATCCCACTTCTGTGTCTACTGAAACGCTCGCTGCTCACAATTAAAACCGACGCTTTGCATGTGGAAGAGGTGGAAATGGGGGAGGAAGAGCTTACACAAGGTGATAGCCAGAGCACCCTCACTTCGTCTTCTCAGCGACAATTGGAGGAGGCGGAGGAGGAGGAGGAGGAGGAAGACACGGTTGCCTCCGCTACAGAGGGTAGCCATGGAACTTTAGTTCCATCTCTTCAGCGTGGGTGGGCAGAAGAGGAGGAAGAGGATGAGGATATTGAGAGTCATCCTCCTGGTGAGGACAGCGAAATCTTGACTGTTGGTACTCTGGCACACATGGCTGACTTTATGTTAGGCTGCCTTTCCCGTGACCCACGCGTTGTACGCATTTTAGACAACACGGATTACTGGGTGTTCACCCTTCTGGACCCCCGCTACAAAGAGAATTTCTCATCTCTCATTCCTCCGGTGGAGAGGACAAGCAAAATGTTGCAATACCAGAAGGTTCTTGTCGAAAAATTGCTCCAAAATTTTCCATCTGACAACGCTGGCGGCAGAGTACGTGCTACCTTGGCCAACCGAGAAGGGGAGAAAAGGGGAGCACACAGCAGTTCCGAGAAAGGCAGGGCAACACTCTCCAAGGCGTGGGACACCTTCATGACACCCCGCCAGCACCCTCACCCTGATGCGCAGCCTAGTGTCACAAGGAGGGAAAAGTTTTGGAAGATGGTGAAGGAGTACGTAGCAGACCGTGTCAGCGTCCTCAATGATCCCTCTGTGCCTTACAACTACTGGGTGTCCAAGCTGGACACGTGGTATGAACTGGCACTCTACGCCTTGGAGGTGCTGGCCTGCCCTGCCGCCAGCGTTCTGTCTGAGCGGGTATTTAGTGCTGCTGGTGGCATCATAACAGATAAGCGTATCCGCCTTTCCACCGACAATGCTGATAGGTTGACACTTATAAAAATGAACAAGGCCTGGATTTCCCCTGACTTCTCCACTCCACTGGAGGAAAGCCCCGGGGGAACATAAACTCACTTTATATATGTTATTTACAATGATGTGAATACTCTGTATTCCCATTCACCCCTTCCACCCAAAAAACGGGTATATGGTTGACTCTTAATCTTCTCATCCTCCTCCTCCTCTTCCATATGCCCTGTGCTATAATTTTTATATAGGGCCAGCTCACCAGCGGGCCCTGTGATATAATTTTTATATAGGGCCAGCTCACCAGCGGGCCCTGTTTGCCAATTTTTATATAGGTCAGCTCACCAGCGGGCCTTCTCATATAATGTTTTATTGGGTCAGCTCTCTAGCGGGCCCTCTCATATAATGTTTTATAGCGTCAGCTCACTAGCGGGCCTTCGCATATAATGTTTAGGATGGTCAGCTCTGCAGCAGACCCTCACCCATAATGTTTTAGATGGTCAGCTCAGCGCACGTTTCCCTCTTAATCATGGCCTCAGTTCAATAAAATCAAGGAAATTTTTGGGAGAATTTGCCTCTGTGCACGTTTCCCTCTTAATCATGGCCTCAGTTCTGAAAATCAAGGAAATTTTTGGGAGAATTTGCCTCTGCGCACGTTTCCCTCTTAATCATGGCCTCAGTTCTGAAAATCAAGGAAATTTTTGGGATAATTTGCAGATGATATACAAGTAAATATACAGCAAATATTGTTTGGTAACAATTTTTCGCCTAAAGTCGTTTTTATTTTCCTTTTTGTGTGTTTTATGGTCAGTCTGTAAAAATGGCGTACTACGGGCGAAAGATCGTTCCCAGCAGCGATGTTGGAGTCCAAGATGCATCCAGACATCCTCCCTATGCTGTCCCTGAACCATTTCTGTGGTGTTTCCATAATTTTCTGCCCTTTTCCTATGGACCAGGCACCCTCCCCTCATCAGAGCAGGGGGTGCCTGGTGTAATGCTCGAGTCCTCCCATTGACTTCAATGGGGCTCGGGTGCTCGGCCGAGCACTCGAGCCTCAGGGGGTGCTCGGTCAGAGCACCCGAACACCCGAGCATTGGGGTGCTCGCTCATCACTAATAGTGATGGTTCTTCATTATTGTGTCTCAAAGTACATTAGAACGTACATGTGTTTTCTGGGTATATTGCCTATATGCATTAAACACTTCTATGAGAACACTAAATGTACTTTGAAACTAAATATTAATACTTTAGTAACACTACTGTCCTGCTCATGTGTTGTCCACAAGGTTTGACAACTCTGTAGATGAGCATCCTAACTGTACAGGTTTGATACCTGGATGTTAGTACACACATGAATTTGTGTTTTCTGTGTCTATATGAGAATGTTCCAGTAGAGGTTGCTGTTAACATCAGGTCAAACATTGCACCACCAACACAATCACGTGAAATAGCAAGGGGTGAGCTTCATAGGAGTCTTGTCAAGACATCAATACAGTCGCATGGAAGATCTTCACTTCAAGGATGGATCATGCTATGGATGCTTGTGGGACAAGAGGACAGGATTTGGAGAAGCAGCCTCAAACTAATCATCAAGCAACAACAATTTCAACTTCATAATCTCCTCAATCTTTTTCGTTACAGGTGAGTACACAAACCATTGCTTTGAAATGCGTTGTCTGGAACAACACTGTACTGATGTTGCAAAGGTGTTGTCATTTTTAAGGGCCAATAATCTTTTCTGCAAGGTAGAGAAATATGAGTTTCACCAGTCTCAATTGACTTTTCTGGGCTATGTGATCTCCTCCTCTGGGCTGGCTATGGACCCTGGGAAAATTTCGGCAGTACTCCAATGGCCCCTTCCCATGGGACTCAAAGCGATTCAGTGGTTTCTAGGATTCACGAATTAGTATTGAAAATTCATAAACCAGTTTTCTATCATTGTCAAACAGCTTACAGACATGACGCACAAGGGCGCTAATGCTTCCGAGTGGTCCCCGAAGGCTCTGCAGGCTTTTGAATGCTTAAAAGCAGCTTTTGCCGCGGCACCATTACTAAGGCATCTGAATCCCAAATTGCCTTTTACCATTTACCTTTACATCAGGTACAGCTAGTTTCCTTAGGCACTCAGAGCAAAGGGTCCACATGTGGATTTCCATTTACCCTTCGTAAGCCCTTCAGTGAGGTGCAAGGAGGTCCATATCTTGATTCCACTTTACTATTATAGAAAGTCACTCTAAGTGTTTTCAAACACATTCTCAAATAAAAAGCTCAGAGGATAAGCAAAAACTAAATATTGACTTTTCTGTAGTTCAAAGCACCATATTTGAGTTGTCTACTAGCATTAGAGAGAAGAAAATTCATGCACATATTAGACTGATCTCATTTAGAAGGCAAGAACCCTTTATGTAGAAAACACTAGCTAACCCATGTTATCTTTTTTGGCTTTTATTTGGACCTTATCAATGAAGTATAGATGTCTTCCTTAGGTACTTAGAGCAATGGGTTCACAATAGGATTACTTTCACCTTTAAGGAGGCAACCTATGGATTTTCAAAATAAAGCCAAAATATGTGAGAATCTCACCAAGAATGAACAAAAGCAAATATTGCCTGTTTCATGACTAGTTACAACTCAGAGGCACCATATTTTTGCTCTCTATTGCAATTCCAGAGGGGAAATTTCTACATACGTATTAGACTAATCCCTCCCATTAGGGCAGTCAGGTCCCCAAATGACATGCACATACTCTCTGCAAGGGAAACATCAGCAAACCCCAGACAGAAGATTTGGTCTTTATTAGGGCATTGTCTGTGAGGTGTAGCTGGTTTCACTAGGCACTGAGAGCAAAGGGTCCACATCTGGATTTCCCTTTAGACATATTAAAAAATGTGAGAGGCTCTGAGGATGAACTAGATACCACTCAGATGTATCACATTTTAGCTCTCTGGTGCTATGTTAGACTCATTCTGATGTGCATGCCAGCTTCAAAATGACAGACACACTCTTCTAGACAGAAAATACCAAATAATCCCTAGATGTACATTTCGGTCTTACCTTGAGCCTCCTCCTCCTCCTCAACCAGGGAGAGCAAAGAGGTCACATCTGGATTCCTTTCCTCACTTAGGGAGACACCCTTAAGGTGTTCACATACATGCCAGATATTATTGAGAAGCTCTGGTGGTGATAAAAGCCAATATTTCTTGATCCACTGCTATTCATTGCTCATAAGCATCACATTTTAGCTCTCTATTGACATTACAAAGGAAACATTTCCATGTACATATTAGACTATTCCTGTAAAGAAGGGCAACACTGTTCAAAATGACCAGCTAAACACAGACATGTTTCTGACTTTATTTAGAGCTCCTCAGACAGGGTCTACTGGTTTTCTTAGACACTGAGATCAAGAAGTTCATGTCTTGATTTCCTTTACCATTAGGGAGAGACACACAAAGGAGTTTGAAACACACACCAAAAAATAGGCGAGAAACTCTAGGAACAAACAAAAGTAAACACTGCCTGTTCTTTCATTAGTCACCACACAGAAGCATCATTTTTTAATGCTTCCGAGAAGAAATTTCCACATACACATTCAACTAACTCCCCACAGGAAAACAATTCAGTTATAAAATGACAGACAACTCTTTTCTCCATGGGAAATATAAGCTAATTCCTAATGCATATTTTAGCCTTTATTTGGGCCTTGTGAGCAAGAGAGCAGCTGGCTTTCCCAGCCACTGAGAGCAGAGTTTCTCCTCTGGCTTCCTCTTTAGCCTTAGGGAGACATCTTATGGGTGTTCAAACACATGCCAAAAATACATGAGTGGCTCTCAGAATAAATAAAGGCAAATGTTGCATGTTCTGCAGATAGTCATTAATC
This sequence comes from Rhinophrynus dorsalis, assembly GCA_037306005.1. NCBI lineage: Eukaryota > Metazoa > Chordata > Amphibia > Anura > Rhinophrynidae > Rhinophrynus > Rhinophrynus dorsalis. The sequence continues at coordinate 248,035,491 of CM074718.1, read as the reverse complement.
AGAAGAACCACATTTTAGCTCTCTAGTGCCACTATACAGAAGAAATTTCCACAAACATTAGACTAATGTGGAACAGAAGGGCAGTACAGTAGCAAAACAACATCCAAACCCCATCAGCAGGGAACTACCAACTAAACTAAGACACGTATTACTACCTTCATCAATAAAGTGCGGCCTACTGCAGCTACTTTACTAGACACTGAGACAAATGAGTTCACATCATTATTCACCTTTTTACTTACATACTTAGAGTTTTCAAACATGCCCCAAAATATGAGAGGCTCTGTGGACAAAAGCAAATATTTCTTGTTCTGCAGCCAATCGCACTCAGAAGCTTCATATTTTAGCTCTCTAGTGTTATTATGGAGGAGAAACTTCCATGAACATATTAGGCTGATCCCTCCCGGAAGAATGGTCCTTTTTTAAAATGTCAAACAAGTCATTTCAGGACAGGAAATCCCAGCTAACACTGATGTATGTTTCAGACTTTCTTTGAGCAAAAAGAGGTGCAGTTGGCTTTCCTAGGCACTGAGAACAAAGTATACATATCTGGGGCTCAATTCCATTATGGACATTGGAGAAATGAAACTCATGGTGGTATCTTTCACACATAGTTTAGTATTCCGTTACTTGTGTTGTGACAAACTACTGGCAGTTAAAATGCATGATGGGCACTTGATTAGTGCCCACTGAAGTCAATGGAACAGCACAACCATATGCCATTTTATTGTAAGTTGTAGCTGTTAACACATGTTAAGTGGGTGCATTTTCTGTAGGTAATTGAGATCCTATACAACACAGGTGTGTAATATCCACAGATGAAGAGAGAAAAACAGTACCCACATGCATGTTCAACTAGGCATCCCTACACTAGCAACCCACAGATTAATATTGGGGGCAAAATCACCATATCAATTCATCCAATAATTTATATATATATATATATATATATATATATATATATATATATATATATATATATATATAAAATTAGCAAAGTCCCCTAACACCCTACTCTAATGTGTGGAGTAATCACACTTTCCAGCCAATCAGCATTTAGCTGGAGGGGTCATGGATGTACCTAATGAGTTTACTCCAGGACACATTTCGTTCCCTGCAAAACCCCACTTTTTTTAAAAAAAATTCATTATATTTTGTGTGAAAATGCAGGAGAACTAGGGAGTGGAGGACACTGTTGGACCTCCGGCATCAAGGTAAGTGTTAAAGTTGTGAGGAAGAGAGCATGGGGCATAAATTAGTGTTAGGATTGGGAAGGAGTTATTGTATTGTGCAGGTGGGGGACACTTTTTGATGTAGTGTTTGGGGGGAGGGTGATGGCGATACTAACTCATAATCAATGTTTGACTCTATGTCAAAACCCGAGCAATGGATAGTTGTCTTTATGTTGCCACTACTCACACCATTTGGTCACAACAAGTTCATGTGTTCAAAACTGAATGCAAAAGATGCAGGCCCTAAGGCAAGTTTATCGGGCCCAACAAAATTTAGCTCCTGGATTCCCCTTTACCAGCAGGGAGACACCCTGAGCATTTTCAAACCTATGCAATAGAGGAGAACTTTCCATGTACATATTAGACTAAATTACACTTAAATCCCAACTACAGGGAAACACCAGCCAAACAAGAGAGTCTGCTAAATTCTATAGCAGGCTTGTTCCTAGTTGAGTGTCTCTGACCAGTCTGTTTGAGTATGCAAATTATCACTGGGATTGGTAACCCCAAGGGTAATAGGGGAATTCAGCAGTGGACCCCTTGCTCACAGTGGTTAGAGAGCTCAGCCACACCTCACTGTTGATACCTGACAAGCCTGAAATGTACATTTGAGGCTAGCTGCTTTTCTTATTCAGTGAGGAATTGCCTGGCACTTTGTGCCTGGACTTCTGTTTTGACAAGAGCAGTATGATGAGCTTTAGAATATTTTCTCTCTGTGTAAGGCACTAGTGGGTTAAAATATACTTCACCCTGGGTAATGTTCCACTTCTAGAGAGCCTGCAAATTTCTATTGCAGGCTTATCCTTAGTTGTGCATCTCTGACCATTTTAATTAAGGGCAATGAGACCACATTTGGATTACTCTTTAACTTTAGGAAGACACTCAGTGGGTTTTCAAAATGAAGCCAATATACATGAGAAGCTCACAAAGACTGAAGATAAAGCATATGTTCCTTATCTCCAGCTAGTTACTGTCTAGCATCATTACAGAAAGAAATTTCTACATGTGTATTGGACTAAATTCTCCCAGAAGGGCAGTGCAGTGACGAAACAAAAAGCACATAACATTTGCACAGGAAATAGTAGCTAAACTCAGACCTATATATTTGAGAGCATGGGGTCCTTATCTGGATTCCCTTTTGCCTAAGGTTTTTCAAACACATGCCAAAAATATATCAGAGTCTCTGAGGATGGACAAACAAAAATAATGCTTCTTCTACAGCTAGCCATCAATCAAAAGCATCATATTTAGCTCTCTAGTACTATTACTAGAGACATACTGAACTAATGTCACCTAGAAGGGCAGTCCCATTCCAAAATAACAAGCAAATTCCAGATATCACCAGCTGTAACCAAATGTATATTTGGGCCTTTATTTTGGTCTTGGCATTCAGATGCAGCTGTGAGAGCAAGGGGTCCTCCTCTGGATTCTGATTTACCTTAAGGAAAATACACCATGGGTTTTGAAACACATGCCACAGAATATGTGAGTGACTCTGAGGAGACAAATACCATCTGACCCCAACTCATCAGTAAGGTGCAGCTAGTTCCCCTAATCACTGACAGGACAGGGTTTTCAAACACATGCCAAAAAATATGTGATCAGCTCTGAGGATGAACAAAAACAAATATTGCCTGTTCTGGGGCTAGTCACTACTCAGAAGCAGCAAATTTTAGCTTTGTACTGTCATTACAGAGATGTCTTCATGTACATATTAACTGAATCCCTCCCAGAAAGGTAGTCTAGTTTCAAAACAACATCACAGTCCCCTCTGCACAGGAAAATACCAGATAACCCCATAAGTACATTTCAGCTTTTATTTAGGCATCTCCAGTCAAATGCAGTTGGTTTCCCTAGGCAAGTTATTATCTATCTATCTATCTGTCTATCGATATCCGTATTCCCACTGCTGAGCGATGATTCATTCTAGACATATTACCACTCAAGCTGCCTGTTTTAAAGGATTAGTAATACTTCATTTTATCTTTATTTTATTTTGTAGGCATTAAAAAACACGAAGACCGATATAAGTCTTATCTCTCAAACATTTATGGTTTCAGAGATATTCACAAGCAAAGTTTCCCCCTCCCTCCCCTTTTACCTAGTGTAAACAATCTCTTCTCAAATGTGGATCTGGTTGTAAGACCAGACAGATAAGAGCAGGGGACAAGTTTTTCAGGTTTTTCCCTTATCTTAATTGAAGATTGTCCCTCTCTACAGTCTACCTGGGCACCTCCCTTCTGCTCTGGTTGAGCAGTGTGACATCAGTAAAAGGCGCGGGAGGGGGATACTTTATCAATGAATTACTCTTGAACTACAACTCTGACAGAATTGAAATAACACTCTCCAAAGTCCACATACTATGATGATTAATTAGAGCTGCTTCTATTATGAAACATTACTATCCTTTAAGAAAGCAAATTTCTAGTAATAGTGCCCCTTGCGCCCACATAGGCATTTCCATTTTATTCTAGGGTAAAGACTAGACTACTTCTCTCCATAGAATGTTATTATAACAGCTCTACCTGGTTGTTAATGTTACTGTTTCAACTATTATAATATTTAAATGGACCATCTGTCCGTAGTGGCAATATCCTTGTTTTACTTGGTAGCAAAAACCCTACAGCATATGTATTATAGTAAATACCTATTGGTCCTTTAATTTACAATCGAACACAATTGGAACCCATGTGGAATCTTTCCAGTGACATTATTTTGCCATTAATCAAAGCAAAGGATTTTTCTATAGAGTTTCATTGTATATAATTTGTATAAGAAAATGCCTTAACCTATTGAATGCTAGAGATAGCTCTAACACACTGCAAGACAATGCATTGGAGACATATTTGGCATTTAAAAGGTTAAACAGAAGTGCTCTTGAGGACCGCTGACATAATCAGTTTTCAGGGCAACAGAGTGCCAAAAGGGTACACAACACATTGCAAAGCAATGCACTGGGCATCCCTCTGCCACTCAAAGGGTTAGTCCGTCAGCAGTTCTCCTGGACTGCCTTATGCTCCCCTAACTTCCATGTTGTTCTTGCCCTAGCAGCAGTAAGTAAATGGAGATCTTCATCTCATTGCATCCAGTAGGATTTATTTTCTCCAGTTTAGCCTGAAGCAAGATTTGATGAATAGATCCCTTAGTACTGCTTAGGAGGTTAAAAAGTGATTTTGAAAAATATTTCCTGGTTAGCTAACTCTTCAACTTTTAAATCACCAGTTCTAGAGATGAAAGAACTCACACAGTCACTAATTATGTTTGTGGATCTCTATTACATGTCTGGAAGTGAACATGTGTACTGCTTATAACTCTCCTCTGGTCGTTTTCATGAGGAAATGGCTCCTAAATCAATTGCTGCTTCAACATTGCATTTTTAATTTTAGCAAGGAAGCATAGGTCTCTAGAGCAGTGAGGTTGCTGTCCTAAGTAGTTTGAGTGCCAGAGGGTGTGTTGCTTACCCCTCTGGCACTCAAGGGGTTAAAGGGATAGAAATACTTAATGTGTAAAAAAAAATATGTTGTAGGGCTTACACCTCTGAGTAAAACAAGGGTACTCCACTGCTGAAAGGTGTTTTATTCAAAAGTTATTACAGCAAAATCTTGAATTTTTTGGTGCAATATCACAGTGGCCTGAAATTGCACAGTGGAGCTGTTTTTACACCATCCTATAGAGGTTTATGGTCAACTGACCAGAGCTATTTATAGAATTGTGTAGCAATAGCGCCACTGTACAATTTCAGGCCACTGTAATATTGCACTTAAAAATTTCAAGTTTGAGTTGTAATAACTTTTGAATAAAACACCTCTCAGCAGTGGAAGTACCCTTGTTTCACTCAAGAGGTTAGATAGATAGATAGATAGATAGATAGATAGATAGATAGATAGATATTACATATTAAGTATTACTACTCCTTTAACCAAATCATAGGGAGCAAATAAAAATCCCCATTAATTAATTTATTTTTACTTTTTAATTACTTCATAAGACATTGGTGACCCCTTGAGCAAGAGGTTAAATGGGGATATTAACACCATACTTATTCGTTGCCCAGGTGCAATTGGTTTGTCCCAGATATGCTGACACTCTGGTGTGTATATATATATATATATATATGTATGACAGGTCCACTTAACCTGGTAAAGACCATAGGAAAGTGAAAGGGGAACTACCACCCCACACAATATTTACCTTCACTAAGTCCCCATCTTGCACTTAGCTGCTTAGTAGCGCTAGTCGCCAAAATAATTACCTTATTTAATAGGTTTCTCCTCTCTTCCATGGGCGAAAGGCAGGACAGAGCGAGGACATCTTGCCATTGTGACGTCCGCGCGCCTGCGCTGTCAGTCCCAGCCAGAGCCAAATGGCTTCTAGCAACGCCTCCTAGACCCGGCTGGGACTGACAGTGCAGGTCACAATGGCAAGATGTCTTTGCGCCTTTCTGCCTGTCGCCCATGGAAGAGAGGAGAAATCTATTAAATAAGGTAATTATTCTGGCTATTAGCGCTACTAAGCAGCTAGTCGCCAGATGGGGACTTAGTGAAGGTAAAGATTGTGTGGGGTGGTAGTTCCCCTTTAAATATATATTTTTTTTACAATGAGTTGCACATCACTCTGATACTCAAGACGTGAAAGAGGTATTATCATCCATGAGTTTTCCAGTTATAGTAAACTTTTCAAGGAGTATTGTGAATGCACTTTGAACATATAAAACATAAGACACATTGAAGTGTGGCTTCCTAAAGTGCTAATCGAGCCATTGAAAGATACACCTGGGTTTCAGTAATTAGACTTCTGTGCGTGATGACAACCCATTAAACAGAACACATATTGCATGAATTGTCACAACAGTGTTTAGTTATGCCATGGTTTTTGCATCTGAAGGGGTTTATTTACTAAAGATCAAGGGAAATCTCTTCAGATTGAATGGAATTTACTCAGTCATTGCATATGTAATATTCTGGAAGTACAGGACTTGCTACTGGAAGTTCAGAGGCACTTCCCAGAATGACGAGATTATCCTATATAATAATTCGCTAAAAGGTGTGTAACAACGCAGTCATGCATAGTGCGTGCTACAGTCATGCATAGTAGAGACTGCCCGCGCCGTGGCTGATACAGAGCTGGATGCTCCTTCGGAGCGTCCAGCTCTGTATCAGCCGTGGCGCGGGCAGTCTCTACTGCGCATGACTGCCCCATGACTGGTTGGCAGTGGCACTGTGGCCCGTGTAACAGGCTCTTCAACTAGTTTCATTATAAACAAGAAAGTGTCTTAGTAAAACCTGTAACCAAGGAAATGCCATGGCTTAATAGTCAATAAAACTACCTACTTAGGACTGCAACACTTTCAAAATCACCTATATGTATTTAAAACAATAGTTTATGAGATAATATGCTTTTTTGATGTTTCACTTTTTGCAAGTGAGAAAGTATTGGCTGGCACAGCTGTGTACCAGATACTAGCATTCTACACTGCTCTAAATCAAATGATCATGAAACATTCCATTATATCCCAGCTTTTGATCATTTGAATGACGCCTTCACCCTGAATTTCCCAGAATTTGTAAGCTGAGTGATAATTTACTTTTCCTGTAACAGTTGCAATGAGTCATTTTCCCAATCACAGCAAGGGAGACTATATCAGTGATTCTCAACTCCAGTTCTCTGGACATAATAACAGGTCAGGTTTTAATTATTTAATGAATACTTAATGACAGGTAGCACAATCGAAATGAATGGACCAGTGATTACCCACCTAAGAATAAACAGGAATTAATTGAAAACATAACCTGTTGGTTTGTCTTGGGGAATAACATTGGGAATCACTGCTCTATATAATTTCCAGGGTAAATATGTGCTCTCTTTTCCTCTTCCCACATAGACTCCACTTCTAATGGCTTTGTCCTTATCACTTCCAGCCAACATCGATGTCATACTAGAGTTGTGGGTGAACCTGCTTCCAAAATCAATTTAAAGCTGAACTACCACCCGACACAATCTTTATCTTCACTATGTCCCCATCTGGAGACTAGCTGCTTAGTAGCGCTAGTCTCCAGAATAATTACCTTATTTAATAGATTTCTGCTCTCTTCCCCAGCTGACAGGCAGGACGGAGCGCGGACATCTTGCCATTGTGACGTCCGCGTGCCTGCGCTGTCAGTCCCAGCCGGGTCTAGGAGGCGTTGCTAGGAGCCATTTGGCTCCAGCTGGGACTGACAGCGCAGGCGCACGGACGTCACAATGGCAAGATGTCCGTGCTCCGTCCTGCCTATCAGCCGGGGAAGAGAGCAGAAATCTATTAAATAAGGTAATTATTCTGGCGACTAGCGCTACTAAGCAGCTAGTCGCCAGATGGGGACTTAGTGAAGCTAAAGATTCTGTCAGGTGGTAGTTCCGCTTTAAAATGATTTACTGAAAATGAGTTTCAATTACACAAATGCCCAAATGGTCTTGTACCTTTTAACAGTTTCCTCTTCATGTTGAATCTAGGTCACTAGCAGCAGTTTTGTCCATAATCACAAATAAAAATTTGCATTTATTGACTAAAGTCTTCTCGTTTACTGTCTTATACCTTCCTTCTACTATCCCTACCCTAATGAGTAATTAATAATAAAAAATAATAAGTATCCAAAAATACAAATAAATCAATCCTCACATTTAATGCATATTTCTACCTGGGTAAATAAACCTCTAAAAAGAATCTGGATCCATAATTTCAAACTAAAGAAAAACATTGCTGGGACACAGTACTTTTAAATACCTTAAATATCCATAATTCTTATCAGACTTGCTCAAGATGAGGAAGAACATTCCTAAAGTTCATTTATGTTATTTGCCACATTATATTGTATGCTTTTAACAAATACCTTGTCTACAGGTCTTCTGAAAGAAATTAAGCATCTTCACAACAAACTGTAGCCACTCGTGAGGAAGGACCATACACAGAAGAAGCATACTTAAAGGAGCAGTAAACTTTTTTTATGAAAACACATATTTTACAGAACATTTCCTGCTGAATAAAACAAGGTCACTCCCGTCGCTGTTGGATGTTTTATTCAAAAATTATAGCAGTTTAAATAATCATGAAGTGAATTTACTGTGTTTACTTCCTGATAGTTCTAACTGACAGGAAGTGACAGGCAGTTTCTATCACATTCTATGGAGAACTGTAAGTCTCTGACTTTTCTGACTTTCCTTTCCATTAGAATCTAACAGGAAATCTAATTAGAATTTGACCACTAGAGGGCACTGCTAATGTAAAAAAAAAAACCATGGGTTTAAACTGTAATAACTCTGGAAATATAAATCTCTCGGCAGTGGGGGTACCCTTATTTTACTCAACAGGAAAATCCCTACAATATATATTTTTTCATTAAAAAAGTTTACTGCACCTTTAAGAAGAACAGCATGCACTAGAAGATGTGTCTCATTTTCATCAATAATGTATTTAGTGCAAATCAGCATCACTTTAACCCAAAGAAAACCCCGTTTTACTACCTTTTGCCAAAATCAACAGACCAGTTTCCACAATTGAAAAAATGCATTAACAATTCTCCAGGCATTTCTTCTTTTTGCATTAAAATTATAAAGTCCACCCATATGAGGAATTTGTGCTCTTTCTCTCTATCTCTCAAACGTTTCAGCAGTGGAAAGTATAATAGAATTTAAGGGACACTCACCCCCACATTCAAGTCAGTTTAGTATTAAAGCACATGTATTCTTTAAAAATATTTCTGTCTGACATAGATTGAGCCCCCCATTTATTTCCACAGATGCCTTTGTCCGATACCAGAGCCTGGCACATCCCCTACCCCCACCGGCATGATATTGTACAACTTTCTCCACTGGGAGATGGTGTATTAATTAAATGCATTTTAAATATCACTTGTATGTAGTGCAAGGCTGGGGCAGCTTCCTTCCCATCGAAACTCAATCACTGTAGAAGTAGCTGCCAGACATCACAAGTAGCCTCTGATTCCACTGGTGGTTATACAAACAGCCAGAAGCACCAACAATTAAGTAACATAATTAAATAAATCTATTTAGTGCAACATAAATGTAAAATATTTTGGCACATTCTATGTCAGTTAATGCTATGAGAGTTGAGTGCCAGAAAGGTATCCAACGGATTGCAACGCAATGCATTGGATACTTCTCTGGCACTCAAAGGGTTAAGAGCTGCAAGACAACTACATACACATTGTAAGAATTACAACACATGCATACATTATTACTGCCCCTTTAAGAGACCTCTACTTAAATATCAGGATAGCACTCAATAGACTTATGTATTAAGGTGGAGTAAAACATTTGTGGGATAAACATAGGGGCAAAGAAAAAATCTCTCTCTCATTCAAGGGGTTAAAAGTCCCATTTAAAATAATAGGGATAATCATTTGGTCCATATGGTGCAGGTGTTTTTCCTACAGTATTACTCAATTGTTTTGTATAGAAGGCTCCAAGGGCCAGATTCTATTGCAGGTGCTAAATGTTATCACCCGTTTTATCAAACATTTTCCTATTGAAGTCTATGGGGAAACCTGTAGATAAAAGCAGTGCATTTTCATTTTCTCCATTTTACTACAAAATGGTGCCAATACCATCATATTTTCATATTTGAAGAAACTGACCCAAGGGCCTTACAGTCCAAATGGGTAATAGGAGACAGACAACAGGGTATGAGGGTGTCAAGTGCTGTGAATTCAAGTGCTGATTTTGCCAAAAGGTTGTGCATGGTGCTTGTGCTCCAGAAGATAGGATTTCAGGGTAGCCTTAAAGACATAGGGGGGGTTGTTCTAGATGTAGGGAGAGAGGTATGGAGTTCCATAGGTAAGGAGTGGAAAGTGAAAAAGATTAGAGATGGAAAAGGGCCGAGTTGGATGGTGCAACAAGAAGGGCGTTGTATGCTGAGCAAAAGAGACAGCCAGGAACATAGAGATGAGGGAAGAGATGTAATGGAGGGCACCAGTTTGGAATGGTTTAAAAATAAGAAGAGGACTTGATATGTTGCTGAATATGATCTATAAAAAATGACACAAAAATTAATTTAAATTTAGATCAGAACTGCAGAATAATAGGATTTTAGTCTTACCTGTTAAATCCTTTTCACTTAGTCCATACAGGTCACTGGTACCATGGGATGTGTAGTCCCCTTTAATAGGCAGGAACAATTATGCAAATAATTTGCAAGGGGCGGAGACTCCCCTCTTACTTAAGCCACCTTCTGGCCAGAGCCACCCATATTGATTTGAGACCCTAAACTGACCCCAGGTAAGCAAAAAGAAAGACTCCTGTGAGCATGCCCGAACGGTCCCCCACTGAATGCCACAGGAGAGCCAAGACTGGTCCCTTGACAGGGTGGGAGACCAGTGACCTGTATGGACTAAGTGAAAAGGATTTAACAGGTAAGACTAAAATCCTATTTTCACTGTCGTCCAATACAGGTCACTGGTACCATGGGATGTACAAACATTGAGCTGATCCAGAGGCGGGAAGTAAGGCAAGGACCAGGCGCAAGGCCCAAGTCACCAGAACTGATAACCAGTTGATAACATAGCCCAAACTGTAAGTGTCAACGGACACCAACCAAGGGAACAATCCCTGAACTTAACACAGCACACGTAATACGAGCCAACCGGGCTCAACAGTAAGGAAGCACTAAGGATCACAGAGCGGAAGACCTACACAGGCAAGACTGCCTCCAGGACCTTCCTTCCAAAGCTGGCATCAGCCGATGCCAGTACATCAACGCGGTAGTGCTTTGAAAAGGTGTGCACAGAGGACCAAGTGGCCGCTCTGCACAGTTGATCAGCAGAAGCTTGGTTCTTGTAGGCCCAGGAGGCCCCAATAGATCTGGTGGAATGGGCAGTCACCCTGAAGGGAACATGCTTATTCCTCAACTTATAGGCTTCACGGATGGTAGCCTTAATCCAAGAGGCAATGGTAACTTTGGAAGCCGGTCTTCCTGCCCTAGGCCCCTCAGGAATGACGAATAGAGCGTCAGACTTCCTGATAGATTCGGTGCGGTGAACATAAAACTTGAGGCAACGCACCACATCCAACAAATGGAGATCTCTTTCCTTGTCAGATGAAGGATTAGGGCAGAAAGAGGGAACCACAATCTCCTGATTGATGTGAAACTCAGACACAACCTTGGGTAAGAATTCCTTGGTAGTGCGAAGCACAGCCTTATCCTTGTGGAACACCAGGTAAGGAGGTTTACAAGACAATGCCTGTAACTCTGCCACCCGGCGTACTGACACAATAGCCAAAAGGAAGGCCATCTTCCAAGTCACAAGACGTAATGGAATGGAAGCCAAGGATTCAAACGGTGGTCGCTGAAGAACTCCCAGCACCAAATTGAGATCCCACTGAGGAGCAGGACTCTTGAAGGCCGGTCGAACATGAGTCACACCTTGGAAGAAGACTTTCACATCAGGAAGGATGGCAATCCGTTCCTGGAAAAACACAGATAAGGCAGATGTCTGAACTTTGAGGGAACTCAGACTGAGCCCCTTATCCACACCGTCCTGCAAGAAGGCCAGGACAGTGGGAAGATGGAAGTCAAGAGACAACTGCTTGACAGAGCACCATGTCACAAAAGTTGACCAAATGCGATGATAAATCTTGGAAGACACAGGTTTACGAGCACTGAGCATCGTCGACACCACAGAAGGAGAAAAGCCTTTCTTAGCTAGAATCGAGGATTCAACCGCCATGCCATCAAACGGAGAGAGAGAACATCCTCTTTCCACAGATACCCCTGAAGAAGCAGGTCCGGACGGGCTGGAAGTGGGATTGGATCCCTCACTGACATGGCCATCAATTCCGGAAACCAGGACTGGCGAGGCCAGTTCGGAGCAATCAGGATGACAGGACAACGTTCTCTCTTCAACTTCTGAATAACTCTGATCAATAGGGGAAGAGGGGGGAAGATGTAAGCCAGGGAGAAGTCCCAAGGGATCGACAAGGCATCCACCGCTAGAGCAAGGGAGTCCCTCAGACGGGAGCAAAACACCGGAACCTTCCTGTTGTGTCTGGTAGCCATCAGGTCCACCACTGGCATCCCCCACCGTTGAGTGAGCATGTGAAACACCTCTGGGTGAAGAGCCCATTCTCCGCTGTCGACGGTGTGACGACTGAGGAAGTCTGCCATGACGTTGTCCACGCCTGGAATATGAACTGCAGAGATGACAGGCACGTGATCTTCTGCCCAAGACAAAATATCCTTGACTTCCCACCAGGCGGAACCGCTTCTTGTGCCGCCTTGTCTGTTGATGTAAGCCACCGCCGTGGCGTTGTCGGACTCTACTCTGACTGGAAGACCGGTCAATTGAGACTCCCAGTGCCTCAGGGCCAGCCGGACAGCTCGAAGTTCCAGAACATTGATGGAGAGCATGGATTCCACCAGACCCCATTTCCCCTGAGCACTGAAGCGACCCCAGACTGCACCCCAGCCCCGAAGGCAGGCATCCGTTGTGACTGTGGTCCAATGAGGAACTAGAAAGGATTTCCCTTTCAGGAGATGAGAGAGATCTAACCACCAGTGCAGACTCGACTCGACATGAGGAGGAAGAGAAACAGACAGATGTTGATGATCTGGATGATTCCTGCACGTCTGGATCACAAATCTCTGAAGATCCCTGGAGTGGGCCATGGCAAATGGTACTGCTTCGATCGTGGAAATGAACTTCCCCACTAAGGACGACAACTTCGGAACTGGAATTTCGTCCAAGTCCAGAATCCCAGCCACTCTGACGGCTATCTGTTGAGCCACGTCCTCTGGAAGAAACACCATGCATTGGCGAGTGTCGAACAGGAGACCCAGGAACAGAAGCCTCTGAGAAGGAATCAAGTCCGACTTGTCCAGATTCAGGATCCATCCATGACGGTTCAGGGTGTGCATGCACCTCTGCAACTGCTGGTGTAGAAGCTCCGCTGAGGAGGCCTTCAGTAGGAGATCGTCCATGTAGGGTGTCACTCTGATCCCATCCTGATGGAGCACCGCTATCAAGGAGCCCAGCACCCGCTGGAAGACTTGAGGAGCTGTAGTCAGTCCAAAGGGGAGCGCTGTGAATTGAAAGTGTCCCCTGTGGCAGGCAATCCTGAGATACTTCCTGCTCTCTGGATGAATAGGGATGTGAAGATAAGCATCCTGAAGATCCAGGGAGGCAAGAAACTCCCCTGGAGACATTGCTGCAATCACAGAGCGCAGAGACTCCTGGCGGAAGTGGGAAGTCACCACATAGGCATTGAGATCTTTGAGATCCAAGATGGGACGGGCTCCTCCGTCCTTTTTGGCTACCACAAACAGGTTGGAATAAAATCCTGAACCTGTGTCCCCCTGCGGAACCGCCTCCAGGACCTCTTTGTCCAAGAGATCCTGAATAGCGTCGTCGAACAGACGCCTTTTTGAGGGTTCCTGAGAAGGACGAGTAAAATGGAACCGAAAAGGAGGAAGGGAAGAGAAAGGGATCCTGTATCCCTCTGACACCACCTGAAGAACCCATGGGTCCGCCACTGACTCCTCCCAAGTCCGGCGAAAGATGCGGAGACGACCGCCTACAGCCGGATGCGGACCCGGGTTCGGCGAGTCATGCCGAAGCAGTCTTGGAGGTCTTGGCCTTGGAGGCAACTTTGGGCCTCCAGGACTGTTTGGGCTTGGAGGAGGAGCGCGTAGTGGGAGGACCCGTTTGGGCCGAGGAGCGTGTCTCAGTCTGAAAGGAACGAAAGGACCGATTGCGTTTGGCTGGAAACTTTTTCTTAAAGACTGAGGGTAGAAGAGTACTTTTACCGCCAGTAGCCTCACTGATCATTTCTTTGAGCTCGGAGCCAAAGAGCAAATTCCCCTGAAAGGGCAAGGAAAGCAAGGCTTTCTTAGAGGCCGTATCAGCAGACCAAATTTTCAGCCAAAGAGCGCGTCTAGCCACCACAGAAGAAGTGGAGGCCCTCGCCATCATGCGCACAGCATCAAAAGCAGCATCAGCAACATAGTTCTGAGCTTCAGTGATATTAGCAAGAAGCTGCAACTGTTCAGATACAGGCGCATCCTGGCGAACCGCTTCAGTCAGTCGTTCAGTCCAGGCTGCAATAGCCCTATTAACCCATGCCACAGCAAAGGTGGGGCGCATGGCAGTGCCAATAGAGGCAAAAATAGATTTAAGAGAGAGCTCTAATTTCTTATCCGTCCAGTCCTGCAAGGCAGAGGCATCTGAGACAGCCAAAGCAGTAGATTTGGATAGTCTAGACACAGGAGCATCCACCTTGGGAGGATGAACCCATTTTGCCAGCTCCGCTTCGGGAAAAGGGTAAAGTTTGGCAAACTTTTTGGAGACAGAGGAAGACCTATCAGGATTCTTCCATGCCTCAGAAACCAGACGGGCAAGAGTAGGGTTAGTTGGAAAACAAACAACAGGTTTAGATGGCTTTTTCTGAAAAACATCAGTAGGATCATAAGTGGATTCCTGAGTCAGAGGAAGGTTGAGCGTATTCAGAACCGCTCTGATCAGACCCTCAGCCGAAACTTCAGGGTCACACTCATAGGGGTCCCCAATGGACCTGTTAGATTCAATGACAGTACGTTCCTCAGCATCAGAATCCTGTAAAAGTTCTTCTTCGGAAGAATCAGTGATATCAGGAGCTCCCTGTGGCTTAGGCAGGGAGGTCCTGATAGTAGAGGGGGTCTGCCAGACCTGGAGAGCCCCCTGTACCTGAGAGGGAAAGAGTTGAAGTGTGGATCTGAGATCCCTAGTGGCAGCTTTAAACTCCCTCACCCAAGATGGCTCAATAGCGTGGCTGGGAAGCCCAGGGTTGCTATCTTTATCAGTACAATTAGGGCATAGATCCCCCACATTATCGCAATCTAGCCCAATGTGGCAAGAGGAGCAAAACGCCAAGGGGGTAGAAGACCCCCCAGCCTCCTTAGTCTTGGGTCTAGCCCCTAGCTCCAGTGAAGTAGACATGCTCACAGCGTCAATATACCCCACAAAAAACACTATCACCCAGAAAAGTGTTAAAGATTAAAGTTTCACCCCAGAAAAGGTCTAAAAACGGACTTATCTGGCCAGCGAAGGGTTAATCTGGTGAGGAGAGAGAAGGCTCGGTCCCTGCGTAGTGTACTCGCCTTGGGAAAGTACCACAAAATGGCGGCCGTCATGACAGCCAATCAGAAACGAGCGCGAGCTAGGCGCTCATGGGAAATGTCGTTTTCCCTTGCAAGTACCCCAAACAGTGCCCGAAGCCCCCCTGAGCCCCCAATATTAATAAAACACCAACCGGATGATAGAGCAGGAGCCTAGCATTAAAATGAGCCCACTCTGAAGGTGCTGTGACAAGCGGTTTCAGAGATACGTCCCAAACTGTGAATTCCCATAGAGAGTAAAGGAGCTCTGCTGCTGAGCGGGAAAAAGCCGCGCTTAAAGGCGCGGAACACCATTTTTAATAAAGTTTAGTAAAACATTAAAAAGTGCCCAAACAAGCATGAAATACATGAGAAACATAAATAAATGAATACCCAATGCTCCAAATCTCAGAGAATAACACAGAAATTGCATAAATAGTTGTAATGCAATAAAAACACCCTATGAGTGCTGGAGTGTATTAAAACTCCCAAATACAAGCCCATCAAAGGGACACTGTGGGGACAAGTGGACCTTCAGCACTCAATGGGTGACTCACCTTTCTCGCAGACTTCTGTCTTCAGGTGACCATGATAGGGAGGGAAAGAACCAGAGGTAATTTCCCCAACAGGGGAGCTGCTTAACACAAGCTGTCCCCTCTTCAGGTATAGGTCCACAGAAATCCCTGGAAGCTGCACCAGCCACTTTGAAGAGGGCAATTCACAGCCATGGTCACCCTCCTAATGGTGGTATTCCATATTTGAATAAAAAATAATAAAACTCTAAGAAGCATAGCTGTTCTCTGCCTGGTGTGCAAGCACACCAGGAACAAATCAATATGGGTGGCTCTGGCCAGAAGGTGGCTTAAGTAAGAGGGGAGGCTCCGCCCCTTGCAAATTATTTGCATAATTGTTCCTGCCTATTAAAGGGGACTACACATCCCATGGTACCAGTGACCTGTATTGGACGACAGTGAAATAACCATGTTTTGAATCTAATGCCCTTAGCCTCAGCTCATTTGCTTTGTTTCATTGACCAGCACTCCAACTAAATTTCATTTCGTAATGGCTTTTTCTTGTGTCAACAAACAAAAAAGTATTTGCATATTTACTAATGAGATAGTATTCTCACATTTATCAATGTGCCAGTTTGATGGTGCACTATGAAAATATTCTATTTACATACACCAGATCCTGATTGTGAGGAAAACTAGGACTTTATACATATGAAGAAGTTACACATATGCTGTTTGTGTACATTGTCCCCACTGACTAATATAAAATATTATTAGAGATGGGAAAGGGCAGAGGGTGTGGATGGTGTAACAAGAAGGGCCTTGTATGCTGAGCGGAAGAGGCTGGGAGAATGTTATAGTCAGTGGGGGAGAATATACACATACAGCATATGTGTATTTTGTTTCATATGTATAAAGTCCTAGTTTTCCTGATTATTCATCTAATGGAGGGGTAGTCAGTTGCTGAATGTCCAGCTATCCCTGGGGATAATGAATGAATATGTTTATTCATATAGCGCCACAAGTGTATGCAGCGCTTTACAATTTAAGGGTTTAAACAATACAGGGTTACAGGTGCTTTGTAGAGTGAAACATTGGGTGGGAGGTCCCTGCCCGAAAGCTTACAATCTAAAATGGTAATGGGAGACATACAGAGTACATAAGGGTCAAGTGCTGAATACAGTGCTAGTTCTGATTATGATAGAGGACATCAGTAAAGTAAATAATTTATAAGAACGTTCATTGTACAACATCAGTGCATTCTAGTATGTTGGTATTTTATCCATGAGGTGCATTTTTAAGTGAGATTTGAAGGTTATCAGCGAGGTGCAGTGGCGCAGGTTGGATGGTAGAGCATTCCATAGATACGGAGCAATGAGAGAAATAGGTTTGATACGTGACAGGGCTGTAGACACAAAAGGAGCTGAGAGAAGACAGTCATTGGCCGAACGTATAATGGGAGTTGTAGTATACAGCAGGTGGAGGCCCAACATTCCACTACCTCAGAGCTAGTGCAGACAAGGCACGCAAAGCATGTGATCATTTTTATGAATAATCCTATGAAACTACTGCAAGTAAGTAGTATCTGCAAATACACTGCTACTCACACCCATAGATATATCTTAGTCTTTCTACTTACACTGGCTCTGAGCCATTATCTTTTCTTTGCCCATTTTTTCTTATCTTGTAATTCCTATCCCCACCCATAATGGACTTCATGTATAAAATCCAAATGGAGCAATTCAACTGCACCATAAGTGACAAAGAGACATTCCCAAGGTTCATGTTGATGTATATGGCATTTTAACCCTCCTTGAATGCTAGAGAGTTCACCAATGCAAAGCTTTGCAAATCATTCTAGAACTATCTTGTACTCAAGAGGTTAAAACGCCAATTAAATCAACTGGAGTTTTCAATTATCCCCTATAGTGCAGATGGTTTGTCCCAGAATTGCTTCCCTTGCTGTTATACATAAGTCTGTCTCACACTTTCTTCCATTGTCCAACTCTCACCACCCATTTACTTCTCTATGGAAAATATTTCAGTATGTCCCTAGTTTAATTCTCACTTCTAGCTTCTCTCACAGACTTGTGGCTCAATACTATTTCCACAGGTAAAACTGACGGTACCAGTAAAAACAATACCACCTGAAAAATTCACACATGTACCTCAGCTATTCTATAGCTGGCAAGGTACATGGCACAACCAGCACTGGTGGCCAAAACCCATGTTTTGACCAAATGCTCGTTGTTGGTTTTTGTTCCCACAACTCAAGCTAAATAGCACAAACTGTGGGGACATCAAGAGAAAAAAGCAGACAGTGAGCTGAAAACAGTCAGAAATATAACACTTCCCTGTCATCCACTGTCCATCTTCTTCTTTAATCTTCTCTTCTTTCTTCATTTGTGTTACAAAAAAAAAAAAAAAAACATTAGTGCTGTCTGACACTGAAAAAAAAAAAAAAATTAAGCCCCCTAAAGATGTGACCGTTAACCCTTTGAGTGCTGGAGGGGTAGCCCTCCAGCGCTCAAAGGGTTAAAATAGGTGGCATCATATCTGCTTTAAAGAAAAATGCAATTTTTTTAAAATTTAATATCTGAAAGTATTTGGACTGGCGCAGACCCTCCCTGCCCACCTTTCGAGCGGTTGCCCGAGTTAGACTGGTGGGATTTCAAAACAAAACTGGCTTTTATATGCCAGTCTTGGTTCAAAATAAACTGGCAGCCTCCAATTGTCTGGGAAGTGCTTACGCACCTCCCAGCCAATTAGCTTCTAGTGGAGTTTGTCATCCCCCCCGCTAGAAGCTGATTAGCTGGGAAGTGTGTAAGCACTTCACAGCCAATTGGAGGCTGCTAATTTAATTTGAACTGAGACTGAAATATAAAAGCCAGTCTCGGTTTGAAATCCCGGCAGTCTGACTTGGGCAACGGCCCGAAAGGCGGTGGAGGCAAAGGTGGGGGGAGATATTGGCAACATGTAATATGTAACATGTAATATTAATGGGTAAATTTACAAAACATTATTTTTTTTTTGCACATGATGCCACCTATTTTAACACATTGAGTGTTGGAGGACTAACCCCTCCGGCACTCAAAGGATTAGCGGTCACATCTTTGCAGAGCTTAATTTTGTTATTGAGATTTATTTATTTATTTAGTGACAGACAGCCCTAACAGATTTTTTTTTTTTTAACAAGAATGAAGAAAGTAGAAGATCGTCATGGACCCACTGGACATCTGGATTACTGGTAAGTTTTTATGTGTGAACTATTTGTAGATTAACCCTATGAGTGCCAGTGGGGTATGCAACGCTGCATAATGCATCGCATACCCCACTGGCACTCATAAGGTTAATCGTTTTCTATTTTTCAACCACAAGTATCTTTTAGAAACCAGTTTTCCAACACATACCGGGATTTTCACCATGAAAAGTGCGGTCCTGAACATACGGTGAAGCCACCACATGGAATAGGATAGCAAAGTCTTCTTTTTTTATGTGATGTCCAATGGGTGCAAGTTTTGTGCCCGTTACACATTTTTGCACGATGGTGGTTGTTGACAGCAGAGTTTATAGATTTGTAAACTGTGTGTCAAAACCACCACCACTTGTTTGGAAAATTAACAGGCAAATAGTATTGAGCCACTAGTCAGTAGAGCAGCAGATTAATTAGAGTAACACCAAAATGTGCTAAAGCCTACAAAAGGAATGTGTGAGATAAAATCCCGCTATACATTTATGAATAGAATCTATTCCATGGACTGTAACTATATAGTGCCATCCACAATGTCTTCAGTGTCCCTCTTTCTTCATCCCCAGTGTCTCTATACTTACTCCTGCAGTGGTTTCTGCCACCCAGCTGAGCAGTGTCCATTTTAGAATATCATTGATGTTCAGAGTTACTTTACTGCTAATATCCCTCATTATTAGTGGCAGTCAAAATCCTTTTGTCTTTACGTATCCTGTATGTACACAGTGTGTTAACCCTTTGAGTGCCAGTGAGGTATCCAACACAATGCATTAGCTATCTCTCTGGCACTCAAAGGTTTAAAGCAGAACTGTCTCCCACCAAATCCTTTAGGGAAAAAACAGTATAATTATTTAATAATCATGGAAAGTGTAGAATTATTACCTCTGAAGTGAAAGATGGATGTAGGGAGAGCGAGGCCATGTTGCTGATGTGGCTCTTAATTGGCATCACTCTCCCTCGAAGTCCATGTAAATGGGCATTGAAGACACTGCCCCTTTTTTGTTTCCTCTCAGAGAATGTGCTATAAGTCAGTGGGTTGGATTTATGCAGGGAGAGGAGGAACTAAGAAGCCATGACTTACAGCTTGTACCGCAAGGAGCAAGCTTCATGCTATAGTACAAGCAAAGATTTGTTTATATAGAGTGCAATTTAGAAAAAATAAAACAGCGTTATGGCACAAAGCACCTGAGGATTCCATACATATTATGTTTAATTGTTAAGTTCCCCTTTAAGTCATATTGCTTATATTTATTTTTTTTTTCATTATTACTATGTTTCACCTACAGCTATTTTTTATTACATTTATGCCCAACAGTGACCTTTCTATCACAAACTGTGAAAGCAATGATAGCAATATAGTGTGACAGTATCCCTGCAGCAGAAAGTTTGTATACAGTCGATTAACGTGATAGTAATGTTTCACAAAAACAGCAGCCCCAATTAATCTTCATAGTATTTGAGCCATAGAGAGTGTTATTTCATTACTGTGAGCGTTGTAGTTCAAGAGTAATTGAATGATAAATTTTCCCCCTCCCGCCCCTTTTACCTAGTGTAAGCCCCCATTCTTCAGATGTGGAATCCAGTTCACAGATCAGAAAGCTCACATCAAGGGTCAAAATTCTTACTGTGAGAACAATTAAATCACTTACCCCCTTGACAGGTTTTTCATTTTTTTCCCTTGTCTTAATTGAAGATTGTCCCTCTCTGCAGTCTACCTGGACACTCCCTGATGCTCTAAGCTGAGCAGTGTTACATCAGTAGAAGGGGAGGGAGGGGGATACTTTATCATTCAATTACTTTTGAATTACAACTCTGACAGAATTAAAATAACACTCTCCAAGGCTCAAATACTACGATGATTAATTAGAACTTCTTTTATTATGAAACATTACTATCCCTTTAACCCCTTAACGACATATGACTTACCAGGTACGTCCCGCAAAAACTGTCACTTAGTGACAGAGGACGTACCTGGTAAGTCACGGAAGTCTGCGTCTCCGTGCGGCTGCACGCCGCTCGGAGACTCAGGACTTCTTTAAGAAAAAAAAAAAAAAATGTTAGGCGGGCGTTAACGTGACAGCCGCGTACGAACGCGGCTGTCACTAAGGGGTTAAATACAGAATATAGAGCGCTCATTGCAGCATTGACAGTGTTATATTGTATCAATATTCTTGCTTTCTTAGTACTTTACAGGAAGCTCTCTGGAAACAGAATCCAGAGAGTCAGGGATATAAACGTTTAAAGAAAGAAAAAGGTGGAGATGAAAAAAATTTAAATAATAAATAATGTAGGCAATTTTATTTCACAATTAGTGTAATTGCAGAAAATGTAAAATCAGAAAGTAGGATGCCAGCCACTTTTTAAAGTGAAACTACCATGGGGTAAAGTCACCCTGCAATACTTAAGCAGGTGACAACTAGCTTAATAATAGTTATTTTATCTCTCAAAAGAAGCGGCTTGTAAACTAATCCTTAAGCTTCCGAGACCAGAAGCCAGGCATCAGCACAGACATCTTGTCTGCGCGCCTGCGCTGTCAGTCCCGGTCTCCCTATAGAAGCATTGCACTGGCCCGAATGGCACAGGAAGGGACTGGCAGCGCAGGCGCACAGACTGCACTAACCTGACTGTCAGTCCTGGAAGCTTAAGGATTACTTTACAAGCAGTTACTTTGGAGAGGTAAAATAACTATTATTAAGCTAGTCACCAACTGCCTAAGTATTGCAGGGCAACTTCACCTCTAAGCAAAGGCACTGAAGGCTCCATTAGCACCACCCACGGCAACACCTCCACTCCTCACATGACCTACACCCCCAGTCATATTTACTGAAGAAGAAGAAACATTTGGCCTATAACAAGCAAGAACAAAAAAAGCTTTAACTCCTTGGTTGCAGAGAGCAATGTGTTGGAGATTTCCCTAGCATCCAGGAGGTTAATTAATAGCCTGTATGATTCAGAACGTGGGTGTGGCCAGCACGGCTAAGGATCCCTTAAAAATTTGGAGCTCTAGACAATTGCCTATTCTACTTATTGGGAAATCTGGGAAATCCATCCCTGACCAAACTGATATATGAAGTGATACCAATATTAGTGCAAAACCTTACAGTCGGGAGTCAGTGAGATTTCTTGGAACTGGAAAAATTCTGAGGCAGACCAATCGCACAACAAATGACAAACAGACATTGTGAAACCTCATGTTGATTTAAATGGGGATTTCAACCCCTTGAATGATGGAGAGGTCTCCAATGCACTGCAAAGAAATGTGTTGAGACCTCTCTAGCACCTAAGTGGTTAAAATCTCAGTATGAATCAATAGACATTGTTATTTATCCCATTTAGTGCAGCTGCTTTGACACACAATTTGCCCCATTTCTTCTATCACATTGGATTCTCATAGTACAAAAATGTATAAACACAATGTTGTGTCTTAATCAGTTTCCTGACTCTGACACTTGACAGCCACTTACCATTGTCAGGCAGAAAACCACACATTCAAAAATATCTGTCTGACATCTAATGCTAATAAGTGACTATTGAGTTTCAGATTCAGGTATCAGAATCATACCCACAATGAAAACATACTGAAATTGTTTTCTGTGTGTTACCTGATATCTGACATCTGACAACTCTGAGTCAGATGTCAGTACCACACCACATTTCAAAATGACATCTGATTCTGATACCTGACGTTGATGTGTGACTGAACAAAATATCAAAGTCACCGAGAACAAAGGCGTACTTATTCAGTTGCCCCATAATACGAATTCTAATTTATTGTTTTTAGTTGTTGGGCATAGACATCATTTTGTTTATATTCAGACACACAGGTGGGAATTGTATTCAAAGTATAAATGGGATTAGAAATGTCCATTTAAAATGCCTCTCAATTACATTTTGAAACAAAAATAAACATTTACTTAACTGCATTGTATCTAATATTGGAATATGCTGGCAAACAGAGGCAGCCACTATCATTGTGAAATGTCATAACTCCTGACCTTAAGCCACAACTCAGACTAACAAATCCTTGGTAATATTGGTACCAGAGATAACATCCAGGAGTCTAATGAACAACAGCTTATAGGTGCTGTGGATTTACAGTACTGTGCAAAAGTCTTAGGCAGGAGTGAAAAATGCTGTAAAGTAAGAATGCTTTCAAAAATAGACATGTTATTAGTTTATTTTTATCAATTAACAAAATGAATAGTGAGTGAACAGAAGTAAAAGTTAAATTAAATAAATATTTGGTGTGAACACCCTTTGTCTTAAAAACAGCATCAATTCTTCTAGGTACACTTGCACACAGTTTGTTAAGGAATTCGGCACGTAGGTTGTTCCAACATCTTGGAGAACTAACCACAGTTAGGCAGCCTCAGTTGCTTCTCTATGTTCATTTAATTCAAGACTCAGTGATGTTGATATCAGGGCACTGTGGGGACCATACCATCACTTCCAGGACTCCTTGTTCTTCTTAACGCTGGAGATAGTTCTTGATGGATTTGGCTGTATGTTTGGGGTCATTGTCATGCTGCAGAATAAATTTGGGGCTGATCAGATGCCTCCCTGATGGTACTGCATGATGAATAAATATCTGCTTGCACTTCTCAGCATTGAGGAGACCATTAATTCTGACCAAATCCTCAACTCCATTTGCAGAAATGCAGTCCCCAAAATTGAAAGAAACCTCCACCATACTTCACTTTTGCCTGCAGACACTCATTCTTGTACCGCTCTCCAGCCCTTCAGTAAACAAACTGCCTTCTGCTACAGCCAAATATTTCAAACTGTGACTCATCAGTATATAATATCTACTGCCATTTATAATACACCCCAGTTCCTGTATTTGTGTGCATAGTTGAGTCGCTTGGCCTTGTTTCCATGAAGACCACTTCTGATCAGACTTCTCCAGACAGTAGATTGGTGTACAGGGACCCACTGTTTTCTGCCAGTTCTGAGCTGATGGCACTGCTGGACATCTTCTTATTGTGAAACTCTGGTCTACAGTCCTCAACTTTGCCCATTTCTTTGTGTGTCTTCAAAAGAGCTTGGACAGTACATCTGGAAAACCATGTCTGACTTGACATTTCTGTGTGGGAGAGACCTTGCTGATGCAGTCTAACAACCTTGTGTCTTGTTGCTGAGCTCAGTTTTGCCATGGTATATGACTTTTGACATTAAACTGTCTTCAGCAACCTCATGTTGTTAGCTGAGTTTGGCTGTGCCTCACCAAGTTTTATTCCTCCTACAGAGCTGATTCTGTTTCAGTTAATTATTGTGTTTCAACCTACACATTAAATTGATGATCATTAGCATCTGTTTGGTATAATTGTTTAATCATGCACCTGACTATATACCTGCAAAACCCCTGACCTTGCACAAGTGTAGCTAGAAGAATTGATGCTGTTTTGAAGGCAAAAGGTGGTCTTTCCAAATATTGATTTGATTTAGATCTTTGTTCTGTTCTCTCACAATGCCTTATTAATTGATAAATATAAACTATTATCATTCTTACGTTAGAGCATTTTTTCACACCTGTAAAAATTTTGCATGGTACTGTACCTCAGAGATTTGTAGCTCAATTGTTTTTCTTCCATTATATGTTGCACATGTAGAAAAAAATGGCTACCTGCAGTTAGTTATTATACAGTGGCAGATACCTGATACAGAATTGGATTTTTTTTCATGTTACTTTAATCCCTGGAAAAACCTATAAATGTAGTCTAATGTACAAGTAATTATAATGTAGTCCACGTCATTTTATGGAGTTACTTCTCCTTTAAGTCATTAAATATACCTTTTTTAAGTCATAACACATGTAGCTAGAAGGTGTACATTTTTGTGATGTGGGACACATAACTGTATAGAGATGCCAAACAGATAAAAATAAAAAGGGGAAAATAACAGAAAAGCTAACTTACTCACTTGAATGGTAAAGTAATAGTATTTTCTGTCCGAAGGGGCTCCGGCAAGGAAAGATGGCCACTTACTCAATATTAGATCTTGTCCCCTAGTAAGCACACCAGACATGTTTTTATCCAGAGATTTATACAATTTCCGTTCATCTCAGGTTTCCAAGCCGGCCCAGAGGTAATTATGGGCTGACACAGAGGCGAGTACAATAAGTCACCTCCTTTGTGTGTTGGGGAAACCAAAATTCAGATATCAGATTTGGACAGTAATTTTTCTCCTGTACCTGACACCAAGATAATTCTTGTATCTATTAATTTGTTACAGTTTATGGAGTCCGTACATGGGTCACACTTGCTACTTATCACTCAGTCTTATAGACTTCATAATTTCAAGCCCACCACTGTATTTGCGCTAGTCATGTTGGTACTCTTATTGCAGGATGTGCTTTCCCCGTTCCAAATATGTACACCAGGAGGATGGATTATCAATCTGTGAGATATTACTAAGGTATATTT
This sequence comes from Rhinophrynus dorsalis, assembly GCA_037306005.1. Classification (NCBI taxonomy): domain Eukaryota; kingdom Metazoa; phylum Chordata; class Amphibia; order Anura; family Rhinophrynidae; genus Rhinophrynus; species Rhinophrynus dorsalis. The sequence goes on along the minus strand of CM074718.1, from coordinate 248,009,959 downwards.
TAGACATGACCCAGAAGACACTGTCTCTTGACTGCTAAAGTCAAATAGCACATCCAACGGACTAGCTATCTGTGTAGGGATGCTGCCAAATGATACCTTAGCCAGTTAGTTTAGATTAAAGTCAGACTGAGAGGCACTTCAGCAGTGGCATATCACACCTTGCAGAGGGGTCCCAGCTTCAAAAGGAATGTACAACATTCCAGTATCACCTTCCTATACAATCAAATTAACCACTCTCATGCTGAAATTGGCTATACCACCTCTACCCAGATGTGGATGAATGTATGCACTACACATTGTTGTGACACCGTTATTTCACTTCTGTAACATTCAAAGGGTTAAAAGCATAATTTAACACAACTGATAATTTGTATTTCTGCCCTACAGTATAGCTAGTTTGGCCCAGAAAAACAAATACATAGTAACATAGTTGACAAGGCTAAAAAAAGAAATGTGTCTATCAAGTCCAGCCCATGCCAAAACACCCCTGTTGATCCAGAGGAAGGCAAAAAAACCCCCACTAAAGCCATTTCCACTTTAGCCCCAAGTGGGTAAAAAAATTCCTTCCTGACTCCAATTGGCAGTCAGATAGTTCCCCGGAACAACATCCTATCTGCATTGAAGTCATCTGTCATAATTCTCAATATTGTTCTGTGCTAGATAGGTATCCATCATGGGAGTCCGGAGGGGGGGCAAGGGGGGCACTTGCCCCCCCCCTACAATTACCCTCCTCCATATAAATAAAGGGGCTAGATGGTCTGGCCTGGGGGTCATATTATGGCTTTGTCCCCCCCTGGAAAAATGTCTACGGACACCACTGGCATCCATTACTTTTTAGAAAGCAGTTACATTATCTGCAAGTACAACTCGCTAGTCAGAAAATCTCTCAAAAAATGATTTTAGTACATGGAACTAACGTACAGAAGTATCTTCTGGATCTGCAGACACAATACAATAACATAGAAGTTTTACAGTATATCTCACATTTTAAAAATCTAAAATTTGTGGTAAATAAAGACACATAATAGGCATTTTCAACATGGTGGAACTTGCTTTATTAGAGATACAAACTTCCTTCGCTTGTACAATGACAACTTAGGTTTTACGTCGAGTTACGTGATCATAGATCACAGCTTGTATGTAAAGGTCAGTCTGGACAGGAGTACGAGTGGAATTGTCTCCTGGAGATGCCTAAAATAATAAAAAAAATGCACATTAATATATATTATTGGAAAATGAACAAAATCATACTGAGAGAATACACACTTTTTCAACCTTTGGCTACCAGAGGCGTTGCATTGTGTTGCTTTGCAATGCGTTGCATACCCTTCTGGCATTCAAAGGGTTAAGAAATCTGTACCAATTTTTTATAACTTCAGTATAATAAAGCACCAACATATATCACATTGAAATATTCCTTATAGACAGACTAACACCTAAAATTAAAAAAAAAATGCACCATATTTTTATATTTTTTATATATAACAGACTCATCTGTAAAAGGCCATTTTGCTACAGGGCCCCTAAAATCTGATTGCAATATGCAATTTATTTTATGACTAGTGTAAAAGCCCATGTACACGGGCCAAGCATTGACTGCATCAGAGTCTCTACTGTGCATGACTGCATCAGCGTCTCTACTGTGCATGGCTGCATCGGACAGACATAGTTCGGGCAGTGTCGACTGTGCATGACTGCATCGGACAAACATACATCTGGCCTTTTATATTTTAGGATATTTCTTCTTCAAAGTTGTAAATACACAGAGTAAAAGTACAGGAGCTGGGTCGGATGAGTAAAAACAACAAAAAGTTGTGCTATTTTGGGGCAAACCAACTTCTCTGTAGGGCACTAATAACATTTCAATTAATATAACTGGGTTTTAAACCCATTGAATGCTAGAAAGCATGTCAAGGGACAAATAAACTTCCCATTTATTTAAATGGGGTATTTCATGTCTGAATTTTAGAGATTCAATGCATTGTAAAGGAATGAGTTGGAGACCTCGCTAGCATCCAGGAGATTAAAAAGTCCATGATACCATGTTACCTTTATACACAGGCCCCATTGTGACGTAAGCAGACAAATAAACTGGTGATAGGACCCTGCCCCTGAACACTTATATTTTAGAGGAAGAAGGAAAAAGGAAAAGTGGAATAAGAGGTATGGGTAGAAACTAGTGTGGGGCAGTTGATCAAGTGAAGTCCTGCTCAGAGGTGTGGTAAAGATGATAGGTTAAGACACATGCAGTGTAAATTAGAAAGGATGTAGACAGACATGTCCCTGACCTACAGAGCCACTGTTTGTTTTATACTGTTTGTGAAAGTTTGGACGCAATAACCAGAAAAGAAAAAAATAATTGAGAGCAGTGTAACTGTATCTTCCAACCAGAGATGTGCAATAACCCAAAATGCAAATCATTAAATCTATGTCTGAGCTGGCAGGAGCAAAGGGCTTGACCTAGCATATGTGTGCGTTTCCAGTATGAAACCCATGCCTTTGGGTAACATGTATGGATTACCTGTTCAATTACAGTGAGCCGTGTTTTCTGTCATTGACTAGGAATTTATTTCCAGTCAGTCACAGCTAGCAAGCTTCACTGTGGTTGGTCTGTCAGTTTTCTCATAAAGGGCACTGCAAATTCCAGTTATCCACAGTTGCACTGACCTCTTAGATTTCGTTTTACTTATTTATTTTGTAAACAGTGTTTTAGTTTACACAGCTTTAACCCTTTGAATGTCAGAGAGATATCCAACACATTGGAGTGTAGGGAGTTGGATACCTATTTGGCACACAAAAGGGTTAACAAGGTGAAGTGATGATATTGAGGGAATTATTTTACAATGCTTTTGCTGAGTTAAGGTATGCCATATTTACATTTATACAAATTATTTTATACAAATAAAAATTCCCATTCCAGATCTTGGCAAGACTAAGTGAGATTATTTAATAAGGACCACACCATCCATTGGGCATGGGTAAAAAAGTTAAATGAGAACACCTCCTGATAATAATAACTGCCAGAAAATTCAAATGACCTGTAAGAATGTTGCCCTTGTGCCTTCAAGAGATAACATCTTTAATCAGTCCTGGATATCATGCCCATTAAGGCGTACGTAAAAATTGCTGACAGTTTTTTCCCATTACAGATCAAAGGGATGGTTATCTCATTCCAAACAGTGCATTACACACTCCTCTGGTTAAGATTACAGTGAGCAGAGTTTGATGTCCTGTGGTCCTGCAAGCAACTGTCATGGCTGCCTCCATGGACAAGACATCCAGATCTGATTGAAGAAGTTAGCTCTTGACTCAAGGAGCAAATAACATTTATAGATATCCTTGGTATTTCGGGCAAATTTAAGGTACATAGAGGGTTATTATTAGAAAGTGTTAGTTCTTTATCTCTGTCACCCTTGTCCAGTTCTATTTTTCCCCTTTGACATGGGCCAGAGTTCCATGACCATAGTAACATGAACATATTATGACCAGAGTTCCATTAACCTATTGTTACTCTGTCCACTGTTGGAGGGGGATCCACTTGTTACTTTACAATGAGTTGCGGCCACTCTAGCATTGAAGTCGTAGTAAATAGAAGTCCTATTGGTCTCCAACACGTCTCTTTATTACCCTCACAGATGATAGTAAGTAAACAAATAGCAACTCGTTCATACTTTGTTTTGGGTCTTTAGATAAAACACAGATGTGGGCAACTGGAGTCCCTCCAGAGTAAAGGACTACAACTCCCATTATGCCTAGTCAGCAGATGCACCATAGTGGACAAATGCAAATTCCCCAAATTCCCATGAGTCAAATGCGGTTGTAGTTCAAGAGTAATTAAATGATAAAGTTTCCCCCTCCCACCCCTTTTACCTAGTGTTACACTGTTCACCTCAGATGTGGAATCTGGTTGCTTGACCAGATAACAGCAAGGGACAATCTTTTTCCTGTGAGAACAATGAAAACCCTGCCCCCCTTGACAGTTTTTTCAGGTTTTTCCCTTATCGTAATTGAAGATTGTTCCTCTCAATCTACCTGGGCACCTCCCTGCTGCTCTGAGCTGAGCAGTGTTATATCAGTAAAATGGGTGGGAGGGGATACTTTATCATTCAATTACTCTTGAACTATAACTCTGACAGAATTGAAATAACACTCTCCATGGCCCAAACAATATGATCATTAATTTGAGCTGCTTTTATTATGAAACATTATTATCCCTTTAAATCCAGCTTCACAGTATTGAACAATAAGGGTTTGACATAGGGCCAAATTTATCATGTTAACGTGGTGTAAGTCTGGAGCAAATCAGTAGTACCATAGGGATGTAAAGAAAATCACACAAGTTCCTTTTGATTTAAATAGAATGTTTAACCCCTTGAATGCTAGAGAGGCCTTCAACACATTGCAAACTGTTAGCTTGATGAACATCCCTGGGAACTTTCTTCTTTGTAGCCTCTGCAGAGGGCCTATGGGCCGAGAATTGTCCTGTTTAAATGTTATTTGAGTCATTCAGTGGCTTAATTGGGTGGGGAGGGATTATTCAAATTGAGAGAAGGAAAGGCAGGGTTTAAAATTAGGATGGGCAGGAAGTGGATGGAACATGGCGGGAAGTAGATAGAATGAATTAGAAGTGGGTAGAGTTACCTAGGAAACTCACCAAAGCCAGAGAATCAGCCTCTGTCCACAGAGACCTGATTATTAACTCTAAAAATAAGTCTCTGGGACAGATCAGGTGAGATCTGATTAATTAAGTCCATAATTTCCCAAATATTTCAAAGGATGCAGATTCAGTAACTTTGGGCCTTATACACAAAATAATAGAAGAGAAATCCGGTAGCAAATCAACTGTAACGATAATTATTTAAATTTGGCCGTATAGTAGTCAAGGGGTTAAAAAATGTTTTTAAAGAAATGGGAATATTTATTTGTCCCTTATGATGGATTTGGTTTGCTGTACAATCAGTCCTGTTTTCTTTATTGCATAAAGTCCTTCATCCAGTTAATGTGGAGACATTCTTGAGCAATCTGAAAATTCCACAAATTCCCATTGATTGAAATGGGGCTTTTAACCCAATGAATGCTGAAAAGATATCAAACACATTGCTTCACAATGCATTTGAGACTTCTCTAGTATACAAGGTGTTAAACGTCCTATTTAAAACATTGGAGATTGTCATTCACCCCTATGAATCAATAGGTTTCCTTCAGACTGGTACCTTTTCAGCTTGATGAATAAGGCTCAATGACCCCCCCCAAAAAAAATTAATTAACCCTTTCAGTGCCTGAGGTACAACACACTAAGGAACAATGTGTTGCAGATCCCTCTTTCACTCAAAAGGTTAAACAACAAAGTGAATGCACCCATGTATAATGCTTTTTGGGGCTAAAATGTCATCTGTATGCCAGGTATGCCAAGGGGGAGGATAGAAGTTTACTATTCCTTTAAATATTAATGAACACTGTAATGTGCCTAGTTTGCTGCACCCAGGTACAAGCTATGTATTAACTGGGAGCAGCGAAACTAGGCACATTACTGTGTTCATAAATATTTAAAGGGGTAGTAAACTTTTCTTATGAAAATATAACAAAAGTGTTCCCACTGCTTCATTTAAAGCGGAACTACCACCAGACACAATCTTTAGCTTAAATCCCCATCTGGCGACTAGCTACTTAGTAGCGCCAGAATGATTACCTTATTTAATAGATTTCAGCTTTCTTCCATGGGTGACAGGCAGGACGGAGCGCGGACATCTTGCCATAGTGACGTCGCGCTCCTGCGCTGTCAGTCCCAGCCGGGTCTAGGAGTCGTTGCTAGGAGCCGGCTGGCTCCAAAAGGGACTGACAGCGCAGGTGCACAGACGTCAATATGGCAAGATGTCCGTGCTCCGTGCTACTGACAGCTGGGGAATAAAGCATAAATCTATTAAATAAGGTAATAATTCTGGCGACTAGCGCTACTAAGCAGCTATTCGCCAGATGGGGACTTAATTAAGCTCAAGATGTTGTGCGGTGGTAGTTCCGCTTTAAAAATATTACAGTTGTTTCTTTCTTCTAACCTGTTAGCAACAATGCCACCTGGTGTCCAGACAATGCACCTGGGGCTGGATTCTATTGCAGGTGCTGATTGTATCACTGCTTTTATCTCCAGTTTTTCCCATAGACTTCAAAAGGAAAATGTTTGATAAAACGGGTGTTAACATTTAGCACGTGTAATAGAATCCAGCCCCTGGTGTCCAGACAGTTATTCTATTACTTTCCATGAGAGGGGTGAGCCACTGTCTTACTATTCTCAATACCATAAAGAATAGGAATCGCACTGACCAATCGTAGTTAGAAACTCCTATAATGAAGACCAAATGGCCAAGGTGCACTAGTGAGTATATTCTCAATAGCATACAATATTAACAATTCCACTATTTTTAATTCTAATATATTTTGAATGGCACATCCCCAGGAGAGTGAAGGCCCTTGCTGCACTCAACATAAAATGTCCCAAGTTTTCTCATCCTTTAACCCGCTGAGTACAAGAGGGATGGTCAACACATTGCAAAACAATGTATTAGCCACATCTCTTGCACTGAAAGGGTTAACAAGCAGAATAAAGAGTCACTTCAGCTGGAGCACTACCGCAAACCATAGTACAAGATGTATTGGAGATAATTAATGCCATTCATTTTGTTAGCATTTGAAAAATCTGGTGCAATTATTTTAGCTTTACACAGGTCTTGCAGCTGCAAGAGATGGATAAACAAACCTGCGAACCCTTCTGTAATTCTTCTACTGGCATAAAAAAGAAAAAATCAAGTTCTTAAATTTAGTTAAATTAAGTTTAATGGTAACTGCATGATTAAAAATGCACCTTTTTTAAAATAATAAGGATACAAAGATGCTCAAATTTGATTCCTCTGACATTACTAGTAATCTAACAATAAGGAGAATCTGCGGACATCTTCAGAGAGCCTGCTGTTTGCACAAGTACAAAGCTTATTAATGTAAATATTGACACGGTTTGTAAATAAGACATCCAAATTTATCTTGCATAAAAACTTGAAATACATTTATGCATAGGAAGCAGCTGCAGTTAGGTAAACATTATCAATAATAAAAATGTTGGAGCATTTGAGTTGTATATACTCTAGAGCTCATGTTAATACAAAAACCAGAAGACAAAAAGAGTAAAATAAAATACAAAAATACAAATAAAATGAATTTTTATGTAATGCTAAATAATGTGAAATACCTATCTATATCTATCTATCTACAGTATATAAAAAATAATAAAATATGCGGTATGGTTTGCTACAATGACTTTCAGTCTGATAAAGTAAAAGCTAAGTGCTCCTGGTCGCAATACAAATTATTTATTAACACGATACAAAAAGTATTAATAATACAGAATTGTATTAAAAGGCACCTAATGATCAAAGAAATATAATGACAATGTAAAACATGTCTGGTACCAGAACAATTAAATGACGTAATGAAAGTCAGATAATAACTCTCCTGTGGAACAGGTATAGTTACCCAGTGAACTTACAGACAATATAGTCCGAAAAGATGACAGCTGGCAGATGTGTCAGTATCTATTGAAAGTGTGGCTTACTCTCCTGTCCTCATTGGAAACAGTTCCTCCACATTGAGATTGGCTGAAACATTGCTTGTTATTGCTGTAGAGTCCGGCTTCCTCTACCTCACCAGGTGAGTGCACTTGTGTATAACTCTTTGTCTCTGTGGCTGTGGGTGATGGTTCCAGCGGGCAGAGTGCCTTTGGTATGTATAAGATTAACAATACCTCCAGATTTGAACTGATGGAATTTAGAAGTGTCAGCTTGGTCACTATTGTAATACTTTAATTTGTGGCAAGTGTCTGTACTTTAAAACCTACGTGTTTCATACCACACAATGGGTACTTCCTCAGGAAATATATATATATATATATATATATATATATATATATATATACATATATATATGTATACAACACCACTCATAATTATGGGCCTGATATTCAAAAGAAACGGGGTGGAATTCTGGTATAACCCAGCTACATCACAAGGTAGAACTAACATTTTCCACTGGTTTTTCGCAGATCAAACTTGCATTTTTTGAGTACAGTACTTCCATAGCCTGACATTTTAGAGGGGCGTCATTGCCACTACATCCTACAGTGGTTTATGGTCAACTGACCAGCGCAATATCAACAGAACCGCCATAAAATTTCAGGCCATGGAAGTACTGCAATCAAAAAATGAAAGTTTCAGCTGCAATAGCTTTAAATAAACATCTATCAGCAGTGAAAGTTGCCATGTTTTAGTAGCAGGATAAACTCTGCAATACATATTATTTCCATTTTAAGTATTACTATCCCTTGACCCCTCATCTGACACTGGCACTGCAAAGCAATCAAGCAACTAACATAGTTACATGGTAACCCAGAAAATGAGAATTACATAATCCGTTATCTGGTCTAGTTATCAGAACTTTTTTCCCCTGGTGGAGCACAGGTGAGTTAATAAAAATGACAGAGCCTCTGATCAGTGCACATGTACTTATGCATGAGACTCCTAAAAACTTGGCCTGTTAGTGGGTCCTGAAAGCATGGGCTGAGAACCACTGGCCTAGTCTGTTCTCTCTCTAAGATAATGGATGGTTAACAAAGCAAAACACATTGGGCCTTATGTAATAAAAAAGTGGTGCATTTATTTGGAAAAACTAATGCACCATTGACACAATATTTCTAACCTGTCAGTTCCTTTTCCTTCTTCTTTGGTAGTTCATACTGAGAGAGCCTCGCCCCCTTAGACAGGACAGGAAATATTCTAAAATGAACATCCCACCCTCACCATCCCCAGTGTTTTGAACTGACAGTGACCAGACACCAATTGTTGCTGAAAAGTACTTTAATAATAACAAAACATTGGAGGGAAGTCTGTATGCTACAAACGAGAGCTGAAACAAAAAAGAAAGTGACAGGTGAAAAAAAAACATTATGTCTTTCTTTTTCCTGGTAGCATATACTGAGAGACCACAGAACTAACCAGTGGAAAAGAAAAACAACATCATTCAGACCGTTGTGACCAAATGCAGACTCCCCTGAAGCTCAAGTCTTTAGTGCTTCCTGTAGGTATGGTGGTGACTCCATAAATCTACTCCATGGAATCCACTGCCTTTCAGCCCAGGCTGTAGCCATGACATTGGGTAGAATGAGCTTAAAGGGATAGTAATACTTCGTTTTAACTTTATTTTATTTTGTAGGCATTAAAAAAACATGAAGAATGATATAAGTCTTATCTCTCAAACCTTTATGGTTTATGAGATATTCACAAGCAAAGTTCCCCTCCCCGCCCCTTTTACCTAGTGTAAGCCATCTCTTCTCAGATGTGAGTCTGGTTGTATGACAGTACAGATAACAGAAGGGGACAATTTTCTTTGTATGAAAACAATGAAAGCCCTTCCCTCCTTGACAAGTTTTTCAGCTTTTTCCCTTATCTTAATTGAAGATTGTCCCTCTCTGCAGTCTACCTGGGCATCTCCCTTCTGATCTGGTTGAACGGGGGGGGGGATACTTTGTTTGTGAATATCTCTTAAACCATAAAGGTTTCAGAGATAAGACTTATATCATTCTTCATGTTTTTTTAATGCCTACAAAATAAAATAAAGTTAAAATGAGGTATTACTATCCCTTTAACCCTTTGAGTGCCAGAGTGGTACGCAACGCATTGCAAAGCAATGCGTTGCGTACCACTCTGGCACTCAAAGGGTTAATCTTTTTAGTTGGTTTCTACCCTTGAAAATTGCATGCTTCAGAAATAGTTGAAAGTAACCATTTTTAGATGTAGGCTTTAGATGCTTACATGTCAATGGAAGGCTAAAAGAGGTTGACGAGAAGTGCAGAACTCTTCTGAGAAGAGAAGGTTTCTCAATAGATAATATTTTATACATCTTTTGACATCCAATCTAGATATACTTTCTCCTATAGCACTGCAAGGCTTAGAAAATGGAAACAGAAGACAAGTATCTTGGTTCCTGTGAAAATATGAAGACATCTTGTATGCCAATTCTGGAGACAAATCTTGAATATCATAGACCTGTTGCAAGAACATGTAAGGTGGCATCAGGGAAAGAGCTTGAAGTTTACCCACTCTCCTGGCTGAGGCATGTGCCACAAGAAATACTGTCTTGAGGGAAAGCATCTTCAGAGTATTCTTATGCATTAATTTAAAGGAATTACCCATCAGTGCTTTAGAACTAAACTAAGTCCCATGGAAGATAGAAAGGATTGCTAGATACTGGCCAGCCAGCAGATTATGTAGAGATGTTCCCAGGGCCGAGACTTGAACCTTTAGAGTGCTGGATCAAAGACCTTGGTTAAAATCATCTGATAGGCACTCTAACAGACACAGCATGGATAGAGATACAACATTTTCTTATGAAATTTATACTAGAAATATAATTTCATCCAAGCTTGTCGGAAACATTGGATATACTTTTCACTGACCTGAGAAGGTTAATGACTTGAGAAGGCAATGCTTGAACACTCAAGGCATCAGGTTGCTAGAAACCACTCTAGCAGACATGGGATCAACCCTTTGTGTGCCAGTAGGTTATGGAGCTCATTGCTCTGAAATGCTTTCAGGACCAAATTTACATCCCAGGTGACCCTAGGCAAAGCACCCTAGGTGCCTTTAGCTCCACCCATGGCCACACTCTGACTCCTCATATGTCTCCATCCACAATCCCCTCCACAGATTATTTTCCACACAAAATAATATCCAAAGCCTATAACGTACATGCACTGTGCACACCATGATTGCTAGCGAGATCTCCAAGGCATTGCTATACAGAGAACTGACACCTCTTTATGTAACTGTATAAATGATTTAGAGTGAGACTAAAGTATTTTATTTACACAGACTGATTTATAATCACATATACTGAAGTAGAAACAAACATTAATGTGAGATTTATTTGCTGTTGAGAAATGTGATACACTTATATACACACCACACAGGGTGTGAAAGAGGGACTAAGGAATTTTGGTCTTAAAGAGGCACTACCCCTAAAGAGGGACACTTGGGAGGTGTGTGAATGCGTGGTGCACTGAACATTAATCCTTTCAGTGCCAGAGGGGTATGCAATGCATTGAAAAGCAATGCATTATGTACCCCTCTGGCACTGAAAGGGTTAAAAATCCTGTTTAAAATCAGTGGGAATGTGAGGCATTTTTATTAGTTCTCTATACACGTACGCACCTTTAGGTCTCCAGCCTAGGGTGACCACATTTCCACTCTGCCATTCCAGGACATGTGGTCACCCTAAATACTATTCCGTTTTTAACCCCTTAACAACCCATGACGTACATGTACGTCACGGGTTGTAGGATGTACATGTACGTCATGGAATTCCCGGCTCCCCGCATGGGTGCACGCCGTTCCGGGAACCCGGAACTGGAAGAAGAAAAAAAAAAAAGGTCTGTGGTCCTTAAGTGCTGGCTGCGTGCACGAGCGGCCGGTCCTTAAGGGGTTAAAGAACTTGAATTATTGCTTTTTTCCTCATGCTGTGATTGTACCTATGTATACTGCTACTGCTAGTTTTAAATTCCAGTTTTGCCTCTTTTGTTCACTTACTCATTCTCACTGTTTCAGACTCTCAAAATGATAGTGGAATGGGAGTCAGCACCAGCAGGACTGGAACTCGCTCACTGGCACTGCACTGGAGTTTGGACTGGACTGGAGATGTTGTGAGTGACACAATGCCTCCTGTGACAGACACTCACATTTTTAAGTTAGCCATGAATGAGTTGCAACGCAGACATACTGCTGCCATCCATGCTGTCTCACACGAACCAAGCAACCAGCCAGCCAATGAGGACCATTGAGCAAATAAATGCTCTTCTTTCATTGGCTGGTGGTAGTGCCTGTTGCAATAGGTAGCCTGTGAGATGTGAGTGTCACTGATGGTGAGCAAACCACAGCATAGGAACAGAGTAGTAAGGAAATTGCATAGGGCTGAGTGGTAGAGATTTTAAGTGCTGGCTTTGTTGCTTAATTCTGGGGCTGTTTAAAGGGATAGTAATACTTAAAATGTAAAAAAAATATGTTGTAGGGTTTATCCTCCTGAGTAAAACAAGAGTACTCCCACTGCTGAAATGTGTTTCATTCAAAAGTTATTAATTTTCAAAGTTGAATTTTTTAGGTGCAATATCACAGTGGCCTGAAATTGTACAGTGGCGCTGTTGCTACACAATCCTATGGAGATTTATGGTCCCAGGACCAGAGCTGTCCATAGGATCGTGTAGCAACAGCGCCACTGTACAATTTCAGGCCACTGTGATATTGCACCTAAAAAATTCAACTTTGAAAATTAATAACTTTCGAATGATAAACCCTACAACATATTTTTTTAACATCTTAAGTATTACTATCCCTTTAATGTCCTGGCAGGGGGTGGCTCGGGAAACAGGACACAGACCTCAATTAAGGGACAGTCCCAGGCATTCCAGGAAAAGTGGTCACCCTACCCCAACCCATTGCTTCACAAGTAGGAGACAGCTCTAGCAATCAAGAATTTTCTCATAATATTCTCAGGTAGAAAAATTCCACAAATTCCCATTGATTTACATGGGAATCAATGTGAATTTGTAAATCAATGGGAATTTGTGGAATTTTCCTATCTGAGAATATTATGAGAAATCACTAATGAGAATATTTGTTTGCATACATAACTATCACTATATACTTACATTAAGAACAGCTTGTACCTGGCATTAAGGTTTAATCAATGAAACTGCCTTTATTTTTGGCGCAATTAGCAAATTTGGACAAGACCATTTCTACTCCACTTTTAAAAGAAGTCGACAGAGTTAGAAAGAAAACGTTTATATACCTTAATTCTGCTTTGTGACATTTTTACAGATACTTTGGCCCATATTTATAAAAGTTGGAGTTATTCTGGCGTAAACCAACTTCACCATAAGAAAAATTCCTAAATTCCCATGCAGTTGAAGAGTGCTTTTTAACCACTTGAATGCTAGAGAGGTCTTCAATGCATTCAAGGGGTTAAAATCTCACTGTAATTTAACAGGAATTTTTATTTGTCTCCTGTGGTGCAGTTTGGTTTACTTTAGAATAACTTTAGTTTACACGTATAAATATGGGCCTTTATTACTCCAGTTTTATACATCTCAGCCTTAAAGGGATAGTAATGTTTCATAATAAAAGCAGCTCTAATTAATCATCATAGAATTTGGACTTTGGAGAGTGTTATTTCATTTCTGTCAGAGTAGTACAAGAGTAATTAAATGACAAAGTATCCCCATCCCGCCCCTTTTACTGATGTAATACTGTTCAGCCAGATCAGAAGGGAGGTGCCCAGGTAGATTGCAGAGAGGGACAATCTTCTATTAAAATGAGGGAAAAACCTGAAACACTTGTCAAGGGGGGCAGGGCTTTCATTGTTCTCATAGGAAGAAGATTGTCCCCTTCTGTTATCTGTATGATCTATGAACTGCATTCCACGTCTGAGAAGAGATGGCTTACACTAGGAAAAAGGGGAGGGAGGGGAAACTTTGCTTGTGAATATCTCTAAAACCATAAAGGTTTGAGAGATAAGATATATCGTTCCTCATGTATTTTTAATGTCTACAAAATAAAATAAAGATAAAATGAAGTATTACTATCCCTTTAAAGCTTTGTTTGGAAGCCATTTCTGTAGCCCAAGAGAGGCATCACTTTCCGCCACAGTAAGAAATAGGCAATTCTCCTTCTACTGTTCAGTGCTCTGGAATATTCATTCCAGGACTTTGTATTGTCCCAGAAGGGAGTTGCCCACAACATGGGACACACATCTAAAATTCTGAGCTGGTCACTCTACATGAGAGCTATAGGGGAAACTAAACAATTCCTCAGATTTCCAGTGATTTAAATGAGACTTTTAACTCCTTGAAACTACATAGGTCTCCAGTACATTGCTTCAATATGTGTGTTAGATACCTCCCTAACATTCAAGGGTTAAAGCCATAATTACAAAACAAATAGAAACTGCACTCATCAAAACAGGGAGGTCAGGATAAAAAGAGCTTTTATTTCACCATTGAGAACATGGATCTAACGCGTTTCACACATATAGTGTTTAATCATACACCTAGTTCAAACAACTGACGTGCTGGCTATTTAAAGACCACATGGATATCTCCCATGAACATCAAGCCAGTCACTAAAGTTGTAATAATTTGAATAGATTGACCAATACGATCAAATGGTCAATCTGATATGTCTATGGGATTCATGTGTTTCAAAAGCAGCTCCAGATATACATCTTGTTTGCACAACAAGATATAACATTAAAAAAGACAAAAGAAAGATTAAATAATAAACACATAATGTTAAAAACATTATTAGATTAATTAGTTTTTAATGCAAAGCATATAACCCCATGAAGGGCAATTAATGAAACAGTTTATAAATTTTGCCATACATGGACATCTATCCAAAAGTTAACAAAAAAGATGACAAAAAGGAGGTCCAAGGGGATTACACACAAAAACTATACATAGTGAGTTACATCACATTCATGATTCAGGCCTTTTGGCACTTTAAAACAGAGACTGAAAATCCAGTATACTTCTCTACGAGAGAGTCTTCTGGACTTATCACCACCTCTTTCATTAAGGTTAAAGATAGGAGCCATCTTAGATACAAATCTGCACCCATTCTGTATTGCATGTTGTAATCCCCTTTGAGAACAGCTTTGAGAACTGGCAAATGTTTTTTTAACAAAATTAACTAATTTATTATACTCTTCACTATACTGAGTAACAAAAGTGACTTGTTCAACTACAGGTCCTTTTTCTTTATTTCAATTCTGAAGAAGCTCTGTTCTGTTTTTATGTCTAACAATATTCTCAGCTCTATTCAGCATCCACGCTGGATTACCACGTTCAAAGAATCTGCCACACAACTCCAGGCAGCATCAACTAATTGGTCAGTGGAACAATTCCGCCTTGCTCTCATAAACTGACCCAAAGGAATGCTTCTGATGGTATGATTAGGATGGCAGCTCTCTCCGCTCGAAGTAGTGTATTACCTGCAACATCCTTTCTGTGGATACAGGTAAGTATAGGACCCCCCTGTTTTGATGAGTGCAGTTTTTCGCATATTTCCAAGGATTGGGATCCTTTAACCGGCAGTGAGGGATGGCGGTGAGTGTATTTATCTGATGTCAGCTGGACTGATACATAAAAAGCATACCAGATAGTGCACCAAACTACTTCTATATACATTGCCACAGAATTACTCCAATCTACTTTTTAAAATATGGCCTTAGTAGAGTAAAAAGAGATTAGAAAAATGTAAAAAGAAACATACACTCATACACACATTTTACAATGTGCGAGTGCACCTACATTTCTCTGCCTGCATTGACCTCTTTTGGATGGCACCCATGCCAACTGTTAATCCTTTGCGTGACAGAGATGTGCATTGGATATTTCTCTCTCAAAGGGTTAAGCATATCCTGAATCGTCAACCATTTTATTGATTTAAAATTTCAGTCCTTACATAAGTTCATCATTGACAGTGGAACTGATATATCAGATCAATATAATGGCAATTAGAATCAGGATTTGGACCATCCAAATGCATTATTAGTGCACCGTGCAGCCCAGTTGCACGAATATTAGAAATTAGATTAGCACATAAGAACTGATTCTGAGAGTTAACATTTTGTACAATCCAGGCTACTTTACTACACCAGAACCATGTGTTGCAAATGAGCTGTGTTTTTAATCAGTCAGAAAGCTGGGAATGAGATCTTGTTTCACTTGCCTTCAAATGTCCTGTCCAGGGTAGTCATCTGAGCAAAGGTAGGAGAACTTCTTTTGGGCAAGTCTGCTATATGTGCCCCCCCTTCCTCTTCCTATCACTCTTTTCCTCACTCTCTCTATCTCTCTTCCTCCCTCCTTCTCTCTTTCTCCCACATTGGGACCCTATTCTCAGTATCGTCTCCATTCTGCTATGATACGGTCCTTCTCATGCTTCAGCACCTAGCTCTCTCTACTTTTTGGCCTGTTAAAGCCCACTCTGCTTTCTGGTCCACTCTCCTTTCCTCTCCTTCCCACTCGCTCTCTCCCATTGGCCCTCTATCACTCCCTCCCCTTGGCCTTCTCTAATTCCTGTTCCTTGGCCTTTTCTCGCTCCCATCCTCAATCCCTGTCTTACTGTCCCACAATCCCTTGCTCCTTTTTTCTGTGCTTCTCTGTCCCTCCTTCACCATGATCCCCTATCTTTCTGTCCCTCCACAATTCATTCTGGATCAATTACATACCCCAAGTTGGCAAAAAGACCCTGGTTTTAAGCATGAGACCTGCATTTCATTGCATTTACCGGCAGTTTTACTGACAGATTTCCACAATAGAAAGCTGTGCGATCTAAGAAGAGATAACATATACTACCTGCAACATAATTCGGCCCTACACTACATGTTTGAATAACATATATAATGTCACTCCATTTGAGGAATGTTTCCATATAAATTAGACTTTACTGAACATGTCCTTGGTTATATAATGTCTGGCTACAATATACCCATCCTTTGAAGTAGCTAGGCACTTTCAGTATTAGTAAACCATTGTACATACTTTCCAACAACTTGCTAAAGAATTAAATTTACCATATGAATATTTACCAAATTTGCATGCCAACAGAATAAATAAATATGATTAATCCTTACTCTAAGAGGAAGAAAATACGTCTTTTTTTTGTTTAGTAGGTTTTACTGTACACAACGAAGTCCCAAGTGTAACTGTATTCTATGGAATTAAAGTGAAGGATATTTTACTTACAACAGCAGATCATTGTTTCACTACCCAGAGTAATGCATAAACACTGTGGGCCATATGTAAGATGACATAATATGGAACAAAACATCTGCACCATAGGGAATAAGTATGGACCTTTCACCTAAACTAAGTTTGTCCCATTTAACAAAACTGTTAAACTGCTTATGTCTTGTGTTATGTAAAAAAAAAAAAAGTTGTACTTTTTAAGATAAATCTTTATAAATGTTTACCTCATGACGTTATGCTTGACGTTGCCTGCAGTACAAGATATACTACAGACAATTAACCCTTTGAGTGATAGAGAGGTATCCAGCGCATTGCAATGTAATGCACTTAAGGGGTTAATCACTATGCTGGCCATCCCATTTTTAGTGTACCACCATCTTCCTTGCACTCCCCCAAAAGAAGGGGCAGGCTTACAGGCAAAGACTGACAGCAGAGCTCTGCCAATCTTTTAAAATGTATCCAAGATGGCCACACTGTCCCTCACGGATGCGCTGAGAGAATCAGGTAGATTGTAAGGATGGGGGATCAGTTCTATCATATAAAATGGGGTGTTTTGCTATATTAACCACATATAAAGACATTGAGGGGAGTTAAGGAAGGTGACAGGGCCACTGGAGCTTTTAAGCGGGAACATAACTACAGGGGTTGTAATGGGTATCGATGTGATGGTGTCCAATATCCAAAGGGTCAATCTATCACTGTGCAGAATGAGCAGAGTATGTAATATGAAAAATCATTCATAAGTACTTTTCCATAATATTTAAATAATCAGTATTAGTGTTTTCTAGCCAGTGTAAATAACTGTCACAAATGCAAATCCTACTTGTGCATGTGCCTATGGTGAATACATTTCCATTCAGTTCAATGATATACACCAAAAGGACCTGGTTTGTAAGACTTGTGTACTTGTCTCTCTTAGCTTTGTATTCACTCACTGATAAATGAGCAAGTACAAACCTAAGTGGTAAACATATTTCTAGTATCTGAAGGACTAAGTCCTTGTTGGTATTAACTGACAAACACTACTATTGCGTGATCTGTAGATTCGAGTTTTGATATGCCACACATGCACATGACATTTTTATCCACCTTGACCAGTATATCCCATTAAACAAATCACTAAAGTTAGTGAACAGCCAATAAGTTAAGTTCAAAGTTGAAGAAAATTTGCAAAATTTGACAATGTTAGTCTGAATTGAATTGATTTAGTTACAAATTTAGTTGGCATGAGGTATGTACACCTCATATCAACTAGTACCAGCCAGGTTTGTTAAAAACCTGAACTTGTTGACAACATGTGAACTAGAACCAGGCGTGTTTGCTGAAAACAAAAAAACTGTTCCATCATATCAGCTAAAACCAGCCTGGTTTCCTGAAAACACTAACTTTTTGACAGCATTGTAACTGGAACCAGCATTGCTTGATTAAAACATGATGGTTCACTGAAAACCTGACCTTTTTACCAACTAAAACAAGCCTGGTTTTCTTAAAACATGAACTTTATGCAACGTTATCAGCTAGGACCAGCATAGTTTGCTGTACAACTGAATTACATACAAAAACAGGAAGAGGCTCTGAGGACAAACAGAAAGCACAATAGGTTGTTCTACAACTAGTCACCACTAAGCAGAATCCCGTTTTTGCTCTCTAGTACCATTACAAAGTAAACATTTCCATGTACATATTAGACAAATCATGCCCTCAAGCACAGTGCAGTTCTGAAATGATGAGCAAGTCCTCTCTTCAAGGGAACACTAGGTAGTCCACACATATGTTTTAGCCCTGTTGGACCTCATCAGCGGGGTGCAGCTGGTTTCCCTAGGAACTCAGAGCAAGGGGTCCAAGTCTAGATTACACTTCACTCTAAGCGAGACCCACTCTAGTGTTTCTATGTTACATACAAAAATAGGAGAGGCTCTTAGGATGAACAGAAAGCACAATAACTTGCCCATCATTTTAGAACTGGACCACCCTTTTGGGGGGATTAGTCTAATATGTACGTGGGGACTTGTTCTCTGTTATGGCACTGGAAAGCATACAGGCAACACTGCATTCGGTCTTGCTCAGAGCCTCTCATGTCCTTTGGCTTGTTTTTTTTAAACTCTTAGGGTGTCTCCCTAAGAGTAAAGGGTAATCCAGACATGGACCCCTTACTCTCAGTGCCTAGTGAAACCAGCTGTGCCTCACTGATGAAGCCCAACCAAAACTGAAGTGTATGACTGGGATTAGTTGGTTGTTCCCTGCAAAGGAGACTTGCCCATGTTTTTTGGAACTGGACTGCCCTTTTGTTTGGGACCATCAGTCGAACATAGACCACCTCAGCCACCAGTCGAACTTCGACTCTGCTGTTCTCTGTCTTCTCATTTGAGCTCCAGGCCTCAGTACAACAACTATACCTACACTACAGGTGGGCTATTTGTTCAGTATACTCTTCAACCTCAGTTGGTAGCTGCTGTTCTGGATTGTAATCCAGGGTACAGGCTGGCTCCCCCAGGCAGCACTAATATGGCCTTGTGGCCAGCATCCCTAACTTGGCCTAGGCTGCAGCAAGACAACCCAGAGAGCAGCCACTGCCAGATAGCTATGTACTCTAGATCTAAAATATGATGTTGTTAAGCAGTGATTAACTGCAGAACAGGCAGCATTGCTTTTGTTCATGTTCAGAGCCTCTCATATCTCTTGGCTTTTTTTTTTTTTTTTTTAAATCTCTTAGGGTGTCTCACTAAGAGTAAAGATAATCCAGATGTGGACCCCTTGCTCTCTGTGCCTTGGCAAACCAGCTACACCTCACTGACAAGGCCCAAACGAGACTGAAACATATGTCCAGGGTTAGTTAGTATTTCCCATGCAGAGGGTACTTGCCTGTCATTTTGAAACTGGACCACCCCTAATATGTACGTGGAAATTTCTCCTCTGTAATGTCACTAGAGAGCTAGAATGTGTTGCTCTTGAGTGGTGACTAGCAGAACCCCTAATATCCCTTGGCTTAAAAAAAAAACAAACTCTTAGGGAATCTCACTAAGAGTAAAGGATAATCCATATGTGGACTCTCAGTTCCTAGGGAAACCAGCTGACCTTACCTAGCTTCACCATTACGATTCATGTAATTGATATTGATCCAGTCAGCTCAGCTCAGCTCAGCTTAGCTCAGCACACTGCCTTGGGGCCATATTTGATTACTCCCTTTCCTTGTCCCCTCACATTAACCCTGTGGCTAGAACATCTTGCTTCTTTCTCCGCAACATTGCTAAAATCCACCCATTCCTCTCCCGACAAACTACTAAAACTCTTATACATGCCCTCATTCTGCCCCACTTAGACTATTGCCGTGTCCTACCAACTGGCCTCCCTGCTATCCATCTTTCACATATGCAATCTGTTTTAAACTCAGCTGCATTGATCACCACACTCTCCCCCAAAAAAGAAACTGCTCACATAATTCTTAGACATCTGTCATGGCTTCATATTCAACAACAAATCACTTAAAAAGTCCTTCTTCTCACCTTTAATGCTCTCCACACTGCTACACCTCCTTACATCTCGCCCCTCATCTCCTCTTATGTTCCTGGCTGCCTCCTTCGCTCAGCATACAATGCACTTCTTGTTGCACCATCCACACCCTCTGCTCTTTCCCATCTCAAACCTTTCTCACTTTCAGCTCCCTAACTATGGAACTCCATACCTCTCTCCCTACATCTTGAACAATCCCCCTCTGTCTTTAAGCCTACCCTGAAATCTTATCTTCTGGATCCCTTGGACCATGCACTACCTGGCCAAACTCAGCACTTGTAATCTCATAACATGTTGTCTGCCTCCTGTTACCCAGGGCCGGATTTACATCTCTGGAGAAATCTGAAGTGCCCCCCCATTGGCCATCTCCGCTGGACACCTCCACAATACTCCTAACCACCACATTACCCCCCATCTTCATATTGCCCTCACACTGCCCCCCATCAGCTCCATATTGCCCCATCAGCTCCAACTTGCCCTCACATTGCCCCATCAGCTCTAACTTGCCCTCACATTGCCCCATCAGCTCCAACTTGTCCCCATCAGCTCCCACTTGCCCTCACATTGCCCCATCAGCTCCAACTTGTCCCCATCAGCTCCAACTTGCCCTCACATTACCCCCATCAGCTCCCACTTGCCCCAATCAGCTCCCACTTGCCCCAATCAACTCCAACATGCCCTCACATTGCCCTATCAGCTCTAACTTGCCCCATCAGCTCCAGCTTGCCCTCACATTGCCCCCATCAGCTCCAACTTGCCCCCCATCATCTCCATATTGCCCCATCAGTTCCTTCTTGCCCTCACATTGCCCTGTCAGCTCTAACTTGCCCCCATCAGCTCCAACTTGCCCTCACATTGCCCCATCAGCTCCAACTTGCCCTCACATTGCCCCATCAGCTCTAACTTGCCCCGATCAGCTCCACATTGCCCCCACTTTGCACCCTCATACCCGTTTCCTACCTCCCTGGTGGTCCAGCGGCAGAAGAGATCTGTGCTTCTTCACAGACCTGTTGGTGCTGGAGCGCCCACGCTGTCTTCTCTTTAGTAATCAGAGCGCTGGGAGATGATGTCATCTCCCAGCGCTCTGCATTACTAAAGAGCCGGAGGAGCTCAGCAGCTACAGGTCTCTCAGCACAGACCTTAACATGTGGGCGGCGTGTTTCGCCACTTAAAAAAAAATATATAAAAATCGATTCCAATGACAGGCGCCCCTCTGTGGGGTGCGCCTGTAGGCAGATGCCTACTCTGCCTTATGACAAATCCGTCCCTGCTGTTACCCATTTAGACTGTAAGCTCCTTGGGGCAGGGACCTCTGTTCTTTTGTTTCTATGAATGTGACACTTATTTTATCCCCTCTCATTTATTGTACCAAACGTCTATTGTAAAGTGCTGAGTAAATAAAGATATACATACATACATGAGGCCCAAAGAAGGCCAAAACGTATATCTGGGGTTAGCTGGTGTTTCTCCTGCAGGGGGGACTTGCCCATTATTTTGGAACTGGACTGCCATTTTGGGTGGGATTAATCTAATGCGTACGTGGACATTTCTCCTCTGTTATAGAACTAGAGAGCTAAAATCTGATCCTCTTGAGCTGTAACTAGTTGCAGAACAGGTAACATTACTTTTGTTTATGCTCAGAGCCTCTCATGTCCATTGGCTTGGTTTCTTTTCTTTAAAAAAACAAAACAAAAAAAACACTATATCCACATTGGTTTCCTAGAACCAGTCTGATTTGCAGAAATCTTTAACTTTTTTGTCAGCTTATCAGCTGGACCCAGCCTGACTGCTAAAAAAACATATTTTTGCCAACGTATCAATTAGAACCAGCAAGGTTTGCTGAAAAGCTGATCTTCCTGCCAAATTGTCAGATAGAACCATCCTGTTATTCTGGAATAATAAACTGTTTATCAGTTGTTTTGCCCATCACTCTTTATTGTCATTTTTATATCAAATGACTCGTTTCAAATATTTTTTTGTTTTGCTTTTATGCAACATACGGGAATGACTATGTCCTCGTACTACCTATGTAATTCTTGGTAGCTTTGGTTAGTCTGGGTAACTTGATAAAACACTTGGATTCAAAGGACTTTGAAACAATGCACTACATATCAGGTTGTAGTATTCACTTTTAGGTTTTATCTCCAAATTTCCTCAGAGACTTCAATAGAAATCTGCGAGATACAAAGAGTGGTCACATTTATCACCTGCAGTGAAATCCAGTACATAAATCTGTCAAAGCTTCAATATTTAGACAGACAATCAGAAATATTATGCCATTGCATTGCATTCCTATTTTTCATCAGCAATATCTCCACACTCTCTATTGAATTGTACACCTTAAAGTACAAAGTTCTGATCAGGAAGTGAGGAATGCAAAACTTAAATGCTAACTCCAGTCTGCTTAAATATGGCTGATGTCTGATGTCTATCTGTAGGTAAAGGAACTTTTACATAGATATCATTGAATATAGCATTAGGCACTTTATAACATTTCTTTTTTGTTTAGTTTTGTAACAATCTCATTTAACAGTTTCTCACTGGCAAAACATTTAGTAAACTCATTAGGAAAGTGTTACATTTTATAGGAAATGTGTCAAGAGCATAAATTAGGGTACAAATATAAATAAATAAATAAATAAATAAATAAATAAATATTCTTAGTTCCCACAAAACCAGCTAACAATTTCCAGAAATATTCAATTTAAACTCAACAGTCACAATTTTATCCACATTTTCAAAGTACAAAGTGCCACATTTAAGTGTCACTGCACTCTGGTAGAAAGCAACTGTGATGGTTAAATTACAACATGATTTTCCAGACACACTGATTTTTTTCAGAATAAAGTACAGCATCACTTTCTCTTATTTGTAGAATTGACAAAGTATAATTCTCTATACATTCATATGAGATCATATTCATTTTAAAGTTTCTTGATGCTTATCCACTAAGAACTGAAGCAATTCTAGAGCAAACCAACTGCACTATAGAGGAAAAATAAAAATTCTCAAAATTCCAATTCATTTCAATAGGAATTTTAACAGACATATGGATCACCTGATTTGTCTACACTTATGTACTGATGATGCCACTTTATGTTAGCACACTGACCTGCAGACATGTGGAAGTTAGTTGTATAGGCAATATTTTCTGGTGGATTGCCTTGGCACATAGATGCATAGCAAGTGCAGCCTACTTTGAGCCGTGCAGGCCAATGTGCTGATAATCTGATGGAAAATTGATTTGTATATGAGCCCTGTTGTCTTTCACCACTGATAGCTACTGCACAGTTCATGTTTCAGAGGGGTCATCACTAACGATGTTCAGACTGGTAAAAATGTGGCTCACATACAGGCTTGCTAGAAACATGTCAATTTTTATGAAGTACAGCAACATGTTAACAGTGTATACTCTAAAACAGTCTAAATTTAAAGTTTATATTAGCAAACTGTCCACTTTTGGTTTCTGGAGTCGTTCAAAGCCACACACCAGCCTTTTTTTTGGCACAAACTCACATTGGCACATCCCTACTCATCAGCATGTCTAGTTATAGTGAGTTAATTACTAAGCGGTGAATTGTCACTTTACTCATGATATAGGGGGGTGAATTATTTATTTAATTTACTATTAAATAACTATAAATTACTATGTAATAATATTTACTGTCAGGATTATGAGTCAAGCAAGATACAATTTTGCTGATTTCTTGTGTATATTATTTGTATACATGTGTTAGTTTAACAACAATAATATATATAAACACTAGATTTCATGGTTATTTGATAGCAGAAGAAAATATAGTTTTTCGATTTTATTTTGAAGACCATGGTGTAACTAGGGATGACAGATCAGTTGCAGGGGCTAACAAATTGATAACAAGACCTGTTGGGGGTTAGGCGTGATAAACAAGTGATAAAGCAGAGATAACTTCTCCAGTGATAGCACTTCTCAATTTCCATTGTTATTCTATGGAGCCCATGCACTAAACTTAAAGGGATGGTAATGTTTCATAATAAAAGCAGCTCTAATTAATCATCATAGTATTTGGACTTTGGAAAGTGTTATTTAAATTCTGTCACAGTTGTAGTTCAAGAGTAATTCAATGACAAAGTATCCCCCTCCCGCCCCTTTTACTGATGTAACACTGCTCAGCCAGAGCAGAAGGGAGGTGCCCAGGTAGACTGCAGAGAGGGACAATCTTCAATTAAGATAAAGGGAAAAACCTGAAAAAGTTGTCAAGGGGGGCAGGGCTTTCATTGTTCTCATAGGAAGATGATTGTTCCCTTCTGTTATCTGTCTAGTCTATGGACTGGATTCCACATCTGAGAAGAGATGGCTTACACTAAGTAAAAGGGGCAGGGAGGGGAAACTTTGCTTGTGAATATCTTTCACACCATAAAGGTTTGAGAGATAAGACTTATATCGCTCTTTGTGTTTTTTTAATGCCTACAAAATAAAATAAAGATAAAACAAAGTAATATTATCCCTTTAAGAAATGTTAGTGAATTGGCTCCATAGAATAACATAGGAATTGGAGAAGTGATATGACTGAATAGCCCCCAATATTTCCTTATAACTTGTTCATAATTTAAGAAAGGAATGCTTTAAAAATAATACTATTATAGCAAATCAAGCAAGGCTCATCCATCTGAGGTACATAAACTGACAATAATGTATATATCTATAGGACATCAAAAGATCAAAAGCCTTAAATGTTAGGTATTAGATAAAATTTGTAATTGTAAATATACTTCTCTGGTTTTGACACAACCCTTGTCACTATTGATCAAATATTTAGCAAATTTTCTAATTAATTAATTAGTAGTAGCCATATTAATTCATTTGTGGTAATGCTAATATATTTGTACATGGTGATGCCCTTTTTAATTGCACTAGCAGTTTTATTTTTTTGGCAAACTTTTGAGTGCTCAACACCCTTCTTCAGGTCCAAGGTACTACTCACCAAGTTTGATTTAAATGATGCAGAATGTCAAAGTAAGATATCAATATTTGATATATAATAGTGAAAGCTAGGTATGGGTAGGTAAGTGAAAACCAGAAAAGTCAATAAATCATGATGCATTGTTGAAAGAAAATACAAGGAGGAAAGCTACAGGGATAAACATTATATACATTTCTGGTAATAAGATAAAGATCATGTAGACTTGTTTCTCATGAGACTTAGAGAGAATTACTGTTTTCAGTTTCAAAATCCCCTTTAGGGATCCAGATTATAAAATTGTCATTAAGTGGTATGACTGGGAGAAATAACATCCCACCTTAGTATAGAAATTCCTTAATCAATAATGTATGTTTGTGCTGGCTCATGGGGGTTCATAATTTTTTTTTTTTGGTGAAAGTATTTTACCAGGAAGAATACATTGAGATTGTCTCTCATTTTCAAGTATGTCCTGGACTCATTTTATCTACCTTAGAAAGATGAAAGGCTGAGCTGACCTTGCTGGGACTAGAACCTGCAACCTCACGGTCTGAACAGATTCTACAGCTGGTGCCTTAACCAACTGAGCCATCTCTCCGGCCTAATTTTTGGCGAGTTTTATCAATGTAGCATCCATGGTCACACTTAGTGCATTGAATCATACATTATACATTCTTGGACACACGCACTGGTGTTAAAGGTACCTAAATTGTACATGGCAAATGTCAGATTCATATATGTGTCTACAAAATTTGCAGAGTGATTAGCACAACTATAACTCCAAATAAAAAAGTTATTACCAAATATAAAGGTACCCATATATTTGCATTACTTTTTAATCAAAACATTGCAAATCCCAAATTATTTTGCAGCTTTGTATTCAAGCAAAGAATTTTTCTAGTACGTTATTTGATAACTAGACCATGTGGAATAGGATAGACATTTCAGAGCTTTTCCTGACTACTGAATTTTCTCACTACTTGTTAAATATAGATCTTAGTCACTGGTATAGAATTTTGCAACACAAAAAATTAAGACACTGTCATTTTTTATAAGAACTTTGGTATTAATAACAATACATTAATCTGAATATGACATCAATATACATACCATTATATCTATTGGTATGTAAAACATTTTGTGCATTTGTCAAATTAATAACCTAACACAACTTAAAATAACATAAAATACATATTTGTATCTATGGCTGAGCCATGAACAATGAATATCTGAGCTTTAAAAGGCCACACAGATCACTTCTTTCAAACAGATCCTTAAATATATAAACACACAAAGGAGTGACAATATTAGTCCTACGGTTGCTAAGTGATACCACTTGTAAAGTCATGAAACACAGGCAGTAAAAACAGTACGGAATCCTTAAAACATATGGTAATGTGAGAGGAAAAGTGAAAATTGCTGCTTTGCTCTGAGAAAAATATTTACCTTAGGATCCACGTTTAGTATTTTTCTGTCCCTCTTATTTTTGAACAGTAATCCAGATGAATTTTCTGCAATCACTTGGTAATTTGGACTTGCGTTTGAAGTTGATACATGGCTTTCCCAGTTATAAAAGCTGCAAAAATAAAAGCATAAAAAATGTTATGTTACTGAATATATCACAATTAAAATATATAAAATAATATACAATATTTTATTATAATGGCTTATTT
This sequence comes from Rhinophrynus dorsalis, assembly GCA_037306005.1. NCBI lineage: Eukaryota > Metazoa > Chordata > Amphibia > Anura > Rhinophrynidae > Rhinophrynus > Rhinophrynus dorsalis. The sequence goes on along the minus strand of CM074718.1, from coordinate 247,982,996 downwards.
TGAAATAACCATTAAAATGAACAAAATGAATAAAAGCAATAAGCAAGAGTACATAGTCCAAGAAACAGACTGAACATGGGTGTTTGACAATCATCATGATACATAAAGAAACAGAATCGTAGTAATGACATAGACTTCTTTTCCACTAAGGATGTTGAATAGAATAGGTGGCCCATCCAGGCCTCTCTGAATACATAGTGGAATGCCATTTGGTTGTATATGAAAGGGCTTCCAAAGATACCATAGATAGAAATCACGCTTACTTCCCTTCACAATCAAAAGATGTCCAGAAGTGACATCAGCTCAGAATTGGCAGAAAACATTGGAATCCTGGTACACCCATCTACTGTCTGATCTATAGTTGTCTTCATGGAAGACTTGCGGTCAAAAAGCCATAACTCAGACATGGAAACAAGGCCAAGCGACTCAACTATGCATGAAAACACAGGAACTGGGGTGCAGACAAATGGCAGCAGGTGCTCTGGACTAATGAGTCAAAATATGAAATATTCGGCTCTAGCAGAAGGCAGTATTTTTGCCAGAAGGGCTGGAGATCAGTACAAGAATGAGTGTCTGCAGGCAACAGTGAAGCATGGTGGAGGTTCATTGCATGTTTGGGGCTGCATTTCTCCAAATCGAGTTGGGGATTTGGTCAGAATTAATGGTCTCCTCAATGCTGAGAGGTACAGGCAGATACTTATCCATCATGCATTATTATCATGGAAGCATCTGATTCGCCTCAAATTTATTCTGCAGCATGACAATGATCCCAAACATACAGCAAAAGTCATTAAGAACTATCTTCAGTGTAAAGAAGAGCAAGGAGTCCAAGAAGTGATGGTATGACTCCCACAAAGCCCTGATCTCAATATCATCGAGTCTGTCTGGGATTACATGAAGAGAGAAGCAACTGAGGCTGCCTAAATCCACAAAAGAACTGTGTTTAGTTCTCCAAGATGTTTGGAATAACCTACCTGCCGAGTTTCTTAACAAACTGTGAGCAAGTATACCTAGAAGAATTGATGCTGTTTTGAAGGCAAAGGGTGGTCACATCAAATATTGATTTCATTAGGTTTTACTTTTGTTCACTCACTATGCATTTTGTCGATTTACAGAAAATAAACTATTAACATGTCTATTTTTGAAAACATTCTTACTTTACAGCATTTTTTCACACCTGCCTAAGACTTTTGCACAGTGCTGTATTTATGACCTATCGAACAACAAACAAGTTTAGTTGTGAAGTACAAAATGTATGAAGATTTCCAGGAAGGGAAGGAAACTAAAACATGATCAGATGACTTCTATATCTTCTTCTACAAGATAGCAACCATAATGAGCAGGCGCAAGGCACTACACAAATCATTTGCTTAACTTTCGTGAAACCTGGCCAGTGATGTCCAGTGTATGAATGAGAATAAAAGAAAACCAGCAGATCAGAATAACATACTGTCTGTAAGTTATAGATTAGTTGTACACAGAGTTGCTTGTTCTTAAATGAATTGTGTTGATTGGATGCATATTTGCATACTTCAATAAAAGCTGTCTAAACAAGAAAAAAGATTTAATTTGTGATTTGCTTGACTACCCCATTAGTCTGGTATGACTAATATGAGGCCTAGTCAGTAAGCCTTGACACAATGGCTCTGATCTTAAAAAAAAAAAAAAAAAAAAAAAAAATGTTAGTTGTCACATTTCATTTTCTAAACATTTTGGAGAATTTGAAAAAGCTGTTTTAACATTACTTTCCTATATAACCAATTGTGTTTAAATGTGGTTAGAAAATTTTACATGGTGATATATTCTGAATTTCGTACACTTTTATCCCACTTTTTTATAGTTATCTGTATCATATTACTTGACAATTCATTGGTAACGAACACTACTCTCATATACAAATTTGTGTTTTCGAAAGTTAATCATGAGCAACAACTTGATATGAGCAACATATCAAGTATTAATTCATCTGAAATATGGACAGTCATAGTTTCAGCTCATCTTCTTCAAAAATTACAGCTTAATTTAATTTTTGGTATTATGGACATTTATTAGCCACCTTTAATTTTTTACTTTTATCAGCCATTTCCATTTTGATTGTTGTCTATGGATATTCAGTATAGCTTTTTAGATTGGGTTCTCTTAGACTAACATTGATTTCATCACTGATACCATAAAATTGTCCATTAATAATTTAGGGCATTCCATCACACATGCTTACCTATTTTTTGTTTTGTTTATTTTTTTTACATTGTTTATAATATAACATATCTTAAATGCTAGTAGAATACGTTTTTGTATTTTATGCTTCTGCTTAGTAACTTCTTTTTTATTATGTACCTCTCAATTATTAAACTCAATGTAAACTTTACTTTTCGTTTATTTTCCTTCATCATTTCACACTATTTGTTTGGCACTTTTTATTATTAAAAGTCAAAGGAGTGAGAAGCACTTACCTAAAATGAACAACACTTAATAACTAACTCTTAGCTCTCTTACACTGTTGCAGATTAAACATTTCCATGTATCTGATCCCGCTTGCATAAACACAATCCAGGGGCAAAATGTCAATAAAATCTCCAATGCACAAGAGTATTAGCAAACAGAGATGTCAGTGAGATGCACTACCTAGCACTACCTAGTTACAGCACGTAAGGGATCTATAACTGAAGTATCTTTTACACCTAGGGACACACATCAAGAGTTCCAACAAACAAATTTAAAAGCATGAGAGATGCTCACAGAGAATCAAAAACACTTAATAGCTCATGAGCACTAAATCTTATTTTATCTCTCCTGTGCTATTACAATAGAAGCATTTCCATGTGCATATTAGTCTTAACAAGCCCATAGGAACAGCCCAACCTTAAAATGGCAGGCAAATCCCAGACATATGTTTCAATTTCTGTTTCATCAGTTGGTCTCCATAGACCAGACAACAAGGGCTCCACATCTGGAGCACTCCTTACCTTTAAGGAGCAAGAGAGCTAAAATGAGATTGATTGCTCCTGAGTAGGTAGCATTCCATAGAACAAGCTATTAAAAGATGTTTAATTCTAGGTGGGTGTCCCTCATTTCTTTTACTTTTTTTCAATATTTGTTCATTTCACTTTATCTATTGAGATTCACATTTGAATAATTTATGTGTACTGGTGCAGGATTGTCTTCTGTTTGTATTAATTTAAATGGGTGCTTTAACCCCCTAAGTTATTGAGATGTTTCCAGTGCACTGACCTGCTTGAATTAAGGTTTAAAATTGTATATATGAAGACTTCATTGGGAACTGTCTGTGAGTAGTGTTGGCCAAAGGGTCAGTGGATGGCTGGTTTGGGAGATATTGCTACCTTTTTATGTATTGTAAGCTATCTGAGTGCAGCACAATATGCTAAAGCATGTTAATAAAGTTCTCTTATTTAGCATATTGTACCACACTGAAAGAGACTCACTTTTTTCCCTTAGTGGGAGCTTCCATCTTGAAAGGATTTGAGTGATTATTTATCTTTATCAATTTAATCCTCCTTCTGGTGAAAACTGAGGCTTTGGCAGCCTAATATTTTCTAGATATGTGAGTATTTAATTAAGCAGCTTTAGCTGACCAAGATTCCCCAACTACTAAATGACAAATATCTAAAAATATGAATTTTGTTTTAAAACAAGGAGTTATAGGCATTTAAAAATATATAATGACGCTAAACCTGTGTAGGTATAAGGTCCATGTTAAATCAAAATATATTGAAGGAGTATTTATTTTCCCCTGTGGTGCAGACAGTTTGCCCCAGAGTTTCTCCTCTTTGGCTTCCTGCATTTACAGAGCTCCCTCTTTGTCTCATACACCAGCAAAGTCTACTCATTCCTGTCAAGTGGCCAGCCTTTCAGCTGTCCTACCTATCTACTTGACTGTATAAATCACCTCATGTTTCTCTTGCCCCTTGGCTCCCTCTAGATTGTAAGCTCTCACAAGTAGGGCCCTCTCTCCACTCTCTTTGTGAATTTGTTTGATTGTATATTCTGGCTTCTGTACAGTTCCAAAGAAAATATTTAATTTTCATAAGTAAAAGATCATAATAACAAACAAATAATAGGATATACTTTTCATTTTATTTTACAGTTTTTTGGCTGTTGCTTTGAATATTGTCTTTCTCTTATCAGTCTATTTTAAGAAGATAAAATAGTTTCTATTATTGAAAAATGTCCTTCAATATTAAAAACAAACTTAGGGTTTGTCCTATTCAAAGCCTTTGAATCCTGGAACATATTGTTTTACATCCACTTTTGAGTACCACAGAGTAGAGGCAAATTATAAGTCAACCACAAGGCAGTCTCTTATCCTTTTTATTGTATGAGAAATAAATCATAGGAACATAGTTGATAAGGTTGGAAAAGACATGTGCCCATCAAGTTCACCCTTTGTAAAATTACCTTTATTGAAAAAATATCAACTGAAGCCATTTCTAGTTATGAAGCAGAGTAGAAAATACTTCCTTTACTTTGGTATCAGCATACCTGGGAACTTTTGAAATAAGCTCACTCTGAGATCTTTGACATATTAACCCTTCCCGCTCCCAAGAAAGTAGGCTTTTCATGCTATGTCAATGTGTGGCCTAAACTAGAGACGATCCATTCAGTTCTAATGAAACCTATAACGTGCTGTACTTCGAAGATATCACTTCTTGAACACTCAAAAGGCAAGCAGGACTTCTGCCACTAGCTTTCAGGTAGAAATGTCAATAATCTGGATATTAAATAAGTAGTAAATTGTTGAAAATTAACAGTAGGAAACACTGGACTCTCTCACCCTGAGAATTTGGCCATTCACCCTGAGACCCTGAGATTTGGATCAAAACCCTGAGTCTCAGGGTCAAACCCTGAGAGTTCCCAGGTATGGGTATCAGTATGAACTAAGTCTTCCAGCTGGTAGTGCTGAGTCCTTTCCCAGCATCTCACACCACTGCTGGAACAGGGTGGCTTGACAGTCCAGGAACGCATCAATGTGTGTATTGGCTAGTCTGAAGGGATTACAGGAACAAGCAACTGTAAGTAAAGTGCCAGAGACCATCCCATGAATCCACTGCTCATAGTCCACCATCTCTTCGCCAAATACCATTACCTTCTGACAATCCTAAAGGATGGCATATTCTCCCAGGATGTACATTGCTTCTTGAACACAATCTTGCACAGTCTTGCCAGTTGTGGATATAGTGACTGGTGCTCTGCTCTATAGCTGCCTGATCCCACTGCTCACACAATCTGTGATTAAATGAACAATGTGCTTCTCTAGTGGCTCAGAAATGTTTTTTTATGCCCATGAAAATGAAGGAGATCAGGTGTGATGAAAGTGGTATTTGTGTTTATTCAGCATAAACACAGGGCAGCAAAGTGCAACCAAAACTTGTACCCACCCCTCTGGAACAAACCAATATCGCTAACTCTTTGCTGTGGAATAGTTCCTAATTTGTGTGCTGTGAAAGGAACTCTGTGTTGACCACAGCATACACCTCTCCTTCCTGGTTCCAACCCTGCATCTTTCTGGTAGACTCCTGGAGGGACCTGTAACGGTTTTGTAGGACACTCAGACCAGCAGGTTAGAATAAAACACAGTTTTATTAAAAGACAAGAAAGACTGCCCTCTATAGGCAATACAGAGTAACTGAAATGAACAGTAAAGTACAGATGCCCTCTCAGGCCCAGTATACAGAGAAATAAATATATACTGTCACAGGACAGGCATAAGTAACATACAGGGAACTCAATGGTTAAAGTACATAGAAATCAATCAGTCTCTGTTGTGATGTGTTTGACACACCCATAAGATGGTAAAGGAGCGATAAGTGGTGCTAGATGAGAAAACACCAGTAATAGAGCAGGACAGAGACTACTGCTTATGTAGAGGAAGGGAACTGAGGCCAAAATACTCTGCAAGAGCTTAATGAGCTAGAGCCACTAGCACCCCAACCGGTGCGTGAACGGACAGCAAGTGCACTGCAAGAGCTGAGGATAATAGAGCCAACAGCCCCCACGAGCGTTGTAACGGAGACCAATTATACTGCTTGAGCTTAGCTGTATAGAGCCAATGGCACCCACCCGGTGCGCTTAACGGAGACCAAGGAAACTGCGAGAGCTGAGGATAATAGAGTCAATAGCCCCCACAGGCGTTGTAACGGAAACCAATTACACTGCAAGAGCTTAGCTGTATGGAGCCAATGGCACCCCCACGGGCGCTGTAACGGAGACCAACTACACTGCAAGTGCTTAGCTGGATTGAGCCAATGGCACTCCCACGGGCGCTGTACGGAGACCCAAGGCTCAGCAAGTGTAACAGATGGCTCAGGGTAGCGGAAGCAACGGCTCTGCAAGTGTTAACGGAGGCTCAGTGAATGGAGACAACTGCTCTGCAAGTGTTAACGGAGGCTCAGTGAACGGAGACAACTGCTCTGCAAGTGTTAACGGCGGCTCAGTGAACGGAGGCATGGCTCTGCAAGTGTTAACGGAAGGCACAGTGCTCTGTAAGCGTAAACGGAGGCCCAGAGTAACGCAGGCAGCAGGCTCAGCAAGAGTAAACGGAAAGGCCCAGTACACAGGAGGCAACAACACAGTCAGCCCTGCCACAAGCACAGCGGAAGTCAGAATGTGGCGCAGACAACACTGAAACAGCACACAGCAGGAACACAGGCAGGATCAGCAACGTAGCCGGGTCAGGTCACAGAGCAGAAACGTCAGCCAGGCCGGGTCAAATCACGGAGCAGGATCGTCAGACAAGCCGGGTCAAATCACGGAGCAGGAACGTCAGCCAGGCCAGGTCAAATCACGGAGCAGGAACTAAGGAGCGTAGTCAGACGGGCCAAGTCGGTACACAGGAAGCAGGAACACTGGAACACAGCTACACAGCAACACTGGCTCAGGAACACCACGGAAGGGCACCTGACAGGTGCCAAAGGCCGGGTATAAATAGGCCATACTGGGCAGGCCAAACAAGCTCAGCCAATGGGAGCGCATCACAGCAAAGAGTGACAGAGGAAGATCATGGGCACGTGATAGGACCTCCATTGTTCACTAGAACAATAAAGCCTTATAGATTGTTGGCGGACCCCATGGAGCATCGTTCATTCTTTACTAAAACAATGGGCATGCATTCAGGACAATGTGCAGACACTCTGTTGCCGGTAAACCTATTTCTGTGGGCACTCATTGTCTTCTGGACCACCTCCTTTTCATTCACCCTTGTTCTGTCCTGATTGGTCTCTGAACATTTAAATAACATAATTCTGGTTTTTCTTATATCCTGATTATTCAACCTACTTACATAAGCTAGTCTCCTGTCTCCATTATTGATGCTTGATTCTCTGTTACCTGACATGGGCCTGTACCTTGGACTTCGCCTCCGGTTCTCCCCTGTAACCAGTTCCACCTGTGTTGCTTGAATTCTGGTTACCTGACTCTGGTTTGTTCCTTGACTTTCGCCATGTTCCTGTTTGTACCTCATCCACCTGGCAGTCTCTGTTATCACCCACCACATGCACTTCAGCACCTGCTGCTAGATTCACCAGCTCATCTTATCACGATACCAGCAGAATGCATCGAGAAATCATCTGATCTAGAGTGTCCAGAACATGCATATTGCAGAGTCACCAGTGCATCACAGCTCATCTGATCATGGTACCAGCTTCACTAAGGGTTCATCTGATCTGGTGTTTAGCACTGTGCATGTTCCAGTTTCACCAGTGCAACACCACTCATCCAGTAACTGTAAAAAAACCGAGCATTACAGGAACCCTGCATACTCCAGAGTCACCAGTGCTTTACAGTTCATTTGAACATGGTAGCAGCACCATGAATTACAAGAACTTTTGCTTTACTCAGAGTTTTGGATCCACAGCATCAAGCACAGTGCATATTCCAGAGTACACAGCATTTCTCAGTCCATCTGATAATGGCACCAGCACCAAGCATTATAGGAACTGTTGCTTCATTAACAGTTAATCTGAGAGTTAGTGTCCAGCACTGCGCTATTCGCCAGAGTCACCAGCACCATGCAGCTCATCTGATATATGAAACCAGTATCATGCATTCAGGGAAAATCTTCAGATATGCAAGTCCAATGAATGGACTGTTATTGGCTCTGGTGGCCTTGTCAAGTCCCCAGTGCCAATGAGCAGTCAACAAAATAATGTCCTAATTCCTAAAATGAGCCAGGGATGCAGGCCCTGGATGGCTGGCTGCTCCCAGATACACAGTGCCTGGAAGTCTTCCTCCATCTGCTCCTAAATTTTCCCCAGAGCACCAGGAAGCAGATGCCCAGTTGCTCCCAGTCAGGTGCCCAGTGATTGGCAACTGGCTCTCTTTTGCTATCAGCTAGTCTTTGGGGACGGCTGTCCCGATATAATGCTCTCTTTACAGGAAGCAATGGTCGGAATGTTGCCTGTAAATTAGACATTTGTGAAAATCTGCTCTTTTTGCCTTTTGAGCAAATTCCATGAAAAGTGCAGTTTTTTCAATGACTGAAATTACTGATTTTATTCTCTATACAATATGTGAACAGAGCTAAATAACTGATATATATGACATTTCCAGTGATACAATATAAATAAACTAAAATAATAAGAACAAGTATACTGTATAACTGGAATAAGCTGCTTTTCCTAAAAAGGTACATCTTCCCTAATTGAAAACTCAGTGAAATACATAAAGATATTAGATATTAGAGAAAAGCAATACTATAAGAAATATACAATAAGTGAGCACGGATAGAAATATAAAATTACCTGATAAGTTAGTTTCTTAGAATATGAAGTAATGAAGATGTGGTGACAATAAGGTGGGATGAGGAGAAATCCAGTGGATTCATAATATAAACGTCATAGCATTCAAAAGAGAGCGAAAGCCCTTTCAAATCAGGGAAAGAACCCCATTGCATTATATGTAAGGGGAATACAAGTGCTGTTACGAGTCAAACTAAGTGTGTATGTTTCCATTTTTCTTTTTGAGATGCTTATGAGAGGAATTACAACTGACATCAGTTGATATTTTCATTATGAATCCATTGGATGTTTTTCATTTCAACATCTCCATCTCATTATCACCTGCTCTTCATTACTTCATATTCCATTGGGCTAACAGGTCATGTAATTTTATATTTCTATCTGTGCTCACTTATTCTATACTAGTTGAAGAGCCTGTTACACGGGCCACAGTGCCACTGCCAGGTGGTCGTGGGGCAGCCATGCACAGTAGAGACTGCCCACGCGGTGGCTGATACAGTGCCAGCCGGTCTTGGTGCAGTCATACTCAGTATGACTGCCCGCTCCTTTAGATCGCTCCACTCTGCATCAGCCTCATCACTGGCAGTCTCTACTAAGCATGACTGCAGCACGCGCAGCAGTCACTACTGCGCATGACTGCATTGTTACACACGTTTTAGCTAATTATTATATAGGATTTGCTATACTATTAGCACTCTATAATGTCTATGATTACGTTTTCTATGGGCTCCTGGCATGCTGACTATACTAGGGGTGACAGTTTCCCACGTGTTTTCAGTCTGTGCTTGGGAGAGAGAGAAAGAATCTGAATTTTTGACGGTAGAGGAAAAAAGGCCAAAAAAGAGAGCTCAAGTTGCTTCATAGGACTATTGGTGGTAGCTAGTTGTTCTGTGTATATTGTGTGTGTGTGTGTGTGTGTGTGTGTGTGTGTGTGTGTGTGTGTGTGTAAGGAGAGGTAAAAAGATATTGACAGTGACAGCGGCTTAACACAGAGGCGTACATCCTATATTATTTTCAGACTGACAAAATATCACAGATCTGTTGTGTACTTTACAGTGCAAATCAGCACTACATTCATTATGTTCACAAAATGTGCTGGTTCAGGGGTTAACGGAAAGGAAAAGGAGGAGTCCATTGATGTGTTGTTGGTGGTAGTAAACAAAAACTGACTTGGGCCATGGTTGCTACATCTTGTGCAATGTTGACAATCCTCCTCCTGAAAAGGTTGTTTGTAAAATTGACATGAAATGTTCCACCACCACCAGTAATAGTACTAATCATTTTAGCAACATTAAAGACAGACAAGCCACATTTAACTGTTGTTGCCAGGGAAGAGTAGGATTTAGAAGTGAGATTAACGTCTGCATCAGACAGTGACATAAACAAACTATTGGGCAATGTTCTATTATTTCCCTAAGGAAGTTTAAAAAAACTAGAAGACTGTGAAAGTAGTGAGGAGGAAGCAGATAATGTTGCTGATGATGAACCAGTTATTGTTGATGCTCCCGTTTTTCTCATATAGATAAAGTAGAACATAAGTGCAATGATTATATGTCCAAAAAAGTAGCTGAAAGGAAAAGGCTCAGTCTTCCACAGCTGAAAAGTAGCAATATACATGTTTATAAACTATTTGAGAGATGAACTGGAAAGTTTGACTTTGGATGAGTAAACATGCATAGTAATATATAATCATCATCTTGGCCATGATCATCACTATTGCCATCATCCACAGCCCTAGCCATGAGTGTTTTGCTGCCGTTAGAAGTATAGCACCACTGACCCACACTGCTAGTACTTTTGCAACATCTAGCCTCAGTAGCAGTAGTTGTAGCGATAGTAGTAATAGTAGTAGTAGTAGTCCATCAGAAACCCATCAGTCTATGAAATCAAAAGTACAGAGATACTTTACTCAAGACCCATAAGCTAAACATGTTGCTATGGGTTGTCTAGGGAAAAAAACATGTGAGCAGAAGGTAAAAGTAATATCACATCTAGGTACATACTCAATGAGACCCCACCAGAAGCACCACCACATGTCTGATTGGGAGACAAACCAGCAGCACGTCAGATGTTCCAAAGCTAACACTTCAGAACATCAATGGGGTAGAGGCACACATAATGGTAGTGTAGTAGATGTCTCACTGGATACAAATAGATTTTATTTTTTAACAATAACACCCATGTCTCCTACTACTGTTCACAAATGCAATGGAGGAGGATGACTTTGAATTGTTTGGAGGTGACATTTCATTCAGTCCTGAAACACACTACTGCCACCACCTCCACCCCCAGTATTCATATTGTTAAAGCATTTAAGTTACACAGTTCTTGATCTATGAGATACAAACACACTTTCACTCATTTAGCAGAAACAAGTCACAAACTGCACAAAAATCATCCAAAAGTACACCTATTGATTGTCAAATTTGCCAAAATTTTGAAGGCTGTCTTATTCTTTTGCTGAAAACAGACTTAAAAAAAAATAATATAATGGGATGCACTACGCTGGTATATCCCAACCTTAGTTATTTTTCAAGGGTATTAGTCACATGGGATGTGTTGAGGATTGTGACAGCCCTATCTGCTAGTGGGATCTAACTCTTCTATAACATCACTACAGGACGGAGGTTTCCTTACAGCTCTGTACGAGAGCCAGAGACCCTGATCGGAGACAGGGGTTAAGAATCCTCAGCATGCTGAGTTCGATCACCAGTAAGTGTGAGTGCAATTTCATATCTATCCTGTCATTGTTATTGCAATATTACACTATCAGGCGCCCTCTCTGTTTTTTGTGTTCTCTAATCTCAATAGAACTTTGTTCTCTGACTTGGGGCTGAATTCAATTGCCACCATTATGAAAAGTAAAGTTAAGTCACAGGTATTCTATTACCTGCAATGTGACACTCTACCGAAAGGTAGAGTGTCACTCAAAGGATTAATATACCTAAAGCGAACACCATGCCATTAAAATTAAACACTAACCTATAAGTCTGCACCCTGTTTAATTTTTCTTCTGTAAGCTTCTTTTTCTTCTTCTTTCTTCATCTGTAATGTTGTTTGTGCCCTCAATAAAAGAAGATTAAGAATTACATTCAATGCCCCCCATTAAAAGCCCTCATTGTGGGACCTTTCAAGCCATTGCTTGATCCAAACTGAGAGAAATTTGAACAGAGACTGGCTTTTATATGGCCAGTCTCTGTTCAAAAATATTCCCACTCTCCCACTGGCTGGGAGGTATGGTTACACAGGGCAGGGAATGTGCCCTGCAGTAACCACACCTCCCAGGCAAATAGCTTCTAGCTGTAGGGGTCACAAATCTGTGTTTCATCATCACTGACTAGCTGGAGGGATGACAAAACACACATTTGTGACCCCGTCAGCATTGGCTGGGGGGTGTGGTTACTGCAGGGCATGCTCCATGCCCTACATAACCCCATATCCCAACCAATGGGATTGCGAACATTTGTGAAAAAGAATGGCCATATAAAAGCCAGTCTCTGTTCAAATTTCCCTCTGTTTAGATTGGGCAACAACCCGAAAAGTATCGTAATGGGGTCTTTTTGTTTTGCCACCGGTGGACCTTTAATGGGGGCATTGAGTATAATGATTATTCATCATTTATAGGGGCACAAACAACTTTACAGATGAAGAAAGAAGAAAAGGACAGAAGAAGAAAAGAAGAAGCTAGCATTAGCTAGTTTCCTTTGATATTCCCATTTTGCACGCTATTTAGAGTGCGTTATGGGTACAAACAGCTACAACGAACGTTGAGCCATAAGTCATGTTCTGCTTCGTAGTTTATGCTTGTAGGGTAATTGAATTGGAACTCATTTTTGCTCTATAGTGTCTTTTACGGGCCCAAATTGAATCAAGCCCTTGGTAAATAAATCTGTGTAATTAATCACATGTGCAGAAAAAAATCACCTCTCTTTACCGTCTTGTTCCTCTAAAACTAAGATGGCCGAATATTGATAAGGAGGAGTAATCATGGGATAAAACAATGGCGCTTCTTAGAAAACAAAATGTAAAGTTTTATTTTTAATTAATAAACAAAACTATAGGTCTGCTTTAATTTAAGAAAGCTCAAAAGCTAAAATAAGTTTGCATACTCATGTTTAGTAAGACCAAAAAACTAAGCAGTAATATTTAACATTTGGATGGTAGAGAGGTCTTCAAAGCATTGTGAAGCAATGCATCGGAGGCCACTTTAGCAGACAGACATTAAGGGGGCTGTTAATTTATACTTTTCATAGAGTCTAGCAATGTCTTAAAATGACCCTGGGGAGAAGAGATCAGTTGAAGGTGGAACGTTTCAGAGAAACAGGGATTTGCTGTAGAGAATAGGTAGACAGAATAAATGGCACTCTTACCCATATAAATATCCTCGTGATCATATTGGACACACAAAGTGTAAGACAGAGATAAGGCATATAAATGTTGCAATTTTCTTGCATATTAACTATTAATTTTTTATGAGCAGACTAGCTGAACAGCCCGTTACACGGGCCACAGTGCCTCTGGCAGCTGGTCGCGGGGCAGTCACGCGCAGTAGAGACTGCCCGCGCCACTGCTGATACAGAGCTGGACGCTCCTTCGGAGCGCCCAGCTCTGTATCAGCCGCAGCGCGGGCAGTCTATATTGCGCATGACTGCCGCACGCGCAGCAGTCTCTACTGCACATGTCGGGCGTTACACACAACTTAGCAAATTATTATATAGGATATAGTATAAATTGTACCTGCTCATTTCACAATGTGAATGTGCAAGGATAAGCCCCATAAATATTGCATACTCAAATAATTATCCTAGTCCAGACTGGTGTGTCTCATACTAGGCAATCAGAATGAATATCCATACATGAACCATGTAAGTTTTTATTAATGGCATTTCGTAGGAACTGCCATGCAATAGGCCTTATGCACAAAAAAGAAGAGTGAAGAAATTCAGTTGCACAATAATGGGGACTGCTCTAGCATTCAACGACTTAAAGCATAAATAACAGAGCTTGTATTAAGTGGTGATGAGTGCATGCATTGTAACATCATCACTGGAATATTGCAAATGTTGCATGATAACACCATCCGGAGGTAAGTTTTGCAATTATTTTCTCCATGTGGGAATTTCTGTGTAAAAGGGGATCTATCACCCCAGTACAAATGTTTGTTAAATGTTAGATTACCTAGCCATTAGGTGGAATTCTTTAATTTTTTTTTTTTTTTTAATTGTCTGTTGCCAAAAATTAACGTTTAAAGACTGCAGTTCCGTATAGACTGCGGGTACAGCTCTATACCCGCAGTCTGTAACATTGCCTCCACTCCCCTCCCTCTAGCCAGAATCCTCCGATGATGGAGGCTTCTGTCTGTAAGCCGGAGCGGTCTCATTGGCAGAGATCCATATCTAGCCAATGAGATCGCTCCAGCCTACAGACAGAAGCCTCCGTCATTGGAGGATGCTGGCTAGAGGGAGGGGAGCGGAGGCAATGTTACAGACTGCGGGTATAGAGCTGTACCCACAGTCTATATGTAACTGCAATCTTTAAACATTAATTTTCAGCAACAGACGATTAAAAAATACATTCAAGAATTCCACCTAATGGCTAGGTAATCTAACGTTTAACAAACATTTGTACTGGGGTGATATATCCCCTTTAAGGAGCAATATAGCCCCTTTTCTGTCAAAATTTGATATAGGAGAAAATCAGATCTACATATCTTGGTTAATGCACCAGCTGTAGAATCTGTTCAAATGATAAAGCCGCAGGTTCTAGTCCCAGCAAGGTCAACTCAGCCTTTCTCCCTTCTAAGGTCAAAATATCCTTATCAATCAAGGAAAATATTATTTGTTCCTTATAATGCAGATGATTTGCTCCAGAATTACTCAGGTTTTCTTTTGTGCATAAGGTCCAAATGTCCATATTCATAAAAAACAAACTGGTTATTCTAGAGTAAACCAACTGCACCACAGGGGACAAAAATTCCTAAATTGCATTGCAGCTGAATAGAGATTTTTAACCCCTTGAATGACAGCAAGGTCTCCAGTGCATTGCTTTGCAAGGCATTGGAGACCTCTCTAGCATACAAGGGGTTAAAACTCCAGTTTAATTGAACAGGAAGTTGGTTTACTCCAGGCAGTTGGTTTACTCCAGAATAATTGAACATAATTACTCCAGAATAACTCAATGGCCCATATATAAATATGGCCATTGAGTCTTACTTATTACACTTATTGCTAAAAGTATTTCTCTGAATAGTGTATCGGGGCATAGTAACAGGGGGTGCAGATGTGATGAAGATCAGCATCAAAGGAGGCCCATAAGCCCCAGAACCCCGAGGTTTCTAGTTATGACCCCATGAAAATATTTTTGTGTTAGGGGCCACAAGCAGATTTTTACACCTGGGCACTCCAATGACTACTTATGCCACTGTAGTGTATATAAGTATGTAATTCATATGTGGAAATACTCTTGACCATCGATACACACTCAGAGCTATTTTTTATCAACAATCATGGCAAATAGCAGTAGAGGGCAACATCTCTAATTTTCCTTTTTTTAAAATAAATGGTTGCATATGCATTGATTTTCTGAGTGTTTTCTGAAAACACAGGCCAGCTGACCAGCTCTTTGTGTCCTTAAGGTGACACAGTAATCTAAATCAGAGGACACCACTTAATTGAGGCCTATATTCACACCATGTTCCTCCCTGAGTCATAATGGGCTTTGTGGTTTGGCAAATGATTAATCATTTCAGTCATTGTGGGAATAAAATATGCAGTAGTGAACTTAATCCAAGGTCAATTATTCGTAATCAGTATCCAGCAGCCATTATGTCAGTACCACATGTAATACATATCAAAGCCTGGTGTTTGAGATATATGGTTTATTCCATTTCATATAAAGATGCCTCATCTATGACATATGAAGGCCATTTTTGCAGCTATAGATAACTAGAGCGAAACTATTGCTCTTTTATAATAAACTCCATGCTAGACAGAGATCAAAGTAAAAATACAGAAACAAATGTACTGCTTCCCTTGGGTTTTACACATGATTGCTCAAATAAAGCTGAATAAACATATTTAGAGATTGGTAATGTCTTTGACATAATAATAATGTAAAACAGAAACATGATAGAACTTAGATACAATTTTCTGCATAAGCTCTGCATGTATTAACGTTTGCCAAGTATGTGCACTTGTCTTATCAGGCTTGGGGCTCTGGTGAATTGCATATTGAAAGCAATTTGTTTAAAATGATTGCACCCTTATTAGACTGATGCTGTTTCCAAATGAGTACACAGTAAAAGTCTGCTAATCGTATGGATAGCAACTGCATGAATTGGCTGGTAAGAAGAGAACTGAGATCAAGATCCTATTTTATTCATAGCGACATAAATGTTTCAATTATCACTTAAAGTGACTTTTAGGATCAGAACTGAGGACTCTGCAAATAATCATACAAAGAAAATAATTAAGTCTAAATGCTACATGTTGGCTGAAGAATAACATGATGGATTGGGCATTGAGCCATCCAGTTACAATAATCATACATTAATGCTTCTTAAATAATTTATACATTTTATTACTTGTCCTGGAAAATCATATAGAAGCCAGTCCTGGCCCCCAAACCGCTCCAAAAGGCATCTATGATACACAGTACTCTACTCAAAATGTATTAAATAAAAACATGATATTGTTAGTTCAAACCACAAGTCCTTATTCTTAGGATTGTATATTAAGAGGTATGTCTTTAAACTTTATATAAAGAGGTGTGACTCTGGGGGATAGTCATGGTTGTTGCAAAGAAGCCAGATGTCTTCCTGGTGCTACAGCTCACAGAGAGAGAAGACGCATTTTAAAAATTGTTAAGGAAGAGAGACAAGATGGAGAGTTGGATTTCATAGTCCATTTAGGGACAAATGATTTGGCTTGCAGTGAGGTGAGTGAGGTAAAATATGTTTTGTATAAGCTATGCAAAGATCTGCAGCAAGTTGTTTCTTCTTTATGTTTCAGAGGTTCTGTCAATGTATAAGGAAGATGATGGTAGGATGCAACAGCAGGCACAAGAGTGGTCAGGAACTAGGCAGAAATCGGCAGCAAGATGGCTCAAACAGCAATTAGCCCACAGAACACAGTGACAGTGTGCTGGAGCAGGGAACTGAGGGCCTAATATACCCCATCACGTTCTATGTCACACGCATGCGATGTGACATCCTAACAACGAGGAGACAGAACTCGGAAGAATGGCCCGAGTCGGAGGTGCAGGACACAAATAGGCCAAATGGCAAATCATTTATGTAAATTAGATGAATGGACAAGACTGTGGCAGCTGCAGTTTAATGTTGATAAATGTAAAATAATGCAATTGGGACTTAAAAATCCAAAGGCAGAATATAGTATTAAGTGTACTGTGCTGTCAGAGACAACAGAGGAAAGTGATTTGGGAGTAATTATTTCTGATGACTTAAAGGTAGGCTGGCAATGTAACAAAGTGGTTGGGAATGCAAGCAGGGTACTGGATTGTTTAGCTAGGGGCATTAGTAGCAGAAAAAGGGAAGTGATCATGCCACTCTACAGATCTCTAGTTAGACCTCACCTAGAATATTGTGTACAGTACTGGAGATCCCATCTCCAGAAAGATATAGATACTCTAGAGAGAATTCAGAGAAGGGCTACTAAAATGGTGGCTGGTTTACAGGAAAAGAAATATCAGGATAGACTAAAGGATCTGAACATGTATAGCTTGGAGGAGAGAAGAGAGAGAGGGGATATGATAGAAACATTCAAATACATGAGGGTAATCAAAGTGCAGGAGGGAAGTACATTTTAAAGGAATAAAAATGTTAGGACAAGAGGCCATAGTCTAAAACAGTGGTTCTTAGTGACTACTAACAGGTCAGGATTTGAGAATTTCCTTTTAAGAGCACAGGTGAGTTAATCAATATGACTGAGCCTCTGATCAACACACTTGTGTTCTAGCAGGGAAATTCCTAAGACATGTCCTGTTAGTGGCCACTGAGGGCACAGTTGAGAACATCTGGTCTAAAACTAGAGGGACAGAGGTTTAAATGTAATGTAAGAAAGTAGTTAAGGACCATGGAGGTTTTTTTTCCAGTAATGGATTCAGATGTCCCCGAGCGGCGTACAGCCATGTGGAGACCACTGAATTCCATGACATGCCAGGACCGTCATGGGTCCTTAAAGCACGTTTGTCCATGACGGTCCTGGCATGTCATGTGTCCTTAAGGGGTTTTTTCTGGGTGCACATCCCTACAGCATCGAACCTTAGTGCATCTTCCCCCTGGAGTTGAATTTTACTACTCAACTTTTTCTGCTGTGTGCTTTCAAAATTTCCTTTTTCTAAAATTTTGAAGTTAAAGGTGCAGTGACTACTACAAAAAAGTTGAGATAAGGGGAGGAAATAAATATATATATATATATATATATATATATATATATATATCTGCAAGACACACAACAATATTAAAATCTATTTCTCTTTTGCCATAGCAAAACTAGAAGTTTGTCAGAGACATTTCTCTAAATTTCTCCTTGCCTGATGACATCAGAGGCTCAAATCTCAATTCTCCTCCTTCATATTTCTTTCAGTCGATTGGTTATGATCATCAAGAAGTGTGCTCAGCTTGACAAAATATTGGTCACAAATAGCATCAATGATCATGAGGTCAAAGTGTGCTTGATTAATTAAGATATTAAATGAAAAATGTTTGATCATGTAAGCAAACCATGTTCAAACAAAACATATGGGCAACAAAAAAGGTTGAATGTGTTTGCAAAGCTCACTTGAGCAAGCAAAAAGTGTAATTAAAAAGTATGATTGTTTGATCAAATTGTGTGCCTGACTCAACTAAAGGTTACACTACACAAAATTCTGTCTATCTATCTATCTATCTATCTATCTATCTATCTATCTATCTGTCTATTGATAGAGAGAGAGATGTGTTTTTGTCTTTGTTAAGAATCTCTCAAGCAAGAGGCTATCAATCTAAACAGAGAGAGAGAGAGAGAGAGAGAGAGAGAGAGAGAGAGAGAGAGATGTATGAATATGTCTCTGTTAAAAATCTTTCTTGCATAAGTAAAAAGTGGGCAGGTATACTGTCATGTTTTGGAGCTTTAGGTGTGGTCTGATATGAACACATAAATTAATCAAAGAGGGAAAAAATTAAATCAACTGCAAACCTGCTCTGGAATGAATGATACAAAGGAAACAGAAGGTTATGGGAAATGCCTTTGGTTTAAAGATCGATTAACTGGTTGGGAAAAAGAATGAGCCAATTTAAACAAGGGCAATTTAGATTTCTGTGTTTGAATGAACCATTTCCAAGGCTATTTCCATAGAACATTTGATAAAGATGTAACTAAAAAAAAATTACAAATGTTTTTGGAACAAATCCTTTCATTTCTGAAAAATCCAAAGAATGATTGTTAAGGTTGAGGGAATAATTAAGTCACAAACAAGTGTAAATTTTGTTGTTTAACATCATAGTATGTGAATGGGTTAGATAACATGGTTTTAACCCTTTGAGTTCCAGAGGGGTATGTACTGAACTGTAAATCAATTCATACAGTACCACTATGGCACTCAAAGGGTTAATGGCCAAAAGTTCTCCCTACTAGCGAGGAGAGGAAAGCATTACCTATGCTGCACTCCAGAATGTATCCGTATAATAGGGGTTCTACATTTGGGGACCCATGGGAGGTTAAAAAAACAAGAAAAAAAACAAAACAAAACAAAAAATCTACTGTTAAGACTTAATCCTTTACTGGAAAATAATAATGATAGGTTTTCTATAGGATTAAACCAGCATCTCAAGAATTGACCTTAAATGCCACCTAGCAATCTGTGTAAGTAAATGAATTTTCATTATTATTATTATTATCATCAAAATATTAAACCGCTTACCTGGATGTAAAGCACACACAGGCATATACACTAATCAGGACTGCATACAGGGGCGTCCACAGAAATTTTTCCAGGGGGGATGGGGGGCAAAGCCATAATATGCCCGTTAGCTTTATATGGAGTGGGCAAGTATAGGGGAGACAAGTCCCCCCTCTTACCCCCCCTCTGGACACTTGCATCCCCCTCTCCAGATGCCCATGCATTTTTTTCACAGTGTAACTCGAGATGGACGAAAAGTCCCTATTTTTGCAATACATTTCTTCCTGTTCTCTACTCCCAATGTATTTATCACTAGAACTTTGCTATTTTCATCTACGCTTTCTTGCTGTAGTACTGAGTGTCAGACTCAGTATGTGTGGTTTTATGTCTACCAGTTGGACAAAGCTGTGGTGTCAGTGTTTTCAGCTGCTCTCTCTTTCTCTCTCTTCCACCACACACACCAATAATTCAGTAAACTAAGTGACACATCCTTTTATACTGAACTAGCTGAAGAGCCTGGTCGCGGTGCAGTCATGCGCAGTAGAGACTGCCCGTGATGTGACTGATACGGAGAAAAATTTTATCCATCCTTATTTATAACCCTTTAGGAGCCAGAGGTTGTTCAATACATTGTGAAGCAATGCTATGCACATCCTTCTGGTCCTTTAAGAGTTGGAGGTCCTGTGGTCCTGCTACAAATTGTCATGTCTGCCACCATGGCCTTAACATCCACAACTTATTGTGATGTTATCTCTTTAACCCCTTAAGGACCAGATGATGTGCTATGACCATCATGGTCCATATACCCTTAAGGACCGGTGACGGTCTTAGCAGGTCACATACTTTTTACTTAACGGGGCCTGAAATTGACCACTCCAAGATTGGAGCGATCTCTCTTAGGCAACAAAGCAGCATGCCGGTACGCATAACAGGTCACGTGTACCGGCACGTCAGCAAGAATCAAAGTGGTCCTTAAGGGAAGGTAACTTCCCTGGACTGCTGGTCCTTAAGGGGTTAACAAAAGTTCAAGGTGTAAGGACCTCAGGAACCTTGTCTGGAGAGCCTTACTGATTATAAATGACTCTTGGGCACCCTCATTTAAAGTGTCTACTGCTGTCTGACTAGTCCAGCTTGCTCCTGCTCTTGTATTTTCTGACTCCAAGCCACCTTCATTGATGATCATGAACTCCAAGGGTTCCTATGTCACCTTCTGTGGTGTTCTTTGACCAAAATATATACGCTCCACCAGCAGCTATCTGCAGACTCCAAGAAGCCTCCAGCAGTGGTCATAGTAACATAGTTCAGGAAGCTGCAAAAAAGATCATCCAGTCCAGCCCATGCCAAATCACCCCTCTTGATCCAGTGGAAAGCAAAAAGAAACCCAATGAAGCCATTTCCAATTAAGGCCCAAGTGGGTAAATAAATGGCAGTCAGATATTTCCCTTGCTCAACATTCTATCTGCTTTGAAGTCAACTGTAATAATTCTCAATATTGTTCTACAACCACAGCATCCTGAGGCAAATAATTCCATAACATTACTGCCCTTACTGTAAAAAATCCCCGCCTTTGTTTTAGTCAAATGCACCTTTCCTCTAGTCTTAATGTATGACCTCTTGTTCTACACTCAGCTCTTTGAGTAAATAGTCCATTGGAGAGTTCTTTGTATTGAACTCAAACATATTTGTAAACGGTAGTCATATCACTCCTTAGACATCTCTAATGTAAACAAACCTAGTTTGGCTAGTATAGCTTTATAACTCAGATCCTCCAATGCCTTTATCAGTTTTGTTGCATGTCACTGCCCTTTTTCCAGTTCAATTTTTAAGAACTGGTGCCCAAAACTGTACTCCATATTCTACATGAGACCTAACCAAGGATTTATATAGAGATAGAATTATATTTGCATCTATAACCTTTTATTCCAGGATGGTAACCTATTTTCTTTTTCAGTAGCTGAGTGACTCTGCACACTGCTGTGAAATATATTGTCTATCAGTACTCACAAATCTAACTTTAATGAGGATTTCCCTGGTAGTTTCCCATTTTGTGTATATGTAGCATGTTTGTTTCTACAGCCCAAATATATAACCTTATATTTATCAGTACTCCTAAATTTTTCTCTAACGAGGATTCCCCAAGTATTTTGCCATGTAGTGTATATGTAGCATGTTTGCTTTTACAGTCCAAATGCATAAC
Source organism: Rhinophrynus dorsalis (assembly GCA_037306005.1). Classification (NCBI taxonomy): domain Eukaryota; kingdom Metazoa; phylum Chordata; class Amphibia; order Anura; family Rhinophrynidae; genus Rhinophrynus; species Rhinophrynus dorsalis. The sequence continues at coordinate 247,961,147 of CM074718.1, read as the reverse complement.
CTTACATTTATCTACATTAAATGTCATCTGCTACTTTTCTACTCTCTCGCTCAAGTTATCTAAATCGTTTTGCAGAGAAAAAACATCCTGCTCTGTATGTATTTCCTTAAACAGCCTTAGTGTCATCTGCAAAAATCGAAACATTACTTTCAATTCCCAACTCTAGATCATTATTAAGCAAATTAAAAAGCATTGGGCCCAGGGCTGAACCCTGTGTCATCCCTCTTACAACTTTAGACCAACTTAAAAAGGTTCCATTTACAACAACTGTCTTCCATCTATTATTTAACCTGTTCACTATCCATGCACAGATATAACATCCTAAACTGAAGCCTTTTAATTTATACAGTAAGCTGTTGTGAGGCATTATATCAAAGGCTTTTGCAAAATCCAAGTATATTACATCAGCAGAAATCTATTGTCCAAATTACTACTTACCCTCTTGTAAAATGCAAGTCAATTAGTTCAACATGATCTATTTTTCATGCTGGTTACTACTACTAATATTGTTTGTCTTCACATATTTCTGAATGTTGTCAGTTAGTAGCCCTTCTAATATCTTACCCACTATGGAATGCAAGTTACCCACTACAGTCAAGCTCACAGGTCTATAATTTCCTGGTTTGGACCTTGTCCCCTTTTTGAACTATGGTAATACATCAGCTTTTCTCCAATCACAGAGCACTATGCCTGATGAAAGTGAATCAATAAATATTAAGTATAATGTCTTGCTATTACTCATCTATGTTCTTTAAGTACCCTTGGTGCTTTATACATCATAACCTTTTCATGTCTCTTTTGGACCGTGTCCTCAGTAAACCATGTGCATGATGAAGGAAATTCTGTGGTTTTGCCTGTTTGCCCATAGCCTATCATTGTCGCTTCCTTTGTATATACAGAAGAAAAGAATGTGTTTAAGGTATCCACCATGGCCTTATCATCACTAATAAATTCACCTGCATCAACCCAGCTGCGATTGTCCTAGCTACGTACGCCTCCTCCTGAGGTAGTCTTCGACCTAGCTGCCTATGCTGCCCCCCAGCAGCAATCTCCAGGCATCACACCCCTCCCTCGGCAGGTGACCAAGCTGTATAAAACATCTCCAGCAGCTGTCTCCAGCCTCTTAGTTCCTTCCTGCTTTCATACCCCAGCTTTGTCCATTAGCTGCGTCGATTAGCACAGACTCTGGTATCTAGTCTCAGAGTTCTCTATCCAGCATTCTCCAGCATCGCTCCCAAGCTATAGCTGATGGTGGGCTTCACAATGACTGGGAGGTTGGCAGTTAGTATATCTAACCTGCCTTCTCTTGCAGAGTGATCCTTAATCTCTTCTGCTCTCCTTCTGATGCCAGATTAAATCCCCGGGTTCAGGGTCTGTGTTTCTTAGGACTACCTACATCTTACAGGTCCGTCTCTTGGTTTGGGCATTTGGTGTGACAAAATAGCATAATTCATAGGAGCCACTAGGATCTTCTGGAAATAGTAAGGTATGTGGGGTTATCATTAGGAAATGTTAGTTCTCCTTTAACCTTGTATATTCTTCATGCACTCACAGGGTTAGTATGTATTCTTGGGAAAACAAATTCTAGTGCAACTATTAACATACATTTGAAATATATTTCTATAACACAGAAAACAATATTAGACAATTTGTTTCAGCCTGCAGAATACAACAGGACTAAGAGGAAAAAAATGAGTATCTTTAAAATATCATTGTAAATACTGGAACATTAAAATAAAGGCTGTTGTTGGGGCAGCTAGGATCCCACTTGGGTTCAGCAATTGTTCTTCAGTGGGGATCAGCCTCCTAGGAACCCTTAAAGAAACTAAGCCCATGGAAAAGTATCCTGAAAAGCTGGTCCATGCTTACCACTAGTGGCATGATTCTCATGATTACTGACTGAATACAATCATGTCCCAGATATTAATGTTTTCAGTTTTAATGTATCTTTCACAGAAATAATATGTAAACTACTATATAATAAGGAGTAATGTGAAAAAAGCATGCATGTAATTGGGCATGCGATATATAATGTCTTACCCCTACTGAAACCAAAGGGCTTAAGCATATCAGTACACTCTTTAGGCCTGGATTAAAGGGGAACTTTCACCCCGCAATAACTTAAGGTTCACTTATTGCACACCTGGCGACTAGCTGCTTAGCAGCGCTAGTCGCCAGCAATATTACCCGGTTCTTCAGATATCGGCTTTTTGCCGATGGTGACAGGAGCAGGAAGCACGGACGTCTCTTCACAGTGACGTCCGTGCGCCTGCGCTGTCAGTCCCTTTTGCACAGTGTGGTGCAAAAGGGACTGACAGCGCAGGCGCACGGACGTCACTGTGAAGAGACGTCTGTGCTTCCTGCTCCTGTCACCATCGGCAAAAAGCCGATATCTGAAGAACCGGGTAATATTGCTGGCGACTAGCGCTACTAAGCAGCTAGTCGCCAGGTGTGCAATAAGTGAACCTTAAGTTATTGAGGGGTGAAAGTTCCCCTTTAACTTCCAGCTAATACTCCTGAGCTAATACCATATATTCATTATGGCCATAACTGGTAATAACCATAAACCAATGAACTATAAGCATATGACATAGATAACTAAATAGGTGTGGCAGATTTGATTCCATTGTGATGTCCCTAACGATATGACTCTCTTAAGTTATAGTTAGTTAGTCAAACTGCACAGAAAGACATCAGAAAGTAATAACAAGTTTTTCAATATATTAATATAATTGATAGAAACCTACTTTTTAAAATGCTGACCCATCTGAATACATACTTCTGAAAATAATTCCGATTTACTTTAAGAAAATGATACTTGTGGGGGCTTGGGATCTCTCTTTCATATCTGGTGGAAGTGTCCAGTTATCCAAGCCTTCTGGAGCCGTCCACGAACTGATACGCCAACTCACCACAATCTCTCTTCTCCAGGATCCATTGATTCTAGTACTGGGTGCTCCCAACCCTGGTACTCCTCGTCCATTGCAGACTCTGACTAGACACATACTTACAGGGGTATCACAGTTGTGCTGGTCCCCAGTGGTTCCGTTTCTCACCTAGATCTTTTCTAGATGATGGAACGACTTACCTCGATCCTTTCTGGTTCTCTCCTTCTTCATTTTGAACTATGGAGCATGTGGACACTTAACCGGGAGTCCATAGAAGTTGAGGGAATGTAATGCTGCCTTCCTCTGTTCCTGTGCTTTTTCTTGTTCTTGCCCTACATAGCTGCTGGCACTCACTCCCCCTGTAGATCTCTGTTCAGACTGGCCCCCCATCTCTTGGAGCCATACGTCTATCTCTGCCTCATACTTTCTTGTTAGTTCTTAACTGTGTTCTTTCTTCTTTCTTACCTCTCCTTACCTTGTCTAGATGATCCCCTTCTCCCATTTTTTTTCTCTCCTTCCTCTCTTCCCAACCCTTGCATTGCCATTCCTTTTGTGTTCATGCCCATTCATTGACAGGATTTTCCCCCCATAAATGCAAACTGCTGGTCTCGCTGATGACTACTGCACCTTGTATCTACTGCTGCTGAAACTGTATGGTCATTTCTATGTTATGCTTCTGTTTTATCTTCTTTTGTACCAACAGTTTGTAAGAAAATGTTTTTCAATAAAAAAAATAAAAAAAAATGAAAATTATACTGAAAAATAAAAAAGAATAAGTACCATCATATATTAAATTTTGTCCATAAATATAAATGTATGAAGATGAATCTTATCCAGACCTCATATTGTATCATTATTGTGATCATCCATCTGGAACTATGTCCCAGATTTAGTTTCCCAGGCATTAAGATAATACCTTTAATAATATGAACAATCATAGTAATATTTCTTAAGAAGGGCTTTAACCAGATAACTTCAAAACTACTGAGTTACATGTTATTAATTCCATTGACTTCAAAGAATTTTAATTTGGTTTCATTAAACGAGGATTTATGGTGAAAATGACACTCTGACTCTTTAAGGTTAACAACATGACACAGACACACACAGACACACACACTTCTGTTCTTCAGCTGCACTAATAAGCGACATTCATTCATGTTTTCCAGAAGTCATATCTCTATGCATCACAATAAAAAAGCGGATTGTTTTCAATAAATGTTCCTTTACCACTGTTTTTAATACAACTACAACATGCTGTTATACTATTCTACAACTGAACATGTGTAAGTGTGCACTGCGCCTTGGTGGTTATTCACTTACATTAATGCTTTTCACAGCACTCTGGTCCTAAAGGGCTTAAGATAAAATAGAAGAATATAGAAATAACAATGTATTATTTAATAAGGTGAGACATAATAATTTAATAAGGTGAGACATAAGGTGACACAAATGTGCTACATCTTCTTGATAGATCACTCCAGGAAAAACAAAACTTCCATTTGCTGGAAGCTGAAAGAAAGGTAGACTTTTTAATAATATTATTAAAAAAGGACTTTTGTGCTACATATGGATAAATCATTTTCTCTTAGTCCGTGAGGGACACAGTGACCCTGGTCTAAGGTCCCTCCTTTAGGGGACAGGGCACTCTAAAAGCTACCCATCTCTGTAGTATGCACTTTTGCTCTGTGGTCATTCTTAACCCCCATGTAACTCCACCCACTTGTCAATTTCATTTAGAAAAGCCAGATCAAGGCCAAAGGTAATTAATATAAAAGGTAAATCTCTGCTAGACAAAAGTCAAACATTTTTCCTCGGAGGAATGCCCTGTGTCAACCACGGATTAAGAGAAAGTAATATATCAGTAATTAGCACAAAAATCCTCTTTTCTCTTTCATCCACTGGTTAGGCTGACCATATGTACCTTTTTAAACAGGACAATACAATTTTTTTAATATTTCCAGACTGTCCTGTCTTTTTAATATAAATGTCAGTTTTGTCCGGTTTTATATATTATATATATAGGTTTTAATTTTTTGTAAAAAACTGAACTTGGCTTGTTTATTTCTCATAAGATAAAGTAAATCGTAACTTCCTTTCGTCACACTAGTGGTTTTACTGTACACATTGATTACCACAGAGTCTTATGATTAGAGTTACTCATAACTGTCTAAGACCCTAAGAGTCTATGGTAAAGTACTATAGAGTCCCTTAGACAGTGATATGAAGACGAGTCATAAGACTCTATTGTAATCAATGCATACAGTAAACACAGCAAAACCAATTGTGTGAGTGATGAAGAGAGGAAGTTCCGATTTACTTCAGGGGCAGGCTTTTTGGTCAGAGAGAGAGAACACCGCTTGTAAGAGATGGAGCAAACGCGTTCTCACTGCTTGCAGCTTACTATGATCGGACTTGAAATGACGGAGTCATACTGTCTGTCTGTCCCACACCTCATCCCGTTTTTGTCTCAAGGAAATATGGTCAGCCTACCACTGGGGGAAAAAGAGACCAGATGACATGCCAATGCTGTCCCAAAAATAAAGAGGGGGGACTCTCATAACCACTGTAAAGGAAAAAATATTACAAAGGTGGGCATGGCAAAACCATGAACTTCATGAAACTTAGCAAAGCAAAATAAAAAATGCTTACGGAAAAGACAAAATCAGAAAGAAGGACACCTACAAGCTACAGCCTGTAGCAATTTTCTCTCAAAAATTGTGGCTGCAGAGGCAAAGATATTGACTGTGTGCTGAATGTGGGGAGAGATGTCCAAGTAGCTGCCTTGCACAACTGCTCCTCTGAAACTTGATCCTTGTAAACCCAAGACACCTATAGAGTGGAGAGAGCCATGACATGGAAATAAACCAGAGCTTCTCGTGATAAACACAGACTTGTTGACACTGGACTTTATGCAAGAAGCCAAAATCATTTTGCAGACTGCCTCATTATATCTCGCTCCGCCAGTCAGCTCCTACTACTTTCAAATTGTGTTATGAGAGCAAAGAGAAGGAATGACAAATTTCTACTGCAGGATTAAATTTTACACCACATTCAACAGAAAATCATGTCGAGCCTGACTAACTGCCAGTTGTGAGAGTGAAAATCATACATTTTTAACATGCAGGAGATAGCTTCCACGTAAGTTGCCTTCAACATAAGTCTGCATACATCTATCCACCACAGCAAGAAGTTCAAACAGTTCCCGCTGAGGTCCCTCAGAACCTAATTCAAGTCCCCGGAAAGTATATCATCTTAAAGTTTGACATAATGTGAACTCCTCCCAGAATGAGCATTTGAATTACCAAAATGAGAGCAATTCAGAAATGTAATAAAACATACAAGGTTGAAACTATGGTTTGACACAATTACGGTGCACCACTTTCTGCACACTATTTAAGCAGCTGAAAAGACCGTGGAGAAAATCACTGTATACCAGGGCCAAATACATGGTGTAGATTGGTTGTCCTTTACATTTGTTGCCAAATGGTTAAAATATGATGCTATATGTGGTGTAGATACCAAGTACAAAGACATTTTTTTAATGCTTTGTAAACTTTCATCAAATAGCACAGGTGTAAAATCTGCTGGATTATAATCATTTATGGTAGACTAACAACTAAAAATTATCTGGGGTTACACACACTTAAATACCTTATACACTCATGCTAGCCTATGTAAAAGTTTTTCCTATACATTTTCAGAGACCTAAAATTTGCTCTTACCTGTGATGTGTGGGGCTTCACTTTCTGCTTTTCCCATTTCCCATTACCACAGCAACTCTGATAGAGTGTTGCAGAAGTGATTATGCTACATTGTCTTTAAATGGACTGAGTTAAGGTAACAACCTTTCTAAATAGAAGAGCAGTATTATCTCTGTACAATTAGCCACAATGTGTCTTTAAAGAATGGTCTACTAATGTATTAAAATGCACGTTTAGGGTTAGATGTCATAAACTAAATTTTAACAGATGTTAGATGAAGTACTTGATATTTTTCACAATTCCTACCCATTGAGCATTTTTCCTCTACCCAGTACACTGTAAATAGCAAATTATGGTGTAGGCAGCCGCAAACAAGTGCCTTAAGCATTCATGGTGTCTAAAATTTAAACAATGTATAAATTATGCTTATTTGCAACCTAATGTTTAGTTAATATTAATAATGTGATGCTACACGTGTTTTGTTTTGTCCATATATTAGATTTTGTAAAAAATGGTGGTTTTTAAGGCCTTTTGTTAGTTTCAATAACCAATGTGATCTTTTCCACACATTAAACCTCATGATCCATTTTGGCCTGTTCAGGATTCAGGAAAATATCTTCTCCACCAGAGCTAACACTGCGTACTTTATATCTACCAAAAATTCACATGATGCATTAATGAACATTCCCATGAGCAGCAGGAGGTGTTTAAACATAATTTATCAAATCAGGCTTTTGTAATGGGGCGTATCTACTTCTAAACATCTGCATCTGATCTGGGACTGCTGAGACCCTTCACCAAGGCCAAACATATGATCTGTGATTATATTAGTGAAAGCATAACAATGATAGTAATGATGGTCAAATAGCAAAATTCATTTTTACAGTGAATGCCTGAAAAATGCCCTCTAAGTTATCTGTATCAAGCAGAAAAGTTAATATATACAGGAGACATTGCACTTTCTAAGATTATAGTATTTACTCAAGTCACAGATGATATCAAATTGAAGAGACTTAAACATTTTATATTAAGTGAGTATGAGCAAAGGGAAATAATGACTTTGAAATATAACCTTCACTCATGTGCAAGTTTTGTAGGCATGCTTAACAATTGCAGAAGATCTTGTGGTACATGCAGTAATGTGCATGTACCACAAGATCGTCTGCAGTTGTTAAGCATACCTACAAAACTTGGATATGTTACAAACTGGATAAAACAGTTTGCTTACTGGTGCATCCATACCTACAAAAGAAAATGTCCCAGTGCTTGGCATTTTCATTGTACCATTGTACCAGTCAGCTGATCCTTCAGAGGCAAACACAGGCTTCCCCAAGAAAGGTTTCCAGAATAGTACACCATAACATACCTAGAACCAGTTTAGTATACTTCTGCATCTACTACCTGTCACTCTTATCCAGCTGTTGCTAGACTTCAATTGCCATTAGCCTCTGCCAGCTGTTGGAAAACAAGGAGGATACCCAATGTTGACACAACAGCAGCAATCTTATCTCATTATTAGGTAGCTAAATCATTGATGTTGTGTGTCTGGAAAAGGGCAGTAGAATGTAAGTGTTGTTTCTGGGAAACTGGAAACCCCCTCTTGGTTTGCCCTTCTCCTTAACACAAGGAAGGCCGATTGTGGCAGTAAATACGACAGAAGTGGTTAATGTGGTGGTCAGCCACAAGACTTCATAAATCTGTGGGGGATTTTATTCCCGGAATACAAAACATTTTTTGGACAAAGTGGTCAGAAGCATGTCTTTGTTGCTTTGTTGCTACGTACACATATGACCATGAGTGGGAAATGTATCTTCCGTTATATTTATCTGAATTAAATCAGTGGAGTTGGGATGAAAAGCACACTATCCCAATTCAAAGAAGAACACATATTCTCTGCCAAATTGTACTCCACATAGGACCTGTTCCTGTCAAATGTATGTCCTCTACTTCTTTTTCCATAAGTAGAATTATGCAGAAATAATCCTCTCTCTGACCGCTCTGCAGGAAGTTCAGACTCTCCCAATATCCCTGGAACAGGAGCTCTCCTGAAATTATAAAATATTGCTGGTTTTTCTGTCTGTCATTGTGTGGCAGGTTGCCATATTAACATTTTACCACCGCTCTGCACTGCATCACACCATCAGCACCAGCGTCACTTCCACAAATGTGAATATAGATTTTAAGCATTTGATAGATCAGCTACATAGCTAATCTTTATCTTCACTTGGACAAGCTCAGCTAGTAAATAATAATTATGCATATCATTGTTTGACTGCTCTAATGGCATTAATAATTAGAACTGTAGCTTGAGGTGCCTGATCTTTGTATTGTCCGTATGGTATTTTGGGCCATATTCAATAAGCTAAAGAGGCACATTTCTGGAGCACTCAGTTGCACTAGGGAGGAAATAGAAATTCTCATTGATTTAAATGGAACATTTAAACCCTGGAATGCTAAAGACATCTCCGTCGCATTGCTTTAAAACTCATGTAGATGTCTTTAGCATTGAAGGGGTTAAATCAATGGGAATTTGGATTTGTCCCTTATGGTGCAATTTGTTTGCTCCGAAATAGCAGTTTATTGACAAAGGTCCTTAAGGACATGTTGAATAAACTAAAAAGGTGCCATTCTGATGCTACCCAAATGTACAATGGGGACAAAACCATTAAAAAATACTTAAATGGAGCTTATAACCCCTTAAAGGGGAACATTCACCCCAAATAAAGTCTCCCACAAAAAATTACAATAAGCATACCAATGGTACTATTAGCCAGCATAATTACCACATTAGTTGGAAACCCTATTTCTGCCGAGACTGACGGACAGGCAACAGCATAGACATCTTTGCTTACAGACATCTGTGCGCCTGTGCTGTCAGGCCCAGTCTCCTCTAGGAGGCGTTGCATGGTACCTTTAGGGACTGATGGCGCAGGTGTGAGGATGCCTCTAAAGCACTGTTGCCTGGCCATCAGTGTCAGCAGAAGTAGGATTTCTGAGTAACACAGTAATTATGCTGGCTGATAGTACCATTGATATACATCGCTAGATGGTTAATTATTGGGGGGGACTTTAGTTGGGGTGATAATTCCCCTTTAAATGCTAACTTGCTCTCTAGTGCATTGGAAATCAGTAAAGCAATGAAATGCTCCAAATAAATCAATTGGAATTTCCATTTCTCTTCTATGGTGTAATTGCTTTGGCCAGTATTGTTGTACTTTGTCATTATACAGTGAGGGAAAAATGATTTGATCTCCTGCTGATTTTGTATGTTTGCCCACTGACAAAGAAATTATCAGTGTACAATTTTAATGGTAGGTTTATTTGAACAGTGAGAGATAGAATAACAACAACAAAAAAAATCCTGAAAAATGCATTTCAAAAAAGTTATAAATTGATTTGCATTTTACTGAGTGAAATAAGTATTTGACCCCTTTGCAAAACATGACTTAGTACTTGGTGGCAAAACCCTTGTTGGCAATCACAGAGGTCAGACGTTTCTTGTAGTTGGCCACCAGGTTTGCACACATCTCAGGAGGGATTTTGTCCCACTCCTCTTTGCAGATCCTCTACAAGTCATTAAGGTTTCGAGGTTGACGTTTGGCAACTCGAACCTTCAGCTATCTCCACAGATTTTCTATGGGATTAAGGTCTGGAGACTGGCTAGGTCACTCCAGGACCTTAATGTGCTTCTTCTTGAGACACTCCTTTGTTGCCTTGGCCGTGTGTTTTGGGTTATTGTCATGCTGGAATACCCATCACGACCCATTTTCAATGCCCTGGCTGAGGGAAGGAGGTACTCAACCAAGATTTGGCGGTACATGGCCCCACCCCTTGTCCCTTTGATGCGGTGAAGTTGTCCTGTCCCCTTAGCAGAAAAACACCCCCAAAGCATAATGTTTCCACCTCCATGTTTGACGGTGGGGATGGTGTTCTTGGGGTCATAGGCAGCATTCCTCCTCCTCCAAACACCGCGAGTTGATGCCAAAGAGCTCGTCTGACCACAACACTTTCACCCATTTCTCCTCTGAATTATTCAGATGTTCATTGGCAAACTTCAGACAGGCCTGTACATGTGTTTTCTTGAGCAAGGGGACCTTGGGGCGCTGCAGGATTTCAGTCCTTCACGGCATAGTGTGTTACCAATTGTTTTCTTGGTGACTATGGTCCCAGCTGCCTTGAGATCATTGACAAGATCCTCCCGTGTAGTTCTGGGCTGATTCCTCACCATTCTCATGATCACTGAAACTCCACGAGGTGAGATCTTGCATGGAGCCCCAGACCGAGGGAGATTGACAGTTGTTTTGTGTTTCTTTCATTTGCGAATAATCTCACCAACTGTTGTCACCTTCTTACCAAGCTGCTTGGCGATGGTCTTGTAGCCCATTCCAGCCTTTTGTAGGTCTGCAATCTTGTCCCTGACATTCTTGGACAGCTCTTTGGTCTTGGCCATGGTGGAGAGTTTGGAATCTGATTGATTGATTGCTTTTGTGGACAGGTGTCTTTTATACAGGTAACAAGCTGAGATTAGAAGTACTCCCTTTAAGAGAGTGATCCTAATCTCAGTTTATTACTGTATAAAAGACACCTGTGAGCCAGAAATCTTGCTGATTGATAGGAGGTCAAATACTTATTTCACTCAGTAAAATGCAAATCAATTTATAACTTTTTTGAAATACGTTTTTCAGGATTTTTTGTTGTTGTTATTCTGTCTTACATCATCCTATGGAGATTTATGGTCAACTCACCAGAGCTGTCCATAGGATGGTGTTACAACAGCACCACTGTACAATTTCAGGTCACTGTGATACTGCACCTAAAAAAATTAAAGTTTCAGCTGTAATAACTTTTCAATAAAACACCTTTCAGCAGTGGGCGTACCCTTGTTTTATTCAGGGGGTAGAAACACTACAATATTTATTTTTTTTTTACATATTGAGTATTACTATCCCTATTGAACATCAGGCCCTTAGCGTCATTGCAAGTGATAAACTACACTACAAAATACATATGTGTGATAGAATCCTGTGTAAAGTGCAACAGAATCCAGGTCACCCAGCTACTTGATATAAATATTTTTAGGTAACAAAATAATTGTATGCTGTAATTGTAGTTTCCGTGCAATAGTCTTTAGCAGCCTTCACTGGTGGGTAACGCATTCCCCTCAGCTACTAGAACAGGAACAAATAAACCAAAACCATCAAGTCAACCTGCTCAATAGATGCCTTTTTTCCTTTCCTACGGCCAAGGTCATGTTCCAGGTTTTGGAACAAGATTCTTATTTAAATACCTAAGCCAGACAAGTGCACCCACTCTTGTTCTGAAGTCCTTGCTTTGATTTATCATGCAAGTGGGGCCCTTAGTGATCCAGGTCACACGCTGTAGTATTCTCCTGGTGGCCGCTGTTGCCTGAAGGCATCGCTCTCCCATACCTCCCTACATTTCAAATGGCCAAAGAGGGATGCTTTTGTTTTAGGCAGTGTTTCTGGGGACTTGGCTGGTGGGTGGGGCATTACCAAGAATTTTACACTATTTTATAGGATGACCAGATTTCACCTTTAACCAGGGACACATAGGAAATAGGCATATTTCAGTACTTCACTGAAATCAAAGCACTCCTGCAGTATGCATTTTTCCTATGTTTCCCCAGGTAAAGGTGAGGTCTGGTCAGCCTACTATTTTATGACCTACTGACACCTGTTTGTGCAATGGAATAAATTATTTAGAACAAGACCAACATATTTTATTTACACAGATTCATTTATAAACACATATACTGAAGTTGAAATAAACATTAGTGTTAGTTTTATTGATTTGGAACAATGTGATACACTTATATACACACCACACAGTCTGGGACAGAGGGATTTGGTTCTCAGAGAGTTGCCCTTCCTAAAGAGGAACACTTGGGAGGTATGCTCTCCCTTTTATGCAGCTTTTATACTTGTTGGCTATGTTAACTCTTGGTGTGCCAGATGGGTGTGCAACTACTTTCTTTTTTTTCAGCATCAGATTAGATGGCGGTACTTGTACTAATACCCAATATTATAATTCGCTAAGGATGTTTGTCAGACGCCGTCATGCGCAGTAGAGATGGTTGCGCGTGCTGCAGTCATGCACAGTACAGACTGCCCGCACTGAGGCTTATATGGAGTGGGGCGTCCGAATTCAGACCATAGTCCTCTCTGCGCACCCTCCCGCTTGGTCCCAGGAAGGTGCGCAGAGAGGACTACGGTCTGAATTCAGAGCGCCCTGCTCCATATCAGCTGCGGAGCGGGCAGTCAGTATTGCACATGACTGCAGCGCTGCCAGTGTTGGCCTGTGTACACGGGCTTTAAAACTAGTGTCCACATAATCCAACTAAACTGGTTTTAAAAAGTGTTATTTTAAAAACACACACACACACACATATATATATATATATATATATATATATATATATATATATATATATATATAAAATAACTTATGATAGGACTATCCTATATAATAATTCGCTAGGATGTGTATCAGAAGCCGTCATGTGCAGTAGAGACTGCCCGAATGCACAGGATGCTGGTAGTTCTGTGCTGGGAGCATTCTGTACTTTCGGCTAGTCTCTACAGTGCATGACTGCATTGGCGGCAGGATGCAGAGCAGGACCGGCCTCTTAACCCTTTGAGTGCCAGAGGGGTACTTCGCAATGTGTTGCGTACCCCTCTGGCACTCAGAGGGTTAACATCACCCAGACCTTGGCCTGTGTACATGGGCTTTTACACTAGTTTAACCGATATTAAAAATGCTGGCAGCTTTTCAGATTTCAAAAACCAGTTCAGTAATTTATATAACCCTTTGAGTGCCAGAGGGGTGCACAACGAATCGCTTTGCAATGCGTTGCCTACCCCACTGGCACACAAATGCTTAAAAGTACCTGCCTCTAGTTACCTGATACCATTAGAAAAAATCTGTGTTTGCCACCTTCTAGCATCTGAACTGAAGGTTTAACTCTGTGGGTGCCTGAGAGTTTTCCAACATGTTCATTAATATTGAGGCCAAAAAGGGATAGTAATGTTTCTTTAAAAGTCATTCACCATGTCTTCTGTGTATTAAAAGTAACCTATTGCGCTATGTCTAAGACCTTACTTGTGTGTAGTTCAAAAGTTATTCAGCGATAAATATCCCTTGACCGCCCCTTTCTGGCCACCTCTCACTAAATCTGAAATCTGGTTGTGGGACCAGACGGCTGCAGCGAGGTACAAACTCCAAGTAATTAGAAAGAAAACCCTGCCCCCCCCCCTTGACGATGGAGGGCAGGATTTCCCTTTGCATACTGAACAATGTCCCCAGAGGCGTAACTAGAAGCATCCAGGCCCTGGTACAAGAAGTGCCACGGGCCTCCCCCACTACCACCACATTGGCCCCCCTGACCACATTGACCCCCTCCACAATGCCCCCATCTCCTATTTGGAGCTCCCGCGCGGTCCTCTTAGTAATGCAAAGCGCTGGGAGATGACATCATTACCAGAGCACCGGCGGGAGATTGCAGGCACCAGTCGGAGGGGTGGCAGGGGGAGGCCGGGTCCCTGGGGTGCACAGGCCCTGTCGCAGGTGCGAACCCTATAGTTACGCCACTGAATGTCCCTCGCTGCAGCCATCCTGACCAGATTGCAGCTTCAGTGTGATGTGGCCAAAAAGGGGCAGTCGGGGATCTTTATCGCTGAATAACTTTTGAACTACACACAAGTAAGGTCTTAGACATAGTGCAATCTGTTACTTTTAATATACAGAAGACTCTGCAGATGACTTTTAAAGAGATATTACTATCCCTTTATCCCTCTGAGTGCCAGAGTGGTATCCAATGCAAAGTGTTGGATACCTCTCTGACACTCAAAGGTTTAAACGTATACCAAATGCATCACAGGGTACAAATACAAATTTCAGGAATTCTAATTTGAATTCTAGCGAGACCTTGCTAGTATTGAAGGGGTTAAAAAAAAAACATTTAAAACAATGGGAAGTTGTATTTGTCACCTGTTGTTCAATTGGTTTACACCAGAATTACTCCTTCGTCTTAGTATATGCAATTCACCGTGGAGAGTAACGTTTTTGAAAGAGTGGGCCTCCTGCCTAGTGTACACAGAAATAAAGCATGTCTGGGAATGTAATGAGATGCTACACACCATGTTTGTCACTGGCAGCCATCTCCGAGCTGCAGGTGCACTGCCAAGACAAGGCAATGAAACAGAGCACTCCTGGCAGCAGGGGAAATCCAGCTTGAATTCTAGTTATTGTGTCATATCCAAATCTTGTTACTAGATCAGACTGAAAAGTCATTTTCATTCTTTATACACAAGAGTGTAAAGTTAGAATGTGAATACAAATGTATGAGAACCAAAAGCATTTAGAGTGAACTTGCTAATGCTGTTATACGAAAAACAGCTATGAAGATGATCCAAGATTGGTGCATATTTATCAAAGGCCGGATTTGTATGTCTTAACTTGTGCTGATCACATCAAGTCACAAGAGAGCATTTCATGAAAACAGTTCAGATTTATAACCCTTTCATGGGCAGGATTTCCAGAGACTGGTTTACAAAATATTAACCCTTTGAGTGAGAGGGAGATATGCATTGCGTTGAGTATCCCTCTGGCATTCAAAGTGTTAAACAAGTATTTAATACCTAGAATTGGTTTTGTGTAATCATGAATTCAAGTTAGCGCTGCATAGACCAAGGCAGTTAGCTAAGGATAATGGGAGTTGTAGTCTAACAGCAGCTGGTGAGCTACATGTTGGCAAGCCCCTGTCTATGCAGAGGAAACTGCAATCATTTTTAATGTTTATTAAAAAGAAATGTATTGCCCCCAGTGTCATCTCTCAAATCTTTATGGTTTGAGAGATAATCACTCCTAAAGTTGCCCTCTACTTCCCCCTTCCCTGAAGTCAGCATTGTAGCTGACTGAAGGGAAATCCGGTCTTACGATCATCAGGCGGCTCTGCAGCAGAGCCGAGATTGCGTTAATAAAAAAAAAAAGAATCTTTCACTAAAACGGTCTTGTACGTGTGGTTGCAAACTAAGCACACATAGAAGACCATTTCTGTGAAAGATTTCTTTTTTAGTAACGCGATCTTGGCTGTGTCGCAGAACCACCTGACGGTCGTACGACAGGCTTCCCTGCAGTCAGCTAGAACACTGACTTAGAGCAAGGGGAGGGAGAGGGCAACTTTAGGAGCGATCATCTCTCAAACCATAAAGGTTTGAGAGATGACACTGGGAGCAATACATTTATTTTTATTATGACTTTAATATAGGGGTTAGTAATTATTGCGTATTACTATCCCTTTAAAACTTTTCTCTCTTTGGTCTGGTGTTGGGCAAAACAGTGAATTACTAATTTTCTCTGAGGAAAAGAGATAATCTATTACTGTTTAAACACTGTTTTTTGGCAATAATTCTAACTTCAGTGACAGATAGAGCGATTTGTGGACCCTCTATTTACAATACAACTACATACAAAAGTTCAGTTGCTGACTAGTTTAACTCAGATGCGCTGGGAGGATAAGTGTGTGTGTAAGGGGTGGGCTACTTACTGGCACCTCAGAGATTTCTTTTGATCCTGCTGTGTCAGTTAATTAGGGATATTTTTCAATCAGAAACAGATGATTTGAGACTTCCAAGAGATTAATACAACACAAATTAAAGGTCAGTAATGGAAACAATGCCCAGTTCGGATAAAGAGTTCTACAGGCACATTTAAAGGGATAGTAATGTCAGAAACAAAGCATTAAAGTGATAGTAATGTTTCACAAAAACAGCAGCCCCAATTAATCTTCATAGTATTTGAGCCATAGAGAGTGTTATTTCATTGCTGTGAGCGTTGTAGTTCAAGAGTAACTGAATGATAAAGTTTCCCCCTCCTGCCCCTTTTACCTAGTGTAAGCGCCCACTCCTCAGATGTGGAATCTAGTCCATAGACCAGACAGCTCACATCAAGGGTCAAAATTCTTACTTTGAGAACAATGAAATCCCTGCCCCCTTGACAGATTGAAGATTGTATCTCTCTGCAGTCTACCTGGATACTTCCTGCTGCTCTAAGCTGAGCAGTGTTACATCAGTAGAAGGGGCGGGAGAGGGTACTTTACCATTCAATTACTCTTCATCTACAAATCTGACAGAATTCAAATAACACTCTCCAAGGCCCAAATACTATGAAGATTAATTAGAGCTGTTTTTATTATGAAACATTACTATCCCTTTAACTATATGGTAGATACAATTAAAAGAGTGTACTTGCACTGATTAGTATCTATCAAACCATTATGGTTTGAGAGATATGGAAAAATAAAGTTCTCCGATCCCTCCCGTTTCTGCTTGACAAGCTGTAAAGCTGTCAGAAGTAGATTCTGGTTCCTGGATCAGACGGCGGCTCTTCAGCAGCGCCGACATAGCGATACCTAAATATAAATACTTAATTGGAACGGTCTACAATGTGTGCCTGGTTTGCAAGCACAAATTATTTGCGAGCAGTTGATAAATATTTGCAAAATAACAAAGGAAGATACTTGTGACTTTCTGGGACATTATTAAAGACCCTCACAGTAAATAATATATACTGATCGGTTTTGAATATTTTTATTGAAAAACATGAAATTAGTTTATATAAATTCATCAGTTATTAAAAACATATATAAGTAATGTTGAAGTAAAATAAAACATAAAGATAGAAGCAAACATTACATATAATAAAATTATTCTGGGTGACTTCTACATTTGACATATTTTTTATTATATATAGCTAAAATTATTATCATGTTTGCAATTTTACTAAATTATTTATTTTAATAAAAAATATATTTATTGTTTTTATATATGTTGCTGTATAATGCAGCTGTTTTTAGGTATTTTTTGTTAACTATATATCTATAATGCAGACTTTAATATTATTCTTAATACCATATTTGCTTTCTCCATTCTGATTAGCAACATGTTTTGCTGTCAGTAAATAATGTCTTATGTAATAGAGGGAAACAGGAGTGCATAGTTAACATAGTATGATGGAACATACTGCTTCTTTTCCAATGTGATATTTATTATTGGTTTCAAGGCAGTACATAAATCAATAAAAACTGAAGGCAGTACACTCAACACAGGACACCTTACATATTTCATGCCACTACTTTCTGCACTTCATTAGAAACTTGGGGAGATTTATATTTTATAATTAAGTTAAGCTACAATTATTCTCTTATTTGCAATTTTAGTAACTTATTTTCATATTGTTACTAGCAAATGTTACACGACATTGCCCATTCAATTCTCATCTCCCTGCATGTTGGTGATTCATGGAGAACTGGACATTGAAGGTGGTGAGTCTTACTGTAGCTATTTTCACAGGAGTGAGCAGTGCCCCTGTGAATTTTGCAGCAGTTATTTTTCACAGGAGTGGCAAGGGAGTTTCACCCCCTTGCCTTCTCCTGTGAAAAGCACTGCCCCAGTGAATTTCCTTGCAGCAATTTTGCCAGGAGTGGCCAGGGGGTCCTAAGGTGATTTGTTGGATGTGAGGATCTCCAAGCCCCTGTATACTTCAATAAAAGCTTGAAAGGCAGTGCCCCCACCTTCTGATGTCGTACACATTTTGTGACATTATCTTTAGTACTTCTTCAAAGCCTCTGATGAAGTAAGAAAGGTAGCAACATGAAAAGTGTAAGGCTTCCAGTGATGTGGGTGCTGTCTATCAAGTTTCTATTGATTTATGTACTGCCTTGGTACAAATGATAATTATTTTGTTGCAAGTGAAGCACTGTGACCATGGGAGGGGGGTATCCACTAAGCAGTGATAAAGTTGAGATAACTTCTCCAGTTTATCACTTCTCCATTTCCTCTGTTATTCTATGTAGTCTATGCACTAAGATTTCTTCAACTTTGGAGATCTTAGTCAATAGGCTCTACAGAATAACATAGGAACATAGAAGTCTTCTCCACTTTATCACCTCTTTATCACCACTTAGTGAATCTTCCCCAAGGTTTTCATGGCCACTTACTATGGACAGAACTGAGAGGTGAAAAAGTGATATCACTTCTCCAAGTCTTATGTTATTCTATGAAGCCTATGCACTAAGATCACCAAAGCTGGAGAAATCTTCACTCCATGATATTAATTAGGATTTGGAGAAGTGATAACACTGGAGAAGTCACCTCTGCTTTACCACCTCTTAGTGCATCCCCCATCTCTTTATCACTGCTTAATATATCTTCCCCTGGTGTATGATCCATTGTACTCTGTTGTGTACTCCTTTTTCCCTCTGTTTCATAAGTTTTCTCTGCTCTGGCGTATTATTGTCCTTTGGAGCTGCATCATGGTATGAGGAACACGTGAAAACCATAAGCCACAAAGGAATTGCGCAAACTACCATTTTTTTTTAATTTTCTTTTATATTAGAAAATAATTGACACTAACCACTCATTCTTTTAACTGGTAATACTTAATTGATAAATATTTAAAAAAATATGAAAACTTGAAAAACCACAACTCAGAAGAAAAAAGTTGCATTAGCGACAACTGCAGCTCAATTTTCCTTGATATATGTTCACAGTTTGTTAACTACAAAGTTTAGAACTGAGTCCCATTGACATTTGTAAATTTTATATGATTTAAAGGAGGAACATGTATTCACAGTGTTAAAATTAAGGACATATTAAGTATAGATTTTCTTTTATTTTTTTACATTATAAGGACCAGAGAAGTGTGCGATGATTTGCTTCACAATTCATAGTGCACCTACCTGGTCCTTTAAAGAATAGTAAAGCGTTATAACATATGCATTCATACAAAAGGTCAAGTTGTAACTCTTTATGATACATAAAAACTGTACTAAAGCTTTTCTTATTTTACAGTGTTTGAAAAAGAAAAAAAAACATTTCCTTAATTTGATAGAACTGGTTACATCTGTAGATAACAGCAGGGAGGTGCACTTAGCAAACATTCAAGAGAACTGTAAACCTTGCCAGGTCGGGTTGCAAATTAATACATAATAGTCCACATGTCAAAAAAGACTAACCTTTTACAAATAATCTAATGTGTCTTGGCTTGTCTACACATGTGTTGCTATGACTTTTATGTGAAATTGGCAAGAACTAGAGTCATCTGGATTCTTCATTCATGACCTGTGTCTACCATAACATGAATGCAAAGCTTTTTCAAGATAGCAGTGTTTATTGTATTACAAATATAAATATACTTGTTCAGTCAAAAAGCTTGCTTTGAGGGGCAAGTATTCTTATTCATTCAACTAGCAATGGACATTTTTAAACCACCAAATCATTTGTTTGATAATGTTTATGTGTAAGAAACATGACATGAAATAAAGTCAATAAAATAAAATGTAGTTTCTCTTCAGAAACATGCAATATCCATATTTTATAAAGAAAGCAAAGGCAACAGCGATAAATATAACTATACCCAACACTATTAATAACTATTAAGGACCTCACTATGAGGAAATAGACAATGTGAAGTCTGGTATTACCATCATGATATGACATAGAAGTTCTACTCTGTAAAGACAAAAAATGGCTTATTGCATCATTGGGAACCAGATCTCAGATAAGAAGGGGCCTGGATCGAGTCCTTAAGGGGAAAGAGGAAGAGGCCAATGTATACTTAGAAGCCTTGTAGTAAAAAACATGGGATGCCCTGGAGGGCAGTGGAGCCAAAGCTCCCTCGGCATTGTATTTTTGCCAGATAGCAAAAATGAATGTATGGGGTGTGAGCAAAGTTTAGAGCTCCTATACTGGAGGGGAAGAAGGATCTCTGTCAGTGGGTCTACCAAAGGTAAGACCTTTCTTTCAATATGTATCCAGCTCTTATTTTCCATATTAAAATGCCAGTCAAACGCAGAAGTTAAAAGCGATGCATGGCAATACTTTTGTAGCTTAGGAAGACTCAGGCCTCCCTTTTCCCCATGTAACTGTAAAATAGAAAATTTGATCCTTGTCTCCGACCTTGCCATAAGAACTGAGAAACCATTCGATCCACCTGGCGAAAAAAGTAGGGTGAAAAGTAAACAGGTAAGGTCTGAATGAGGTATAAAAAACTTGGGATGATGTTAATTTTGATCACATTCAGCCTACCAAACCAGGAGATATAGAGCGGGTTCCATCTATTGAGGTCATTTTGAACTGACTTGAGCAGAGGAAGGAAATTAGCTCAAAATATATGATCCAGAACAAGTGTCAGAACCACACCTAAGTATTTGGGATAGGAACTAGACCACTGAAAGGAAAAGAGGCCTCTAAGTAGACCAGAATCAGAGGACGAAAGGTTAATTGGAAGAATCTCGGATTTAGAAACATTGATTTTAAAATTCGATAGATCTGAAAAGAGTGCAAGCTCATCCACAACTGCAGGTAACGAAGTGAGTGGATCATTCAACGTGAAGAGGACATCATCAGCAAACATCACCAGAGTGTGTTGCTTATTGCTAACAAGCACATCAGAAATGTTGCTGTTCGGTCTGATATGCTGAGCCAGAGGTTCAATTATTAAGACAAATAAGAATGGAGGCAACAGACATCCCTGCCTTGTACAGTTCATTATGTTAAAGCTATGAGACAATCTCCCATTAACCCGAACTGTAGCATATCGAAGGAATACAGGACCTACTCCATATGCCTGGAGAGCCTGTTTCAGAAAAGGCCAACTTACTCTATCAAAAGCCTTTTTAGCATCTGTAGACAGAAAGATTGCAGGAGTGTTTGTAGTTTGTAATATATGGAGGAAATTTAGTATTTTCCTGGCTTTGTCCCTTGCCTTCCTACCTGGGACAAAGCCAGCTTGGTCATTTTGAATCAGAAAGGGAAGCAACGGTTTAAGCCGGTCCAGCAATGATCTTTGCGAACATTTTGAAGTCAAGATTCAAGAGTGAGATGGGTCTATAGCTACCATATTCAAGCAAATCTTTACCTGATTTAGGAAGAACCATAATGTAAGCTTCAGCCATCTGAGGGTGATCAGAAATAGCTTCAGGGAAAGTTCTGAAGGCTTCAACTAAAAGCAGAACTAATTGTTTAGAAAAAGTGGCATAGTAAAATTGGGAAAAGCCACCTGGGCCTGGGCTCTTTCCTTGCTGAAGAGTCTTAATTGCACGAT
The DNA here is from genome assembly GCA_037306005.1 of Rhinophrynus dorsalis. Taxonomy (NCBI): domain Eukaryota; kingdom Metazoa; phylum Chordata; class Amphibia; order Anura; family Rhinophrynidae; genus Rhinophrynus; species Rhinophrynus dorsalis. The sequence continues at coordinate 247,939,432 of CM074718.1, read as the reverse complement.
AAACTTCCTGGACTGTAATGGGTTCATCTAAAGAAGAAACCGCTGAAGGGGAGATTTGCTGTAATTTAGAAGAGAGTCAATAATTCCTGATACGGGATTCTAATAGTTCCTGGTCAGAAACCTCAGCTTGCAAATTATAAAGATCCTTACAAAACTCAGCCCGGATACCAGATTCATCATAGGTAACCCCAGAGGCTTTACGACGGATGCAAGGTGCATAGTGTGAAGAGAATTTAGTTGTTTCGCTAATAGTGACCCTGTTTTATTACCATGTTCGAAGAACCTCCGCTTGGACTTAAAGAAGAGCTTCTCAATTCTCAGTTGCAGTAGAGATTTCAATTGGGTTCGCAAACTGATAAGACTCTGAAGTACTAAGGGAGAACCAGAGGATTTATGACATCTTTCAAGTACATCAATGTCCATAAGCAATTTCGCCATTTGTTCCTTTCGTTGACGGTTCTGAAAAGCAGAAGCATTGATAAATTCCCCTCGTATAACGCATTTGTGCTCTGCTCATAGCAATAGCAGCAATATTTCCTGAGAAAATTCATAAGATACATAATCAGTAATTGCCTTTTCTATCAAAATGGTTGGTATCAGTATGGTGAAGAAGACAGTCATCCAGTCTCCAAGGAGGCCCAGAAAGGAACCCTTTCCCAAATTTGAAGTCTTCGATAATTGGAGCATGGTCAGGCCAAGTAACATTGCTTATGGAAGCAGCTTCGACAAGGGAAAGGTGGTCATGCAAGATAATAAATAGTCAATACGTGAATAAACTGCATGGGGATGCAAGTAAAACATATAATCTCGATCATCTGGATGACATATACTCCAAGAGTCAAGTAACCAATGATCCCATAAGGTCTGATTGAATCGATGAATAAAAGAACATGAATATGAAGAGGTACCTGAAGAGGTGGAAGAGCATTAAGATCACCTCCCCGAAATCAGAATCCGCTCCTTGAAGGAATCAAGACAATGTAGAAAGGAACATAAAAGAGAATGTTGATCTGCATTCAAGGAGTAAAAACTGACAAGTATACATACAATTGTGAATTGAGCCCTTTACCATAATAAACCTGACTTCTGGGTCTTTGCTGGTGGCAGCACGCAGAAAAGGGATCCGCTTGTGGATTAATACAGCCACACCTTGTTTTTTGCAATGCGTTGAAGCGCAGTAGGCCTGTGAGTAAAACTGATTAGTGAGAGTTAACGCTCTGGCTTTTTTTAAAGTGGGTTTCTTGAATTAGAACCACATCACCTGTAAGGCGGTGGAAGTCATGGAGCGCCACAGAACTTTTAGATGGTGAGTTCAGTCCCTTAACCCTTCAAATGCCAGAGGGGTATGGTATGCATTACAAAGCAATGCATTCCGTACCGCTCTGGCGCTCAAAGGGTTAACATTATATGATACAACTGTGAATGGGGAGTGCTGTGTCTGACCACGGTCTGGAGGTATCACATCAGCCATAGATATATAAGTATGGAGCTAAGCATAGGGACCCCAAGGTATACACAAGCTCCAATGTAGGGGAATGAGAGAGAAAAAAAATAGAAAAGAACAGCGAGAAGAAGGAAAAAGAGAGGAAGAAGTACAAAGTAGTAGGACAAGAGTCCATACGGGAGAAGTACACATCCTGCTGAGTAACAACCTGAACAGTTAAATTACAGTGAGCTGTCTGACAGCAGGAAAGAAAACCTTTCAAAATGTGTACAACGTGAATAGCAATATAAGAACAAAAACATATAAAGTCCACCATCCTCCAAAAATTCACTGCATCCCCCTAAAAAGAATATCTCCAATGTAGCTTCACTTCCCCAGGCCATTAAACTAAGATGTGCAAAAGATGGTGAGTGTACTCAAGTCTAGAGAGAAAATATAACCCCCACCTGCATCCTGAGGGAGTCCTGTGATATTTGCAGGAGTCCAGCCCCAGAACATCATGGATCCCAAGACCAACAAGTGCACCAGCTTAAGTACAGCGCTCCGAGTTCTGGCTTAAAGGGATAGTAATACTTTGTTTTAGCTTTATTTTAAAAAAATTTAAAAATGAAGAACGATATAAGTCTTATCTCTCCAACCTTTATGATTTGAGAGATATTCACAAGCAAAGTTTCCCCTCCTGCACCTTTTACCTAGTGTAAGCCATCTCTTCTCAGATGTGGAATGCAGTCCATAGACCAGACAGATAACAGAAGGGAACAATCTTCTTCCTATGAGAACAATGAAAACCCTGCCCCCCTTGACAAGTTTTCCAGGTTTTTCCCTTATCTTAATTGAAGATTGTCCCTCTCTGCAGTCTACCTGGGCACCTCCCTTCCGATCTGGCTGAACAGTGTTACATCAGTAAAAGGGGAGGGAGGGGGATACTTTGTAGAACTGTGTAGAACTACAACTCTGACAGAATTGAAATAACACTCTCCAAGGCCCAAATACTATGATGATTAATTAGAACTGCTTTATTATGAAACATTACTATCCCTTTAATTGTGAAATCCTTTCAGGACTCGCATTTCCACTCACCCTAATCTAGTCGTCTGTGTAGAGCCAGTGGAAAGGCGAAAACCTTCAGAGCAAGAGTACGTCCCCATTCCAGTAGGTATACTACCAGCAGACAATAATGAGAGGGATAACAGTATGAGGCAGCCCCTCTGAAGTCAACTATTTAATACAATAAAAGGGGGAAATAGTAGACAATCCCCCTGTTACATTCTAATGCAATATACATAGCCTACATCATCTCCCATAAACAATCATTTAATACAATTCAAAATGGAGCCCCGTTACTCTTAAAACACAGTCTCCATTCTGCACACCATCTGGCATAATCTCACGAGATCAGATCCATGACCAGCATGGAGTGGCGGGTCGAAATATTGTCACAATACCCTCCCTGCTATAGCATCTCCCCAAAGCAAAAAATAGAAAAGAATAAGTAAATAAATAAATAAATAAAGCCACAGACAATATCTTGTCCTCTCAATCCACCAAACCCATGGGTGCTAGGTCCAGAGAGACTGCAGTAAGGATTTATGATGTCTTTCAAGTACATCAGTTTATTCACTCTGGAAGTCTCAACGAAAGTCAGGAGAATTGAGAGAAAAGAAGTACCACAAAAGCACTCATTTAAATAAACATCAACAGCGACTAAGGGTAAATATCAGGTCTAACATCAGATTAGTGTTCATAACTGTGCCAAAATCCTTATCTCATCACATTATTCTGTCCAAGGACCACTAAGGTAATTCAAAATGGCACATCAAGGTCCCCCCTTACACTTCCCCACACCGCCCGCCCTCAGGGCAGATACACGTCTAGACCAGGGAAGAACCCCAATAGATACCCCCAGCACGTCACCTCACAACATCTCAGTGAAACATTGTGCGAATAAAGTTATACATATACATTTCCCTGAAGACTTTATTCCCACATAGTGTCTAAATAACTTAATGGAAACAAAGAGAACCATAAGGGCCTATATATTGTACAAGGCACTAAACATCTGAATTAATAAAAGCCCTACAGTAAAGCCTCAGGTCTCTTGTCTTAAGTCTGGGCAATATACAGCTCTGTAACTCTTGCCAGACTACTCTCTAATCATTTCCTGTTCGAGAAAGATGGCAGTTGCAGTCTGACAGCAACTGGAGTGCCTCACATTACCCAGGTCTACTTTAAGTAAAACTAAAACGTCAAAATTTCTTGCTTGATTTTGAAAGTGCGTTCAAAGTCACCTATATTTAACCCTTTGAGTGCCAGAAGGGTATTCAACATATTACAGTTCAATGCATTGCGCAAACCTTTGGCCTTTGGCACTCAAAGGGTTAAGTTAGCCAGTCTTTATTTAAAACTATAGTGTATGCGATCTTTAGCTTTATTTGTCGGTTTTTGCACATTAGCCAGTACTTCCTGGTAGGAACTGTGAGTTGGAAGGGAGAATGGAATGTTAATATCTAACACACACACACGCAAACTAGGTTGCCCCAGCCAGTACTGCATAATGTGCATACATTAACAAATAATTAAGCTATATATCGCCTAAACTATAGTTTTAATTAAGGAATGCCAAAAGTAAATATAGGTGACTTTGGAAGTTCTTACAAAACCACCCATGTCATTATAAACCGTTAGCTCCGCTTTAAAGCTGCAACTTTAATGGTTATAATCTCCCTACAAACAAAGGCGCAATTGGTCTACAAGGTGTATTAATAGGGCCTTACGCAAAAACCAAAAGAATAGCTTTTTTGTATCATACCAACTATACACCATATGAAGAATTTATTTAATTAGGGCATTTAAAGTGGCTCTATCGCCTTAATTCAAGTTTGCATGTTTGAAAACTGCATTAAAAACTGCCTATATGTCATGTTAACCAAAAGTTCAGCAAATGTAAAGTTTAGGAGATATCCACTCTTTTATTTCTGGAGAAAGTTAAACTAAACATTTCCTGGTACTGCACAAAGCTATATTAGCACATGAAACATCATTGAAACCTCTATTAGCATATGACACATCACTGAAAATAGCTCATTAGCATATACAATATAAGTAATTTGCTTAATTAGCATATTAAAACATCACTCATGCTGCAACTAGCATACATTAGCATATGAAAGAAGTGTAAATATTTCCTGAATTGTATGTTTGCTGGTCTTTTAGTTAACATGACATATAGACAGTTTTTAATGCAGTTTTCAAATATGCAAACTTGAATTAAGGTGTTAGATCCACTTTAACCGCTGACTGATAGGTAGGTCTCCAAAGCATGCAAAGCACACACTACCATTCAAGTGGGGAGATTCACTAAGGAGTGATAAAGTGGAGATGACTTCTCTAGTTTATAACTTCTCCGAATACTATTTTACTCTATGGAGCCAATGCACTTCTTCAGCTTTGAAGATCTTAGTGCATAGGCTGTATAGAATAATATAGGAAATGGAGAAGTGATAAACTGGAGACATCACCTCCACTCTATCACCTTTTTATCACGCTTTAGTGAAAAAACCCAGGAGTAAAAATCTCAAGTCCAATCAATTAATGTCTTAATAATATTTCTCCCTGTGATGCATTTGGTTTTCCACACAATTACTCATCGTTAGCTTCCTGTATAAGGTCCTAATAATGGGGGAGATTCACTAAGCGGTGATAAAGAGGTGATAAAGTGGAGATGACTTCCCCAGTTTATCACTTCTCCAATTCCTATGTTATTTTGTAAAGCCTATTCGCGAAGATCTCCAGAGTTGAATACATTTTAGTGCATAGGCTCCATACAATAACATAGAAATTGGAGAAATGATAAACTGGAGAAGTCATCTCCACTTTATTACCTCTTTATCACTGCTTAGTGAATCTTCCCCAATGTGTTGGGTGGGTTAAAGCCCCAGGTCTTTGGTGAACCCTATACAGCTTGATAGTATCGTTCAGACTGCATAATGAATGAACTGTTAAAATGCCACAATATTTTGAGCCTGATTGGTATATATGCTGCCCTCACCCCATACTCATATAATCTTTATCAAAGCTGTACAGATATATTATATATCAATAATACTGCCAGCGTTTCACATTTATGTCTATTCTTCACATTTTTTTTTCTCGTGAGGTAACTAATGATCACATTTGTATTTTTTCAAATATATTACTTATGCCAACATTTTTTTGCTTCCCAGATTATAATTAGATTTTGCCATGATAGTTGACATTTGTTAAGAATTATATTCCTGATTTTCTTACATGTTTTAACCTCTGTACTTCTGATTGCAATTATTTCATTTTAAGTACTGCTTCTTCTAGGTAATACAAGGACGCGCTTAATGGTTTAGTTTGTGTGGGAAAGAATTCAGGAATGTCATCAGTCTGTTTTTGGCAAACTGAACCAATAATCCAATATGCTGATAAAATATAAATTAGGAAGTTCCATTGATTCATTTTAAGTCATATCAATCAAGAAGTAAGGAGACATTAGTGACTACTGATCAAAGATTATCACATAAATATTGCTTTCTACTATGTTATCCTATGAAACTGTATCATCTACCTGTCAAATACACAAAGGATGGTACTCAGATTGACTATGTTTTATTCAGTATGTAACATGAAGCAAACCAGACCTTGATTTCATTATGATATATGCAGACTGTCTGAAAATGTGTCATTTTCTCCCTTTTTTTGTTATTCCTTGCCTTGTTTTTCATTTGGTTCTCTTGTTTGTCAGTTCCTTAAGTTTTTCCTGAGCCTTTATCAAGCACCAGAACGTCAGTGTTGGAGAGCGATCAAAGCGTTCCAGTGCGTTATTTTGTGTATGCACCTGGCATATCTGTTGACTTACTTTCTGCTTTACTATTTGGTACCGTGCTCTCTACCGACATTGTTTCTGTTATCTGACCATTCTTCCGTCTGCTGCCTTGTACTGTGCTGCCTGCCCATTACTGACCTGACTAGTCTGACTACTGTCTCCCTGAGGCTTCGGTCCTCTCTTGTTACTGCTTCCTATTTCCTTCTTGCTCTCTCAGTCGAGTCTCAGGTCTTATTGTTCCGAATCAGCAACTACCGGAGATTCCTGCAGGCAGTATGTGTATCCTGTTAAGTATTTTAACCTCAGTGGGTAGTAGCTGCTTTTTAGATTGCCATCTAGGGTGTGGGCATTAATATAACTCAGTTTAGGCTACAGCAAGGCAGTCTAAAGAGCAGCCATCACAAGCCAGACTCGAACCCCACTCATCGCCCTCAAGCATCTGGCCCACTGAAGCCTACCTTGCAGTTTACCCCTGTGTTGTTTGTTGCTGTGTATTTGCTTTATTTAAATCAAATAGCAGTCTGTCAACTCTTTGTGAGAAATTTGCTTCACAAAGTCTAACCAGGCAGCATACATTGGGTGCTACTGTCTGTCATATCATAGCAATATAGCTACATATTTGTTTCTTGAGAAAGGCTTGAGGAAGGGTCTCTACCCTAAACATTGCTAGTAATAGTGGCATGACCAACTATTAATAAACCTTGTTGCACTGAACGTTGCCCTACATGTTGAACATGTTGAGCTGCCTTTGTAACATTATTAACAGTGATGTTGAACTATTATACTCATGTATAAATATGTAACTTTTGTCATTTAATGATGCTTATCAAAATTTATGATGCAATTTACACCATCAAGTCCATACATTTTCTATAATGATGCAATTTAGCAATCAATGAAGTTAAGTACTGAAAGATCAATTAGTGATAGAAGTGGCAGCGCTAAGCTCCATATAACTTTGATGGTGCCTGAATACTTTCAGCATCATAATCATCCTGGTGGTACCTATGTGAAATAATCTGTGTGTAACTTTTGTGGGATATGTGCTACATGCCATTGTTTGTGTGGGGTTTTTTTTGTTAGTTCAATTTGCATTAGATTCCCCCCATGCCTTCCCTCGCCCATTAATTGCATTGTTGGTAATATAATGTTCTGTTGGCATAAGGTAATGACGTTATTCTCTGTGGTCTTAAGCAATGTGTAATATGCTCCATAGTTCTTATGCAATGTGGTGATGTTCTGCTAGATCTCTATAATGCTCACCCTAGTTGTGTAATGTGGTAATGTTATGAAAGTCTTGTGTAACTACAGTACTATTGCAGTGGATTAATGCCCAGCTTGTTCTATGTAGCGGGACAATGCCCTGCCTATCTTTTGTAACAAAGTAACATGAACATGAGGGTTTATAGTAATAAATATGTAATATTTAAGAAAGAGATGCAAGAAGCAGAGGCACTAGGAACATGTATTTTACTACTAAACTAGACAAAATAAATAGCATTATTATAATTATTATATATAATTATAATTAGCGATTTGGTGCAACTAATTTATTCACTCAGGTTGTGATATATTAACAACCGTAGGGAAAAAAAATCAGTGACAGTGACTCAAAACAGTCAAAAAATATTTTTAAATTAGCTTGAAAAACATTTTTCACCAAAAATTGAATCTGCCTATCACTAGTAACTTAATAGAGCTCAATATAACCATAGGTAGAAAATGGTACCGCTTTAGGTGTAGAAAAAGCAGGTGACTGGTGGGGTAAGTGATGCATTTATTGGCTAACTGAATAACTTTAGAATGCAAGCTTTCAAGACAACATAGGTCTCCACGTCAGGCATGTTTAGAATGAAGGCTGAATAAAATGCATGACGTAGGGTATACTTTCATGCAAATTCCTGGTTAAACTCTTATCAGACTCTTATTTAGACTCCATCTCATTGTAGCTGGCCAAGTGTTGCAAGATTTATTTCCCTTTTGATGGGTGAAGTAAATTTAATGTGTAGAGAATTTGTGACTTTCAGTCAAAGAAGTCTAAGTATATGAAATGGGTTAACCCTCTGACTGCCACCATTTTCCAATGCATTGCATACTCCTCTGACACTCATAGGGTCACAATATATTTAGTGTGTGGAATAATGTGACTCATGCCACAGTTCAGAGTGTTAAACTTGGTCCACAATGTATACTCCCAGATCTATCTGTCTCACTGTGATTGAAAGTTTGCCATCAGTACTGTCACCCTGAGATCTTTGATGCTGTGACCAGTTTTACAAAAATGTTCACGAACTGAGGTTTTTCTTTTCTTGTTCATAATGGATCTATAAGAATTCATCCATTTTCTTAGAGTTTATCCTCTCTCACCTACATATAGTATCATGTTGGGACATCTCACACACATGATGAGGTAGACAACATTATATGATCTGCAGGAGAACTTGCCCTAGATGTTGTAGTTTAAGTGGGAATGTAGTATGGGCACCTTATCTCTGGAACATATGGGTACACATCTCTTTGTAGATGTCTTTTTGTAGACAGGGGAAGTACATTTTCAGTTCCATTCTTAAAGGTATAGTAATACTTTGATAAAAGTATCTTTAATTCTGTAGGTATTAAAAAATTAAATTAATTCCACCCAATCCTGTCTCTCAAACCTCTATGGTTTGAGAGATATAAGCTTTCAAAGTTCCACTTGTACTTACGTCAGCTTTCCGTGTTAGAGAAGGAGATCCCGTTCAACAGACTGTCCTGCACACTTCAGCAGAGCCGTAATCATGCTAGTTAGGCAGAAATACTTCATTTGAACAGTCTACAACATGTGCCTGGTTTGAGAGATGGGACTGGGTGGAATTAATTTAGTTTTATAATACCTACAGAATTAAAGATACTTTTATCAAAGCATTACTATTCCTTTAAGGAAGCTCATTACCCATAGTTGTTTAAAGTTAAGGGGACTGCTTATAGGGAGGAGCAGAGGTTTTGGGAATATTCTTTAAATTCTGTCATCAGTATGTAGCATTGTTTAGAGCAAAACTGGTCACGGGGTGACAGTACTAATCGTAAACTTTAAGGCACAGGTAGATAGATAGATAGATAGATAGATAGATAGATAGATAGATAGATAGATAGATCTGGGAGTATAAACTGAGGACAAAGCTTAACACTCTGAAATGTGACAAGAAATTTGTTTCACATTATTTCACATTATTTATTACACACAGTAAACATTTTTTGGCAATCTGTGTGCCATAGGGGTACACAATGCATGTCAAAGCAGTGCATTGTACACACCTCTGGCACATGGAGGGTTAACCCACATATTCTATATACTTAACTATCTGTAGCTGCAAGTCGCAAGCTCTCTAAATGGAGCTATTCACCCATCAAAAAGGAAATAAACATGCCTGACGAAGAGGCCTGCGTTGTCTTGAAGGCTTGAATTCTAAAGCTACTCATTTATCCAATAAATGCAACACATTTACTCTACCAGTCTCCTGCAGCATAATCATTTAAGGTGTCTTACTGTTACTTCTCAAATGTCTAACTTTACATATTTCCTTGTTAAAGGGATTGTAATGTTTCATAATAAAAGGAGCTCTAATTAATCATCATAGTATTTGGACTTTGGAGAGTGTTTTTTCATTTCTGTCAGAGTTGTAGTTCAAGAGTAATTCAATGACAAAGTATCCCCCTCCCTACCCTTTTACTGATGTAACACTGTTCAGCCAGGTAGACTGCAGAGAGGGACAATATTCAAACAGGATAAGGGAAAAACCTGAAAAACTTGTCAATGGGGGCAGGGCCTTCATTGTTCTCATACGAAGAAGATTGTCCCCTTCTGTTATCTGTCTAGTCTATGGACTGCATTCCACATCTGAGAAGAGATGGCTTGCACTAGGTAAAAGGGGGCGGGAGGGGAAACTTGTGAATATCTCTCAAACCATAAAGGTTTGAGAGATAAGACTTATATCATTCTTCATGTTTTTGATTAATGCCTACAAAATAAAATAAAGATAAAACAAAGTATTACTATCCCTTTAAAGCCCTCTCTCAGGAAATCCAGAATTTGAATTGTTCGGGAAACACTATTGGTGAAGCCCACTGGTATAAGACTGTCCAGATCTTATAGAAGGCATTGGAAGTGGATGCTTTCATTGCCTACAGGAGTAACGGCATGGTGGCTTCAGATAGATATGACAAAGAAACATATGACAATGAAACATATTCCACATAAATGGGTATTAACACATTATGTAATCCTCTGAAGTAGTAGGCTGACTAAACTCAGGAAAATTTTTGTTAGTTCATATGTAGAATCATGAAGTTGATTAAAAACAGAAGTTTGTTACATACTGGATAAAATGATAGGATGATGGCTCTGTTATATATCATAAGGAGTGTTTACATTAGTATAAGAAAACTTGCAGAACAGGGGAAGTCTAATGCTGGGTCTCCAACTGTTCGGGACAACAACTCCGAATATCCCCAACCAGCCCAGCTAGGATATTATAAATGCCATATACAATATACAGTATCTAAACATCATTGTATGTGATACATATTGGACAGTTGTAAATATTTCTAGTGTCCTGTTGGATCCATGAATTGAGTGAAGTGAAAAAAAGAGAGTAGGATATTTTTTCAGCATTAGTGATTCTGGTTAATAATATGGGTTGATATCATTGACGTGCATCTGTGTTCTGCAATGTACACAATAAACATGAAATACGACTTTTCTACCATAAACAAGATGCAACAGCCTGTTTTTCATATCATGTGATTATCCTTTGTATCTGTACTAGGGAGACAGCCCTCTGTATACTGTTTCCTGCTAGTCGGAGCCCTCAATATGGAGTATTTGTCTATCCCTGGCCTATACAGTATCTGCAAACCTGGAATCAGCAAAGACGTACCTATTCCTTGTCCATCTGATTTTGCTGGTGTAGTAATATATATCGCATGGTGAATATATGCAGTTCTAAGTTATAAAAGCTCGACTACATCAAGTAATTCAGTCTGACAGATAAAGAGATAGATAGACAGATAGATAGATAGATAGATAGATAGATAGATAGATAGATAGATAGATAGATAGAAAAACAAATCATAAAACTTGTGTTAACACTCTTGTTGCGTTTCCTTTTCCAGACTAGCATCTCACTTGTGTGCTCACTGCCAGTCATTCTCATCCAGGTAGGCAAAGTGAGTCATACCTTTCAACTGAGATACAATCTTATCACAGTACTGACAAATAAAAATCATTGGCCTGAACTCAGGAAGGTTACTGACAAAAATAATACCTTTTCAATATGAGTTCAGAGGATGGTTGAATGTGTCTGAGATGTTGTGTATGTCTAGTACTGTTCATGTATGTAGAGAAAAAAAATGTGTGTATGTAAGTGCGTGTTCGTTAGATACTTTGAGTGTGAGTATGTAAGATAATTATGTGTAGGGATCACAGGAACATTTCCAGTGCTTTTAACTCACTGAATTCTAGACAAGTCTTCAATTAATTGCATTGTAAAAGACCATTCTAGAAATCAATGTGTTAACCCTTTGAGTGCCAGATGTGTTGTGTACACCTCTAGCACTCTAAAGCTTAAAATCAATAGTTAAGTCAAATGGAATTTTGGCCCATTTTCTCTGTCCCCTCTGATGCAGTTTAGTTTGCCCAAGAATTGCACCTACAGGTTCCTTTATATAGCCCTGTGTGCCTAGTTTGTGAATAAATCTGAAAATATGGAGTGGCCTCTAAGTACCGATGAAGTTCAATGCCATACCTCCCAAATGTCCCTCTTTAGGAGAGACAGTCCCTCTTTGAGAGCCAAATATTTATATCTCTCTTTCCCACTCTGGTGTCCTTCTTTTTTAGGGGATCAGACTGCTTGGTGTGTATACGAGTGTATTACATATTGATCAACAGCAATAAAACTCACATTAAAATGTATTTAAACTTTACTAGGTGTGTTTACAAATTAGTCTGCTTAAATAAAATAGTTTGGTCTTGATCTAAGTCATTTATTCAGTTAACCAAATAGGTGTCAGTAGGTCATGAACATATATCTGGGAACTTTGAAATGTTGTCTCCTTGGAGGGGAGTCCTGTGGTGTGGAAGGGGGTAAGAAAAATTACACGAATCCTGTCAAAAAAGGGGTGGGGCTTAAAGTGAGTGGGGCGAGGGGCATAATAAGGGTGACACAAATAGTAAATAAAAGACTGGGGAAGGAGGGACACAGTGAGAAAGAGCTGTTTATCAGTAGGCTGATCAGGAAGGTCTGATAAAGACTAATTTAATTGGTAGCAGGAAAGCTATAAAATTCTCAGTTACTGAGGTATGATGGGAAGGTTGAACTTGATGGACTTGTGTCTTTATTCAACCTAATTTACTATGTTACTAAGTGGGCCAAGTTTCAATAGAAACTCAGCCTCTGCCCCGGAGACCCGGCAAAGAAGTGTCAAAACCGTAGTCACTGGGGCAAATCCGGAGAGTTCACAGCTATGGTCATGAAATACCCTAAAAATTCTCAGTAATGCCTTGCCCACCAGCCACACCACAGCAACACTATCTCAAACAAAATTGTCCCTCTTTGACCATTTGAAATGTTGAGAGGTATGTCAAATGCTGCCCACCTAAACCACAGAGGCAAGAGAAGGGGACAGCTTTATTATAATTCTTGTGCTTGAAGTCAAATCGTACCATTAACTGTATCCAGTTAAATCTATCTTCTCTCATTTGAACAATCCTAAAGAGCAAGACAGATAAGGCAGATGGTGGAAGCAGAATGAAAGAACATCTGGTGCCAATTTAGAGGAAATGTTCACAATCTACCAAGTATGTCTTGGAGCACTGCAAAGGTTAAGAGATTGATAAAAATGTCAAAATAATTTCCACAACAAAATGAGCAGCGTTAACCTCTTAAGGACAAGAGGGCATGTGTAACAAATTGATTTGTAATATGTTTCAAGCACACCCTGGTGCTTAAAGGGTTAAACTTCAGTACAGTTCATGTATGTAAACACATTTAGTCACATAGGAACAATGCATTGAAGAATTCTCTAAAATTTAAGGGGTTAAAATTCCCATCTAAATAAATGGGAATTTGAGTGATTTATTTGTTCCCTATGGTGCAGATGGTTTGCTCTAGAATGACACTACTTTTGTCTTACAGAATTGCATTTATTGTGTACAAAGACTAGAGCTTCTTATATGCATTTTTAATTGATAACTGAGGTCACAAAAAAGGTCAGTCATAAAGTAATGTATGCAAAACTTACTTCAATGAACTGACTGCTTAACCACTTAAGGACCCATGACGGTCTTGGCACGTCATGGGTTGGACAGCTATAAGGACTCATGACGTGCCAGGACCGTCATGCACTTCAGGGCTCCCTGCGAGGTGTGCATGCCATTTGGGGAGCCATGAACTGGATGCACAAATAAAAAAAAATCGTCCATGGTCCTTAAGTGCCGGCCGCGTACGCCCGCGGCCAGTCCTTAAATGGTTAAAGGAGCAGTAAACTTTTGTTATGAAAGGTCAGAGTGTGATAGAAACTGCTGACATGCTCATGTTGTCAGTCAGAAGTTTCTGGAAGTAAACATAGTAAATTCACTTCCTGATTATTTGGACTGTTACAACAATTGAATAAACACAATGACATATGGGTTTTTGTAGAAAAAAAAAGTTTTCTGCCCCTTTAAAAAAAGCCCAATATTAAAACAAATGTATAAAAACAATATTTTGGAATTCGGCTTTGATGAAGTGATCCTTATATGGGTTTACTGGGCAGGAAACAGGATAAATGAATCCAAGATGTTTTAGGATTATCAAAATTATCATAAACATTCAATAGGTGCCATTTATTTAGTACTTGACAAATCAGAAAAAAAACACACAAAAGTAAACAAGAACCACTGACTGAAAGGAGAAGGTCCATGTATAAGTTTATGAAATTCCCTGGTGTAAGAAAGGGGGAGATTCACTAAAAGGTGATAAAGAGGCAATAAAGTGGAGATGACTTCTCCAGTTTATCACTTATCCAGTTCCTATGTTATTCTATACAGCCTATTCACTATAGTGTCCAAAGTTGAAGAAACCTTAGTGCAAAGGTAGCGTAGAATAACATAGGAATTGGAGAAGTAATATCACTGGAAAAGTCATCTCCACGTTAACACCTCTTTATCACCGATTAGAGAATCTCCCCAAAGTATCTAGGCAATATTGTCAAGACTATTCACATATAAAACATGAGAAATGCATGTTCTTCTAGGCAATTTGGGGTGTATTCATTAAGCTAAATAGGTACAATTTGAAGCAAATCAACTCCACCATTGGGGCAGGAATGAAAGTCCCCCAAATTATCATCAACTTTAATGTGACTTTTTTCCAGTTGATTGATAGGTTGCAACGTGTTGGAGACTTCTGCAACATTCCAGGGGTTAAAAGGGATGCAAGGGTTATAAATTATACATATAGTCTCCTTTTCCATGCTTTAACATGCAGTACTTAGGGTGCAACATACTCCTATCAAATACGCTGCTCTTCGCCGCAATAATTGATGGATACCTTCGGGTATTCATCACTGATTTTGCGTGTTTCCCTGCTTTGCGTATGTGAAGCAGGGAAACTTGTGTAAATTGGTCAGTCATGGGGAAAAACACACGTATACACATACGCGAAAATGTGTATGTGTATGTTCGCCCCATGCATTCAAATGGGATACACCAGCTTGAAGCTAGAGTATCACATTTGCGGATCTATCTGGCCATTGCTTCTTGAAGAATAAGTGATGGCCAGATACAATCCAAAAGTTGTTGAATGTGAGAATGGTTAATACGCAGAGAAATCCTCTGATGAATCCAGGCCTTAGTGAATCTCCTCCAAGGTTTCATCCATTAAATACATAAAATACAAACTCATACAGATACAACCATATGCAATGAACTCCCTCAGGATTATGTACTAAAGACTCCAGTGGCAGAACTAGGGCAAATAATTTAAAAACCTGCCCAGTGTATGAAGAGGCTAAAGGAGAAAGTTTGATGCAAAAAAAAATGCATCTTATGTGCAAGAAAAACACCAATTCAGATGAAAACATTTTTATTTGCCTCAAAAATGTTTCAATTTTGCCTTCCTATGTAGGATATATATATTTTTTTACCTTGACTTTGCTCTAGTTTTGCTAGCAGAAGAGGTTAGTACATCTAGTAGCACTTTTTTAAGTACAAATAAAAAAAAATACATAGTTGTAACATTGTTAATGAGGCTATAAAAATACATGTATCCATCAAGTTCAGCTCATTCCATATCACCCCTGTTGGTCCAGAAGAAGGCAAAAAATTACTCAAGCCATTTACAAATAAGCCCCAAGTGGATTAAAAAAATCCTTCCTGACTCAAAATTGCAGTCTGATATTTCTCTTATCAACATTGTATTGACTTTTAAACCAAGTGTCAGTTCTTCATATTGTTTGCAGCTAGAAAGATATCATTTGCTTTCTTGAAAGCAACTACAGTATCTATAAGCACAGAATCCAGAGGCAAATTATTCCATAATTTTACTGCCCTTATTGTATAAAAAACCCTTGCCTTTGTTTTAGTCAAATGCGCCTTTCCTCTAGTCTTGTTATTTGCTCAACTCTTTGAGTAAATAGTTCCTTAGAGAATTTATTATTCAGAGAAGGAGCTGGATATTTTCAAGTTCCACATTTTCCAAAGCTTGAATGCTACAGTCACTCGTCTAAAAAGGACCCAGACAGAAAACAGGCAGTTCGAGGGAGATTCACTGGCGCCCAAGCTCCAATGGTGTCACAATCGAACAACTTCCACCACAGAGTAGAGTAAGGAATATTGCTTTAAGATTTGCTCAATCTTGAAGGGATAGTTCCTTAGAGAGTTCTTTGTATTGACCTGGAATATATTTGTAAATGGTAATCATATTCCCCCTTAGATATGTCTTCTCTAATGTAAACAACGCCAGTTTGTCTAGTCTCTCTTTATAACTCCATTCCTTCAATCCCTCTACCAGTTTTGTTGCACTTCTCTGCACTTTTTCCAGTTCACTTTGATCCCAAAATTGTACTCCATATTCAACATGACGTTTTACCAAGGATTTAAATAGAGGTAAATTATAGTCCCATCTCGTGCATCTATACCCCTTTTTATACAGGATATTACCTTCTTAGCTCTTGCAGAAGCACCTAATGGACGACAAGAAAACAAAAGGGTGCTTCCTGGTGCAAATAAACCTTTGCATATAAAAGACCTCCACCTGTACACCACTGTACTCACAACAGACAAGACCACTAAACGTGATCAGCTGGACAAATGAGGGATTCTTACTGCCCCCACTCAGTCTCCTCAAAATGGGCCGATGGATGCTGCTTCTTCAGTAACGATCCACAGGACTTGGCTGTACCCTTAGGATATAGAAAACAGAAGGCAGGAAGAGCGCAAACCACCAAATGGAAATTCCAATAGGATCAGAAATATATATATATATACAATACTCACAACACAAAAGATGAGTCCACAATAGTAAAAAAAAAATATTTAATAATATTAGTAAAAAATGTTTACATATTTGCCAAAAACAACATCAATACTACAACACATTTAATAAAGCCCATGTATATGATATGTTTCGGGGCAATAAGCTCCTTTTTCAAATATAAGGCACAAATATATAATAATAAAATATAAGTTTGGCAATAAAAAAAGGCATCCTTCTGTTTTCTAATACTGCACGTTGCTGAGTAGTATATTTCTATCAGTACTCCTAAATCTCTCTAACAAGGATTTCCCAAGTGGATATTATTTAGTGTTTAGGCAGTCCAAATGCATACCCTTACATTTATCTATATTAAACTTCATCTACCACTTTTCCGCCTATTCACTCATCCGACTTTTTCTGCAGATAAGCACATCCTGCTCTGTATGTATTTCCTTACACAGTGTCATCAGCAATGATTGAGACATGACTTTCAATACCCACTCCTAGATCATTAATAAACAATTTAAAAGCACTGGGCCCAGGTCTGAATCCTGTGGAACCCCATTTACAACTTTCGATCAACTTGAAATGGTTTTATTTACAACAACTCTCTGCATTCTGTCATTTACACAAATATCACCTCCCAAACTGAAGCCTTTTAATTAAGATTTTTATGCCCTTCCTTCCCTTCTCTCCTTACCACGACTGCTTTGCAGACCCCATTTACCTCCTGCTTAGCTTAGTTTATTACAACCAAACTTGGAATAAATCCCAACACAACAGTTCCTTCCCCCGGTTTTCCCACTGATTGTGAAGACCAGGCGTCTTTTCTGTTTTGCAGGACCTGGCCTCACAATCAAGGGAAGAAAGCAGGAGGCCACTCCATCTTATGTGGCTTCACGTAGACTAGCCACACTCAGACATCTTATGAAGTAACCTCTTATAAGACACAGTATCAATGGCTTTTGCAGAATCCAAATATACTACACCAGCAGCAATACCCTTGTCAAATGTACTACTTCCCCTTTTATTGAATGCAAGTAAAATAATTTGATATGATCTATACTTCATAAAAACATGCTGGCTCCTATTAATAATGTCGTTGGCATCACTTAGTTCTGAATACAATCAGTTAGTAATCCACTACAGAATCAATCTCACAGGTCTATAATTTCCTAGCTTTGATGTTGCCCCCCTTTTTTTTGAATGATGGTACTGCATTGGTCTTCCACCAATCACAGAGCATTATGCCTTATAATAGAAAATTAATAAATATTAAGTATAAGGGTATTGCTATTACTAAACTAAGTTCTTTAAGTACACTTGGGTATATGCCATCAGGTCTTCTTTTCAGTCTCCTTTGGGCTTTGTCCTGATTAAGCCATGCACACGATGGAGGAAATTATGTGATTCTTTGACCATACTCTGCCATTGTTGCCCCCTTTGTATACACAAAAGAAAAGAATGTGTTTAAGGTGTGAGCAATAGAGTTATCCTCAGTAATTAACACCTGGCAGTTTTAAGAGAACCAACCTTAATCTTTTTTGCCATTTTTAAACTTGTAGAATTGTTTAGGATTTTTCTTGCTCTCTTTTGCAATACTTTTTTGAAGGGAGAAAAAAATTATATTTAACAGAAATCATTGGAAATTGATATCAATATCTATGACATCTCAGCATAGGCATATAAATTAATAATGCAAGAGTAAACTGAATAATGCCACTTCAAAACTAAATCAAGATACTACAATGGGATAAAAAATATAGTTTTCTACCACTGACTAAAACACTGTTGTAAAAGTCAGTACATTCTAATAATTGACATAATTAGACAACAAAAATATTCTTAACTCCAACTGCAAGTCAAAAGGTAGAAGTCTATGACAAACAATAATTGAAATTGCAAGATGACCCACAGTTAACACTGAAATATAATCATGTTGTCCATGGTCATGTCAAAAGAACTCTTTTGTTGAGACTGAAACTATTTGATATATTTTTCTTTCATATCACTTCAAGCTATCATTTAAATTTCTATATTTATCCAGGGACAATTAACCCAAATTATTGAAAATACTGCTTATCTGTTTTGTTTATTAAAAGAGACATTGAATTAAATTGTAAAACACAAGATAAAAATATAAAATTTTATGCATAGAGAGTAAATGACAGTAATTGGGTGCTTTACAGATGTGTATGCATACCTATCAACAGATAGTTTCTTTTTAATTCAGAGTGCTGTGCCTATTTGGCAGTTTGGGGAAAAGCATTATAGGAGAAGGATGGCCAAAGGAATTGTCAACTTTAGAGATGGGGTCTTGGTTCTAGGGCAGAAGAAAATGAAGGAGTGACATAGTGGAGTGCACATTTCTATAATTCCCTGGTAATCCATCACCATCTCCCAAATTCTCTTCCTTCAGGCTATCTAACTACATTACTCCTTTTATTCATCTCATTTTATTTTCCCCTCTTTGCTTCCCACTTTCTCTTTCACTCACTACACTCTCATTCCCTATTTATTACTCCTAATGTAATGCCATTTGTCCTATGGGTAGCAATGATGATACATTTGGCTTTGACTTAAGTCTTAGGCAGTTTTGCTAAACCAACAGTCTCAAGAGACTTTTCTAGAATGCAAAGGACCATGGAGAAGGTGCATTAAGGTTCAATAATGGTCTTGCATGCTGATATAAAATGCACTAAGACACATTCAATATTTTTTCCTTTTGATTACTCCTCATATACTCCCTTGTCAAAAAGATATTGCCGCATGCATGCTATTTCATTAAATTTTTCATCAATGCCTTATTTGAATGTTTGAATAATACATAGCTATTTTCATATACCTGAAAGCATGTTTTTATGTTAATTTGACTAAACTCCATATGCACTAAGGTTCTATAACTGGTGATAGCGTCAGAGCTCACGGAAACAGCTTTGCCTCCCTGAGGCAGGTAAAATCTTGATTTTTCCAGACTTGTTCACCATCTCAAATTAAATATTTGCATATAGTTGTAATTGGCAGAAATGTAATTGGTGTACATTTTTCAGCTGAAGTATAGTCAATGTTGTCCACGGAAGAATATTTCAAAGTTTTCCATATACACTTGTATTTAAGCTTCTTTATGGCTGTCTAATGTGAAACCTGACATGAGGCATAATTGTAATAGGTGTATTTCAAATATTTCCATTGGAATATACCAAAGGTTCTCCATAAAATAGTATTTCACAGTTTTCCATATATACTTGTATTTAAACTTATCTCTAGCTGTCTAATGTGAAATCTAATAAAAGACTGAAAGTATGAAGTTTAACATTAGACTGTTATGAAATAGTTTCCAATACTATGTCACTGTATAGTTTGACATTACCCTAATTATTAACCTGACAGTCAGGCAGCTGAAGGCTGGATTTGCTGTTCTGGAAGGCTGATGTCCAAAAGACAAACAGAGGGTCAGGCCACACAAAGGTAACTGCTCACGTCCAGGGATTGAACCCTAATAGTTTTACATCCACTAGTGCACAAAACAGAAGAGTCTGATAGTATAAGAGGAACAGAAAGACAAGTACAGAGATAATCTGAGATCAGGGCAGGCTGAGTTTGTTCAAGTCAATAATCCAGACAGATGGTGGTGGTGGTGAGGGGGAGGGCTAAGTACAAGCAAGTCCAAAGTTGAAGTAGAAGCAAGAAAATATCTTTCATTAAGACGTATCACACCTGGAGGACATACCTGAATGCTGCCAGGTGTGAATGGTCCTACATGCGTGCATATCATTAGTCTCCATAAGCAACAACTGACCACATTAATATAGGAGTAGTATTTCACCTAAATATTGTATGTTGTCTTTTAACAGGATTATTGTGCCTCCTGTTATTTTTGTTTTTTCCCCTAACAGTTGCTAGAACAGTCAGAAGTGCCTTGTGAAAATTTCTCCTAACAGTTGCTAGAACAATCAGAAGTCCCTTGTGAAAATTTCTCCTAACGGTTGCTAGAACAGTCAGAAGTGCATTGTGACAATTTCTTCTAACAGTTGCTAGAACAGTCAGAAGTGCCTTGTGACAATTTCTTCTAACAGTTGCTAGAACAATCAGAAGTGACTTGTGAAAATTTCTCCTAACGGTTGTTAGAACAATCAGAAGTGCCTTGTGACAATTTCTTCTAACAGTTGCTAGAACAATCAGAAGTGCCTTGTGATAATTTCTCCTAACAGTTGCTAGAACAGTCAGAAGTGCCTTGTGACAATTTCTCCTAACAGTTGCTAGAACAATCAGAAGTGCCTTGTGACAATTACTCCTAACGGTTGTTAGAACAATCAGAAGTGACTTGTGACAATTTCTCCTAACGGTTGCTAGAACAATCAGAAGTGCCTTGTGACAATTTCTCCTAACGGCTGCTTGAACAATCAGAAGTGCCTTGTGACAATTTCTCCTAACGGCTGCTTGAACAATCAGAAGTGCCTTGTGACAATTTCTCCTAACGGTTGCTAGAACAGTCAGAAGTGCCTTGTGACAATTTCTCCTAACGGTTGCTAGAACAATCAGAAGTGCCTTGTAACAATGTGAGATGTTCAAAGATGAAGACTGCAGTTATAAGACTGGATTGTTAGGAATAACAAAGAGGGAAAAGTTAATACTGACCAGTAAGAAATAAATTTGGGATTCTGATGTGAAATTCAATAGGAGATAAAGGGGAGACAGATGAATAAACAAATGAAGAAGGGGTTAATAAGCAGTGGAAAGCATAACTGGGTTTAAATTAGATCAAGGTAATACTAAAAACCAAGGGAGCTTTATATTTTGCCAAAAGAGGTACAGAAGAAAAAGAGTCAGTGACCGTTTAACCTTTCTAGCTACTCAACGTCTAACAATAGAATCACTTAAAGGGCTACATGAACAACCTGTTTGCTCTGCCTCTAACTCTTTCCATTGCAGGGATTTTATTTTTGTTAATAAACTGAAATTTGCATTAAAAAATGAAATTGAAAGAAGTAATATTTACAGTATCTAACACAAGCCAGATGTGGAAGTAAAGTTCTCCAAGCTAAACATTTACTGAGTTGGCAGGAGCACACTTCTTTCCTACTTGATCCAAATATGTTAAGTTTAAATGGACTGTAATTTCTCCTTATTCCCTTAACCTCCCTGGCAGCACTTTGTTACTTGTTTACTGAATAGTGGCTTTTAGTTACTGTTACCTCCCCTTCGCTAGCACAGCTGCTCCTCAGCTTTGCATAACATCTCATTTAGATTCTAAAGCAATATTTTTTTGTTAATCTGCTCACATTAGTACAATACGAGAGCTGTCATCATTTTGTCAGACAACATTTGTTACAACTTTTGTACACATTTTTTGTTAGAATATTTGTATTCTTTATTAAAATCATCTCTGCTTTAATAGTTTGCTTTAGAAAATCATACATTGTATTAAAAATGTGTGTTTTTATACATCACTTTTATCGTCAATTTTTGAATGAAGACATATGTATATTTAGAGATTCTCCTTTTAGTTTTCAGTGGAAAAATGTTACATTTTTATAAATCCAAAATTCAATAATTTTATGTTTAGCTTTATTTTTCCATGCCTTATAGAAGGCTGTCAAATTGCTCTCAAATTCCTTGGGTTTTTTCACTTAGGGAGGGACACGTGAAGAAGAGAGTGGAGGAATTCGGGGGCAAACCAATTATACTACAGGGGATGTTACGCACCACCGAGTCCTGTACCTGTCTGTCAATGGCTCGTGCATATTCAGTGCCGAACCACGGTTCTTCTGAGATAACAACGTCACGCGTCGTGACATCAGATGCACCAAGGCCAATATAAGGCAGTGCTGCATAGGACTCAGCGCTCTCTTGTCAGGTTTCTTCCTCACAGAAGTATCTTACTCGCATGTATCTGTATCCTCTGGTTTTTGATCCTTGGCCTGCCCCTCACTTTTTTCTTTTTTGCTACCTCTGGTTCTGACCTTTTGCCTGGCCCTCATTTTTGCATGTTATTCAGCCTGCCCTGACCACGGTCTGCTCCATTGTTTTTGATATTAGTCTGCCTACCCTGACCTCGTCTTTCCCTTACCATTTATGAACCTTATCAGCCTGCCCCTGACCTTGGTACCATTTTTCCCTTCTCTTCTGGTTTTCTACTTTTGGCTTTTGCGTATTTCGGTTCTGTTGGTTACTTCCTCTTATTCATATCAAAACCAGCTTTTTCTAACCTCTGTGCTGCTATATCTGCACAGAGTTAGTTTTCAGGATCTAGCTAAAGGAGTAATCAATTTTTTAATGAAAAACTATATGTTATAGGGCTTTTCCTGCTAAGTAAAACAAGGGTACTTACACTGCTGTCAGTTGTTTTATTAAAAAAGTATAGCAGTTCAAATTGTCAGGATGTGAGTGACAGTGTGATTACTTCCCAGAATTTCTAACTGACAACATGACTTAGTAGTTTCTATCAAATTCTATTAAGAACTGTTTGTCAGTGACTCACCTCTCTCATAGAATTCAACAGAATTAATTAAGTGAAAAAGGACCACTAGAAGACACTACTAATATAAAATGCAAGAGTTGTAACTGTTATAACTCTGGAAATATGTATCTTTCGCCAGTAGGAGTACTCTTGTTCTACTGAAAAAACATACTGCTCCATTACAGGAGGATTTTAAATACTTGAATGCTAGAGACTCTTCAGAAGCATTCAGTGGGTTAAAATCCCAAGTTAAATCAATGGGAATTTTTAGTTATCTCCTACATGCATTAGGTTTTCCCCAAAATGTATTCACTTTTTTTTTAACATATAGCTCATAATTAAATTAAGCTTCATTAAGGCAAATGTGGGTCTGACACCCAGGTGGCCCCAATGGATTTTTTGAGAAAGACCCAGGCATTGGTGAGAACATCAAAAAATATATGAAAAAGAAAACCACATATTAGGCACTCGCTATTATCCCATGACCAAAGAAAGAATGAATCGAGGCTGACTTCCATTAACCATAAACCTGCCGACAGGAGCAATCTTAGACAAAATATTAAAAAATAACTTTTAATATATTCTAAAAATAAAAAATCCAAAATAGAATGAATAAAGCACACATACAATATTGAATTAGTGAACTGATAAAAGGGTCCCTAAGGACTATCTACTCCCTCTTGCTCATATCTTGCTCACAAATATCGTCCTATATTAGGCATACAGAAATAATAATCTGAAATGTATGGAGAGGAACGACCAACCCAAAAGAGGAGACAAAAGAAGAACAGTGCCATATAAAACAGACAAACAAGAGCAACCCTTGTAGTATCGGAGTAAGCTCTTATCTTACCCTATAAATCTCCCAAATGACGTAGTGAGCCAAGAAGACAGATTGGATAACATCGGCATGTGGTGAGAACTTGGCAGAGAACAAGAAGGAAGGGTACATGGTGTCTTTTGGAGTGTGTCTGGATCTGGTAGGGTAGTTATGCTCATTCAATTTGGGGTTGGGTTGGGGGTACAAAATGAGTAAACACATGGTGATAATATTCATTCATACAAAATTATTTTCCTTTCCTAAATAGAGCTTGCCAACTGGTATAGCCTGAAGACTTCCCTAACATTTTTACATGTAAACTGCCTGCAGGACATACAATTGATAGTAAGCCTTTGGGGCAAGTCTGCAGGAACAATCCGTCTGTGTGCATAAAGCAAAGAGTGTGTGTGTGTGTGTATATATATATATATATATATATATATATATATTTATTTATTTATTTATATATATATAGTGAATGGAAGGAGACCTGCTGATGATGCCATGGGCTGCATTGTGAGTCTAAAAAGAGATCACTGAGGCTCCCTCATTGGTTCGGTTTCTTCAACCTGCAGTGCATTCCTCATAGACCAGGCGTTACCAAGTTCAATCATGAAGGGATACCAACAGGCCATGACTTAAGTATATCTTTGATTAAAGGGATAGTAATACTTCGTTTTAACTTTATTATATTTTGTAGGCATTAAAAAAATATGAAGAATGATATAAGTCTTATCTCTCAAACCTTTATGGTTTAAGAGATATTCACAAGCAAAGTTCCCCCTCCCGCCCCTTTTACCTAGTGTAAGCCATCTCTTCTCAGATGGGGATCTGGTTGTAAGACCAGACAGATAACAGCAGGGGACATTCTTCTTCCTATCAGAACAATGAAAGCCCTTCCCCCCTTGACAAGTTTTTCAGCTTTTTCCCTTATCTTAATTGAAGATTGTCCCTCTCTGCAGTCTACCTGGGCACCTCCCTTCTGATGTGGCTGAACAGGGGGGGATACTTTGCTTGTGAATATCTCTTAAACCATAAAGGTTTGAGAGATAAGACTTATATCGTTCTTCATGTTTTTTTAATGCCTACAAAATAAAATAAAGATAAAACGAAGTATTACTATCCCTTTAAGTACAGGAAAATTAATCAGTGACTCATTCTTTCTGACTCACATGTAACCAAGCAGAGAAATCCTGACCTGCTGATAGTTCATGAGGTTTGATACAGAGTGTGAGGTAGGATGATCACACAACCCACAACTTTGTAGCTAAGAACCACATACCTCTGGGTTGAGTCCAGCTGAGGGGTCAGTTTTCTGATCCCTTGAATGGTTGATAGAAGCTGTTTATGGGCTGCACAGTGTAGCCCCAGGCTGTTAACTGTCTGCACCAATAAGAGCAGACTTAGTAAAACATGGCAATTTCCCTTTAAATTAAAGCACAAATAACAAGATAAATAGCCCACTTTTTTCATAAGGGTATGATCTACAAAAACAGTAGTGCACAGCCCAATCGTCCCTATTTTCCTAGGGCCTACTTCCATGTTTGTGAACTCTTCAAGTTTGATTTAGAGTATCCAGAATAGTAATAAAAATTGAATAGCTTTGGAAATCCTAAAGTCTGTCTTAATGTACTATAAACCAAAGCCTTAGAGTATCGAGGTAAAAGTTGATACCATGTTACTTGATACTTTTATTTGCTGAGTAGCTTTAGAGTGCAAGCTTTCAAAAAAATTTAGGTCTCTAGGTCAAGCATGTTTAGAATGAAGGCTGAATACAAAGTACATGATATAGGTTCTGCATACATGCAAATTTTCTGGTTAGTCTGACTTCCACTGGAGGGGAAACTCTTACCACCAGTGTCCATGTAAATTATTCTTTAGACTCCAGTAGAGACATCTCCTTGTAGCTAGCCAAGTCATACAAGATTTATTTTTCTTTTGATATGTGAATAGCTCCAATATATTTAGTGTGTATAGAGTTTGTGACTTGCAACAAAAGACGGCTAAGTATATAGAATGTATGGGTTAATCCTTTGAGTGCTTTGCAATGCATAGCATAACACTCTGGCACTCAAAGGGCCAAAATATGTTTATTGTGTGTAATAATGTGACACAAATTCCAGGTCACAATTCAGGTCATGGTTCAGACTATAAAGGTTGGTGATAAGTTTATACTCCCAGGTCTATATGTCTCTTGTGTCTAAAAGTCTCCCATTAGTACAGCCACCATTAGATCTTTGATGCAGTACTAGTTTTGCAAACATGTTCATCAACTGGGGATTTTCTTTTCTTGTTCACAATGGATCTATGGGAATTTATCCATTTTCTTAGAGTTTGTCCTCTCTCACCTTTATATAATCCTGTGTTGGGACAGTTACATCCATGATAAGGTAGACAACATTAGATGATCTGCAGAAGAATTTGCCCTTGATGCTGCGGTTTTGGTGGAAATGTGGTATGAGAACCTTATATGGTAACCACCAATTCACCTTTTAACTGCTATTTACCAGGACAGAGTGTTGTACATAAGAGAAAAGCAGGTGCAGACCTACTTGGTACACAGAAACAGGTCATTGCACCTATGTGTAGCAGCACTTCATACATGTACCCCACTGTGTTGTGTAGTTGTATAAAAGTGAAATGTCAAACTATTTATGCTAGTAACATTTTATAGCATGACTTAGGGGCTAGGACTACTGAGGCAGGAAAACGATTCTGCTAATCTGAAGTGGCTATATTAAGTGTCTCGAATCAATGTTCAAATATGATACATGTTCAGGGCTCAAAATTTCCACTCGCCACTAGCCAATGGCAAGTGACAATTTAGCCCTGGCGAGTAGAAATTCAGCCCTGGTGGGTATGTTATGGCTTGAAGTGGCGAGTAACTTTTCAGGTCTGGCTAGTAGCAAAGGACTTCACATTTTAAGCCCTGTACATGTTCTTATTTGATGCTACCTTAGCTGGTTTACATGTTCCTGGCTACCATGAGCAATAGCATCATAATTTAACACATAGTATAATGTATAAACACAACTATTGTGTATTACTTGCTGCATGGTATATAAGTGATGGATACATGAAAAAAAGACAGTTTAGGATTTATTTATGAAAATGTACTAATGGAAGCCACTCTTACCAGTGAAGAGATTGCATTGAAATACAAATCTGACATGTACATAGTTTTCTTATTTGCCCTTCTTCCATGCTTCCTCCCCAAACCTTCTTTTTTCTTTCTCCCCTCTCTAGTCTTGTAATATATTTTCCCTTTTCCATACCTTTCATTTCTACCTTTACCATGTTACATAACTGTTACAATGTTGTAATTGAATTAAATATGACAGGGGTCCTTCTGCCTGTCTCCTGTTTTCTGGGCAAACCTCTATTCTTAGCAATGGCTGAACAGACAGCATGGCCAACAATTTACGAATCCATTTATTTGGAAACGGTACAAAGAATTGAGAATTATCATAAAAATATTATCAATATAGTAGAAACATATTTTTCATAAAAAGCATATATTTTTCAGTGTAATGTTAAAGCAATTTTCAGTTTGTTTATTAATTGGTTAATTCTACCTTAGTATACAGTACCACTTTTTGAAAGCTGAAATTGTTAAACCAACAGTAACCCTTTATTTTGACTTAACATTTTCTGCAAGTACACAATATGCATAGTCACATTACCTTACAGGTGTTTTTTTTTTTTACCACTTTTTTTTTTTTTTACTTTTATGTCCTCCTTGACAGTGAGCTCCCTGGATCTATTTGCAATGAGATTTCATTAAGAGAACATAAAAGTGGGCCTAGTGATACAATGTAAAAAAATATACAGTGTAAACAACACAACACACAAGTTATTCAGTGCTGCAGGCAAAGTGTTAGATTGCATTAAAGCCTGATTTGTACAGAAAACTCTCTGAAAACTGAGATCCACGTAGTTCACTGTCAGGGATGTAAAAACGAGGTGAAAATGAAAAAAAAGTGTGGGCATTTGGACTTTACATAGTATGCACTTACAGAATTTGTAATGTAAAAATAAATGGTTACTATTCCTTTACTTATTCTTTTTATTTGTCATTAAGTTAGTGTTTTAACAAATCGTAAAACTATAAATAGGTATCTAAAGCTCAGATCAGAATGTCCTTGGAATTACAAAAATAAGATTTAAAAAAAAAAAATATCCAATCACCTTTAATATTTATCTTAACTCTATTGGAGAAATGACTCATAGATCTTAGAAGCTAAAGGAAGAACAAATATCTACAGAAACACGGTCAAAAGATTTTTCTTAAATATGGAAATGTGTACTTCCTGGTGACTCATAGAATTTCCTACTTAAAGAGATTTAAATGTTTGGCTAACAAGATGATTGGAAATCATGTGTATTGCATTCAACAGTAAATTAGATAGAATACATATTTTAAAATCTAAATGTATTTGCTCACATATAATGATTTATAATAATTGTAGACATACAGAAGATAAAGAACACATACATTTATTATAATACTGAACCTTCTTCATGTATGGCTTTCCATATTAAAGGGATAGTAATACTTTGTTTTATCTTTATTTTATTTTGTAGGCATTAAAAAAACATGAAGAACGATATAAATCTTATTTCTCAAACCTTTATGGTTTGAGAGATATTCACAAGCAAAGTTCCCCCTCCCGCCCCTTTTACCTAGTGTAAGCCATCTCTTCTCAGATGTGGAATCTGGTTGTAAGACCAGACAGATAACAGCAGGGGACAATCTTCTTTCTATGAAAACAATGAAAACCCTGCCCTCCTTGACAAGTTTTTCAGGTTTTTCCCTTATCTTAATTGAAGATTGTCCCTCTCTGCAGTCTACCTGGGCACCTCCCTTCTGATCTGGCTGAACAGTGTTACATCAGTAAAAGGGGCGGGAGGGGGAGACTTTGTTATTGAATTACTCTTGAACTACAACTCTGACAGAATTGAAATAACACTCTCCAAAGTCCAAATACAATGATGATTAATTAGAGCTGCTTTTATTATGAAACATTACTATCCCTTTAAACTACAAAATCCACTCTGCTTTTCCTCACGATATTCATATAATATTCATTTTTTAATATTATTTTTATTTGAAGAAAGAAAGAAAGAAAGAAAGAAAGAAAGAAAGAAAGAAAGAAAGAAAGAAAGAAAGAAAGACTGCATGCTAAATACAATATACATCACAACTGAATGTTGTACAAAATTAAACTTGGTAAAGAAAGTGGAGAATTAAGAGAGGTTAACACAGTTGCTCATTCATTCAGTTACACATGCAAAGGTGCTTTAGTGTATGGTAACTCCATCCAATCATTCCATATTTTAGAAAACTTCTCTGGGCAACCCCTGGTCATATAGGTCAATGTATAGAATGGAAAAACATAATTAATCATATTAAGCCTGCGTTTGATCTTGGTATTAAGTCATACTTCCAATTCAGGGCAATTCTTTTTCTTGTATGAAAGAACATCAAGTGAAAAAATGCTTTTCAATGAGCCCAATTAATAGCATCCAGAAGAATTCTTAAGAACAAATATTAGGCAAATCAAAGTTTTGTACTAGAATTGTAACTAAAACTCAACAGTTGTGAATTAAAGTACAGGAACAGTAGCTGAAAAAGAATCTGTATCTGATATTTAGAACATATATTATTTGGAAATATTTTAATTTGAAAAGGTATATGATTTATTTTAGTTCACTAAAAAAAATAAAATAAAAAAAATACTTTTAACTGATAGGGGACACACAGGCAGAAGATCCTACCTAAGTGGAGACTGAGAGTGACTGTAACAGATACTAGACAACAACAGACAAGACATCACTCCACATAGACAGTCAAGACAAAGACAAGCATATATTGGTGCTGCTGTGCTTTTGTTCTTTGTGAATAATTGAATACTGAAGAGGGTTTACAGCGCATCTGGTTGCATAGTTAATGACCGAAGGACATGTCTATCCAGCAGCTGTGTTGATAGACTTACAGTTTTAAAAACAAAGTAGCATCTATTACCATACAAGTATGTAGCAAGAGAGGGAAAAAGCCACAAGACAGACAAGCACAGGGCACATGTAATGGTGGTAACAGCACTGAGGAGGCGAGATTTGTGCAGTTGTCATAACATATGACAGCTGGGACCAGTGTTATGATAACTGATGAATGATTAAAAAATATGATTTGACTTGCAAATATAGGAAAAGATCTCTAGTGGGAAACCGTGTTTGTTCCTTACTACAGGGAAGGCGTAAGCTCAGTGAGTGACTGGATCAAGTAACTGCCCCGCCATCTCTAAGACCCTGTACCTCCATTGATGGTAGCGTCTATCTGCCTGACTATCCTGAAATTCCTGGTTGTTCAGAAATGAGAGAAAGTCAGAAAAATATCTGTTATATCATAGGGTGCCCCAAAAGTATTACCATGCTTTGACTGTGGAGAAGAGCAATGGATTAGACAAGACAGACTGAGGGATCCTAGCAACATGGGCGTGCAGCAAGTAGAGCAGGTGCAACCTCTGTAGATAGTGTTTTTCTCTAATCCAGTTGGTAAAAGTATTCATCCGGGATACCCAGTCCTTTGTTATTCTCATTAGACTAGCTTGTACAAGCTAATGTATGGAACGCCAAATCCCCCCTTTGGATTTAAACTGCTGTAACTTCCTCAGACCTATCACTGGCCTTTTATTCTTTCATATAAATCTTTGGAATTGTCTGTGAACATAGTCAACATCTCTCAGTACATATATTGTAAATATATCAGGACCAGTTGTAGGATATATAAAAGTCCAGGAAAGGTGACTTATTCTGGATAATATTAGTATGGATATGCTTATCTATATGTGCATAATTATTTGGGGGTAACTTTAATTTGTATGATAGTTCCACTTTAAGTGATACCAGACTTAGAATGTTTACTATAAAAGATTGTAAAGTCATTGTCAGGAGGGCACCAACATTAGGGCAGACTTTATCTCCTAGCCTTTTAGGAATACCCAATCTACATAGTTACATACTACAGGCATGTACAAATGTGGAGTAAGAAGATGTATTTCATGTATGTACACTATGTTAAGTTACACTTTTATTTTATTTACAAAATCAAACAGTACATAAATTGTCACACTACACACATAGTTTAATTAATTACCGTTACACAGTGCAATATGCAGTAGGTTGGCTGTACAACTAGAGCATTAAAAGAATAAGGGAACATAGTGGAGGTTACTCACTAAGGGGTGATAAAAAGGTGATAAACTGGAGATGAACAAATACTTTTATTCCATTAGCGCTTAGTCTTGTAAGTGAAGTAATTTGATTAGAGGGTAGGGATGTTGCCGCTATTCTGCATGGGTTTTACAGTGCACCACCCACATCACTCTGTAGATAGCTAAACAGAAAAAGGAAGGGGAAAAACAGCGCAACAACTCTCTCTAAGCGTAGTAGTATATATATTATTTAAATCCCAATATATCACAATATTCCCTTCTTGGTTACACTGACATTTGTTGGAGGCTTCTTCTGCCTCTCCATATGCTTGCTCGTACTGGATACATCTATTAAACCAGGCTGTTGGCACCTTCAGCTGATTTTCACACTCTATATTAGTATATGTTTGTCGTTCTCAAAGTTCTAGACCGCATACATATAAAATATGTGCAGACTCACACTCTTACACAAACTGTATGGAACTTTTATTGGTGTCAACACAGTGAAAAAGCTGTATTGTGAGTGAGGGAACTACCCTTACACATTATATAAATATGCAGGGTTAAAATATCTTTACTGGGAAAAAATCTCAACATTTTAATATAAAAAAACCTGTCTACAACAGGAATATCAGGTTCCTATTATTTTATTGTTTTTAGTTTTTTGTTTTGTTTTGTAATGTATTTATATATTCAAGAGTATTTTATGTATATGCACCAACTGCAAAGTGTGAGTTGAGGGTAGAGTAATACGCTCACCCGAACCACCCTCTCTAGGTGTTGAATACTTCATAGTGTTTTTAATACTAATATCATTTTATAATTTGTCATATCCAGCCGTTTTTTTTTATATGACTGATCACATGAGCCGGCACGCCAAATGGGGGACTGACAGTGAGCTCTCCGGTCTTGGAGCAATCAATTTCAGTCCCCGCTACTACTCACAGTGCTCCCGCAGGAGAGCTGTGAGTAAAAACTACGTGACCTGTCAGGACCGTCAGGAAAAACAGCAGTGATGGTCCTAACGTGACACTGAACATTAAGGGGTTAAATGGGGCTTTTAACCTCTTGAATGCTAGCAGGGTCTCCAACCATTTAAAAGTTTAAAAGCTTGTTTAAAAGCTAGTCATTTTCATGTGTTTTATTTGGGGTTTCCATGTAGTGTTTCTCATTATATAGTTTATTTATTCAGTAAGGGAACATGCATACAACAAACATGCTTCAAAGATAAACAAATGAAGGATTGCTGTAAGAACACCAAGGGAATGGCCATGTGTTGACTTTTTAACCTCTTAAGGACTGTCCAGCAGTTAAGGACCACCTGGCATTTTTTTTTTTTTGGCCCAGTGGCTTCAGGTTCCCGGAACACTGTGCTGCCGCACAGGGACCTCTGAATTCCATGACATGCCAGGACCGTCATAAGTCCTTAACGCAAGTTTTCCCATGATGGTCATAGCACATCCTGGGTCCTTTAAAGGGATAGTAATGTTTCATAATAAAAGCGGCTCTAATTAATCATAGTATTTGGACCATGGAGAGTGTTATATCAATACTGTCAGAGTTGTAGTTCAAGAGTAATTCAATGATAAAGTATCCCCCTCTTCAATTAAGATAAGGGAAAAACCTGAAAAACTTATCAAG
Source organism: Rhinophrynus dorsalis (assembly GCA_037306005.1). Classification (NCBI taxonomy): domain Eukaryota; kingdom Metazoa; phylum Chordata; class Amphibia; order Anura; family Rhinophrynidae; genus Rhinophrynus; species Rhinophrynus dorsalis. The sequence goes on along the minus strand of CM074718.1, from coordinate 247,906,511 downwards.
GGGGGCAGGGCCTTCATTGTTCTCATAGGAAGAAGATTGTCCCCTGCTGTTATCTGTCTGGTCTATGAACTGCATTCCACATCTGAGAAGAGATGGCTTATACTAGGTAAAAGGGGCGGGAGCGGAACTTTGCTTGTGAATATCTCGCAAACCATAAAGGAGAGATAAGAGATAAGACTTATATTGTTCTTCATATTTTTTTAATGCCTTCAAAATAAAATAAGATAAAATGAAGTATTACTATCCCTTTAAGGGGTTAAAATAAAGAGAAATTGGGTGGTGTCACAGAACAGGAAAGTAACACAATTACTGTAAACACAGAAAATGAAAGTACTGCCCTCACCCAACATATACTAACAAAAACAGCTATATTACCATCCAGATCACTAGTGATCACTTGTGGGCCTGTCACAGTTTAGTTCTTTTTAAAAAGAATTAACCATTTGCAATGCATTGGATATCCCTCTGGCACTCAAAGGGTTAAAAAAATTCATCAATGTTGTGCTAGCCCAGTGATTCTCAGCTCCAGTCCTTGGGGCACACCAACAAGTTCAGTTTACTGGATATTCAGTAAAGGGATAGTAATGGTTAATTTTAAGTTGATTTAATATTTTAGAGATTAAAAAAAGATTAACATCAATGTAAGTCTTATCTCTCAAACCTTTATGGTTTGAGAGATATAACTTGCTAAAGTTACCTTTTCCTGGCTGTTTTACTCAAATCTGCCATCTAGCTGACAGCTGCAGATTCCAGTCATTTGACCAGACAGAGGCTCTTCAGCAGAGCTGAAATCAAGCTATTTAGAAATAAATACTTCATTGGAACGGTCTACAAAGTGTGCTTGCAAGCCAGGCACTTTTTAAACCCAGGCTGAACACTTCCAGGTTGCCCTTTCGTGGTGTTTCTGACTTCACTCTGCCTGACCTGCTTGTCAGGCTTCTGGGCCTGTTCCTGCTGATCCTGCTGTACTTGCTGATCCTGTGTTCCAGTGTTCCTGTATGCTAGTGTTCCTGTGTTCCAGAGTTCCAGTGTTCCTGTGTTGCAGCACCTCGCGGGTTAATCTTACTGAGTTCCAGTGTTCCAGCACCTCGCGGGTTAATCTTACTGAGTTCCTGAATCTCCTGCTCCAGCCGTCGCTCTGGCTACATTGTTCTTCTCGCTGCTGATCATACTTTGTTGGTTCCTGGTGGCGATATACATTGTTGGTCCCAGCGTGCGGACGCTGGTTTACTCCACTAAACCTGGTTGCGATATACATTGTTGGTCTCAGCTTGCGGACGCTGGTTTACTCCACTAAACCTGGTTGCGATATACATTTTTGGTCCCAGCGTGCGGGCGCTGGTTTACTCCACTAAACCTGGTTGCGATATACATTGTTGGTCCTAGCGTGCGGACGCTGGTTTACTCCACTAAACCTGGTTGCGATATACATTGTTGGTCCCAGCGTGCGGACGCTGGTTTACTCCACTAAACCTGGTGGTGATATACATTGTTGGTCCCAGCGTGCGGACGCTGGTTTACTCCACTTAACCTGGTTGCGATATACATTGTTGGTCCCAGCGTGCGGACGCTGGTTTACTCCACTAAACCTGGTTGCTATATACATTGTTGGTCCCAGCGTGCGGATGCTGATTTACGCCACTAAACTGGTTGCGATATACATTATTGGCTCCAGCGTGCGGACGCTGGTTTGCTCCACTAAACCTGGTTGCGATATACATTGTTGGTTCCAGCGTGCGGTCGCTGGTTTGCTCCATTAAACCTGGTGGCGCTATTACCATTAGTCCCAACGTGCAGACGTTGGTTTGCTCCTGAACATCCAGTACTGTGGTCAGTCGCTGTCCACTTCCTTGCAGTTGTTTGAGTATCCCTGGCAATAGACTCCTGCTGAGTAAGACCTCTATACTTACGCTCTATGCTGTCTTAGTCACCTGACAGCTGGTCTACTCGCTCAGGCTGCCCTGCCCGGTATTGGTGAGGCCGGTAGAACCTTAACAATACCATCCTGTAGGTTGCCTCACCCAGTATTGGCAGGGCCGGTACAGCCTACTCCAGTACTCCTTTGGGCTGTCCTGCCCGGTATTGGTAAGGCCGGTAGAACCTTGTAATTCACCATCTTTAAGGTTGCCTTACCCGGTATTGGCAGGGCCGGTAGAGCCTACATTCAGCATTCCGTGGGGGCTGCCTTGCCCGGTATTGGTAAGGCCGGTAGAACTGGTATATGTCATCTCACGGTTGCCTTACCCGATATAGGCAAGGCCGGTAGAGCCTGTCATTAAAACTGTCACTTGGGTTGCCTTGCTCGGTATTTAGGCAAGGCCGGTAGAACTTATTATATGTTATATTACTGTTGTATTGTTATGTATGTTTACCCTACGGGGACTGCCTTTAACTTTTAATAAAGTTAAGTTATTTTACCAAACCTTAAGTCTGAGAGTCTTCAAAACCGTGACAGTGTGCTAGGGGAGTCTGGGGTTGTGAGAAAGGAGCAAAGGGGGTGTACCCCAAGTATCCCAAAATGTAGTGTGACTGAGTAGATACAGGTAACTGTGATCAAAGTTCCTTCCTGATCTGGCCGATATCTCGGTGTCAGGGGAGTCTGAGGGTGTGAGAATTACCCCAAATACTCCAAGATTTTATGTGACTGACTGGGAGTACACAGGCAGAGGTGATTCAAGTTTCTTCCTGATCTGCTTGTTACCTCTCTGTTAGGTGAATCTGGAGAAAAAAGCAGTTGAACAAGGAGTGTGGTTTTTGTTGATAGTAATAGAGATGGGGAGAAACAGTAAATTACAAAATAAATAAATAAATAAGAAAAAATCTGATACTAAACGAGATAGAGTATTTTGTAGTGGGCCAAGGAAAGACATTGTGTACTTTACAGTAAATCTGACTGAGGCCATGGTTGCTGCATCTTGTGCAATAAATGATTATGATCCCTCTCCTCCTGAGGAGGATTCAGTTTGTCAAAGTCCCGCCAAAAGTTCCACCTACACCAGCACTATTAATAAACCATCTAAAGCACTGAAGATTACAATAAGTCTAATTACAGAGTTGATGACATAATGCAAGAAGGTGTAGCAGCTCAACCAAATGCTGCATCTGACAGTGAGACAACCAAGCACAAAAACACTTGTCCTGAAAGTAGTAGCGAACACTGTGAAAATCCCTCAAAGGGGAAAAGTAAAAAGAAATTGTTTGAAACCTCTAAATGACTAGAAGAATATAAAAGTAGTGGGGAAGAAGTGGCAGGCGATGTTGAGGATGACCTAATTACTGATGATGATGATGCAGCATCCTCCACTTCTTCAGATACAGATGGAGTTGAGAATGAGTGAGATGAAAAAACAATTGGAAAGTCTGACCATGGACAAGCAAAGATAGCAAAAAATGCACATACTGTCAGTCATCATCAGCATTGTCAAGCCCCACTCAGACACACACACACACAAATAAGTACACACCACAACACCAACAAAAACACGGATTATCGGCATCCAAAACCTTAGCTATGATGAGAGCCTCTGCTGCTATTGGAAGTGGAGCACCTGTGACACCTAGTAGTAGTAGTACAACTGCAGCAACATCTAGCCCCAATAGTAGTAGCAGCCCCTCAGGAACCCTAAAGTCTATGAAGTCCACAGCAAGGAGATGCTTCCCTCATGATCCAAAAGTGAAGCATATTGCTGTCTGTTGTCTGTGTAAGAAGCATTTTAACAGGGGGAAAGCAGGCTCACACCTAGGGACTTCCTCAGTGAGATCCCACCTGAAGCACAACCACAAGTCTGACTGGGATATCAACAGGTCAGAGGTGCCACAACTAGCAGCAGCAGAACTACTCCTAAAAGTTCCCGGGCCTCTGGGGTGCATAACAGAAGTGCTGTTGATGTATCAGAGAATATGCCAAGATTTTCTGCTCCTGCTGCCGAGGAGTATGACAAGAGTCATAGAGTACCCACACATACAGCCACCACTCCTACCACCTCCACAAGTTATGTTATTAAAGCAAAAAAGTTAAACAGTTCTTCTACAGTGTACTGCCATCCCACACTTACTAAGTTCTTAGAAAGAAGTCAAAACCTGCACAAAAATAATGCAAAAGTATGCCTGTGGAATAGTAAACTTAGCAAAATGTTGAAGGCTGACACGCTGTCCCTTTATTTTGTTGAAAACAGAGGTTTTAACCCCTTAATGACAGGGGGTTTATTTTTTCCCATTATAGCGAATGACTTCCTGGACTTACCAGGTAAGTCGTCTGTCACTAAGGGGTTAAAGAACTGCCATGTGTTGCATCCTGCTGGAATATCCCAAGGTGCAGTTATTTTTCAAGGTTGGCTGTAACAGTGTTACTTAAGCAGGAAGTTAGTGTTGTGGGCAAAGGACAAAGGCACTCAGCCTGTTAAAACTGTAGGGCTCACACAGAAGAAGTCATATTGCGATGGAAAATCTTGCAGTCATAGAAAACATAGGTGTGAAAAAACCTTCTTGAGGGAAATTTATTGGCAGTGGTGAAAAGGAGAACATTTTATGTATTATCTATCGGTGGTAAATTGTTGTTTTTCCATGAAAATTCCAGTGGGAAATATGTCTGGCTTTTCACCCATCTCTGTGCATGAGTATATTGTGTGTGTTTATGTGTATATGTGTGTGTGTATGTTTATGTGTATGTGAGCATGTGTGTGAGCATATATGTGTGTGTGTATATGCATGTGTGTGAGAGAGTGGTTTGTGTGTGTGTGTATGTGCATATGTATGTGTGTGTATATTTGTGAGTGTGGGTGTGAGAGATAGACTGTGTGTGCACATGTGCATAAGAGTGTGTGTCAGTGAGTGCTGTGTGTATGTGTGTGTGGTCTGTGTGAGTGCATATATGATTGAGAGTGGCACGTGCATGTATGTGTGTGTTGACTGTGTGTTTGTATGCATTAGTGTGATGTGTGATTATGTGTGTGAGTGTGGTGTGGGCATGTGTATGTATGTTTGAGTGTGGTGTGTTTGTATGTATTTGTGAGTGAGGTTTGTTCAAGAATGGTGGGTGGGTGTGTGTATGTACAGGTGAGTGTGGTATGTGAGTGTGGTGTATGCATGTGTGCATACGTGTGAGTGTGATGTGTTATGTATTTTGGAGTGTGGTCTGTTCAAGTGTGGTCTGTGTGTGTATAAATATGTGAAATTGTTGTGTGCATGTGTGTGAGTGTAGTGTGTATGTATGTATGTATGTATGTATGTGTGAGTGTTGTGTGTATGTACAGGAAAATAGTGCTTACAGTTTTAAACTCTTCTTGTTTTAAACAAAACTTTCTTTAAAGAGGCAATAAAAGAACATGTGTACACACTAAAGGACATACTGTATCCCCCTACTGACCCTTTAAAAGCAGCTACTTAAAACTAAGCAGAAGTTAACACTTTGAATAAAATAGCCTGGGGAGAATGTATGAATCTGACAATGCAGCTCATTATCTACACTCATGCACAAACATCAAGCACCTATGCTTATGTACAAAACAGGAGACAGAGTAAACATGATACATTTATTGGCTAACATAGTGGCTCTATGATGCAAGCTTTCCAGACAACTTAGGTCTCTTCTTCAAGTATAATAAGAATGAAGGCTGAATACACAATACATGACAGGTTAAACACTAATGCAAATTATGTTAACATTTAAATTCTACTGACAGGTGTACTATTCATCCTTCATTCTTATTATGCCTGAAGAAGAGACCTATGTTGTCTTGAAAGCATGTATCCTAGAGCCACTCAGTTAACCAATAAATGTGTAATTTTTTCCTTTTTCTATGGCTAACATGGTACCACCCTTTAACCATATGTACAAAAGCTTGAGTGCATACTGCAACTCTTCTAGACTGAAAACTTTAATGGGAAATGGAAGAAATTTACCTCAGTTTCCTCTCACCTAGGAGCAGAACAACATACCCTGAAAAGCTCTTGCATTCCCAGGCTGCCCACCACTTGGTGGAAGAGGCACAAAGAGCATAAAAACCTTAGTGTATAGGTGTTAGGTGAAACCAGCACTCAAGCAGCTGCTCCTTTGTTCCTGATAATCCTGTCTTAACTTGGGCAATAGCCTAACCAGTGCCTGGCCCCATTGGTCCCCCCAACACACTTTCCACACCTACAATTTACCTCATTAACTCTTCCATTGTCAGTTTGGAGTGTATTAGCTGTAATGGCAACAGTGGGATTAACACGCATAAAAAACATTTAACTATCAAACTTATTACCTCCCACTATGTGATCTTAACTCTTTAACCCCTTAGGGTCCAATGATCCCGCAGTGTCTGGTTCTTTAAGGACCAGATAGACGCGTTTGACGTGCCGTCCCACGTGACTGATCGCGTTGGGCGGCACATCGAAAGGAGGACTGGAAGAGATCGCTCCGGTCTTGGAGCGATCAATTTCGGTCCACAGTATTAGCTGCAGGAGCGCTGTGAGTAAAAGTGCGTGACGTACCAGGACCGTCACTGGTCCTTAAGTGCCGGACCAGCGTGACGGTCCGGGTACATCAAAGGACGCGAAGGGTTTAAAGGGGAACTATCGCCTGAATTAAAGTTGGGTTCATTTGAATGCTCATTTGCAATGCATCTGTAATAATTATATTTGTTTAAATACAATTTGGCACAATGCTGTGATCACAGATCACTTCCATGAAGAAAAAAAGTGCCCCACCCCCGGACTGAGAGGTCCTTAAGGGGTTAAAGGAAAATTTCTCTATGTAAACTGGAGCTCTCATTGGAAAGAGACTGCTCCAGTTTACATGGAGAAATTCACCGTCATCGGAGGAGGTTGATACGAAGCTCTACGTGGGGAGGAGAGCAGACGAAGATTGATAGGCAACTTGTCCTGAAGTGATGTAATGGGCTGAAGTTTAAAAGCAAGTATCTCAGTGAATAATGAATTATAGTTATACAAGGATTACAGATGCATTGCAAATGAGCATTCCGATCAACCCAACCAGCATTATGCGGGTATGCACAAACTTCCATGACGTGCCAGAAACGTCATCAGGCCTTAACACCTGTACAACTGTGCGGCACATTATTGGGCATTAAGGAGTTAAACAAATTGTGGGGGATAACATTCATCTCATATTATTTTTTTGCATTTTTATACAATAAATAAATTAATTTGGGGTCCAGATACCCCATAATAATAAATTTTAATGCCCCACAAAAAAAAAATAATATGGGGTCTGAAGGACTCATATTTAAAAAAAAATTAAAGACAAGAAGACCCAAGAATATGTATGTATTGTACCCTTCATTAATATTTGTGACTTACCTATAAAATGCTAGAGGTTCCCTGTTAGGGGCACCTTGCACGAAAGATTGAAAACCACCGATGTAAAATGACCAGATCTCCATTTTAATGTGAGATGATTATGAAAATGTAATTTCTGCAGGGCTGCACTTTCCATCTCTCCTGATTGGCTAGGCATGTAAGCTGATTCCTGGTCAGGAGCACTCACGGCTCAGTCATTTTGGCCTGTCCTGAGACTCAGTGTTCCTTATTGTGAGAAATATTCTTGTTTTGACCTTGGCTTGTTCCTGTCTGTTTGCTGAGTCCTGTTCATGACAGAAAGTTTGGTTTTGACCTGGGTAAGTTCCTGAACCCTGCTTGTTTGCTGCCTGCACTGACTTTGGATTGTTGGATTATGTCTCTGTCTCTTGATTTAGTTCCACACCTTGGACTTTTGTACCCTGCCAGTGACCACTGAACCTTGGGGCCCTACCCTTGGGGGCAAGCAGTTGCTACTGATTATACCTCTTACTCCTAGCTTCCAGCACCAGTCCCTGTTCCAGTCCTCGCCTGACTCCTGGAACTTTGACATCTGGAATCCAGATTACTGGTCTGTTTTCCTGGTTCCTGGACATTCGGACCTGCCCCTATGCAAATACTCACTGCAGGGGGCTCTGTTTTCATTCCCAGGCCCTCTTTTATTGTGGTTTTCCACTGGTGTGCACCTCCCTGCACACAGACTCCAACTCCTGAACAAGACCTGCCCTCAGGTAACTCGTTACATAATTACTGAGCCCTGAGTGTTCTAGAAGGCTGGGCTAAATAGCTGCTGACCAGAAGGCCAAGTGAATGCAGCTGAATCATGCCTACATTTTATGTCACTGCCATTCTGAATAAATTTATTATTTGAAATATTTATTCACTTTTTCAGGCTGTATCATAGGCACCTCCTATTAGATGAATTAGCCCATCCCCACTCTCCACCCCCATCCCCCCTTCTCTAATCCCATTTCTGCATTTGCACTGCTTAAACAATCCTGTATTGCATCCCTCTCTCCCTTTTCTAGTTTAAAGTCTCCTCCAACCTTCTAACCTGTAACCACTAACACCTCAACCCTCTTTCCACTATGGTGCAATCCATCTCTACCATAAAGATTGCCCCATAAGACAGCCCAGTGTTCTAGAAACCCAAACCCCTCCTGCCTACAACAAATTTTTAGCCACACATTTAACTTCCTAATCCCCTGTTGCCTTTCTGCTGTAGCATGTGGCATAGGTAGTATTTCAGAAAATACTACCTTAGAGATTCTTTGCTTAAGCTTGTAACCTAAATCCCTGAAATCTTTCTTAACAGACTTCCATTTCCCAATGACTTTGTCATTGGTACCAACATTACCATGACAGCCGGGTCATGCCCAGCCCCTCCCAACAATCTATCAACCTGATCTGTCTAGGTCTGCCTGAGTCCCAGATCCCATCAGTGCTAGCGAGGCTGTTCTCCTGGCTTTTTTAATAGTCCTCTCTAGCAAGGGCACTGCTGTGCCAACAACCCAACATCATTCAATGTAGCAAGTCTGTGAGGCTGAGTAAATACAGGCATATCCTCTCAATTCCTCTACCTGTGCTTGCTACGTCTAACTGTAACACAGCTAGCTACCTTCTCCTCCTTTGTGCAGTTTCTAACCCTCAGTACTTCCTATGCTAGCTTCCTTCTGCTCAGTTATCAGCAAAACCCTGATATGTATGGCCATCTCTCCCAGTGTTGAATCTTGCCTCTCCAGATCAATGACTTGAGCTTCCAAAGAGGCTACTTGTTCACATATGTCTCAGAGCTATGCACCCTGGAAGAATTGTGCATTGAGTTCAACAGACAGTCATGCTACCACTCATGTAATGCCATTAACCTCAGGCAGAAATGAAGATATATACACACAAGTTACAATTTGCTCCCCTGTTGATTTTCCTATGCTTGAATCCCCTGATGTTTAAATTCCCAGCACTTACCCCACTGTTGCACTTGCACATGTTCAAGTATTCACTCTCCCTTTGCTTTAGATAGCAGAAAGCCACCAATTACAAATCAGCAATAAAAAAGAAACACACCTAACACAGACACAGACTGCAATTACTTGCACACCTGTGAGGGGAGGGAAAAAAGCCTTTGTTTCTTAACCCTTCCCCTACCACACTAATAGAACACAGGTAATACAGAAAACACAGATATTCTGTTTGTTCACCACAGATATCCTACAACTTATCTTGTTTCAGCTCACAGCTAACATACCATTCATTGATAATTACATGAGGGGTACTGTCAGTGAACTAGCTGACCAGCACCAAAGAGCAGTACATCTTATACACTGCTTTCTTTTCTGCTCAGTGAATAAACCCCACTGACCTCTTATGGCCATTAACAGCCTTTATGTTAGTCCCAGGAGGTTTCCATGCTCATGAAGGAGAAATATAGTGCATTAACATTTCTTAGAGTCACTGGCATATTTGAAATGCCAATTATACATAATTATTGGTGTATATAAAGATCTGATGGGCAAGAAGAGGTTATCATCCCTGGCAGCTATCATAATGCTGTTGGTTCCACAATGTTCATTGGAGTATTTCTTTATTATTTTATAAAAAGTATATGAATTAAATATTTTGGGTGCATATTGAAAATATGAAACATTTGAGATTTGGGGCCAAAAATGGGACAATTTGGAGGCAAACTTAACTGAATCACGAGTTATAAATAAATTCCCTTTGACTTAAATGGACCTTTTAAAGAGGAACTTTCACTCAAATTAAAGTGCCCCCCAAATCATTATCCACACAGTGATACACATTTCAATACTAGTATTATCCTGAATTAGTCCAGCATTATTGAGAAATCCAACTTGTTCCGAGACTCTCTGGCAGGCATCTTGCTGTAGCAGCATCTGTGCGCCTGCACCGTCAGTCCCTTCCTGTACCTTAAGGTACAATGCAACTCCCCCTCACCAATCCTAGAGGAGACTGGGACGAACAGCGCAGACACACAGATGTCTCTTTGCAAGATGTCTGCGATGATGCCTTCCTGTGAGTCTCGGAACAAGCTGGATTTCTCATTAATGCTGGACTTATTCAGGATAATACTATTATTGATATGAGTATCGCTATGTGAATAATGATTTTGGGATCCTTGAAGCTTTAAGCCTTGAATGTTAGAGAGGGATATCTGCAGTACATTTTTTTGCCCCAGAATTGTTCTACTTTTATTTTTTTTCATATGACCATGTTATTTGTGAAATGTTTTTCTTTTCTCAAATGCATGTAGATTATTTCAAGCTCAAATATAATAAAACACAATTTATGTATGTGTTTGTGGACTAAATCTAGTTAACATGTCCTGTCCATTATAAAAGACTGCACGATAGCTCAAAATATTGTGGCTTGCATAGCTGAGGTTCAGCAAATGCAGCCAATGCTGTATTTAAATCCTTTTAAACCACAATTAAAGACCACCTTACCTTTGGATAAAGCTTCTGGTCACTGCATTTATTGGCAGAGCAAGTAAGTAATGGTTTGGGTAACTACAAAGAGTTTATTTGCTGTAATATGAAACAAGCCAAGCAAGTCAATGAAGAAGACATAAAATCTAAAATGGTTACAATTATACACTGTAATCTCTGAATAATGGAATTGTTAAAACCAATAGGAAAGGTGGTTTGTAACCTTAAAAGCAACATGAACACTTTTGCTATCTTTCCACTAAGATAGTATATGAGGATTATCTCAAGTGTTTAAAGTCATGCCAAGCACAGTGGAGGATAAGGGTACAGTTAATTAGAAAGATGTTTGTACTTTCTTGGGATATTTTAGTAATCTCTGTGCAGAACATAACCAGATCTCATGCTGTTATGTGTTATTCATTAATAATAATTAGTGAAATACTTATTCTTTACCGTCTGTGTATAACGCCAGGCCTGTAAGTATCATTCAGACTTGGTATATTTATATCATTAAAGGGATAGTAATGTTTCACAAAAACAGCATCTCGAATTAATCTTCATAGTATTTGAGCCATAGAGAGTATTATTTCAATACTGTCAGAGTTGTGGTTCAAGAGTAATTGAAGGATTAAGTTTCCCCTCCCGCCCCTTTTACCTAGTGTAAGCCATCTCTTCTCAGATGTGGAATCTGGTTGTAAGATCAGACAGATAACAGCAGGGGACAATCTTCTTCCTAGGAGAACAATGAAATCCCTGCCCCACTTCACAAGTTTTTTAGGTTTTTCCCTTATCTTAATTGAAGATTGTCCCTCTCTGCAGTCTACCAGGGCACCTCCCTTCTGATCTGGCTGAACAGTGTTACATCAGTAAAAGGGGCAGGAGGGGGATACTTTGTCATTGAATTACTCTTGAACTACAACTCTGACAGTACTGAAATAACACTCTCCAAGGCCCAAATACTATGATGATTAATTAGAGCTGATTTTATTATGAAACATAACTATCCCTTTAATATTTTGGTGGAACGAAAAACAGACTTTGCTTCTGTGGAGAAACAGAGGATCCCCATATCCCTTGATACCATCCACTCTGTCACAGGGCTAGCGCTTTGCTTATTCTTTACAAAGACTGCTAACCCAGAACAAATTTGGGACTGCTCACAGTAAGAGTTCTGGCATTGGCTTAGGAAACGGGGAGATAGAGTGGCTCCAGTGGGTAGCATTACTCATTGGTAGACCAAGGATTAAGCACAGGGGATATGATTATCCAAAAGGCAAGAAAAGGAAAGATTCAGCAGCTGACATCCGGCTAATCAATGCAGCAGAGGGGTAACAACTTAGGCAATGGTTCCTATGGGTGAAAAGCCTTTACAGATTAAGAGCTTCCTTGTTGGATGAAGATGTGTTTCTTGATTGTAACTGATAAATACTGATTTAAAAAGGTGGATTGCTGAGCAAAGAATAGAAAACAAAAAGGATGCCCAATGGCGTAATATTGTCACAGTAATACCAAAAGGAAAGTGAGAATACAAGCACATTTATTGTTGGTCAGAATACATACTACACCTGCCGAGATCTTGCCCTGTTTCTGCTCAGTGTCGTACCTGCTCTGCAACAAACAGATCCAAGGCTGCTATACTCCAAAGTGTAATAAAATATTTATTTTTTAAACTAAAAAACATCAATGTCAATGTAATATAATATAAAACACACTCTAACACATTTCACGGCTCAATGCTTCTTTGTCAAAGATATGGGCACAAAAGGAAAAGCAGCTGCCAGTGTATCCAGTATTTAAATGCCTGTATTGGATATGCTGGTGGCTGCTTTTGTGCCCATATCTTTGACAAAGCAGCGTTGAGCCGTGAAACTCGTTAGAGTGGGTTTTATATTATATTACATTGACATTGATGTATTTTATTTTAAAAAATAAATATTTTATTACACTTTGGAGTATAGCAGCCTCAGATCTGTTTTTTTGCAGAGCCCACGAGACCCTGAGCAGAGACAGGGTAAGATCTCTGCATGTGTGGTACGTCCGAGTATTCTGACCAACAATAAATGTGAGTGCAAATTCACCATCCTTTTGGTATTACTGTGGAAATATTACGCCATTGGGTGACTTCTTCTTGTTTTTTTGTCTTTGCATATTACCATCCTGGGAGAGGAGGCTGGTGGAGAGCAGTAACCCATGAAACATTTTTAACTAATTATATAAGCGATACGGACAGGAATTGGATAAGCAAGTGCCTGGCATCTAGACCTGTGAGTATCCATCTTGAAGTGCTGTGGTGGTGGTTTATGTGCATCAGATCTTATTAGCACTAGTGGCCCCTTTTCTCCTTTTATTCCTACAGGACTGTTGAGCAGATCGGTTTGTATGATCATGAGAAGGTACCCTAGTGGCATGAAACTCTTTGATCAAATATAACGCCTTTTCTTCACCCCTCTGCAAGTTTTCCTTCCGTCAGTCTCATGACTGAATTGAACAGGTACAAATTCATATTTTATATTTTGTATATTAATAATGTGAAGATGTTTTTAACAGTTTGCTTTGTTGCCAGTTCCGTTAGGCAGTATTTGTATTGGTGGGTCGTCCATTATGTCTTTTTTACGGATACAATTATCCAGCCAGACCAAAGATAGTAAATTGCATCTATTAGTAGGGGTCATGGTACACAAAAAACCACAGGCAAATGATCAGGGGTAAAATATAAAACCTACACACTTCTACTATTCCCTTGGTATATTAGCGAAGTTGAACAGATTGGCAGGGTTTCTACTTAATACTGACAGTCCACTTTAGGTTTACTTTTGGTGCTGGAACACAGTACCAAGAGAGGCAGGAGTGGGGCACACAGGCCACTACACATTCACCAGATGCTGGCTTCCATGAAGCTTCTTTGTGACTTGCAGTTCTGGCAGAGGGTACAGAGAAGGCATCCCAAGAGATCATCCACAGTATACTTTCTTGCGACATAGCCATTGAAGTTTAGCTTTATGGCCCCCAAACTTTTTATGAGTACATCAGCAATTTATGTGGCTGCAGCTGTTCCAGCTTGGCTTACAGCATGCAAATGTAAGAGGGATCAAGTCACTTCACTGCCCAGTCACCCTTACTCTTATGGTGAAGGCACACACTGGTCCTGACTTCTCCCATACTGCCTTAGCAAGCATATGGGTGAGTTAAAATCTAGACTAGCCTCAGGCCCCTCTCCATCCTACAGAAGCCCTATCCCCTGCTTCTACATCCTCATCTATCTAGACCCCCTTCCCATCTCAGATTCTCTCTTTGACTTTCCTTGATGTCACAGCTACCATTTACAATTTATATTGTGCATAGCCTGCTCTATAGGGAAAGAAATACACATTCAGCTCAAACAGGTTTTCTACCCCCTTGTATCTTCCCAGGTGTTAAATCCCTTTCTTCAAATTGTGCTAGTGATCCACAGGGGACTATTTGATTTCACTAAATCTATTATGCTAGCTGAACTCCATGGCACCATTACTCTATACTTCAAACATATATATTAACCCCATCAATGCTGGTAAAAGGCCAACACTCTCTAATACATGCAAAAATGGGAACACACAGTGAAGACACAGGGGATCACTGAACACAGACAGGATTCACTCACAGGGTGACAACCATTCCATCACAGCTTCCATCTCTAAGCATGAAAAAATAACAGACTCAAGTGCTACTTTACACAGCAAAATGGCATCACTGAATTACCCACTCTTGTGGGACATAACAAGTAGTGTAGGATAGCCTGTCAGTCCATTCTTCTTATTGTGGTCTCCTTCCCATTAATTGACTGTGGGAACAAGATGCGGCCTTCAATTTTCTTTTTGGGGGTTTGTAAATAATATATTGTACCTCTGTTGAGTCTAAGTATGAACAGTGCCTAATGTACATATTTTTAGAATAAGCATGGGCTAATAACTATCAATCATGGATATTAGCCTTGGCCTGTTTTAAATTAGGTCAATTTTAAAAACCATGAGAATGATCTTAGGTTCATTATCATAAAGGTGAGATTTATGCTAGGATGAGACATGGGCTCAATTACCTATGTTATTAAAAGTACAATCACCTTAACATACATTCAATATATCTATCTATCATCTGTCTATCTATCTGTGTTTTCATTGATATACTGTATTGGCATGTATTATCATTATTTATTTATAAATTGTCAACAGTTGTCACAGTGCTGTACAATACAATAGGGTTATAAACAAGTTGACATAAAATTAACATTACATAAACTATTTAACAGGCATAAAAATATGAGACAAAAAGGTTTGAGGGCCCTACTCTTGACAGCTTCCAGTCAATAATTTATTGAAGGTATTTTACATATGAAGTGAGAAATATCTCTATTTTAAGTCTACATTACTTAAAGGGATAATAATGTTTCATAATAAAAGCAGCTCTAATTAATCATCTTAGTATTTGGACTTTGGAGAATGTTATTTCAATTCTGTCAGAGTTGTAGTTCAAGAGTAATTCAATGACAAAGTATCCCCCTTCCACCCCTTTTACTGATGTAACACTGTTCAGCCAGATCAGAAGGGAAGTGCCCAGGTAGACTGCAGAGAGGGACAATCTTCAATTAAGATAAGAGGAAAACCTGAAAAACTTGTCAAGGGGTGCAGGGCCTTCATTGTTTTCATAGGAAGAAGATTGTCCCCTTCTGTTATCTGTCTGGTCTTACAACCAGATTCCACATCTGAGAAGAGATGGCTTACACTAGGCAAAAGGAGCGGGAGGGGAAACTTTGCTTGTGAATATCTCTCAAACAATAAAGGTTTGAGAGATAAAACTTAGATCGTTCTTCATGTTTTTTTAATGCCTACAAAATAAAATAAAGATAAAACGTAGTATTACTATCCCCTTAAGTCTCCTAACAAACCACAATACATATATGGATAAGGACACCTTAATATGTAAGTAATTGTAAGTAAGTTATTCAGATTGGTATAGTTATTGTTATCTGATTGTGCATCTACTACTAAAAGTGTCAAAAAGATTACAAACCTTAAGTCTGTAGGTCTTGGTAGAAGCTTTTTCTTCCCAGTAAAGTAAACTTCAAAATCTTCAGTCTTCAGTCTATGTGAAAAATCAATATATCCCGACAACTCCTGACCATGTGCATTTTTATCTCGAATGAAGATGATGGACTAAAAAAAAGAAAAAAAAAATTAAAAATAAAAGCATTATACAAGGGGAAAACATCTGAATATCACATTAACCCTTTGAGTGTCAGAGGGGTACGCAACGCATTGAAAGCAATGCGTTGCGTACTCCTCTGGCACTCAAAGGGTTAAAGACATTCTAAAGCGCATCACACATATTCATATTCAACTTTTTTCAATGAAAAATAACCACATTGACTGCATAGGATAGCCTAACCAAGCAGCACACAATTATATTCAATACTGCATATTTGCTAGTCCTATGAGTTCAAAAGTGAACACAGAACATACAAAAAATGGAATCTGAGTAACCTTGGTATTCAGTACTTTCACCTTTTTTCCCCAAAAATAAACATAATATATTACCCTGGATTGCACTTTTGTCCAAAAATAAAAAAATCAGAAAGTTATATAAAACTAGACATGAGTAGTCCAATTATTTTCTCACTACTATAATGTTATCATAAATAACATATACTGAATAAGGTGAAAGTACAGTAGCCCACTCTCTAGCCAAGTGACGACCGTCCTCTCTATAGCCAATGTTTTTTCATTTTGTTCTTGTATAGCAGCACAGGTTACTGTACTTTCACCTTATTCACCATCCAGTGGACTTAGTTAGCAAACATGGATAAAAATATGCTCTGTAACAACTCCTAGTTGCCACATTTACTTAGCTGTATACAGGGCCGGATTTCTCATAAGGAAGAGTAGGCATCTGCCTACAGGTGCACCCCACAGAGGGGCGCCTGTCATTGGGACCCGTTTCTTTTTAATTTATTTATTTATTTATTTTAAATTATTCTAACCCTCTATTTTTCATGTCTGCACCTCTTTCAGCACAGACCTTTAGCTGCAGTGCTCCCTCGTGAGCTCTTTAGTAATGCAGAGCGCTGGGAGATGATATGATCTCCCAGCGCTCTGCATTGCTGAGCAGAACACCGCGTGGGAGCTCCAGCAGTTACAGATCTATGCCGAAGGAGGCGCAGATCTGTCCTGCCACTCCAATGGACCTCCAGGGAGGAGGTAGGAAATGGGGGTGGCCACAATGTGAGGGCAAAGTGGAGCTGATGGGGGGCAGTGTGAGGGCAAAGTGGAGCTGATGTGGGCAATGTGAGGGCAGTATAGAGCTGATGGCTGGCAATGTGAGGAGCTGATGGGGGCAATATAAAGCTGATGAGGGCAATATAGAGCTGATGGGGAGCAAGTTGTAGCTGGTGGGGGGCAAGTTGTAGCTGATGGGGAAGCTGATGGGGAAATGTGGAGATAAGGGCAATGTGAGGGCAATATGGAGCTGATGGGATGCAAGTTGGAGCTGATGGGGCAATATGGAGCTGATGGGGGGCAATGTGAGGGCAATATGGAGCTGATGGGGGGCAAGTTGTAACTGATGGGAGCAATATGGAGCTGATGGGGCAATGTGAAGATGATAGGGGCAATGAGAGGGCAATATGGACATGATGGGGGCAGTGTGGAGATTAAGGGCATTGTGGAGGTGTCTAGTGGAGATGGCCAATGGGGGGGCGCTTCAGATTTCTGTGCCTACAGGCTCCTGAGATGTTAATCCGGCCCTGGCTGTATATTATTACTTGTGCAGTATCGGGGACGCTCTGGACCGATGCAGAGCTGCTGTTGATGTTGGTGAGCCTCAATGCAACGATTTTCATAGGAGTAGGCTGCTCATTCCTGTGAAAATCGCTACCCCGTGAGTATCCCTGCAGCAATTTTGCCAGGAGTGGCCACAAAACTGCCCTGTGGTGATTCATTGCATGAGGGCAATCAATAATGAACTAACTTCTCATTAGTTTTATTTTTTCATTAGAAAATGATATCTCTTACTTCGCTGTGAGGAAACACCATATGAATCTTGCATTGCTCTCAAAACGTAAAATAGCAATGCTGTTATTAAACAGAAATTACATACTTTTTCCAAGATAATATCGTGTGGTGTATTTGGATTTATTGACCTGCATTTCCAAACAGAAGGTCTTCTATTACTCTATCTATTCATGGGAAGAAGAAGAAAAAAATGAGATTCCATTTAGTAGAATCCTTTCCTCACTCCTACTGAGATTCAGAGTGTTTTCTCTTTGACAACATCCCATTTCTCTCTCCTGTTGTGGGTCAGTTTAGGAGGTGTTATTTATCTAGTCTCAGTAAAGCATTTGAACAAAAGAAGGATCAACATTACTTAACATTCCCTTTCCCTCTCCCACCTGTGATAGCACTAAATGCTGACTGAAAGAATGTCTTAAGTATTTTGCTCAAAAGCTCAAGATGAACTCATTAACAACACTATAGTAACAGAGGATTGTAATCATGGGACAAAAGGTGGATATTATTACATAAAACAGCATCTGAAATTATGTTTTTCTGTCTCACTCAAAAGCAATTAATACAATACAATTGCCATATAAGAAAAATCTAGTATGTTTACTAAGTTAATTATTTTCATTCATTTTTGTTTGTATTTGCTATTTAAGACTGTGTAATATGTATACAAACATAAAAATATTCCTAAATATTATCTTAGTATTTTAAACTTCAATGATAGAGACATTGCCAATGTATTGGAAAAAGAATGATAGAGACATATTAATTACATTGAAAGACATTTTAGCATTCAAGAGTTTATAAGGGTATTTTATGTAATGGGGACTCAAAAAAATTAGTTAGAACAATTTTTGTAGCATAAGTTGTATCTCTGTAAATATGTTTAGTATGTCTACTCATCAAAATCATTCTATGCATCTGACTATGTAGTAAAGGAAATGTATAGTATGTATAGTAGGATTTTTCCTGTTGAGATGTTATTTTGCCAAAATTATAATCATTTAAATTGTTTTATCCAATTGGTATCCACGGAGCTCACCTACAGTTACCTGATACCTTAACAGTTATTCTGTTGCATTCTATGGGAGAGGTGAGTCTCTATCTACAGTTTCCCATATGATCTCAGAGTAACAGCTTCATCACTTCCTGACAGTTTGAAATCACTTCATGGCAGTTTGACAACAACAAAAGTTACTCAGCAGAAACCACCCTACAATATAAACTTTTACTAATAATAAAAGTTTAAAAAGAAGCAATGTAATATAATGAATAAAGGTATTATATAGAAGATGTTGCATGATGATGCAAACTGAGTCACACATTTGTAAAACAAAATACTTCAGTATATAAATATTCCATTCAATCAGGCTGATGTACTATGAAAGTGGTGTAATTTTGGAGCAATTCAACTGTACCATATGGAACAAATTAAAAACTCCAAATATTCTCATTGATTTGAATGAGGCTTTTAACCCCTGAGTACTAGGTTTCCAAAGCATATCAACACAATGCATTCGTTACACCCTACCACTCAAGGGATCAAAATATCCATTAATTCAATTATATATTTTATTTGTTCACTGTGGTGCTGCTGGTTTACTCCAGTATTGCACCATTTTTTTTAGTATATCAGCCTTGGTGCATAGGTTCAGTGGTTATGTGAAGTTTTATTGTTTTATGTTCACAAATCCAGACAATATAAACAACTGCAGTCATTTGGTAAGATATATGTCACATTTGCAACTGTAAATTTGCTTCAGGTCACACAAACTTTAAGAAGATGTTTTAATTTTGTCACAAAAGGCCACATTCAATAAATTAAAGAGGTACAGTCCAGAACAAAGTAACTTCAGCCACAAGGGTTAAGTAAAAACATCACTTTGATTTAAATGGGAAGTGTAACCCACTGAATGCTAGAGAGACCTCCAAAGTAGTGCTATCAAGGGGTTAAAACCCGGTTAAAACAATAGGGAGTGAGGGAAAGTTCATTTGCCTCCTTGGGTGCAGTTATTGTGCTCTTGGACTGCATGTCTTTAGTTTAACCCTTTGAGTGCCAGGGGGAACGCAACACATTGCAAAGCAATGCACTGCGTTCCCCTCTGGCCTCAAAGGGTTGTAATACAGCCCTAAATATAGCTATTCTATTGGTAAGAAATTGTTGTGGTAAAGCAATGGTTCTCACACTTTTTCTTCAAGGCACCTCTAATATACAATCTTGAATTCTTGGGGCACTCCTAACATATATTATTTGTCAGGGAAATAATGAAGGGTAGTAGTAAATAATATTATTATTCTTAGGTCTCACAATCAGAATAAAAAAAATTACTTATTTTGCATAACAGTTTCCACTCACATTTTTGTTATGTATAGTAAACATGGGGCAGTGTAAACAGATGTCCATGGTTCATCTAAGTGCCGCCCCACCCTGGCTGAGAACCACTGAGCTAAAAAAATAACGTTTTCTACATAAAGTAAACAAGTAACAACCTGACTTTTACCATTTTACACTAATCCTTAAGCATATTTACTGCTATGAACGTGTACTGTGGGTTAAAGTTGTATGTGCCTTTTCCTAGAAGTAGTGTCTAAAAGGATGTCTTTTGAACAAAGATAAGCTAAAATGGACACACTGAAGCATGCCAAATTACTAAAGAGGAGTTCAGGAAAACAAAGCCAGGCGGTTCAGCCATTAAGCTTCTCTAGAGGCCCTTTTTGTGCCGACAATACAACAGGTGCTCTCTGTAGACACATCTATATCTTTTTACAGGGACAGGCCTGAAGCATATTATGACACAAAATATTTACTACATTTCCAACAATTTATTTCTCAGCGCTCTCCTGGATACTGTTGTGTCAAACTAATATACAAGTGAAAAAGTGCATGGAGTAAGACTTTGTTATAACAATGGGGCATGTGATTAAATGTAAAGGTGAAGCAATAATGGGCCAAATCAAGACTATACCTGATGTATGTAGCTTTATTTATATAGTGCCATACATGTACACAGCGCTTTATAGAAGTTGAAATAGTACAATACAAAACTACAGAACTGGAATAAGAGCATTAGGCTAAAGTGCGATCATTGCATTATTTGTGGGGGAAAGTGCAGAAAGGGAATCATAAACTGGGAAAGGGACCTTGCCCTAAGGAGCTTACAGTCTAATTAGAATTCATGACGACGTACAGAGACAGTAGGAAGAGGATCATAAGTGAAAGTGCAAGGTGTAGTGAAGGAAGTTGATCCACTTTTGTCTTAACACATATCCCCCAAGTATATGTGAGGCTCATATGCTAAGAGGAACAGGGGGAGATTCAGTAAGGGGTGATTAAGATGTGATAGAGTGGAGATGACTTGTCCGGTTTATCACTTCTCCAGTTCCTGTGTTATTCTATGGAGTCTATTCACTAAGATCTCCAGGAATTGGAGAAGTGATAAACTGGAGAAGTCATCTCCACTTTATCACCTCCTTATCACCGCTAAGTGACTCTCCACACTGGAGTAATTCAGGAGTATACAACCACAGGTAGTGTATCACATTACTTAGTTCTTCTGTGAGCGCACCTATTCTATATAATCTATCTAATCTATCTGTCTAATCTATCTATTCTAATATATAGCATAAAAAGGTACAGACAACTTTAGGTACTCAAGGAGCTTAAAATGAAATGGAAGAAACTGCATGCCTGTTGGTTATATTTTAATATAATGGGGGGTCACTAAGCTGTGATAAAGAGGTGATAAAGCAGAGATGACCTCTCCTGTGTTATCACTTCTCCAAATCCTATTTGATACCATGGAGCCAAGATTTCTCCAACTTTGGAGATCTTAGTGCATAGGCTTCATAGAATAACATAGGACTTGGAGAAGTGATATCACTTTCTCACCTCTCAGTGCTGTCCATTGTAAGTGGCCATGAAAACCTTGAGGAAGACTCACTAAGTGGTGATAAAGAGGTGATAAAGTGGAGATGACATCTCCAGTTTATCACTTTTCCAGTTCCAATGTTATTCTATGGTAGTGGTTCTCAACCTGTGGGTCGGGACCCCTTTGGGGGTCGAATGACGATTTGCTAGGGGTCGCCTAAAACCATCAGATATTTATATTTCGATTAATAACAGTTGCAAAATTACGGCGATGAAGGAGCAACGAAAATAATTTGACTGTTAGGGGTCGCCACAACTTGGGAAATTTTATCAAAGGGTCGAGGCACTAGAAAGGTTGAGAACCGCTGTTCTATGGAGCCTATTCACTAAGATCTCCAGAGGTGAAGAAATCTTGGCTCCATAGAATAACATAGGAATGGAGAAGTGATAAACTGGAGAAGTCATCTCCATTTTATCACTGCTTAGTGAATCTCCACACTGGAGTAATTCAGGAATATACGACCACAGGTATAACTAACAATGCTAAAAACTTCCTTTGATTTAAAAGGGATTTTACTTGAATGCAATACATTAGCCTCAGTGTGTTTATATATATTTACAATGTTCAATTTAATAGAAATATAGATATTATTTTGGGTATGATAAAATATGTCTGTCTAGTCCAGGGGTTCTCAACCAGGGAGCCATGGCACTGTGGTGTCTCACTTTTTCTAGGAAGATTTAGATTAAAAAATTTTAATTTTTTTTATAATGTATACTAATATTTAGTAACATATATAGTGTATGATCTTTACTGTAATTCTTTGATACCTCATAATAACTATACATTTATTTACTGTACCTGTCCTTAAGTTCTTGAAAAATGTTGTATAAAATGTTAGGGGTCCCTGAAAATCCCATATCCTATTTTAGGGGGCCTCGACTGATGAAGGATTGAAAACTGCTGGTCTAATCTATTAATGCAATGTACTTGCCTTGAATTACTGGTACTATATAATATTTTAGCAGAATGTACCATAACAATGCAGCTTGTCATTTGAAATGATAGGTAGAGGCACTTTTGCGAAAACATGACCTTCTGTAGAAATAAAATGCTTAGGCCCCTAAGATAAACCCCCTCCCATTCATCTTCACATAGCATTTGTTAGGGATTTTATTATAGCATTTTATTGTAGTATTACGACTGGGAAGATCACCATCAATAATTAGTTCAGCAACATCAGTAGATACTATATTAATCACAGCATGGGCTAAGCGTTACCTAAAGTGCATGCTGTAGCTGCCATGTTAACCACTGCCTTCCAGTGAATGTGGGGTACAAGTGAAAATCCCTGCACACATTAGCTGTTATGATGTGTCATTATGATTGGCCAGTGGGCCATACGTCCTGATTAGGCATCAGGTTCCATATCCTGAATGAACAGAGGAACATTCTACCTGATGGTTTAAATGATAGATGGAGGAATAGGGTGGAAATTATGGGCTTCTATACTATTCAAATTAAGACCACTGTCCTGCCATTCAAAACAGGGAGCCCGGAACGAATTGTGATTTAACATATCACCTTTAAAATCATAAATCATCTTACCATCCAATTTACAACACATAACACACACACATTACCCATTCACAAAGCAAGTCTAATATCAGGAAAAACAGAAGGCAGCTTGAGTGTGTATGCTAAAACTTAAATTTAGCTAATTGGTGTATTTTCTGTCAGGCACCACCAAACCATGGATCCCTTGACAACACACATATACACACACACACACACATATACACACAAATACAAACAGAGACACACATGCACACGCACATACATACTGCACATTCAGACATACATACACAAACAAACACAGTTTATGTCTATTTCCTCAACCCCCTTTTATGCCTGACCCCCTAACTCCGTTTCATTCCCTCCTTTTTGCTCTGCTTTCTTCTGTCTTCCAATATCTCACACTCTTCTCGTACTTTCCCAACCTCTTTCTTTTCCCCTGTCACTTCCAATTTCTTTTTTCCTCTCAATCTCATTCCGCTTCCTTCTTTCTTCTTAGTACTTAAATGTACTTCCTATCTCTTTTTCCCTCTCTTGTTCTTTTTTCAGTTTGCCCCCCCCCACACACACACCCACGCCCACATACATATACACACACATATACACATATGACCGCACTTCATGAAGTCTGGGTCACTGTCCAGTCAGGAGAACTGCCCTACAATCCATTCAGGATGGATGATCAGCATCAGGTCATGATACTCGGCAAAACATGCTCCTTGCATTCATTTGTACTCCAGGGATTAATATACTAATTCTGAGCTGAGTAAATTGAGATATAATCCAAGAACAGCTGGAAAGCCACAAGATGTACACCCTGATCTGCACATTCAGATTATCATAACTGATGCTGAGTGAGGGATGAAAGGGGCTGGGGAGGATGAGAGTAACATCAAGTGAGTGGGAATGCAAAAGTAAGAAAAATAGGCTTGAGAAAGCCAGAGGTATGGGTTTGGAGGAGGCGTATAGGGTAAAGACACTGGGGGAAACAGAGGAAGGGTCGGTGCAATGATACCATATATGGATGATGGACACAGGTACAATAAAGTCATTTTTAGGAGGAGGGGGGTCTCAGATCTCTCTTTTTCTTTTTCTTGTATAGTGCTGTAAAGATATCAATAAACTGTTCTGTGAAAGCAGATAATTGCTGCAGCAATGTGTTGTATTTTATACATTTGGCAGAATAACCCTGTGATCCTTAAGTGTACTTGTTAATTTGCCAAATATACATATATAATAATAGTTCTTGTATGAAAATAACAGTTTTTACAACCAACACCACTGTGAATTAGAACATGTGTAACAGCCACACAGACTGTTCATACTTCACCTTCCACAATGAAGGCCTCACCTGCTCATATGGTGAGCACCTGTGAGTTGCTGGCACAAGATACAAGAAATATACAAAGCACAAGGCCAAAGTAACCCTCTAGTGACTCTGGAGACAATATATTCCAAGAGTTCATGTTCCATATTACATTCCATTATGGTAACACTATCACACCTCACAGGTGAAAAGGTGAGCTCCATGACCACTGCACACTGCTAAGATGTCTCAGGTATCAAAAACACCTGTATTCAAGCATTCGCTGCTAACCCACCATAAAAATAAAAAGCCCCACATATTTTCAATGTAAAGCCTCTGGGCAGACAGCCTACTGATTAATCATGGGCTGTAGAATTAAAACTGTTCCCAGGAGATGTGCTGCTTCATGCACTCATAACTTATTTTCTAGCTAACAATGAAGAAGTTTATATGTAGTTTTGTATTTTAACCCTTTCTGGGCCAGAGGGGAGTGCATGCTTCTGGTCCTTATAGGGTTAACAGTTTCACTAACAAATGCTAAACAGCTTTCCAAAATAATGTTTTCTACAGAAGAAAATAAGAGAAAAAGAGGTGATTTCTATTTATTATTGTTTAAAATTCTAATACAACTTTAGATTTTGAAGTTTATTTATCAAATAAATCTGGGCTGGGCAATGTGAGACACTCCAGTGCTAGACTACAACGCCCATAATCCTTCGCTTTGCACTTGCATCTTCCTAACTCAAGAGAGCATAATGTACAAACTCCATGGAATAACACTGGAAGTGGGGAGTTTATCTCACTGGAGAATCAGTCCCCAGGTTTATCACACATTAGTGCATCTCCTCCCTGTTCTAAATATACAAGGAAATATGTAGGGAGAAAAATGCACCTGATAATAAGAACTTAAAGAAATAGTAATGAATTAAAATAACTTTATTTGAATCAGCTGATCGCTATTTAATAGTGTGACACATGTCAGTCTCACTATTTAAAACTCAACCTTTCTGAAGGTATTATTTTAGTCTACCCACCACACCTTTCTAAGGAGCTCAGACAGTGGGTCCACCAATGGAACTAGGTTTTGGCAAACCTACCAACCAAACAGACCAAGATTTCCCTCACTACTAATCATTTTACTGTATCCTGAGAAGTATAGCTTTGTTGAGTTAGTGTTCCAGACACAGTAAAATGATCCACGGAAAAGAGGTGTCATTCTTGTTTGCTCACTTGTCAGTCGGCCAGCCTTATCAGTTACTTCAGTGCTGAAGGACTAATGTCAGTGAAATCGAAGGGGGAGGGACACAACTTTAATACTGTAATAAAATCAGAAGGTTTGCATTTTAAAGTGTGCAGACAATATATATTCAAACATTACTAAGGCTTTAAGGGGGGAAAATGTATGAATCTGCCAATGCTGCACATTTGGCATTGGCATCTAACTCCTAGCCTGCACTTAAGGGGATGCACTAAGGTATGTGAGTACTTTAGAGCATACTGATGCACATAATGTGTCATGCAAGCCAACCTCAACATTTTCCCTTTTGCATTCACAGGGAAATAGATTGAAGTTAAGCCATTTTATCTGAGCCTTCATGGTGTAACACTGTGAGTGCAAGAGAGGGATCCCGGTCTAGCACTCAAAGGGTTCAACAAGGAGAAGCAGAAAGGAGAAACCTGATATGCCCATCCACATTACCCTCTCATTGGAGCAAAGGGTGTTAAGGAGAGAACTTTTAATGTATCCAATTTACCAAATTGGTGTTAGGCAGGCAAACCGCTAGTAAACTGATTCCAGTGCCTGCTTTATTATGGAATTGTATCAGTATGTCTCCTAAGAACTGTCTGGATCTCCCCCAGAGACTCCAGTTTTAAGTGTTCTGTACTGTGTCTCTAGAGAATGTGTCTCTTTTTCCAGGTCATAGAGAGTTCCTGAATAACCCCACCCACTGACAACAGCCTACTTACTTCCCACTTTGGGGTCAACCCCAACTATTTCCCTCCCTTATCCTTGCCATTTTGATTAAGTCACACCCACATTATGACCATACCTGGGAACTCTCTGGTTTTACCCCGGAGACTCCAGATTTCACAGTGAATTACCAGGTCTCTAGGGCAGTCTCTCAATCTCCGGGTTGTTCTCCATCCCGCCCCAGTTCCTCCCCACCCTCTTACCCTCATTCAACATATATTTTGCCTTTTTTTTGTCCCATCCCCCCTCGTGACTAAGCCCCACTCCTTTTATGGCGCGAATCGCGTCATTTTCCTCCCCTATCGGCGCTGGCAGGGCTGCCCTCCGGGTAGCCCTGCTTGTTAAGTCCCCAGGTATGATTATGACATCATTAGCATCATCAGAACACTCTCATATCAGCCCTTCTTAGATCTCTGGGTTAAGCAGACTGAGACTTTCCTTGGTATGTTTATAATTGATAAATACCCATCTGTTTTTTTATCAGTATCTGTTTGGAATCAGCAACATATCTGATACACATTCTCCTAAATAGACCCCTTTCATTGTTGACTGGCATTTACATATATACAGTGACAGCAAAATAATGAAATCCAATTTTTATTTCTGTTTCTACATTGTGTCGTATCCCTTAACAATTGCAATTGATGAAACATGACATGTCTGCACACTACAATAAAAAACAGGCTTCAATAGTGGTCATTCAGGGGAATGCATCATTTGGAAATAAAATAAATATTTTGTGCTGTGTAAAGAAACAGATTCCTTGATTCTTACTGCCACAGCTGGGAGAAGTTTATTCATGTGGGTGGCTTTGTCCCTGTCCCTAGTGCCCTCAACTCTGATCAGGGCCACGTGGACGCCACACGACTCTTCTGGGTCAACTGGGGCTGTGTAGACAACCTTGCAAAACCTTCTCTGGCCAGTGAGTCATATTAGTGACAGGGTGAAGGATGTAAACTAAAAAAAAGAAACCATTTTGTGAAATGGAGGTCAGACGAAAAAAAAAAATACATTCTGTGTATTTTACATAAATGGAAAAATTCCTCATCTTTAACCTTTTGGATACTAGAGGAATTACCACTCAAGATGTTGGAGATATCGCTGGCATTCAAAGGATTAAAATGCAAACATGCATTAGAAATTATTTAAGGTTCTTGAATTCATGAAAGTGCATGTAATAGGCAATTTATGGTGTTATACTTGCACATGACTGAATGTTAAACAGAGCACCCAAGCTTTTAAATATAGTTGTAACACATGCTGAAAAGTATTTCATGTCGTGCCTGTCTCTTCCCAGCTGGGCTGTGACCCACAGCAGGGTCTAATTGGAGAGAGATGCAGAAGAACGTCTCTAAGCTGAAGTATGTCGCAGGTCAAAACACAGCTGACAAGTTGCAGCAATAAAACAGGTCCAAAAAAACAAACAGCAAAATCAAATAAATTCTGTTTTGGTAAATCTTTTACATATCAGATCCATGCGAGTAACTAAATCTTTCCAGATGGAGAAGATGATCCAAAAAATGTAGACAATAGCAAGGAAAGAAGATCTCCCAGGCAGCAACTAACTCTACTGCTAACAAGTCACAGGTGCACACAAAGGCAGCAGATGAAAAATATTAAAATGCAATAGCTACGAAGTGATGACATGTGTGTCCATAATACAATCATCACAGACTGCTTTCAGGCACCTGTTTAAAATTTGTCTTTTTTTGCTGTTTTTTTTGTTGGGGGTTTTTGTGTTTTTGTTTTTTGATCAGTAGTTACAGTGGCATACTTCAACATAGGTTTGAGATAACAATAATTTCATAAAATACACATTATTATCATTTCTGTATAATGAACCAACAAATTCTGCATTACTGTACAACAATCTTATGAAAATGAGATGTTGGAGTCCTGCATCTATCGTGAGATAGTTTCCCTTAGCAGGTCTGATGCCATTTGAGTAGACCTGTTGAACTGCACAGCCTGGCTATGCAGTCTGACAGCTCATTTAGGGAACAAAAAATTGTCCCCTGCTGTTTGAATTCCTAGACTTGGAAGCCACAGATTTCAGTTTCCAGATGGTGGCAATTTCGATAAGCAGCAATGTTGATCATCAACCCTTGAACAAAATAGGCCCTGGAGTCAAATAAAGTGTGTTCAGTTTACTTTCAGTTTGGATACAGGAGGAGTTTGAGCAGGCTGGACAGAGGAGGGGATATCCTCTCTGGCAGTAATCACTTAGGGAGGCAGTCCTCACTAGACTGCCTTTAACAGTAAAACCACTCCTATCTCCCAGGAGTAGGGGAAAGGGAATCAGGATCTCAGGACAGGGTGAAATCCTGAGCACCAGATAATATTCTCCAGGAGGAGAGAGAGTCCCAAATGGGATGAGGCTTATCCTGAATGTTTTTTTATTTGTTTCTGTTATTATTATTTCTGTCAATGAAAGTTAGATTCAATGTATAGTATGGTAGCCTTGAAGAAGCAGCAAGAGGAATAGAAGCATAGGTTACTGGCTTCTGAGTGGCAACAGCAGCAGGAAGAATGAAGTAGGGGTCACTGACACCTGGGTGACAGCAACAGCAGGAAGACTGGAAGAAGTCCATAAGTCTCTGCAGCTACAAACAGGGAAGTGTCCAAAGTCCAAAGCAAGAAGAACAAAAAAAGGGTCTTGTGGTCTGAGCCAAAGCCAGATGCAGGACACAGTATATGTGAAGCAGCTATTCACCCCCAGAGGCTTTCTCTCCAGACTTGTGCTGCCACAAGCAGGATAGTGGCAAGTCCAAAACTAGCACCAAATCTGTAGGCACATGCAGGATCAGGCAATGTGGGTCAGGGAAGGCAGCAAAGGTTCTTGAATGAAGAAACAGTGGCCTTTAGCAGACAGCAAGTAACACAGGCCAAGATCCAAGCCAAGGTCTAGGGCAGGAAAGATCAAGCAAGAGTCCAAAATCAAAGATCATACCAGGAAGTCTCACAAAAAGACAAAGTAAGACTACTGAGCAATGAACCAAGTGCTGAAGGTATCTAAAAAAAGCCCAAACTTCAAAAATGCATGCACACACACAAAGCCTGCAAATTCTGGCATCCGAATGCAGTGGGAGCAAAGTCTAAGAAACTTCATGCACAAACAAAGGAATAGCTGTGTACTAAACATGGGATATACTTTAGCAACAACAATAACCAAAATCAGCCAAAATAAGATAATCCATGTACCAAATGGCATAGCTGCACTTAGCAATCAGCATTCCAGAGGTTCCAATGTGGCAAATATTTAGATATTTTATTTAATCTTGTTAATTTCCCTATAATCAATGCATCTTTGTGTTATGAATGTTTTGTGTGTCTTATTAAAGTGGCAACCCTAATTCAGTAATAAAGACACATTTCTTAATATGTGCTTGTAGTAAAGACTGATTACTTTATATATGATGAATGGAGGTGCTTATAAATGGAAGCACGAAAAAGTGATCCGCACTCATGGAAAAACAGATTTATGTTAAAAGTACAAGCTGCTTGGCCAAGACAAATGACAGGTACATGCTTCATACACTCTCACTGTGCTTACTCTTAGGGCCATATGTTCAAAGAAATAGCAAAATAGCTTTTGTCGTTTGTAAAGACTTTTCAAAGTACAGTGTCGTTGGGATTGTTAATATTTTCAGAGAGTGTTGGTTGTGATTGGAAATATGTTGTTTGTCCTGACTGAAATTGTTGTATGGAAAGACAAAAATGTCTTAACTAACGACAAAAATGTCTTTAAAAATGTCTTAACTAACAAAAAAATGTTTTAACTAAAGACAAAAATTCTCACATTCAGAACACATTCCCTCCACTTTTTTCTTAACGTACAAATTTTGTCTTTTGAAAGACATTTTTTTGTTGTTAGTTATGACAAATTTTCTCTTCCTCTATACGACACTGGAGAATAGTTTAGCCACGCCCTTGCCCCGCCCCTCTGCCCATCAGTTCTGGAGTTGTGTCTTACACAACGGACATTACTGTTTTTTTGTCCTATACTCTATAGAAAATATGTCGTTCATGCATACAGTTACTTATTTTTGTCTTTCATACAACAATTTTTTGTCGTTATCCCTTTGAACATACAGCCCATAGACCACTTATAAGTGGTATAGTCTTTGCATGGAAACATGTAATAAGAACAGAATATTTAACTATTGTTCCAGTAAATAATACATTATTTTGTACATAATAGGTATAGTACCAAAACATATGACTTTATACATAAAAGAACAGAGGAGGAATTGTGGGTTAAATTACCTGTGCTACAGGGGAAAAATAAACACTCCAAAAATTCCTATTTATTTAAATGGGAATTTTATTTTATAACTGTTCATTAGTATTCAGTATAGAGTATTACAAAATAGCCAAAACCATACACTTCCAACCCGACATAATTAAATTACCAAACATAACTTCATGACTCCTAGCAGTAGCTTCCCTACACCCTGATGCCACCATCCCACCCAGAGACAACCCTGTGATTTTGCAATTAGCCTGCTCAGCTGCACCAGATCGCAAGCCACTGCATGTTAGATTTCTTAACTAGGCATTAAAATACGAAGCTTTGCCAGAACCATCTGGCAATTATATGCAGCCAGGAGGCAAGGCTGTGATTGGCATGGTGGAGCGCCCCTGTCTGAGACCACATCTTTGAGATGAGACTTCAGGCCTCCTCTCCCGGTACAGGAGGAAGCACACAAGCGACCCCCTGCCATGCCCCCTTAAAGAGGTACTTTCACCCAAAATAAAAATTTAACCATACTTTGTAATCATTAACACAGCATTAATGCTAAGTTTGTTTTCTTTGTAACTCACCTGTTAGTGGAGATATTTAACCTTTAACACCAGGCACTTCCACATGTCCCGCATGACACCTCAGGACGTCCCAGATGCCCCAGGAAGAGCGTTCATGCTCCCCTTTGTAGCTGTATTTCTGTGGGCTAATTTACAGCAAACTCAGTTTACCATGCTACTAAGGTTGTAACCTCAGTTGCATGGTAAACAGAGTTTGCTGTAACGTTAGCCCACAGAAATACAGCTATAAAGGGGAGCATGAACACGCACCCTGGGGCAGCTGGGAAGTCCTGAGATGGTACAGGGTCCTGCAGAATGTGGAAGTGCCCGGTGTTGAAGGCTGAATATCTCCACTAACAGGTGAGTTACGAAGAAAACAAACACAGCGCTAATGCTGTGTTAATGATTACAACGAATGGTTACATTTTTATTTCAGGTGAAAGTTCCGCTTTAAACTTGTCTTGTGGACTGGTGCAATGGTCCCAGGTAACCCCCTCACCCCCCGATTTAACACACTAAGCCAAACTCGGACCTTACCCCCCCACTCCAAAACCAAAAGTCCCCTCCCCAGCCCAAACACCCACATCCCTGGGCAGTTGTGAATGCTAATCCCACACTTAGAAGAGGGTAATAGTGTCAGTTACATATTTTTGTTTCCCAGATCCATGGACACCATCCAGGAAGTGTATATAAAACAAGTGTAGAATTGTGTCTGAGATTCCCTGAGTAGGGTTCTTATAAAAGGGTCCCATACTAAAATGAATTTTTCTTCCTTCATTGCTTTATTCAATGTAGCGAAAAGACAGAAAATTTTAATGAAATGAACTGTTTTATCTATCCATTGTTTGAAGCCAGGAGAATGAAATGGGGATTGTAACTGCTGCAATGCTATAGAGGTCTCCAACACAACTGTTCATCCAAGGGATTTACATCCCCATTCACATCAATGGATATTTTTAGTTCCCCTCTATGATACTGTTGTGTTGCCTCCACTGTTTTCTTTACACATATAACCCAGTAAGTTTGCTGTCTTGGAAAACAAGAGAATGTAAAAATGTTAGTACCACTCGGAACAACAGAAAGTTGACACCTGGTTAAAATAACACTTAGTACACATATGGAAAATGTTCTTGTCCCTAAACATGTTAAGTACTCAGGTCTTTAAGGGACTAATTAATGGTAAATTATAATGTTTTAGTAAGCCTGCTCCTATTAGAGCACTTAGTAAGAAGCCAAGGGCTCAGCTGTAGAGCCCCAAAATGCATTCTGTCTGGCAAGGGAGCTGAACTAGACCCGGAAGTCTGTCACACAAAGCCACAGGCTTCTCTGCTTGCATGAGAAGCCCCATTGTCTGCCAGAGTCTAGCTAGAAATACCATCCATAGTACTGTATGGGGACAGAGGTCACTCCCCATGTGACCTGAACTCTGAAACTTCAAGTCTTGTGGGTTCAGAGAAAGAAAAATGGCCATTTTGTTGATCCACAGAGGTTCACACAGCTTCACCTGCAGGTCTGCTTTCAGAGAAATTGACCTGTCGAAAAGACAACTATCACACGGTAGCTTCACTTTGAGACTCTACATTCATTTTTTTTCTTTTTACAATTGATTCCACATTAAAATAATAATGAAACTAAAAAATAAAAATGCATTTGAGTTATTGGAGCATTTATATAAAAACAAAAGTGTAGCAGTTCTGAGGTAAAAATATGCATAATATGTATCAAATAAATATTCTCAATAATTTAAATTGGCCTCCTAACATAAGAGGTCTCCATAAATTGCAAAGCAGAACTCTCACAATTACAAGAGTTTCATTTTACAAATATTGTGCACTTGTTTTGCCACATAACTGTTTAATTTGCCGCATCA
Organism: Rhinophrynus dorsalis; assembly: GCA_037306005.1. Taxonomy (NCBI): domain Eukaryota; kingdom Metazoa; phylum Chordata; class Amphibia; order Anura; family Rhinophrynidae; genus Rhinophrynus; species Rhinophrynus dorsalis. The sequence continues at coordinate 247,873,340 of CM074718.1, read as the reverse complement.
AATGCCACCTTATGACTTTGACACTCACTCTATTATTGGTTGCAAGATATTTTTGCCTAACTAAACTGTAGATTCTGCAAGAACGAATCAGGTGCTGGCTAGACAAGGGTAGGTATGGTATATGGAAACATCAGGCAAATTTGATCGGCTGATGTACCATCTTCTATATAGATAAATTGCTAGGATGTGTTGCTCCCTGTGTGCGTAACACGCACATGCGCAGTAAAGACTGCCCGAACGAAGCAGTCACATGCAGTGAGGCAGTAGTCATGCGCAGCAGAGACTGCCTATCACAGTGCCCATGATTTCCTTGCCTGCTGTGCCTGTTCGGTAGTCTGGAGTGGAGCGGCATGACTCTGACTCGATCCATCTGTGGGTGTACGTCTCTGACGTCGTGCTCGCTATTTTATACTTCCTGCCAGTTTAGCGATTATGCTCCTCCTTCTGGCATCGGCTTTATAGCCTGGATGCGAACTGGGCCTAGTTGCTCTTTCGTGGTGTTTCTGTTCACATTATGGTGTTGCTTGTCTGACCCTTGGTTGGCTTCCGTTACTCTCTGGTGTTCGATCCTTGGCCTGTCTGACTACCTGCTCCGGTTGTGAACTGTAGCTCCGTCTGACTACCTGAACTGTGTATGACTCTTCTTGTCTGACTACCCTCTCTGTGCTGACCTTGACTGTGGCTGACTACCCAGATCCAGCTCCTGACTGTCAAGGGCGCGCACCTTCCCTTTGGCACTCAGCTACCAAGCTGGTAGTGTTGCAGTTGCTTCCGCTACACCTAGTCTGTTGCCTCCTTTGTGCGCTACCTATCTGGCTGCCTATACTTGTGCCCATACTCTGTTACCTCCACTCAGTCAAGCTGTTGCTCCTACAGGCAAGTGCAGTTTAGTCTCGCTCTTTGGCCTCCTCTCTGTGCATTCGTACCAGCTGCCTTGCCTGCGCACTTACTCTGCTGACTGGAGTAGTGCTATTTGCAGATTACCTGTATCTGCTGACTACCATCGCTCTGTTGTCCCCGCTGGGTATCACTACACTTTCTGTTCCCAAGAGCTCCATTTGACATTCCCTTCTCTGGGGTTGCCTGAGTACGCTCCTGTGCTATCTCCAGCATTCAGTCTCCTATCTGTGAGTAGAACCAAGTTTGGTTCTATATACTCCGTACCTACATACCTGTGGTGGTTCAGTGTCAGTTCTTGGGTGGTGGACTAGACACTGTCCTCACGTCTGTCTCCCCTTTTGACTGAGGAAGTGTTTTGCTCTTTTCATTATTCTGATTAAAATTCACTTGTACCATTTTCATGTGTTTATTTTGCCTAGGGTCCGTGACACTGTCCGAATGCGCCAGCCCCCAGTCTGAGGCACGGCCGATACAGAGCGGCGCACCCCAAACAGCCCACCACCCGGCCCCAGGGCAGCAGCCGAGGCCGCCGGGCAGCACCTTGGCCCGTGCACAAGGGCCTTAGATGCTAGTAAAGCAATTAAAGATTAATTGAGGCTGCTTTCCGCAGAGAAGGCAATTCAAATAATTTGGCATAACTAGTGGCAGTGACTTTTATAGTGGTCAAATCCTCATAGTTAATCTATTAATTTAAGGTTAGGTTAGTGAATTTTAAACATAATTAAAAACTGCCTATGCATTGTGATGGCCATTTCCTTGTAAAAGAAATCGTTTTTGAGAAAATGAACCTTTATTTTTGTTGGGTGTGGCACAGTGTGGCAATTTACTCTAATTATGTGTTGGGCCAATAACACAGTGCAATGTGATTTTAATTAATCTGGACAAAGTTACACAATGGAGTTGTATGTAAAATATCATCCAGTACTATGTTTATCCTCAAACACATCTGCTTAGCAGGGAATTAGGTAAAGTGCCACATATGCCATCAAAATGTAAAATTTAATTTCTCAAACTATTTATTTTACAGAAAAATGTGTACTACAAAATATATAGGCAGGTTCACTTTTATTAAGCACCTCAGCTCATTTTTAGTATCTCTCCTAAATCATGTTAAAGCGTCTACTTGTGCTTTGCTGCTAATGAGACAATGCATGTATCTGCAGATGTCCTAAGCTCTGAATGTAAATATTGATAAGTGGCTTTAGTATTTACTTTGAGCTGACACTGTTTAGGCCAGCAAATTAGGCATGATTAAGTATCAATATCCTGACGTTGGTATACCAAAGAGAAGTATCTTAATTTTATTAAGATGTAACGAGGCACAAAATGTGTAAACAGCAGGTTTAAGGCCAAACAGTGATTGCTTAGTACTTATCAGGTTAATGAATAGTACTGATTGTGCAAATACTTGGTAGCATTTTTTTAGAATAAACCCTTGCAAATATTTGTTCAGACAGTGAATTAATCAGAATTTTCCTCAGTTGTGTCACTTTATTTGCACATCATGTGCTGGTAAAAAAAAATGAAACTCTTTCAGTGGCTTAATGCATACTTACACCTTTAATTCTATACCACAGAAAAATGTTGCATCCTCTTAGAATGTATTGTCCCCTGTCTTAACTACTCTACAATTACCTTTACAATGTCCTTTAGAATAACAAACTAAAGTTAGTGAAGAACAGATGAATGTTTCAAAAAGAAAAAAAACATTGATGGTTATGTAAGCTCTTAAAGGGATAGTAATGTTTCATAATAAAAGCAGTTCTATTAATCATCATAGTATTTGGACTTTGGAGAGTGTTATTTCAGTTCTGTCAGAGTTGCAGTTCAAGAGTAATTCAATGACAAAGTATCCCCCTCCTGTCCCTTTTACTGATGTAACACTGTTCAGCCAGAGCAGAAGGGAGGTGCCCAGGTAGACTGCAGAGAGGGACAGTCTTCAATTAAGATAAGGGAAAAACCTGAAAAACTTGTCAAGGGGGGCAGGGTTTTCATTGTTTTCATAGAAAGAAGATTGTCCCCTTCTGTTATCTGTCTGGTTTTACAACCAGATTCCCCATCTGAGAAGAGATGGCTTACACTAGGTAAAAGGGGTGGGAGGGGGAAACTTTGCTTGTGAATATCTCTCAGACCATACATCTAGAGGCAGATTAGCCTCTTGGAAATGTGAGTAGCCTTATGAGGGGTTTTTCCTATGTTCTACTTTGACTTTTTATTACGGAGTCCAATATACTACACTTAGAGTGGATTGCACTGTTTTTTTCTTTTCTTTTTATCTATATGTTTTGAGAACCTGTCTGATGTCTTGACTACAAGTAGCAGTTGTTTGGAAGATTTTAAGTCGAAGAGAGAACCGGGAAAAAGGACTGTATCCTGCTTCTAGGACTGGATATATTGTCTTAGTTCTGGGAATTTCTTGTTTTTTAAATTTATGTTTCCTGTTTCTTTTTATTCATCTGAAGGTTGAGTGAGGGCAGGCGCATTTGTGTTTTTTTCTTCTCCTCCTTCTCCAGGCTCTTCTAGCTTTTTTTTTTTTAAGTCCCTCCCCCACTCTCGAGTAAGCCCCACCCCTTTTATGATGCAAATTGTGTCATTTTTCTTACCTCATCAGCATCACAGGGCTCCCCTCTGGGGATCCAAGACCAAGAAGTTCCCAGGTATACTGATATCTGATGGTCTCCAATCCATTCAATATTTTATCAGTGTCCTCAGGAGTTTGTAAACTGCTCTTCCATTCCACTGTTTTATCCCTTTGAGTGCCAGAGGGGTAAGCAATGCATTGCAAAGCCTCAAAGGGTTAAGGCACAAAAAATATCCAAAGCTTTTCAAAATATTAACACATAAAGTTCTTAAGCACTTGAATGTTAGGGGCATTTCCAATGCACTGAATTGGTGAGAGAGGGGATGTAGGACAGAGGAAAAGGAGGAGAGCAGGAAAGAAAGAGCGGGGAAGAGAGAATGGTATGGGGGGAGAGGAAAAGAGAAAAAGAGAGTGGGAGAAGGAGAGAGTGGGAAAGAGAGAGTCAGGGGAAGAGGGGGAGAGAGTGAAAAAGGAAGAGGGACAGGGAACAGTAGGATAGAAAAGGGGAGAAGGAGATAATGAGACCACCAAGGGGGAGATTCACTAAGCGGTGATAAAAAGGTGATAAAGTGGAGATGACTTCTCCAGTGATATCACTTCTCCAATACCTATGTTATTCTGTGGAGCCTGTTCACTAAGATCTCCAAAGTTGAAGAAATCTTAGTGAATTGGCTCCACAGAACTTGGAGAAGTGATAAACTGGAAAGGTCATCTCCTCTTCATCACCTATTTATCACCTCTTATCACCACTTAGTGAATCTCCCCCCAGAAATCCTGACTTAATAATGCAGCATCAGTCGCGGCGGGGGCAGTCTCTACTGAGCACGACTGCATCATTACACACATTTTAGCGAATTATTATATAGGATTTCATTTGCATTCTGTGTAAAATAGGCTGACCAGACCTCACCTTTAACCAGGGACACACAGGAAAAATACATACTGCAGGACTGCTTTGATTTGGGTGAAGTACTGAAATGTGGAAGAATTATGGGACAAACCAATTTCACTATAGGGGAGAACAAAAGAATTCCAAAAATTCCCATTGACTTAAAATAGTATTTTAGACCCTTGAATGCTAGATAGATTTCCAGTGCATTGCTTTGCATTCAAGTGATTAATTCTCCCCTACAGCACCAATGGTTTGCCTCCACTCTTCTTTTAAACATACTGCATAAGAGTCCTCGGTAAGTCTGCCTTCTTATATCATCATGCAATATTTTCTCAGTGCATATTGGGAGTTGTTAATGACATTACTTATCTATGGGCTCCTCAAATGTTTTTTTTTTAGAAAACATTAACCTTTTGAGTGCTTGCATTCCAACTAACTGCATTCTGCACTATACCCACATTAACCCTTAAAGCACCTGCTAGCTCTGCTGCACCCAGTCTAACCCAGGTTCAAAGAAACATACAGTCCATTTTATTATAGTATCAATACCACATACCACGCTGCTCCGAACATGCTCATGAAAAGCATAATTCACTGTGCATTGTCCAAGGCACACTAGCTGCCCTTAGCTCCACCCATGGCCACATCCCAGTCCTTACATGACCCCGCCTCCAGCTCTGTCTACTATCTCCTGGCAAAGAAAATACCTCTGTCCTACAACAAGCAAAGACAAAAAGAAAATCTTTCATCCCTTTGTTGCTAGAGAGATCTCAGATGCATTGCTTTTTCTTTAGCATACATGGGGTTAAATAAAAAATTTAAAGGGGTACCGTAAAATGTAATGTATAATACGCACCTGTGTATAATACGCAGGTGTACAGGAGGACAGGAGGCTATGGGTAAGCGGGAAGGGAGGGAAGCAGTGCTGCAATGGGATTTTTTACCCTCATGTATAATAAGCACCCTCCACTTCACATAAGGTGAAGAAGGGCAAAATTGTGTGTATTGTACACAAGATTTTACGGTATATAAACTAGGGCAAGGACAGTGAGTTTCCTCAGGCTACACCCACATTCCAGAGTGTGGGTGTGGAAGCACCCCTCTACATTTGGCACTCTAGTAATTTGCCTATTCTGCTTAATGGGAAATGGATTCATGGGAATGGGGGCTTTTTTTTTGCACAATTTAAATGAAAGTGAATAGGCTTCTATAACATCCACGTCTGTACTAAATCTATTATCTGTCTGTTCAGTAGATGGCATGAAAAGTTATAATGGGCAGTGTACTAATATACTGTATATTGTGATGTTTTTGTCAACAAACATGTATAACTAAATTCTTCACAATAAAATTAGATTAAAAAATCTGAGCTGTCTATAGTTGTAAATCTAAAACACACTCTGTAGTTTACCTAAATTACCTTTGTAGTGGTATCCAGCTTCCAGAAAACAATCTACTTCTCTTTTAAGTGGTATGGTGTATTATGGGTCAATTTCAAGTCAATTTTTTTAACACAGTACATCAAATCTTAAACGTGAATGGCAGGCTTTGTTAGGCTGTGTTGCCCCGAGTCCTGTCAGCTGGATTCCCACCTTCTCTGCCTGTCAGCACATGGTTGGAAATGTTAGCAGCCTGTCTCTTACTATCTGTGCATGAGTGAAGAAATACAGTGACTGATGTGAATGCAGTTACTGATGCACATGTGCCCAGAAACTGACAGAGAAGCAGGGGCTGACTGACACACTCAGGCAGTGATTGATGCTGTCTGTGCAGACACTAACATGTGTACCATGTAGATATTGACTGACTAGCAGAGAAAGACCAGCCCTTAAAGTCTAATGCATGAAGACAGACCATTTCACTTATGTAGCTACTAGCTCCACAAGCACAGAAACTGATGCAAATGCAGTACAGGAACTGGCACTGAAGAACAGAGATTGTAGTGCATAGAACGACAATTGCAGTAACTGTTACATTTGTGTACAAAAGATTAATAAGAGCACAAGTAAAGACTGACCCCTTTGGGCTAAACAGAAAGAGTGATGTTCGCTCAAACTGACACACAAATAAACTGTTCTGCAGACACTGTTGTCCACAGAGAAAGAATAATACTCTACAGAGCTTCTCTAGAATTACCAGAGGCCCACCACTCTTGAGAACTTCAAAACAAGTTCTCTCTGAGATTTGAATTGTACTTCTCCATGCACAACATACAGCAAGTACAGCAATCACTACGTGCATTGATGTGCACTGTGCTGCACCTTGCTATAATGCTCATACTATATTAAATGGATAGTAATACTCAAAGTTTAAAAAAATATATATATTGTTAGGTTTATCCCCCTGAATAAAACAAGGGCAGTCCCAATGCTGAAAGGTGTTTTATTCAAAAGTTATTACAGCTCAAACTTGATTTTTTTTGGTGCAGTATCACAGTTGCCTGATATTGTACAGTGGTGCTGTTGCTACACCATCCTATGGAGATTTATGGTCAACTGACCAGAGCTGTCCATAGGATGGTGTAGCAACAGCACCACTGTACAATTACAGGCAAGTGTGATACTGCACCTAAAAAAATTCAAATTTCAGCTGTAATGACTTTTGAATAAAACACCTTTCAGCAGTGGCAGTGCCCTTGTTTTACTCAGGGGGATAAGCCCTACAACATTATTTTTTTCATTTTAAGTATTACTGTCCCTTTAACCCTTTTCCTGCTAAAGGGTTTTATAAAACAATATGCTACTAATAGAAGACACAGACGCATACAGTTCCATAAACTGTCTCACAGCCCATATATATGCACACTTACTGAATGTACTTACCAACTACTGTATAAGAACATGGAGCCAGTGTTACATTAATAAAAGGGGAGGGAAGGGGATACTTTATTATTCGATTACTCTTGAACTCTGACAATATTGAAATAACACTCTCCACGGCCCAAATACTATGAAGATTAATCAGAGCTGCTTTTTTTGTGCGCTGTCAGTCCCAGTCGGCTGTAGGAGGTGTTGCTAGGAGCCATTCGGCTCCGGAAGGGACTGACAGCGCAGGCGCATGGACATCACTAGGGAAAGATGCCCGGGCTCTGTCCTGCCTGTCAGCCGAGGATGACTGCATATCCTATATAATAATTCGCTAAATCGTGTGTAACGCCCAACATGCGCAGTAGACACTGCTGCGCGTGCGGCAGTCATGCGCAGTAGAGACTGTCCGCGCCGCGGCTGATACAGAGCTGGGCGCTCCGAAGGAGCGTCCTGCTCTGTATCAGCCGCGGCGCGGGCAGTCTCTACTGCGCGTGACTGCCCCGCAACCGGCTGCCAGAAGCACTGTGGCCCGTGTAACGGGCTGTTCAACTAGTTTCTCCATAAAGAGGTAATAATTCTGGCGACTAGCGCTACTAAGCAGCTAGTAGCCAGATAGGGAATTATTACAAACAAAGTTTCTTAGCGGTGTTAGTTCCGCTTTAAAGGTAACAAATGGCCGCTTCTCACTGCACTGTGGCCAGGTCCATCAGGTTGGTATGGGTCATAGGCACTAGCCTAGGCTGCCTAATGCATATTCTAGCCCTGACATTATTCTGGCATGTAGCTGATGCACTGACTGCACTACTTCCCTTCACATACTGGTGTTTTCAGCAGTATATATCACTTTATTGTGATGGGAATCTTTTGATTTCTGCAGCATTTCAAGGTTTTAAGCCAGGTTCTTCAGAATGGTAAGATATGATGTTAATGTTTAGGGGCAGAATTGGAGTTTAGAATTCAGTTATAACTTTATGTTTTGGATTGTTTTATAGTTTATGCTTCAACGTTTGGGTTGCATATTATTAGATGATTAAAGTATAGGGCTTGGCTTCTGGTCTTAGGAAAATGTTTAAGCTTTGTGCTATGATTAGCGTTCAGGTTTCAATTTCAGATTAGTTGTAGAGTACAATTAATGTTAGGGATAGGATTAGAGTTTAGAGTTGGATATAGTTTTGGGTTAGGGGTATGATTAAAATTTAGAGTTTAGCTTTGGGGTTATAGAAAGGATGTGTTTAGAATTAAGTTTAGCGTTTACAGATGGGTTTTATGATTAGTGAAATGATGAAACTATATGTTTAGGAATAAGATTAGAGTTTAGCTTTAGGACTTGGGCTTCTGAATTTAGGTTTAGTGGATAGATTTATGAATATGTGTTTTAATCTCTCCAGCTTTACATCACTAATGTCAACATTATGTACATAGAGTCACTAAAACATACAATATTTTATACTGACTTTATCTAATTTTTGCAAACAATACAGAAGCACACCAACAAATACAACTTGTCAAGGTCCATTCCTATTTGCTCTGGCCATCGAGCCTCTTTTTTGCCCTTTGTTTCCTATTGGCTATCTGCCCTTTAAAGCCTGGTTACTTGCTGTCTTTGACACCTGTTCTATGAGCCAGTTTCTTGATCCAGTATACCTGTTCATACTTCGATTAGAACCTCGGCTTCCCTCCTGACTACATCTCCCAACTTCTGAATTGGCACCTCACTTGTTTTACCAGGCTTAAACCTCGGCTTCTTTCCTGACTTCATCTTCAGGCTCATCTGTGTTATCCGGTTTTGACCAGGCTAGTAAGACCTTGTCTCTTCATCTCATCCAACAAGACTCTGCCTGTCATGTTCCTGTTCGCCTCTTCACCTCTTTCCAGAGCTTTGACTCAGAGTGCACTTGTCGGACTTCCCCTTACCCTTCTGCAATTCAATTCGTCTTACCCTAGTATCTTCCCAAGTCGGTCTAGGCCATCCACCTCTTGCTTATCCACTTCGCCTTACCCTGGTCTTGTCTGCCCTCTAGTGGTCCACCGTTACTTCTTCCTTCCACTTCACCTTCGCATTATCATGCTCCCTGCTCTTGTCTGTACTGTCTTTAAAACAAATTTACCACTTTGAATCAAGCGAAAGGTTTTTGACCAGTGTGTCCTCTCAGTCCTTATGTATAGCTGCACAACATGGACACTGAATGCCAAAGCCATATAAAACCTTAAGGTTATGCAGAAAAGTATGGAGCAAATTCTAAACATAACAAAAACAGACTTAAAAACAAGCATGGATTCAGCAGCAAATAAAGGTCTATGATATCATTAACAGAGTAAAGCGCTGCCGGCTGCCAGATGATAGAGGAGTGAATTGGGCAACTCAGAAGCTTGAGAGCATAGACTGGAGAGCATAGCTTGGGTGCAGAGGCAGTAACTGGAGGGTCCTTACTTGGCCTAGGTCGAGTTAGAGGTGCTGGCCGTGCAGGACAGACCTTTCTAGAGAATGCAAAGGCATGCCCATTTCTCAAACAGCGAAGGTTTCCAGTGAGCTGAGGTAAAATCAATAAGCAGGATGTATACACTGCTAGCTCAACTGAGTGATATCAGATCTGTCATAGTCGAATGTTATTGACCCAGAAAGTACCAACAGCAGGGTTAGTCATAGCAGCTCTGTCGTAGTCAATATACTGACTCCAGATGTACCGACAGCCATTAGGCCACAGCAAGCATGTCGTAGTCGGATGCTATCGACTACCAGTAGGAGGCCCAGGAAAGTGTCTCTGAGCACCTGGAGACTGGTCAGGAGGTTGTGCAAGTTGAGGTCATCTTAATGGGATGAGGCAGGATCAGGTCAGTAGCCAGGAAGCAGAAGTATCAGCAAGCGGAATCTGAGTCAGAGGATAACTAGGTTGAAACCAGACAAGAAGAGTAGTCAGGAACACGCCCACTCAAACATGGGATTCAGGAACCGGAAGCACAGACACTGGAACTATGGAAGTCTCAGGAATAGAGCACGCAGATCAAACAAGTGCTGGAGCCTCAAACAGGGAGATAAAGGTAGAGGAGGCCAATGAGAGCTCAAGATAGGAGGTATTACAGGTGGAAGCATGACAAGCGCTTTAAATGGAAATGAGTAGACACACAGCAGGAAGACAAGATGATAGATGGACCAAGAAAATTCTGGAATGGATTCCACTAGAAACTAAACTCCCAAGAAGAAGGGGTAGATGAAATTACCAAATTTGTTGTAAACAGTGGTAACAAAAGGCACAAGACCAAAGTTGTTGGAGGCTTGCTGAGGAGACCTTCATCCTGCAGTGGATCAACAATGGCTGAAGATGATGTTGATATATATATGGTTGACATATATATGGTATTTGAAATATATCAATGAATGTATATAGTCTGTAAATATATGTCTTAATAAAAATGACTGTTGGTACTAAATTAAACTTACTATTTGTTTAATTGTGGCATAGTGATATTACCTAGTTTCTGACTTTAGCCAGACTAACACTCTCTCGCTCTCTCTCTAACATGGGAGATAAGGATAGACAGACTCTCCATAGCAACAGATTAAGTGCAGATACCTTACTCATTACTGCCAAAAAAACATGAGTTCAACAAGTAATATATACTTTTATCATAAAATGGCAAAAATGTAGCTCTTTTGATTTATCTAAAATGGTAAAAACATTTTTTTGTATTTTTTCATTATACGTTTATTTTATGCTTTACAAATGATCTGGAAAATAACATATCATAATGCACAAAGAGCTTGTTACTTTTAACAAACACATGCCACAGAAAGACAAGATAAAAAATGTGAATTGCTCTTCTCATACTTTCACTTGAATTGAACAGGCAGCTGTACTTTCTCTCCAGACGATTCCTGTTTGTGTGCGTGCATGTTTGTATCAAACCAGTGGAAGGAGACCCATCAAGTCTCATGTATTCTGCTTCCTCCAGGATGAACAATCATGCACTTGTAAATTTTGCTGCAGGTGTCTAGGGGTGTCAGCTGGCCTCTGTTTATTATTGGTGTGCTGTGTACAGGGAGACTGGCCAGGCCATCAGTAACAACTCTATGCAAACGGGTCAGGGAAATGAAAATAAAGCCTGTGCTCCTGGAACTTTAGGGTCTGAGGTTTTTCTGGCAAGTTCTACAGTCGTTCCTCTTTAGGTGCTACTTAAAAAATTGCTACTTGTTTAACTTGGAAGACACTTCACATAGCAAGGCCTATGTGAGATATGTGCAGCAAGGAAACCAAATGTGTGCAGGTGTGCTGCTTTTATATTTTAAGTTCTACCGGAGGAACACTTCCTTTGCCTATTTCTAAGGGGTTTCTCTTTTTCAGAAGTCTGTTTATATAATTTGTTTTTGATGGGAAAAAAGTACTGTAAAAATAGCCAATGCTTCATTTGCATGATTTTGAACTTTATTTTAAAGTCCTCTTATTTTAATTAAATGAAGGAAATATACAAGCACCTGTCTAAATTATAAAGTCTTTTCATATTTATTCTCAGCTGGTACAGGCCAGAACTGCAGGATAACATTATGCTAGGATGCTAAACTGAGCAACATCCTCTCACCTGCAGTGAAAAACAGAGCAGTGGGGTTAATAGAAATGATGGAACTGAGTAGAACATTCAAGCAATTCTGAGATATTTACAAGTAAAGAAAAACAAAAAACAAAATGTAACTTCTTAAGCCCTTGGATGGTAGAAAACTCCAATGCATTGCTCTACAATGCATTTGCGACCTTTCTAACATCCAAGGCAGGGGTTACACATAGCTACAACCATTCACATCTTCCTTCATTGCCCAAAATGGACACCAGGGGGCTGTCAGCTTTAGTCTGCAGTTTGTGGCACTTCCAATTAAAGGGATAGTAATACTTTGTTTTAACTTTATTTTATTTTGTAGGCATTAAAAAAACATGAAGAATGATATAAGTCTTATCTCTCAAACCTTTATGGTTTATGAGATATTCACAAGCAAAGTTTCCCCTCCCCGCCCCTTTTACCTAGTGTAAGCCATCTCTTCTCAGATGTGAGTCTGGTTGTATGACAGTACAGATAACAGAAGGGGACAATTTTATTTGTATAAAAACAATGAAAGCCCTTCCCCCCTTGACAAGTTTTTCAGCTTTTTCCCTTATCTTAATTGAAGATTGTCCCTCTCTGCAGTCTACCTGGGCATCTCACTTCTGATCTGGTTGAACAGGGGGGGGGATACTTTGTTTGTGAATATCTCGTAAACCATAAAGGTTTGAGAGATAAGACTTATATCATTCTTCATGTTTTTTTAATGCCTACAAAATAAAATAAAGTTAAAATGAAGTATTACTATCCCTTTAAGCACAGACTTTGTAATTCTCTTTGGTCTCCAGATTGTTTTGAACATAAAACATCCCATCATCCTCAGCTGGCTAAAGGTCTGCTAAGGATGATGGGAGTTGTAGTACAACTAAAACTAGTATATGGTAGTGTGCCCATTACCTGTTCTAAGCTGTTGCATGATTGGCTTGTAGGGTTTTTTCTTTTTTTTGGTCTGTTTGTCACATCCCAACCAAAAAGGCATCTGTGTTGCTGCCTAACTCATATCCCTCATTTAGACAGTTTTTTTTAAAGCCTGCCATTCATTCTGTTGTATTTCCAATATTTAAGCAGAATTATTCCACATTGCTATTAATATGTGGATGAACCACCTCACTGACTTATCACATCAGGCCCTGTAGGACGTGTTGTATTCCTAGTGATTATGTCAGTCATCTGAAACTATTACTGACAGTCCATTCCTACCACTCTCTGTGCCATTCTCCTATCACTTTTAACTCATGGGATGTTTTGACAACGATGGTATAAAGACTATATGCATCATGAGTAACATCTGTTCCTAAAACTATAGAAAAAGGTGCAAACATATTATATAGCACAGAATACTTTAATATGAACTATAAAACATACATTAAATATATCTCAGCCAAAAATACACTAGCCAGAAAGCAAAACATGGGTAGTATTTACATCTCAGAAGCCCATAGGAATGGCGGGATAGTGGGAGTAGTAATGTATTATGTCCAGCTGTACATATATGACCAATTACATGGCTGAAGCTATCGGGTGATTCAAAACACAATGCACAAATCAAAAGAGGAGCAATGCTGGAGGATACAAACTGTGCCATAGGGGACAAATAGAACTTCCATTTGATTTAAATGGGAGTATTAACCCCTTGAATTCTAGCGAGGTCTCCAACACATCGAAAAGCAACGTGTTGGAAAACTCCCTAGCTTTCAAAGAGTAAAAAAAAAAAACATTTAAATTAATGATAATTTTGGGATTGTTTATTTGTAATCTGCGGAGCAGATGGTTTGATACATAATTTCTCCTCTTTCCTTTTGTGCATAGTAAGATAAAATGGATCAATAATGTGGCAAAAACAATTGCACCATATGTATCAAAATGATATATATATATATATTTATATATAAAATCACAGGTCCTCTTTAAGGTGACAAACATGCTTGTTTATTCAATCTTGATAAAGGCCCAGGACAGGGCTGAAAAATTGATGGAATAAACCAGTACATTTGTCACCTATAAGAAGATCTGCGAGTGCAATTCTTTCTTTGGATTTTACTAATTTATCATTTCTTGGATTAGCACCCAGGCTAGAGATTTGATTAGTAACGTGAGTGCAAGCCAAGAACTATGCCATCGGGAGCCTATACTCCAGGCAGCGTCACCCAAGTTTGACAGATCAAAGCTAAGACACCAGACTAAATTTATCCAAATCTGCCAACCCGTACGGGACCAGTGTGGCAGATTATGGTCCATTCCCTTAGCTTCACAACAAAACCAATGGCCCTCATTCCCTGGAGACCAGCTCACTGGCAGAGGCTGCAAAGAATTACAGGGTTCTATCAGGCTGCCTTTGGTCTTTAGAAACTAAGTATTAACATTTGAATTGTGAGTATGGTTTCACGCTAAGAGGAACTCATACAAGAACTAAATAATATCAATTGAGACATCATCTGCTTATGTAGACTTGTAAAAAAGATGACGATTTAGTCAAATTAGAAGAATCGGATTCTTGATTAAGAAAATACTTTTACAGTCCTAAAAGTAGAAAGTATTGTTCAAGTTTATGCCCCTACTGTGTGCATGGATTCGTGAGCAAACAAAAGTATATGATGTCACTGAAAGAGTAAAGTGCCTAAAATGGAAATGTGCAGGCCACATGACAAGAAGACCTGATGGAAGATGGCCCAAACAAATTTTGGAATGGATTCCACTCGATACTAAATGCCCAAGAAGAAGACCAAAGACAAGTTGGGTAGATCAAATTACCAAATCGGTTGGTACTTAGTTGCAACAAAAGGCACAAGACTTGCTTGCTGAGGAGCCCTTAATCCTGTAGTGGATTGACAATGGCTGACAATGGCGCGTAGCCACGCTTGGAGCCCTGAATTCAATGACGTGCCAGGACCATCAGTGGTCCTTAACTGCTGGACATCTGTGACGGTCCTGGCATGGCAATGGATGTTAAGGGGTTAGGTCATATTAGAGTTATGGACTAACAGAATAAAAAATATAGGACTAAAACAGCACTCATGATCATATAATCATGTTTTTTTATTAAATGAAGAAAAAAAATAAAATGAAACAAATAAAATAAAATAAAAAACAAAACTAGATATATACACAATTCTCCCACAACCCCACAACCTCTCACACAAACAAGTACCCAGAACACAAATTAATATATATATCCCGTTTACTGTATGTATATATATATATATATATATATATATATATATATATATATTTATTATAATTTTTTTTTAATATTTTTTTTCTTTGTATAGGTTTAGTTCTCAAGTGGAATTCCATGCACTACTTAATATAGATTTACTTGAATGGAGGCACCAAGCGAGGAGTGGAACTTCAGCCAATGCAGCAGCTGCTAGACACCAAGGCTGAAGGGAACACATTTGAACTCCTCTCTCATTGCCTTTCTTTCTTCCCTCAGGGGCCCAGTGTCCGGTTATTTTTGGTAATGCTTTGGGGACTTGACTAGGACCGTCATTTAAATCAATTGACATTTCACATGAAATTTTGGGCCAAACTAATTGCACCTTAGGGGACAAATACTAATTGCCATTGATTTAAATAGGTCTTTTAACCAATGCTAGGCAGGTCTCCAACATATTGCTTCACAGTGTGCCTGGAGATCTCTCTAGCATTTATTAAAATGGATTAACTTTTTTTGTTTATTTATTGGATTTTACAGATTACATAAATTCCAAACACAATCTTGGATACAAGCAGTAAATAATTGAAAAACATATTGTTTGAATAATTTATATGGGATTGGTCTTTAAATCTAAAGGCGGCATCACAGTCCGACCATAAACCACGTAGCCGCTTTATAATAGAACCAAGTTCACTGTAAAATGGTTTTACTCAGTATTATTACATTTTTGCCACTATACAAATGCTCTATTTTAATATGAAATCTCCAGCATTTTAGAGCAAAATGTTACAGTTGTAATGGGTGCAGTTGTACTCTGTTCCCCATTGACTTACGAGAGAAAATATCTATAGCCTTTATAAGACATACCTTTCCCAATAAATGTTGCTGCAAATACCCCAACCATCACACACTTGAATATACAACTATTGGTTCTCTATAGAGACAACCATACACATCACTGCCACACCTGACACCCACTAGTCAAAGACTTCTCTGATCAGTCCATATACCTATCTGCATCCCACATACAGCCCTACCAGCACACAACCTAATGTACTCTACACTGGGACTTACCAACTTAAACAGCTGCAGTTCTAGTTACCACATTTCCTCTCTGCCATTCAGGGACACTGTCATGACGAGAGTGACACAGTACTTTGCCTCAGCTGTAGAGCTGTGGTGCTGGCAGGGACACATGAAATCATGTGACCTGAGGTGATATGACTGGACATCAGTGCACAATCTCCATTTTCTCAGAACATCTTTCAGTGCTCATCACTGTAAAGAGGACTACGTTCTAGCTGCCCTGAAAAGCTTTCACGAGCAGGGCCCTCTGATCCTTCTGTTTTTCACATTTGATTTGTACTATTTAATATCTCTGTATGTCCATTCCCTATTGTACAGCACTGAGGAATTAGTTGCCGCTATTTAAATAAAGAATAATAATAATGACAACTGGGCTACAATAAAATGTTCTCCGAGACCTACTTCCTAACGTTGAAAAAATGCTACTCAATTCTCTTATTTACTTGTAGCCCATCACAAACGTAGCCTTCTGTCACAGATTTCAATTGGCAACTCTCCCTCTAGTGCAGGGCTTATAATTTGAAGTCCTTTGCTACTAGCCAGACTTGAAAAGTTACTCGCCACTGCAATCCATAACATACCCACCAGGGCTGATTTTCTACTCGCCAGGGCTAAATTTTCACTCGCCATTGGCTAGTGGTGAGTGGAAGTTTTGAGCCCTGACCTAGTGTTTGGAATTCTGTGCCCTGGAGTCTTCATTATTGGACTTCCGAAATTCTCCTGGAAGGAGACTTCCCAGTACCTGGGACACACATTTTAAATCATAGACTGCCCTGGGCAATCTACCATAGGGAACAAATGAAAATTCACACTGATTTAAAGGGGAGCTTTAAACACAATTAATTTATAGAGATGTCTCCAATGTATTTCTTGTCAATGCTTTGGAGACCTAAAAGCCTATTTTAAATAAATGGGAATTGTTGAAATTGTTCTTTAGCTCCCTATGGTGGAATTGGTTTGCACCTGTATAAAGTCCATTATCTCTGAGCCACCCTTTAATTAACAAGTGTTTTTAACCATTGCTTCACACGTTACTACTAAGTAGTTAATCACATAAACAAAAAGGAACACTGAGGGCCATATAACGACAAAAAATGTATGAACAACAAAAATAAGTAATTGTGTGCATGAACGACATGTTTTCTATAGAGTATACAACAAAAAACTAGTAATGTCCGTTGTGTATGACACAAGTCCAGAACTGCCGGGCAAAGGGGCGTGGCAAGGGCGTGGCTAAACTATTCTCCAGTGTCGTATAGAGGAAATGAAAATTTGTCAACCTGCACTATGTGCAATATGTGCAAAAAAATAAAAGTGGAAGAGTTATTGGGAAAAGCATTTGCAATGTAGAGAAGAACTAAAAATGCCTATTGATTAAAATCCCAATGTGTTGGGGGAGTTAAACTCAAGGGGTTAAAATTCCCATTTAAATCAATGTAATTTTTAGTTCTCCCCTATAGTACAAATGGTTTGCCTGAGAACTCCTCCACTTTTCTTTTGAACACACGGCCCTGAAGGAGCTGTTCACGTATGGTCGATGTACAATCACACGTCCACAAAACACAGTGGAGTCTTATTCTCATGCTTTTGAGTGTGCTGGAATGGACATGCAAGCAATCCTTCACATTGAATTATATATAATACTGCAGGTTGACATGCTGAGCCTGTATTTCCTAACTTCAAATGAGAATATCTGAGAAATGGATATCACTTTATCCTCCATTACTTGAATTCAGATGAGAAAACATTTTGTACATTTCATTTCTACAAGTCAGGGAGTCACCCTGATAAATAAAGTGAATTGGCCAGTATGAGGACAGTGCTGGCACAGCTGCAGTTCTGATGAATTCTCCTGACTGGGAAAGAGCAATTACATTGTCAAAAGTATTTACAATTACAGACACATTTTTTCTCGCGCTATATTTCATATCAGTGATGACATAGCTAACAAAACTGCTTTGAACATCAGTGTCTGAGTCAGGCTGACAGTTTATAACATGAATCTAGATATGCACCATTCAGTGCTAAAATTGTTTGCATTACGCTTGCACCAATCCCATGTAAGATGTGTTTGCACTATATAAAACAACTGTCATTATTATGTCAGAAAAGAAAAGGTATATAGTCAAAGTGGACGTCAGAGACGCTCAACTAGGAAAACGCCTGCAATAGAAATTTTCAGGCTTTCTAGGAATGGTGTCCTTCCCAGGTTGCTATAGCCCACTAGTGCCTTTCACAGAGAGGAAATATCCTAAAGCATATCATACTGGTCCTGCCATAAAGCTGTCCAGCCACAAAATGCCAGGCAGTTCCTCTCTGAACAAGAGAAGCAGCCAACCCCAGACATACATTTTGACCTTATTGTGCCTCATCAGTGAGTTATAGCTAATCTCTCTAGGTACTGTGAGCAAGGAGTCCAGTGCCAAATTCCCCTATTACCCTTACGGTGACAAACTCCAAGGTTAATTTGCATATGTAAAGTGGAAGTCAGAGACGCTCAACTAGGAACGAGCCTAAGTATATATTCACCTGGTTTGGCATTAGATTTATACCACTTGGTAAGTGGCTGAGATGATCTGTGCTTTTAACCTCTTGGATTCTAATAGCGCCTCCAACCAATGAGTTCTAGCCACTAGAGGGAGAAGTGAGCCGCACTTCCTGACACCAAAACTAGAGCTGAAGTGCCACTTTGATCTAGTATAATTTCAATAATGTCACTGATGCTGGAGTAATTGTGTAGCAAACCAATTGCACCATAGGGTACAATAAAAAATTATCCAGATTCCCATTCATTTACATGAGGCATTTAACCCACTGAATGCTTGACAATGCTTTGAAGACCTCTCTAGCATACAGGGGGATATTCACTAAGCGATGATACAGAGGTGACAATGTGGAGATGACTTCTCCAGTTTATCACTTCTCCAATTCCTGTGTTATTGTATGGAGCTTATGCACTAAGATCTCAATAGCTGGAGAAATCTCAGTGCATAGGCTCCATAGAATAACATAGACATTGGAGAAGTGATAAACTGGAGAAGTCATCTCTACTTTATCACCTCTTTATCACCGCTTAGTGAATTTCTCCCAAGATGTTAAAAGCTACATTAAAATCAATCAATTAGTCCTCTATATTTCAGATGGTTGCCCCATAAATTCTCCAGTTCTTCTTAGTACATCATCATGACGGTATTGTGGATTTTATTTATATCATCACTAGTGATGAGCGAGCGTGCTCGGCCGATGCTCGGATCGGCTCGAGCATCGCTCTGCTCGGCACATGGCGGTACTCGTCGAGTACCGTCATGTGCTCGCCCGACATGTTCGGGTGAAGGGGATCTGTGCCGGAAGAGGCACAGATCCGAAGACGCTCCGCTGGACCACCAGGGACTGGAGGTACGGGGGCATTGCGGAGATGAAGGGGGCATTGCGGAGATGAAGGGGGACATTGTGGAAGAGGGGCATAGACTCTATGCCCCTCTTCAACAATGTCCCCCTTCATCTCCGCTATGCCCCTCTTCCACAATGTCCCCCTTCATCTCCGCTATGCCCCTCTTCCACAATGTCCCCCTTCATCTCCTATGCCATAGAGGAGATGAAGGGGGACATTGTGGAAGAGGGGCATAGCGGAGATGAAGGGGGACATTGTGGAAGAGGGGCATAGAGTCTATGCCCCTCTTCCACAATGTCCCCCTTCATCTCCGCTATGCCCCTCTTCCACAATGTCCCCCTTCATCTCCTCTATGGCATAGGAGATGAAGGGGGATATTGTGGAAGAGGGGCATAGCGGAGATGAAGGGGGACATTGACCAGGCACCCTCCGCTCATCAGAGCAGGGGGTGCCTGGTTTAATGCTCGAGTGCTCCCATGCTTTTCAATGGGGCTCGGGTGCTCGGCCGAGCACTCGAGCCTCAGGGGGTGCTCGGTCAGAGCACCCGAGCACCCGAGCATCGGGGTGCTCGCTCATCACTAATCATCACCTAGATTATATATCTGTTTATCTATCTGTATATAGGCATGACAATTTTATTGAGGCTCGGTGACCATTTTCTTGTAGCCCAGCAATAGGCATCCATTTTTGTCACAGCAGTCAACGCGGAGCTTTCCCTCTAGTGTTCAAAACTCTGTTCCTCCAATACATTACAAAGCAATGCATTGGACATTTCTTTATCACCCAAGAGGTTTGCATTTAAACAGCTATATTCCAAGCTTCTTTTGCTTTGTGCATAACCACAGCTCTCAGGTTACAAATATGCCATGTTCCACTGTGCACAATGCATGCAGAGACCATGTACAGGGCAAAGAGTTGCTAGTCAGGAAATCAAAATCTATTAGTTCACCCAATGTTAAAGGAGCAGTAAACTTTTTTTTATGAAAAAATATATATTGTAGAGATTTTCCTATTGAGTAAGATAAGGGTACTCCCACTGCTGAGAGATTTATATTTCCAGAGTTATTACAGTTTAAACCCATGTTTTTTAGATTAGCAATGCCCTCTAGTGGTCCAATTCTAATTAGATTTCCTGTTAGATTCTAATGGAAAGGAAAGTCAGAAAAGTCAGTGATATACAGTTCTCCATAGAATGTAAGAGAATCTGCCTGTCACTTCCTGTCAGTTAGAACTATCAGGAAGTAAATTCACTTCCTGATTATTTGAACTGTTATAAATTTTGAATAAAACATCTGACAGCGGTGGGAGTACCCTTGTTTTATTCAGCAGGAAATGCTCTATAAAATATGTGTTTTCATAAGTAAAAGTTTACTGCTCCTTTAAAAACAGAGGACAGCACGTTTACTGAACTGCTGGATTTTTGCACTCAGACTAGCTGACTAGTGAAAATGTGTAGCCATGGCCATGTAATTAATTACCACCAGCGGATATAATATTAGTCCTTAAAAGTAAAAATAGAGTTAAACAATTCTTAACATGTTTAAAGGGGAACTACCACCCCGCAATAACTTAACCTTCATTGATTCTTCATCTGGTGACTAGCTGCTTAGTAGCGCTAGTCGCCAGAAATATTACCTGGTTCCGAAGATTTCTCCGTTTTACCGATGCTCACAGGAGCAGGAAGCACGGACATCTCGTCACAGTGACGTCTGTGTGCCTGTGCTGTCAGTCCCTTTTGGAGCCAAGGGCTTGCAGATACTTTGGAACATAGTATTTAGACCTCACAGCTAGGCAGGACAAACTACAGTACTATACTGAGAGGTCCACACCTTCCCACTTGACTTTTGAATATCTAACATGTGATCCTAATCAATTCTTATTTAACACCCCAAGAATACTGCTTCCTTTATAAAAAAAAAAAAAAAAAACTTGCTTGGCCGCTGGGGTAAGTGATTTATATATGGCAGAGTTGGTCAACCTGAGGCTCTACAGGTATTGAGGACTTCAATTTCCTCATTCCCAACGAGCCCATGATGATGGGAGTTGCAGTTTTCCACACCTGGAAGGCAACAATTTGCCTACCTTTGAGATAGAGCAAACATTAATATGTGCACCTCCAACACCCTGCACTTCTTCTGTTGTCTATGGGAGGCCAAACAAAGGCCTACACAACACATGCACCTGTTAACATCTGCATTATAGTCAATTATTTATGAAGCAACTACAAATTCTGCAGTGTTCATAATGATGTGACAGGATATAAGATTGTGCAGTTACAAGCACGGACTATTAACAACTAAGAGTCTAACATTAAACAAAAAGGATAACAGTCTCCTGCTTGATAGAGAAAGTTATCATTTTGTTTGTAATTCTTACACCCCAAATGCACAGCACTGTAAATTATGCGGTTAACTCCCTGTGTGCTTCAGCATGCAAATTGTAACTGATAACAATAAAGCTTTTAATATTAACCCTGAACCAAGGTTAGTGAATAGATGTAACTCCAGATATCATCTCCAAACACTCATATCATTTCCAACCAGCCAAAGGCTGGCTGAGGTGATGGGAATTTCAGCCCCCGACAAATGAAAGCCTGGCAATTGACTATACCTGCCCTAATAATAATCCTTTATTTATATAGTGCACACAGATTCCGCAGGGCTTTACACTCATATTGGTTCCTGTCCCCATTGGGGCTCACAATCTAAATTCACCTATCAGTATGTTTTTGGAGTGTGGGAGGAAACCGGAGTACCCGGAGGAAACCCACGCAAACACAGTGAGAACATACAAACTCATTGCAGATGTTGTCCTTGGTGGGATTTGAACCCAGGACCCCGGTGCTGCAAGGCAACAGTGCTAACCACTGAGCCACTGTGCTGCCCTAAGTCAGATAACCTATAAAATAAGTTATTAGTATGTTGTAATTTACCTTGATAACTGGTTATTATGCAGAGTGCAATGCAATTGGACAATTGCAAAGAGGTATAACATTGCTTCTTTTTTAATGAGCTCATGTTATGTAATTAATGAAGTAAACAGCATTCAATAATATAGAAACAAGTAATTAAATGTGCAGCTTAAAAAGTGTATAAGCTTATTGAATCAATTTTAAAAATCTACAAAGTTATTTGAAGACAAACAAAAATGAAATTAAGCTGCAGACAATATGTCTAGCTCGTATGTTAAATGTTCCACTGTTACTCCAGTGCAATTAAATCTACTTTGTGTGTACAGTGACTCACAAAATGGCAATATGAATCCTGTTTATCTTTTATAAACTGCTATACGCTAGAAGCATAGCTGTGCTTGAGATATTACCTATGTCTTATTAGTTATTAAAGTTAATCCCTTGAAGACCAGCTCTCTGGTCTTCAATAGGTTACATTTTTCGCAAGTTCAAAACTTATAGAAACAATCACTGAACCTGCAAATAAAAAGGCAATCAGTGGATACAATGAATTACAGAGGAATTTGGTAATGTTAAGTCCAAGGAAGCAAGGCGTAAACATGAGTGAGATACACAATGATAACAACAGATTTATTAGGTACAGCATGCTATCGAACAGCACAACCACAATATATTAAAATATAATGGTAACAAAGCACCAGTGAAGAGTAGAATATTTAATTCACCTTCCAGAGTAAAGATAAATTATCACATTTTATCAACTCTGCTCCTATGAAATCAAATGTATTAAGGGATTATCTCTGTAAACCCCACCCCAAAAAAAAAAAAATGGTTGTTTTGGGAGACAGACCTCCCTTGTTTCAAAGTCATTCCCATAGGCAGCAACAGTCTGGAATCAACTGTACACTTTTAAAACTGCCCATCTATGTGATAGCCTCCGGGATCTAACATTTAAAGGAATAGTAATACTTTGTTTTATCTTTATTTTATTATGTAGGCATTAAAAAAAAAAACATGAAGAATGATATAAGTCTTATCTCTCAAACCTTTATGGCTTGAGAGATATTCACAAGCAAAGTTTCCCCTCCCGCCCCTTTTACCTAGTGTAAGCCATCTCTTCTCAGATGTGAATCTAGTTGTAAGACCAGACAGAGCCATAGAGAGTATTATTTGAATACTGCCAGAGTTGTGGTTCAAGAGTAATTGAAGGATAAAGTTTCCCCTCCTGCCCCTTTTACCTAGTGTAAGCCATCTCTTCTCAGATGTGGAATCTGGTTGTAAGACCAGACAGATAACAGCAGGGGACAATCTTCTTCCTTTGAGAACAATGAAAGCCCTGCCCCCCTTGACAAGTTTTTCAGGTTTTTCCCTTATCTTAATTGAAGATTGTCCCTCTCTGCAGTCTACCTGGGCACCTCCCTTCTGCTCTGGCTGAACAGTGTTACATCAGTAAAAGGGGCGGGAGGGGGACACTTGATGATTAATTAGAGCTGCTTTTATTATGAAACATTACTATCCCTTTAAATCATCTCTCTTGCTGATCATCCAGAATTCACAGTGCAGCCCCAGTCAGAGAAGCAGGTCTTCCCATGGGAGCAGAATATACAGAATGAACATACCTTCATGGCAGCCGTATGGTATTTGTTGGTAAGGAGCACTTAATGAACTATAAGTTCCAACAATATAATCTAATCAAAATGTTATAAAATCATTGGAAAACAAAATACCATCAATACAAAATAAAATATGAAAATATGAAATCTGAAGTAAAAAATAAATACATTGTTGTATAAATTATAGTGACAGGAGTTTATACACACTAGCGGTTCTCCAAACTTTGGGCTCAGAGTGCTGGTAGAGAATGTTGGAATCAATGGTTTGTTTGTTAATTTTATTCATTGTATAGAGCAGTGGTTCTCAACCCGTGCCCTCAGTGGCTACTAACAGGCCAGGATTTGAGAATTTCCTTTTAAGAGCACAGGTGAGTTAATCAATATGAATGAGTCTCTGATCAACACACTTGTGTTCTAGCAGAGAAATCCCTAAGTCCTGGCCTGTTAGTGGCCACTGAGGGCACGGGTTGAGAACCTCTGGTATAGAAACTCATTTGGGATGATGGACAACTAACTGGCTGTTTTAAAAATATTTCCCTAAACTTTAAATACATTTAATGTTACTTAACGTTAATGGTTTTACAAATATTAAACAGTTTACTTATCTTTAGGCATAACAGTCCCATTCTACATGTATATCTATAGTTATTTTCTAGTCTGTCCTGTTTACCCACACTTGACATCACTGGTTCTAGAAAAAAATACTTGCTAATCTATCCGATCACTTTTATGCCCATCTCTGGGAGAGGAAGTGTTGACGATGAATTCATTATATACATAAAGGGAAATCCTATATAATAATTTGCTAGAATGTTTATCAGAAGCCGTCATGTGCAGTAGAGACTGCCCTAACGCACAGAATGCTGGGAGTTCTGTGCTGGGAGCATTCTGAGCTTTCGGGCAGTCTCTACAGTGCATGACTGCGTCGGCGGCAGGACGCAGAGCAGGACCGACCTCTTAACATCACCCGGACCTTGGCCCGTGTACGTGGGCTTTTACACTAGTTAGATATAAATGAGGTGGGAACAGGGGCAGGAATTGCAGTGAAGGTTTCAACCGCAAATATAGAGCTATAAGAGTCTTATGTCCTTTCTGAAGAAACAGGAAATAAATGTAGAGCATACAAGTATACTGAAGCAAACTGTATCTAGGTGTGTGTGCGGACACATATAATGTGATCTCACTCTCACACACGCACACCATTATGTACAAGTAGAGTGGTCTTTGTGCAGTGGCGTAACTATAGGGGTCTCAGGGGTCGCACCTGTGACCGAGCCCATGCACTCCAGGGGCCCGGCCTCTCCCTGCGACACCTCAGCCTGGCGCCCGCAATCTCCCGCCAGTGCTCTAGTAATGCAGAGTGCTGGGAGATTACATCATCTCTCAGGGCTTTGCATTACTAAGAGGACCGCGGGGGAGCTCCAGGTAGGAGATAGGGGCATTGTGGAGGGGGTCAATGTGGTCGAGGGGGGCCCGTGGCACTTGTACCAGGGCCCAGAGGCTTCTAGTTACACCTTTGCCTTTGTGTTTGGGGAGGCTAACAACAATAATAATATTTTCATATAAGATTTTTTCCTTTGCAATCTATTGCTGTGCTTGATTCTTTTTAGGGAAGCCAAGTCTCCCATCTGATCCATGCTCACAGGCAGTGTAACGCGGCCAAAAGGTGCAGGAGGGGGGGATCATTTCAGCTTGAATATCTTTTAAACTACAGAACTATAAGTAATTAAACATAGCTCTGTATGTTATAAAAACAATATAGAAGACTTGGAGCTAAATGTTAATATAGACACTACTATCCCTTTAAGAATAAGCAGAACACATGGGATGACTCTAACAACAAAGGAGATAATATTCAGAAACATTTTTTAAGCAAACACATTGCTTGTTCTAATGGGGATAAAATATAATCCTTTTTTAATAGTGTTGGTGCCTTCCTTTCTGTTTAAGTAGATTGGTAGCACTTCCAAAATGTCAGATATTTATTTACTTAAGTAGAACAAACATTAAGAAGCCATGCTAACGATATTTAAAAAAGAAGTATGAGAATGTAAAATGACTGCTTCAGCTGCCTATGAAGTGGCTCATTGCAAAAGTAGTATGTCTACTAGTGTATCAAACAATCCAAATAAAAAAGAGTAAGGAAAAAACTGTGTGAAAAGGGTTTTGCTCCCAGCAGAGGTAAGATGCTTTTAATTGCATTATATTAAATACGTGTTCATTTCAGATTTCAGGCAGATAGGGGATTTGCCTAAACTGAGATGCCATGATGGGGCATGCAAGCTTAACATGGTTTTGGCCACAAACATATAATGATATATATAATTAAATCAACTATTTTATTAATAAGGCAATAATACAGATCAACTTTTCGGTCCCTAATTGGGGCCTTTCTCAAGACGTCTTGAGGAAGGCCCCAATTAGGGACCAAAACATTGACCTGTATTATTGCCTTAATAATAATAAAGTTGCTTTAATTACAGGTCCCACAGGTGCTGCCCTATCCTTTGCTGCATCCACAGGTGTTTAGAGGTGAAACAATGTGCAGGTTTATTTCATCAACATTTCAGCCCTAATCTGGTCCTTTCTCAAGATGGTCCATTCTCTCAGTATGGCTTCACAACAAAAACAATGGCCCTCATACGCTTGTGAGCTACTTCCTATGACAGGACCTGAGGAAGGTCCTTAGAGGACCGAAAACGTTCAGCATGGATGCAATAAATTTACTTTTTTTCTGTCACACCTTGTTCCAGAGTGCTGTATCATGTGAGGCCAGGAGTGTCCCATGCTGAGTATATTTAAATAGTTGTGTATATATAATACACAAGTATTTATATATATGAAGTAGAATATACAGTCAGGAGGCATTCACTTTCATAGATATAGGCCTAGGTGCCATTTACTGAGCAAAAGCAAATCACAAAGTTCAAGATTATTAAAAGTATTCTCAGGAATTCAAACTTGAAAAAAGTGAAAACAATGTATTGGATGATAAACGTGTTTGTTGTATTCCACAAATTTCCTCAGGATAGCAAATGAAACAACCACAACCCTCAAAATATCCTTGTGCATCCTGGGAACCAACAGTGGTGTCCCACACGTTCCACACCTTTAGTGACGTCACCATCAGGTGCGTGTGAAATAGTCATTACGTTACAGTGAAAACATATTACAATGAAACATATTACATACAGTGCAATACACCCCACCATGTTTTAAAATACCATAAAATCTTGGGTATAATACGCACAATTTTTCCCCACTTAACCTTATGTGAAGTGTGGGGTGCGTATTATACACGAGAGTTTAAAAAAAAAAAAAATAGGATTGTCCGATCCCTTCCCTCCCTCCCCCGGGTCAAACCCGCTCTCAAAACCAGCCTTACTAGGTTGAAGTCCGCTTCTTCTGTGGATGAGGCAAAATAATTAGTTCTGCACAGCTTCATTGCGGGCGGCACGCTTCCCTTCGCCGCCCGCTTCCATCAATGGGTTTGCAGGACCTTCCGCCTACAGCCAATGATAATGCCCTGATACACAGGACATTACCATTGGCTGTAGGCGGAAGGTCCTGCAAGCCCATTGATGGAAGCGGGCGGCGAAGGGAAGCATGCCGTCCGCAAGGAAGCTGTGCAGAACTAATTATTTTGCCTCATCCACAGAAGAAGCGGACCTCAACCTAGTAAGGCTGGTTTTGAGAGCGGGTTTGACCCGGGGGAGGGAGGGAAGGGATCGGCCAGCCTTTAGAATTTTTTTTAGCAAGGGGGGAAAACAAGGGTGCGTATTATACATAGGCACTCTTGTTTTCCCCAAAATCTTTGGTATAATATGCACCTGCGTATCATACACAGGTGCGTATTATACCTGAGATTTTACGGTATGCTTGCTGTATCTACATAACCAAGATCATGGAATTGCAACCAAAATAATAATAATATATACAGTGGATATAAAAAGTCTACACACCCCTGTTAAAATGCCAGGTTCTTGTGATGTTAAAGAATGAGACAAAGATAAATCATGTCAGAACTTTTTCCACCTTTAAAGGGATAGTAATACTTTGTTTTATCTTTATTTTATTTTGTAGGCATTAAAAAAAACACGAAGAATGATATAAGTCTTATCTCTCAAACCTTTATGGTTTGAGAGATATTCACAAGCAAAGTTTCCCCTCCCGCCCCTTTTACCTATTGTAAGCCATCTCTTCTCAGATGTGGAATACAGTCCATAGACCAGACAGATAACAGAAGGGGACAATCTTCTTACAGTGAGAACAATGAAAGCCCTGCCCCCCTTGACAAGTTTTTCAGGTTTTTCCCTTATCTTAATTGAAGATTGTCCCACTCTGCAGTCTACCTGGGCACCTCCCTTCTGATCTGGCTGAACAGTGTTACATCATTAAAAGAGGCAGGAGGGGGATACTTTGTCATTGAATTACTCTTGAACTACAACTCTGAAAGAATTGAAATAACACTCTCCAAAGTCCAAATACTATGATGATTAATTAGAGCTGCTTTTATTATGAAACATTACTATCCCTTTAAGCGTTTCTTCTTTTATGCTCTTCCTTATGGTCTTGCACATTTCTGCATATTCTACCCTATTTCTGTTGTTACCGTTTTGCTTCATTTCTCATCGCTTTTTCAACATGGAAACTGTTTCTTGTGATATTCGGGTTAGTTTTCCTTGTTATACAGTAGATGCAAGGGCATGGACAGTGTCTACAATAGTGTCTACGATAGTCCTAACATCGTTTTCATTGTGGGTTGAAATTTCTGTGTCTGGAGGTCTTGCAGCACACTGAAGTGATTAAACTGTGCTATCTCATATTTCTTATGATTTTTCAATAGCTGGCTAGTATTGATCTTCACGTTTGTTGTCTTTATCATTTGTCTGGTCTTACAACTAGATTCCACATCTGAGAAGAGATGGCTTACACTAGGTAAAAGGGGCGGGAGGGGAAACTTTGCTTGTGAATATCTTTCAAACCATAAAGGTTTGAGAGATAAGACATATCGTTCTTCATGTTTTTTTAATGCCTACAAAATAAAATAAAGATAAAATGAAGTATTACTATCCCTTTAAGTTCAATGTTTAGCTCATCAAAAGGACACTGGAAGAAAATCAAGGGCTAAAGAAAGCAAAACGAAAGATAGTCACACATGGGAGCCAAATGCTTGGATTAAAGCTTGAAGGTGGCACAACAGCAAAAACTGAACAACAAATAGTAAAACAAGTGGAAGAATTTTATTCAAATGAATGCAGTGCCTGAAATGCCAAAGCAGCTGGACCTAATAAAGTTACTATTGAAATGTTAAAAGCCGGAGGTCAACCTTTATTCAAAACCCTAGCTAAACTATTTTCAAAATGCCTACTACTCAACAAAGTACCAGTCATCCTACTGCACAAAAGAGATGATTAGGTGGATCTAAAAACTACCTACTAATAAGCCTTTTGTCAATGGTCTGCAAGGATTTCACAAAGTAATATCTAGAAGAATGGACACAATACTTAACATGGTACAACCTAAAGAACAAGCAGGCTTCAGGTGCAGTTTCAGTACAATGGACCATATCCAGACAGTGCGACATAGAGTAACGTAATGAATACAGTCTTCCATTATTCATAGCCTTCAACGAAAAGGCCTATGACTCAGTGAAAAAGCAGCAATAATCGATGCCCTGATCAACCAAGGAATAAGCAGAGTTTACATCAATATCCTCCAATCAATATATGAAAATGCAACTGCATCAATACAGGTCAACAATGATAAAGCCAGATCAACATAGATAAAGGTGTCCAACAAGGATACACAATTTCCCCAAACTTATTTTCTGCTTGTTTAGAGGAAATTTGGGACAAACTGGGACAAAAAAGGACTTAAGGTCAATAGATACAGCCTACATCACTTATGTTTTGCAAAAGTTATCACACTTTTTGCCAGTAGTCCTGAAGAAATGCAAGAATGCACTGAAGAGCTACAACTGTGGACAAGTATCATAAAAAACAAAAGTCATGTTTAACAAATTTATCCTACCAAGGAAAATCACAGTACATGGACAAGAACTAGAAGTTGACAAGTATGCTTACCTTGGACAGGAAATGTCAAGACGGAAATACCATGATGGAACTTTAGCAACAAATAAAGTTGAGGTAGTAAGCAATAGGAAAACTTAGTAGTACTGTCTGTAAGACAAATTTACCACTCTGCCTCAAGTGAAAGGTTTTGACCAATGAGTCCTCCTAGTTCTTATGAATGGCTGAGACATGGACACTGAATGCCAAAGCCATAAAAAAACATAAAATTACACAGAGAAGAATGGAGTAGCAAATTCTAAACATAACAAAGAGATTGAAAAACGTGTGCATGGATTTGTCAGCAAAGAAAGGTCTATGACATCATTGAAAGAGTTAAGCGCATGAAATGGAAATGTGCATGCCACACAGCAAGAAGACCTGAGGTGAAAGGACCAAACACATTTTGGAGTGGATTCCACTCTGTCTTACTGTATGGATGTGGTCCATTGTATTGAAATCACTCCTGAAGCCTGCTTGTTCTTTAGGTTATGCCACGTTAAGTATTGTGTCCATTCTTCTTGATAGTACCTTTGTGAAAACCTTGCAGATGACTGGCAATAGGCTTGTTAGTCAGTAGCTTTTTAGATCCTCCTTATCACCATTTTTTGCGCAGTAGGATGACTTCTGCATTTTTCCATGTTTCAGGCACTTTGCAGATTAGTAGGAATTTTGAAAATAGTTTAGCTAGGGCTCTGAATAAGGGTTGACCTCTAGCTTTCAACATTTCAATAGTAACTTTATCAGGTCCAGCTGCTTTGTAATTTTTCTGTAATTTTATTGTAGCTTCTACTTCTACCACAAATTCTGGAACAGCTTCAGCCTCTGGCACTGCATTCAGTTTTACGTATAAAGTTTGGAATAAAATTCTTCCACTCATTTTACTATTTCTTGCTGAGTTTTTGCTGTAGTCCCTTTTTGTCCAATTTTGTTTGCAATATATATTACTTTCATTTGATCTACAAACATTGAGATTCCCAGAACCAGTCAGTAGAGTCTGGTTCTAGAGGACAGGTGCTGATGCTTGAGAAGTCGGTCATCAGATGTTCCCTCCGGAATATTAGTTGTACTTTGGTTGTGGGTGTTCCCGTCTGTTAAAAGCCGGGAGGGTGTTATGAAAGGTAGGGAGCTATTGTCTGGAAGAAGTGAAGGGAGGGTATGGTATGATGTGACAGTGTTTGAGTTCTCACCCACATTAAATATGGAGGGTGTTTACAGTAAACTAGTTTCTCAATTGTCTTTACCCACTTAGGTGCTGTATAAAGTGTGCATGTAAGAAAGGCTGTACTGAATGGTGAATGAGTGTGGGAGGGGAAATAGGAAGATCCTGATAATGTGGGAAAGAGTATTATGCAGCGAATGTAGAGAGCTGAATGTGGGTGTGAATGGAGGGACAAATGTGGGAACTTAAAAGTGGAAGAGTTACGGGCATTTGTTTATGACACATTTAGGAGATGTTATTTTATAATGTAGCACACTTTGTACTGTGTGTATTAAAGTGGACATGTAACCCCAGGAGATGTTATGTGGCACGTTATGCTAATTTCCTGACCAGTATGATACTTTGTCTGTTCAAGGTCAAACATATTGCTGGCTACATTACTAGAAATGTCCCCATTATCTAAACTCTGACTAGATTCAGTGTTATAATAGTGTATGTGGTAATATTTGAACATAAAGCAATTAGTAATAAAGTGTGTCAGACTGTGCCACTAACAAATAAAGGTTATTTTTTTAAAAACGATTTACATTACAAACAAATGACTAGAACAACATAATGTATAGACAGTATTTAATTCTCTATAAAATTAGCTAACAACTTAAAGGAGCAGTAAACTTTTTTTATCAAAAAATATATAGTAGGGATTTTCCTACTGAGTAAAATAAGTGTACTCCCACTGCCAAGAGATTCATATTTCCAGAGTTATTACAGTTTAAACCCATGTTTTTTACATTAGCAGTGCCCTCTAGTGGTCAAATTCTAATTAGTTTTTCATGTTAAATTCTAATGGAGAGGAAAGTCAAGAAAGTTAGTGACATACAGTTCTCTATAGAATGTGATAGAAACTGCGTGTCACTTCCTGTCAGTTAGAACTATCAGGAAGTAAACACACAGTAAAATCACTTCATGATTATTTGAACTGTTATACATTTTGAATAGAACATCTGACTGCAATGGGAGTGAGTTACCTTGTTTCATTCAGCAGGAAAATATCTATAAAATATGTGTTTTCATAAAAAAAAGTTTACTGCTCCTTTAAGCTGACGGGTCTACTTTAAACTCTTGGATGCTAGCGAATTCTCCAACACTTTGCTACTAAATTCTTTGGAAACCTCTTTAGCATACATAGGTCAAAGGGTTATTGATAACATGTATGAAAGCAGCAGCCTACAGATATCACAAACAGGATTTCCCTCCAAATGTACCATGGGTTCATACATTCTAAACATACCAAAATATTTTTCTTCTAGGCTTCCAGGAAAAGCATCTGTCAAAATGTATAATAAAAATGAATATGCCTCTTCCTGAAGCACTGCCTCTATCATTACATTTTTTTTTCATCTTTTGTAATTTTGGTTTTAAAATTTCATACGGGAAACCATTTGAATATGATGTTTAGTTAAGATTTGGATCTCTGACTTATACTTAACTGTGGAGAGAATATTTTATTTTTAAAGAAAGCGAACATCTGGGTTACTGTTGGCAGATCGTTTCATCAAGAGAAAACCTCACTCAATGCCAAAAAAATGCATAGGGTTTAACTCGATGAGTTCCAAGTCTGTAACATATAATTAAGCGGTATGGAATCACTTCCTTACCTGCTTGTCTCTCTCTGTGAAGATGTGATCAAGCAATACGGAGGCCAATATGCTATATACTGGCTTCTCTGTAAATGGGATGACATAAGATATCTTTTCTAATCATACGATAGGTGGACACTAATATTTGTAAATATTTGTAAATTAACTATCTGTTATCTGTCTTTACAAACAGTATAAACAAAATTAACCCCTTAACGAAGGCCTGAGCTGGGGGTGGGCAACTCCAGAGGACCAAAGCACTTTGTTTTTCTTCGCAATGCATTCTGGGATGGCAGAGTGATGTGCAGCCAAGCTGTCAACCCAGAACTCCATGACATGCCAAGACCATCTCCGGTCCTTAACATCCAGATTAGTGTGACTGTCCTGGCTCATCATGTGTCTCTAAGGTGTTAAGTACATTTTCTCTGAACAGTTCAGTTTTCACATGGGTAAAAAAAGAAGTTTAGCATTATACATTACATTTTTACATATGTTAGCTGCAAATACATGGTCTTTAAATGTATATTAATGTTTAATATTTTTAAGTGTTAGTATTCCTTTAAATACACTTTTTTCCTCTCCCTTTTTTCCTCTCAGAGTTGTGTGCATTCTGTGAATAGTAAGCAAATAAATGTATCTGCAAAGAGCTGTCTGTGATTGTCTCTCAGTTCACACTGTTTAGCTGAACAGCCAACACACTTAAGTAGAGAGATACACACAGAGAGACAGAGGGACATACTCAATAAGCTAAAGACATGGCTGGTTTATATCCCAGGTTTCCATAGGCAAGGTACTGTAGGTGCCCTTAGCTCCTACCATGGTCACATCCATACTCCTCACATGACACATACCCAGTTCAATCTACTCTTTCCTTGTTTCCTGGCACAAAAAATACCCCAAAGCAAGAAAGAAAAAGATTTAACCCTGTGGTTTCTAGAGAGCACTCCAGTGTACTGCTCTGTTAATTAATATCACATAAAGAGATATAAAACTGGTGCAGGGACATTGAGATTGCTCTGGCCACACCCACAAGTCAGGCATCCCTCAAAATTTGTAACTCTACGCTGTTGCCTACTCTACCTTATTCGGAAATCCAGATCTGGCTAAAGAACACAGATTTGGGGCAAACAATCTGCTGCACAGGGGACACTTTAAAATTCCCAATTATTTAAATGGGGTTTGTAACCCCTTGAATGTTAGTGAGGTCTCCAAATCATTGCTTTGCAACTTTTTGGAGAGCTCTGTCAACATCCAATGTGTTAAAGTCTTGTTTAAATCGATACAAATCTGAGGATTGTTTGTGATCTCCTATGGTGCAGCTAGCTTTGCTCCAGAATTGTACTTGCGGGTGTGTGTGTGTGGGGGGGTAATGAGGTGATAGAGCAGAGATAACTTCTCCAGTTATATCCCTTCTCCAGTTCCTATGTTATTCTAGGGAGCCTATTCACTAAGACTTCTCCAACTTTGGAGTTCTTATTGCATGGGCTCTATAGAGGAACTGGAGAAGTGATATCTCTGGAGAAGTCATCTCAACTTTATCACCTCTTTATCACACCTTAGTGCATAACCACCCTGGCTAGCTTGTTGAATACAGCCCATAATTCTTATGACGCTTTTCAGGTATAGGTTAACTGCAGACTCTTGTTACAGACTGCAGGTAGAAGGAGCTTAAATCACTGAATGCGTAAGAAAAAGAAGAACTGAAAGCAACAATGCAAAGCAAGTTCATATCTACATATATAAAAGAAGAAGTTTGCTTATCTGCTGCACACACGCAGAGGTGGCAGTAAGGAGGAGTTATTCGAATCTCCTCTATACTGCCTTTCCTATTGTTCCAACCATGGGGAATTGACCCTCTGGGTACTCCTGTTAAAATCTCTGAAAGGAGGTGCAGGGGCTACAATGAAACGTATACACACACACAATACAAAAACACACAATATATACACAACATTACAAGCAAAATGCTATATGCATAACGCTCTATACAGCGCTATACACAAAATGCTACTTGCAAAATGTTGCATGCAATATGCTCAACGCTATAAGCAAAATTCTACTCTCAAAATGCTAAATGCAATTCAAATGCTGTCCACTATATTCAAAACACTATATGTACAAAGAAGAAAGATATGCGCAATATGCCAAATGCTGCATGTCTAGGACAAAAGTTATAAACCAAATGCTAAACACAATAGTCCAGACACAAACTGATACACACCAAACGATATATGCCATACGCCATACATGAAATGTCATAAGCCAAACGGTGTTCGCTGTACACCAAAGCTTTTCACCATACTCCAAAAGCTGAATGCTATACTCCAAACTATGTACGCCATACTCTATATGCAATATGACAAATGCTATGCACTACTCAATGCACAAAATGCTATTTGCATTAGGCCAATCACTGTACGCAGTAAGCCCTCAGGGTATCAACCTGCCCATGGAGCATTTTGCATGTGGTATTTGCCCTTTCAACTTAACCATACATCCCAACATTTCATATGCCCAAAGAGGGACACTTGTGTTTTAGACGATGTTGCTGGAGGCGCGACTGGTGGGCGGGCTATTGCCCAGAATTTTTAGGTCTGATCCCCTAAACACAGGGACACCAGGGTGGGATAGAGGGATTTGGGTCACAAAAAAGGACTCTTGGGATATATATCTCCTTTTGACCTATATCAAAAACATCCTACTCTGTCATTGATATGGCAGATCTGCCTGTCCTTTAACACTCTGGCACCCAAAGGGTTAAGTGTCAGAGATAAGCAACATATAGTTAAGTAGCCTCACATTTTGCTCATTAATAAATGTAGTTGTACTATAATTATTCTAAGCTAACAATGTTGCATTGGAATCAGTCCCTCTTTAACCCCTTGGATGCTAGATGAATGATTCATCTCTAGCATCCAAGAGGTTAAAGGGGGTTTGATTCCAATGCAACATAGTTAGCTTAGAATAATTATAGTGCAACCACAGTTATTAATGAGAAAAATGTGAGGCTACTTAACTATATGTTGTTTATCTCTGACACTTAACCCTTTGAATGCCAGAAAGGAATCAAATGCATTGCGTTGGCTTCCTTTCTGGCACTCAAAGGATTAAAGGATAGGAGGCTTCACATTGAACACTGCACACCCCTTCCCCTTACCCAGTGTCTCCGGATCTTGTGCAGGACTTCCTCCAACTTTGCCCACAACTTCACTCCCACTGAGCGCTTTCTCTGCTGCAGGGCAGAGCGCGACTGTGGAAGGCAAGAGTGGACTTACGCTATGTACGTGCGCATAACGTACAAATGCATTGGCCAATGACATTATTCTGCCTCTGGATAAGCAAACCGCACTAGATGCTCACATTGGGGGCGGGTTTCCCCCACTGGCTCCAGACAGTATGAGGGGGGGTTTCCATGCTTAGTTATATACGTGTGGCTCGAGGCAGACAGACAGGTTGTAGAGTAGGTTACAGGGAGTAGAGTAGGGTATAGACAAGCGGTGCAGATGTCTTGAAAGCGGGACACTGACTCTATGCGGAGGGACAGCGGGATTGGGCCCCAAAATCGGGACTGTTCCGAGTAAATCGGGACAGTTGGCAGCTTTGACTTAACCCTTCAAGTGGCAGAGGGGTATGTAACACATTACAAAGCAATGTATTGCATTCCTTCGTGGCATTCAAAGGATTAAGAGCTGGTATTAACTATGTTCAGCATAGCACTTTATCCTTTACTTAATATATTTCTTTATATAAGTGATTCTCAACTTTTTCCCTGTAGTGGAAACATTTAGGTTCAGAATGATTTCCATAGAACACTAACAACCAAACCCTTGTATCCCTTGGGTGGAAGAGTGATCTCTTGGATGCTAGGAGACCACTATAAAGGGGTTATCACAGTATAAATATGTATTTGAATATAGCTGTCATTTAGCATAAAGGGACAGTTCCACCTTTTTATTTATCCTTTACTCATTCTGCATGCACAGAATACGCAAAGTCACTTTTTTTTTTTTATCTTCACCTATTTTTTTTATTTTTATACTTTAACTGTATGTCCCTGAAATTGAGCTTCCTAAATCTGTGTTTCCAAAGAGCCTTCTGTTGGGGACTAGGAGAGCATTGGTATTAATACAATGTTGCAGTCTAATTGTAGCACTGATTGATCTGTATATTGTAGAGGCAGGATCTTCTAAATTGTTTCACGGTCATTATTACATTTTATTTTTTTAAATTGTTGCACTCTTTTGGCCCCATACAGAAATATTTCTAGAAGCAAATTCAGGGGCATAAAATGATAGGTGAGATGAAAATAAAATAATATTAAATATAGGAAATCTGATTTTATAGATTATGCATATGCAGAATATGTAAATTCAAAATAAGTTGGAACTGTCCGTTTAAAGATGAATTGTCACATGCCCAAATATCAGACAACCCTCTGGACTGTTTACTCCAAGCAACCTACCCCCTCCCCTTTACAATCTCAAAGGCAAATAGACTTCTTTTGACTGCTAGCTCAGCTCGTTTAGGCCACTCCCACATTGATAAATAGCTTGCAGACATCCCGACATTGACTCCTGACCTGATATACCAGGGCTTCAAGGGCAGACTATGACACTCACTGACTGCTTACTTCCAGGAAATTTCATACCGACTCTTACATAGACCCTACGTCACCTTCAAACTGGCTTACACTATAGGGTTAGCCACTTCCCTGGCATGTTCCCTTTGTGGAGAACCCCAGGCTACTCTGTTACATGTTCTGTATTCATGTCCACATGTATTTTCCTTCTGGACCAAGATATTTGCATATACTACCAATAAAATGGGTCTCTCAGTGGACTTCTCTACTCCCTACTTTCTGCTGGGAGTTTATGAGGCCTCAAGCTCACTGTCTGTAGCACAAATGGCTTTACTGGACTATACAGTCTTGATAGCCCTCCAGGTGATACTGATTCATTGGCTTACACCCGACCACCCCACATTACTTCAATGGCGGACTCACATGTTGCACTTCACAAAACTGAATTTGATCCTTTC
The DNA here is from genome assembly GCA_037306005.1 of Rhinophrynus dorsalis. Taxonomy (NCBI): domain Eukaryota; kingdom Metazoa; phylum Chordata; class Amphibia; order Anura; family Rhinophrynidae; genus Rhinophrynus; species Rhinophrynus dorsalis. The sequence goes on along the minus strand of CM074718.1, from coordinate 247,835,505 downwards.
TCTAGAGAACAAAGAGGCTTTAGGGGAAAAATTCATTAAGGTATAGGAACAACTAGATACATCTTCCTTGACACAGCATGATTGGTAGAGGGAGAGGGAGAGACAAATGGCATCTATTTATAGAAATCAGCTCAGGCATCCACAGACTCTTTACTACTTACATTTTCATAGTAACGAGAGACACAAGTTTGGCTAGGTTTTAGGTTTATTCATAGATTAACTCTCTGTTGGAGTCACAGTCCGATTATAGACAAACATTTCCATACCACAGTAATGTGAACCTTGCAGATAACCCTTTCTTGATAACATTGTACTTAAAACAAGTCTAATTCACTGAGTATTTTGTGATCTGTGGCAATTGAGTACGGTTTCCACATACTGTATTGTCCAACACCTGCCGTTGGACTATAGCAACGATATTGTACTTGGTTCGACTGATGTAATAAGTGTATTTGACTTCAGCAACTGTACTGTTTCTTCCCTGTTCTTTCTTTCCATTAAAATATAAATAAAAAGTTTAATAAAGAAAAAACAAAAAGATAAATTGTCAGACTAAAATGTCATAACAAAATAAATCTAACAGAAACAAAATTGCACTGCATAAGATATTTCCTTCTTTATCTGATACATAGCATACTTTAGCCGTATTCATGCTAAAGAGATACAATACTGGAGAAAACCAACTGCATCATAGGGTAGAAACTAAAATTTCCAGTGAGTTCTTTAAGGATTTTAACATCTTGAATACTAGATTGGTCCCAAGTGCATTCAAGGATCCATTTAAAGCAATGCAATTTGGAATATGTATTTGTTTCCTATGGTGCAGCTGGTTTCTTCAAGAATCTCACCTTTAGATTATTGAACACAGTGCGCTGCCAATGGAGCTTTGCTCCTCTGTTTCCTATTACAAGCATGAAAGATTTGGAAGTCCGTATTTTACACTTTAAAGCAGAACTACCATCTTTAAGAAAGATGGCCCCAAATAATTCCTCATTATTACCTGGTTATTGCGAATTATCCACTGCTCAGGGACTGTCAGGCAGGACGGAGCGCAGACATCTTTCCATAGTGACGTGTGCTGTCAGTCCCTTTTAGAGCCGAACGGCTCCTAGAAACGCCAACTAGAGCCGGCTAGGACTGACATCGCAGGCGCTCAGGCGTCACTATGGAAAGATGTCTGTGCTCCATCCTGCCTGTCAGTCCCGAAGTAGTGGATAATTTGCGTTATCCAGGTAATAATTCTGGCGACTACTGCTACTGAGCAGCTAGTCTCCAGATGAGGAATTATTTGGGGCCATCTTTATTAAAGGTGGTAGTTTCACTTTAAAGTGAACCTCTCACCTTGAATTACACTGCATCTAAATGTAAAATGAGCTGTTGTGCTAGGTGTTAGAATGCTTAGAAGGCTAGTAGAGATTTTAAACTAGGAGGAAGGGTATAGCTAGTAACAATGGGATAGATAGTGTAGATAGGAATTGGGTACAAGTATAGAGCCATGGAGGTGAATCAGTAGAGGATAAGTGTACTTAAAGGGATAGTAATGTTTCATAATAAAAGCAGCACTAATTAATCATCATAGTATTTGGACTTTGGAGAGTGTTATTTCAATTCTGTCAGAGTTGTAGTTCAAGAGTAATTCAATGACAAAGTGTCCCCCTCCCACCCCTTTTACTGATGTAACACTGCTCAGCCAGATCAGAAGGGAGGTGCCCAGGTAGATTGCAGAGAGGGACAATCGTTTATTAAGATAAGGAAAAAGCCTGAAAAACTTGTCAAGGGGGGCAGGGCTTTCATTGTTCTCATAGGAAGAAGATTGCCCCCTGCTGTTATCTGTCTGATCTTAAAACCAGATTCCACATCTGAGAAGAGATGGCTTACACTAGGTAAAAGGGGCGGGAGGGGAAACTTTGCTTGTGAATATCTCTCAACCCATAAAGGTATGAGAGATAAGACTTATATCATTCTTCATGTTTTTTTAATGCCTACAAAATAAAATAAAGATAAAATGAAGTATTACTATCCCTTTAACAGAGAGGAACCCCTATTAAATTCATCATGTAGCTGGTAGAAAACATAATGACTACAGAATATATTGTATGCTGACAAGTGCATGAAGTATTGTAGACAAAATAACACAGTTGGACATACTAGCCCTCAATGAGAATTTGGAAATAATAGGTATTACAGAAACATGGACAATTGATACATAAGTGGGCTTTAAATATTGGGGGATATTCCTTCAGGAGAGACAGGATTTAAAGAAAAGGGGGAGGTGTATGCCAATAACTGAGACCAGATCTAAATCCAAGTTTAAGGGAAGATATTTTTAAGGAAACTGGTGTCCTTGTGGGTAGAAACTGAAGTTAACATAAGCATAAAAGGTAAAAAAAAAAAGATATAAACTGGAGTAACAGCTCAGTGTAGTAAGCTGGTGAACATGTTTAGGGATAGACACCTGTCACAGATGTGGACGTTCCAACAAGAAATAATAATTTATTGTACCTAGTAATAATAAATAACATCATGATGTCCAGTATTCAAGTAGGTGACCATTTGGAAACAGTGGTAACACTGGTTTTATTTGAGATCAGTTTTAGGAAGCAAAACTTTATAGGTTTAACCAAGACTCAATTTTAAAAAGACTAATTTACAAACAGCATCAGTTCAACACATAGACTGGGATGAATTGTTAAAAGGAAAGAATACTGAGGAAAAATTGTAAGAATTCAAATTTATGTTCTGCAGTATATACCCCAGGGCTTAAAATTGGAAGTCCTTTGCTACTAGCCAGACCTGAAAAGTTACTCGCCACTGCAAGCCATAACATACCCCCCAGGGCTAAATTTCTACTCGCCAGGGCTAAATTTTCACTCGCCATTGGCTAGTGGCGAGTGGAAATTTTGAGCCCTGCCCATGGGGAACAAATGTAGTTCACAACCAATGTGGTTGAATTTAAATGAAAAGAAGGAATGGAATGGGAAAAAACATTAACATTATTTAAGTCTGAAGGAACAAGGAAGTCTTTTGAAATACAATGTGTGCAACAAAGACTGCAAAAAGGCAATTAGGTTAGCAAGAATATAAAGTGATACTAGAACTGGGAAAAGAAAGCAAGATTAATCCAGGACATACTTGAAAACAAGAGAAATCTCAAACTATTCTTTCTGGTAAAACATTTTCTAAATAAATAAATAATCCCCAAAAAAGTTTGACTTTGGTAGTGGGGAAATTACTTGAAGAGATAATAAGGGATTATATTTAGCATTGCAAAAAAAATATATATTATCAAGAAGCAACACTTTTTTCTGAGGAATCAATCTTGTCAACAAATATAATATGCTTCTTTGATGAAGTAAGTCGCAGATTATATAATGATAAAGGAGTAGATGTAATATATCTACATTTTTCCAATGGCTTTTGATTTAGTGCTTCATAGGAAGCTGGCCTATAAAGTAAGGAAGCTATGTCTATGATATAACCTTTGTAATTGGATAGAAAATTGTTTGATTAAGGAAAAGTGTGTTGCTATAAATGGACTATTCTCCAATACAGTTAAAGTCAGACTCAAGAGTGGAATAGTGAAGGGTTTAGTACTTGATGCACTGATTTTTAACATGTTTATAAATGATGTGGAAATAAGTATAGAAAAAAAACTTGCAATATTTGCAGATGATACTAAATTAGGCAGGGTAATACTTTAAGAGCAGGATGTTTGTGTTCTACAGAAGGATTTTCATAAAATGGCTTATTGGGCAAACAAATGGAATATGAGATTTAATTTTAGGCTGACCATATTCCCTTGGGACAAAAAACGGGATGGGGTGTGGGACAGATGGACAGTGGGACTCCGTCACTCCCAGTCCGATCGTAGTAAGCTGCAAGCAGCGAGAACGCGTTTGCTCCATCTCTTACTAGAAGTGCTCTCTCTCTCTCTCTCTGGCCAAAAAGCCTGCCTCTGAAGTAAATCGGAATTTCCTCTCTTCGTCGCTTACATTAGTGGTTTTACGGTGTTTCCTGTACACATTAATTATCATAGAGTCTTATGACTCATCATCATATCACTGTCTAAGAGACTCTATGGTAATTTACCACAGACTTGAGAGTCGTAGACAGTTATGAGTCACTCGAGTCATAAGACTCTATGGTAATCAATGTGTACAGTAAAACCACAGTAAAACCACAAGTGTGACGAAAGGAAGTTCCGATTTACTTTATCTTATGAGAAATAAACAAGCCACATTCAGTTTTTTTTACAGAAATATAAAAACTATATAAGTTATATTAAAAAACTGGACAAAATTTACATTTATATTAAAAAGACATGACAGTCTGGAAATATGAAAAAAACGGTACTGTCCCGTTTAAAACGGTACTTTTGGTCAGCCTATTTAATTTAGGAAAGAGTAAATGTATACATTTAGGAAAAACAAATAAGCATGCTACATATAAACTTTACAGGCCGCTTTATCGGAGACTTGTTGACAGAGAAAGATCTTGTAGTACTTGACAATATTGATCAGTGCCAAATAGCAGTAGCAAAAGCACATAAAATACTATAGTGTATAAAAAGGGGCATTGAAGTAAGAGTGGATAATATAATTTTACCACTGTATAAATCGTTGGTGAGACCTCACTTGGAATATGCAGTTCAGGTTTCGGAACCTGCTCTTAAAAAGGGCATTCTAGAATTGGAGATTGCACAGAGAAGGGCAACAAAATTGATTAAAATAATTGGGGAATTGAAGTATGAATAACATGTAGCCAAATTTGGTTTATTTACTTGAGAGAAAGATGCCTAAGAGGGGATTTTTTTACATTGTATAAGTATATTCAAGGTCAATATAAGGATCTCTTTAGTGAGGATTTTCATCCCTAGGCCTTATCCATTAAGGAAAGAGTTCATTAAAGTAAGGTCTGTTAAACTGCGGAATTATTTTCCCAGGAATTTTGTAATGGCAGATACAATGTATACATTTAAGAGATGATAAGTTACATTTCCAGCAGAAGAGAACATGCAGTGTTATACTATGTATTAGTATGTTAAACAGGAAGTTTTGATAAATAGACTAACACCCATCTTGGGGCTGGGAACAATGATTTAAGTCTCATTTTCTGGGATATACTGTGCAAAGGTTGAACTTGATGGACTTGATTGTCTTTTTTAAACCCAATTCACTATGTAAGTTGGCATATTTGCAAACTTCATTCAAAACTGCCTGTACCATATGTTATCCAAAAGTCCAGCAGATGGACCATTTAGGAAACATTAATACGTGCATTTCTCAATGATGAACTTTCTCATTGTAGCACCATATGCTAATTAACCTCTCAGTGCAGACCAGTATACTCATTTAGCTCTCAGTACAGCACCATATGCTATTCAATCTCTCAGTGTAGCACCATATGTTAGTTAACTTCTAAGTGCAGAACAATTTACTTTTTAACTCTCAGTACAGCACCATATACTATTAACTCTCTTAGGGCCATATGTTCAAAGAGATAATGACAAAAATTGTCGTATGAATGACAAAAATAAGTAACTGAATGCATGAACAACATATTTTCTATAGAGTATATGTCAAAAAACTAGTAATGTCCGTTGTGTACGACACAACTCCAGAACTGACGGGCAAAGGGGCGGGGCAAGGGCGTGGCTAAACTATTCTTCAGTGTCATACAGAGGAAAAGAAAATTTGTCGTAACTAACGACACAAAAAATGTCTATCAAAAGACAAAATTTGTACGTTAAGAAAAAAGTGGAGGGAATGTGTTCTGAATGTGATAATTTTTGCCTTTAGTTAAGACATTTTTGTCATTAGTTAAGACATTTTTGTCATTAGTTAAGACATTTTTTAAGACATTTTTGTCTTTAGTTAAGACATTTTTTTGTCATCACATATACAGTTTCAGTCAGGACAAATGACATATTTCCAATCATAACCGACACTCTCTGAAAATATTAATGAGCCCAACGACACTGTACTTTGAAAAGTCGTTACAAACAACAAAAGCTATTTTGCTACTTCTTTGAACATATGGCCCTTAGTGTAGCACCATATGTTAATTATGCTTTCAGTGCAATTAATACTGACTAAAGTACCAATATCCTGGCCTTTTAAGTAACACAGTGCACAGACAGTTTGAATGAAATTTGCAAATACACACACACACACACACACACACTTCAAGGTGACAGGTCCACTTAAAATAGAGTTTAATCGTAAGTATACAATACAGTCACCATGACGTTAGATACTCCTACTGATTCATATCTGCTGCCAAGACCCCTGTCCACCATTACTTAAATCTGATCTGTAGAACTCCTTATACTATTTGAGGAAGCCCTGAAGTTTGATGGAAACAAGTATGAGGAGAACAATTACCAAGGTTACTGGGGATTTTGCTGAATTCCTGTGAATGACTTAATATACTAATGTGATACTTAAACGTCATACTTTTGGGAAATTTTAATTAAGACATACATATTCAATTTATTATTCTCTGTATATTTTGTATTTTTCAGTGAACTTTCATGTTTCTGCCAAAAAAAGGTGTTGATATTTAGCAGCTGTATTGGTCCTCTTGAAGTATGTATTATTATTTGCAGCTTGTAATTTCTGTTGAGGGACAGTGCTTCTGAAAAAGAAACTGTAAATCAAATGGCATTGGACGCCTATCAAAAACTCACATAATGTGTGAAGAATTCTTATGGTGAATTATTAAAAGAGTATCCTTAATCCAAATTAACTGAACACAACTTATGTAACGAGGTAGAGTCTGATTACAAGCAATAACTTTTCAATACAATCATGGTTGCAGATTTTTGGAATAAAGTGGGATGTTGCAGGACATTTAAAGGTAGACAGGAAGCAATGCATCAAATATATTAGCTTATACAAGCTTTTGCTTTTACAGATTATTGCAACATATCTTCCCCATCTTCACTACAATTTGTTAATTTACATCAATTTACATAAATCATAATTGTTGCTCTTTCACCAAAATAGTATGCCTGCCAGAAGGGAAGAGAACAGTTACCCATCAACTGCTGAAGTGCTCTTAGCCACCATTATTTAAAAAGCTCTCACTTTCTATGGAATGCCACAGAGACTGTAGAAATCTGCCAGCATAGCTCCTTTGCACTTGCACTTTTGGATATGCGCCAGAATAGCAGTGGGCAACATAAGGTCCTCCAGCTGTGTCCAGACTACAACTACCATCATCCCTTGCTAACCTCATGTTGTCCACCTCTGCATTAGATTGTATGATATGCCACTTTCCTCTACACCTTATTAAAAAGATGTTACAATACATAATATTAAATAAAAGATGAGAGTTGGTACTATGTTAGCTGTAGAAATACAGGAGGCAATTATAGTCAAGTTGATACCTTTATTGGCTAACAAAGCAGATTTAGGATGCAAACTTTCAAGACTCCTTAGGTCTCTTCCTCAAAAATGCCTCAGGAAAATACCTAAGAGGTCTTGAAAGCTTGCTTCCTAACTCTGCTTAGTTAACCAATAAAGGTATCAACTTGACTATAATTGTCTCTTGATATTACATAAGGCACATACAAAAGGAATTAGTGTAACAAATTGGCATTAGGCAGGAGTAGCAGTTGGATAAACAACTGGATACAGCACCTAATTTAGCATGACATAAGATTAGTACAAGCATCCTAGTGAGTTTTCATCCACCAGAATCTAGCAAAGATTGTAAAGGATCACCCACCAAGATCTACCAGGAAGACAAGGAGCTCTCACCCACATGAATTATCAGGGTGATAGAGAAGTATTAGCCACCATCATCTTCCAGAGAGCACTGTATGGTAATTAAAGGGATAGTAATACTTCGTTTTAACTTTATTTTATTTTGTAGGCATTAAAAAGCATGAAGAATGATATAAGTCTTATCTCTCAAACCTTTATGGTTTGAGAGATATTCACAAGCAGTTTCCCCTCCCGCCCCTTTTACCTAGTGTAAGCCATCTCTTCTCAGATGTGAATCAGGTTGTAAGACCAGGCAGATAACAGAAGGGGACACTCTTCTTTGTATGAAAAAAATGAAAGCCCTTCACCCCTTGACAAGCTTTTCAGGTTTTTCCCTTATCTTAATTGAAGATTGTCCCTCTCTGCAGTCTACCTGGGCACCTCCCTTCTGATCTGGCTGAACGGGGGGGGATACTTTGTTTGTGAATATTTCTTAAACCATAAAGGTTTGAGAGATAAGACTTATATCGTTCTTCATGTTTTTTTAAAGGGATAGTAATACTTAAAATGTAAAAAAAAATATGTTGTAGAGTTTATCCCCCTGAGTAAAACAAGAGTACTCCCACTGCTGAAAGGTGTTTCATTCAAAAGTTATTAATTTTCAAAGTTGATTTTTTTAGGTGTAATATCACAGTGGCCTGAAATTGTACAGTGGCGCTGTTGCTACACGATCCTATGGACAGCTCTGGTCAGTTGACCATAAATCTCCATAGGATGGTGTAGCAACAGCGCTACTCTACAATTTCAGGCCACTGTGATATTGCACCTAAAAAATTCAACTTTGAAAAGTAATAACTTTTGAATGAAACACCTTTCAGCAGTGGGAGTACTCTTGTTTTACTCAGGGGGATAAACCCTACAACATATTGTTTTTTACATTTTAAGTATTACTATCCCTTTAATGCCTACAAAATAAAATAAAGATAAAACGAAGTATTACTATCCCTTTAACAATCACAATTTCTCAGAGAGAGAGTTTTGAACCATTATCAACTGCCATAGACAGTTAGATCCCACCCGCCATCATCTACTGGAGAGACAGGAAGTACTCCCCCCCCATGAAATGCCAGAGAGGCAGATAGCTTGCAGCCACTATCATCTGTTGCAGAGGCAGACAGCTCTCACCCAACAACATCTGCTTTGGGTACTATGGGCTGCATCAGGAATGTGAACTAGACCATGTGATGACCCAAATTGAACCCAATATCAAAGAGATTAATGGCACCACTCTAGTCAGAAGTAAATACTGATAATATGCTCGGATGTTGTGACGGCACTCACCACCATAACCTCTAACTGAGGTGCAGGCAGGGGTCCCAATCCTCAAATATCAATGTAAAAATAGAAAAATGGACGCACTCATCACAAAGAAGTTAAAACCAGCATTTATTGAAGGCGTTCAAAACAGACACCACATGGAAGCAAACGTCTTCCAAATTGAACCCACACTTCATGTGGAAACAAACAGGAAGATATAATTTTAATGAAATATTGCACAGTAAGATTCACATAGGGGTTGCAAACATGTAACCTCTTAAAAAAACAAAAAACAAACACTATCAACGCCTGATCTCCCATAGGAACAAATTTGTCAGATGAGTGATATACAGTACATATGTGTTTAGGTGTTAAGTAACAGATTAGACAAAATATGATCTATTTGGATCAGCTCCAATGTTTGGATATAAAAGCGTGGGTTGAAGATCACTAAAGGGATTAGAAAATGAAATATGATCAATATGTGAAAAAAAAAATATATATACATAATAAAAACAATAACCAATTCAGTCATGAATTAAATATGAGAAGTGAATGGAATTATTAAAATGTTAATATGTTGTTCATAGATATCTCTCAGAGCCTGCTGTGTAGAGAGATTTAATAAAATGGAATGAATGAAATGTACCACAGAAAATGTAGGAGGGTTAGAATCTATGTGAAATTGTGAGTAAGGGCAAATGCATCTGTCTGCTGTAAATGTGATTAAATGTACACTATCAACTAAAACAACTTTGGTGACTTTGAAAGAGTATTCAAAATCAACTATACATTGCATTTGCCATTTTTATCAAAGGAGCGTCCAGCTCTGTATCAGGCGCGGCGCGGGCAGTCTCTACTGCGCATGACTTTGTCGTTACACATGTTTTAGCGAATTATTGTATAGGATAGGCTGCCAGGGCTATATCAATATTAAGCCCCCCTGTTGTTAAAGTACCCAATTCTTTTATCCATTTTGTCTCTAATCTTCTAAGGGCCAATGACCTATTTCCTCTCCTCTTTTGGACCGGTACTTGGTCTATTACTTGTATAATGAGTCCCTTTGGGTTACACCGATGCTTCTCTTTAAAAAGTCTAAACACACTATGGTTCTCCACCCCCTTATTTATATATTGCATGTGTTCATTAAACCTTGATTTTTACTTCCTGCTTGTTCTCCCCACATACTGTGTCCTGCATATACAAGCTATTAAATAAACCAAAAATGTGGAATTGCAATTAGTCTGACATGTTTCTGCTAGGGTGACCATATTTCCCTTCTGCCATTCCGGGACGTGGTCACCCTAGAACTTGCCTTACCTTGAGTCCCTGGTGGTCTAGCGGCGTGGAAAGTGCTCTGTGCCTCCTCCGGCACAGAGCTGAAGCTCCCGTGCGCTGTGCTCAGTAATGCAGAGCGCTGGGAGATGATGTCATCTCCCAGCACTCTGTATTACTAGAGCGCTTACCTCCAGGAGATCAGGTAAGCTGCATTGCCGCCCTGGATGTCAGCCTGCAAGCGGCGTCCATGATGTGACACACCGCTTGCAGGCTGACATCCAGGGCGGCTTGGCTTCATTCCGGGACACTTCATTGTCCCGGTTGAAGATGACCCGGGACGCGGGACATAGCCCTGAAATAAGGGACAGTCCCGGACGTTCCGGGACCCGTGGTCACCCTAGTTTCTGCGCATTCCCTTTCTGTGGTGAGCAATTTAAAAGTAGTGATATGTACACACGTGACACACTATCTCCTCCCACATCTATATGTCCCAAAACTCTTACTCAAAACATTACTCTTTTGGGCCTTTTTTGTTCTTATTTTTACATCACTTGGAGCCGCTAATTGCTTAATATTCTTATTTATCCTAAATTATATTTTAAGAGAAATGTATTCTTATTATATGTGTATCAAACTGGATTTACATCCTTAGGATCTTATTCACAGAAGAAATAAGGAACAATTCTGATGCAAACTAACCACTCCATAGGGGATACATGAGTATCCCCAAACCACTAATTGATTTAACCCTTTTTTTTCCAGAGGGGTAACCAGTGCATTACAAGGTAATGTGTTGTGTAATGCTCTTGCACTGAAAGGCTTAAAGGGATAGTAATGTTTCAAAATAAAAGCAGCTCCAATTAATCTTCATAGTATTTGGGCCATGGAGAGTGTTATTTCATTACTGTCAGAGTTGTAGTTCAAGAGTAATTGAATGATAAAGTGTCCCCCTCCCTCCCCTTTTACTGATGTAACAATGCTCACCTCAGAATGGCAAGGTGGTATCCAGATGGTTTGCAGAGAGGGACAATCTTCAGCAATCATAAGGGAAAAACCTGAAAAACCTGTTAATGGGGCAGGGTTTTCCTTATACTCACAGTAAAAAGATTGTCCCTTGCTGTTATATGTCTGGTCTTAAGACCAGATTACACATCTGAAAGGAGGTGGTTTACACTAGGTAAAAGGGGCAGGGGGGATAACTTATAATTCAATTACTCTTGAACTATAACTCTGACAGTACTGAAATAACACTCTCTATGGCCCAAATACTATGAAGATTAATTGGACATTTTGAAAAATTGCTATGCCTTTAAATGGGGATTTTTACCCATGGAATGCCAGAGGTCACCAAAGCATTGTGAGGGTCAAAGGGTTAAAAGCACAATTTAAGTCACTTTGGAGTTTTATTTGTACCCTACAGTGCAGTTGGTTTTCTCTAGAATTGCTCCTCATTTTCTCTGTGAATAAGGTCCTAATGTGTTACTGAAAAGTATGATAAACAGATAGGCTTTCTGAAAGCAGCCAATGCTGCCTCAAAAAGGGACACTCCCACTATAATTAGCTGCTCTTTCACTGGACAAACACTCAGCCATGACATGTTTTTCTTTAGCTTTCCCAATTAGCCCTCTTCAAGCTTTCAGCCAACAGAGCCAGGTGGTTCTGCACTTCATGAAAGCAAAATAGGGAAGTGTTTGAGCACTGGTATTATGTAAAATGTGGTTAATTCTCTGCCATACATGATGTATGACAGAATCCTGGAGGTGTTTCTACACTAATTTAATAGAAAAAAATGCAAACCCAACACAAATCTCAATTCCCATTAACCCACTGGATTCTAGAGAGGTTTTCAATGTATTACTAGGAATATGCAGAATTTTTTGGAGAGGAAAAAAAGACAAAAAAACACAGGATCTTCCACCACCCTCTGAAGTTCCAGCAGGTAGGCTCATTCTGATGATATTTTCCCACTGATTGCTGGAGTTAATATGCATGTGTGTGTGTGTGTATGCCTAATGGCATGTGCATGCCAGTGTAGTGACATCATCACAAGAACATCAGTACTGCCCAGTGGCAATTTTGGGATTCACAGGGAACATTGGAATGAAGTTCAGGAACAACCTATGAAGGCAAATTTCAATGATATTCTATCCCGCCCCTTTTAATGATGTAACACTGCTCATCCAGAGCAGAAGGGAGTGTCCAGGTAGATTGTAGAGAAGGACAATCTTCAGTTAAGATAAGGGAAAAACCTGAAAAGCTTGTCAAGGGGGGAAGGGATTCCATTGTTTTCATAGGAATAAGAGTGTCCCCTTCTGTTATCTGTCTGGTCTATGGACTGCATTCCACATCTGAAAAGAGATAGCTTACACTAGGTAAAAGGGACAGGAGGGGAACTTTGCTTGTGAATATCTCTTAAACCATAAATGTTTGAGAGATAAGACTTATATCATCCTTCATATTTTTAAATGCCTACAAAATAAAATAAAGTTAAAACGAAGTATTGCTATCCCTTTAAAGGAATAGTAATATTTAACATGTTAAAAAAAATGTTGTGGGGTTTAACCCCTAAAACAATGGAACTCTCACTGCTGAAAGGTGTTTTATTCAAATGTTACTGCAGTTTAAACTTGAATTTGCCAGTTTCCTGACAGTGTACAGTGGTGCTGTTGCTACACCATCCTATTGAGATTTACGGTCAACTGACCAGAGCTGTCCATAGGCTGGTGTAGCAACACAGCCACTGTAACATTTAAGGAAACTGTGATACTGCACTTACAAATTCAAGTTTGAGATGTAAAAACTTTTGAATAAAACACCTTCCAGCAGTACCCTTGTTTACTCAAGGGGATTAACTGTACAATATAATTTATTTTACATATTATTACTACCCCTTTTAACAGGTTAAAAGTCCTATTTGAATTTTTATTTGCCACCCACTACACAGCAGTTTCTTTGCCCTATATTTATACCACTTCTTGATAGCACATCAGCCCCAGTGTTTGGCCTAGATTACATTGCAGTTGATAAGTGTTATCATTAAATTGGGAAACAATAGCTATACCCTGAGGACAAACGAGAAACAATCACAATGTATCCTTCCTGGTAAAATACTTTGATATTATTATTAACTGATTTTTTCTAACAGGTTCCCAGTGATATGAATTTGCAGATAAAATACTTGATGCAATTTTTAAATACAATGGAATCCTGGCCAATAAAATTAAAAGCCAGCACAGGATGCCAAAGATTCACAAGATCCATTTTTGTGCAGATGCATCTATTGGGCATTTCACAAATTTAATTCATAATGTTAGCCAAAATATAGGACCTTGGATATTTCCGGAAAATAAGCTGTGAAAAAACTCAGGACAACATGACATACTTGAACACAGTCCTTTCTTTAAAGGGATAGTAATGTTTCACAATAAAAGTAGCTTCAATTAATCTTCATAGTATTTGGGCCATGGAGAGTGTTATTGCAATATTGTCAGAGTTGTAGTTCAAGAGTAATGGAATGATAAAGTATCCTCCTCCCGCCCCTTATACTGATGTAACACTGCTCAGCTCAGAGCAGCAAGGTGTGTCCAAGTGGATCACAGAGAAGGACAATCTTCAATAAAGATAAGGGAAAAACCTGAAAAACCTGTCATGGGGGGAAGGGTTTTAATTGTTCTCACAGTAAGAAGATTGTCCCTTGCTGTGAGCTGTCTGGTCTATGAACCAGATTCCACATCTGAGGGGAGGTGGCTTACACTAGGTAAAAGGGGCAGGAGGGGGAAACTTTATCGTTCAATTATCTTGAACTACAGCTCTGACAGTATTGAAATATCACTCGCTATGGCTCAATTACTCTGACGATTAATTGGAGCTGCTGTTTTTGTGAAACATTACTATCCCTTTAACTGTCTGAGTTGGATACCGCTCTGGCACTCAAAGGGTTAGACACGATGACACATATCCAATGCCTTTAACACAGCTGTGCTTTCTCAAGCTAGATTCCAGAAGTGCCACTGCACCCTGTGTTGATAGAGATGATGACAAAAATATAATTGGATGCGAAGGCTGTTGATTTGAAAGACAAGCCTGAGGGGTTGGTGACTTTGACATAGAGAACAGAATTACTGTAATGGCTATAGTAAATCAATATGCCCTGTACAGAATGAAACATGTTTGTTGCTAATCTTGTCCCTACGGAATTGCTGTACAAAAGTAATCAATCATTGGACCTTCACCTGTTAAGGACTGAAACACCCTTCATCCCCAATCAGCCAATGGCTGATTAGGTATGATGAGAGTTGCACTCCCTGACAGCTGGAGGTACGGTGACTGACTATGCCTGCTTTAGCATATCTATAAAATAATTACATCTCCATGTAAATGAATGAGACAAAGACAAAATATTCAATATGATAATGTTATCATCAATAATATATGAGCCTTGATGTTTTTTGGATATCTATAAACTTTGGAAAAAAAACTTAATTTGTTCATTACTAGTTGCCATTTACAATTATCTCAGCTGTTTCCTCCACTCTTCTTGCTCAACTATGCTCTCCTCCTTCTCAGAAATATACACATATCACGCTTAAAGGAGCAGTAAACTTTTTTTTTGAAAAAATATATATTGTAGGGATTTTCCTATTGAGTAAAATAAGGGTACTCCCACTGCCAAGAGATTTATATTTCCAGAGTTATTACAGTTTAAACCCATGTTTTTTTACATTAGCAGTGCCCTCTAGTGGTCAAATTCTAATTAGATTTCCTGTTAGATTCTAATGGAGAGGAAAGTCAGAAAAGTCAGAGACATACAGTTCTTCCTAGACTGTGATAGAAACTGCCTGTCACTTCCTGTCAGTTAGAACTATCAGGAAGTAAACACAGTAAATTCACTTCCTGATTATTTAAACTGCTATAATTTTTGAATAAAACACCTGACAGTGATGGGAGTGACCTTGTTTTATTCATCAGGAAATGCTCTGTAAAATATGTGTTTTCATAAAAAAAAGTTTACTGCTCCTTTAAATACTTACAAAGTAATCAAGGGCACAAGTGAGGATATAAGGGATTTATGGGTACAGGGGAAGAATAAAAAAGAGCTGGTGGTTCTGGGGAGAACAGAAGTAATTTAAATTATAATTTGTCGCTTTGTAACAAATAAGTGATTTTGAAAGAGCTTTCAAACACACACCTATTGTTATGCTGGCCATTTTTTATTTAAACATTTTATAATATATTTAGTGGTCTTTATTTGTCAGTTAGTTCAAATCTGGCAGGTATTGCCACACTGCTCCCAATCCCAACTGCCACTTCCAATCAGGACGTAGTATCTTATTTTCATAAAGTGACATAATTAACATTACATATCTCAAAAACTATTATTTTGGCTAACAAAAATAGAGTTGATAGCTCTATGCTAAAGTTAAAGAAACAGTAAACTTTATCTTCCTTTTGAGTAATTTGAGAATACTCTAACAGCAAGGAGAGTTTTCATTCAAATGTTATTACCATGTTTGCCCACAAAGAGGGCAACCCTAATTATACTTAATTATAGGGAGACCCACCAACTCTTTAAATGTTGGGTGCAAAGAAATAAAAAAAATCTCTACTTTAAGTTGACCTTCTTATATTGGTGATTTTTTGTTTTTTTTCGCACCCCATTCTCCCTCCTACAGTATTCTCTTCCCCCTCCATCTTTAAGCCACAATGACATAATCAGCATTCTTCTTGAAGAGCTGTCCAATGGGTGGGATGTTTGCTGCCTGCCTCTACGCTGATGTCTCGAGAAGCAGAAAGATCATTCAAGGACTTTCTGTCAATGCGTATGGAGCTTGAGCATTGAAAGAAAGGTCCTTGCAGGACGTTTCTGCATAGCGTGACATCAGCGTGGAGACGGATTGTACTCTAGGAAGACTGTTGTATCCATTACTGAATTTTAAAAAATGAGGGAGGGAGAATATAAGATGAGGTAGTTTTTTTCAGACTAAAATTTTTGAAAAAAACTTTGCCTTTTATTCAAACAAATACACTTTCAAAATCACACACACAAACTATAGAATAAGAGATTTTTAGCTTTATTTATTTATTATTTAAGCAAATTGGGCAGTACTGTCTTGTACAGCCTGATGTGTCAGATACTAATATTCCATTCTCCCTTCCAACTGCCATTTTCTACCAAGCCACGATGAACTAAAGTTCGATAAGGACTCAAGAAGGAGAAGTTTTGTCGGATCTGTTTTGAAGGCACATCACCAGTATGCACTAACATGTCTTCCTCCATCATATCCCTGTCATCAATATTAATCCACCATACCTTCAACAGGTTTGCAATATTGCACTTAATACATCAACAATGGCTCAATTCCATATGGAAATACAGGTTAATAAGGAACTGTCATATTCCTGTGGGTATTTATATATGTTAATGTGGCACTTCATTGTCAGAATTCATAGTCCCAACATCGCCTACCTGAAGTTGGGTATGTTAGGATCTCCTTGTAGCTCCCTATGCAGATAGAGGATATTTTATTTTGCTGACCTCCCTTAACCCTTTCAGTGCCATAGAGATGTGCACTGCACATCAATGTGGCACTGAAATGGTTTAAAGAGACAGTATTGTCAAAATATTAAAAAAGTGAATATTGTAGCTATTAAAAAATGAAACTAAATGCCCAAAGTCCCATCTCTCAAACCTTAATGGTTTGAGAGATATTCACTGTGAAAGTTCCCCCCTCCCTTCACTTTCCCTTTCCCTGACGTCAGCGCTCTAGCTGACTGCAGGGGAATCCGGTCCCAGGACAGTTGGAGGCTCTTTAGCAGAGCCGAGATCGCTATGTTGAAAAAGAGCTACTTCACTAGAATGTTCTACAAAGTCTGATTGGTTTGAAAGCACACTTTGTAGACCATTCCAGTAAAGGATTTATTTTTCAGTAAATGTGATCTCGGCTCTACTGAAGAACCTCCGACGATCCTGGGACTGGATTCCCCTGCAGTCAGCTATAGCACTGATGTCAGGGAAAAGGAAGGGAGGGGGGAACTTTCACAGCGAATATCTCTCAAACCGTTAAGGTTTGAGAGATGGGCATTTAGTTTCATTTTTAAATAGCTACAATATTCACTTTTTTAAATATGTAGACAATACTGTCCCTTTAAAGCTACCTTTTAATAATGATTCCCTTTGCTTTTGACTCATTTACATGAGTACAATCATTTTTCTTATTGCTCTGACTGAAAAGGAACTGGAAAAAGTGCCATATTTAGCTGCCAAGAACTCATCCAATTGCTACAGCTTTTGCGTTGCACGGCATTAGTGCCAGAGAGGTATCTAATGCATTACAACGCAATTGGTTGGATACCTTTCTGGCACTCAAACGATTAATTGTAAAGTAAGGAAATCACAGCGGTCTTCACGGCAAACTGAGTGAGAGCAGATGAGTTGTAAGCTATGCGAACTTGCTTCCCACAGCTGTAAGGGTATTTACTGTCCATTTAAAGGGTCAAGGAGAGAACTATAGAGGCTCAAAGATACAGGGGAATGAAAAAGAATAATCTCTTCAATGGAAAATAAATCGTTTAGAATCCATCAAGAAGCAACCTACACAGAGGTAAGAAGAGGACTAGCTGACTAGCTTCATGCATACCCAGGGGAGGGCTGGCAAATTGTGGCCCAGGTAGAAAATACATTCAAGTGACCCCTTTCTACTATCGTTCCAGGCCACTGCCCACACTCTTGGGTTAATTTCAAAACTGGCGTTAATGTTTTGATACTACAAAGCTTACAATCGAACTGAGGCTACACTAGTGATACTACAGAGTTTACAATTTAAGTAAAGCTACACTAGTGATACTATAGGGCTTACAAGGGAAATTGGTCATGCTACTAGTGTAATCCCATTTGGATTGTAGCTCTGTGGTATCATTTGTGTAGCACCATTTGAATTGTAAGCTCTCTGGTATCACTAGCAACAAGCAGGAGTGGCCCACTGGCACACACACATGACCGGCCCAGGGGAAAATTGAACCTCTGCACCCCAGGCCAGCCATCCCCTGTGCATACCTGTGGAGGTAGCATGACAGAAAACAAAGCAGGGGAGAGGATACTCTTCATAACCAGCTGAAGATCACATCATAGCTATATTCCTTCTGCCTATAAACAATGATAAAATAATTTTGGTGTGTAATACAATAAGAGCAAGTGGGATGTCAGATTTGATTTGTCAGTTCCATTCATGCACAGCAACATTTTACTCACATGATTTGAAAATGGAAGCAGCACATTTGTAAGCTTAGCATTGGAGAAAACAAATATACCACTGCTGATTAGGCATATAGGAATAATGGTAATAGTCTGGAATGACAGTAGCTTTAAATATCTATTGCTGCATTTTGGGCGTAAAAAATACCCAAGTACAGCTTACATATATGGAAACAGAAGCCTTTCCATAAAGAGAAGTTTCTGAACCATTCTAAAAAGCATGTGAATAACACTGAGGGAAATGTATAAAAGGTGAGAGCAGCGCATATCCTGTTCCATTGCATGTAACATAAGCACTTTCATCTATACATATGTACTAACATATTAATACATACTGGTGCAGACAATCTAGACAGTCTAGTCATTTACACCACTTCTTGAGCAGACTTAACTTAAGATGAGTTTCAGGCCTATTACATCTGTGCTCATTTCTTACAAAGTCAGTAACAATAATACCCATATTATTTCATTCTACACACATGGCAAAAATCAATCACTTCGATGACAAAAAAAACTTTGAACATAGGTGATAAGTAGGAACACTGAACCCTTAGCCCCTACAAATGGCACTTTATGTAAAAATAGCCACAGCCAAGGTTTGTACCCCACCCCCCTCAATGTTTTGTTCTTTGGCAGCTGATTGGAGACCAGTGACGAGTTAAAGACATTACAGTTGTATTAGTATGTTGGGATTCACAGATCAACGAGAGATCCATCAATGATCTAACTTCCACTCAAACTGGGATAACTAGTCAGTAGGACTACATGACTTGCTAATTGACCCTGGAGTGTTCCCTGGCACTTCATAAATGGACCTCTGGACGATATAAGATTAATTTCTGCTTACTCAATAAATGTGCCCACCTGTGATATACAGTGCAGATTGGTAAATAATAGTCATATAGCTGATGAGGGTGAAAAAAGACTTCATTCCATCAAGTTGGACCTTAAACAAAACACCCAATGAAAACATTACCAAACATCCTTCTTTATCCCTGGATTAACATACTATCTGTTTAAAGTGCAACTAAAATACCACTAAAGAGGTAGAAACATTTTAACAAGTGTTATTTACTAATATTGGTTAGTCATTGTTTCTCCCATCAATTTCTCTGTAAATTACCAGGTATACCAGATTTTAAGTGAGTAACTAATATTTGAAGCTGATAGAAGGTATTATACTGTTATCAGAATGTTTGAGAGATGACACTAAGGGCAATACATTTATTTTTAATATTACTTTAATATAAGGATTAGTAATAATGAAGTATTACTATCCCTTTTTTTGCATCTAAATAGCGTGGCTAATTAAGACTGCTAAATTAGGCATAGGCTGAGTGCAATACTAAAATAGTGTTTCTGAAGTGTATCTTTTGCATTTTTATGTTATGTCAGTCCAAGTTGTAAATGCTACATCTAAGAATATAAAGCAGAGTTATTCTGTGGAACTGTATCAAGCCAAGGGAGTTTTCTCACACTTGGTAAAAAGTTCTTTAAAAGTTTTCTCTCGTATCAATGTTCCACTGTGCAATGTTTATTAATTTTTTTAGCTATGCAGCAGAATGTCAAGTATATACACTTCTAAACTTGTGTATTCATTTCATAATGAATTAGAATTAAAGGGATAGTATTGTCAGAAATTATTAAAACTAAATCTTGTAGCTATTGAAAACTAATCTAAATGCACCCAGTCCTATCTCTCAAATCTTTATGGTTTGAGATATAACCGCAGCAAAAGATTCCCCCTCCCTCCCCTTTCCCTGATGTCAGCATCTAGCTGACAGCAGGGGAATCCGGCCCCTGGACAAGTGGAGGCTCTTCAGCAGAGCTGAGATCGAGAGACATAAAAACAGTTACTTCACTGGAATGGTCTACAAAGTGTGCTTGCAAAGCAAGCACACTTTGTAGACCATTCCAGTGAAGTAACTCTTTTTTATGTCTCTCGATCTCAGCTTTACTGAACAACCTCCGACGGTCCCGGGACCGGATTCCTCTGAATTAGCTAGACGGTAAAGTCAGGGAAAGGGGAGGGAGGGGGAATCTTTCGCTGTGATTATTTCTCAAACCATAAAGGTTTGAGAGATAGGACTGGGGGCATTTAGATTAGTTTCTTAATAGCTACAAGATTTGGTTTTAATAAATTCTGACAATACTATCCCTTTAATACAGATTAATACAATATACTAAATTAATACAGATTAATATGAAATACTAAACGGAAGGTAAATCAAGTGACAGAATAACAATTTCAAAGTTTTCGTTGAAATAAATTTGTTCATTTGTATGGTTCTTTCAGAGAGGACTGCATATAGGAGGACAGATAGAAGTGATTGATGCCCAGAATCGTCAATAAAGTCCTGGCAGAAAGTGAAGAGACAGCCACGTTGGTTATGGCTGTGATTGATTGTTGCGACATCTTCTACTGTATATGTGATGTGTTTTTTCAATCCCGATTTCCAGGGGCATGGCCCACAAATCAATATAATCTGGATGCAGCAAATTTTCCTTTATGGCAATTTAGCAGGCAGAAGAGAAGCAGTGTGTCATAGTTTTATGATCCACATCTCAACTACCTGCAATGTTAGAAGACACAAAACAATGTCTTCCTTCTGATTTCTTTAGTGCTGGAGGAAGGCTGTAGTACTACTTAGTTTTGCAGAAGCAAGAGTTAGCTTAGCTAATAATTAATTAGGTTGATTAGCATAGAATTAATAACTAGTTTAGCTACTAATTAATTAAGTAGGTAGGTTAGCATAGAATTAATAGCTAGGTTAGCTAGTAATTAATTAGGTAGGTTAGCATATCATTAATAGCTAGTATAGCTAGCAAATATAATAGGTAGTTATATCGGCATGTAGGTTAGCTAAATATAATTCCAGCAACTACTGTTAATCCAGACAGTGTATTACTATAATAAACAAAAATAAGAAAATTACATTTAATCTTCTAGACCCCACTGCTGACTCCAGCAACTATGCGTTTTATGGCAGTATGTGTGTGTTAATTTAATTTTAAAATAGAAAAATAGCATTACTGTTCAAACAAAAGTGTACATCTGCACGGTTCCATCCAGCAACTCCATCAGTTATTGCAGAGTGTGTGTATGTGTGTTAATTTAATTTTAGAATCAGGAAAATTACATTAACTGTTCAAGTTTAAGTGCACACATGTACTGTTCCATCCAGGCTCCATTGCTGTCTCCAGCTTCGGTATGTGTCTGTCCAGATTGGTCTAATGCTGGTGCTGGTGGTAAACTCCTAAAGCCCATTATCATGCTTCTACCAGTGTCAAAGAGGCTTCTCGTCTTTATCACCTCCTAACTCCCATATCATACATCTAACAAAGTCCTTCCTACCTTCCTTTCTCCCACAGATCATTATATGTTATTTTGGGGTGCTTTCTGTTGTTAAACACAATCACCTGTACTTCCTCATTCCATTGACTTTTCTAGCCCATATACCATGCTGCTGCTCTACTCCTCTGTCCAGACTGACATAATGTTGGTGCTGGTGGTGCTGAAAAGCCAACTCTTGTCTCCTTTATCAAGTCTAAAAGCCCAATATTGTGCTTCTAACAGAGTCAAAGATGCTTCTGCTTCCTTCCTTACTCTCACAGATCACAATGTATGTTGTGTGGGAGGCTGGTGCTTTTGGCTGTCAGATAGCCACCTGTACTTCCTCAATCAATTCAACAGACTCTTCTGGTGGTACTGCAATGCAAACGATTATATCTTCTATCATCTCCTGAAGCCCAATATTGCGCTTTTAACAAAGTCAATATGTTGCTTCTTATTCTCAGAGATCAATGCAAGCCTTAGGCACACTCATTGTGAACGTGAACAAATAGTTAAAAAAAATAAAATAAAAATGCAGGCCTTTATTGTTTATATTATTTTTTTTTATTAGTTCATGTACCCTGATGAAAACCATGACTGAATGGATGGAATAGAATTAATTTTACCTGGTAATGAAAACTTTAAAAGAAATTCCAACTAACCAAATGTAAAGGCAAATAAATTTTGTTTTCCCCAAATATGTTTACATTTTTTGGACAAAGCATATTTTCTCCCTGTAAGTTTAATTATTTTTATGCACATGACTGATTATTATTGTCACAATAATATGATTGCTATCCCAATAGGTTACGCAAAGAGCTGGTCAGAGATGCTCCACTAGGAACGAACCTTCCCCTCGAAGTGAGGAGGCTCTATAGGAAAAGTATCTCACCCAGGGCGCAATCTCTTTTAGCACACTAGTGCCTTTCACAGAGAGGAAATACAGTATCGTAAAGCACATCATTTGACCCTACCAAAAAGCAGAGCAGCCACGAAGTGCCAGGAAATTCCTCTATGAACAAGAGAAGCAGCCAACCCCAGACGTACGTTTTGGCCTTGTTGGGCCTTGTCAGTCTTTGCATAACCCAATAGGTTACAAGTTCTTGACAAGTTAGGATCATTGGCAGATGTGAAAAAAATGCAACATTTGAAATCTTGCTTCATATGACAATCTTTATTAGAAATTAACCATACAGGTTGTTCTCAAAGTTAAAACACTTAATGGTGTTATGAAAATACCCATCACCATGGATCATATTTAACCCTTTAAGGACCAGCTGTGCAGCTGGCACTTACGGACCAAAGGGCACAGAGGTCCCTGAACGGTGTGCAGCCGCGTGGGGACCCCTGAACTCCATGACATACATATACATCATGGATCCTTAATGCAAGTTTTCCCATAACGTATATGTACGGCATGGGTCCTTAAAGGGGAACATTCACCTCTTAAAAAGCTTTTACCATATGTTTATACTGAGGATACAAGCTCAGTATAATGATAACCAGAGCTTGCTGTAACAATGAAGCGATTTACACCACACTGAAGGGAAGTGTGAACGTGCTCCCTGGGGCAACTGGGAGGGAGGTGGGAGGAGAATTAAGTAGCACTGGGAAGTCATGAAGGTCTGTGCCAACGATTCAGCGTGCCGCATAATACGCAAGTGCACAGCTTGAAGATTAAATATCTTTAAAAGTACGTTAAAAAAAAAAAACACGTTTCTTATTACTGCTTTAATAACTAAACATATGGTAAAAACTTTTTAAGAGGTGAATGTTCTCCTTTAAGGGGTTAAGTAAGGTTATAACATTGCTCATTGATCATATTGTATCAACAGTCTACAAACCACATGTTGTAGTCAAGCACTGCTAGCATTCAGCATTAGAAACTTACATAGATAGCATTCGAATTCTCTGCACATTGCCAAACAAATATCAGCTAGAAGGATGACAGACAAAGTTCATTGTGCCCTTTTTGCATGTGTGGTTTAATTTTTCTTTGAAATGAGAGGGGTTTGCCACTGCCATATCTAATGAAGCATTTACATTTTTGTCATACTCTCTATCATGATCTAATATTGAAGTTTTGACAACTATTTGTTACAGATAATTAACAGGCTAGAATGAGGGATTTTACTAAGCCATAGAACAGTAAAAAGGCATTGTCTTCAAAAGAGATGCTACAGTCTGGTTTACAGCAGAATCAGCTGTTGTTTCCACAAATGGATGCAATTTACATAACAGAGAAGTTTGACATTTTTGAACGGCGAATAAGCTCTTTCTAAGCATGCTGCCCCAATACCATGATCAGAATATTGAATGTCCCAATGTTATAATTAGGCTATGACTAAATGTTAAAAATCTATGAACCACTCCAACCAACCAACTGCTACAGATACAAACTGGTATATCTATTATGGTCTGCCTTTCAGTATTAATAATAGACACCTTCGTAGGCAAGCTTGTTGATTGTTTTTCCATGATGCTTACCACTAATAAACAACTGGTACAAGACAGCAAGATTACAAAAAAGGGGGATAGTGTACTGATTCTGTTTCATATAAAGGAGGCAAATGTGCGCTCTCGTGCAAGCTGGATCCCACAACTTAGGTTAAACTCAGTAAGGTTATATTGAAGATTGCTTACTTTCTGTAACTGCCCACCATCTTCTTAATGTTTGTTTTAATTTAGGGGATACTATAGGTTTCCCAGAAGTAAGAAAAAAATTGTCATTTCTTGCTGCTCATAGCAGAAAGAGTTTGTATAAAAGACGAAATAAGTTCATGTTATAATTTATTCTCTAGGTGTTACAGCGTACCTTAGTTTCAGCATCATCTACAGGCGCGAGGCTTCAAGCATGCAGCAGGCTTCTGTTTTATGTGTTTGCTTCCTGTAGTCTCCTCCTACCTACTTCCTCCTATCTACTTCCTCCCACTGAGCTGCTCCTCCTACCTACTTCCTGTGGAGGGGTTTAAAAGGCAGACTGAGTCCTGAGTCAGTTGCCCTTGCGTTGTTGTGATTAGCAGTTCTCTTACCTTGGGCTCTGTGTATGACCTGGCTAGCCTTCCATCCAACCTGGTGATGACCTGTGGCTCTGTCTCACTATTCTTTTGCGTATTCCTATTAGTGGACATCCAACCTGGTGCAGACCTGTGGCTCTGGCTGACTACCTGAACTGTGCATGACCTGGCTTGTCTGACTACTCCCTCTGGTGCTGACTTGTGGCTCTGTCGGACTACTCTTATGTTTGCTCCTTTACCTAGCAGACATCCAACCTAGTGTGGACCTGGGGCTCTGGTAGACCAGCTCTGATACTAACTGCAGGCTTGAGTCAGCTATCTGCTTCCTCTCTGACTTCAGGCTAAGTCAGAGTCCTCTCCTTACTGACGGCAGGTGTGCGACAGTACATCTTCCACTTCGGATCATGATCCTGTGTTCCTGTTCCTGACACAGTTCCTGCTCCTGTTCTGTTCCTGGTTCCGGTACAGACTACCAGTGGCTGAGGCCTAGTCTCTAGCATTGTGGTCAAGCCTGGCAGCCTATTATTTCTGATAACTGTGCTCGCTGGCTTGTAGCCCTCTGCTTGTTACTACTGTATATATTTGCCTACCTACTACTACCAATAAATTGCATTTAACTATACCGTACTGACTCATGAACCTTTCTGGGAACTGTGACACTAGGTTCCTACAACATTCTTTTGCTACAATTTAAGAAAAAGAGCCCGCATTTCACCTAATATCAGTTATCGTCATTTTCAGTGACGTGCCATATGCTAATGAAGGTTTCAGTGATGTTCCATATGCTATATGAAGCTCTGTGCTGTACCAGGAAATGTTCACTTTTACTTTGACCAGAAATAAAACTGTGAATATCTCCTAAACTATACATCTGCTGGAGTTTTGGCTAACAAGGCATATGGGTATTTTTTAATGCCATTTTCAAATATACAAACTTTAATTAAAATGAAAGTTACACTTTAAGAAAGACAGAAAAACGATTATTTTCCATTTTCAGTAAATCATGATATACAATGCTTCAGAGCGCCTTTATTCAAGGAGGCTCATAAAGTTATTCTGAATGATTTAAATAACCATTTCAGCTTGCAGCTTAACCCCTTAAGGACCAGCGGTCCAGGGAAGTTACCTTCCCTTAAAGACCGCTTTGATCCTTGCTGATGCGCCGGTACACGTGACCTGTTACGTGTACCGGTGCGCCGCTTTGAAGCCTAAGAGAGATCGCTCCGGTCTTGCAACGATCAATTTTAGGTCCTGTTTTTACTGACAGCGCTCCCAGTAGAGCGCTGTAAGTAAAAAGTATGTGACGTGCTATGACCGTCACTGGTCCTTAAGGGTATATGGACCGTGACGGTCATAGCACGTCACACAGTCCTTAAGGGGTTAAGTCCTGAATGACTACAAACACAGCTCTGATAATTTTAGGTCAGGTGTTTCATTCAAACATTATTACAACTCAGCTAGACAAAAATCATTCTTCTTCCTGTCTCCTTGGTTATGGAAATATATTAACAGTGGTAAATGTATGAAGCGGTACGTAAGTGTGTATGTGTGTGTATTACCTAGGGTGTGGGGTGAATGGGAGCCAGAGAGAATGATAGTGTGTTTGTATGTGCTTGTGTGTTCTACAGTGAGGGGGGACTGACATATTAGTGAATGGGAGAACAGTGTTTTTACTATAGTGACCATAACTCATACCTCAAAGTGTCCCTCTCTAGTAGGGTGTTACGGTTTTACTGAACACTCAGACAATTTGGTTAAGGTAAAAACAATAAAGCTTTATTAAACAAAATAATAAAGAACAGAAATGCCCTTCACGGGTCCAGACCCAAAAGAGGATAGCACTTATGAGTCTGACACAGGTCAGGGTATATCACAGATATAACAAAATACAGAAATGCAGAAAAATGACTGGAACAGGAACTGGAACAAAACCTCAGCAGTACAGGTCAGGAGAAGCCCTAAGAGAGACTGGTACTGCAGGGCAGACACCCCATTAGATTGGGGAGAGGATAGGCTCTACCGGCCTTACCTATAACTGGGTAAGGCAGCCCTTGTGACGGTTCAAATGAGTATACTGAGGAGATGCCCGGAGGCAACCGGAATAGGCACAGTCTGCACGGAGCGTAACCGGAGGTGATAGTAGGCTGACTGAGTCTAATGCACCCGGAGGCAAAAGAGAGAGCAGTGGTACAGCAACGCAACCTGAGACAGCTGATAGGTGCAAACTGACAGGTCGAGCAACCACAAGTACCCACTGAGGCAAGGCAGAATAGAGTGTAACCGGGGTAACAGTGAGGCACTGACCTAAGTAACGTAACTGGAGGCAACAGATAAGAGCAGACTGACAGGAGAGCCACCACTAGTGACCGTTAAGGCACAGGCTGTATAGTATACAAACGGAGGCTACAGTGAGGCACAGGCTGTAAGGTAGCACAACCGGAGGCAACGGATATGTGCAGACTGACAGGTGGTAGAACCACTAGTGACCGTAAAGCACAGGCTGTATATTATACAAACGGAGGCTGCAGTGAGGCACAGGCTGACAGGTAGCACAACCGGAGGTACCTGATACGTGCAGACTGGCAGGCAACCGTAAGGCAAAGGCAATAGACACGAGACTGGGGCAACAGAAGCACTAACGATAAACTGACGCTAGGCGAGTAGCCAATGCCTGGGTCGGACACAGAGAGCAGTAGTCAGCCAAAGCCAGAATCGGTGCACAGAAAGCGGTAGTCAGCCAAGCCGAGTACAGTACACAGAGAGCGGTAGTCAGCCAAATCGGTCACAGAATCGTAGTCAGGCAAGCTGGGGCAAAAACAATACGGGCAGTGAAGACAGGAGCAAGGTCAGACAAAACCGGATCATACACGGAACAGGAACACAGCAACAAGCGTCTGGTCAGGAACACCACGAAAGGGCACCAGCATAGTGACAGGAAGGCATATATAAAGGCAAGTCCTGGGAGGGGTTGAAAACCCAGAGCCAATAATAAGCAGCCAAACCCAGAAGTAGGAATGTCGCTCAGGCAGAATCACAGGCACCATGATATAGGGATAGTCCCTCTAAGAGCCCCAAATCCCTCTGTCCCTCATTCTCACCTTAGTGTCCCTTTTTTAGTAGATAAGACTATGTGGTGTGTTATCACATTGCTCCACAGCAATAAAACTCCCATTAATGTTTGTCTGAACTCTAGTATATAAGTTTATGTTTGTTTATAAGTTTTTCTGTGTACAAAATATTTTGGCCTTGTTCTAAACCATTTATCCAATTACATATAGAGCTGTAAATATGTCATGATGTTATGGCAATGTCCCTCCCCCCCTGCAACACCTCCACAACCAAACTCATTGGTCACTTGGAATGATGGGAGGTATGATACCTAAACCTAGTAAAATAGGAGCAAAAGTTTTATATTTTTTGTTTTTTTAAACTTTTGACTTTCACTGATATAACAGATAATAGAGCAAATGGATTTTTCAGAAGCTGGAAACTATTATTCACTTTGTCCTTGAACTAAAGGTTGACTTCAACATATTAACACAGTGGTGGCAATAATTATGGTACCACAGGGCACATGATAGCAGTTCATTAACCCTTGGATGGTACAAACAGCAATGGTTTTAAACATTTTGTTTTAGTAGATTTATTTGAGTGTAATAATGTTTGCTGAATGTCCACCACTCAATCAGAAATTATTTATGTTAGAGAGCATTGGTTGGCACAACTACATTGAATCTTCAACCCGTCGAGTGACAGAAGGATTCTGTGTAATACATTGGATAGCCATCAAACATAGCCCTTAAAGTGGCAGCAACTGCACTGTACAGAATTAAAGAATGTCAATGACATGATACAATACTTAATACTTGCAGTTTTTAGCTGTGAAGACATCCCCCTTCCCAACCATTTAACCCGCATAAGCCAGTTCTCCAAAGAATGGTCTGAATGGGCAACCAGTTGCCATAGCAGTCTGCCCAGGGGATGACTCACACAGTGATATTTGTCTTCTTATATTTGTCTCCAAATACAAATGCCTCTGAGTGAACTGTCAGGTGGATTGCTGTCTGCAAAGTCTGTTAGGTTGTTTTTTGCTTTTGGACATGCTTATGTGAGGGAATGGAATGGGAGATATGATCTTAATAGTTAAATAAGGCCTAGATTGCAGTTGATAGGTGATTATCATAGATTCCCATTGCAGTCTTTGGAGACATTTATAGATGAAATGTACTGATCTACAAGAAAATGTCCTCCGTAGTGGGAACCGAGCCCTACTTCCTGATGCCAAATAGGAGCTACAGTAACATTTTCTTGTACTGTAAAGCAACAATAATTCTTGGGAATTGGCATTAATGAACTTGTAGCATAGCACAGATGTCACTTCAGCTCACAGCTGTGAATGAGTAGTCCTCCCTCTAGTGTTTAGACTGCTCTGTTCTGGAAAAAGCGCAGGTTGCAGACTGACATCCAGAATTTCATGTACTCTCCTGCTGTCATTCCTGCAGTGTCCCTGAATGGCAAAACGTTAATGTGGTCACCCTGAGGTTTATGCATTGAGGGGTGACTCAGCAGTGATAAAGCAGAGATAACTTCTCCAGTAATATCACTTCTCTAGTTCCTATATTATTCTATGGAGCCAATTCACAGAAATTCACAGATTTCTCCAACTTTGTGCATAGGCTCTATAGAATAATATATGAACTGGAGAAGTGATATCACTGAAGTTATCTCTATGTTATCACCTCTTTATCATGCATTAGTGCATCTCCCCCCCCAAGTCACTGACATCTTTGAGTGTCTTTAACATTGTATAGCCCTATACATTGCCCTCCACTCTGGTAGTTAAAGGGATAGTAATGTTTCATAATAAAAGCAGCTCTAATTAATCATCATAGTATTTGGACTTTGGAGAGTGTTATTACAATTCTGTCAGAGTTGTAGTTCCAGAGTAATTCAATAACAAAGTATCCCCCTCCCTCCCCTTTTACTGATGTAACACTGCTCAGCCAGATCAGAAGGGAGATGCCCAAGTAGACTGCAGAGAGGGACAATATTCAATTAAGATAAGGGAAAAACCTGAAAAGCTTGTCAAGGGGGGCAGGGATTTCATTGTTTTCATAGGAATAAGAGTGTCCCCTTCTGTTATCTGTCTGGACTGCATTCCACATCTGAGAAGAGATGGCTTACACTAGGTAAAAGGGGCGGGAGGGGGAAACTTTGCTTGTGAATATCTCATAAACCATAAAGGTTTGAGAGATAAGACTTATATCATTCTTCATGTTTTTTAATGCCTACAAAATAAAATAAAGTTAAAACGAAGTATTACTATCCCTTTAAAGGGATAGAATAACAATAACATTAAAGGGGATCTCTCACCTCTATAAAAGTTTGTCTCACTGGCAAGACAGTGCTCCAGCTCACACGGAGAAATCCTCCATTATCGCTGGAGGTTGGAATGAGGCACTAATTGGGGAGGGGAAGAGATGAAGATTGACATGCTGCAGACAGAACTGTGCCACAGCCTGTCCTAAAGTTATGTCACCAGCACATTTTTAATACAGTCAATGTCGCCATAGCCTGCATTCAATTTAAAAAAAAACCACACAGATTTCATTAACGCTATAAGATTACATAGAGGCAAACTTTTATAGAGGTGAGAGTTCCCCTTTAATACTACCAACCTACATTTATCAATCAGTGATTCTGCTAAGACACCAAAAGCCGTATTCATAGGCTGACCATATGTACCGTTTTAAACGGGACAGTACCGTTTTTTTTTCATATTTCCAGACCGTCCTGTCTTTTTAACATAAATGTCAATTTTGTCCCGTTTTTTAATATAACATATATAGTTTTTAATTTTTTGTAAAAAACTGAATGCAGCTTGTTTATTTGTCATGAGATAAAGTAAATCGGAACTTCCTTTCGTCACACTAGTGGTTTTACTGTACACATTGATTACCATAGAGTCTTATGCCTCGAGTGACTCAGAACTGTCTAAGACTCTCAAGTCTATGGTAAATTACCATAGAGTCTCTTAGACAGTGATATGACGACGAGTTATAAGACTCAGTAAAACCACTAGTGTGAGTGACGAAGAGAGGAAGTTCCGATTTACTTCAGAGGCAGGCTTTTTGGCCAGAGAGAGTGTCACGGTTTATTATGACTCTCAGACACAAGTTTTAGGTAAAAAAATCAATTTTATTGAAATAATAAATGATGACTTAGGATGGCAATAACATACATATATATATATATAGAATATAGCACAGACAGAAGGCAGACTCTACCGGTCCTGTCAATATACCGGACAGGACAGTCTTTAGGCTCTACCGGCCTTGCCAATACCGGGTAAGTCAACCTGCAGATGGAATAGCATAACGGTTTTACCGGCCTTACCAAATTACCGGGCAAGGCAGCCTCAATAGATACACAATGTAGGCTCTACCGGCCCTGCCAATACCGGGTAAGGCAACCTCAGATGGAATGTGGTAAAAGGTTCTACCGGCCTTACCAATACCGGGCAGGGCAGCCCAGAGATAATAGCAGCAGTCAGATGGAACTGGCAAATTAGCAGAATCGTTAAGCAGCAAGGCTTTGGAGCAAACCAGCGTCCGCACGCTGGAAACAACACTGAATAGTATAGCCGTAGGCTTAGCGAGCAAACCAGTGACCGCACACTGGAGTAACAAGCGAGTAGTATAGCCACAAGGCTTAGGAGCAAACCAGCGTCCGCACGCTGGGACCAACACAGATTTGTATAGCTGAAAGGCTTTGGAGCAAACCAGTGACCGCACACTGGTGTAACAAGTGAGTTTGTATAGCCGCAAGGCTTAGGAGCAAACCAGCGTCCGCACGCTGGGACCAACACAGAATTGTATAGCTGATAGGCTTTGGAGCAAACCAGTGACCGCACACTGGTGTAACAAGCGAGTTTGTATAGCCGCAAGGCTTAGGAGCAAACCAGCGTCCGCACGCTGGGACCAACACAGATTGTATAGCTGATAGGCTTTGGAGCAAACCAGTGACCGCACACTGGTGTAACAAGCGAGTTAGTATAGCCGCAAGGCTTGGGAGCAAACCAGCGTCCGCACGCTGGGACCAACACGGAATTGTAGCAATGTCACCAACGCGACCAGGCAGAAGGTCGCCAGGATACTGAAGACAGGTGATGAGATGACAGGAACCAGCAACGATCAGTCAGGTCAGAAAACAGCAGAGAAGTTCAGCAGGAACTGCAACACCAGAGACTAGGCCGGAACCAGGACTGGAAGTACTTCAGCATGCAGGAAACACTGGAACAGTAGAGATCAGGAACTCAGGAACACATGAGATCAGGAACTCAGGAACACTGGAACAGAGGCCCAGCTATCACTAGCATAGTGATAGCAAGAAGGTCAGAAACAACACGAAAGGGCACTCAAAGGGTGCCCAATCCAGGTTTAAATAGTCAATAAGAGGCGGGCTATCTGCAGACAGCCAATAGAAGCCCCCTACTGGTGACAGACAAGTAACTGCAGCAAATCACGGGCACCGTGATAGTACCCCCCTTTCAAAGACCCCCTCTCCTAGAATAGGGTTTAGGTTTCTGCGGGTAATTGGCATGAAAGGCCCTAGTTAACCTAGGTGCATGAAGGTCCGTACTATCCACCCATGACCGATCCTCAGGACCATACCCTTTCCAATGTACCAGGTACTGTACCCTTCCTCTAAGCCTACGGGAATCAATAATGCTCTGAACCTCGTACTCCTCCTGGCCCTCGACCTCAACAGGTCCTGGCACCACAGGTGTGGTAGTATAGCGATTGCAAACCAGAGGCTTAAGAAGGGACACATGGAACACATTATGGATACGCATGGATGCAGGTAGGTCTAGTGCATAGGAGACAGGGTTAATTTTGCGAATAACTCTGTATGGACCAATAAACCGAGGAGCCAACTTATTAGACGGAACCTGCAGCTTGAGATTTCTGGAGGAAAGCCATACTCTATCCCCAACCTGAAAGGAAACCGCTGGAAGCCTTCTGCGATTAGCATGGCGCTGATGACGCTGAAATGACTGACCAAGTGCCCTCTGAACTTGTGCCCATGTGGAACGGAGTTGCTCGATATGCTCATCCAGAGCTGGAATCTGTTGCGTCTGAAATGAGTCTGGAAGCAAACAGGGCTGGAACCCATAATTAATCAGAAACGGAGAGCTCCCAGATGAAGAATTGACCGCACAGTTCCTGGCGAACTCTGCCCAAGGCAACAAGTCGGACCAATTATCATGATGGTCAGTAACGAAACAACGGAGAAATTGTTCCAAGCCCTGATTAGCTCGTTCAGCGGCTCCATTGGTCTGGGGATGGTAGGCAGAGGAGAAGGACAGCTGTATGCCCATCTGTTGGCAAAATGCCCTCCAAAATCTAGACACAAACTGGCTCCCCCTGTCAGACACCAGTACCCTAGGCACTCCATGCAACCGGAATACTTCTCTGGCGAACACCATTGCCAATTCCTTCGCTGAAGGAAGACCACGGAGGGGCACGAAATGAGCCATTTTAGAAAACCTGTCCACCACCATGAATATAAAGGAGTACCCCTTCGACATAGGCAACTCTCCCATAAAATCAATGGAAACATGAGACCAGGGGCGTTCGCCATTAGGCACCGGTTGAAGCAAGCCCACAGGGAGATGTCTCGGGGTCTTAGCGCGGGCGCAGGTGGCACAGGCATTCGTAAATTCGGCACAATCGTTTCTCATGGAAGGCCACCAAAATAACTGAGAAAGGGACCATAACAATTGGTCTCTACCAATATGTCCCGCAGCCTTAGAGGAATGGTAGGTTTCGAGCAGCCTAGTACGAAATGATTCAGCGACAAAACATTTGCCCACTGGGGTTTCATGGGGAGCGGACCCCTGAGAGGCCAGGATCTCCTCCCCTAGAGGAGAAGTGATACTCGTGCGTATAGTAGCCAGTATTCTATCAGGTTGGATGATAGGAGCTGGTGCTTCCACTCTGTCACTGTCGGCCTCAAATTGTCTTGACAGTGCATCAGCCCTGATATTTTTTGACCCTGGCAAATATGATACAATGAAATTAAATCGAGACAGGAACAGTGCCCACCTGGCCTGACGAGAGGACAATCTCTTGGCCTCCGAGAGATAGGTCAGATTCTTATGATCTGTCAGGATTAAGACAGGATTCTTAGTACCTTCAAGCAAATGACGCCATTCCTTAAGAGCAAGGATAATGGCCAATAATTCTCTGTCACCTATCTCATAGTGGCTTTGAGTGACAGTCAACTTTTTAGAGAAAAACCCACAAGGTCTGAGAGTTCCACCTTTCTCGTGTCGCTGCGAAAGTACTGCCCCGACCCCAATATCTGAGGCATCAACCTCTAACGTAAATGGAAGTAAAGGATTGGGGTGGGATAACACAGGAGCCGCAGCAAATGCCAGCTTCAAATTCTCAAAGGCTTTCTCAGCAGATACCGGCCAACAAGAAGGATTAGCACCCTTGTGCGTAAGATCGGACAGAGGTTTGACAATGGAAGAAAAGTTCTTAATAAACCTCCTATAATAATTAGCGAAACCCAGGAAACGCTGTATGGCTTTAAGACCCTTGGGTTTTGGCCATTGTAGGACAGCTGACAACTTTTCTTTGTCCATGGCAATGCCATCATTGCCAATTATGAACCCCAAGAATGGCACACTGGTTCTATGAAACTCACATTTTTCCATTTTACAAAATAATTTGTTCTCACGGAGTCGTAGCAATACTGCGGATACATCTTTGATGTGCTGTGCCATGTTTTGGGAATAAATCAGTATATCGTCGAGGTACACCACAACACATGTCTGTAACATATCTCTCAGAACATCATTTATCAGTTCCTGGAAAACTGCGGGTGCATTACACAGCCCAAAAGGCATTACTAGATACTCGTAGTGCCCAGCTCGAGTATTAAAGGCAGTTTTCCACTCATCACCTGCTCGAATGCGAACCAGATTGTAAGCGGCCCGTAGGTCCAACTTGGTAAATATCGAAGCGCCCTTAAGCCTGTCAAAAAGCTCGGTGATGAGTGGTATTGGGTATGCGTTTTTTGCCATTAGTTTATTCAAGCCCCGGTAGTCAATGCATGGTCTTAATTCGCCATTTTTCTTTTTTACAAAAAAGAACCCAGCCCCAGCTGGAGAGGTAGATTTACGTATGATCCCTCTAGCAAGGGCTTCAGAAATGTAATCCTCCATAGCCTTATTTTCATCACAAGATAATGGATAAGTGCGTCCTTTCGGAGGTACTGCACCAGGCTGCAATTCAATGCAACAATCATAAGGTCTATGCTGGGGTAGCATACTAGCCTCTCCTTTGCTAAAAACATCGCCAAACTGTTGGTACACATCCGGCATAGCAGAGGAGGTGCACATGACCTTAATAGGCTGGATGACGCACTTGTCCATACAAAACTGGGACCAAGCAGCAATTTCACACTTTTTCCAATCGAATTGTGGGTTATGTAACTGTAACCACGGAAATCCCAATATCACCGCATGGTGCGGGGAATTAATCAGTTGAAACTGCTGCTCTTCTCTGTGAAGTGCCCCAATAGTCATAGACAATGGCATAGTTTCAAATATAACCTGAGGCGGTTCTAAGGGTCTACCATCAATCGCTTCAATAGTCAAGGGGTTTTCTCTTTCAATGCGTGGAACTCCGTGCAATTCAGCAAAGGTATTATCCATAAAATACCCTGCTGCACCGGAGTCAACCAAGGCCAAAACCTCCACAGAGCGTTGTGCCCAAGACAATACCACCTGTATGGTGGGTTTCATTATGCCCGACACTGGGGACGATTGTACACCACCTAGGGCCTGTCCCCCAAGATACCCTAGGTGTGTGCGTTTCCCGGACGTACCGGACAGGAATTTAGCAAGTGCCCTTTTTTACCGCAGTATAAACATAACCCTTGTTTTTTGCGATATAGTCTCTCTGCCTTGGATAGTCTAGTGAAGCCTATTTCCATAGGTTCACTTGTTTCCCGTACTGGTTCACTAGACTTCAATGCCAAGGGAGGGATGGGTGGGCAAAACATGCTACTAGGCTCATTATTTTTTGACCGTAACTTACGATCTCTGGCAATTGATCTCTCACGTATTCTGGAGTCAATTATCATAACATACTCAATGTAATCATCTAGATCAATAGGTAGATCTTTAGCAGCGATTTCATCTTTAATGTGGTCATTCAGGCCTTGAGAGAAGGCTGCCAATAATGCCTCGTTATTCCAACCTACCTCTGCTGCCAATGTGCGGAATTCGATGGCATAGTCGCCCACTGTACGCCTGCCCTGTTGTATCTCCATAAGGCGTTTGGCAGCAGAGGTGGTTCTACCAGGAGGCTCAAACACTCTTCGAAAGGAACGCACAAATTCACTAAAGTTCTTAGTACAAGGTTTAGCATTCTCCCACAAGGGGTTAGCCCAGGCCAATGCTCTGCCAGTGAGCAGTGATATCGTGAACCCCACTTTACTACGATCATTGGGAAATGCGTGTGCCGTCAATTCCATAAAGATTTCGAGTTGATTGATGAACCCTCTGCAGAGACTAGGGTCACCATCATATCTTAGCGGCAAGGGTGCAGAAGCCGTTAACCCTTTAACAGTACCCCCTAGGGGTCTGGTATCACTTTCCGGTGTCTGACTTGGCGAGACCACCGGGCTAGAGCTAGATTGGTCAGCAGGTACCGTGCGTTCAAGGATCGTTTGAATTGCAACTGCCAACTGATCCAAACGTTGCTCGAGCACATCCATCCTCCAATGGATATTCTGTGCGTTACCTTGACCCTTGCTGTCTGAGGTCATGGCCCTTTCGTACTGTCACGGTTTATTATGACTCTCAGACACAAGTTTTAGGTAAAAAAATCAATTTTATTGAAATAATAAATGATGACTTAGGATGGCAATAACATACATATATATATATATAGAATATAGCACAGACAGAAGGCAGACTCTACCGGTCCTGTCAATATACCGGACAGGACAGTCTTTAGGCTCTACCGGCCTTGCCAATACCGGGTAAGGCAACCTGCAGATGGAATAGCATAACGGTTTTACCGGCCTTACCAAATTACCGGGCAAGGCAGCCTCAATAGATACACAATGTAGGCTCTACCGGCCCTGCCAATACCGGGTAAGGCAACCTCAGATGGAATGTGGTAAAAGGTTCTACCGGCCTTACCAATACCGGGCAGGGCAGCCCAGAGATAATAGCAGCAGTCAGATGGAACTGGCAAATTAGCAGAATCGTTAAGCAGCAAGGCTTTGGAGCAAACCAGCGTCCGCACGCTGGAAACAACACTGAATAGTATAGCCGTAGGCTTAGCGAGCAAACCAGTGACCGCACACTGGAGTAACAAGCGAGTAGTATAGCCACAAGGCTTAGGAGCAAACCAGCGTCCGCACGCTGGGACCAACACAGATTTGTATAGCTGAAAGGCTTTGGAGCAAACCAGTGACCGCACACTGGTGTAACAAGTGAGTTTGTATAGCCGCAAGGCTTAGGAGCAAACCAGCGTCCGCACGCTGGGACCAACACAGAATTGTATAGCTGATAGGCTTTGGAGCAAACCAGTGACCGCACACTGGTGTAACAAGCGAGTTTGTATAGCCGCAAGGCTTAGGAGCAAACCAGCGTCCGCACGCTGGGACCAACACAGATTGTATAGCTGATAGGCTTTGGAGCAAACCAGTGACCGCACACTGGTGTAACAAGCGAGTTAGTATAGCCGCAAGGCTTGGGAGCAAACCAGCGTCCGCACGCTGGGACCAACACGGAATTGTAGCAATGTCACCAACGCGACCAGGCAGAAGGTCGCCAGGATACTGAAGACAGGTGATGAGATGACAGGAACCAGCAACGATCAGTCAGGTCAGAAAACAGCAGAGAAGTTCAGCAGGAACTGCAACACCAGAGACTAGGCCGGAACCAGGACTGGAAGTACTTCAGCATGCAGGAAACACTGGAACAGTAGAGATCAGGAACTCAGGAACACATGAGATCAGGAACTCAGGAACACTGGAACAGAGGCCCAGCTATCACTAGCATAGTGATAGCAAGAAGGTCAGAAACAACACGAAAGGGCACTCAAAGGGTGCCCAATCCAGGTTTAAATAGTCAATAAGAGGCGGGCTATCTGCAGACAGCCAATAGAAGCCCCCTACTGGTGACAGACAAGTAACTGCAGCAAATCACGGGCACCGTGATAGAGAGAGAGAACACTGCTAGTAAGAGATGGAGCAAATGCGTTCTCGCTGCTTGCAGCTTACTACGATCGGACTTGGAGTGACAGAGTCCCGGTGTCCGTCTGTCCCACACCCCATCCTGTTTTTGTCTCAAGGAAATATGGTCAGCCTACGTATTCAGGAAGCCAAAGTTGAGCAGTTGTAGTGCACCGTAGTGGAAAACTAAAAATTCCCCCCAGGTTCTATTGATTTAAATGCTGTTTTTAACCCTTTCCATGCTAGACAGTTCCTTAATACATTGGTTCAAAATAAAATGCTCCAAAAAATAAAGGGAACACTTAAACAACACAATGTAACTCGAAGTCAGTCACACTTCTGTGAAATCACACTGTCCACTCAGGAAGCAACACTGATTGACAATCAATTTCACATGCTGTTGTGCAAATGGAACAGACAACAGGTGGAAATTATAGGCAATTAGTAAGAGACCCCCAATAAAGGAGTGGTTCTGCAGGTGGTGACCACAGACCACTTCTCAGTTCCTATGCTTCCTGGCTGATGTTTTGGTCACTTTTGAATGCTGGCGGTGCTTTCACTCTAGTGGTAGCATGAGACGGAGTCTACAACCCACACAAGTGGCTCAGGTAGTGCAGCTCATCCAGGATGGCACATCAATGTGAGCTGTGGCAAGAAGGTTTGCTGTGTCTGTCAGCGTAGTGTCCAGAGCATGGAGGCGCTACCAGGAGACAGGCCAGTACATCAGGAGACGTGGAGGAGGCCGTAGGAGGGCAACAACCCAGCAGCAGGACCGCTATCTCCACCTTTGTGCAAGGAGGAGCAGGAGGAGCACTGCCAGAGCCCTGCAAAATGACCTCCAGCAGGCCACAAATGTGCATGTGTCCACTCAAACGGTCAGAAACAGACTCCATGAGGGTGGTATGAGGGCCCGACGTCCACAGGTGGAGGTTGTGCTTACAGCCCAACACCGAGCAGGATGTTTGCCATTTGCCAGGGAACAACAAGATTGGCAAATACGCCACTGGCGCCCTGTGCTCTTCACAGATGAAAGCAGGCTCACACTGAGCACATGTGACAGACGTGACAGAGTCTGGAGACGCCGTGGAGAACATTCTGCTGCCTGCAACATCCTCCAGCATGACCGGTTTGGCGGTGGGTCAGTAATGGTGTGGGGTGGCATTTCTTTGGGGGGCCGTACAGCCCTCCATGTGCTTGCCAGAGGTAGCCTGACTGCCATTAGGTACTGAGATGAGATCCTCAGACCCCTTGTGAGACCATACGCTGGTGCGGTTGGCCCTGGGTTCCTCCTAATGCAAGACAATGCTAGACCTCATGTGGCTGGAGTGTGTCAGCAGCTCCTGTAAGAGGAAGGCATTGATGCTATGGACTGGCCCGCCCGTTCCCCAGAACTGAATCCGATTGAGCACATCTGGGACATCATGTCTTGCTCCATCCACCAACGCCACGTTGCACCACAGACTGTCCAGGAGTTGGCAGATGCTTTAGTCCAGGTCTGGGAGGACATCCCTCAGGAGACCATCCGCAACCTCATCAGGAGCATGCCCAGGCGTTATAGGGAGATCATATGGGCACGTGGAGGCCACACACACTACTGAGCCTCATTTTGACTTGTTTTAAGGACATTGCATCAAAGTTGGATCAGCCTGTAGTGTGGTTTTCCATTTTGATTTTGAGTGTGACTCCATATCCAGACCTCCATGGGTTGATAAATTTGATTTCCATTGAGAATTTTTGTGTGATTTTGTTGTCAGTTCATTCATTCAGATCTATGATGTGTAATCTTAGTGTTCCCTTTATTTTTTGGAGCAGTGTACATTGGTGAATTCTCCCAGCATGCAAGAGGTTAATAGTACTACTTAACCCCTTGAGGAATAGAGGAGTGTGCAATGCATTGCACATCTTTCTGGTCCATAAGGGAGTTTAAATTAATGGGACTTTTCATTTCCACTATCATCCAGTCATTTTACGCCAACATTTTCAGTTTCCTGAACATGGCCCCATGTTTTTATGATTAGTAACTAAAACATTGCTCTCCCATGGATCTAGTCACAGATACAAAATATCCTATAAATGCCACAACATCTCTTGTTAACTTTAGCTTGAAAGTTATTGCCATGTATTTATGGTTGGCACATATTCTGCCAAGCTGGCAATATTGTCCCAACTTCTGACAAGAAAGATTCAAACTCGGCCAGAGCCATCATCTATTCTGTGAGACACACATTTCCTTTCATTGCGTGCCAATGCCCTCAAATGGTAGAAATTGCAGAGTTTATTTTATTGACTCAGTATGTTTCTCACTTGCTGTTTAAAAATCACTTACTGGAATATTGGAGTAGAAATTAATGTAGGTATAGAAGAGGACTCGTGCAGTGCGTGAAGGGGATATTTCATGCAATGTCAGAAAAAAACAGCTAGCTTAAAGTGATAGCAATATTTCACAAAAAAAGCAGCTCCAATTAATCTTCATAGTATTTGGGCCATGGAGAGTGTTATTTCAATACTGTCAGAGTTGTAGTTCAAGAATAATTGAATG
Organism: Rhinophrynus dorsalis; assembly: GCA_037306005.1. Taxonomy (NCBI): domain Eukaryota; kingdom Metazoa; phylum Chordata; class Amphibia; order Anura; family Rhinophrynidae; genus Rhinophrynus; species Rhinophrynus dorsalis. Next base: position 247,794,797 of record CM074718.1, on the reverse strand, counting down.
ATAAAATATCCCCCTTCTGCCCTTTTTAACTAGTATAAGCTGCCTCCCCTCAGATGTGGAATCTGGTCTCTTGACTGGACAGGTCACAGCACAGGAGAATCTTCTTACATAAGGTTTTTCCTTATGATCACTGAAGATTGTCCCTTGCTGTGATCCATCCAGACAGTCTTGCTGCTCTGAAGAGAGCACTGTTACATCAGTAAAAGGGGTGAGAGGGGGATACTGTATCATTCAATTACTCTTGATCTAAAACTCGGACAGTATTGAAATAACACTCTCCATGGCCCAAATACTATGAAGATTAATCGGAGCTCTTTTATTTTGTCTTGATTTAAAGAAATAGTCATTTTAACCCTTTGGATGCCTTGGAGACCTCTCTGGTACACAAAGGGTTAAAAAAAAACTAGCTGTTTTTACATGAATAAATATTTATGGCCATCAAAGACCTCTCTAATATTCAAAAGTGTTAAAAGACCCATTCAAATCAATGGAAATTTTATAAATTGTTATTAATACTCCACAATGCAATTTATATGCTCTATAATTACTACAGCCTCACGATCTTGTATCATTAACCCTTTCAGTGCCAGAGGGGTACACAACACATTGCAAAGGCACTGAAAGGGTTGTGTGAAACCACTGGTATACTATCCATGAGCTAACTAATTCAATGTAATATAGGTAAATATGATCGCTCCTTAACCCCTTAGGGACCCTTGACGTACCAGGACCGTCAAGGGTAAATTTGCTTGAAAGACCCTTGACGGTCCTGGTACGTCACGTACTTTTTACTTACAGCGCTCTACCGGGAGCGCTGTAAGTAAAAATAGGGCCTGAAATAGACCGCTCCAAGATCGGAGCGATCTGTTTCAAGCCCCATAGTGACGCGCCGATACACGTGACAGGTCACGTGTACCGGCGCCTCAAAGTGCCCCTATGCGGTCGTTATGGGACGGAAATGTCCCATAACGTCCGGTCCTTAAGGGGATAAACCCTCAAAGGGTTCCAGTAACAAATCCGTAATCCTGACCTACTATTGAAAAGATGAGCAGTTCTGGAGAAAACTAACTGTACCATCGGGAATGAATAAACATTCCCATTGATGTAAATGGAGCATTCCACCCCTTGAATGTGAGAGACGTCTCCAGCATTCAAGGGGTTAAATGCCCAATTTAAATCATTAAGAATTTTAGTATAATTTATCTGTTCCCTATGGGGCAGTTGCTTTGTCCCAGAAATGTACTACTTGTCATTTAGTATATCGGCATCACTGATATTAACCCTTTGAGTTTCAGAGTGGCACCCAACTACTCACTGAGAAGCGAACCATATTTGTGTAGAGGGATTTTAGTGAACAACAGTAGTTTTTGTGATATTTATGTTTATTTATGTATGTTTCTGCAAAAATGCTAGCACTGGTAGGGCTGGATTTCCCAATAGGCAGAATAGGCTACTGTCTAGAGCTTCAAATTTTGAGGGGCGCCTCAAATGTGCTGGCCATACCCATGGCGTCCGGAGGGGGGGGCAAGGAGGGGCACTTGCCCCCCCTACAATTACCCGCTCCATATAAACAAAGGGGCTGAATGGGCTGGACTGGAGATAATATTATTGGCTCCCCCCCCCCGGAAAAATTTCTACGGACACCCCTGGCCACACCCATATTGTGGGTGTGGCCAGAGCAATCTCATTGTAGGTGCGCCAGTTTATACATCTTTACCAGTTATTATTTAACCCCTTGGATGCTAGAGATATATCCAATGTGTTGCTTCTCCAAACCAATTGCAAATAATGTATTGGTGACACAACAAAATGTTAGGATGTGTGGAAGAAAACAAATACACAGCAATAGATAGAGATTGGGTGGCAAGTGGGTAAAACACAGGAAACAAGTACATAGTAAATAACAGGGGGGTAGTCAGTGTGAGGCACAGAGCAGAACAAAAGACACGAGGATTGGAAACGCATGAAACAGAAGGAGCAGGTGGGTGACTTCTCCGAGGTCAGGCTGTAGGAAGGAAGTGGGCCCACTATCAGACTGGGAAGAAATGAGAGGAGCACACCCCCTATGTGGGCTATCGCTGATGTGACACATTTCATGTTTTCTTATGCTTGCTCATAGGCCATTTGGGAGACCCTTTGGATACAGCACTGCCAGGAGATTCCATTAACCCTTTGAACACCAAAGGGGTATGCAACACATTGTGAACATAACCCTCTGGAACTCAAAGGGTTAAAGGCATAGTAACACTTAATATATAGTAAAACTTATATTGTATAATGTATCCTCCTGAGTACAACAATGGTATTCCCACTACCAAGAGGTGTTTTATTCAAAAGCTATTGCATCTCAAACTTGAACTTTTTAGGTGCAGTATCACAGGGACCTGAAATTGTACAGTGGCGCTGGTGCTACACCATCCTATGGAAATTTATGTTAAATTGACCAGAGCTGCCCATAGGATGGTGTAGCAACAGCGCCACTGTACAATTTCAGGTCATTAAAATACTGCACCTAAAAAAATCATGTCTAAGCTGCAATAGTGTTTGAATAAAACAACTCTTAGTAGTGTATCCTTTTTTTACTCATGAAGATAAACCCTACAGTATATATTTTTTACATATTAAGTGTTACTATCCTATTAAGACCATTGAATGATCATGAGTCCTGAATTATATGAGGAATTATCTATAACAGCTGATCTTTCTCTTTGCATATTGATAGCTACAGGGAGGGCAAGAGGAAAATTTTAAACTGAGGCCATGCTGCAAGTTATTAGCATGTGGTGTACTACTAAAAGGTAAAGACACCCAGCAAGCAGGAAACATCGGCAGATGAACCATAGCCAAGATATCATATGCAGGATAGCAGAGGCTGTTCTAATCTGCATAATCTGTGTAGGGAAACATGTTGGGCTGCATTAAACCCCCATGAGTCACTGGTTGGCTCACCAATTAGAGATGGGTGAAATGTCCTGTGTTTTTTATGGGAATTTACACAAAAAAAACACAATTTCCTGATTTTCCACAGAAATTCCCACATTTAGAAAATACATACTATTCCTGCCTTTCTGCTACTGTCAATGAATTTCTCATACCTGCACATTTTTCACCTATGCTTTCTATGGATGTGGGAATTTATACTGCAATACTACTGCTGATAAATGCTGAAATTGAGATGCCCACAGTTGAAAGCGAAAACTGTTAGCAGTCCTACAACATAATTGTTGAAAAAAATTATTTCCAGGCTGAAGCCCTTTGCTCTATGCCCAGACAATAACCACCTGGTTGTACAACTCTAGCAGAGCCATTCTTGAAAAATAACTGTGGTTTGGAATCTTCATTTGGGCCATGGAGAGTGTTATTTCAGTACTGTCAGAGGTGTAGTTCAAGAGTAATTGAATGATAAAGTATCCTCCTCCCACCCCTTTTACCTAGTTTAAGCAGCCTCCCTTCATATGTGGAATCTGGTCTCTTGACCGGACAGGTCACAGAGCAGGAGAATCTTCTTACTGTGAGCATAAGGTTTTCCAGACTTCTCCTTATACTCACTGAAGATTGCTCCTCTCTGCGATCCATACAGACAGTCTTGCTGCTCTGAGGTGAGCAGTGTTACATCAGTAAAAGGGGCGGGAGGGGGATACTTTATCATTCAATTACTCTTGAACTACAAATTGGACAGTATTGAAATAACACTCTCCAAAGTCCAAATACTATGATGATTAATTAGAGCTGCTTTTATTATGAAACATTACTATCACTTTAATGGTGTTATGAAAATACCCATCACCATGGGTCATATTTAACCCCTTAAGGACCAGCCGTGCAGCTGCGCAGCTGGCACTTACGGACCACAGGGCACAGAGGTCCCTGAACAGTGTGCAGCCATGCGGGGACCCCTTTTTTTTTGTGAAACATTACTATCCCTTAGATTCTTGATTTAAAGAAAAACGTCCTACAACAACATAAGCTTTGAAAAAAATATTACCAGGCTGAGGCCCTTTGCTCTTTGCCCAGACAATAACCACCTGGTTGTACAACTCTAGTAGAACCATTCTTGAAAAATAACTATGGTTTGGAATATGCTAAATTGTAAAACAGACAGAGATGTGACCCTCAAGCAAAAATAATTGTCCCCTCCTTGTTTTAGCTATACAGTCATCAGTGACACCACTCATTTATATATACTTTCTTTCTAAGCAAACATTAACCTCCACTACACCAATATGTGTTATTTTAGGTCTATCTAATCCTCTTATCCTTTTCTTATACTCTTGTTTCTTCCTATATCTGGAACTCATTTCCATGTCTATGTTCTACAGACCTATGATTTCCTTACTGAGCCTGAGGTACAATTGGACCACAGCAGACAAATAATATATCCCCATTTTAATCCCCTTTATGATCAAGATGTATCCAATGCATTGTAAATTAATGTATTGAAGATCCTCTAGTATTCAGTGGGTTAAAGGTCCCAATTAAATCAACAAGAAGATGGGGCTTTATTTTCTTGTGCAGCAGGTTTGCTCTGGAATGCTTCCTGTTTTGTACATCTACTTCACTAAAGGGGATGTGTTGTCCCTATACAAGTTAGCCTGTATAGTTTCATTATATAGTGAATGTGTAAATTTTTTTTAAAGAAAGCTCTAGTTCATTGAAATTTAAGTAATAAACGCTGCCCTGCACCTGCTTCCGCATAGAATACGGTTACCTGCTCTGTAACCACAGTCCGTCACTCTGCCTCTGCTCCCCTCCCTCTATCCAGCCTCCTCCAATGACAGAGACTTTCTGCCTGTAAGATGGAGTGGTCTCATTGGCTAGATATCAATCATTTACACAAATTCACTATATAATGAAACTATACAGACTAACTTGTATAGGGGTGATACACCCCTTAAGCTCCCAGAAAAACCCTTATTTAACGCTATTAGATCTATTTTGATTCTGTATTCACTGTGGTATATTCATCAAGGTAAATATAAAGCAAATCTGGGGCAAACAAGACAATATTTATTTGAATACAAGGTCCCAATGATTGCAATACATGTAATGCTTTGCACCGGAACAACTCCACCTTTGATTTCATAAATATGACCCAGAATGTATTATGCCATATATATTGAGTACCCCCCTAAAAACATTACTGGGGATTATGCTGCTGAATTATAAATAGTTAATAATAATAACAATAATAATAGTTATGTGTATATATAACACTCCTTTTCTGATCGTTAACCCCTTATTGACCCACGACGGTCCAGGACTGTCATGGGCAGAATTGTGTTAAGGACCCATGACGGTCCTGCAGCATCATGGAATTCTGGGCTCCCCATGCAGCTGCACACCCTTTCAGGGTGCCCAGAAGCGGATCCAGCAAAAAAATAAATAAATAAATAAATGGTCCAAGGTCCTTAACCCCTTAATGCCCAAGGATGTACATGTACGTTCCGAGCGGATGTCCCTTAACCCTTTGAGTGACAGAGTGGTACGGAATGCATTGCAAAGCAATACATTCCGTACCACTCTGGCACTCAAAGAGTTAAGGACAGAGGACTACATGTACATCCTTGGATTCCGGGTCCCTGCGCGGCAGCACGCTGTTCTGGGACTCCGGAATCTTTTGGAAAAAAAAAATGTACCCTGGGCATTAAGTTCCGGCCGCGTGTGTGCGTGGCCGGTCACTAAGAGGTTAAATGACGGATGCATGCATGATCAGCCGGTCCTTAAGGGGTTAAGGAATACACTATATCCATATGAATAACTGGTTTTATTTCGGTTTGTTTAATCCTTTCAGTGCCAGAGGGGTACGCAACACAGGGCCAGATTTACATCTTAGGAGACTGTAGGCACAGAAATCTGAAGCGCTCCCCCCCCGGCCATCACCACTGGACACCTCCACAATGCCCCTAGTCTCCACATTGCCCCATCATCTCCATATTGCCCTCACTTTGCCCCCCATCAGCTCCACATTGCCCCCATCATCTCCATATTGCCCTCACATTGCCTCCACCATCAGCTCCAACTTGCCCCCATCAGCTCCATGTTACCCTCACATTGCCCCCCATCAGCTCCAACTTGCCCCCATAAGCTCCACATTGCCCCCACCATCTCCGTGCGGTGCAAAAGGGACTGACAGCGCAGGCGCACGGACGTCACTGTGAAGAGATGTCCGTGCTTCCTGCTCCTGTCACCATCGGTAAAACGCCGATATCTGCTGAACCGGGTAATATTTCTGGCGACTAGCGCTACTAAGCAGCTAGTCGCCAGATGAGCAATCAGTGAAGCTTAAGTTATTGCGGGGTGATAGTTCCCCTTTAATAATGATCCTGTAGGACTAAGGATGACTACATATGTAGGAGTAAGACAGGAAGTGCCTGCATAGCATGCCTTAATTAGCATAATCTATACATCTAAATAACTCAAAACTAGTTATCTAAGTAAAACATGGCTGACACAACATATAGTTGCTTTTGAATGCCCTTTGAAAGTTGTTTTTAAGAGATTGTGTCCCTTTAAGGTTTTACTTGTATTACACGTAACAGGCATCTAGTTAACCTGTTATACTTTGGAAGCCCAGGACATACAGGTGGCATTTAGCCTTACAGAGGAATCACCATTGCTTCTCAAATTCTACTGACTTGGCTGAATTCCATCACTGGATGGAGAACATTCACCAGCTGTGTAAAGCTTTAAATTTCTACTTTCCATTCCCGCTAAAGAGCTGGCAAGTCCTGACTTGTCTTTCCTGATCTTTAAGCTAGTACCAGACAAATTTCACTGTTTCGGTATTTGCTCTAGCCCACTATTTATCTGTTGCATTTCTGAAGACGTGAATGTGCTATGACTCCCTGTCTATGTTTGAAACATCTAAGTTTGTAAATTGGCATCATTTTGATTAAGTATTTTGTCTAATTTGCTGCGTATGGAACTTGGAAAAATCTCTGTATTCTTAAAATAAACAATTGTTTTGATGAAAAGGTTCTTCTGGCTTATAAGACAATGTTTCCTAACTTCTGGTTTGTGGACAGTTTCAGTTCCAGGCAGCTAGTACAGTATGTGGTGTGCACCGGAATGTATGTGCCGTGTACTTAAAACAAAAATAATACCCCCTAGCAGGGCTAATAATTTTAAGTCCTTTGCTACTAGCCAGACCTGAAAAGTTACTCGCCACTGCAAGCCAAAACATACCCACCAGGGCTGAATTTCTACTCGCCAGGGCTAAATTTTCACTCGTCATTGGCGAATGGCAAGTGGAAATTTTGAGCCCTGCCCCCTAGTAATAATACCCTTTTCTTACTATGACTGGAACATCCTAATGGTCACTATGGGTTTTGGACTTTGGAGAGTGTTATTTCAATTCTGTCAGAGTTGTAGTTCAAGAGTAATTCAATGACAAAGTATCCCCCTCCCGCCCCTTTTACTGATGTAACACTGCTCAGCCAGATCAGAAGGGAGGTTCCCAGGTAGACTGCAGAGAGGGACAGTCTTCAATTAAGATAAGGGAAAAACCTTAAAAACTTGTCAAGGGGGGCAGGGCTTTCATTGTTCTCACAGGAAAAAGATTGTCCACTGCTGTTTCTGTCTGGTCTATGGACTGCATTCCGCATCTGAGAAGAGATGGCTTACACTAGGTAAAAGGGGCGGGAAGGGAAACTTTGCTTGTGAATATCTCTCAAACCATAAAGGTTTGAGAGATAAGACTTATATAGTTCTTCATGTTTTTTTAACCCTTTGACTGCCATAGAGGCACGCAACGCATTGCAACGCAATGCGTTGCGTACCTCTCTGGCACTCAAAGAGTTAATGCGTACAAAATAAAATAAACATAAAACAAAGTATTACTATCCCTTTAAGATATAATACCTTCAGTAAGTCTTGGATGCCAAAGATAAAAATAGAGAACAGCACCACCAGAAATGTAAGGGTAGTGGGTAAATTATATTTTATGTGAACATTAGATCACTAACACAGGAGATGGATGGTGTGTGCAATAAGAATTATGGAGACATGAGAGCAGGTTAGTTAAATGGCTGTAGCAGTCCTGGACTTCATGTCTATGGAGGAAACCATGACAGTTGCTGGCAGTTTTTTCAAACTAAAGAAAGCAGAGTGCATGAGTCTAACCTTTGGGCAGAGGGATACACAACACATTGGTACTTAAATGGTTAATATTACAATGTGCAGTGTGAAGAGTTTGGTATATTATAAACTATTGACATGTCTACCTTCAAGTAAGGTAAATGGGGGTGATATAATTAGGAGGTGTTAATTTTCCTGTATAGAATCTTAAAAGTGGTCTGTTTTGGCTTAGAAAATTAGCCAGTCTCAGTTTTCAGCCGTGGAACTGTTAATTTATCTGAGTTACAATGCATGTTTATTTTTCACTTTCTCGATTCCATCAATAGTACCAATATTTATCACAAACCTGTACACATCATTACCATTCTCTAGCTGCTATTTTTAATGACTTGGATACTTTTATAAGGGTATTTTTATGTACTTACCAATAAAACCTTTACTGTTAGTACTTGTGGAACACAGAGACCATGGGATTAAGTTGGCACCTCTAGGAGGAAAGGCACTTGCAAACTAAAGTTCCCTGAAGGTGGAAACTTTCTCCCAGCTCCATTGAATCCCCACATGGCAGCAGCAGCCTTCAGTTTTTTCATGTTGGAAAAATGCAAGAAAAAAGAATTAGGGCCAGAGAATCTGAAGGACACCCCCTGCCCGGAACTCAAACAACATGTTTTTATTTGGGAGGAATGTGCTATGCTCCACATGGACTAAGAGAAAAGGATTTATCAATATGAACACCAAAAGCCCATTTTCTCTTTCATTCATCGTGGAACATAGAAACCATGGAGATATATTAAAGCTATCCCAATCAGCATTACAGGCAGGGGGAGAAGAACTCCCAAAAATAAAACCAGTCTCAACAGAAACATACCAGACCAACCACAAACCTCAAGTGTCAGTGGGCACAACCACGCAAAAACAAATTAACAGTAGAAAGATTACTAGAAAAAAAGGAAACATGACAACTACACAGGCCTTACCACCTGGAGGACTTTTTTTTCCTAAAACTGGCATCAGAGTTGACTCTGTAATGCTTAGCATATATGTGAAGAGATGACTATGTTGCTGCCTTTCATAATTGCTTCACATGGGTCTGGTGAAATGAGTCATTGCCCTAAAAAGTACCAGCTTTTTCTTAATGACACAGACCTGGTGAACAGCCTCCTTGATCCAAGAGGCAACTGTCATCTTAAATGCTGCTTGACCCTCACTTGGGCTTCAGTAATAAAGAAAAGTGCATGTGATTTGCAAAAAGGTTTGATGCAATGAACACAGCATATAAGGGCAAAGAGAAGGAAGGACAATATTTTGATTAATATCGAAATCAGAAACCACCTTGGGGAGAAAGCCAAAGTTAGTATGCAGAACCACCTTATCTGAATGAAAAATCAGAAAGGGGAGTCTATAAGACAAAGACTATAGTTCAACCACAACCTGAAAAGACATGATCACTGGATGGCCATCTTTGGTGTCAAGCATTGAAGAAACAAGACAGAGAGGCCAGTGGTTCAGAAGGATCCCCCTGAAGTGCTTCAAGACCAGATTTACATCCTATGTATGTGTGGAAACCCTAAAGATGGAACGCATGTGCCATGAACAAAAGTCTGAATATACAGCAACAGAGCAATACACTGAAAAATAACTCACAAACCTGAGATCTGGACATTGATAGAACTAATAAGAAACCCCTTGTGGAGGCCATCCTAGAGAAAGGCTAAAAACCAATGGAGTATGACAAGGATGCGAAAAGTGAACTATGTTCGCCACGCCACTTGAAGACCAATGACCAGGCACAATGCTATACCTTAGAAGAAACTGGCTTATGGAAATCAAGCATGGTCGTGAGAAACCCTTTCCCCTCAGGATAATAGCTTCAAGAGCCAAGCCATCAAGGCTAGCCTATCCACATCTGAATGACACAGAGGGTCCATAGACAAGAGTATCACGGTGCCCGTGATCTCACGTTCTGTCAACATTGTTACTTCCTGCCAATTTCCTGCTGGGTTCTTATTGGCCGCCGGGTTCTGTTCCGACCAGTGTTTGCCTTTTTAAACTCAGTCCTGTCTAATCTTTGGCACCCTTTCGTGGTGTTCCTGACCTGACATTTGTTGCTGTGATTCCTGCTTCGTGTATGATCCGGTTTTGTCTGACCTTGCTCCTGTCTTAGTTGCTGTATTACCATTGCCGACCCAGACTGTCTGACTACCGCTCTCTGTGTACCAGTCCAGGCTGTGGCTCACTACCTCTCTCTGTGTACCGATTCAGACTGTGGCTTACTAAAGCTCTCTGGTACCAATCTAGGTTGTGGCTCTATAGAGCTCTCTGGGCATTTCCTGGTCTCACTGACTACACTAGCTTCCGAGCCTGTTCCCGTGCCTGTCAGTGTTGCCTTCAGTTACCTATACCTCCTGAGATTAAGCCTGTGCCTGTCAGTGTTGCCTTCGGTTACACATATCTCCAGAGACAGAGCCTGTGCCTGTCAGTGTTGCCTTCGGTTACTTATATCTCCAGAGATAGAGCCTGTGCCTGTCCGTGTTGCTTTCAGTTACTATATCTCCAGAGACAGAGCCTGTGCCTGTCCGTGTTGCCTTCGGTTACAAATATCTCCAGAGATAGAGCCTGTGCCTGTCAGTGTTGCTTGCGGTTACCAATATCTCCAGAGAGTAAGCCTGTGCCGTTCAATGTGGCCTTCGGTTATCTATATCTCCTAGAGTAGCCTGTGCCTGTAATTACCGACTGTCGCTACCTCTGCCTCTGGGCTAGTCCTGTGCCAGTGTCTGCATGAGCTTCCTCTACTGCCAGGCCTCAGGGATTTTCCCTGTCCACTCTGTCAGTCCTATCTCCGGTCTCTCTAGTCTCTGTCTAGGGCAGACTATTGTCAGTCAGTGTGCTCTCTGTTACCAGGGCCGTTTCACTTCTCAGTGCTCCGGTTGCCTGTTCACTCTTCCCCAACTTCTGGTGGGGATTCTGCCCTACAGTACCTACCCTCTGCTCGTGGGCCACTTCCTAGGTGGTACTGTTGAGGTTCAGTTCCTGGTACCTGTCATCTGTTCCTGCTTCTATATTATTGCCTGTTTTGCTAATATCTGTACCCTGACCTGTGTCAGATTTGGGAAGTGCCTTTGCACTGTCCGGATCGATCTGTGAAGGTATCCTGTGTTCTTTATTATTTTTAATAAAGCTGATTTTTACCTTAACAAATTGTCTGAGAGTTCTTAAAAACCGTGACACAAGAGGTCTGGAAGAAGAGGAATATGCCATGATTTGTCTACTGAGAACTATGATTGGTGAGGCCAATAAGGTACATGCTCCCAGTCCATCCTGACTTTTCTCAATAATCAGGGGGAGAAAAGGAAATACCCGTGACAGAGGAAAATGTCACAGAATGTCCATTGTGTCTACTGTGAAGGCCAGATGATCCTGGGATCTGGAGCAAAAATGAGAAACCTTGTGTTTTATCTGAGAAGCCATCAGGTTAACATCAGGTTCACAACTGGCAAACCCTATGGAATCGAAATCAGACTTCATCAGTTCCCATTTCCTGGGGTCCAGGTTCTGATGACAGATGTAGCCCACCACCAGGATTTATAGATTTTACTTCTTAACCACAGATGTTTTAGTTAAAGGAAAGTAATATGGAATATGTAACAATTTTATAGTAATTTTTCACAAAAACTGCAGCTCCAATTAATCTTCATTGTATATGAGCCATACAGAGTGCTATTTCAATACTGTCAGAGTTGTAGTTCAAGAATAACTGAATGATAAAGTATCCAACTCCCACTTCCTATTACCTACTGTAAGCCACCTCCCCTCAGCTCACAGCAAGGGACAATCTTCTTACTGTGAGCATAATGAAAACCCTGTCCCCCTTGACAAGTTTTTCCATTATGCTAATTGAAGATTGTCCCTCTCTGAGATCCATCTGTACAGTCTTGATGCTCTGAGGTGAGCAGTGTTACATCAGTAAAAGGGGAGGGAGGGGGATCCTTTATCATTCAATTACTCTTGAACTACAACTCTGACAGTACTGAAATAACACTCTCCATGGTCCAAATACTATGAAGATTAATTGGAGCTGCTTTTATTGTGAAACATTACTAGCCCTTTAAAACTCAGTCTTTTGATGCTTATTCTCTTCTATTGACACCTCTGGGAATAGCAGCATAACCACCCCAGGCTTCTCTACCTGGTGCTGGGAGTTCCAGATAGCTGACTGGCTGCAGTAATATGACACCCACTGAAAATGGCAGATACAGCTTGTGCAAGAGATGGGACATGAAAACATGTAAAGACCTGTCAAATTAGGGCTGCAAGAGATAGGTGTAATTGTAATTAATTAGAAAAAGACTGCAGTTTAATTAAGTGATTTCCCATCTGTTCTTTAACTCTTGCTGACTAGAATGGTCTCAAATGCATGGCACTGCAGACCACTTATGTGGAAAACAGTTAATAAAGATTCATGGGAAAACAAGGATGTAACAACCTGCAAGTTCTGGATTGTAATTTTTATTCTGAAACCTTAGCTGCATGATAATGTGGTTATTGTTTACATACATCTGATGCGGAAGTCTTATGGGCTGACCTCCAGCATCCAATCACACTGGTGAGTGAGGTGATGTTATGAAGGCCTGACCATCGGCTCCTATCAGAGTTGTCTAAAAGTGATGTGTGAGCTGTCAACTAATAATGACTACCGATTATTTTACAATGGATAGTACATATACAGGAATCTTACTGGCATTTTTTTCCTTTTGTCTCATCCATAGTCTGAGGAACAGGTGGGGTTTTCACTGTGAATGCATTAGCTATTGATATAAGGGCATACACATCTATCTCTCTCTCTCTCTCTCTCTCTCTCTCTATATATATATATATATATATATATATATATATATATATATATACACTAGTTGAAGAGCCCGTTACACGGGCCACAGTGCCACTGCCACCCGGTCGCGGGGCAGTCACGCTCAGTAGAGACTGCCCGCGCAGAGGCTGATACAGAGAGCTCTGTATCAGCCACGGCGCGGGCAGTCTCTACTGCACATGACTGCAGCACGCGCAGCAGTGTCTACTGCGCATGACGCGGCATTACACACGTTTTAGCGAATTATTATATAAGGATATATAAATAAATATATATATAAATACATATATATATATATTATTCAGTGTGAATTCACATTGTGGTTTTAACTATTTTATTATTTGTATATGTAAAATAAGTATAAGACATTGAAGCCACTGGGATTCCTTGTTCTGCAGAGAAGGTGAACTATATCTGTATTCTCCTTATGCCTGATTGTCAATTGTGTTTATACTGACCACCATTTTCGAGAGTATACATACTTTTTATTCCTTACTAGTTGAACAGCCCGTTACACGGGCCACAGTGTCACAGCCACCCGGGCGCGGGGCAGTCACGCACAGTAGAGACTGCCCGCGGCAGGGCTGACAAAGAGCTGGGCTCTCTGTGTCAGCCGCACGCTGGCAGTCTCTACTGTGCATGACTGCAGCACGCGCAGCAGTCTCTACTGCGCATGTCACGGAGTTACACACGATTTAGCAAATTATTATATAGGATAAGATTGGAAAGATTATATTACACGATTTGGGTACCCCCTGGTTTTTCTTTTTTTGTACATTTTCATATTGGCTATCTAGTCTCTGCCATTAACACGCATATTTGAAGGACACCATGATCAGTAATAATATCTTCTTAAAGATTATTGGAAACAACAAAGAACCACTGCTCCAGAAGACCTCTACCTATTGGGAGATATATTGCCCGAAGAGAGAAATAATATCCATATCTCTGCCCGCAGTCCACAACAAAGGAGTGTCAGCCACACAGCAACAAACTGTGTATTGGAAGGCTTCATTCAATACCACTGATTGCCATTCACAGCAATACTTGCTACAACATCAAAGTGCTATTCTTTTACAGTCATGCATTGAGGAGAAATTTAAGGACACGAGTCAGGAGAGGTAAAACAGCTTTCACTCTAATATTGATGGGAGAGGCCCTTATTTGTTGAATCATGTGGAACTATTAAAATATTTGAATTAGAGGACTTTTTAAAGATTGTAGTATATCTTCCCCCTCTACATTTATTGTAGTGTTTTGCCTGGAATTTTGGATATTTTTTTATTGAATTTTATGTCATGGGTATTGTGTAATAGACACATTTTTTAATCTGAGTAAAATTATATATTGATAAATTTGATTTGCTCTGTGCCTTATTGCTTCATAGGATATTAGTGTATACATACTGAATATTTATATTGGCTATAAAATATAGCACTCTCTTTATATTCTATTTTTAGTTTCTGTGGAGAACTGTCACTGACTTTCCTCTCAAATAGAATGCAACAGAATAACTAATTTGAATTTGACCACTAGAGGGCACAGCTAATGTAAAAAAAAAAAAAACTTGGGTTTAAACTCTGGGAATGTTAATCTCTCAGCAGTGGGAGTACCCTTACTTTACTCAACAGGAAATTCCCTAAAATATATATTTTTTTCATAAATGTAAAGGAGCGGACAAAGTAAAAGCACATTTGGACCAAAACAAGGAGAGGCAAAATATTGTAAAGAAAGGTGTCCACTAAAAGAACAGGAAGTATCCACAAACAGAAGGCAAATATATGTGGAAGGTAATCTGTCTGAACTTCTGTACTAGCCCTTATTTGTTTGCCATTTTTATCACCACATCAAAGTAAGGAGGCATACAAAATTGAGAATTACAATTTCCAATAGAGACAGTCACATTCAGCTAATGTGAGATAGCCTCTGATCTTAAGTGCCAAGTAAAGGTAATGCAAACCGGGAAAAGACTTCAGATTTGCCTGCTCTTATCACTAGGGGGACATTCTATTAGAAAAGACTGAACAAGGAACAGAAGACACACAATTTTTATCATTTTTCTTTTTAATGTGAAAAAGGTGACATGGAGATACCAGATTAACAATCTTGTTCATTTGGAGTCCATATTGAGACTTTTAATCCTCATCACTTCAGATTTGACTTCCTTTTGGCATAATGCACAGGTTAACCCTTTGATTTTCTGGGGATATCCAACATATTACAAACATACCTGGCAAGTTCCTCCTCTTGAGACCCTGCAGAAGGTCATCTGCTGCTGACCAGGTGATGTAACTGATGCTGTGTCATAAAGGGGTGGGGATAATTGGGTGGGTAGGGCTTCTCATACTGTTTCATAAAAAAGGTGGAAGTTAGTGGGAAGTGCGCAGAACAGGGTGGGAGAAGGAGAAGTAGGTGGGAAATGGGAAGAACAGGTTGAGAAGAAGGAGAAGTGGGCAGATATTCAGAGGACACTCAACATCGCCAGAAAAACAGGCTTTGTACTAGGAGATCCGGTAATTAACTCTACTGGAGTCTCTGATGCCGATCCAGTGAGTTCCCAGGTACGATTACAAAGCAATGCTTTGGGCAGCCTTCTTACACGAAAGGAGTGATAAATGCCTATTGAACAATGAGGTACACTTGATAAAATACCAATACAGTATTAACCTTCTGAGTGTCTGAGGGGTATCCAATTTATTGCTTTAAATCAAAGGGTTAAATCAAGCACTATTCGTTCACTCAAAGGGTTAAATCAAGCACTAGTCGTTCACATTCTTACTGGGCGTAACTTCATCAAATTCAATTACTGTTAAAAGAGCCTCCAATTTCACTTGGAAATCCATGATCATTTTCAGACTGATCAAATACTATTTCTCAGATTGCCTTATGATAATTAATTGTGGACTAAATACTAAATAATCTTTATAGCGCACACACAGCAAATGCAATTTGCTTTTACCTTGGATTTCTCCCATACTGCACTTGTACTGCAGAATAAAGAAATCAAAATGATGACCACCCAGGAGTAAGGAGCTGGGCTGCAGGAGGCCTCAAGACAATTGGCAAGGGAGCACTGTCAAGTTGCACACATGTTCTTGTTTATTTTCTACGATAAAAAAAAATCATTTTTTTTCTTTTTTAAATTGCTGTTGATGTCACTTTCAAATTTCTAGAACATCTGTGCAGAGAAATACAATCTCAGCAATTAAAATATAGACATGAATTTAATAAGGAATGCTATCTAGGAAAAGTAAATGTTTCTTTCTTAATAATTAATTTTCTCTTTAAAAAGTCAAAAATTTGCATTGCCCATACAGGCATTTACAAATTAACTGACATGTACAGTAATGCACGCAGAATGCTACATTTTATTTATTAGGCACAAACATTTTATACAACTACGCAAACATTTATTAATTTTTTATGCGTCAGTAAATATGTAAATGGTATTTGCCCTGATAAATACTGGTATTTACGCATCCTTGATAGGGGTAAGGAAGAGGAGTGGAGAGAAAGGGTTGAAGTGAGGGATGGAGGAGAGGCTGTGAGAGAAGAAGGGATGGGGCAAGAGAGGAAGGGAGAAAGAAGGAGAGAGGCAGTGGAAAAATGCAAAAGATGAAGCAGAAGGGGATGGTGGGGAAAGAGGCAAAAGAAGAAGAGAAGCAATGGGTGGAGGCAGAAGGAAGGAGAGGAGCAGGGGAGAGAAAGACAGATGCAGGGTGGGATGAGGGATGGAGAGTGAAAGGTGAATGGAGGGAGGTAAGGAGGGAGAGCTAAAAACGAGAAGGTGACAGAAGAGAGAAAAGGGGCAGAAAAAAAGAACCTAATGGGAGAGGAAGCGAATGGGGCAGAGAGAGGGGGAGAGAGAATGGTAGAGAGGGCAGGAAGGGAGAGTGAAGTAAAATTAAGTAAAGGACTAAGGAGGGAAAAAGAGGAATAGGAAGGTGGAGAGAGTCATGGGGAGGGAGAGAGAGACATGGAGGAAAACAATATAAAGGGAAAGGGTATAAATGGAAGAAAAGTTGAAGGTTGTTCAGGATGACGGGGGTGAATGAAGCTATATGGGGGGAGCACAGTGGATGGAAAGAAAGGCAGTTGAAAAGGGAGGAAGGAAAGCAGCTGTCATAGAAGGGGTGTCACTGAAAGAAAAGGGAGGGAAAACCAGCTTGAAGAGGAGGGAGCAGAAATGAGGCTGAAAGGTAAGATAAAGGCTAGGAAGGGAGCCGTAGAAACTGGAAAGGGCTGTAGAGATTGAGGAGGGATGAACAAAGTCTGAAAAGGGGTTTGACCATGACCTTGAAGTTGGGTATACAAGATGGCGGAGGCTGGGAAGAGGGAAAGTAGATGCTGGAGAGGTTGATGCTTGGAAGTGGGAAGAGGAAGCTGTAGGTTAAGACTGAGAAGAAGGGGTGTAAGCACAAAAAAGGAGGGAAAGAGACTTAGATAGTGAGAGGAAATAGACTTGGAAGAAGGGAAAGAGATTGGAGAGGGTGGAAAGGGGGGATATGAAGATGGTAAGGTGGACATATTGGGAAATGAGGAGGAGACTGCAAAAGGAGGGAGAGAGACCGAAGGGGAGAGATAGACTGCAAATGGGAGATAGAGAGACTAGCAATGGGGAGAGCAACTGGTCAATGAGGATTGGATGAGTGGGTAGAAAGTTGTTAATGGGAAAAACAAAGGGTGTCTGTGGAGAAGAGGAAGATAGACAGTATTCTCCTTCACTTCTCATCCCTGGTTTCTTGGAGGGACACATGGAAATGCCAAAATGTTTATTTCCAGCTCCTGTTTGTGCTGTTGAATTCTGTCTGTGCTGACATCTCACTAAATATGTTTATCACTATGAATACTTCAGTGAACATTGGAGCTCAAACCAAACTGTTCACCTTTGAGGTAGCAGTTATATAACATAGTGTGCATAGATTGTCTGAGCACCAAAGTATGAAAAACACACATCATAATCACATGGTCTGTGATGTGCTATAAGAAGAGATTGATCTATGAGCTGTGTGGGTTTAGCTGGAAATGGTGAATTTTGCATATCCTACCAAATATAGGGAACACTGACCTTCACTGTCCTTCACCAGGATGGAAACTCTGAGTTGGAAAGCTTTGTGGATCTTACAAGAGCTGGTGAGTGCAGATAATATTACTGTAGGTTGTTATCTCTGAGTTAGGGAGTACAGTGGATCCTGACATTTGGGGTTAACTGTGAGGTGAGGTGTTCTGATTATCTGATTCTCTCTTTTTGCTCCCCTTCTGGCATTTTGCTTAACTGCAGATCCTATGCAAAAAATACACAAATAGCTCTACCTAACTGCTATATGATGAACTCCCAACTAGGGATAGGAAAAATTTTCACGAAAAAATGATTTACCACTTTTTTCTCAAAAATTCCCGCCCATAGACAATACATAAAATGTTCTCCTTTTCGCCACTGCCAATAAACTTCCCAAGAGAACTTTGCCATTTTTCACCTATGTTTATGACTGCAAGACTTCCCGCCACAATATTGCTTCTTCTGAGGGCTGGAGTGGAGAAACAAATAGATAAAACTAAAAGTTGTGTGTCCTACAGCAACATGTATGCCTTGAAAAAAAAACTGTTAGCAGGCCAAGTGCCTTTGTCCTTTGTCCACAACACCAACTAACATTGGCACAACAATCCATGAATAATAACTGTGGCTTGGAAAGGTAGGGTGCACCACATGACATCAGTTCTTAAAGACTCTGTTTTCAACAAAAGTAAAGAATAGCATGTCAGACACCAACATTTTAGCATGTTTACTATTCCACAGGTATATTTTTACATTATTGTTGTGCAGGTTTAGACTTCTTTCTAAAAACATAGTAAGTGCATGATGGCAGTACATAATGAGAGAACTGTGAAACTTTATTGCTTTAACGCCATCACTTGAGGTGGTAGTGGGGGTGGTATATGTGGGCACTCTATGATTCTTGTCATCTCCAAAAACAAACTGAGAGTCAAACGCCTCTGCAGCAGGAGCAGAAAATCTTTGCACACTCTTTGACGCATCAACACCTCTTCTATTATGTACCCCAGAGCCCCAGGAACTTTTAGGAGTACTTCTGCTACTGCCAGTTGTGGCACCTCTGTGATGATGTGTGTCCCAGTTAGACCTATGGTTGTGCTTCAGGTGGGATCTCATTGAGGAGGCGCCTAGGTGTGAGCCTGCTTTCCCTCTGCTCATATGCTTCTTACACAGACAACAGATAGCAACTTGCTTTGCTTTTGGCTCATGAGTAAAGTATCGCCATACTGTGAACTTCATAGACTACAGGGTTCCTGAGTGGCTGTTACTACTAGTACTACATCTAAATATCACAGGTGCAGTAGAGGCACTCATCATAGGTGTGGATGTGGATGCTGATAACCTGTGTTGTTGTTGCTGGTTACACAACACTATTAGTGCATGTGGCTAAGTGGAACTTGGGCTTGGAAGATGTGATGGATACTGATGATGACTGACATAATTTGTATTTTTTGGTATCTTCGCTTCTCCAGGGTAATGCTTTCCAATTGTTTTCTCAAACAGTTTATTGACAGGCAGAGTGCTTCTTTTCAGTGGGGGAAGACTGAGACTTTGCCTTTCACCTAACTTTCTGGCCATTTCATCATCTCTCTCACTCTCAACTTTATCTATATCTGAAAAAGAGGAGGATGTTGAAGGGATATATTCTAGATCTACATCAGCATCACCAATAATTAGGTCATCCTCAGCATTGCCCACCACTTCTTCGCTAGAACTTATATATTCTTCTAGTCATTTAGAGGCCTCAGACAATTTCCTTTTAGTTTCCTCTGAGGGAATTTCACAACATTTGCTACTACCTTTAGGACAAGTGTTTTTGTGTTTGTTTGTCTCGCTGTCAGATGTAGCAGTTGGTTGAGCTGCTACACCTTCTTGCACTATACCATCAACACTGGAATGCAACTAATTTCATCTTCAATGTTTTTAGATGGTTTATTAATATACTGTTTCTGGTAAAGGTGGGACTTTTGGTGCGACTTTGACAAACTGCATCCTTGTCCGGAGGAAAGGGATCATCATCGTTTATTGCACACGCTACAGCCACCATGGCTGCAGTCAGTTTTTGGCCTGCCACTTTACTTGTACTTCCCAGCAGTGCTCCTAATCCTTTCACCCTCCCTGAACCCTTGTACGTTTGCTGGACATTACTCAACTACTGTGTGTGTGTGTGTGTGTGTTTTTACTGTAAAGTACATAATAGAACTGATTGAGTGTGATATCTTGCCTTGGATCTCTACAAAAATCTCTTCTAGTATCCATCTGCCTCAGTCACAGCTCATGTCAGGGTCACTGTCAACAAAAACCTAAAAAAGCACACTACTGTTCAATTATTCCCCAAAGTTCCCTAGGACAGAGATAACAGCCAGAAAAGGAAGAAATTGAGATAACAATTGCTTGTTGTGTCTACATGGTCACATACATTTTGGGGTTATTCTGGGTAAACCTCCTTTGCTCCCTTCTCACACCTCCAGACTCCCCTAGCACAGAAGTAACAGCCACACTAGGAAGGAACTTGGATCAGGGCTGCCTGTGTCTTCCCAGCCAGTCTGTCAAGGTTTGGCTGAGCTGTTCTAACTCTGCCGATTGATTCTACTGTCTGAGCTAATCTATTGCTCTGCTAGCCTTTACTGCTGCCTTCTCTCTCCAGGATCAGGCTGAATCAGCTGACCTCTCTGTGTTGCTCATCTGACTGTTATTAGCCAACCCTCCTGGGTATTTGAAGCAGCTTGGCTCACTTTCTGATTGCCCTTGTGTCTGATTCTGGCTGCAACTCATTATCCTGAGTTACTGATTATCTGTGCATGACCTGGCTACCTCTGACATCCCTTCTAGTTCCTGACTCCTGGCCTTGTTCCTGACATCTCTGATCTCCATATTCCTGACCCAGACTTGGCTGAGTACCTGTCTTGGTTCCTGACCCCGGCTTGTCTTTCGCTTTACGCTTCTGGATCATGATTTTGCTTTGTTTGCTTTTGTTATTTTGATAAAGGTGTTTTGCACTTTATACTTTCCTGTCTGTCTGGTTCCTGGTCCCTAACACAGTCACACAGAATTTTGGGGTATTTGAAGTAATTCTCCTTTGCTCCCTTCTCACAATCCAGATTCCCCTGACACAGAGATAACAGCCAGTTCAGGAAGGAACTTGGATTGCAGCTGCTTGTTGCGTTTATTTCATCACATAAAATTTTGAGGTATTTGGGGTAAACCTCCTTTGTTCCCTTCTCACGCCCCAGACTCCCCTAACATAGAAATAACAGCCAGATCAGGAAGCAACTTGGAACACGGCTCCCTGTGTATGACACTTGACACCACTTTTATACTGTGCCTGCAGGAAAAGAAGGAAAACATGGCACTTGGTGGGGAGAAATTCAGTCTTCCCATTGATTTCAATGCAATTAGCTAGGTGAAAAAAAAGGCACTTTTCACTCTTGGCGAAAAGTGCAATGTTTCTCTTTTGAGGCGAAATATTCTACCCATCCCTACTCCCACCTAGGTAAGTGCTTCTGTCAAACATATCAAGAGCCACTCATTCCTATAGATATACTTCCCTAATATTATCCAGTGATGTTTATTGCTTCTCAGTAGTAATTGCTGTTGTGTAATATCCCACAGCAGGTGTGCCTAGTTACGGCTGGGATGGGGGGGGCCAAGACTTGGGTCTCATGCTTAACCCTTTGAGTGCCGGAGGGGTACGCAATGCATTGTGTACCCCTCTGGCACTAAAAGGGTTAAAACCACAGGTCTTTATGCCAGCCTGGGGCATGTAATGGCAGTAATCTCCCAACAAATTATGGCTGTACAGTGCACTAATAGGACCTTATACAGAAAGTAATTTGGGGCAAGCCAACTGTACCATGGGGGGGATAAAAATTCTCTAAATTCCCATTGTTTTAAATGGGCTTTTAAACCCAAAAGCAATGTGTTGGAAACCTCTGTAGAAGCTCCATTTAAAGGGATAGTAATACTTCATTTTAACTTTATTTTATTTTGTAGGCATTAAAAAAACATGAAGAATGATATAAGTCTTATCTCTGAAACCTTTATGGTTTAAGAGATATTCACAAACAAAGTTTCCCCCCCCTGTTCAACCAGATAAGAAGGGAGATGCCCAGATAGACTGCAGAGAGGGACAATCTTCAATTAAGATAATGGAAAAAGCTGAAAACCTTGTCAAGGGGGGAAGGGCTTTCATTGTTTTCATACAAAGAAAATTGTCCCCTTCTGTTATCTGTACTGTCATACAACCAGACTCACATCTGAGAAGAGATGGCTTACACTAGGTAAAAGGGGCGGGGAGGGGAACTTTGCTTGTGAATATCTCATAAACCATAAAGGTTTGAGAGATAAGACTTATATCATTCTTCATGTTTTTTTAATGCCTACAAAATAAAATAAAGTTAAAACGAAGTGTTACTATCCCTTTAAGGCATTTTGATTTCACGTATGGTGCAATTGGTTTGACCAGAAATGCTGCATTTTACATAAGGCCTGACATTTAGCAATGAGGTAGACATTTAACGTGGAGTATGTACATTTATATAGCAGAGCTTAATGTCACTTAATAAGCCAGCTATGGATTGCATGTGATAGTTTAAAAAGCAATTAATTAGATACCTCTCTGGTACTCAAAGGGTAAACTATAATTTTGTACATGCCTGTCTTTAACATCATTCCATTCTTTTGTAGTATGCAGCACTCAGTTTGTCATTCCTTTCTCATTTTTGAACACCCCTACTCTAAGGGTTAATATTACACAGAACTGAGTCTCACCTCATTTTTAACCCTTTGAGTGCCAGAGGGGTATATTAGGGTGACCAGACCTCACCTTTAACCGGGGACAGATATGAAAAATGCATACTGCAGGGCTGCTTTGATTTCCATGCAGTCCTGAAATATGCCTATTTTCTATGTGTCCCCAGTTAAAGGTGAGGTCTGGTCAGCCTGTTGCATACCCCTTTGGCACTCAATGGGTTAAAGATCCCAGGTATGTCCAGAATATAACACTGAGAGCTTATTCTGACTGGAAGACTGCCAGAAGACTTCTGGTTGCATTAACCCTTTGAGCTCCAGAGAGATGTGCGACTCACTGTGTTAGATACCTCTGTGGCACTCAAAGGGATAAACATAGCTGTCATGAACAGATCTGAAGAACTTTACATGCCACGTCTAGCCTAAGCAATTTATATTTATTGGTTCAGAAGTGTAAAAATATTTGGTGGTAAAATGAACCCAGCGGATGTTTTTGCTGGCACCAGCTTATTAATGGCAACTGTGCTGCTTATTGTGAAATAATAACAGCTGAGCATTTGGCTATTTGACTTTCTTTAACAGTGACAAAGAGGCAGCAAGTACTCCACGATTAATTAGATTATGTTGGCTTTCCACTTCCCACCCAGATCAGCTGGTCCTTTCTTTATTCACTTATCATCCTAAAGGGTGAAGAGATGAAAGCCTGCAAATTAATTACACTGGGGGCCAATGTCTTAACCCTTTAGGAGCCCAATGCATTGCTGAGCATTCAAAGGGTTAGATAAAATGCTCCAGTTCTGCAGCAAACCTACCGATCCATTTGGAACAAATTAAAATCCCCATTTATTTCCAAGGAGCTTTTAAAACGGAACTTTTAGTTACTAATAAGTCGCCCTTCAATTATTAAACATATGGCAACTAGCATCTGAATACATGTATTACATTTGTAAAGTGCCACATTCTAAAGAAATCTTTCATGTTAGGAGACTGACGGGCAGGTTAGTGCAGTCTGCGTGTCTGTGCCATCAGTACTTCTGGTTACCATGTGGCACGCTGCAAGGCTTCTTACAGGAGACTCAGAAAGGCAGTGCAGACAAGATGTCTTCGCTGATGTCTGGCTTCCGTAGGGTGACCAGACCTCACCTTTAACCGGGGACGTTTAGGAAAAATGCATACTGCAGGGCTGGTTTGATTTCAGTGAAGTACTGAAATATGACTATTTCCTATGTGACCCCGGTTAAAGGTGAGATCTGGTCAGCCTAGGCTTCCGGTCTCCTAGGATGAAAGATTTCTTTAGAATGCAGCACTTTACAGAGGTAATACATGTATTAGGATGCTAGTCACCATCCTATATAACAGGCTGACCAGATCTCACCTTTAACCGGGGATACATAGAAAATAGGCATATTTCAGGACTGCACTGAAATCAAAGCAGCCCTGCAGTATGCATTTTTCATATCTGTCCCTGGTTTTAGGGTGAGGTCTGGTCACCCTACTATATAATAATTTGCTAAGATGTTTGTCAGAAGCTGCCATGCGCAGTAGAGACTACCAGAACGCACAGAATGCTGTGCTTTCGGGTAGTCTCTACAGTGCATGACTGCATCGGCAGCAGGACGCAGAGCAGGACCAGCCTCTTAACCCTTTGAGTGCCAGAGGGGTACTCAACACATTGCAAAGCAATGTGTTG
This sequence comes from Rhinophrynus dorsalis, assembly GCA_037306005.1. Taxonomy (NCBI): domain Eukaryota; kingdom Metazoa; phylum Chordata; class Amphibia; order Anura; family Rhinophrynidae; genus Rhinophrynus; species Rhinophrynus dorsalis. The sequence continues at coordinate 247,770,362 of CM074718.1, read as the reverse complement.
CGTACCCCTCTGGCACTCAAAGGGTTAACATCAGCCGGACCTCCTTGGCCCATGTACACGGGCTTTTACACTAATATGTTTAATAATTGAAGGGTGACTTATTAGTGACTGAAAGTTCCGCTTTAATCGCTTTAATGGTGTGGAGGTCCCCAAAGCTTTGCTTTGAAATGCATTGGAGGCATCTCTAGCATACAAGGGGTTAAATGCCCGTCTAAGTCAATTGGACATTTGGGAATTTTTATTGGTTCTCTATTTTGGTTTGCTCCAGAATTGCTCTACTTTTCTTTAGTACATCTGCCTCAGTAGTAAATGAAATGTTAACCCTTTGAGAAACTAAGGAGTGCTCAATGCATTGCTTCACAATTGCACAGCCCGCTGGTCCTCATAGGGTTAATATTTTTTTTTTCTTACTCCCCACACACAATAAAATTGAATTCGTTCACAGGAACCAACCATTAACTCACTGAGTATTCAAGGGGAGTGAAACACACTCAAAGGAGTTAAATCGACCAAAGCTATTTATAAGTAAACTAACTAGTTACAAAGTCTCAAACAACATACTCAAATGGCTATTTAGATACAGTTATGTTTTAGATACGTCCTAATGTTTTGTGTCTTTAGAGCAAACTAGTCATTAAAATAAAAGCAGCTCCAAATAATCTTCATAGTATTTGGGCCATGGAGAGTGTTATTTCAATACTGTCAGAGTTGTAGCTCAAGAGTAATTGAATGATAAAGTATCCCCCTCCCGTCCCTTTTACTGATGTAACACTGATCACCTCAGAACAGAAAGGTGGTGTCTGTTCTGGTCAAGACTGTCCCCTTGCTGTGACCTATCTGGTCAAGTGACCAGATTCCACATCTGAGGGGAGGTAGCTTACACTAGGTAAAAGGGGCGGGAGGGGGAAACGTTATCATTCAATGACTCTTGAACTATAACTCTGACAGTACTGAATTAACACCCTCTATATCCCAAATACTATGAAGGTTAATTGGAGCTGCTTTTATTTTGAAACATTACTATCCCTTTAAATGTAAAACATCCATACTTTTGATATTATAAAATAAGAACTAGAAATCAACTTACAAAATGAAAGAATCCTGTTTTCTTTGTATTACAACCCTGATGCAAATTTTTATCAAGAACTATAAAAGATGGAGGCTTTCAATGTTGTGATTGTGTGTAGACTGGCTGCCAGGAGGGGCAGAATTCTGGGAAAGGTATGGTTCAATTTTTGCTTAACATGCAGAATGTTTGCTGAAATTCTATTGGCTAGCTAGCTGGCTGGAATTGTCAGCAGTTCCCCTACTGTCTGAATCAGATCTCCCAGGGTGGTGTGTTGGTGATAGATTTGTAGTTCATCTCTCCACAGCTGAGCAGGGAGAATTTCAGGGTTGTTGATGGTTCTAAGCTCCAGTGATGGATATAAGAACCTAGGTCAATACCACATGTTGTCGTTAATTGTATGTAATATCAGGGGTGGACACAGGTCTTGGCGATGCTGACACCTCTTTGTTCCTATTTCTTTAAGAAATTAGTTGTGTTTAAAATCATAGTAATGTCTCACAAAAACAGCAGCTTCAATTAATCTTCATAGTATTTGAGCCATGGAGAGTGTTATTTCATTATTGTGAGCGTTGTAGTTCAAGAGTAATTGAATGATAAAGTATCCCCCTCCCGTCCCTTTTACCTAGTGTAACCCCCCACTCCTCAGATGTGGAATCCAGTCCATAGACCAGACAGCTCACAGCAAGGGTCATATCCTTACTGTGAGAACAATGAAAACTCTGCCCCATTGACAGGTTTTTCAGCTTTAGCCCTCTCTGCAATCTACCTGGACACTCCCTGCTGCTCTAAGCTGAGCAGTGTTACACCAGTAAAAGGGATGGGAGGGGGATACTTTATCATTCAATTACTCTTGAACTACAACTCTGACAGAATTGAAATAACACTCTCCAAGGCCCAAATACTATGATGATTAATTAGAGCTGCTTTTATTATGAAACAGTATTATCCCTTTAAACACATCACCTCATTCCTGGTTGTTTACTGTCCTAAGCAACAAACCCACTAGAGTTTACCTTAGTCTGATTACAGAATTCCACCACAGTGAGTAGTAAACAAGGGTGGGCTGGACACAGCTACATCTCAACTCCATTCTAGTTGTCTTTATGGAAAATCCATAAAGGTAAGTAATAAGGAATGAAATTACAATAGTGGTCCAGTACAGGTAGAATGGATGTGCACTTGAAATTATTGAATATATATTGCTCTAGGTGCAATGGCTCCACTTGTTCGCCTAGATTTATTTTCTGTGTTAAAGCACATACATTCTTAGCCCTTGTATGCAAGCATGGTCTTCAATAGTCACATAGTAAATGATAATTTATGTTGAAAAAAGAGACACATCCATGAAGTTCGACCTTGTCCACAAAATAACCATGAAAGCGAGAATTATATAAGCATTCTTGATTTCTAACTTGATTCTGTTTATCATAGTTTTCTGTTACTATTAATACTATTAATTCACAGTATATCCCTCTATGTTCACTTCTACAAGAAATACAGCTAAACATCAATTAAAAGTATCAGCCATCACCACACTGTATTGGCCATTACCACATGCTTGGGCAAGGAATTCCACAATTCCCTTCCTCTGTTTCATGTTGAAACCTCCTTTCCTCTAATATGAAGGAGTGACCCCCTAGTTATTTGATAAAGCTTTGGAAGGGAAAGCTCACCAGAGAGATCCTTGTATTGACCTCACACATACAGTTTAACAAGATGTCCTCTTAGTCATCTTTTGTTATCTAGATGTTCCTCATACTTCATGTCCTCCGTTCCCTTAATTAACGTTGTTGCTTTTTGCTATACTCTCTCCAGTTCTAGAATATAATTTTTCAGAACTGGTGCCCAAAACTGCACTGCATACTCAAGGTGAGGTCTTACCAACGATTTGGACAGTGGCAAAATTATATTATCCCCTCTTGCTTCAATGCTGCTTTTTATGGACAGGACATTGTTTGCTTTTGCTACTGCTGTTTGACACTGGTCACTGTTTCCAGATTTGTAGTTTACAAAGACTCCCAGGTCTTTCTCTAGAAATGAGTGTCCTAAAATGATTCCATTAAGGTCATAAGTACTACTGGGATTTTTTTCCTCCCAAATGCATAACTTTACACTTTCCTACATTAAACTTCATATTCCATTTGCTTGTCAATTCTGCCATTTTATATAACTTGTGAAACATTTCTGTGGAAACAATGCACTGCATAGTTCCTTAGTATCTAAAGGTGATATGGGCAAACAGGAGACCCGTCAGCTGCTACCATAATACAACTTTAATTGAGAATAATTAGAGTTGTAGTGTGGCAGCATCTGGAGGTCCTCACATTGCCCACCCCTGATCTAATGGGTTAAACGAATAAAAGGGAAAAGCAGAGATTCTATCTTTATAGCATTTGAATGGCCTTTTTGGGTTATATAAACAATACAACTTTAACTCCTTAAGGACCAGCTGCACGGCCGGCACATAAGGACCACAGGTCATCTTTTTTCTTTATGGAAATGGAATTAGGGGTCCCTGAATGGTGTGCAGCCACACAGGGACCCCTGAATACCATGACGTACATATACGTCATGGGTCCCTAATGTAAGTATATGTACATCATGGGTCCTAAAGGGGATAATATTGGTGAGTAATAGCTTCACATATTCTTGCCTTTGTTACCCATTAGCCTCAGCAAATCAGTGTGACCATGTAATTTGAGTCAGCTGACCTCTTCTTAACACTTTAGCGTCAGGTAACGGTCCTCGTACATCATGGAAATCTGAGATAGCAGCACGCCTGTGCACCGCTCTGCCATCCCAGAATTCATTGCAGCATAAAAGTACTGCAGTCCTTAACGGCCGCCCTCCTCTGGATTGGGTGGTCATTAAGGGGTTAATGTATCCAACCCTACAGAATGAGGCAAGTCAAATAATTAGTGTTTACTGGCTATTATGTACCTTCTAACAGGTGCTGTACTTTTGAATCTGTCTAACTGCAGACGAATTCCAAAACACAAAGCCACAGGTGGAAGTTAATTAATCCAAGGTTTCTGGTAGTCAGTGCAGAGCCAAAGTGTAGATAATCTAAATAGAGTGACAAGGCCAGTAATTATTATGGGACAGTTATTGCCTTAAGTAAAATGCATTGAAGGCAATACTTGAAAATGAAAAGCTATTTTGTTGTTCCTCTCTTCTCTTTATTTAATCTTCTCCTGCAGGGCCTCTTCCCCTACTGCTTCCTGTCTCATATTACAAGATCTTATTCATAGCTTCCAGCATTTTTTGTTTTCTTTTCCACAAGTAAACTAAATTTGTTAGTGGAAGGTGCTGATCCCATCTCTTCTCCCAAAAGCCGTCTTTTGCCTGCCATCTGACGTCAGTGGAATTATGGTCTGACACTGCCCTTTACTAAAACTGACAGCCTTATCATCAACAAAGGTGAAACAACACCTGTAGCACGCTAATATATTCCTTTTTGTTATCTTAAGGCCAAACCTCTATCGCTGTGCCCCAAATCTAAATATGATATTCACATCAATATCTTTTTCATCATTATAGAATCAGTGACTGGCCAAGAAATCCTGAACGCACTTGTTTAAATTAAAAAAAAAAAAAAAAAAAAAAAAAAAATATATATATATATATAGTAACTGCCATGCTATTCGTTTGGTATAAACCACAATATTTCTTGAAGTTCATTTTACTTAATTCAGTATAAATATTATGCTTTTTCATTATTGCCATTAGACAGTACAAATGTATTTTCATATTCATCAAGCTCTACTCCTTAAATAAAAATATGTAGCAAATGAAAGCCTAATTAGGCAATGTTCTTGCAGAAGATTTAAATGCTTTTGACCTACCACAGTGTTCTGATCACTTATGTTACTATATGTGTTTGCCTGTATATACCACACAACTCCTACTGAGGTCCTTGTAGGAAGCCTTCAGTGGATAGAGTTTGAGGTTCTGATTCTGAAGTCCTGCAACGAAGGATCAGGTCTGTCTTCATAGACATGATATTCAGTACTAACTAAAGTTGGATTCTGGAGATCCAATATTTGGGATGGGCAAAATTTTTCACCTCTGAAGATAAACAGGCACATCCTATAGAGCAGGACATTTTTCACAAAAAGTGCTGATTTTCTGCTTTTTCAAACCTTGTTCACTGCGTTTAAATGAATGGTAAGACTGAATCCCCCCAATACACACACACAAACATGTGGCAAGTTTCTCTTCTATTCCCTGTCTGGATAATATAAAAGGGGTGTCAGGTTCCAGAAGCATGTCATTCTTTGTGAGAGGTAAAGAAAGCAGCACAATTTTTGAGCTAGTTAGGAAGTGAACTTAAAATATAGTTTATAAAGTGGGCAGGCAATTTGTTCTCTGTGTTAGAGGATTCTGGGGGAGTGTGAAGGGAGAAAGGAGATTTACCCAAAATAACCCAGCATATTGGGTGACTGAGGCAGGCAGTTGTGATCCAAGTTCCTTCCTAAGCTGGCTGTTATCCATGTTAGGGAGTCGGGGGCTGTATAAAGGGAGAAAAGGGATTTACCTCAAACACCACAAACTCTTGTGTGACTGAGAAGACAAAGGCATCTGTGATCCAAGTTCCTTTCCAGGGGCAGACTGACCATTCGGGCAATCGGTCACGGACCGAGGGCCAGCGACCGAGGGGGGCCCGTCGCTGCTACCACCAATGATAATGTGCCACACTGTCAGCCGTCTGCTTCCCTGCCTTAGGGGCCTGTCAGCATCTATTTAAATCAGCTGTCGGCCTCCACAACATGCTCACTGAGGCCTTAGTGTACGCTGCCTGATTGATCCCTGACCATTCCCATCCAATGCATCCATCACGTGGCAAGATCGATCATCCTCCACATGATCATCCACACCACAACGCTTGATGCCAGTACAGAGCCACTCAGCAGCTGCCAGACACTCACGACTGCTGTGAGTCTTGCTGGCAACAAGCGCTTCTCTCCCAGCTTTGCCTCTTTCTCTTCTCTGCGCATGGTGTATGCAGCATGAGCAGTTATGTCATCATGGCGCACAGGGGTGCGACATGATGTGGTGGGGAGAGAGTGGGACTCAGAACCAGCCCGCCACAGGGGACCTTACCGGATGTTACATGGCCAACTAGCCAGCTAAAGAGGACAAGCGGCTGGATTAGGAGTCAGACTACTGGGGAATGAATCAGAGCAGCAGCAGTGACAGTGACACTGAGTGATAGACAGCAGAGGAAGACCCACCACCATGTAGTGCGCATATACAGGTAAGCCAGTCCTGGATGGCCTGGAGGATGGTACTTGATGGCTTGGTGGAGTACTAGATGGCTTGTGGGAATACTGGATGGCCTGGGGCTACTGGATGGCTTGTGGGGCTATTGGATGGCCTGGTGGGGTACTGAATGGCTTGTGGGGCTACTGGATGGCTTGTGGGGGTACTGAATGGCTTGTGGGGCAAGTGGATGGCTTGTGGGGAAACTGGATGGCTTGGTGCGGTACTGGAGTGTGTGTGGGGGGAGGGGGTGTGTGCGGGGGCTGAGGATGTAGTGGGGGGGTGAGGATTAGTGGGAGGTGGAGTTTATGATGCCATGGGGTGGGGCTTATGATGTCATGGAGAAGGGCCAATGTCATTGGGCAGGGGGCCCAGACTTTTTTTTGACCAGGGACCCTGGGTCCTGTCAGTCCGCCCCTGTTCCTTTCTGCTGTCTGCTCTCTGTGTTAGGGAGTCTGGGGTGTTTGAAGTATGCAAAGAAGATTTACCATAAATACCCCAAAATCTTGTGTGACATCAATTGTGATCCAAGTTCCTTCCTCAGCTGGTTAAGCAAACACTGGAAAAATTCCACTAAGGGGAAAAGTAAAAAGAAATTGATTCAGACTTCAAAAAGCCTAGAGAAACATAAAAGTAGTAGGGAAGAAGCAGGCGATGATAAGTCTAATTAAAGATGATGATGTTGATCTAGAATATATCCCTCCAGAATCCATCTCTTCTTCAGATAATTAGAGAGATTATGACATGGCCAGAAAATTATCTGAAAGGAAAAGGCTCAAACTTCCACCACTTAAAAGGAACACCGTGCCTGTTTATAAACTGTTTGACTGCCTGACTCTGCAAAAAATGCAGAATCATCCTGTCAGACATCATTTGCATTGTCACCGCTTCCAAGTCAAACCCCACTCAGCCACACACACTAGTGTGTATCCAGCGGAAACACAGGTTATCAGTATCCACAACTCTAGCTATGATGAGTGCCTCTGCTGCTGTTGGAAGTGCAGCACTTTGACACCTAGTAGTACGAGTGCAACAACTAACCCCAGTAACTGTAGTAGCCCCTCAGGCACCCTCAGTCTATGAAGTTCACAGTATGGAGATTCTTCACTCACAATCTAAAAGCTAAACATGTTGCTATCTGTTGCTGTGTAAGGAGCATTGGGAAAGCAGGCTTGCACCTAGGCACCTCCTCATTGAGATCCCACCTGCACCACTATCACAGGTCTGACTGGAAGACAAACCATCAACATCTCAGAGGTGCCACAACTAGCAGCAGCAGAAGCACTCCTAAAAGTTCCTGGGGCTCTGGTGTACATAATAGAAGTGATGTTGAAGTGTCAGAGAGTGTGCTAAGATTTTGTTCATTTAAAATAATACCTATGGTTCCTGCTGCAGAGGAGTATGACTCTGAGTTTATTGTAGGAGATGACAAGAGTTGAAGAGTGCCCACATATGACACCGCTGCAACTCCCACCACCTCCACAAATCAGGTTGTTAAATCAATGAAGTCACACAGTTCTTCACTTGTCGATGGGATTTGCTCCCAGAGTATGGGTTGGTAATGGATTCACACAAACACAGTGTAGCTCCTAGAAATGGTCACACTGCATGTGTCATGGTTACAGAATACTTACAGGATAGCTATGCTTTAGGTAGAAATGAAGACTCATCAAACAAAACAGTGTGTGTTAAACAACATTGACAACCTATTGCTGTGGAAAACCTTAGTTGTCCTTCAGCAAGTGTGCAGCCTGAGTGATTTTTCAGTAAAGTTAGATTTATTGTAAGTGAAAGTAGGACACCGCTATGAAGCAGCAGTGTTGGGAGACTTACATTTCTAAAAATGAACCAACATCTAATACCACCTGAGCATCAGGTAGCAGAAGTGGGCAAAAACACACATGGCAGGGAATCCCATGGCATATGTAAGATTAACAGCAGTGTTGAGGATGAGGAGAAGGAATTTAAAGGGTTGCTACAATCTACTATTTTCAGGACCACTTCTATGACCACTGATTAATATTTGACAATAATCCGAGAATAATGCAAGCTTAAATTAGACTCAAAGATGATAATGCAAATAATTTCTATAGCTTTCAGCTCTGTGAATCCTGATTATATATACATTAATCATACCAAACCAGTCCCCAACACCATACACATCTTCCACATTCAGTGTAACATGTAACCTTATTTTTTTAATCATCTTTTTAAAAATAATAGTTAGCAATCAGAGCAGCAAGCCTACAGATAGAAAAAGCCTGGAAAATATTTGTTATGCGGGCTTACAGAAAGCTAAATTTTCAAAATATTACAGCAAGACTAGGCTTGGAAAAAAAATTTGATTGCAGGTTTCAAACAAAGCTAGCCCTGAAAAAAGTATTTGCAGGCCTCAGGCTTGCCAAAAACAAGCCCTGACAAAAATGTATTTGTAGGATTCAATCTGGTAAAAAAAAGAGTAAGCCCTGAGAAAAAAATTTTTAGGCCTCAGGCTTGCAAAAAACAAGCCCTGAAAAATTGTATGCTCTGCTGGTTTAGCGCCAGCTGTACTACACGGTTCCGGCAAATGCCACTTTTGACATAGCACTTGTTGCTTCTGTAATTGCCACTACTGAGTTGTCTAAGCAGCAGGAGGATTGGGCTGATGCATGGGACTGGGATCATCAGTACTGATATAAGACAGGTGGTACAATGATGCTTCTACTTGTCATTAACCCTAGTGTTGCTGAGTCAATAGCAGCACCACAACAAGCACCTACTTCAGGTGCATCTAGATAGAAGAATTTGGCCAATTATGCTTCTTTTATGGCACCTCCTCTAAAATCACGCCCAGGAAGGAATGTGCCTTTCATGAGCAACTGCAATGAGCACAGTGTGTGCAAGTAAACATTGTTAAATTTGGGAAGAACTTGGAAATATCACAACCATTGACACATTTTCTCTCATATTAAGCAACAGGCCCAACTGCAGCCAACACCTTGATGCTTAGGTCAGCATTGTAAAACCATCCCCCAAGAAATCAAGTACTGCTGTCATTATGACCTTTGTCCATTCCACTAAGGACACATGATGTCAAGAAAAAAGACTTAATAAAAATAATGAATCCTCCCTGCCACCAGTTTAGCATATTCAGTGGGATGGAATGTCAGCAGATGTTCACTGATACCCTGCATTTTATTGCTCTCCACCACATTGTCATGTGTGGTCAGTGCATCATACAATGTGTAATGAGTGGACACAAACTGCAAGATCCTCTCATATACAGACCACAGCTGGAGGGGATGTAACAGAGGCAAAGGTGGTAAGCCAAAGGAGGAGGAAGAGGGTGCCAGGACTGGGACAGTGGGTTCATTTTCCCGCACACAGACCCTAGCACATAAAGACAATGACAATGCAGGTGTTACGCTCATCATCATACTTCCAGGCAGAGATTCTCTTGTCTTCCTCTGAGATTATTGCCCCCATTCTTTGTGCCCTTGGCAAGGGATAGGGGCACAGTGACAGTGGATTTTGATTGCTTATTTTGGGGATTTGGCTTTCACATGCTTAAGATAAACATCATGGTGTCTATGTTGCATGAGCTTTATGAGGGCAGATGTGCCAAGGTGTGTCCCCTCCTTTCCCCTTTTTACTACCTTATCACACATAATGCACAGTGCAATCATTGATGACCAGGAGCATTAGTGGCAAGTTGAGCCTGTCCTAGTGCCATATCACTACTTGAAGAACCCAGTCCCATGGTGGTCATTGTGGTCTGTGGCAAACTAACCTGCTCAACATCATCCTGCTGTTGTGACAGATAAACCTTCACCTTTGACATCTTTGCATCTCCTTCTACAATTCCTTACCATGATCCTCCAAAAATGCTCTCATACTCTCCTCCACACCATCTTCTCCATCACCACCACCCTCACTCTCATCACAATCACTACCAGTCTCCTGCTGCTCTAGGGGACTGGATGGGGATCACAAGTGTGACAGAAGGTCCCCTGCTGTCACACTTGCCATGTCTTCAGAAGAAGACACACTGTCAGTGGTGGCAGCAGGCACAGGCAGCTGATGTGTGCTGCTCATACTGGTATCCAGTTCTGCCATTTTCAATATAGTTCCCCACATCCCAAGAGACAATGTTGGTGGACTGGGGTACATGTGTCAGGGGAATGTGTGCTCCCTTTTTCCACTGGTGCTGCTGAATTACTATTCCACCTCTTTATCAGTAGCAGTATGTGCAGCAGAGTCTGCACACATTCTGCTGGTTATAGTGCTAGCCATTCCAGCACTCCAACCAACTTTATTTTTAATTTCACTTTTAATTTTATTCTCCCTCTCTGCTTGACTCCATTCACTTTCTCTCCTAAACTACACCATGCTGCATGGCAGGAAATTTGGTGTTTTGATAGTATGGAAGTTTCACTACCATTCGAAACCATATGTGGGAAACAAAACCTTTCTCAAAGGAAATTCTGTGGTGTTAGTGACATAGCGGAAAAGCTTTGGGTTTCTCTAAGGGTAGAAATTCCAGTGTGAAAATCATGTTGTTTTTTTTTTTTTTTTGTGAAAATTCCTGTGGGAGCAAAATGGGAATTTTAGTTCACCTCTATTCAGTACATACAGAATTGGTTCATGATGGCTTTAAAAACCCCCATCCACCCCCCCACCCCTGTGACTAGCTTACAGGAAAACACACATGACAACTCTCAAAAACGTGAAGAGCCAATCCATAAAGAATTAATTTACACAATAGGATTTTCTGCTCAGATTAAGGTAAATTGGGTTTATTGATTGAAAGTGTTAGTATTCATTTAAACATTATTAATTGCAACATAGCCTCTAGAGAACACTGATAAAACAAGTCTCAGTAGAGACATTATTTGTAGGCTCTACTGTATTGTGTCCCACTGCTGAGAACTACTGTATTCAAATTAGAACTAATGGCTGGATTAAATTGCAGATGATAAATGTCATCACTGGTTTTATTTCACAGCTTCCTGAGAAAGTATGTGGTTGAAATTGTAGGTAAAACTAGCAACAGATTATCACCTGCAATGGAATCCGGCTCTAGAATAGCCCAGATATTTAATACTGAAGTTGATTTTGCATAGATACCATAATAGACACATAGAAATAAACTGGCAGATACTCAGAAAGGTTGATAGTAAAAATAAAGGACTGAGGATTGGTATCCCTATAAGGTAATTAACTTTCTAAAAGTATGTTAGGAACTGACAAAATAAATTGTGTTGATCCAGTGCTAGGCTGCTGTCAGTTAAAAAGATGACAAGCACATAATTATCTTGAGAGTAGAATATATTTTTATACTGCAGTGCTCACAGTAGTTATGAAATAGGAAAGCTAGTACAAAGCAAGATCAGCTCCTGTCTGAATTTCAACAAACTTAACATAAAACAATATAATCTTAAAGGGATAGTAAAGTCCCCCAAAAAAGTATGTTCTAAATGGTAGCTGCACTAAAAAAACATTTAATGTGCTTAATCCTTTCTCTCAAACATTTATGATTTGAGAGATGTAATAAAATAAAGACCTCCGCTCCCTCCCCTTTCTCATGCGTCCGCTGTACAGTGGACGTCATGAGATCCTGCTTCCGGGACCAGACGGAGGCTCTTCAGGAGCGCTGTCATCTAGATATCTAACTATAATTACTTCATCTGAATGGTCTACAACGTGTGCTTGCAAGCCAGGCACATGTTGTAGACCATACCGATAAAGTAATTATAGTTAGATATCCCGATGACAGCGCTTCTGAAGAGCCGCCTACAGTCGGGTGACTGGATTCTGCTTCTGACAGCTTTACAGCTCGTCAGGCAGAAAGGGAAGGGAACGGAGGACTTTATTTTCTTATTTCTCTCAAACCATAACGGTTTGAGAGAAAGGATTAAGAGAATTGAGTGTATTTTTTAGTGCAGCTACCATTTAGAACATACTTTTTTGGGGACTTTACTATCCCTTTAACTAAATTGCTAAAAGGGTCTTGTACACTGGGACCCAAAGACATCATCCGGGGTATTATTTACCACTGATTCCGCATGTAAAATTTAGTGACAGTAAAAGTAGTAGAAACATATTTACTCCTAACGCATTTCAGCTGCAATAGCTCTCATAGCATGAAAACAAAAAAACTACAATAAGAATGGTCATAATAAAATGTATTTTAATAAGCATTTGGGATGTGTATATTATATACATATAGTATGAGATTTGCAATATATATCTTTATGTTTTCACTTTTTATCTATATGTCTTATATATGTGTCCAGTTCATCAAATCCTTTTGTTATCCAAACCTTGTTAATTTGGCTCAACGCAGATCTGCCATTAGAAATGTCTTAAAGAACTGGCAGTCACCACACATTTTGTTGAACTGAACCACAGTTTATCATTACTTCAATACATTTTCACTGACCAAGTTCTACCACTGAACAGATGTGGTAACAGGAAACAAAAACTGTTACAACTGAATCCGAATGGATGATTGTCTCCATTTTTATTACACTGTTTCATTTCATTGTTGTATTGTTGATGGGAGGATACTGAAGATCAGTTTATTATATATTGACTGTTTTAATGATTTCCTTTCCTCTGCAGTTTCACAACACCATCAAAGTAGCTCTTTTCCATAAATGGTGATGACTACATATCCAGTCACCCAGGGGTGGATTGTAGGGGAATACCAGTCCGGGCATTTTATTTTTTTTTTAAAGCAGCCCACTAGCTGCACCAAGTTCCTATCAACGCCCTCTTGTGGTCCCTGTGTGGCATGGGAGAGCAGGCGCCAGGATATTATGTCATATCCTGGCGCTCTGCATTAACCCTTTGAGTGCCAAGGAAAGCGAAGGGTGTCACAGAGAGTGCCTGTGGCAAAACAGACCTCTCCTTCAAAATACCGTGGGATGGTGAGGTGAGATCCTCTGATCTCCCCCACTGGCCCATGATCTGGTGGCCCACCAGGGGATGCCCGATCCCCCGATAGGACAATCCGCCCATGCAGTCACCCCCAGGAAGCAATATTCAAATTCTTGACAAGGACCAGAACATGTCTACAGTTTCATTAGTCACAGTCATAGTTTTCCACAGCCTGCAGGCATACAGTACACTGCCACCACCACCACTGTCTGCACAGCAGCTATAGTGTGGCTCTAATGGACTACAGTTATCGATTGATATTTATCCTGTGGATTCCTGAACACTCTACAACACAGCATGAAATCTGGTTTGCATTATTAACTTTTAAACCCCATACCCTGAGTTATTTTCATCTATTAGCACTACATAAGCCTGATAAGAGGGTTTGACTCCAGCACCAAGGCACTTTCAAATATATTCTGCTCTGTTACCTAAGAGACTTTGAGGAGTATTTCATAAGTTGAGCAGATATCAGTACACAGTACATTCTGTAACTTGCTGTTATATAGAGAACATGAATTGTTTAATTGGTCTGCACTAGAACTATCTAGCATTATTCTTTTTATTCAAGGTTTACCTTTGCATAATCTTACTGGCCCACAGATTTGCTTTTTAAGAACTCTTTTATGCACTCTCACTTTCACACTTCAACCTGGTCTCTATACATACCTTTGTTAGTTTTTTTCCTCTTTCATTTCTATTTTTTATCAACTTTTTCACATTTCTATGTTTTTAACAAACATGTTATTTCTACTCCTTACCTGTCAGTATATTCCCATTCTGTTCTATTTCTGATCCTTGTTCTTTACATCTCCCATCTTAACTGGTTTTAGGGTATTTAAGAAACACATTTCATTACTGTATATTGTCTTGATAAAGACTGCTATTAGTAGACAAAATGTTGACCTCAATAAATTAATATTTTTCATTTTCTCATATATATCTATATATAAAAATATAACTGGATTTGGTTCACTGTGCACCCCTCCCTGGGGATCACCTGTAGCCAGTGAATCACCATTGCGCAGTGATTTAGAGAGGCGTGGCCAGGGGGCAAAGCTGGAGAAAGAGTCACAGGGTGGCAATTTTGACAGGAGTGGCCAGGAGAGCAAAGGCCCAGTGGTCACTCCTACAAATTAAAATTGTATTTATTATATGGATATGCTATGGTGAGTTGGCTCTGTGAGCTTCCCTTCACTCTGTTTCTTGCACTTCTCCCTTGATCATTCTAGCAGTCTTTTCACCTAGCCTATTTAGTCATTTATGTAATGCACAATGATTATTGCACTATTACCTACTTTCTATTCTCACTCTTGGCTCCTATGTGCGGCCATCTTTGCTTTTGCTTTATTTAGCCCTATATTTTCTTCCAGTGTCCTTTTGATGAACTCATTGAACATTGAACTTGTACTTTTCTTCTTTTATGGTCTTGCACATTTCTACATATTCTTACAGTTTCTAATATTACTGTTTTGCTTCATTTCTTGTTGCTTTTTCATCATGGCAATTGTTTCTTTTGATATTTGGGTTGTTTTTCCTTGTTTTATAGTAGTTACAAGGGCATGGGCAGTGTCTATGATAATCTCAATGACTTTTTCATTGTGGGTTATAATGTCTGTGTCTGGAAGGTCTTTTATCACACTGAAGTGATTAAACAGTGCTAACTCAAAATTCTTATGATTTTTCAATAGCTGGCTAATGTCGATCTTCACATTTGCTGATTTGATTATTTTCTTTTTCATTCTTGCAGCAAATTTTTATTTTTGCTCTCACCACAAGAAGGTCACTTCCAATGTTAAAACAAAGTAATACTGAGCAGTCAGTGAATATTATATTATTATCGTGTCCATTTTCTCTGGGCCCTTTTCCTATAGAATTAAATCATGATGTACAAATTTTGTTCTGAAAATTTGAATAGTTGGTTGCCTCTGTCATCTCTTTTTCCAGTTCAGCGTGATACGATCGATTTTTCACTATTTTGGATCTTACCAATTCTTGCATGGAAATCGCCCATTATAAATCTGTAGAGGTAATAGTCCTGTTTGTAGAGGCATAATAAATTACCATAAAATTATTGTAGGGGCATAAAATTGAATACAAGTCTCACGTAAGACAATAATGTCCCAGTTGATGTTATTTAGTTATTGTACTTGTTCCTCAAAGTCTGAAACCATACTCGTATATCGAAATGTTAAGCGTTCTAGTGTCCAAGCCTCCGGGGACCATAATCTGCCACACAGGTCCAGTGTGGGTTGGCAGATTTTGGTTCGATTTAGTCAAGTGTCTTAGCTTTGATATGTACACCTTGGGTGATCTGCCAGCAGTATATACTCTCTGTGGCATATTTCTTGGCTTCACTAACACATGAAAACATACCCACCATGATAAGGCCTCGACCCAAGGTCTCATCATCTAATTGAGACCTACAGGTGACAGCATAAATAAATGGAAGATTCAAAATGATACTCAGTTTATTAACTACTGCAATCTGACAAAAGATGGGGATGGCTGAATAAATTTGATAGGAGTAATCTTCAAACCAGTGGGGTTTAGTTGTTATGGTTTAAGAAGTTTTGGGAAACACTGTGTGAAGTAAAACCATTCAAAATGTTCCTTCTATGTTGGCTGAATCTAGGTCTTACATTTTGTGTGATAAAGCAGTATTCCGCACTAAAAGCGTAAGAGAGAAGAGGGCTTATTTTTTATTGTACGCATAATTTTAATTTTAAAAGTGGTGTTCACACTTGTGTTTTAATACATTATTTATAAATATATTCGTGAAGAACAGTCACCTCATCCTTGATCCTGTACTATTGATATCCAGAACAGAGATGGGGGAATTTCTCTTTGTGCTTTTCGTGTCAGATTACTATTAGTTTTCCTTTCCTGCTAATTACACCTGTGAGTAATAATACCAATCTTTTGATACCATGTTTGGATTTACTGCTGTGCTACACTACTGGGCTCTTTCTGTTTTTTGGGGGTTTTTTAATATATATTATCTGCTGTCTGAGAGAACATGTTCTGGAGAGCACCCAGTCTATGAAATGCTCATAAACTGCATCTGGGACAATGTCAATATTCCCAAGAGTTTGAGAAGTAGTGACTAAGTGTGAGTGAAAAGCCTGTTGTGTTCCCGCAAAAAATCACCGTAAACCACGTGGTTGTCCGCTTTTTCACTGGAAAATCCGCCTTAAACATAGCCCTTAAAATCTTCACTGTTTTCATCTATTTACAAAATCTTTTTGCTATTTTTTTCAATGGCTACAAACTTTTCGCCCCTTTACTTACACTTACTTCAAAATTTTGCACCAAAAACTTGATGGTTCTAGTAAGTGAAACAACTCAAGCAGCTAGAGAGGGAGAGAGGGTGCCTTTTTGCAGTGATACATTTTGAAAAATTAAGGCAGCAGAGGCTTATAGTGTGTGCTATCACTGGAGGAGCTGGAAGGACCGTGATGCATCCAGTGAGTCTTAGGGGGAGGAAGAAGTGACCACCAGCATTGAAGGATCTGGAAGTCCTGTTTCTCCAGTTCCAATGATGCCCACTCCCCCAACACCATCTCTTGGGATCTGGAGGAAAATAGTGTCACAGGCATAGGAACAGGAACAAGTGAGAAGCAGTGTGAGCAGTACAGTTCAGCTACCTTTGCCTGCTGCTACTGCTGCCAGTGTGCCTTGTTGTGATACTCAGGAGGGAGGGGGAGGAGGAGATGATGGCAAGTGGAAGAGCAGGGGGATCCTAAGCCACACTTGCCACCCCAAGCAATCCCACCACTATTACGATGCAGCAGCTAGAGACTGGGAGTGAGGGAGGGGGTGATGGTGATGATGATTCTTAAGTTCATGTTGTTACTGTTACTGAAGCAGCTGGTGGGACTACCATAACTGTTGTTCATCCTACTGTGAGGCGAAAGGGGAAGTGAAGCCGAGCAGCCAGACTAGTGGTCAATGGAGCCCAAGACATCCCCCTGACCATGTGAGTCCCATTGCCCTGGCATTGTGCCCCTGCGACTTGATACTGAGGAAGGCAGAACTGGCTATCAGCAGTAATACCATGAGCACAGACCAGCTACCTGTGCCTGCTGCTAGTGCTGCCATTCTGCCTTCTTCACCTCTAGAGATAGCAAGTGAAACAGTAGGGGACCCACTGTCACATTTGTCATCATCATCAACCAGTGAGACTCTCATACAGCAGCAGCAAGGAGAGACTAGTGGTGGTGATGATGATGAGTGTGATGGTGGAGCAGATGGGTTGGAAGAGACATTATTGGCCTTTTTAGCCCAAAGCAAGACAGAATGGGAGACAGATATACAAATGGGATTAGCCATCACCACCACTAACAGCAGTAATGTGGCGTTTGCTGCTGCTGTAATTCCTGCTAATGTTGAGTTGCAAGGACAGCAGGATGATGATGATGATGATCAGGCTAGTGTGCCAAAGACTACCTTGGACATAGTGAGTATAAGGTCCAGCAGTAGTGATGCAGGACTAGGACAAGTTCCTAAGGGCTTGTGATGCTAACATGCATGAGTGCAAAAAATTATAACTGATTCAACAGGGCTTGTGACAATAACAAGCCAAAGTCCTACACATCAATGTTCCTCAGGGCTTGAGCCTAACAAGATTAAGTCCTACAAATCAATGTTTCCTAACAGCTTGGACCTAAGTCTAAGTCCGGCACATCAATGTTTCCACAGGGCTTGGGCCTAACAAGATTAAGTCTACAAATCAATGTATCCTCAGGGCATGTGTCAAACAAGTGTAAGCCCTACAAATCAATCTTTCCTCAGGGCTTGGGCCTAACACAAGTTAAGTCCTACAACAAATCAGTGTTTCCTTATGGCTTTTGCCAATCAAGTGTAAGTCTTACAACTCTATGTTTCCTATGAGCTTGTGCCTCTAAGAGCAAATAAGTATAAGTCCTACAAACTACAATGGGATTGTGACTAACACAAGTCTAAGTCTTACAAATCAATGTTTCCTCGGGGTCTGGTCCTCTAACAAGTCTAAGTCCTACAAATCATCCTCTGCAAAATACTCTATCCCATCAAGTATCAGTCTTCCCCAGTCACAACTTACGTGAGGGTGTCCCTGTCTCTTGTCATGCTTCATACCAATTTCTTATTTTATTTTTAATTTTATTTATATATTTTTTATTAGCTGCCCCCCCAATACCAGTTAACAACCCCCCAAAAAAAATTCCCATTGATTTCAATGCAATGAGCTAGGTGAATTAAACAGGACAACAGCACTTTTCTCAAAAAAAGTTCTGCCAGGTGGGAAGTTCCAAGGTGAGGGTGTGTGAGAGGGACGGAATTGAGACTAGGATGCAGAGAAGGGAGGGAGGTGCCAAAAAGAAGCAGGGATGTTATGGTGAAACGAGGGTGTTACTGGAGACCAGTCAAAATCACTCCCCAATGTGTGTGTTCAACCCCCTGCAACTTCTTGCAGAGATTTTTACAGGAGTAGCCAGGGGAACTTTGCCCCCTCTTTTAAATGCCATGACTGTGTTACTTACAACAACCTAATACAAAATAGCCATTTTATCACACTCACCCTGGCATAGCATATAACGTATAAAAGCAGTACATTTTTTTATGAAAAAAAAAATATATTCTGGAGATATTTTTTCTGGGATATTTTTAAAAAAATGAATACAGCTCAAACTTGTTTCAATCAAACTGGTAGCAACAGCACTAACTGGTGTTTGAAGGACATTTTTTATAATGCACTCTGAGGGAGAGCTTGTGTCATACACTATGGCTCTCTATACCAAGTGATAGCAACATCACCACCTAGTAGCCACAATAGAACACTGCAGTTTGATAAATAAAAAAAGAGTTTAAACTGTATTAACTTTTGAAAGAAACATGTCCTGGCACTAAGAATAAAAAAATGTGTTACTTCTTTAAAATAAGTATCTATACATGTAAGTTTTTGGTGCCATAGTAGTGACGTATACAAAAAAGTTTTATATGTTATATATGTCTAAATGGCCATTGATATTCTTATGAAGTTATCTCCTATTATATAAAACAACATTTCACCACCAGTGAAAGGAAACCCTGTTGTGCAACATTCAGACAACTGTCACCAATTGCCTAGAAGGCAACCAGATGTTCCTCAGTACATAGCATGGCTTCAGTAATGCATGATCCTGTCAGACTAACCTGATCTTTTGCTTTGATGAAGTTACCATGGAAATTTTCTGAGAGAAATTTGTCTAGAATTTGCCAAGTATTTGACAGCTTTTCAAGTAGAAGACTCATTAAAATGTTACCACTTAAATAATAATCTACTCTGTATGAATATGCATGGAAAGCACAAGTTACTGAAAAGCAGGAAATAGTGCAAGTATTTGAAATGTGTTTTAAATGTTCTTTTTATTACAGTGGGCTACTGAGTCATTGCCGTTCATAAATACACCTGTGTAGTTTCACAGGTAAAGGTAAAGTAAGTTATTTAGAATTTGATTCACAGAAATGTGTTTTTCAGATACCGCAAATCTTTAACACTTTATGGTCAACTCAGGCTTTCACCCTTGTGATGTAAATAAAATGAGACCAGGACATACCTGAAAACGGAAAACAATCTCAGTGTATACTTCCTGGTAAAATACTTTCACACACACACACACAAAAAAAAAAGAGCACCCCTCTGGCACTCAAAGGGTTAAGGTTTATGTACTAAGAAGAACTTCAGCAAGTCTGGAGCACACCAAGTGCACCACAAGAGACACAGGAATATTGCTACAATCCCTGTTGATTTAAACAGGACTTTTACCCTTTGAATACTAGAAGTCTCTAAAGTACTGCAAAAGCAAATGGTCAGAGAACTGTCCAGCAAGTAAGTAGTTAAAAGTCCCACTTAAATCAATGGGGATTTATAATTGACGTCTATGGCTTGACCCACAGTTGCTCCAGTCCTTCTATGTACAACAGCCTCACTGATTGCCAGAGGGAAGAGCAATCCACTGTTCTTTAAGGGGTTCATGCATTGCATCATGGGTCCTTAAGAGGTTAACGCATTGCACACCCCACTGGCACTCAAAGAGTGAACCCACTTCTATAAAAGACATTGCAACAAGACAGCAAGGGTTTTGTATAAAGGCAAATGTGGAGCATTGATGGGGAAGGCTTACACAGATCGCATTCTGAAGTCACGCCAGAAAGTTAAAAATCAAATTTTATTATTAATCTTCCAACACATAAACAGACACTGGGTGGGGGAGATAGATTGTCTCATGCTTTTTGCACTAGATGTTCTTAAAGGGATAGTATTGTCTGGAAATAATTATATTTTTATTGTAGCCCTTAAAAAAACCCATTAAAAATGATATAACTCTTATCTCCCAAACCTTTATGGTTTGGGAGATATTAGCAAGTAAAGTTAAGTAAAGTTCCCTTTTCCTGGCTGTTTTAGCCAAGTCTGCCATCTAGTGGACAGATTTGGAATCCGGTCCACAGATCAGCTGGCAGCTCTTTAACAGTGCCAGGATCACGATCTTTAAAAAGAACTACTTCATTGGAACTGTCTACAAAGTGTGCCTGGCTTGCAAGCACACTTTGGAGACCACTCCAATGAAGAAATTCTTTTTAAAGATCGTGATCTCGGCAATGCTGAAGAGCCGCGGCCGGTTTGGGGACTGGATTCCAAATCTGAAGGCTTGAGCAGTGACGTCACTCCAGGGGAAACTTTACTTGCTAATATCTCCCAAACCTTATATCATGTTTAATGGTTTTTAAGAGCTCCAATATAAAATGAAATTATTTTCAGGCAATACTATCCCTTTCAATCATGAACAAGAATAATAAAATTAGATTTTTAACTTTCTGGCATGACTTCAGAGTGCGATCTCTGTAAGCTGTCTATGTCTTAATAAAGGGTGTCCACCCCTTGATCTGCAGCATACGTCCTGCCGTTTGGAGCGGTGATTTACTTTTCATCTTAGTTTTATGCCTGTTGATGCCATTGTTCTTTTCTCTAGACAAGGATGGGGAAGACATAGTCAACAAAGGTTCTTATAATTTATTTGCTTTATGTTCCCTTATCCTGATCAGAACTCTAGCACTGTATTCAGCACTTGACCCTTATGTACTCTGTCTCCCACTACCACTTCAGATTGTAAGTTTTTGAGCAGGGACCTCACTTCCTGTGCTTCACTTTGCAAAGCACTTGTAACCCTGTATTGTCTAAACCCTTACATTGTAAAGCACTGCATACACTTGTGACACTATATAAATAAACATATTCATTCACTGAAATACATGTTTAAAATAAACAAAACAAAACAAAAAAAGAAACAGAAAATGTGAAAATGGACAGATAGACTAAAAAATCTGTGTAAAATACTATTGGAGAGTCGTGTACGTCTGGGACCCGGTAGGCCATTGCAGTGGTGAGTTTTGCTGCATCAGTTTTCACACATCTGTGAAAATCTCCACCCCTGATTCACTGTGTGTAGCAGATCTCCACCCCCTGCCACCCTAGGGCAGGGAAGACAGTGAACCAAAATCAGATATTTATATGTATAGCTGCAGTATTTCTGGTATAGTTACAGTTTCAGTGGGGGTTATGTTAAACACAGATTTGTAAGTGCTTATAAAGTACGTTCTGACTCCTGCTAGTTTAGGAGTCAGTACACAGTAAGATTATTCAGCAGTAGACTGTATCTACCATCTCTTTGCAGTGCTTATATAGATACACCAGTAGTACTCACTAACAAAGGAATGAGAGTTTCCAAAGATACAGGGACAAAGAGGCTCATCCTTGTCCTTACTCAGATACAGTTAGTAACTTGTAGTATGCACATACTACAGTTAAAAACATCCAAGTTTATTCGAACACACAGTACCTCATTTGGTATCACAACTCACTACTGTGTCAAAATTCATATAATTAAGTCTGGTCTATTGTGGTCTATTGTGTTTCATGTATTACTGTGCTTACTCATAGACCGCCGTTTCTCAACCTGTGGGTTGCGACCCCTTCGGGGGTCGAATCACGAGTTGCCAGGGGTCACCTAAAACCATCAGAAAATATTTTTTTTTGTCTATTTTAATCTGTAAAACTTGTAATTGTCTGGGAGACCGGGACTGACAGAGCAGGCAGGCAGATAAGATGTCTGCTCTGGTGCCTGGCTTCCGGCCTCGGAACAGTAAGTATTTCTTTATAACAGAGTAATTTAGTAATTACAGCGATGAAGGAGCAACAAAAATAATTTTACTGTTAGGGGTCACCACAACTTGGGAAATTTTATTAAAGGGTCACGGCACTAGAAAGGTTGAGAACCGCTGTCATAGACACTAAGGAAATGCTTGATTGCTATCATCTCTATTAAATACTTTGTGCTTAAACATCAGCCAGTCCAATGAACTAACTGCAAACTAACCAATCACAGTTCCCAATGCACAGTCATATAACTAGAAGCATCCATCACATGACTTTGATAATGAACAATTGCTTGGAACCCACTGGCAAGTTCTGTCAAGAATTTAAATGGAACAGTCTGACATTTGGCATGTTAGGAGTTTAGGAGTTAGTGCCAGTCACCACTTCCCACAAACACTGCAAAGTAGGTCCAAATCCATTTAGGCAAAAGGCTGTACAAAAAAATGAACTATTTCTTCATTATAACTTGGAATGTCATTAAAAAAATTTAGAAAGGGTTACAGTGAAATGTACTGAATGCAAATTCACCACATTTTATAAAAAGAGCAATCTTATGGAAACCTATTTCTTTTCACTTAAAGCTTGTAGATTAGTGTTTCTTTTCCTGATATCTAACTCTAAAGGTACCAGTTACTCATGTGACTCAAGCAGGTGACAGGGAAGTGCATTTGACTGAACAAAACATTATTGAAATAAACAAACTGATAGTCATGTATATGAAGCAGCCTTTATCAAACTAAACATTATAGTAAAAAAGTTGTTTGCAAGTGCAAAGCACGCTCAGTTTAACTGAAAATGACACAAAGCAAATGTTGATTATACATGCAGTGTGCTCGTTTAAACAAAAGACTGATGAAAAGCTTTTAATTGAGCTTTCAAATCATTTTCAAACAAAACATAAAACAATATACAAAAAAAGGTTGACTGTGCTCCTGAAACATGTTCATTCAAACAAACAATTTGATTATTAAAAATTCCTTAACCCCTTAACGACCCTTGATGGTCATAATACGTCATGGGTAGATCTGGCTTAATGCACGCCGTTCGGGGAGTGGTCCTTAAGTGACCGCCGCGTGTGTGGCCGGTCCTTAAGGGGTTAAGGACACCACGGAGGAGATGCACTAAAGATCAGTGTTGTGGAGATGTGTCTGGCGATATGTGGCAAGCACATCTCCTTGGCAATAGAGACACACTATCACGGTGCCCGTGATTGCTGCTTTTGTGGGCCTATCACCTGTAGGGGGCTCCCATTGGCTGTCTGCCTTCAGCCCGCCTCACCTTGCCTATTTAAACTGAGTTTGGGCACCCTTTGGTTGCCCTTTCGTGGTGTCTCTGGCTGCCTCCACTTTCATTATGTTACTAAAGCTTATGGGCCTTTAGCTGTGTTCCTGTTCCTGAGTGCATCTAGTTCCTGAGTCTCCTGATCAGCTGTGCCTGTTCCGGTTGGAGTCGCCCAACGCTGCTGCTTCCTGCTACCAGTCTTCGTTGCCGTTCCTGATTCAGTGGTCCATCGTAGTGCTGGTTCCTGTTCATCTTCAGCATCCAGTTTCCTTTCAGCTGTGGCGACTTGATTTTCGGTTGCTTAGGCGATATTCCTATCCTGTTGGTTCCCAGCGCACGGGCGCTGGTTCGCTCCACTGCCTCACGGCTTACTATACATCTAGTCTGTTGGTTTCCAGCGGACGGGTGCTGGTTCACTCCACTGCCTCATGGCTTACTATACATCTAGTCTGTTGGTTTCCAGCGCGCGGGCGCTGGTTCACTCCACTGCCTCACGGCTTACTATACATCTAGTCTGTTGGTTTCCAGCGCGCGGGCGCTGGTTCGCTCCACTGCCTTACTATACATCTAGTCTGTTGGTTTCCAGCTCGCGGGCGCTGGTTCGCTCCATTGCCTTACGACTTATTATACATCTAGTCTGTTTGTTTCCAGCGCGCGGGCGCTGGTTCGCTCCACTGCCTCATGGCTTACTAGACATCTAGTCTGTTGGTCTCCAGCGCACGGGCACTGGTTCGCTCCACTGCCTCACGGGTTACTACACATTTAGTCTGTTAGTTCCCAGCGCGCGGGCGCTGGTTCGCTCCACTGCCTTACGGCTTACTATACATTTAGTCTGCTTGTTCCCAGCGCGCGGGCGCTGGTTCGCTCCATTGCCTTACGGCTTGCTCACATTGAGTCTGTTGGTCCTCAGCACGCGGGAGCTGGTTAGCTCCACTGCCTTGCGGCTTACTATCATTTAGCCTGTTGGTTTCCAGCGCGTGGGCGCTGGTTTGCTCCACGGCCTTACGGCTTAATAAACAGTCAGATTGTTGGTTCCCAGCGCGCGGGTGCTGGTTCGCTCCTTTGCCTCACGGCTACATTATTAGACTGACGGTCCCTGGATGTGGACATTGGTTCACTACATACTGTCCAGTCCTAGACAGCTAATTATTCTCTCAGTACATGGGTGCTGCTATGTGCAGAATACCTGGTATTACCACTAGCTTTCATAGCCTCTATATACCATCTCCATACTATCATTGTCATCTGACAGACATTGAGGCCATAGTGGTTGGCACCATCTCCTCTAGGCTGCCTTGCCCAGTATATTGGTAAGGCCGGTAGAACCTTCCAGTCGTTTCCACTTTGGGGTTGCCTTACCTGGTATTGGCAAGGCCGGGAGAGCCTATATCCAGGGTGTTCCTTTAGGCTGCCTTGCCCGGTATATTGGCAGGGCCAGTAGAGCCTGTGTCATATGGTGATTCGTTAGGCTGCCTTGCCCGGTATATTGGCAGGGCCAGTAGAGCCTGTGTCATATGGTGATTCGTTAGGCTGCCTTGCCCGGTATATTGGCAGGGCCGGTAGAGCCTGTTTACTTCTGAAAGTCTAATAGGCTGCCTTGCCCGGTATATTGGCAAGGCCGGTAGAGCCAGTGCCTCCTTGTAATCTGATAGGCTACCTTGCCCGGTATATTGGCAGGGTCGGTAGAGCCACCATTCCTTTGCTTGCCCAGGCTGCCTTGCCCGGTATATTGGCAAGGCCGGTAGAGCCTTACTCTCTATTATTACTACTTTCCTGTCATTGCTATATATGTGTATGTATATGTATGAGATCCTATGGGATTATTTTAAACTTTTCAATAAAGTTGTGTTTTTACCTAACTTTGCGTCTGAGAGTCTTAACAAACCGTGACACACACACATCACCATATGCACTAAGAATTAGTATACCTGTCAACTTCCACCTGTGTAGCTCCTGGAGAGGGCTCATGTGCTGGGACCAGGCTTAAGTGAATGACATGATTTGTGTCATAAAGTGGGTGGGGCTTAAGCAAGATTAGGCTGAGAAGTGGGTGGAACAGAGTTGGAAGGAGAAGAGATCTGGTAATTAACACTAAAAAAACAGAGACCCCAGTGCAGATCTGCAGAGTTTCCAAGTATAGGAATTAGGGATATAAGGGGAGGGAAAGAGAATTTTATTATTAGCATATCATTCTGTCATAAAGGTGTTGATGTGTCGGGGAGGGAAGGGGAGCAGAAAAGATGCAGAGGGACTTTAGAACCAAGACCAGCAGCCCTCACTCAAGCCTTTGAGTGCCAGTGGGGTAAGTAACACATTTCAAAGCAATATAATGGATACTTCTCTGGCATTCAAAAGGTTAATATACTGCTGGAACAAAAATAAGCACTTGTAATTAGTGTTGAGCGAGCACCGCGATGCTCGGGTGCTCGGGTGCTCTGACCGAGCACCCCCTGCTGCTCGAGTGCTCGGCCGAGCACCCGAGCCCCATTCAAATGAATGGGAGCACTCGAGCATCAAACCAGGCACCCCCTGCTCTGATGAGCGGAGGGTGCCTGGTCAATGTCCCCCTTCATCTCCGCTATGCCCCTCTTCCACAATGTCCCCCTTCATCTCCTCTATGCCATAGAGGAGATGAAGGGGGACATTGTGGAAGAGGGGCATAGCGGAGATGAAGGGGGACATTGTGGAAGAGGGGCATAGACTCTATGCCCCTCTTCCACAATGTCCCCCTTCATCTCCGCTATGCCCCTCTTCCACAATGTCCCCCTTCATCTCCTCTATGGCATAGAGGAGATGAAGGGGGACATTGTGGAAGAGGGGCATAGCGGAGATGAAGGGGCACATTGTGACAGACGGGCATAGCGGAGATGAAGGGGGACATTGTGGAAGAGGGGCATAGAGTCTATGCCCCTCTTCCACAATGTCCCCCTTCATCTCCGCTATGCCCCCTTCATCTCCGCAATGCCCCTGTACCTCCATTCCCTGGTGGTCCAGCGGAGCGTCTTCGGATCTGTGCCTCTTCCGGCACAGATCCCCGCAACCCGAACATGTCGGGCGAGCACATGGCGGTACTCGTACGAGTACCGCCATGTGCCGAGCAGAGCGATGCTCGAGCCGATCCGAGCATCGGCCGAGCACGCTCGCTCAACATTACTTGTAATTAAAGAAATTATTGAGAACAAGACCAAAATGTTCATTTACAGGCATATTCACACACACACACGCTTCGCTTACCTACCATCTCCAGACACACTGCGCATCCAATACACTGCAAATCCAATTGGACCCCTGCTGTAGCATCTTCTCTGATCTTCCACTATACTAACCATATTGGTATCACACAATAATGTTCTTGACTCACTCGAAGCAACAGCCACCCACCACTGCTGTAGCGCTTCTCTCCGGACCAGCCTCTATGAGCTGGACAGCCCATACTTGCACGGTGTGACTGTTGATGTGTGTATGGGAGCAGATGCCATTGGTGCTGCTTAATGAAGTCACATCTGCTCTCATCCTTGCACAGTGTGTCTGTTGATGTGAGTATGGGAGCAGATGCCATTGGTGCTGCTAGATGAAGTCACATCTGCTCACATCACCAGATACACTGGGCAAGGACAGCAATATGCCTGGCGATGTGAGCAGATGTGACTTCGCCAAGCAGCACTCCAGGCATCCACTCACATCACCAAACACATTGAACAAGGTCAGAGGTTCTTAGCTCTGCTGCCTTGCACAGTGTGTTTGCTAATGTGTAAAGAAAACAAAACCCAGTGGGTACAGCGCTCAGTATAGGCAAAGATTCCACCGTTTGTATAGAGTAAAAGAGGGGAAAAATGGGGATGTGTAGTAATTTTGCATTAAAAGAATATCACACAGAATATTTGTGTTTATAATAACAATATAAATAGCAATATAAGAGACTGTCCCTAAAATTAGGAAGATTTAGTCTCTATAATCCCCCTCTTTTCTGCTGCTAGTCCTCAGAAGTATTCAGCATGTATTCAGGTTCTCCAAAAGGATTCTCGTGACATGCAAAATCAAGAGAAAGAAAAAGGAAGGGGAGGACAGCGCATATATTCTCTGTGTAGTATGTTATATCAACACATGAAATGAAAAATAAAGAATAAAAAATATATAAGAGAGAGAGAGAGAATGTGGAAAAAAGATTCAAACAAAAAAAGCAACAACCATCTCTAAGTGTAGATAAATGACCAAATTACTTGCAACTGTACGTGTTATGGCACTTGAAAACTCTGATACAAACAGATCTATATTAAAAAAATGAATGAATGATAAATAAATGAATAAAAATTTATTCTGACAATTAAAACTCAATTGGAACAAAAAAATGTGTCCCTAATATTAAAATAAAATATGAGTCCGTCGTAGCATAACATGTTGGAATTTGCTTAAAGAAACATATCGGTAGCTATAGTTCAGCAGCTGTTTATGATTACCAGATAAATGTAAATGTAAAATAGTAGCATAAAATTAATCCTTAACAGGTAAAGGTGTATGCTTACAAGACCTCCGGTAATCATGCGCTTGTAGAGAACGATTCTCTGCCTCACTGGTATTCCAGACCGGGAGCAGGAGCGAAGGTTCCAATGGGTGATATATCTCTCACACCGCTGGTGTCGATTGTTCCGATGTTGGAGTCAGAAGTGGGTGATGTATCCCTCACACGGCTGCTCTCAATAGCTCCAAATGTTTGAATCAGAAGCGGGACCGAAACTAGTCACCGCAGTTCTCATAGAATGTCTTGCTTGAAAGACGGCTCGATCACTCGCAAAACTGTTTAGCGTTGGCGTGTTGTCTAACACGTGGAAGTTGATTGACGCGTTTCGGCGCAAAGTTACGCCTTCTTCAGAATAGAGGGGGATGTGTCCTGAACTGACCCTAATTATAGTTGGCTTAACCAATCAACAATCTAACATGGAAACATAATAGATCTATGTTCAATAAAAGGATACTAAGTATAAATGGCATTTGAATTATTGGAGGATAAGTACAAATGGCTGTAAATAGCATATAAACACCATTATATGAGTGATGGAAAATGTGATAAATGTAAATATTATAACAATAAGCTATAATATGTGGCTGATTCTGTAAGAAGCTGGGAGTACAATCCCCACATCTTATTCACATTATATATAAAATAAATGAGATAAAATAAAATAATAATAATAAAAGAGGCCTTTATGTCTTAATTCTATGTATAAATTACTACTGTTTTATAAATGCAATAACCCAAATAGTGTGAATGAATTTCAATTAGGAGTGCCTAATAAGGAAGCTCTGCTATTATAAGAATGAAAATAAATAAATAAATGGATGAATAATTTATAGGTTGTCATATTTCACAATAAATGGTAACAAAAAGACCCGGCATATAGGCTCAATTGCTAGTTTTAGCCTACACACCAAAGGTCTAATTCCTCATTCAGCCCTTGAGGGGCCAGTGTTTGCATTTTGAAAATCCAAAAAGATTCACATTGTGCTAATTTGGTGAAACGATCTCCTCCACGACTTTGTGGAGGGATCTGTTCTAAAATATATAATTTGATATGTGACGGATCTTGTTTGTGATGTTTTGCAAAATGACGTGCAACACTGTGTTTGGAGCTTCCTTTGATGATCTGATTACGATGTTCCATAAAGCGTTCTTTAATTGGCCTTATTGTCCGTCCTATATATTGAAGATGACAAGTACATTCCAGGAGATAGACAACATAATTTGTAGTGCAATTAAAAATTAATTTACATCACCCGCTTCTGACTCCAACATCGGAACAATCGACACCAGCGGTGTGAGAGATATATCACCCATTGGAACCTTCGCTCCTGCTCCCGGACTGGAATACCAGTGAGGCAGAGAATCGTTCTCTACAAGAGCATGATTACCGGAGGTCTTGTAAGCATACACCTTTACCTGTTAAGGATTAATTTTATGCTACTATTTTACATTTACATTTATCTGGTAATCATAAACAGCTGCTGAACTATAGCTACCGATATGTTTCTTTAAGCAAATTCCAACATGTTATGCTACGACGGACTCATATTTTATTTTAATATTAGGGACACATTTTTTTGTTCCAATTGAGTTTTAATTGTCAGAATAAATGTTTATTCATTTATTTATCATTCATTCATTTTTTTAATATAGATCTGTTTGTATCAGAGTTTTCAAGTGCCATAACACGTACAGTTGCAAGTAATTTGGTCATTTATCTACACTTAGAGATGGTTGTTGCTTTTTTTGTTTGAATCTTTTTTCCACATTCTCTCTCTCTCTCTTATATATTTTTTATTCTTTATTTTTCATTTCATGTGTTGATGTAACATACTACACTTAGAGAATATATGCGCTGTCCTCCCCTTCCTTTTTCTTTGTTTGCTAATGTGAGCAGATGTGATTCTGCACTGGGTAAGGCCAGTGCTGCTTTGCAAAGTCACATCTGCTGCTGTGAGCCTCTCTCTCTCTCTCTGTACTACCTGACAATCACAGCATGGCTGGTACTATAACATTTTTAGATCCACTTGGAAGCAGGCTTCTTCACCAGACATATCTGGAAAGCCTCCCTGCCAAGTCTATAGGCATGAGCATGGAGAGGGGAGATAAATAGCATCTAGTAACTGTTAATACTATACTGAGGACAAATTGAGAGTGTCAGCGAGAACAATTTCCCGCATGACTTTTTGCAAAAAAAGGATGATTTTTCTTTTTGCAAGTTTCCTAATTTTCTCCAGTGCAAATTTTTCCTCCTTTTAGCCTATTCCAGCACATTTTTTGCCTATTCCAACACATTTTTCTCCTATTATTTCACATTATTCTCCTATTCTAACACATATTTCGCCTATTCCAACACACTTTTCATCTATTTCAACACATTTTTTCGCCTATTTCAACACATTTTTCATTTATTCCAACACATTTTTCGCCTATTCAACACATTTTTCTCCTATTCCAACACATTTTTCTCCTATGTTTAATATGGTGCAACATTTCCCAGCGCAATATTACTTCTTCTGAGGGCTGCAGTGGAGAAATAAGTAGCTGGAAATCAAAGCTGTGAGTCCTACAGTAACATACAGGGCCGGATTTGCCATAAGGCAGAGTAGGCACCTGCCTACAGGCGCACCCCACAGTGGGGCACCTGTCATTGAAATTTTTTTTTTACTGCGCACAGTAACCCACCACCCAGCCCCTCGCTTGCTGTGCCAAAGGCTGTAGCTACTGTTGCTCCCCCTCGTGAGCTCTAATGCAGAGAGCTGGGAGATGACATCTCCCAGCGCTCTGCATTCCTAAAGAGAAGACCGCTGCAGGTGTGTGCAGAAGGCTCTGGACTACCAGGGAGGTAGAAAACTGATACGGGGGGGGGCAATGTGGAGCTGATGGCAATGAGAGGGCAAGTTAGAGCTGATGCTGAAGGGGGCAATGTGGAGCTTGGAAGATGGGGGCAAGACAGTTGGAGCTGATGGGGGCAAAACAGTTGGAGCTGATGCGTGCAAGTTGGAGCTGATGGCGCAAGACAGTTTGAGCTGATGGTGGCAATGTGAGGGCAATATGGATATGGGGGGTAATGTGGAGATTTGGAGCATTGTGGAGATGGCCAATTGGTGGGGGGCACTTCAGATTTCTGTGCCTACAGGCTCCTGAGATGTAAATCCGGCCCTGGTAACATATACCTTGAAAATGTGTTAGTATGCAGAGTGCCTTTGTCCTTTGCCCACAACACTTACTTCCTGCTTAAGTGACACTGACACATATTCATGATGATGTCAAGTGATTAAAAAAAAAAGTATATCCTACAATGTGGCAGATGTGTATGGTAGAGGTGGTGGTGGACTGACGTGGTGTGATTGCTGGGACCTTGACAAATTGCTCCCACCCAAGGAGGAGAGGGATAATTGTCATTTATTGCCCATGCTGCAGCAACCATTTGCTGCAGTCAGTTTTTGTACTACCACTTTACTCCACATCCCTGCACTACTCCACATTTCCACTTCCCTCTTGTGCATTTGCTAGATATTATTCAACTACTGTGTGTTTTTTTACTCTCTACAATACACAGCTGATGGAGTGTGATGTCTTGTCTTGGCCTTCAACAAAATTCTCAATGTAAACTGCTGTCTATCAAGTCTGCCTCAGTCACAGAGCTCACAATGGGCTCCCAGTCAGCTGTCTATTATATTTATTTGCTTAATTATTTATGGAGTGTTTTTTTTAATTTATTTATTTATTTTTAAGTTGTCCACCCTATCATATCACAGTTAGTCCCCAGACTTAACCATCGCAGAGACAAAAAAAGTAAAATCAGCAAGCAATTTGGACCCCAGCTGCCTGTGTCTTGCCTGTAAGTCACACCTCATTTTGGGGGTATTTTGGGTCAAACTCCTTCCTCCCTTCTTCTTCCCCATTGTGCCCCCA
The DNA here is from genome assembly GCA_037306005.1 of Rhinophrynus dorsalis. Taxonomy (NCBI): domain Eukaryota; kingdom Metazoa; phylum Chordata; class Amphibia; order Anura; family Rhinophrynidae; genus Rhinophrynus; species Rhinophrynus dorsalis. The sequence continues at coordinate 247,738,217 of CM074718.1, read as the reverse complement.
GACACCCCTACTACAGAGAACAAATGTCCTACCCAAATGACTCCCTAAACTAAGCTTCAATTCCCCTTTATTTGCCTATCGTCTTTAGCTTAAAAACATGCTGCTCTTTCCTCAAACAAACACAGAATGGCTGCTGTGAGAGCCTGACACAGTTGTATATGGCTGTAGAAAACTAGAGAAAACGTTTGTGTGGTGGAGCAAATTTTTTCTACCCATTGATTTCAATGCAATGAACTAGGTGAAAAAAAGCAGGAAAACTGCACTTTTTGCGTGAAATTTTTGTCGCCAAGTGGTAAGTGTAATTTTTCACCAATTTCAGTTTGAGGCAAAAATTTTCACCAATCCCTAATGGTGCTGTCAAGTGTGATACATGGGCAGTGCTGTGCTTCTTTAGTCAGTTTTCTTGTAAACGACCTATGCACCTTTAGATGGTAACTCTTCTCCTTATGTCTCATGAAAATCCGTAGTACTCAGTCTACTGTTGGTGAAGTACCTGCCAAGTAACAAGGAATAGACAAATAGGGTGATGTATTTGGCAGTTATTTAATTCTGCATCAAAGGGCACACAGACACAATCCCTTGCAAGTCCTTTATTTACACGATTCATATGCTCAGCAGACAGCCCACCAACAGCTGATTCAGTAAGTACAAAACTGTACTCTGGTACCATAGAGAGCTACATGGAGATCCCAACATCACTACCCCCAGGTGTTTCTGTTACTAACAGTTTAATTAATTTTGATTGCAGCATGCAGTAGGAGTACGTATGAGAACCTGCTTCCAGAAGAAACTTTCTCTGCTTACCTGCACAAAACTATCTACTGAATAAATATCCACCAAATTTGAAACACATATAGATCTTATTGTGGACTATTATTCACTTGTACACTTCTAATTTCAATAATGTGTATGTTAGACTGATCAATCTAATGAATAGTTTAAAAAACTAAAAAAGAAATTAACAGAGAATGAAGCATTTGTTGATCAAACAATATATTATTTAAAACTAGTTGAAGAGCCCATTATATGGGCCACAGTGCCACTGCCAGCCGGTCGCGGGGCAGCCTTGCGCAGTAGAGACTTCCTGCGCTGCGGCTGATACAGAGCTGGACGAGCCGCGGCGTGGGCAGTCTCTACTGCGCATGACTATGTCGTTACACACGTTTTAGCGAATCCTGTATAATAATTCGCTAAAACGTGTGTAACAACGCAGTCATGCGCATTAGAGACTGCTGCACGTGCTGCAGTCATGCACAGAAGAGACTGCCCATGACGAGGCTGATACAGAGCGGGACGCTCTATTAGCCGCTGCGCGGGCAGTCTCTACTGTGCATGACTGCCCTGCGACCGGCTGGTAGTGGCACTGTGGCCCGTGTAATGGGCTCTTCAACTAGTTATTATATAGGATGTTTGCACATACACAAGAAGCATGCTCAATCGAACAAAAAAATTCACAATCGAAAAAAGTAAATTTTGAATCGCGAAAAAACATAATATATCAAACAAAACTATTGTTAAAAAAGGTTGATTGTACATGAGCAATCTCAATGGAGCAAAACACATGAAATAAATAGGTTGATCATTTGAGCAAACAAAACATTTGACAAAAAGAGAGAGTATGTCAGGACACTGATAATATTGCTGAAGTCAGTGCACCCTGCAACCCTGCAGTTTCTCCCTTAAGAAACTGCCACTGATTTAGGGAAGTACCATAGTGAGTGGCTGTTGCATGATTTTATTTATCACCATAGAAGATTCATGGCACCTGATGTTGGAACAATTTCTTGGTAGGTTCTTACAGCTGACCATAAAAGTGTGTCTGCATAGTATGTGCTTGTCAGCTACAATACTTGTATTGATGAATATGGTGTGACCTGACATTATAGGAAGAACCGTTTCCTGACAGAAGCCAGGGGGCAATATTTCCTCTGTACTGAGGATTGTCTTATATTTATGTTTTGCTGCATGCTGCTGAATCCCTGCAGTGCAAACTGACAGTATATTTTATTTCATTGTCCCAGGAAAGACACTGAATAAAAAGTTTGATATAAATATTACAAAATGACCTTATGACAAAACGTTGAGTTGTATTGAATATATTTTCATTCAATTTTTTCGTGCTGTTTTGAACTTCTGTTCAGATATATGGAATATATGGAATTAGATACATTTCAAGTACTTTCTATACTAGCATGTTAAAGCAATATAACAAGAAGGAAGTGGGGGAGACTTATGCCCTTACTCCTACCTTATTCCTCATGGCACTGTGTGATATATCACATTTTTAAAAAGGATAATTATCATATTTTATTACATCCACTCCTATGGAAGCAGATTTTGGTAAAATCTTGGGCCTGCCCTGTGCAACTCCAAAATGTCTCCTATCAGGTGTTCAGATACCCCTTCTCTGGAATGCAAACCTTAATTCTGTGGCTCTCCAGGGTTGCATGAGCAGTTTCATAAACCCGATGTGTCAGGCTTTTAAGCCCCACACAGTGTCCATATGGACCTTCATCTTTCAGAAAAGAGACTGAAATGAGAGACTTCGGTCCCTGCTCACGGAAACAATGGGGGTGCACCTGGGGTCTGTTTTCATACCACCAGTTGTGCTCTCTCATTGGTCTGCTGGGGCTCACAATACAACCCTGCTTTCACTGGAAGGTCTGCTTCATGAATCACTAACCTTTTGATACTTGTCCTTTTATTACTAAAACTAAGGGGATGTATCACCCCTATACAAGTTAGCCTGGATAGTTACATTATATAGCAAATATGTATAAACATTTATTAATTTCTTTTTTAAAGCTCTTGTTGGTCTAAATTGAAGTTATAAACTCTGACCTGCACCTACTCCCGCATAGACTGCGGTTACCTGCTCTGTAACCGCAGTCCGTCACTTTGCCTCTGCTCCCCTCCCTCTATCCAGCCTCCTCCAATGACAGAGGCTTTCTACTTGTAAGCTGGAGCTGTCTCATTGGCCAGAGATCAATATCTAGCCAATGAGACCGTTCCATATTACAGGCAGATAGTCTCAGTCATCGGAGGAGGCTGGATAGAGGGAGGCTAGCAGAGGCAGAGTGACGGACTGCTGTTACAGAGCAGGTAACAGCAGTCTATGCAGAAATAGGTGCAGGGCAGCATTTATTCCTTCATTTTCGACCAACTAGAACTTTAAAAAAACAGAATTAATGAAATTTTACACATACTCGCAATATAATGTAACTAATCAGGCTAACTTGTATAGGGGTGATACATCCCCTTTAAATAAGTTACCATACACATTTTTTGTTTTATTTATTTTAACTTTTGAAGATATACAAAAGGACATTCGGTAATAATTTGCATTGATAAAAACTGAAAAGCTTATAAGCTTTCAGCATACTAAGAATCTGTTAAGTACATTAACAAAAAATTCTTCTGAAGGGGTTTTAGAAGATTTGGGGAATTTGATGCCATAGTTCCCTCTGGCAAATTATTTAATTCTGATGAGTCCCCTCCAGCTATACCAAAGTGTAATCATATCACTGCATTATATAACACTGGAGTTAAAGTGGAATTGTCACTTTGTAACAAATATATGGTTTTGAAAAGTGTCCAAAATCACCCATATTTATGTTAGTCTTATTTATTTATCAGTTTATGCTGCTGAGTTAGTACTTCCTGGTAGGAAGTGGCAGTTGGTGATGCAGAGCTAAGTGGAATGGAGCCCTCATGTCATGCCTGGGGGATTTGTACTAACAGAATAAAGCTAAATAATGCTATAACAATATAATTAATATTTTAAATAAAAAATGCCTGACATAAATATAGCTTACTTTTGAAAGCTCTTTCAAAATCACCTACTTTTACAAAGTAATTTTTTTTTTAATTATACTTTGTTGTATATGCTGCTAAAATATGTACTGGGCACATTTTATTCTTTATTGTTGTTATCTGATTACAGCAATGCATTTCATTCAATATTTTAGATAGATTAACAATTTATGGACCAGAGGGGTATGCAATATACACCCTTAAAAGGTTAATGTGTTTTCAAGGCATGAATCCATTCAAGAAAGGACATGCATCCTTAAACGCATTGCTATTTATAATTATTACTAGGATGTGTCCTGTATTTACAGCCAGAAACTGATATTCATTGCAACACCAGTCTGAATGTCCTGTTGCTAACCTCTGAAGCTGATATTCCTACACATGCTGCGTTTTAGTGCTTGAACTCACTTTGACTCTTCATGACTGCTATCTTTGCAGATGTTGCTGGCCCATTGCTCCATTGAATGGCTTATTACTGATCATAACTGCTGCTTCTCCTGCATATGCTGCCAAGCTTTGGGCTTTACTTGCCTTGCACTGTAACTCCCAACTATTTTAGCTCAGCTTGTTGCCTGAATGCAAGCCAGGATACAGAATGATTCACTGGTCATCAGAAGTGGAATCATTCTTCAAATGTTTTAATAATCAAAACTGAACTGTTATTTGCAGTTTAATGAATATGTCTGTATATAAGTGAATATCAGATTTTAACACAAACTCTAAATACCTGTTGGGGTATTCTACTAACAATTAGTTTATATTTATTAGTGGCTTTCTTAATTGGCCTTATCAATAGCTATAAATTAATCATGTACCTAAGCAAGTTATTGTAGAACTAGTCTTTGTTGTTTGTTTGCTTACTTTGGTTGCAAAGTCATCTGCAATTTGTAGGTGTAGTCTTCCTTTTCATACTTTAATCCTATTCTTTCACTGTCCTGCAGAATAATGTGGCTAGATATGGGGAGTTATATTTGCTGTCTTTTTCTCAGGCAGAGATGTGTATTGTGCTTTGGAGGATGCAAACTTCAAATGGAGATCTGTAAGTACGGACAACTAAAGACTTGCAAGTATTTATTTAGAAAAAACCTGACAAGTGTTTAAAGGGATAATAATGTTTCATAATAAAATCAGTTCTAATTAATCATCATAGTAGTTGGACTTTGGAGAGTGTTATTTCAATTCTGTCAGAGTTGTAGTTCAAGAGTAATTCAATGACAAAGTATCCCCCTCCCGCCCCTTTTACTGATGTAACACTGCTCAGCCAGAGCAGAAGGAAGGTGCCCAGGTAGACTGCAGAGAGGGACAATATTCAATTAAGATAAGGGAAAAACCTGAAAAGCTTGTCAAGGGGGGCAGGGCTTTCATTGTTCTCATAGGAAGAAGATTGTCCCCTTCTGTTATCTGTCTACTCTTACAACCAGATTCCACATCTGAGAAGAGATGGCTTACACTAGGAAAAAGGGGCGGGAGGGGAAACTTTGCTTGTGAATATATCTTAAACCATAAAGGTTTGAGAGATAAGACATATAATTCTTCATGTTTTTTTAATGCCTACAAAATAAAATAAAGCTAAAACAAAGTATTACTATCCCTTTAAAGAGGTTCTGCTTAGTTTATTCTTCCAGTTAAACAGATAAAGTGACACATCATATTATTATTTTACAGTTCTATTACATTTATAACTACATCAGAACATACTATAGCACACTGTACCTTTCTAGTATTTTACTCACAGTTTACATTAAAGATACTATTTCAAAACTTGTATTAAACTTCCAAAATAGGAAATGGACAAAAACCAATCACTCCCTCCCTATTTTACTTACAAAGGGGCAATTTAACCTTCCAGTGAATCCCAAATTATGTGATTCACTTAACACACTAAACTGTAAGCTGTCAGGGACTACATATGTTTGTGAACAATACAGTTTTCAGTGCTGGGACTGTACACTGGATGGTTGTGACCATTTATTCCAGCACAGCCAAGTCTGTATCCTGAAATAACTGTTTTCTAGCCTCCTCCCTGGTTGGGGAATAGGACCCTTCTGATGCTCCCAGTGGTATTGTCAGCCGTAAGCATAAGGCAATCAGTACAGATGACCACAGTGAAAAGGAAAGCCTCCCTGCTTCTCAATGCAACCAGAACTTCTGGGTTGTGTTGGAGCCTCTGCGATGCTGGCCTCATCACTGATTATTTATTTGATAATGATGCATCCTGAACCAAACAGCTAGAGTTGAGTAGGGTTGTGTGGAGAGACAGCTCTAATCAATAACTGACTGAAGTCACCATTGCTGGTCACTAAGTACTAGTCACAGGTGGAATCAGTAACTGGGGGTGGGGGGGCATCTTAAAGGTCACAATGCCTCCCCATATGATACAGTTGCATGTGTTCCCTTTCAAAAGGTCGCATTTGAAATATCGTGTGGCTACATGCCACAATCATCATGTTGCCTGGATGAAAAGGGTGACATGTGAATCTCGCCCTGCATATAAGCACGAGATTCTCATGTTGCCCCCTTAAGCTCTGCAGAACAGATATACACTGCAGGAAGCACAATGATATCTTGGTAAAGTAAATTGAAACAATTAGCAGGAAACTGAAGAGAGATGAAATGCAGAAAAATGAAGTATTTGGATGTACCTAACCACGTTATGATGTATAAGCCATTACAGCCATTTTATGCATGCAATTGTGTGGTATTTAAGGAGACGACATTTAAGGAGGTGAGATTCTCATGTTGCCCTTTTCATCCAGGCAACATGTTGATTGCGGCATGCAGTTGCATGATATTTCAAATGCGACCTTTTAAAAGGATGCCATCCTGGATCAGGGTCTATGAAATCTTGATTGTGGCTCCTAGCTGTGGTCAGCTGTCTCTCTTGCTATTGGTGAGATCATATCAAGGCATGGGGAACAATGATCACGATCATACTAGACCCATCACAGATACCCATAAATAAAAGAATCCTGTGGTACCCCATATAGATTCAAATAATGACTAGTTAAAATAATGTAAAAATAACAAAAAACAGATAATTAAAAAAAGGGAGATGTACTGTACCCTGTGGAGCTGATCATATGGGGACGGAATCAACAAGCAATGCGTCATTAATACAACATGCTACATCCTCCCAGTGCCTAGTGATGATTGTCAGGGAGTTTCACTAGTGAAGCTGTGCACAACTACCTATGGGTCTGCTGTTCTGACCATTCAGAAGTTACTGACTTGTTATGAAACTCACTGCATCAACCCAGTCAATGTTTGGCCCACAAAAGAGTCCACCAATCCACTATGGCCAAAGTCCACACGTGATGACTTTCTCCCCTACAATGCACACGGTCTCCAGTGATCATCTCACAGGAGAGCACAGAGCTTATAAACTATGTTTAATGGTTAGCAATATGAAAATGTCATTATTTTATGTTTACACACCCACAGTATGTGCACATATACATATTGAGTATCAGTGTATTCAGGAGATTTATGGCATTCTTACTTCATACTTTTTTGTTATGTATAGTGAATACTCTTAGGGGGTCTCCCTAAAAGTGAAGGTAATCCAGGCATGGACCCCTTCCTCTCAGTGACTAGAGAAACCAGCCACACCTCACTGACAAGGCCAAACAAGGCCGTAAATTATGTCTGGAGTTACCTGGTGTTCCCAGTAGGTTTATTTGAACAGTGAGAGACAGAATAACAACAAAAAAAATCCAGAAAAATGCATTTCAAAAAAGTTATAAACTGATTTGCATTTTACTGAGTGAAATAACACTCAATCAGCAAGATTTCTGGCTCCCAGGTGTCTTTTATACAGATAACAAGCTGAGATTAGGATCACTCTCTTAAAGGGAGTACTTGTAATCTCAGCTTGTTACCTGTATAAAAGACACCTGTCCACAGAAGCAATCAATCAATCAGATTCCAAACTCTCCACCATAGCCAAGACCAAAGAGCTGTTCAAGGATGTTAGGGACAAGATTGTAGACCTACACAAGGCTGGAATGGGCTACAAGACCATCGCCAAGCAGCTTGGTGAGAAGGTGACAACAGTTGTTGCGATTATTCACAAATGGAAAAAACACAAAATAACTGTCAATCACCCTCGGTCTGGGGCTCCATGCAAGATCTCACCTTGTGGAGTTTCAATTATCATGAGAATGGTAAGGAATCAGCCCAGAACTACACGCGAGGATCTTGTCAATGATCTCAAGGCAGCTGGGACCATAGTCACCAAGAAAACAATTGGTATCACACTACGCAGTGAAGGACTAAAATCCTGCAGCGCCCACAAAGTCCCCCTGCTCAAGAAAGCACATGTACAGGCTTGTCTGAAGTTTGCCAATGAACATCAAAATGATTCAGAGGAGAACTGGGTGAAAGTGTTGTGGTCAGATGAGACCAAAATCGAGCTCTTTGGCATCAACTCAACTCGCCGTGTTTGGAGGAGGAGGAATGCTGCCTATGACCCCAAGAACACCATCCCAACCATCAAACATGGAGGTGGAAACATTATGCTTTGGGGGTGTTTTTCTGCTAAGAGGACAGGACAACTTCACTGCATCAAAGGGACGAATGACAGGGCCATGTACCATCAAATCTTGGGTGAGAACCTCCTTCCCTAAGCCAGGGCATTAAAAATGGATTGTGGATGTGGCTCAAGAAGAAACACATTAACGTCTTGGAGTGGCCTAGCTAGTCTCCAGACCTTAACTCCATTGGAAATCTGTGGAGGAAGCTGAAGGTTCGAGTTGCCAAACGTCCGCCTCGAAACCTTAATGACTTGGAGAGGATCTGCAAAGAGCAGTGGGACAAACTCCCTCCTGAGATGTGTGCAAACCTGTTGGCCAGCTACAAGAAACGTCTGACCTCTATGATGGCCAACAAGGGTTTTGCCAAGTACCAAGTACGAAGTCATGTTTTGCAAAGGGGTCAAATACTTATTTCACTTAGTAAAATGTAAATCAATTTATAACTTTTTTGAAATGCGTTTTTCAGGATTTTTTTTGTTGTTATTCTGTCTCTCACTGATCAAATAAACCTACCATTAAAATTATAGACTGATCATTTCTTTGTCAGTGGGTAAACATACAAAATCAGCAAGGGATCAAATAATTTTTTCCCTAACTGTAGAGGTCACTTGCCTGTCATTTTAGAACTGGACTGTGCTTTTGGGAGGGATTATTCTAATATGTTTGTGGAAATTTCTCCTCTCTAATGTCACTATAGAGCTAAGCCGTGATGCTTCTCAGCTGTGACTAGCTGTAGAAAAAGCCACTTGTGCTTTTGTTCATCCTCAGAGACTCTCAGATTTTTGTAAATACTTTTTGTTGGTTGTCACTCTAAGCTTGTCGTATGAAGCGTAAGTGAGATCATGTACTGTATATTGTAACATACACGTTTATTATTAAAAAAAATATATATTTTATTCAAAGAAAACTCTTGATAGTTTTGTAATAGTAGACAAGTCAGATAGTTTTGAATTCTCTGGGATCTATGCTTTCAGGAAATGTACCTGGAGGCACACATACAATATGTACCTTTAAAGAATCTGTACATATTGGATACCATATGTACTATACATACGTTATCATTTCTACATTGGGGAAGATGCAATAATGTATGATAAAGAGGTAATAAAGTGGAGATAATTTCTCCAGTGACATCACTTCTCCAAATACATTTTAATAATATAGTGCATTGGCTCCAAGATTTCTCCAGCTTGAGCTATCATAGTGCATAGTCTCCATAGAATAACATAGCATTTGCAGTAGTGTTATCACTGGAGAAGTTATCTCCACTTCATCTCACCTTAGTGTATAACCCCATTTATGTCATTAGTGTACATTTCTCAAACAATAGAGGGACACAGGTTTAGATGTAATGTAAGAAAATTTTACTTAACTGAGAGGATAGTAGATAAGTGGAATAGTCTACCAACAGAAGTGGTAGAAGTTAATACAGTGACAGAATTTAAGCATGCATGGGATAGGAACAAAGCTGTCCTTAACATAAGACAAGACCAAGAGCCTAAAAAGGTTTGAGGTTTTTACAGTAGGAAAATGGGCAGACAAGATGGGCCGAATGGTTCTTATCTGCCGTCAGATTCTATGTTTCTATATTACTGAAAATTCATATTTTTTTTTACAAAAATTACTCGGTTACTCATTTTGTGTAAGATTACACTTCAGTCACCTACTGATTCTTTAAAGGGCCTATCACACCCAACTCAACATCAGCTAACGTGAGCATCGGCACCAGTACCAGCCTATACACTCAGTGGTGTCTGTTGGGAAAATGGACTTACTCCCCAAACGATGTCCCACACCTCACTTATATCAGCTGATGGTAAAGAGAAATCATCCATGCTAATATCTTTTGGAAGTAGCTTGAGACAGGGGCAGCGATTCCCAGCATCACACTACAATGAGAATACATTAGAACTGCTTATTTATCTTGCTTTGTTGTACACCACAAGCTTACTGTGTGATGTCTTCAGGGGGCAGGGCCAAACACAGAGCTTCCTGGTGCCTTCCTCCCAGCTCCCTAGCCTACCCAGAGTGCAGCAAGCTCCCATTAAGGTACCAACACTATCAAGTTAGTTAGGATATATGTAAAACGAAAGCATATTTTATGTGATTTAACACTATGTAATTGTTCTGTGGGGATCTGGGGAGGTGTAAGTGCCCCTTGTCTATTTTCTAGAAATATATGTCTTTTATATTGTTATTGAGCTGCTTATGGTAGTTTTACCATGTAAACAACAGAATGTGCATTTCGAGTTGATAAAGTTGAAAATACCCAGCTAAGCTCCAATAAATTAGGGGTTTGTGCAGGCTGTGTATGCAGGTAAACGATACATATTTGGTATCAGTGTATTCTCAAGATGCATAAATTGTTACGTTAATTTAAAACTTAGCCAAGAACTCAAATTTGTTTGAGGTGATGCAAAATTTTCTTCGAATGAGGCATCATAAAAAGAAAAACTAAACATTTGCCCACAGTAATCAAACAGATACATAACAACATGTTGAAAATATGCCTGTGACTGGCCTCCAATACATTCAAAATGATAGGAAGTGAGTAACAGCTTCATTACTTCCTGAAAGTTCAGGTTGATAGGAAGTGATAAATACTGGTGACATGGCTCAGTTGGTTAATGCAGGAGCTGTAGAATCTGTTCAAACCACAAGGTCTCGGTTTCTAGTCCCAGTAGGGGTCAACTCAGCCTTTCATCCTTCAGAGGTAGATAAAATAAGTACCATTAAATTGGGTAATAATATCTATACCCCCGGGACATACATGAAAACAAGAGACAATCTTAATGTATCCTTCCTGGTAAAATACTTTGATATTATTATTATAAAGTTGTTACTATAACATTCTAAGGTGAACTGCAATCAGTGACTTAAGAATAGAATGTAACAAAATAGCTGTTGGAAATCTGGCAATAAGAAAGGACTGTTAATATAAAAAAACAACTGTTTAAACTATAATAACAATGGAAAGACATATCAGCCAGAAATGTAAATACCCTTTTTTATAAAGCAGGAAAAGTCCTACAACATATGCTTTTTATAAAAAAAAAAGTTTATTGTTCTTTTAATGCACTATTATTAAAGTTAATTAAAAAGAATAATTGTGGGTGCCTGTCAATTCTTCTTTTATTATTTTCTCTATAATATATGTCAGTTTATGTTGCATTTTCCTTTCTACGTAATTTACAACTATTCATGAATGTGATACCCTTATAGGAATATAGAAACTGACATTAATCAGTCTGCAGCCATTGTTGTCCTCAAGGATTTAAGATTATGCTTCTTACCACTTAACCCCTTAAGGACTGGGAAAATCTGAGGTGGATTTCACTTAAGGACCGGAGCAATTCTTACCTTTTTGACTATGTCTTTGTTTTATCAGCGATTTCCCTCTAAGTATTTTACCCATGCAAATTATATATCATTTTTTCTCAAATGATGAGGGCTTTCTTTTGATACCACACTTATATGGATAACCCACCGTTTATTTTTTTAAAGTTAAAGAAAACGGTAAAAAAGTTTTTAAAAAACACCATTTTTTTTCTCTTTGGATCATTAGGGCACAATGGCTTACATTTTTATGGAGACTGCATGAAAGGTATGACCGGTCAGTCATACCTACAAAATGGGCAGTTTTAAGTGGGCACTGTCCCCCCTGGGTGAAAATCCCCATGTCCCTCTTTACCTCAGTATTTTGCCACTCTTTTATTGATGAGGATTTGTGGTGTGCATAAGTGTACTACATGGCTCCACAACAATCAAACTCCCAATATTGTTTATTGATACATATATATGTGTTTTTGTTTAAATAAAAGCTGTTTTTGTAAAAAAAAAAAAAAAAAAAAAAAAAGAGGATTTTAGTGTTACCTGTTAAATCCTTTTCTCTTAGTCCATACAAGTTACTGGAAACTTTGGGTAGGCAATCAGCCCCTTTAAGTAGGCAGTAACAATTCTGAGAAGTGACTGATGGGTGGAGCTTACCTCCTCTCCTTAGCTTGCAGCTAGCCAATCCCCTTCAAGTAAGACTTGAAAACTATTGACTAGGTAGTAAGAAGGTAAAGGAAGACCCCTGTGAGCATGAACCCGAAAGGACCCCCACGTTCTACCACAGGATAGCCAAGCGTGGTCACTTGACAGGTTGGGAGACCAGTAACCTGTATAGACTAAGAGAAAAGGATTTAACAGGTAAAACTAGAATCCTCTTTTCTCTGTCATCCAATACAGGTTACTGGTAACTTTGGGATGTCCAGCCATTATGTTTCCCATGACGGGAAGAAAGGCAAGGACCAGACGCAGGCCTCCAAAGTCACCAGAGCACCAATGAACCAACAGATCATGAATAGCTCAACAATAACTGCAAAGCGTCAACGGACACCGAACAGGGGTAAAAACAAACCCCAGGAACTGTTACACAGCACAATGAACTATTAGCCAACAGGGCTCAAAAGTGAAAGAGTACTGAAGAGACAAAGGAGATCCTAGACAGGGAAGGCCGCCTCCAGGATCCTCCTCCAAAAACTGGCATCAGCTGATGCCAGCACATCCACACGATAAGTGGCCGCCTTGCACAACTGATCAGCAGAGGCCTGTTTTTTGTAGGCCCAAGATGCCCCAATAGACCTTGTAGAATGAGCTGTGTCCCAGAAAGGAAAAGGCTTCTTCCTAAGTTCGTAAGCCTTACAAATTGTGGACTTGATCCAAGAAGCAATGGTTAAGAAGCAATGGTTATCTTGGAAGCAGGCTTCCCTGCCCTGGGACCCTCAAGAATGACAAAAAGAGTGTCAGACTGCAGCAATGGCTCAGTGCAATACACATAGAACTTGAGACAATGCACAACATCCAACAGGTGAAGATCCTTCTCCTTGTCACAAATAGGGTTAGGGCAGAAGGAAGGAACCACTATCTCCTGATTAATGTGGAACTCGGACACCAACTTTGGGAGAAACTCTTGTGAAGTGCGAAGGACCGCCTTGTCCTTGTGAAACACCAAAAAGGGTGGCCTACAGGACAGGGCATGCAGCTCCGCAACATGGCGAACAGACAAGATCGCCAGGAGAAAGGCCATCTTCCACTTCAGCAGACACAGAGGAATTGTGGCCAAGGACTCAAAGGGAGGAACGCTGAAAGATGCCTAAAATCAAGATAAGGTCCCACCGAGGAGCGGGAGTCTTAAACACAGTACGGGTATGAGCAACACCTTGGAAGAAAACCTTTACATCAGGAAGACTAGCAAGACACTTCTAAAAGAAAACAGAGAGAGCATAGGTCTGCATCTTAAGAGAACTGAAACTAAGACCCTTATCCACACCATCCTGGAGGACAGAAAGGACTGTAGGAAGATCAAAATCATGAGAAAGGTCCCTATCAGCACACCAAGAGAGAAAGGTAGACCAAACTCGATGGTAGGTCTTAGAGGAAATAGGCTTAGGTACGTGCACTAGGCATAGTAGCCACCACACCAGCAGAGAAACCCTTCAAAATTGAGGCTTCAACCTCCATGCCATCAAAGCCAGACGTTGAACATCCTCCTTCCACAGGTAACCCTGTAGAAGAAGATCCGAACGGGAGGGGTGCCGAAGAGGTTCCGCCACAGAGAGATCCAGAAGCTCCAGAAACAAAGCCTGTCGAGGCCAGTAAGGCGCAATCAGAATGACTGGGCAGCTCTCCAGCCTCAGTTTCCTTATCACCCTGTGCTAAAGGGGAACGGAAGGAAAAAGGTATGCCAGTGGAAGAGTCCACGGAATCCACAAGGCATTCACTGCCAGAGCCAGGGGGTCCGACCAGCGACAGCAGGACGTCCAGACCTTACCGTTGTGTCTTGTCGCCATCAGGTCGATGCACGGAAGACCCCACCACTGGAAAATGAGGTTGAGCACCTCTTGATGTAGTTCTCACTCTCCGCTGTCCACTTTGTGTCGAACGAGGAAGTCTGCCAGAACTTTGTCTATACCAGGAATATGAACTGTGGAAATGGCAGGGATATGCTCCTCTGCCCAGGACAAAATAGTCTTGACCTCTAAAAAAGCTGCGAGACTTCTTGTGCAGCTTGTGCTGTGGCGTTGTCCTACTGGACCCTGACCAGGCAATCCTCCAGCTGGCGCGTCCAGTGGTGCAGGGCATGAAATATCTCCTGAAGCTCCAAGACATTGATGGGAAGGAGAAATTCTTCCTGGGACCACTGGCCTTGAGCATTCAAGTGCCCCAGGACTGCTCCCAAGCTGGAGAGGCTGGCATCCGTCATCACTGTTGTTCAGAATGGCACCATGAAGGGTCTACCTTTCAGCAGATTGTCCAGGTTAAGCCACCACGACAGGCTCAGCTCCACGTGAAGAAGGAGAGATAGAGACCTCTCCAGGAGATCCAGTTGACCCCTGCAAGCCAGGATTAGAAACCTCTGGAGTTCCCTGGTATGAGCCATGGTAAACGGAACTGCTTCTATGGTGGAAATTAACTTCCCCACTAGGGATGACAACTTCTTGGCCAAAACCCAATCCTGATTCAGGACAGCCTGGATCTTCAGTGCTATCTGATGAGCCACTTCGTCTGTAAGAAACACCATCCCTCTCTGAGTATCGAAGAGGATATCCAGAAAAAACATCCTCTGGGAAGGAACAAGGTCCGACTTGTCCAGATTGATGATCCACCTGTGACGGGACAGAGCATGAATGAAAGTCCTGCACCTGTTGATGAAGGAGTTCTGGAGAAGATGCCTTCAGAAGGAGGTCGTTCATGTACGGGGTAACTCTTATGCCGTCCCGATGGAGAACAGATATCAAAGATCCCAGGACTCGGTTGAAGACTTAAGGAGGCGTGGTCAGGACAAAGGGGAAGGCAGAGAACTGGAAATGCCCTCGGTCGCAGGCAAAAAGGAGATATTGCCGGCTCTCTGGATGAATGGTAATGAGCAAGTATGCATCCTGAAGATCCAGAGGAGCCAGAAATTCCCCAGGGGACATGGCAGCTATTAATGCGCGCTGTGACTCCTGGCGATACTGGGACCTGACCACAAAGGAGTTGAGGTCCTTCAAATCCAAAATGGGATGACAGCCACCATCCTTCTTGGAAACCACAAAGAGGTTGGAGTAGAATCCCAACCCCCTTTCCCACCTTGTCCAGAAGGGCCTGAATGGCTTCTTCGAAAAGGAGGATATTTTCTGTGCCCAGAGGAGAGAGAGAAGAGAAGGTCCAGGAGGAAAGTGAAGGGAATCCTATACCCCACAACCACCACCTGCAAAACCTATGGGTCCACCACAGAGGTTTCCCAAGCTGAGAGGTAGTGGCACAAGCGGCCACCCACCTGTGGGTGGGGACCCGGATTCGGCGAGTCATGCTGAAGGTTTGGAAGCCTTGGACTTAGCGGAGGACTTGGGCCTCCATTGCTGCTTAGGCTTGGATGAGGTGCGCGGAGCCTGAGGCACCGCCTAGGTCGCCAGATATGATTCAGTGTGGAAGGGATGAAAAAAATTATTCCGCTTGACAGGCGTCTTCTTCCTATGGACCACTGGCAGGTGAGTACTATTTCCCCCAGTGACTTCACTGATCAGATCCTTGAGATTAGGCCCAAACAGTGAGGTGCCCTGAAAGAGCAAAGACAGGAGATCCCTCTTAGAGGCAGTGTCAGCAGACCAGGAACAGCAGAACAGTCTTCATCATCAGAGTCCACCAATAATTTCTCCTCAGAGGAATCAGACACATCAGGTACACCTGGCGGTTTAGGCAGGGAATACCTGATAGGGGTGGGGGCCTGCCATGAGTGCAAGACCCCATACAAAATGGATGGAAGGATTTGTAAAGTAGACCGGAGGTCCCTGGTAGTAGCCTTAAACTCTTGCATCCAAACTGGCTCTAGTGCATGGCTGGAGGTCCCTGCAGGGGACTCAGGGGCAGCAGCACATGCTGGGTAATCATGACCGGAGTATTCTCTAGGTAACCCAGAGTGACATGAGGAACAATGAGCGATAGGGGACACAGAAGCCCCAGTGTCCTTAGTCTTAGGTTTAGCCCCAAGGTCTAATGGAATAGACAAGCTCACAGAGTCAAACGGTCAAAGTATCAGAAACACCCATGATAACTTATTCACCCCAGAAATGCTAAAATAGACTTTAGCTGTCAGTCTATGCGGTAAACGAGCACCTTTGAAGGTGCGGAACATAAATTTAGCAAAGTGATTACAAAACGAAAAACACTCTCCAAAACACACTAGAACAAGTCAGGAGACCCAATAAACACTGAGCCCAGTAGGGAATGTGCTCACAACCCTGCAAAGTATGCCAACCACCAGCTAAAGGGTTAAGTTACCACAGAAACTTGCTCCAAACACCTAACAGACATACATATAAACTTAATGAGTGCATGAGTATGTAATAGTAACTCCAAGGAGACCCCTGTGCAGAGGGGAATCATGGGACATGTGGACCACTGCACTCAAAGGGTTGCTCACCTTTTCAGCTGGTCTTCTGTCTTCAGATTACAATATATCAAGAAGAAGCCTCAGTGGGCAACTCCTGGGGAAAGAACTTGCAGCCAATATTTTCCCCCCAGGGCTTAGGTCCACAAAAGCACCTGGTAAACTGAGCTGGGAATTGCCAGTGATGGTAATCCACCTAATGGTGGTATCCCATATCTAACAGAAAAATAATAAAAAAGCTAAAACTATAGCAGAAATATTCTCTTGCCTTGTGTCTTGACCAAGGAACAAATCTTACTGGAAGGGGATTGGCTACCTGCAAGCTAAGGAGAGGAGGTAGGCCCCAACCAGGCATGTCACTTCTCAGAATTGTTCCTGCCTACTTAAAGGGGCTGATCACCTATCCAAAGTTACCAGTAACCTGTATTGGATGACAGAAAAAGTGTGTTCTTTTTTTTTTTTTTTTTTTTTTTTAAAAGTGTATCTTAGCAGGTCAGAAATGGACCTGCATCCAGCCAGCCTCCAACACCAGCAGTGAAGGTGTTAATACCCCCAACGCCTACAGGATTTTTATTTAGTATGTGTCTGCTCTCTGCTTTTCTCTCTTTACTTCAATAGTATGGAAGAGAGAGGCACAATCAGACACAAAAGCAGAGTGCTTGACACACTGCCTTATCCAATCGAAATGCCAGTACATGTGATCGCTCCTGAAGCAATCACATGAACCGACAGAAGTGACAAACACTCAGTCTCAGCCTGCAATGAATGATAGCAGCGTGCTTGGAGGCGCATCATGGGTCCTTATGGAAAGTTTACCCATGAAAGTCCTGACACGTCATGGGTCATCAAGGGGTTAAAGACAAAGCCCTTTTACACCTTAAAGGAACAGTAAACTTTTTTTATGAAAAATATACTGTATGTTGTAGTGCTTTTCCTGTGGAGTTCAATAACACTACACCTACTGCTGAGAGATGCATAGTTCCAGCTGTATTACTGTTTATATATATATATATATATATATATATATATATATATATATATATATATATATATATCAACAGTGCCCTATAGTGATCAGATTCCAATTAGTTATTCTGTTGAAATTTGTGGTGGAGGTGAGTCACAGACAAATATAGTAACATAGTAGATAAGGCTGAAAAAAGACATGCGTCCATCAAGTCCAGCCCATGCAAAAAACACCCAGAGGAAGGCAAAAAAAAAGCCCTCTGGAGTCATTTCCAATCTAGTCCCAAGTGTGTGTGTGTGTGGGGGGGAATTATTCCTTCCTTACTCCAATTGGTAGTCAAATAGTTCCCCGGATCAATATCCTATTTGCTTTGAAGCCATCTGTCATAATTGTCAATATTGTTCTGTGCTAGATAGGCAGCCTTTGCTTTTTTGAATGCAGTTGCATTATCTGCAAGCACAACATCCCGAGGCAAAGAATTCCATAGCCTTACCGCCCTTACTGTAAAGAAACCCTGCCTATGTTTTAGTCAAAAGCGCCTTTCCTCAAGTCTTAATGGATGACCTCTTGTTCTTAGCTCAGCTCTTTGCATAAATAATTCATTGGATAGTTCTTTGTATTGACCTTGAATGTATTTGTAAATGGTAATCATATAACCCCTTAGACGTCTCTTCTCTAATGTAAACAAACCCAGTTTGGCTAGTCTTTCTTTGTAACTCAGATCCTCCAATCCCTTTATCAGTTTTGTTGCATGTCTCTGCACCTTTTCCAGTTCAGTAATGTCTTTTTTTTTTTTTTTGAACAGGCAGCCAAAATTGTACCATATTCTAGATGAGGCCTAACCAAGGATTTATACAGAGATAGGATAATATTAGCATCCCTTGCTTCTACACTTCTTTTTATGAAGGCTAATACTCTATTTGCTCTTGCAGCAGCTGAGTGACTCTGCACACTGCTGTGAAGTCTATTGTCTATCAGTACGCCTAAATCTTTCTCTAATGAGGATTTTCCAAGTTGTTTTCCATTTAGAGTATATGTAGCAAGCTTGTTTCGACAGCCCAAATGCATAACCTTACATTTATCTACATTAAATGACATCTGCCACTTCTCTGCCCATTCACTTAGTTTATCTAAATCCTTCTGTAGGGAAAAAACATCCAGCTCTATATATATTTCCTTACACAGCTTAGTGTCATCAGCAAAGATTGAGCTGCTACTTTCAAGTCCCACTTCTAGATCATTAATAAACAAATTAAAAAGCATTGGTCCCAGGACTGATCCCTGCGGCACCCCACTTATAACCCTAGACCAATTTGAAAAAGTTCCATTTACAACAACTTTCTGCCATCTATCATTTAACCAGTTCTCAATCCATGTATAGATAACATTGCCCAAACCAAAGCCTTTTAATTTATGCAGTAACCTGTTGTGAGGCACTGTTTCAAAGGCTTTTGCAAAATCCAAGTATACTACATCAACAGCAATTCCCCTGTCCAAATTACTACTCACTCTTTCATAAAATGCAAATAAATTAGTCTGACATGATTCTTCATGAAACCATGCTGATTCCTACTAATGATATTGTTTGTCTTCACATAATTCTGAATACTGTCAGTTAAAACCCTTCTAGTATCTTACCCACTATGGAGGTCAACCTCACAGGTCTATAATTTCCTGGTCTGGATCTTGCTCCCTTTTTAAACAATGGAACTACATCAGCTTTCCTTCAATCACAGGGCACTATGCCTGATGAAAGTGAATCAATGAATATTAAGTATAATGGTTTTGCTATTACTGAACTAAGTTCCTTAAGTACCCTTGGGTGTATACCGTCTGGTCCAGGCGCTTTCTTCACTATAACCCTTTCCAGCCTCTTTTGGACCTTGTCCTCAGTAAGCCATGTAGATGTTGGAGGAAATTCAGTGGTTTTGTCTGTTTGCCCATAGCGTGTCATTGCTGCTTCCTTTGTATATACTGAAGTAAAGAAAGTATTTAGGGTGTCAGCCATAGCTTTATCCTCACTAATCAATTCACCTGTCTCAGTCATAAGAGGAGCAATATTAGCCTTAACTTTTTTGTTATTAATATACTTGCAGAATTGTTTAGGGTTTTTCTTGCTCTCATTTGCAATGTTTCTCTCATTTTCTGTTTTAGCTAGCTTAATTGCTTGTTTGCAGATTTTATGAGTGTAAAGCGCTGCGGAATCTGTGTGCGTTATATAAATAAAGGATTATTATTATTATTATTAAATTCTTTATATTTTTTAAATGATGCATCTGACCCGTTTGACTTAAACACTTTAAAAGCCTATTTTTTATTTCTCACCCCCCTGCTAACCACATTATTAAGCCACATTGGTTTCACTTTACTTCTCTTGTGCTTATTCCCCAGTGGTCTATATTGATGTGTATATTTGCCCAAGAGCATTTTAAATACATTCCATGATTCTTGTGCATTTTTATCTTTGAAAATTACATCCCACTGGATATCCTTTAACACTTCTTTTAACTGTGTAAAATTAGCCTTTTTGAAATTGAATGTTTTGGTTAAACCCTTGCTATTGGTTTTCTCATAACAAACTTCAAAGGACACCATATTGTGGTCACTGCTGCCCAAATGTTCCCTTACTTGCACATTGTTTATCATGTCATAATTGTTTGAGAGCACTAGGTCAAGCAAGGTGTCACGGTTTGTTATGACTCTCAGACACAAGTTTTAGGTAAAAATCAATTTTATTGAAATAATTAAATTGATCACTTAGGATGGCAATCACATACATATATAAATCATGAGTAATAGCACAGACAGAAGGCAGACTCTACCGGTCCGGTCAATATACCGGACAGGACAGTCTGAGAGAATTGAATATTAGGCTCTACCGGCCTTGCCAATACCGGGTAAGGCAACCTGCAGATGGAATAGCATAACGGTTCTACCGGCCTTACCTAATTACCGGGCAAGGCAGCCCCAATAAGTACACAGTGTAGGCTCTACCGGCCCTGCCAATACCGGGTAAGGCAACCTGAGATGGAATGTGGCAAAAGGTTCTACCGGCCTTACCAATACCGGGCAGGGCAGCCCAGTGATATCAATAGCAGTCGGATGATAATGGCAGAATGACAGGATCATAAGCAACCCAGTGTCCGCACACTGAGACCAACAGGGGAATCGTATAGCCGCGAGGCTTAGGAGCAAACCAATGTCCTCACACTGGAGTAACAAGTGAATCATATAGCTGCAAGGCTTTGGAGCAAACCAGCGTCCGCACGCTGGGACCAACTACTGAATCGTATAGCCGATAGGCTTTGGAGCAAACCAGTGTCCGCACACTGGAGTAACAAGTGAATCATATAGCCGCAAGGCTATGGAGCAAACCAGCGTCCGCACGCTGGGACCAACTACTGAATCGTATAGCCGATAGGCTTTGGAGCAAACCAGTGTCCGCACACTGGAGTAACAAGTGAATCATATAGCCGCAAGGCTTTGGAGCAAACCAGCGTCCGCACGCTGGGACCAACACTGAATCGTATAGCCGATAGGCTTTGGAGCAAACCAGTGTCCGCACACTGGAGTAACAAGTGAATCATATAGCCGCAAGGCTTTGGAGCGAACCAGCGTCCGCACACTGGGACCAACTACTGAATCGTATAGCCGATAGGCTTTGGAGCAAACCAGTGTCCGCACACTGGACCAACAGGGAATCGTGTAGCCGCGAGGCTTTGGGAGCAAACCAGCGTCCGCACGCTGGGACCAACTACTGAATAGTGTAGCCGATAGGCTTGGGAGCCAACCAGTGTCCGCACACTGGACTAACAACTGAATCGTGTAGCCGCAAGGCTTTGGAGCAAACCAGCGTCCGCACGCTGGGACTAACAAGCAATGTCGACGACGCGACCAGGCAGAAGGTCGCCAGGATACAGGAGACAGGCGATGAGATGACAGGAACCAGCAGCGATCAGTCAGGTCAGGAAACAGCAGAGAAGAAGTTCAGCAGGAACTGCATCACCAGAGTACTAGGCCGGAACCAGGACTGGAACAACTCAGCATGCAGGAGACACTGGAACAGTTGAAATCAGGAACTCAGGAACACTGGAACAGATGCCCAACTATCACTGGACATAGTGATAGCAAAAGGTCAGAAACAACACGAAAGGGCACTCAAAGGGTGCCCAATCCAGGTTTAAATAGGCAATATGAGGCGGGCTAAATGCAGACAGCCAATAGAAGCCCCCTACTGGTGACAGACAAGAAAATGCAGCAATCACAGGCACTGTGATACAAGGTCTCTTTTCTAGTTGGCTCCTCTACTAGTTGGGACATAAAATTATAATTTATCATACTCAGAAAAATATCTCCCTTTGTTGTGACGGAAGTCGTATTGCTCCAGTCAATTTCAGGATAATTGAAATCTCCCATTATAATTACCTTTGCTGACCTAGCAGCCTTTTCCATTTGCAGTAAAAGTTGGGCTTCCTCCAACTCCCCAACGTTAGGTGGCTTGTAGCAAATCCCCACCAATATATTTTTATTATGTGTGCCCCCAGTGTGTATTTCAATCCACAAGGCCTCTACCTTTTTATTCTGGATATAATCTTATAGAAACTATTGAGTCATGCTGTCATTTCTAACTTTATGGAAGTAATCACACTGTAATTCACTTGCTGATTATTTGAAATGTTATAACATTTGCATAAAACAACTGACAGTGGTGAGAGAATCAGAAGGCAAGTAATAGTCGGAGGCTGGTCTGGGTCAAGGCAGGAGAGGTCAGATGAATGATGGCAAGCTGGGCGAAACACAAGAAGCCCAAGGATCACCAAACAACACTGACAAAACACAAAGTACATGCATGGAAGAAAGCCAGGGAGGGACTTAAATAAAGAGAAGGCTGGTAGAAACAGAGACAGACTAATGAGACTGGATCCTGACAAAGACAAGTTGGGAGGAATGCAAAGTAAGATTACTCCTCCTAGACTGCTGAAAAACAGCACACTCAATCATATATGTCTTGTTCTGTCAAGAGACCTTATCTACAGTAGCAATTATCATTAGTGTTCCTTTATCCGACAAGGCTGTAGAAACTACCTTTTGCTAATTTATCTGATGAAAAAGCTTAAGATATTGCTTGCTTAACTATAAAGCTTTCAAACCAGAAAACATAGCAGTTACGTATGATTCTATCATGTTATAAATTGGTGAATTAATAATAGTTAATGGTCAATGTGGAATCTGAAGGTCCTATTTCTGTTTAAACTTCAGATACTCTCCTTCAAATGTGTGGGCAGCATTGGATACTGTGGTTCATGACATTCCTAAGTATTAAATAAAAACACGTGACCTCAGGTTTATCACTATAATGGCTGTCTTTGTTTTAACTAAAAGATTGAACTTATCTGAAGAGTCATAAATTCATAGACACAAATGGTAAAGCACACACACACACACACAGGAGGATCAATGGCAGTCTATGATAACACGGATAAGGTATCTTATCTGAATATGCACCCATTACTCAGTAAGGGCCACTGCACACTAACAATAGGCAGCCGGCATCATGTAACATTTATTTTACAAACCATTATTTTAACTTTCCAGTCACATTCTTTTCTTTCTGTCAACAAAGGATAATACATCATAGCGTCATTTTTTTCCCATAGAGGAAATTTTATTGAATAGTTACTACCCTCCAAAAACAACATTAGATAAGTAATTCATGTCTCTAAAAAAGATGAATTTGTTGTATAAATTTATGTTCTATTCCATTTGTTTCTGTACCAGTTATTGCTGATAATAATTCAAATTAGAACAGTCTTTTATTTTTTTATAGACTCAAACCTCTAAATTTAACATGCAAAAAGAAGACTATTACAATAAAACGTACTTAATTCTTGTGTTATTTTACTGAGATTTGATATCAAATGACTAAAATGTATTTATATGTGATAAGGGGAAAAATTACACAAGAAACATTACTGTTGGTTTCTACTTTTATATGAGCCAAAACAATTTTAAAGTGGAACTTTCATCTTAATTCAAGTTCGCATATTTGAAAATTGTATTAAAGGGATAGTAATACTTTGTTTTATCTTTATTTTATTTTGTAGGCATTAAAAAAACATGAAGAACGATATAAGTCTTATCTCTCAAACTTTTATGGTTTAAGAGATATTCACAAGCAAAGTTCCCCTCCCCGCCCCTTTTATCTAGTGTAAGCCATCTCTTCTCAGATGTGGAATGCAGTCCATAGACCAGACAGATAACAGAAGGGGACAATCTTCTTCTTATGAGAACAATGAAAGCCCTGCCCCCCTTGACAAGTTTTTCAGGTTTTTCCCTTATCTTAATTGAAGATTGTCCCTCTCTGCAATCTACCTGGGCACCTCCCTTCTGATCTGGCTGAGCAGAGTTATATCAGTAAAAGGTGCGGGTGGGGGACTCTTTGTCATTGAATTACTCTTGAACTACAACTCTGACGTAATTGAAATAACACTTTCCAAAGTCCAAATACTATGATTATTAATTAGAGCTGCTTTTTTTATGAAAAATTACTATCCCTTTAAAAACCGCCTATATGTCATGTTAACCAAAAGACCAGAAAATATACAGTTAAGGCGATTTTCACACTTCTTACATATGTTAATGTATGTTAATTGCAGCACCTGTGCTGTGGCATGGATGTTTTCATATGCTAATTACGCTAGTCAGTGATGTTTCATATGTTAATGAAGAGTGAATATCGTCTAAACTACACATCTGCTGGACCTTTGGTTACATTACATATAAGCCGTTTTTAATGCAGTTTTCAAATATACCAACTTGAATTTAGGTGAAAGTTCCACCTTACAGGACACTAACTCCTAAAAATGATCTGATGTTATACTCCATATTGGTCTCTATAAACATTTTCTATTTGTTTCCTGATGCCTAAAATCTGCTGTTGTATTTGCTCTGTGGGGGGCTCCATTTCTGTCTTTTCCAGGACTCACATTATAACAGCAATTGTGATATGGTGTTTAAGAAGTAAACTGCATTATCTTTAACTGGACTGTGATAATGTAGAGTAGTGGGTGCTAATCTCAATACATTATCTCTGCACAAACATTTAATCAAAATGTGTCTATAAAGGATATTATGCTATACACATGCATTAAAAATGCAAGTTTAAGATTTAAAGGGACAGTAATGTCCCATAAAAAATGCTTACAGTTTTGTAGAGGTTAAAAAAATTATCTATATGAAACAAATACTATCTCTCAAACTGCTATGGTTTGAGAGATATCCTCCATTAAAGTTCCCCTCTCCCTCCACTTCTCCTGATGTCAGCTGTAAGCTGACAGCAGCAGTTCCTGGTCCAGGGACCAACAAGTGGCTCTTCAGCAGAGCCGCAATAGCGCAATTTAAAAAGAAATACTTCTTTGGAACAGTCTACAAAGTGTGCCTGGTTTGCAAGCACACTTTTTAGACCGTTCCAAAGAAGTATTTCTTTTTAAATTGCGCTATTGCGGCTCTGCTGAAAAGCCTCCTTGTGTCGGCCGACACGGATCTCCTCCTGTCAGCTTTACAGCTGACATCAGGAGAAGGGGAAGTTTAGCTGATGATATCTCTCAAACCATAGCGGCTACATTATCACAGTCCAGTTAAAGATAATGCAGAACGTATACTTCTTAAACACCCTATCACAATTGCTGTTATAATGGGAGTCCTGGAAAAGACAGAAATGGAGCCCCCACAGATCATATATAACAGCAGATTTTAGGCATCAGGAAACAAATAGAAAATTTTTATAGAGACCAATATGGAGTATAACATCATATCATTTTTTTATCTTTTTGTAGAGGTTATTTTTTAACCTCTACAAAACTCTAAGTATTTTTATGGGACATTACTGTCCCTTTAATACCACCCTACATTTTAAATGGCCAAAGAGGGACACTTTTATTTGAGGTAGAGTTGCTGGGGGCATGACTGGTGGGTGGGGCCTTATCAAGAACTTGTAGGTTATTTCATGACCTATTGACACTTCTTTGTGTAAATGAATAAATAATTTAGAGCAAAACCAAAGTATATTATTTACACAGACTGATTTATAAACACACATACTGTTTAATCCCTTAAGCACCAGCGGTCCGGGGAAGTGACCTTCCTTTATGGACCACTTTGAACGTTGTAGGAGCGCCAGCAAACGTGGCTGATGAAGTGTACCGACACACTGAACAAGGGTCTGAGAGAGACAGATTAGGTCTTGGAGCAGACAATTTCAGACCCCACTTGTGCTTACAATGCTCCCACAGAAGCGCTGTAAGCACAGAATACATGATGTGCCAGGACTGTCACCTGTCCTTCAGGGAAAAAGAACGGTGACGGTCCTGATACATCACCGGTTGTTAAGGGGGTTAAACAAACATTAATGTGAGTTATATTGCTGTGGAGCAGTGTGATACACTTACATACACACCACACCACATAGTCTGATCTCCTAACGAGAGGGACACCAGGATAGGAAAGAGGGACAGAGGGATTTGGGTCTCAAAGAGGGACACACGGGAGGATAGGGATTTGATTTTACGGCTATAACATAAAATAACTAAATTTTACAGATGCTATCTAAAAGTAAATTAAATTTACCCAATTTCATTTTTAGGTGTTAATATCCATTTAATCCTTTGAGTGCCAGAGAGGTATCCAAAGGTTAATCCAGTGGAAGTTATTATATCAGTCTTAACCCCTTAATTTCACATCTTAAAGGGATAGTGTGACGGGGGTACAGGGGTTACTGCTTGGAAGACCAAAGGTTAAGCGATCTATCCAGCCAGACAAAATGATAATAAATTGCATTTATTAGAGAGGTCACGGCACACAAACATAGGACAACAATTATAGGCAAACAAACAGGTAAAACATAAAAACTAAACACTTCTGCGGTTCTCTTCTTGGTTGCACAGATTGCCAGGGGTTACATATCATACTCACAGTCCATTTTAGCTTTATGCTGGAGCTTACACATAGTCCCACTAGAGGCAAGAGTGGGCACCTCACCCACTATACATGCTACTGGATTACATGAAGTTTCTTTGAATCTTTTAGTCCTGACAGTGGAGTTGGGAACAGCATCCTAGGAGATGATTAGTCTTGGGCCATAGCCACCAAAGTTTAGCTTCCTGGCCACAATCCTTCTGGTGGGAACATCAAGGTACTTTCTGTGGCTGTAGCCGCCTTGACTTACAGCCCACAACTGAAAAGGGCACCTGGCCACTACAGTGCCCACTCACTCTAACTCTTCCGGTGAGGGCACTCACCAGTCCCAGTTTCTTCAGTACTCCTTTAGGAAGCACATGGACCCAGGGCCTCCCACCATTATGGAGAGGCCTTCTCTCCTCTTCCTACATTTTTCAACTCTGTCTCTCTCTTCTCACTGTCTGTCTCTCTCTCTGTTAGGCTTTTTCTACCCACCCCCTACAGGATCTGATGTCACAGGTAACATTTTCAAGTTCTCTTTCTGCTTAGCCTGATGTGAGGGGGAAGGTACCCACACATTCCACACACAGATTTGCCCTACCCCCCTCTATCTGACCAACACTGGCTATCTCATAACACAATCTTTGTGGTCAGCTAGACTGGATGGCACCATTCATCTGTACATCACTAACCAACCCATTCAGTGCTGGTAAAATGGCCAACACTCTCTAAAGCATGCACAAATAGGGGACATTAATGTTTTCAAGAATGAGAACACATATGAAACAATGTAGATCACTGAAAACAGACAGAGTTAATTCTCAGGGTGACAATCATTCCGTCACAGTCAGTAATACTTAAATATTACTAATCCCCATATTGTAGGTATGTTAAAAAGAACTTAATTTTCCCCAGTGTCATCTCTCAAACATTTATGGTTTGAGAGATAAAAGCCCGCCAATATACCACCTCCCTCCCCCTTCCCTGAAGTCTGCTTTCGAGCTGACTGCAAGGATATCTGGTCTTACTTTCTTCAGGCGGCTCTGCAGCAGAGCCGAGATCACATTAGTAAAAAATAATTATTTCACTGAAACGGTCTTCTAAGTGTGCTTAAGCAAGCACACATAGAAGACCGTTTCAGTGAAATAATTATTTTTTACTAACGCGATCTCGGCTCTGCTGCAGAGCTGCCTGTCGTACGACAGACTTCCCCTGTAGTCAGAACAACGCTGATTTCGGGGAAGGGGGACAGAGGGCGGAACTTTGCTGGCGGTTATCTCTCAAACCATAAAGGTTTGAAAGATGAACCTGGGTACAATTAAATTCTTTTTAACATGCCTACAATATGGGGATTAGTAAAAGTAATACTATCCCTTTAACCCTTTGAATGCCAGAGGGGTATGGAATGCATTGCTTTGCAATGCATTCTGTACCCCTCTGGCACACAAAGGGTTAAGGATATCTTACATGAATAGTAATATTTCATAATAAAAGCAGCTCCAATTAATCGTCATAATATTTGGGCCATGGAGAATTTTATTTCAATACTGTCAGAGATGTAGTTTAAGAGTAATTGAATGATAAAGTATCCCCTTCCCACAACTTTTACTGATGTCACTGCTTAGCTCAGAGAAGCAGGGTGGTGTCAAAGTGGATTGCAGAGAGGGACAATCTTCAATTAAGATAAGGGAAAACAACTGAAAAACCTGTCAATGGTGGCAGGGTTTTCATTGTTCTCATAGTAAGAAGATTGTTCCCTGTTGTGAGCTGTCTGCTCTGTGGACCAGATTCTACATCTGAGGGGAGGTGGCTTATACTAGGTAAAAGGGGCGGGAGCTTTATCGTTCAATTACTCTTAAACTACAACTCTGACAGTATTGAAATAACACTCTCTATGGCCCAAATACAATGAAGATTAATTGGAGATGCTGTTTTTGTGACACATTACTATCCCTTTAAGGACAGTATCATATGTTACATATCTCGATGTATGTTTGTTTATTGTAAACGTTTTAATTAAAAAATATGCCATATGGATTTTCCTACTGAGTAATAAAGTGGTACTCCCACTGCTGGGCTTTGTAACCCTTTGAGTGCCAAAGGGGTAGGCAACGCATTGCTTAGCAGTGTTTTACCTACCCCTCTGACAGTCAAAAGGTTAATTCAAATGTTATTAGAGCACAGATTTGTTTTTGTTTCTTAAAGAGAAATGTAATTTTCTATTCTTGCAAGGTGGTTGGTGCTGGGCTTATGATTACTGTAGTCTATGACTCAAGCTCTCCATAGAGTACATTATAAAAAACACTTGACACCAGTTGGCTCTGTTGATTAGCAAATATGTATGCACTATAATAACATTTGAAATAACATGAGGCCCAACACCCACTGGATGGATGGGAATGATGCACCAAAGTGTTAAACTCAGACTACTTAGCTCTAAGAGAAAAATAACATTTCAAAACCAAAGACCAGGGAGGTGTACTTTTAAAACCACCTCCCCCCCAACATACACATGTAGAGCAATGTAAATAAACAATTTATACAAAGTGACCTAATCAGTCTTCCTCAACACAGAAATAGCCTACCCCCAGCTCTGCAGGATGCAGAACCTTAACTGCCTTCATCCTGTTGGGCTGGGAAATGAATTACATAGCAATCAGATGCACAACCCTCCTACAGCGACACATTTTTAAATAGTTGTAAAATAAAAATGTTTTAAAACAGAAAAAAACTTAAAGGAAAAAAGAGGTTCCATCTCCCCGGGTTCTATGAATGGGAGTTAAGTGTTATTTGATTTATCCAATCATAGGCTGGATCTGCGACTGGATAAGCATAAAATAAGCAATGACTGGGTGAGTTTTTAACACTCTGAATGCCAGAGGAGTACATAATACATTGCAAAGCACTGGCACTCAATAATCTCAGGCAATTATAGCTTATTGTAGTCAGTGCAGACTAAACCTTTGCTTGGTGTGTGTCCAGTAAAAGTGACCTCTTCTATCTGTTCTATTTTTCTATGTGTTCTATGGTTATTTTGTTAGGGATATGTAAGGGAAGATCTTTTATATAACCATTTGAGTGCCGCATTACAGTACAAAGCAACTATTTATTCACTGCCTAGTACTTTGTGTTTAAAGGGTTAGTAATGTCGATATATTAAACATATACAACATATAAATGCATCTTGCTGCCAGACTTACTCCATCACTGTCTTGCAGCAAGTGCTTCTCAGCAAGTGCTAGTACTATTCCCTCTGCCCTATGCATGCCTACATGACCTCTTGTTCTGCGCTGCATGCGTATGATGTCATCAAGGCCCGCTGGAGATCGTGATGATGGGGAGTGGAGTTGGTGAACTCAGGGAGTCAGAGCCAGCTATGGGGACATCAGCCCGCCAAGGAGGATGCACATCAGTGTCACCAGCTCAAGAAGGATCAGGACTGGAGGACTCGCTCACCCCAGGCCCCAACCACAAATCTTCAGCACAGCAGTGACACTGAGAGAAGAGTGACCCACCCAGCACAGTTAAGCCAGTACCAGTTATGGCACAGTCAGGACCCAGACAAGGGGGTGTTCAAATACAAATCTTCTTTAAAATAGGAGCTAAAATCATTGAAATGGAGATGCACCTGTCTTTCCTCTCTATACTAAGCTGTCTATGCTGAGAATCCTCCCATGGAAATGCTGCACCTAAATGACGCAAGTTTGAGCTGCAATACATTTTGGGAGAGAGTGTAATTTTTTTTTCAGCAGTAAAAAAAACATGCAAATCGGCTATTGGGTTTAACTAATGCTTAATTTCCTTGTAATGTAGATATTAAGTCATGCATTACAAGGACATAATGCATCAGTTAGAACCAATAGCCAATTTGCTCAATGTGGTACACTTCAGCAGTGGGCTATCACTGTTTTTGTGTTTTTGGTGGTTGGTGGTGCATCACCACAAGGCAGAAATAGGGGAGCCTTCTCTGATCCAGAGGTATCAGTAGTAAATAAGGATGGTGCCCACTAACAGTCAGAATGCGATTTTTGTGTGTGTTCGAGAATATCAGTTTGTTTCAGTGAATGCAAACAGGGGAAGCTCAGTGTTTAAATGACTAGAAGCAGGGGACATTGGACGCTCTAGCTGTTGAGAAGACAACCCTCCAGGGAGATGCTGGTCTAGAATGATTGACATTTTAGTCTCCAGCAGATGCAAAGCCAGGATTCCTAACTCTGCTGTATGGAACAGCATCCATTGACTACAACCTTCCTACCGTACTTCCACACAGTGTAAGCATTTTGTCTTTTCATGGCAAGCTCTCTGTTTCAATTACTCTGCAATCTGAAACTCTGAGGAATGGTGTCAAGCACAATTGTGAATTTGCAACCAGTGCTGTTAATCTAAATTCAGCCCGCGTGCTCTTGTATTTGAATTTGTAATATTTAAGTTGGTCCACCACTTGTGGCTCTCCTGCAGTTAATTATAACTATCAATGTTACATAATACTGCAAATTGTTGCTGAAATATACCAATGTGTACATTGAGCTATTGGTTCTAACTGATGCATTATTTCCCTGTAATGTCTAAGTACCAACATTAGAAGAAAATAAGGCATCAATAACAAGCAGTAGTGCATTGCACACTGTAGAGCTCAGCAGCAGTGAGCTATATTACCTGAGACATCGCACTGTGGGTGAACATCTCATTTAGAATTGTAATGTTTTTACCAGGTGGCTGGGGGATGCTAAGTGCCTTACACAGTGCCTTACACAGTTTAGTCAGTGAAGACCAGACTAAATCACTCACAGTTGGACCCAGTAGCCTCTCTGTTGGTCCTGCCCAGTTCTTGTTGTGTGACTGACTGTGCAGCCGCTCCCAGACTTCACCCCTGCCATCTCACTCATGCATCAGCCAGCCAGTGAGAGAGGAGCATTAACACTGCACACCTCTCATTGGCTGGCAGAGCAGTTTGTTTAGTGTCCACAGTTGAGGCAGCTGGTGGGCCAGTGTCTGTCCAGACTCTGCTGCCTCAGTGCCTGTGCGCCTCTGAGCAGAGTGAGGTAGCAGCCATCATCACAGCACAGACTGCTTTTACATATGTGTATCTTTACCTTTCATAGGAGGTTGGCTCTATGTGTGAGTCAGAGAGTGGCACCTGAGGCTTCATTCTAGGACCACTAATTGTCCAGGTGGGGGGAAGGTTGGGCCATGGGACTGAGACATAAATTAAAGGACTGTCCTGGGCATTATGGGACAAGTGGTCATCCTACCCCCAAGACCATCCAGTACCCCCCAGGACAATTATGTCATTGGGCAGGGCTTAGGATGTAATGGGGTGGGAGGCCCAGACCCCTTTTTGGACCAGGGGCCCTGGGTCACATCAGTCCGCCCCTGCATGTGTGTCTATCTGTGTGTATGTGTGTGGATATGCATGTGTTTTTGTGTGTATACCTGTGTATATATTTGTGTGTTTTCTTGTGTGTCTGTGTATATGTTTGAATGCCTGTGTGTGTTTCTGAGTGTGCTTGTGCGTATGTGTGTGTGAGTGTGTGTGTGTCTGTTTGTGTGTATGCATGTGTGTTTCTGTGAGTGTATGTGTTTTTGTGTGTCTATGTGCAGGTGCTTGTGTATATATGTGTATGTGTGGTTGCATGTGTGTGTGTATGTGTGTGTCTGTGTGCATTTATGTGCATGTGTGTGTGTTTGTGTGTATATATGTGTGTGTGTCTGCATGTATATGTGTCTGTGTACACTTGTGTGTATGTGTGTGTATGTGTGCGTGTGGGTATGTGTATGTGTATGCATGTGCGCATATGTGTATGTGTGTTTGTATGTGGCTGTGTGCATGTTTGTTTGTGTGTGTGTGTGTATGTGCATGGGTGTGTGTATGTCTGTGTGTGTTTGTGTGTGTCTGTGTGCATGTGTGTTTGAGTGTGTATATATGTGTTTGTGTGTGGGCACCATTTTGTTTACGCAATAAAATTGTATATTTCTGGATTCTTATATTTCAACTTCAAAATGACCATTTGGATGATACTAGATGTATCTCCGAAGCATTAAGGACCAATGCATTTGAGACTACTGTAGTATCCAAGGGGTTAATGCAATATAGAAAATTGCAATTATGTTCTATATTTAAAAAAAAAAAAAAAAGTGACTGCATCTTATAAAAAGTCATCAATGTATTTAACTTACATTATGCTATTATTCTAATTTATACATAAGTAGGGTAGGAGACAGTGAGGCTAATGCATTAACCCTTTGAATGCTGGAGAGGTACTGCGTTGTGAACCCCTCTGGCACTTAAAGGGTTAAGAAGAACTGGAGGGGGGGAGTGTTATGCACTAAGGTGTGATAAACTGGTGATAATGTGGTGATGATTCCTCAATTATATCACTTCTCCAATTTCTTTATTATTCTATGGAGCATATGCACTTCAATCTCTCCCACCTGATAAATCTTAGTGCACTTGCTCCATAGCATAACATAGAACTGGGTAAGTGATATCACTGGAGAAGTCATCTGCACTTTATCAACTCTTTATCACCCGTTAGTGCATCTCCCCTCAGGACCGATTATAGGCCAAACCAAATGCACCATAGATAACATATAAAAAGTCTTCATATTCCCACTGATTTAAACTGAACTTTTAAACCCTTGAATGCTAAAGAAGACTCCAATGCATTGCAAAGCAATGCATTGTAGACCTCGTTAGCATGCAGTGGTTCAAAGCACCATTTATTTCAATGCTAATTTTTATTTGTCCCTTAAAGTGGAATTAGATTGTAAGCTCTTTGGGGCAAGGTCCCTTTCCCAGTGTATGATTACCTTGATGAACCTTCCCTCACAAATAATGCAATGATCACACTTTAGCCTGATGTTCTTAACCCAGTTCTGTATTTTTGTATTGTACTATTACAACTTCTGTAAAGCGCTGTGTACATGTATGGCACTATATAAATAAAGATACATACATACATAGAATTATCACCCCTATACAAGTTTACCTCATTGCCATCCTCATATAGGGATAAGGTTTAATCATTGATTTTTTATTTATATAAAATGCATGGTCTTGCAAAATTTACATTATTAAAAATGAGCCATGGCCTTACTTCAGGACAGACCACGGTTACAGTTCTGTACTGCAGCCTGTCAATCTTATTCTGCTCCCTCCCCAAGTATTACATGGTTAATTCTCTGTCATTGGAGGAGGTTGGAACGCGACAATACTTGGGGAGAGAGGAGAAGAAGATTGACAGGCTGTGGTGCAGAGCTGTAACTGCAGTCTGTCCGGAAGTAAGGCCACGGCTCATCCTATATAATAATTCGCCAGAATGTTTGTCAGAAGCCATCATGCTCAGTAGAGACTGCCAGAACGCACGAAATGCTGGGAGTTCTGTGCTGGGAGCATTCTTTGCTTTTGGGCTGTCTCTACAGTGCATGACTGTGTAGGCGGCAGGACGCAGAGCAGGACCAGCCTCTTAATCCTTGGAGTGCCAGAGGGGAACGCAACACATTGCAAAACAATGAGCTGCGTACCCCTCTGACACTCAAAGGGTTAACATCACCCGCTTTTACATTAGTTTTTAATAATGTAAATTTCGCAAGCGCATGCATTTTATAAAAAAAAAAAAAAATTCAAGCTTATCGCTATATGAGGATGGCAATAAGGTAAACTTGTTTAGGGGTGATAGTTCCCCTTTAAGGGGCAGTTAATTTGCATACAATTACCACAATTCTTTTCACTACATCAGACTTGGAAACTAGTGAGTAACATTTGACAAAAATGATAAGCCTTTTAAGGTTAAATACACAATGTGTTGGATACCCTCTCTGGCTTTCAAAGGGTTAATTGAGGAGTGTCTGTTTATTGTGATTAACAACACATACAATATTGTACATCTTAATAGGACATGATTTGGGGATAATGCAGTTCTTGGCGATGGACATACCACATCTTAGTCATGCTGGAACAAGGTAAGATTTTCGAAAATCTGAAATAACTTTCCACCAGCTGCAAAGTACTCTCAGATTATAAGCATGTAATTGACAGCTAAACTCAGATTTATCAAAAGCACCACTTAACCCTGCTAAAGGAAAAAAAGAAATCCCAAAGTATCTATATGTAATCCCTCAGGGTGTTAGATGTAATAAACAGGACTTCTAAAGGAATGTCGACAGTCATTTACCATTTAACACACTAAGCAATAGAGCCACTTGGAAAACTGAAGACAAGTTGCTCACTACGAATAGCCTCAACAGCACTCCGGTAGTTAAATGACATTCTTTCCTGTTTGCAACCTGTTTTTGCTGATCCGTGAAAGATTGTGTATAATGATTAAGACAAGTACTTGAGATCTCTTTGTCAATGCGTCTTCATTGTATGAGAGCCAAAGAATGATAGCATAGGCCAAACATCTTTAATGTTCTGAAAATCGTCTTAGATCTTTTTTATTTATAATTTGTGCTCTGAAACAGTATTATCTAAAATCATTACACTTTATTATAAATAGCTGGATAAGATATTAACATAATTATCCACCGTGACTCATATTTTTCAGAACCAAGCATCGCCTGTTTACCTTCATTTCTAATAATTAATGTCCTCCAAAAACACTCTAATTTAAAGTAGCAGTAAACTTTTTTAATGAAAAAAATATATATTGTAGGGCAATTCCTGTTGAGTAAAATAAAGGTACTCACGCTGCTGAGCGATGTATTTCCAGAGTTATTACAGTTTAAAGGGGAACTTTCACCTCCTCATTATCCTTATTGTATCCCTTCCTTTGTGTCCCCCTCTGTACAGTGCGGTCTTTCTTTTTGCCTACAAATCTGTTTAAATGAAGAAAAAAGATACTTGAATTGTGTACCTTATGACGTTAGCAGCCGCACAGCCGCGCACCGTACGGTGCAGAAGACACTCCCACAGCCTCAGCTCCTTTCACTTGACCCAGCATCCTCCGATGACGGAGGCGTTCTGTTAGTAAGCTGGAGAGAGATCTCATTGGCTAGATATCGATCTCTGCCAATGAGATCTCTCTCCAGCTTACTAACAGAACGCCTCCATCATCGGAGGATGCTGGGGCAAGTGAAAGGAGCTGAGGCTGTGGGAGTGTCTTCTGCACCGTACGGTGCGCGGCTGTGCGGCTGCTGACGTCATAAGGTACACAATTCAAGTATCTTTTTTCTTCATTTAAACAGATTTGTAGGCAAAAAGAAAGACAGCACTGTACAGAGGGGACACAAAGGAAGGGATACAATAAGGATAATGAGGAGGTGAAAGTTCCCCTTTAAACATGCATAGTTTTTACATTAGCAGTGACCACTACTGGTTAAATTCCATTTAGTTTTCTGTTACCTAATTGAGAGGAAAGTCAGTAACATACAGTTCTCCATAGAATTTGATAGAAACTACCAGGTCACTTCCTGTTATTTTAGAACTATCAGGAAGTAAACGCGCAGTAAATTCATTTCCTGATTATTTGAATTGTTATATAATTTGAATTAAACAACTGGCAGCATTAAGAATGCCCATGCTTTACTCAGCAGGAAAAGCTCTATAACATATAGGTTTTTATAAAAAATGTGTGCTGCTCCTTTAACTTAGCTTTCATTTTCTATTGAAAAAAATGTCACTTTAGCCGCTTGTTTGCCAGTGACATCTCCAGCTCTTTGCATCCAAGGGGTTAAAACAGGATTTTAAAAATAGATTATCCATGATGGGATCATAGACAGCTTACAGCGAAGTAATTCTTAATTGCGACCCAAGGGAAAGATAATATTCTGTGACAATTAAACATTAGTTCACCTCATTTGTCCACCAGCAGCTGCTGAATGCAATCCCAATTGTGTCCATATATGCAAGAGATCTGTATAAAATGTGTTGCAAGGTGAGAGTAAAAATGCCGCACAAAAAGTCACAATTGAAACGTTTTACTACAGTCCATGCACACTTAAAAGGTCCTGCAAATATTCACATACATATAGCCAAGGGAGCATGCAGAAACAATCATGGCAGGTGTTATAATATCAGATACCCAAGGAGCTTTTAGTCCCACCTATAATCACCCCCACATGCTACACATGACCCTACTTCAATCTACTATTGCTTAGCACAGAAAATACCCATAGCACACAATCACTAAAAAAAATAATAATAATAATCTCAAACCTTTGGTTGCTAGAAAAGTATTCATTACATTGTTTCACAATTCTTTCATCACCTCCATCGAAACCAGTGTTTCTGTTAATCCTCGGGGCACACCTCAGCTCAGCTTTCCAAGATATCCCTGCTCAATCACAAGTGATTAATTAATGGATCAGTCATTATGAATGACCTGCCTGTCAGGCATTGGGTGACCACATGTTCTGGACTGCCCGGGACATTCCCATATGTTAAATGTGTGTTCCATGTCCTGGGCAGTCTCCTTCTGAGACAATGCCAAGTCCCAGAATGAAGACTCCATAGCACTAAACACTAGAAGGATGATGGCCAATAGACTACATTGACAGAAAGTGGTGTATCTGTTGAGCTACAAAAATAGCTTCCAAACAGAGCTCTGATCACTAAAGAGAGAACTGAGCATTGATCTTGACATTAGTCAGAAGCTGCAATGCAATTTTATGCAGTTTAAGGCTACTTTAAAGGGATAGTAATACTTCATTTTAACTTTATTTTATTTTGTAGGCATTAAAAAACCATGAAGAATGATATAAGTCTTATCTCTCAAACCTTTATGGTTTATGAGATATTCACAAGCAAAGTTTCCCCCTCCCGCCCCTTTTACATATTGTGTAAACAATCTCTTCTCAGATGTGAGTCTGGTTGTATGACCAGACAGATAACAGCAGGGGACAATCTTCTTTGTATGAAAACAATGAAAGCCCTTCCCCCCATGACAAGTTTTTCAGCTTTTTCCCTTATCTTAATTGAAGATTGTCCCTCTCTGCAGTCTACCTGGGCACCTCCCTTCTGACCTGACTGAACAGGGGGGGGGGTACTTTGTTTGTGAATATCTCTTAAACCATAAAGGTTTGAGAGATAAGACTTATATCATTCTTCATGTTTTTTTAATGCCTACAAAATAAAATAAAGTTAAAATGAAGTATTACTATCCCTTTAAGGCTTTGGTCTTGCTGTATAATTCCTTGTAGCCCACCATAGGAATTGCTTTCTATAACAGCAGTCAATGGGTAGTTCTCCCTCCAGTGTTTAGAACTCTGGGGTGCTCTTTGCTCTGCAGTGTCCCTGAATGGCAGAATTGAAATGTGGTCACCCTAGTGAGACAGGTTAATCAGGATATCCTGAAGACCTGACTTACTGGTATGCCCCGAAAACTGCAGCTGAGAATCACTGATCCAAAAGTTATATAGGCTTTTTAGTAAAGTGATATGTATCTGGTGTTGGGGCACTGAGACTGAGCTGATTGTACCCACAGTTCAGCATCTGACACCCCCTCATATTTGGGTAACCTAGGCAGATGTCTATAATGCCAAAAAAAAAAAAAAAATCCGCTCACAATCCTTAGCCTAAATCCCTATATATAACCAAAAGGGGAATAAATATTAATAATGGTGTTTAGAATTCTGTGTTGTGCTCTTTGCTCCACAGTGTCCCTGAATGGCAGAATTGAAATGAGGTGACCCTAGTCAGGCAGGTTAGTCAGGGATATCCTGAACATCTGATTTGTTGGTATGTCCTGAGAACTGCAGCTAAGAATCACTGATCCGAAAGTTACATAAGCTCTACAGTAAAGTGATATGTATCTGATGCTGGGGCACTAAGATTGAGCTACTGTACCCACAGTTCAGCATCTGGCATCCCTCATAATTAGGTAACCTAGGCAGATGTCTACAATGCCAAAATAAAAAAATAAATAAAAAAAAATACACTCACACTCCTTAGCCTAAATTTGTATATATAACCAAACAGGGAATAAATAGTAATGCCAGTGTTTAGAACTCTGTGGTGTGCTCTTTGCTCTGTAGTGTCCCTGAAAGGCAGAATTTAAAGGGATAGTAATACTTCGTTTTATCTTTATTTTATTTTGTAGGCATTAAAAAAACATGAAGAACGATATGGTTTGAGAGATATTCACAAGCAAAGTTTCCCTTCCCGCCCCTTTTATCTAGTGTAAGCCTTCTCTTCTCAGAAGTGGAATCCAGTCCATAGACCAGACAGATAACAGCAGGGGACAATCTTCTTCCTATGAGAACAATGAAAGCCCTGCCCCCCCTTGACAAGTTTTTCAGGTTTTTCCCTTATCTTAATTGAAGATTGTCCCTCTCTGCAGTCTACCTGGGCACCTCCCTTCTGATCTGGCTGAACAATGTTACATCGGTAAAAGGGGCAGGAGGGAGATACTTTGTCATTGACTTACTTTTGAACTACAACTCTGACAGAACTGAAATAACTCTCCAAAGTCCAAATATTAAGATGATTAATTAGAGCTGTTTTTATTATGAAACATTACTATTGATTTAAATGTGGCCACCCTAGTCAGACAGGTTAATCAGGGATATCCTGAAGACCTGACTTACTGGTATGCCCCAAAAACTGCAGCTGAGAATCACTGATCCAAAAGTTACATAAGCTTTCCAGTAAAGTGATATGTATCTGATACTGGGGAGCTGGGATTGAGCCAACTGTACCCATAGTTCAGCATCTGACACCCCTCATATTTAAGTAACCTAGGCAGATGTTTACAATGCAAAAATAAATAAACAAATAAAGAAATCCACGCACACTCCTTAGTCTAAATCCCTATATATAACCAAAACTGGGAATAAATAATAATACCTAACCATATTGCCTAATACACATATAATAATCAACTCTAACAGGTGATGATGGAAAAAGTTCGTCCACTGTGAACAAGATATAATCCACACACGTGTGTCATGCAAAATATGTCTTTACTCCACGTAATCACCTTCATGCACAATCCAGTACTCTCTGTCTATCCATGAAGGAAAATGAGCTCCAGCACTAAACAGAAACCAAAATGTTGATAGCTTCCAATATGAACATGAAGAAACATAGCAATGTTCTCTACTCCTTAAAAATGCAGCCCCACAGTGTGAATCTAGCCACAGTAAGTCCAAACAATAGTGCAGTATATCTGTATCAGGATAACCCACCCTCTAGTTATAATCACACTATATCAGTATGGTGGATCCCAAGATCTGGTTAGTAAATAACCCACTTGCTACACTGCGCTTCTAAGAACTATCTTATTATATAATGAGATGATAAAACCTATTTAAAGACAGACATACTGTATCGGAGGGTTACGACATCGTTAAGCAAGTGAGAAAACACCATTAACATTGCTAAGGCTTCTATCTTGCTTGCACATATTTTAAGCTGCCTTGGTGTCAAGATTATCAATTTTGTTATCGAAGCTACAATTCTGATACTATGAGCACTCCACAATCCAGCAAGCTAGCCATGCCCGGGAGAATCGATTATTCATCTGCCCCACATATTCTTAAAGGAGCAGTAAACTTTTTTTATGAAAAAATAAATATTGTAGGGATTTTCCTATTGAGTAAATAAGGGTACTCCCACTGCCGAGAGATTTATATTTCCAGAGTTATTACAGTTTAAACCCATGTTTTTTTTACATTAGCAGTGCCCTCTAGTGGTCAAATTCTAATTAGATTTCCTGTTAGATTCTAATGGAGAGAGAAGTCAGAAAAGTCAGAGACATACAGTTCTCCACAGAATGTGACAGAAGCTGCCTGTCACTTCCTGTCAGTTAGAACTATCAGGAAGTAAACACAGTAAATTAACTTCCTGATTATTTAAACTGCTATAAATTTTGAATAAAATATCTGACAGAGATGGGAGTGACCTCGTTTTATTCAGCAGGAAATGCTCTATAAAATATGTGTTTTCATAAAAAAAGTTTATTGCTCCTTTAAGATGATCTCTCAATTTACTCAAATACTCCTGAGTATTTTTCAATAAGTGTAAAACATTTTCACGTGCCCTATACCTAGGGAGTAATATAAACTATATTTAGGTTTTATTTTTATATAAATATATATATATATATATATATATATATATATATATATATATATATATATATATATATATACACACATATACACACCTTGGGTTAATAGATTTATACCTTGGGTTAATAGTGTCATTGTATAAGATCTTTATTTTAAAATTATTTAAATGTCAATATTTCAACATTGCATAAAGTCTAAACCAGGCTTTTAAATACAGTGCACACATGCCAGATTACCAATTTGCACTGATCCATCAGTTTTATCTATATGCTTTTGCCTATGGACACTCATGTTTAATTCATCTTTTTTTTCTGCATGTCGGTGACACACACAGTACTACTACTTCATGTTCACATAGAGTTTGTTGCATGACAAACCACATGATGGGGTAATGCACAAAGGATAAGGGTAAACACTGACAATCAATAGTTATGCACACTACTGTTACTTTGAGTCTCTGTGTTTCATTTTTTTTCTTTGCAAGGTTGCATATCATGTGGCAACAAAATGTTTCTAACATAGCTATTACTGATTAGCCTCCCTACAAATATATCCTGCCAAGTCCCATGGATTTCATTTTATTACAGCAATGTTTGAAATTCATATTTCTTAATGCATTTTGATCAGAAGATCTGCAAAACATCTGCACAAATTGGTGAGTTGCCCAGCAATTATAATTATTTTATTTCAGATTATGCCTGTGTACTCCATGAGCCAGGTTTATACCTGAAAAAATCAGATGTACCAAAACCTACTTTAACTATTTATATTGCATAACTCTTTATACAATATAAAATTACAAGCCAGATGTCTAAATGAAGGTATATCACATCATGGGTATAACAGATCCAAAACACTTAAAGGGATAGTAATACTTCGTTTTAACTTTATTTTATTTTGTAGGCATTAAAAAATATGAAGAATGATATAAGTCTTATCTCTCAAACCTTTATGGTTTAAGAGATATTCACAAGCAAAGTTCCCCCTCCCACCCCTTTTTCCTAGTGTAAGCCATCTCTTCTCAGATGTGAATCTGGTTGTAAGACCAGACAGATAACAGAAGGGGACAATCTTCTTTGTATGAAAAGAATGAAAGCCCTTCCCCCCCTTGACAAGTTTTTCAGCTTTTTCCCTTATCTTAATTGAAGATTGTCCCTCTCTGCAGTCTACCTGGGCACCTCCCTTCTGAACTGGCTGAACAGGGGGGCATACTTTGTTTGTGAATATCTCTTAAACCATAAAGGTTTGAGAGATAAGACTTATATCGTTCTTTAAAGAGAGATACTATCACTTAAAAACAATGTTGGTGATTTTGAAAGAGCTTTCAAAATAAGCTATATGTAATATTAGTCATTTTTATGTAGAAAAATAGTTTACATTTTTTAAATTTTTAGATTAATTAATTAATTAAGGCATGCCATGAAGGCACTTCCTATCTTACCCTACATTACCTTCCCTACTCACTGACACTATTCCTGTTCAGTGCAAGTAAAGGTGAGCAATGCATTGCCAAGCAGTATCAATGGGTGTGGAAGATAAT
The DNA here is from genome assembly GCA_037306005.1 of Rhinophrynus dorsalis. Taxonomy (NCBI): domain Eukaryota; kingdom Metazoa; phylum Chordata; class Amphibia; order Anura; family Rhinophrynidae; genus Rhinophrynus; species Rhinophrynus dorsalis. The sequence continues at coordinate 247,695,987 of CM074718.1, read as the reverse complement.
GTAAACCAAAGACTGGAAGTACCTGCATGGCATTCTTTAATTAGCATAATCCAAAATTAATTTAAATGACAAAAATTGGCTAACAGAGTTTAGAGAGAAAAGAAAAAGGTGCGTAGCTATATACTACATTCAGAAGCATACCTGTAAGAAGGTTTATGTACCGAAAGGATTAAAGCAGATATTGGCACCAGGTTTTGTATGTATATAAATGTGTATTATCTTACTTTTAAACCATACACAACCACATCAGATATTTATCAGGCAGAATGATAAGTGAAACATAGAAACATAGAATTTGACGGCAGATAAGAACCATTCGGCCCATCTAGTCTGCCCATTTTCCTACTCAAACCTTTTTTGCTCCTTGGTCTTTTCTTAAGTTAAGGACAGCCTTATGCCTATCCCATGCATGCTTAAATTCTGTCACTGTATTAACTTCTACCACTTCTGCTGGTAGGCTAGTCCACTTATCTACTACCCTCTCAGTGAAGTAAAACTTTCTTACATTACATCTAAACCTGTGTCCCTCTATTTTTAGACTATGGCCTCTTGATAGAAACATATTCTGCTCCTATTCTAATATCCCTTTCTATATATGTTCTCTTGTGTTAATTCGGTAACAGTATATTAAATATACACAAACATAAACAATGATTATTTTTCAAATATAATAACATTATAAATACAGGTAAATACTTTTGGCTCATTGCATTTTTTGTTGTTTATGGTGTACAGTTCCTGCTGATATTAGTCTTTGGTGTTCATTTAGTCTCTGTCAAAGACAAATGGATTACTATGTTTGGATGAAATTGAGGATGAGATGATAACGGTTTAGTCACTTATTCTCCGTCAAGCAGCTCTCTTATTTCGCACCAGGACCCCCGGGTGCCAAAAAAAATGCAGGCATGGGTAGGCTAGAAAGCGCTCAGAAGAAAAGAAGGCAGAAAAAATTAAAAAATATCTAAGTGTAGTAGTATTAGTGTAACATGGACATCTGTGTCAATCAAAAAGATGGTTTTTGGTTAGATGAAATAGATGATATTTAAAGGTGCTGGCCGCAAATCCAGATGTCCAACCCCAGTTGAGCCAGGGCCTAGACCAGGGTAGGAATATTGTGGACTGGAGTCATGAACTACAGACAGGTGGCAACGAACAGCTCTAAAGGGGGCAAAAGGAAGTTTAGGGGAACCACTTCTGTCGCCCCAGGACAGAATAACCGTAAGAGATCAAAACAAGCAGTTTAAGAATTGCTACAAAAGGAGCTGTGGGTGGATAAGAACCACAATGAACGAGCACAGGAAAGCGGTGACATGAACCGCCTCTAGCTACATCTAGCAATGGAAAATGACAGAGTATCAACCACAAGCGGAATGCTAGAGAGTGATGGAGTGAACCACCTCAAGCTACAATAGCAATGGTGCTGGAAAAGATAACTGTGGAGTGGACCACTCAGGCTACAATATAGCAATGGATAGCTGAGTAAATAAGTGCGGAGGAAAAACTGCCATTGGCTACTGTGTAGCAGTGGTATCCAGAGGTGAGAGAGATCGGTGGAGTGAACGGCCTCTGGCTACAGCAAGAATAGCAGAAGGGCAAACAGAATCAGCTACAGTACCAGGGAGAAGCAAAAGTCTAGTTAGCAAGCCAGAGACATACACAGGAAGGCAAAGGGAACCGGGCTACAGTACCAGGTAGAAGAAGCAGAGGCATAGTCAGCAAACCGGAGTTATACACAGGAAACACAGGCAACTGAGGTGAAGTACCAAGAGTGAGGTTAGAATTGTACCCTAGGCTCTCAGGCTGGTGTCTGTTATCAAGGGATATCCTTGAGGCAGACGAGAGTGAGAAAGTCACCATCATAAATCCTCCCTCAATCAGGGGGACAGGGTCATGGAATGAGGAAGGTGAGAACGCTGTCAGGACCAGTTTCAGAAAATAATGAAGCGCTTCCAGAGCAGACACTAATCATCTCAGGATCCTCATGTAATCTCTTACTGTTGCTGTTGCAAGTGCCTGTGACACATCCTGGTACAGGATCTGGATCTTCTCCTCCTGTAACAACTCGTGCTTGAATGGTGTCTATCTTCATCCCCAGAAAGAACAGGTCCTGGGATAGGATCAGAGAGGACTTCTTGAGATTTAGAACCCTACCATGGTGCACCAAAATGCAGACAGACTCTTGGATAAAATTTCTTCTGAAGAAGTCTTGATCTGAAGGTCCTCCAGAAATGGGTTCAGTGAGACACCTTACGAGTTGATGTATGCAGTCAAAGCTGCCATGACCTTTGTGAAGATTATTGGCGTTGAGGCCAGGCCAAAGTGCAGAGCAGTGAATTGGTAAAGACTGCATGTGAGAGAAAAAGAAAGGAAAAGCTGATGGTCTGGATGGATCGAGAAATGCAGGTAGGTGTCCTGAAGATCCAGAAAAGCCAGAAACTCACCTGGACCCATCCCTGAGATGACAGAACGTAAATAATCCATCTTCAAGCTCATAGCAACCACATAGTGGTTGATGGATTTCAACTCCAGGATGGAACGGCAGTTTCCGTCCTTGGTAACTACAAAAAGGTTGGATTAAAAAACTAAAAAGGGCTCTTGGGCTGGGACTGGAACTGGCACCTGCTTGTCCAACAGAGAGGAGAAGGCATCTATAATGAGATGCGCTCACTTTAGATCCTAAGAAACCCTTGACAAAAAAAAAAGCGATGAGGAGGAAGGGACTTGAAATCTATGTGGTACCCCACCAAAACAACCCACAAAACCCACTGATTATTCATGGAAGATGCCCAGGCATTTCTAAAAAAGACAGAGGTGACCCCCTACAAGCAACGATGGACCAGGACTCCACGAGTCATGCAGAGAATGGCTTGTCAAACTTTAGGAGCAGACTCCTTGCTCTGCCAAGTTGGTTTGTGCTTTGGGGAAGTGCACACCTTGGAGACCTGAGGGACTTGAACCTTCTGCTTCTCGAACTAGTAGGAGTAACCAAAATCCACATGCCTTCCTTGAAAAAAGGAACAATTAGAAGAGATCTGGGAAAGGAGAGTACACTTACCATCAGTGGCATCATTAATGAACTTGCTTAGGTCAGGACCAAATAGATTCTTTCCCTCAAAGGGCAAAAAGTTCACTGATTTCCTGTAAAATTGGTCCGCTTATCAAGTCTTTAACCACAAGGTGTGGCACCAGCAACAAATAGGGCTGAGGTCTTACCAGAAAACCTGGCAGCATCAAAGAAAGTTTCAGAAATGCATTTGTTTCCAAAATATTGGCAAGCATAACTGAATAGTCTTGCTTCTTAAGAAAAAAATCTCTCATCTGGAGTCTTCCACTACTCAGAGGCCTGAGAGACCTGAAGGATCTGATGCAGAGGGAACAGGGTCACCTCAAAGGAATCCCCAAAGGATAAAGAACAGTCCATATCTTCTTCCTCTGAATCAATCTCCTCATCAGGTGTTTCCCCCAACTATTTGTGAATGTCCACTAAAAACATGAGATTAGGAGCAATGCAGGTACGTATGATAGTCCAAAGACATGGTTGCTGCAGAGTGTGCAATAAAATGATGATGATCCCTTTCCTCCCGAGGAGGATGCATTTTGTCAAAGTTCCACCATATGTTCTAATACCAACAACAAGTACTATTAACCCCTTAGCGACCCTTGACGTACCAGGACCGTCAAGGGTAAATGTGATCCAACGACCCTTGACGGTCCCGGTACGTCAAGGGTTAAACTCTCCCATCGCGGCCGCACGGAGCGATGGGAGAGCGCGGGCTGCTTGTTACTAAGTGTCCCGATACCGGGACACTTAGTAACAACTAGTAGAAAGTTTGTTGCAACATGCGATTCGCTTGATGAGCGAATCACATGTTGCAAATGCTGATTGACAGGGACAGTATTTGTAAATACTGTCCCTGTCATATATCTCTGCCTCCCTCCATCTTGCACACTGCTGAGGTGGAGAGAGACAGAGAGAGATTGTGCCAGATTGCGATCCAGCGTTCCAGTGTTCCTGCAAACAGTTTTAAAACACCAAATTAACCCTTTGATCACTGTTTTGCAGTGATCACCAAGTTCCCCCCCATCTGATCACTTTTAGAGTGATCAATAAACTACAGATCAGCGTCTGCTGATCTGTGGGATACCCCCCATCCCCCTTGTATCCTCTGAATTTTTTTTTTATTTATTTTTTTTTTTTTTTATTAAAAATTTATTTAAAATATAATTTAGGTAGTTTAGGTAGGTAGGTGGGTAGGTTTAGTGTAGACTTGTGTTAGGGAAAGGTTTAGGGACAGATCTAGGTTTAGGGGAAAAAAAAACAAAAAATAAAAAAAAAAGAATTAAAAAAAAATATATATATATATAATAAGTATAGTTTAGATAGGTAGTTTACTTGGGTTAGGTAGGTTCTAGATATACGTAGGTTAGGGTAAGTTTTAGGGTTAGAGTTAGGTTTAGGGATAGCGTTAGAGTAAGAAAAAAAAAATTTTAGTGGGCAAAATGCAGCGCAGTTATAGCGTTGAAGAGGCATATGCCTTTTTGGCATCTGACTCAGAGGCAACAGATACTGCGTCAGATTTTGATATAGAGCAGTTTTCAGAAACTGAGAGCAGCTCTGCTGACGACGCTGGGCCTTCTATCAAGAAAAGACGCACTGCCCCAAGAGCTGCCCTGGCAACTGCCCCAGCACCTGCCAAAAATCCTGCCCCAGCACCTGCCACAAATCCTTCCACAAGATCTGCCAAAAATCCTGTCACAAGATCTGCCAAAAGACTTTACAAAATACCTGCCAAAAGGAATGCCCCAAGTGCTGCCCCAAGAGCTGCCCTGGCAATTGCCCCAGCACCTGCAAAAAGATCTGGCCAAAGAAATGCCCCAACACCAGCCACTCCTGATCATAATGAATGGGTATCCCCAATAAATTTTTGCCCACAAATACCAGAATTTACAGGCACCCCAGGGATTCAAATTGATGTTGAGGGATTTAACTATGATAATTTTTTTTATTTATTTTTGGGGGAAGACATTTTAGGGGAAATTGTGTCCCAAACCAACTTGTATGCAGCCCAGTATACTGCCGCCAACCCTACAGCTTTTGTAGTTAAGGAAGAAATATGGAAACCCATAGACCTCATAGAATTTAAGCAATTCTGGGCCTTAATAATGGCAATGGGTATAATAAAAAAGCCCAGTGTTCGATCCTACTGGAGCAAAAACCCCGTATGTGATACCCCTATATTCCCCAAGACTATTACCAGGTCCAGATTTGAAATCATTTTGCACTTTATGCATTTTAACGATAATACCCTGTGCCCCCCAAAAGAACACCCCCAGTATGATAGACTATAGAAAATTCGTCCCCTAATAAGCCATTTACAGAAAAAGTTTGCCCAAGTGTATATGCCCCAAAAAGAAATTAGTGTAGATGAATCACTAATGAAATACAAAGGCAGGTTAGGGTTCAAGCAGTACATCCCCTCAAAGCGATCCAAATTTGGTGTAAAATTTTATAAATTGTGCGAAAGTGCCACAGGCTACACCCAGGCTTTTAGAATTTATGAGGGCAAGGACAGCAAACTTGATCCTCCTGGGTGCCCTGAATTTATGGGAACAAGTGGGAAAATAGTTTGGGATTTAATTTACCCCTTATTAAATAAAGGCTATCAATTATTTGTTGATAATTATTACACCAGCCCCCTTTTATTTAGGTCTCTGTTTTATTTTGACACCGTGGCCTGTGGCACTGTCAGACGCAATTGCAGGGAGTTTCCCAAAACACTCATAGATACCAAATTAAAAACTGGGACGTCCTCATCTTTGTGCCAACAGGAGCTGCTGGCAGTGAAGTTTAGGGACAAAAAAGAGGTCTACATGCTGACCACAATGCATGAGGACAGATCTGTGGCAGTCACTGTTCGTGGCAGGACAGTGGTAATGAGAAAGCCAGTCTGCATCAGGGAATATAATAAAAACATGGGGGGAGTTGATCTGAGTGATCAACTAATGCAGCCATACCTCGCAATGAGGAAGTGTAGGGCATGGTATAAAAAAGTTGCCATCTATATGATGCAGACTGCTGTACATAATTCCTTTTTACTTTTCAAGCTGGCAAACCCCAATCAAACATGTAGCTTTTTACAGTACCAGCTACAACTTATTTCCATATTTTTATTTCAAGGTGCGTCTGAAGTAATTCCACCAAGACCCGGGTTAGTACATTTTATTTATAAAATCCCCCCAACTCCCCAAAAGAACAAACCACAGAAGCGCTGCAGGGTTTGCTACAGAAAGGGAATACGGACAGACACCACCACTTACTGTCCTGATTGCCCTTCCAAACCTGGCCTCTGCATTGGTGACTGTTTCAAGGAATACCATTCAGGCACAATGCAGTAGTGCTGTAAAGGTTCTTTTATTATTTGGCCACTTTTTCCCCCTGAAATATCCTGTTTTTTATTTTTCAAAACACATCCCTCCTTAGATCTAACACTATCAAAATTTATCTCTGATAATGGAAACACACATGTTCCCTACTGGGCCTAGTAGCTCCCCCAAACCCTGACAAACCTATGCATATGGGGCATTGCCGTACTCAGACAATGTAACTCAACACTAATGTAAAGCATTTAAAAAATCTGCAAATATCATCTGATTGAAATCCAGAGCAACACTAAAATAGAAATGTGAAAAATGGTGTTTCTCTGCCTTACTGCAGATTTTGGGAGGGATTGGTGATACAGTGGCAGCGAAAAAATTGATAAGATGCACACAGAATGAAAGCCAGGGTCGTCTACTCTTCTACAAAATATACTTTTGGGGGTAAAATTAATTGCAGCATTGCCAAACAGACTGAAATGAGACAAGGCACCAGCTGTAAAAATGGCATGTCTGTAAAAGGAAACTAACATGTTCCAACTGGGCCCAGTAGCTCCCCCAAAACCCCGACAAACCTATGTATATGGGGTATTGCCGTAATGAGATGAAGGAGCCGAACACTAATCAATGCAGTTTATAAAATCTTCACCTGTTCTGTGCTTGAAATTCACATCAACATTGAAGGCAAAGCGTGAAAAATGCTGAATTTTTTTACTTACGGCAAGTTTTCACAGGCTTGGTGGTAAAATGGCTGTTTGCAAGATTTGAAAACACACCTAAAATGAAAGACTGGGGTGTCTACTTTCAAAAAATATCCACTTTTGGGGGGAAATCTTAAAAAAGAGCAGTGTTACACAGCCCAAATGAGAAATGGCACCAGTAACGCAAGCTGTGAAGATTCAAAGTGTGAACCTGGAAACGCGCATGTTCCAATTTGGGACCCGTAACTCCCACAAACCATGAGAAAGCTATGCATATGGGGTATTGCCGTACTCAGAAGAAGGAGCTGAACACTAATCAATGCAGTTTATAAAATCTTCACCTGTTCTGTGCTTGAAATTCAAATCAAAATGAAGGCAGAGTGTAAAAAACGCTGTTTTTTTACTTACGTCAAGTTTACGAGAAAGTGGTGGTAAAATGGCTGTGTAAAAAATTTGAAAACACACCTAAAATGAAAGCTGGAGGTGTCTACTTTCCAAAAATATACACTTTTGGGGGGAAATCCTAAAGTGGAGCACTGGAACATAGCCCAAAATGAGTAATGGCACCAGTTAAGCAGGACTTGAAAATTCAATATTTGTTCAAAATTGGGCCCTGTAGCTCCCCCAAACCTTGAGAAACCTATGCATATGGGGTATTGCTGTACTCAGAAGAAGGAGCTGAACACTAAACAATGCATTTTTAAAAATATTCACCTATCATGTGCTTGAAATTCACATCAACATTGAAGTGAAAGTGTGAAAAAAAGCTGTTTTTTTAACTTACGTCAAGATTTATGAGTGATTGGTGGTAAAATGGCTGCGTAAAAAATTTGAAAACACACCTAAAATGAAAGCTGGAGGTGTCTACTTTCCAAAAATATACACATTTGGGGGGAAATCCTAAAGTGGAGCACTGGAACATAGCCCAAAATGAGTAATGGCACCAGTTAAGCAGGACTTGAAAATTCAATATTTGTTCAAAATTCGGCCCTGTAGCTCCCCCAAACCTTGAGAAACCTATGCATATGGGGTATTGCCGTACTCAGAAGAAGGAGCTGAACACTAAACAATGCATTTTTTAAAATCTTCACCTATCATGTGCTTGAAATTCACATCAACATTGAAGTGCAAGTGTGAAAAACATTGTTTTTTTAACTTACGTCAAGATTTACGAGTGATTGGTGGTAAAATGGCTGCGTAAAAAATTTGAAAACATACATAAAATGAAAGCCTGGGGTGTCTACTTTCCAAAAATATATGCTTTTGGGGGGAAATCTTAGAGTGGAGCACTGTTACACAGCCCCAAATGAGACATGGCACCAGTGATGCAAGCTGTGAAAATTCAAAGTGTGAAACTGGAAACGCGCATGTTCCAATTTGGGCCCCATAGCTCCCGCAAACCTTGAATAACCTATGCATATGGGGTATTGCCGTACTCAGAAGAAGGAGCTGAACACTAAACAATGCATTTTTAAAAATCTTCACCTATCATGTGCTTGAAATTCACATCAACATTGAAGTGAAAGTGTGAAAAACGCTGTTTTTTAACTTACGTCAAGATTTACGAGTGATTGGTGGAGTGATTGATGCAAGCTGTGAAAATTCAAAGTGTGAAACTGGAAACGCGCATGTTCCAATTTGGGCCCCATAGCTCCCGCAAACCTTGAATAACCTATACATATGGGGTATTGCCATACTCAGAAGAAGGAGCTGAACACTAAACAATGCATTTTTAAAAATCTAAACCTATCATGTGCTTGAAATTCACATCAACATTGAAGTGCAAGTGGAAAAACGCTGTTTTTTTAACTTACGTCAAGATTTACGAGCGATTGGTGGTAAAATAGCTGCGTAAAAAAATTGAAAACATACATAAAATGAAAGCATGGGGTGTCTACTTTCCAAAAATATATACTTTTGGGGGGAAATCTTAGAGTGGAGCACTGTTACACAGCCCCAAATGAGACATGGCACCAGTGATGCAAGCTGTGAAAATTCAAAGTGTGAAACTGGAAACGCGCATGTTCCAATTTGGACCCCGTAGCTCTCCCAAACCTTGAGAAACCTATGCATATGGGGTATTGCCATACTCAGAAGAAGGAGCTGAACACTAAACAATGCATTTTTAAAAATCTTCACCTATCATGTGCTTGATATCAACAGTAGTATTGAAATGTAAGTGTGAAAGCTGCAAAAAAACAAATTATTACAACAATTTTGAATTTTTTTTCTGGAAAAATAGCTGCATGAAAAACTCCAAAATTCTCCTGATTATTTACCTTATGTTGTGTAGTTTTCAGAAACATATACCTTTGTGGGACATTTTTGGTTCTGGCACCGTCAGCTAAGCTATGATGCTCACATGCCAATTGTTGAGAAATTACAAGTTGGAAATAATGGCATCCATCTTGTAATATTTACCTTGTAAATGTGATTGAAATACTAGGCATTTGGGGTATTCTTATATTCAGGAGAAGCAAATGAATATATTTAGGGGTATTTTTTTGTCATAAACTAATTGTATGCAAATCCTGACATGAAAATATAAGCAAAATGTTGGTTTTTTTTCAATTTTTTTCCTCTTTTTTTCTATTTTAATCAAATTAAACAATGAGGTATTCATATAATTGTGGTATCAAAAGAAAGCCCTACTTGTGCTTAAAAAAACAGTATATAATTTATGTGGGTGCACAAAAGGAATTAAAGAGAAAATATGGTTGAACAAAGACATAGTCAAAAAAGTCAAAATTGCTCCGGTCCTTAAGTCAAATCTAACTCAGATTTTCCCGGTCCTTAAGGGGTTAATAAACCATCTAAAACAGTGAAGATGATAATGATGGCATAATGCAAGAAAGAGTAGCAGCTCAACCAGCTACTGCATCTGACAATGAGCCAAACAAGCACAAAAACACATGTCCTGAAAGTAGTAGCGAATGTTTTGAAAATCCCTCAAAGGGGAAAATAAAAAGAAATTGTCTGAGATTTCTAAAAGCCTAGAGGAATACAAAAGTAGTGGGGAAGAAGCAATAGGTGGTGCTGAGAATGACCTAATGACTGATGATGACGATGTAGATTTAGAGTATATCCCTCCAGCATTATCCTCCTCTTGAGATACAGATGATGTTGAGAGTGAGAGAGATGATGACAGTCAAACGCTCAGTCTTCCACCACTGAAAATGAGCACTATGCCTGTCTATAAACTGTTTGAGAAAACAATAGTAAAGTCTGACCCTGGACAAGCAAAGATGGCAAAAAGTACAGTCATCCGGTCCATCATCATCAGCATCACCACCTGTAATGGTTTATTTACACTCAGACCAGAGGTAAAAAATAAAACACAGTTTTATTGAGAACAAATGAGGAACACGGCCCCCTAAGGGCAGAAATAGGTAATGACACGTAACTGAAGGTAAATATGGCAGTATAGCAGACACAGTATGGATAAGGAGCAATACTGTACAATGCAATGGAACAGAGAAAAGCAAGGGTTAAAGCCCAATGCAAGTAATCAGTCCCTGATGTGGTGTGTAAGACAACGCCCAGTAGAGGACAACAGCAGCCAGAGGCAAGGTGGAGAGCACCTAGTAGTGAGTCCAAACTGTAGTCCTCAAGACTGGCAATATGCAAGACCAACCACTTGTGCTAGAGCTAAATGGTACAAGAGCCAAGAGCACTCTGCCGTGCGTAACGGGATTAACCACACTGCGTGAGCTGAATGGGACCAGAGCCAATGGCACCCCTCCGGTGCTGAATGGGTTAATGACACTGCGAGAGCTGAATGGGACCAGAAGCAGTAGCACCCCTTGGTGCGTCAATGGATACACACACTGCCAGAGCTGAATGGGACCAGAGCCAGGAGTACCCCTTGGTGCATAAACGGATACACAACACTGCCAGAGCTGAGTAGGACCAGAGCCAGTAGCACCCTTCCGGTGCGTAAATGGAGCGAGTGTATTGCAAGAGCTATCGGAAGCCACAACTGCTCTGCAAGTATAGCAGACAGGCTCGGTAATGTGTTAATGGGGAGGCTAGGTATCTGAGGCAACAAGCCCTGCAAGTGTTAACGGACAGGCTCAGTAACGGAGGCAACAAGCTCAGCAAGTGTTTAACGGATGGCCCAGTATCTGAGGCAACAAGCACTGCAAGTGTTAATGGACAGGCTCTGTAACGGAGGCAACAAGCTCAGCAAGTGTTAACGGATGGCCCAGTATCTGAGGCAACAAGCACTGCAAGTGTTAACGGACAGGCTCGGTAACGGAGGCAACAAGCTCAGCAAGTGGGAGGTCAGCATATATAGCTCAAGATAAACAGTTCACAATGTCGCCAAGTGACATAGACGAGATCTTGCTGGAACAGGATCACAGGAAACCGGTCACGAAGCAGGAACGTCAGCCAGGCTGGGTCATACACAGAGCAGGAACGTCAGACAAGCCGGATCAATCACGGAGCAGGAACGTCAGCCAGGCCGGGTCATACACGGTGCAGGAACTAGAAGAATAGTCAGACAAGCCAAATCAGTACACAGGAACGCAGGAACACAGCAACGGAAGCACTGGTACTGGAACACCACAAAAGGGCACCTGACAGGTGCCAGAGGCCCGGTATAAGAAGGCCATACTGGGCGGGCATAACCAAGCCCCACCAATAGGAACACACCACAGCAGAGAGTGACAGAAAATCACGGGAACCGTGATACCACCACTTCCAAGTCCTACTCAGCCACACACACTAATAATGATGAGTAACCAGCAACAACAAAAGTTATCAGCATCTACAGCCTTAGCTTTGAGCGGCTCTGCTGCTCTTGGAAGTGCAGCACCTGTGACACATAGTAGTAGTACAAATTCAGCAACACCTAGCCCCAGTAGTGTTTGTAGCAGCCTCTCAGGAACCTCACAGTCTGCAAAGTCCACAGTAGAAAGATACTTCACTCAGGATCCGAATACTAAGCATGTTGCTATCTGCTGTTTGTATACGTAGCATGTGAGCAGGGGAAAAGTAGGCTCTCACCTAGGCGCAGAAGAAGTAAACATTCCTGGGGCTCTGGGGTACATAATAGAAGTGGTGCTGATGTGTTAGAGAATGTAGAACCAAAAAAATAAAAAACAAAAAACAGAAAAACATCACCAGACCCACCCAATGTATTAGGCAATCATAAAGACTGAATTCCACAGGATGGACTTGTGATTAAAACTTATCATTTATTAATAAATTAAAAGACTATCATATAAGAAGCAAATTAAAATTGAAATAAAATGAAATACTATGTCAGAGCTAAATCTCCTTTGCAACAATTAGTACCGATATTAACCTAATCGTCACTAATGAGGACCAGAGTATATACATGTCTCTGTGAGTAAATAATTCCCCATCGGGATATCCTCCTAGGTCATCAAGCGTTTAACAAATTAACCGCTAGTTATGGCTAACTTAACCCTTAATATACTAGATTTGTTTGTTTTAGGTATAAAGTAATCCTTTATTAAAGTAACAAAAAAGGAAAGGTGATCAATAATTCGCAAATAGTAGCATAAATCAAGATCTGGTTATTCAAGATTTAAAAGGTATCAATTGCTATCCTTATTCCCCATTTAGTTAGTAATAGATTGAGAACATTGTACACAAGTATCTATGGGTGTCAGTGTTATCCTACTATTGTAGATAAAAGTAGGAATATACTGGAGCCTATCACATATAGTGATCGCTGATGGTTATTTTGCCTTGATACCATTAACCCTATGTGTACTGAAGACCTATTGCAACCATTAATCAGCAGTAACTCTTTTAACCAGTGATATAATAGAGAATTAAATAGTTTTAAGGAATTACATGAATATAATGCAATTGCTCTCAGTATAATTCATTCACATGTATCTCCACATGTAGTATACAATTAATATCACTCAACTTGTAGGGGTTGAAAATTAAATCACTAATGCTAACTATCAATAAATTACCAGAAGATACATAGAGCAAAACCCTAATTTATTCCATTAATGGACAAAAAGCTCTAAGTTAGTAGTATTAAAAAAACTTGAGAAAACACCTTGGTACATTTTATCGCCAACAAAAATCATTATATAAATTGCAACAGAAGTATCTTGGGTCAATTTCATAAAGAAAATTAGATTTTAAATAATTTTATGCCAGAACATTATTGCAAATAGAAATTAGCGGTATAGGCTAATGTATTCCCCTATATATACCTGACTCTTGTTTCGCCTACAGGCTTTTTGAAAGGTGCCAAGATTTTCTGCTCCTGCTGCAGAGGAGTATGACTCTGAAATGTTGGCAGTTTACATGCTGCCCTTTCTTTTGTTGAAAACAGAGGCTTTAAATAACTGATGTCTCAAGTTGCAGTTATTTTTCAAGGATGGTTGTGCCAATGTTACTTAAGCAGTTTTTTTAATGCATATGTTGCTGTAGGACTCAGCTATTTATTTCTTCACTTCAGCCCTCAGAAGAAGTAATATTGTGGTAGGAAATGTTGCAGTCATAGTAAACATAGGCAAAATATGGCAAAGTTCTGGTGGGAAATTTATTGGCGAATGGCGAAAAGGAGAACGCATTATGTACGTGTGAAAGCTTTTGCGAAAAATAGCAAAAAAATATATTTTTCGCAAAAGGTCCTGCTGGAAATTTCTCTGACTTTTCGCACATCCCTAATATTCACAAGATTATGTGTTCCCATCTAGATAAAGCCAACCCTCATAGAGGTTCAGCAGTGATGTACAGGCTTATCATAAAGTCAACCTCCACAGGGAATGGTCCAAGTAGAAAACATCTGTGAACTGGGCAGTCCAACTCCAGGGAAGCCAGTTATGGGAGTCCATCTTATGGTGGATTATACAGTTGCATATCTAAAATAAAAATAATAAAGTAGACCTAAAAAAATAAGAGAAGTACAAGCTGCTTCCTCTTGCTGTTGCAGAGCACATGAATCTAGGATTGAGGCAGGGATTGAGCTGGAAGAGGAGGAGGAATTTTCCACCTAAAAGACTCTGTCTTGTTTGAACTGCCCTGCCCTCTAAAGCAGGAGCTCAACCCCATGGTTCCTGTGTTCCACACTGGACATAAGAGTAATGCAATTAAATAAATGCTTATCACGGTGCAGTTTTTCCCCTCATGTCACTCTCGCTTGTGCTATGCTCTGATTGGCTGAGCCTGTTTGGCCCGCCCCTGGTGACCTTTTTATACTGGGCCAGTGGCACCTGTCAAGTGCCCTTTTGTGGTGTTCCTGAGCCAGTTTTGCTGTGCTGTGTTCCTGCGTTCCTGATTTCTGGTGTACCGACTTGGCTTGCTCTGACTACGTTCCTGTGTTCCTGCTCCGTGATTTGACCCGGCGTGGCTGACGTTCCTGCTCGTATCTTGATCTGGCTTGTCTGAGAACCTGCTCCGTGATTTGACCCGGCCTGGCTGACGTTCCTGCTTGTATCCTGATCTGGCTTCTCTGAGAACCTGCTCCGTGATCCGACCCGGCTTGTTGACGTTCCAGCTCCGTGACCTGCACCGGTTACTTCTGCCCAAACTACGTTCCAGCTTCCTCTGTTGCCGAGGCAACATTTTGACTTCCTCCATCTACTGTCCTGAGTGGCTTCAGTGATTAACCTGTGCTGAGCTGAGATCCTGCTACTGAGCTGCTCCCTGCAGAGCTGTGTTCCAACTATCGAGCCGTTAACCGTGCAGAGCTGTGTTCCAACTATCGAGCCTTTAACCCGTGCAGAGCTGTGTACCAACTATCGAGCCATTAACCCTTGCAGAGCTGTGTTCCAACTATCGAGCCATTAACCCGTGCAGAGCTGCATCCCGGTTCTGAGCCTCCAGCCTGGTACAGAGTGTTGCCTTGGTGCTGAGCCGTTTCTCTCCTTGCAGTATAGTGAAGTTTGTTACCGCGCCCGGTAGGAGCACGGCTCTGGCTGCTACTGTGCAAGTCTCTGTTGTTACGCCTGTGGGGGCTATTGGCTCAAGCTCTTGCAATTCAGTTGCTTCCATTACGCCCGTGGGGGCTATTGGCTCAAGCTCTTGATATCCAGTTGCTTCCGTTACGCCCGTGGGGGCTATTGGCTCAAGCTCTTGCAATCCAGTTGCTTCTGTTACGCCTGTGGGGGCTATTGGCTCAAGCTCTTGCAATCCGGTTGCTTCTGTTACGCCCGTGGGGGCTATTGGCTCAAGCTCTGGCAGTCTACTTGCTCCGTTAGTATGCCCATGGGGGCTACTGTTCAAGTGCCGCAGGTTCTGGGTTGCAGGTTCCTCTTTGCTGGACAGTTATCTCAGTATTATGAACATTTGGTGTTGAGTACTCTCCACCATTTACTGCCTTTATCACCTTGGGTGTGCCAAACATCACAACTGAGACGGACTGATTACTGTGTTAACCCTTGTATCTCTGTACTCAGTATCTGCCAATTGCCTGTGCTATTTTATGCTATACCTGTATATTGGTCACACTATTGCCTTCCTGCTGCTACGCAGTGCTGCCTATAGGGGGCGATCTATGTCCTTTTTTTTGTTCTTAATAAAACTGTATTTTATTTCACCTACTGGTCTGAGTGTCTTGAAAACCGTGACAATGCTATCTGAGTATGATCATAGAATAGCACAGCTTACACATGTGAGAACTTCTCTGGCACTCCAAATTCTATAAAGCAAGGTTAGGATATTTTAAGGATCTAGCATATGAATAATTTATTTTTACATAAGATGGGTGCAAGTTCAATTGATCAACCAGTTTAATTTGTATTTTAGATTTTAGTGCTCCTTTAAAGGGTTATTTTTTTGTTATTTCTTTAAAACAGTATTCATGTATGGCTCTGTGCAAACAAATATACATATAAACATAGATTTTGTATTTGATTGGCAGATATTTCATTTTTTGAGTGCCAAACTTACAAATAGCATGCAGCCTTTGGGAATTAAAACAATAAATCAAATCAAAGGCAGACTGCCAATGCACCATTAAGACTGACACTGTTTTAAATAATGAAGCCTCAAAGCACCAGCCTGTGTTTTTCCAACTCTGGTACAGAGTCATAGTAGCACCTAATTGATAGGCCTCTGATACACACAGAATAATGCCTCTACCCCTTCAGCCTCAAGCAGGGACATTGCATGTTTGTCTGACTGATGCCAGCTTTTCATTATTTTGTGTTTGGGGAGTTTGGTTACTTTCAAATAGGCATACCATCTACAGTTCAGCTTCACCCCATACTATTGCCAGTTGCCAACCAATTACACAGACGATGGGAGCTGGCTCATTTCCCCACCCTACATGATCCCTATCACCTGATGGCTGCACAGGTCAGAAGTACCATGTCAACAATGACCAACTCATAGCTAATCTCTGTTATTGTATTCTGCATACCGCTGTTAGGAGAGAAGTCATGCTGATGCAGAAAGTTGTTATTTATTTAACTATGGTCACTGAGTTAGGAAATAGGACAATGAGTAGAGGACCTGATATGGAGCTACATTAGCTTCCCTTATAGAACAATTTACTATGTGAGAAAGTCAGCCTCGGTACACCAGGAATGGGTAACCTGTGGCTTTCAACTGAGGAATGTGGCAATGCACATTGCCATCCCGGCTTCTTTTCTGTACTATTGTATTGTTTCTTTAATCTTCTATACATGTGGGCCAGGTCATTTATTTTTTAGAAACTGTATTCCCCTCTATAGATTAAAGGTGATGTGATTCAGTTAGTTCTTCAACAAACTGCAGACACTGTATACATTTCCATGTCAGCTGAAAGATTTATGGTCCGTTTATATAGGTTACCAGCTCCAAAGTTATTTTTATCCAAATTACATTGGATTAATTCTCCTATAGGCAGTCACCCCTTTTCTTTTCTCTGCATACTGGAAGCACTTTTTGCTTAGAGCATGTAGACTGAAAGATCTGTTGGCCTGTTCTGCTGATCGAAAATGTATGGGATAGACCAGGGCTCAAAATTTCCACTCGCCACTAGCCAATGGCGAGTGATAATTTAGCCCTGGCGACTAGAAATTCAGCCCTGGTGGGTATGTTTTGGCTTGCAGTGGCGAGTAACTTTTCAGGTCTGGCTAGTAGCAAAGGACTTAAAATTATAAGCCCTGGGTTATACCCTATATAGATTGCAAGCCTTTTGGTTGAGACTGTATAAATCAGGGTTTCAAACTACACTCATCAAGCACCCCAAAAGGTGTAGTTTTGCAGGGGAGCGCTACCTGTGAACAGTTGGGTTTGTTCAAAATTATTGTAATAATCACCACACATGCACAGACTGGCACTTTTAATGGTACTTTAGCACTGCAGTTGTAAGAAACCCTGTTGAGCAATTGTACAGCAAACCAACTGCACTATGGTGGGAGGGGGTTAAATGAAGCTTTTAGCCTTTTGAATGCTGAAGAAGTCCCTAATGTATTGCAAAGCAATGCACTGGCAACCTCTATAGAATTAAAGAGGTTGAAATCCCTGTTTAAATAAAAGGAAATTTGATTTTTTTTTTAGTTATCAGCTGTGGTGCAGATTGTTTTCTCCAGAATTGCTCATTGATTCTTTCTGTATATATGACCTAAATCTATTGTACTTTCAGAATCACCAATGTTGTCTTTAGATGATAGGGGTAAAGTAACATTAGCTTGACTGGTGATGAGATAGCTCAGTTGGTTAATACACCAAATGTAGAATCTATTCAAATCTCAAGGTCACAGGTTCTAGTCTCAACAAGGTCTACTCAGCCTTTCACCCTTCTGAGGTAGATAAAATTGAGTACCTGCCTCATACTTGATAACAAATGACAATACTAGTGTATTCTCCCTGTTAAAAAAAAAACTTTAATGTAAAAAAAATACACACAGTAGGGCTTATCTTCTGGAGTAAAACAAGGGGACTCAACACTGCTGAGAAGTGTTTTATTAAAATATTTTTGAAGCTAAAACTTGAATTCTTTAGATGCAGTATCTCATTGGCCTGAAATGTTACAGTGGCGTTGTTGAAACAACATTCTATGGACAGCTCTGGTCAGTTGACTATAAACCTCCATAGGATACTGCAGCTAAAAAATATATTAACTGCAATAACTTTTGAATAAGACACCTCTCAGTAGTGTGAGTACCTTTGTTTTACTCAGGAGGACAAACCCAACAATAAATATGTTTTACATATTAAGTGTTTCTATTCCTCTAAGATTTAATTTACTAAACCCACATTTGCTCTCATTAGCCATCTGCATCTTCTCATATTGCTGCCATCTATTATTATTCTTTAACTATATAGCCCCAACTAATTCCGCAGCACTGTACAATTGGGAATAGACATACAGAGGTATTAAATAGTACTATAGGCCCTGCTCGTGTGGTCATATTCACCAGTATATGTGTGGTGGTGGTGGAGAATGCGGTTCTCACTTATCTAGCCCACCACATCACAGGAGACATTGGAATAATCCACTGTGTGGTATGCTGAAATCTCAAAACCTGCCTGCTTCCTCTTTATTTTCCAGTTTTCCTTATATCAACAAATGTGTAGTATTATGCCACTATTCACATAAACTACTTTTGTAACCCATTCACTTGGTGGCTTTTCTTAGAGGGCATAGAGAGGGACTAGCACCACAAGTACATAATGGAGTCAACCAAACTCATATTAATGAATATGTCCTAGTTCCTCAAGAGATATTTCTCTGTCGTCCAATACAGGTTACTGGTAACTTTGGGTAGGCGATCCACCCCTTTAATTAGGCAGGAACAATTCTAGAAGTGAATGCAGGGGGTGGAGCCTACCTTCCCTCCTTGGCTGCAGCTAGCCAATCAGCTCCAGTAAGATTTGTTCCTTGGCGAAGACACAGGCAAGAGAACAGTTCTGCTATAGCTTTAGATAATTTTTTTTTATTTTTCTGTTAGATATGGAATACCACCATTAGGGGGATTACCATAACTGACAATGCCCTTAGATGTGGCTAGCTCAGTATCCAGGTGCTTTTTGTGGACCTTAAGCCCTGGGGAGAAAATGTTAGGTTCAAGTTCTTTCCTCAGGAGTTGCCCACTGAGGCTTCTTCTTAATATATGGTAATCTGAAGACAGAAGATCTGCAGGAAAGGTGAGCAACCCTTTCAGTGCTGCAGGTCCATATGTCCCACAGTACCCCGCCACACAGAGGTTTTCCTTTGGAGTTCCTATTGCACACTCCTGCACTCATTGGGTTTATGTTAATACAGTGACAGAATTTAAGTATGCATGGGATAGGCATAAGGCTGTCCTTAACATAAGAAAAGACCAAGGTTTTTACAGTAGGAAAATGGGCAGACTAGATGGGCCGAATGGTTCTTATCTGCCGTCAAATTCTATGTTTCTATGTTTATCTCTATGTCTGCTGGGTGTTTTGGAGCAAGTGTCTGTGGTAACTTAACCCTTTAGCTGCTGGAGCTGATTGGCTAGCTGCAGCCAAGGAGGGAAGGTAGGCTCCACCCCCTGCATTCACTTCTAGAATTGTTCCTGCCTAATTAAAGGGGCTGATTGCCTACCCAAAGTTACTAGTAACCTGTATGGACAAAGAGAAAAGGATTTAACAGGTAAGACTAAAATCCTCTTTTCTCTGTAGAAAGTTCCTAGTATTCAAAAGACATTTTAACTAGGATCCCTTATAAAGATGCCATCTAAACAAAATATGAGCACATAGACAATATTTCACACACTTTCGGTGCTAGGTTGTATTGTGTTTTTTTGTTGAAGAAATATGTTGCAGATTTATCAAAACCCAAGATGACAATAATGCCATGCAATATGTTTCTGTTAATGTGCATATCAATAGTATTAGTGTTACTAAGGTACTGAACACCACATACGTTATTCAGTATTTGTTACACTCATAGACAAGATTCTCAGTGCAGACTAAAACTTTGAACTCCTAGCCCCACTACATGATTTTACATCATTGTGCTGGCAGTTGCATTGCCACTGAGCAATGAGACTGGGAAAAAAGAAAAATATAAGTGTTCCAATGGGTGTCTGATTCTGCAAATTACTTTTGAAATCAAATTGCATTAATACTGAGATAACTAAAAGTACAAACACGCAAAACCTTTGCTCAGATATAACACAAGCATGGTTATAATCAATACACAGATTAGAAAACACAGAAAATATAGTATTACAACTTAAAAAAGAAATATTTCAGGAACCACATAAAACAAGGAATGTGGTCCATTGATTACAAAGTGGAGAATCCCAACCCAAAGTTTTACTTCAAAACAATTTATAAATAAAACACTTTAGTGTTTATTCCCATGGGACAATGAACATAATAAAACAGACACCACAAACACATCAGCTGTGGAGGCCAATACTAAAAGAAAGAGAAAAAGAAAGGCTAGTTTACTATTTGTCAATATATCCTTTGTCATACAGATTTGCACAGAGACATCAAAAGGAAAAAAACAAGTACAGAAAAGGCAATCTTAAAGATTATTTCAAGACATAACCTATAGCATAGCTTTGATCCTGGCACCCCCATCTTATCTATAAAACTATTCATGTAATGTAGTCCTTTTATCACCAACAAAATGTAAGCTTGCGTACTTCAAGAAACAATATTTTTTTCCTTTGAATACAAAGTCTTACATTTTCTAAAAAGTAATTATTAGATGTTAACAAAGCATCTTAGCGAGGTGGTGCTATCATAGTGTTTGGTTATCAGCAGTACAAACATGAAAGAAGTCAGGACTGATAGAAACGAAGGTTCCTTTGTATAACAGTAAATTGGAGCAATTCTGGGGCAAACCAGCTAAACCGTTGGGGACAAATAAACGTACCTAAGATTTATACTGATTTAAATGGAGCTTTTTAACCCCTTGTGTGGAGAAAATCCTTCACCAAAAATGCACTACTCTGTGGGTTCTTGCCTTGGATACTCCAGATCAGGCTGAAGTCAAGAACTCATGACCACCTCTCATGAGTAGGCCGGTGCATAGTGAATTTAGTGACTGGGATTAGAATTTCCAGTCAAAATACCCTCCAGAAATGCAGTTGGACTTGTAATAAGGAAAGTAAAACTGCCTTTATTGGCAGTGAACAGTGCCATTTATACACTCACAGCTTGCATCCTTGTGTGTATAGTCAAAGTAAGGCTTGGAACAATGTTGACACATTGTCCATTCCATTCAGGGGGAGCTCTAGGGGACCAATCAGGGACAGTACATTAGTCTCAAATCAGAGCCCCTCCTTTCTAACTCAAGAAAAAGTCCTTGAATAAGAGTTGTTCTCCCTGCAGATGTCAATCAGTATTTCTTTATTGTCACGGGAGGCTTCCTGTCCCAATCCCTAACTGTAACTGATAGTTTTAGGCATAAGAATCCTATGTACTTTGAATACATAGCCAAATAAAGGCACAGAGATACATACAAAGGGGAACACAGCAAAGTACACCAAACTTTAACACAAGAGACATATAACACAGGGTATATTGTAAAGAGGACACAACAGAAGCGAACAGAGTCCTGGGTATTTAGTTACTGAACACTCTGGTTCCCTGCTTCCAACACAGTAAATACACTTACACATCAATAGCACTTACTTGGCAAGTAAGGGGTAGGGACACAGGGAGCTATAAAGTTTGGCAGTAGGGTACACTACGACTTCACCTCCGGTATTTCCACAATAGTCCTTGGGGAAATGTCAACACACCTTGAATGCTAGCAAGAGTTCCAACTCAATGCACTAGAGATCTACCTTGCATTCAAGGAGTTAAAAATTACATATGCATTCTTCTGTATAGATTCACATCTGTAGACCTTATAGAATCCCATCTATACTTTGACATCCTGACAAAAAGCGCTTTAGTATTTTTATGAACGTATTATCTATGTACCCTCCCTTGTGCCAGCTCCCTGCCCACACTGTGATTTCACACACACACACCAAACCTGCTACCAATCAGAAATGCATTTAGTATAAGTTATTTTAATAGCTCTTTTATGTAACGCAGGATGGAGCAGACTGGTGCATATACCATACAAGCCTTCCTCCAGTTATCTTAAGCCTTCCTGCTCCTTCTCAGTTACACTTATGCCTCCACAAGCAGCCTAAATCCATCATAAAATAAAAATAAATAAATAATCAGTTGCATATGAAACAGGCATATTAAGGCATTTTACATACACGTGGTTTAAAGGGACAGTAAAGTCTGTTTGTATGAAAAGATTGTAGCTATTATAACAATAAAATAACCAATATAAGTCCCAGCTCTCATACCTTTATGATCTGAGAGATATATGAAGATGAAGTTCCCCCCTCCCTCCTCTTTCACAGACATCATCACTGTAGCTTACAGCAGGATATCCTGGTCCCAGGATCAGACCAAGGCTCTTCAGCAGAGCCGAAATAGCATGATCTAGTAACTGGTTTGCAGGCACACTTTGTAGACCATTCCAATTAACTATCTGTTTTTAGACTGTGCTATTTAGGCTCTGCTGAAGAGCCTCCGTCTGGTCCTGGGACCAGGATATCCTGCTGTAAGCTACAGTGATGACGTCCCTGAAAAGGGAGGGGGGGGACTTTATCTTCATATATCTCTCAAATCATAAAGGTTGGAGAGACGGGACTTATATTGATTATTTTATTGTTGTAATAGCTACAATATTAGATTTTCATAAAAACAGAATTTACTCTCCCTTTAATGCTATAAAACATTAAAGGGATAGTAATGTTTCATAATAAAATCAGCTCTAATTAATCATCATAGTATTTGGACTTTGGAGAGTGTTATTTCAATTCTGTCAGAGTTGTAGTTCAAGAGTAATTCAATGACAAAGTATCCCCCTCCCTCCCCTTTTACTGATGTAACACTGCTCAGCCAGATCAGAAGGGAGGTGCCCAGGTAGACTTAAGATAAGGGAAAAACCTGAAAAACTTGTCAAAGGTGGCAGGAATTTCATTGTTCTCATAGGAAGAAGATTGTCCCCTTCTGTTATCTGTCTGGTCTATGGACTGGATTCCACATCTGAGAAGAGATGGCTTACACTAGGTAAAAGGGGCGGGAGGGGAAACTTTGCTTGTGAATATAACCTTTATGGTTTGAGAGATAAGACTTATATCGTTCTTCATGTTTTTTTTAATGCCTACAAAATAAAATAAAGATAAAACTAAGTATTACTATCCCTTTAAGTAGGGCAAGTGAGTTGCCCTATAATACAATAAACTAAACTCTTTATTTAACACATGCTCTTATAAACACAAATGTACACAATGTTTCATTTCGACTACCCAGTTCATCGTCATTTGCAACAGTGCTAATGTAAAGAAAGATTAGAGACAATCTTTGCAATAACCTTTTTCTCTGAGATAAAGAAAGCATTAAACATAACTAAAAATAGGATGAAAGGCTGAAACTGCATGCACCACTGGATTTTTATGCTACAAATCAATGCTGTGTAATTCCTTCATGATAAAAAAGGACAGTACAAGTGCAAAAACAAAATATTGCATATCAATTTAATTACAATTAACCCCTTAGATGCTATTGACGTCATATTGCTTAGCATCTGAAGGATTGAATCAAAATTGGTGTGTCTTTATAATCCTAGTTGTGTGCAAAATTTGCAGCATTATGAGTCTGAAATGCATTTGTTTGTTTTGGTAACCAGCAATTACCTTTTTTTCCTCTGATAATTAAAGGCTGGAGAAGAGGCATGTTGCTTTTGCAATCCGAGGAATGTCTGATGTTCTGCCAACACTAGCAGTAAGTTATTATCATACTCATTAGTGGGTATATCAATCATGAAAGTCACTATCTGGATACAGACCTACTGAAAACTATATTTTCTTTTGTAAAACATCAAACTAAACTGGTTTAATGGAACCAAATACTAAAAACAAAAGTTGATATAAGAGCTCTGGCTTTTTATTGCAAAAAACATATATTACAGGTCTTTTTTCCTGCTGAAAAAATGGGTAGTCTAAAGTCATCACAGTTTAAACTTTTGTTTGTTGTATATTAACAGTGTCACCTTGTGTCCAGAGAGAGTTCACATGGTATCCAGACAGTTACTCTATTGCATTCTATGGGCAATATGTGTCATTGACTACAATTCTTCACAGAATGTGATAGTAACAGCAACTGCCAGCAGGGGATACCTTTGGTTGACTCAGAAGAGTAAGCTTCTACCATTTTTTTCTTTTTTTTTTAATTATAAAGTTTGACTGATGCCATAAGATGAAGACCCTTGCAACAGCCCTAAAGACCTATGTAATAAGACACTAGAGTAAAGTAGAGACCAACCAAATATTCCCTAACCTCCAGAATTGCTCAAGTTTTTCTTAGTACATCAGTCTTCTAGAGTCACTGTAAAAAAGCATGATTTGCCTCAGCTAATTATATGAATGTTTGAAAGCGGATTGAGAATACAATATCAATGGGATTCTGCTCAACAATCTGTAACCACAATAGCGCTAGCGCTGACACATATAATAGAAGATTTCAATCATCTGGACTCTTATAACAACATGGGGAGTGCAGAGGGCACAGTTGTGCCAGGAACCAGCAGCCAAGGCAGCTTAAAGTGGAACTTTCAGTTATTACTAAGTCATCATGCATTCATTAAGGGCATGGCGACTAGCTTGGAAATCCATCTCTTACCTTTAAAAAAAAATCACAGATTCTAAAGAAATCCTTGCCGTCTGGAGACCGGAACCAAGGCTACAGCGCAGACATCTTGTCTGTGCGCCTGCACTGTCAGTCCCAGTCTCCACTGAGTAGCACTGCAGTGACCACAAGGTAACCGGAAGAGACTGACTGCACAGGTGCTCAGACCACACTAACCTTCCTGTCAGTCTCCAAATGGCAAGGATTTCTTTAGAATCTGCTATTTTTTTTGTTAAAGGAAAGAGATGGATTTTCAAGCTAGTCGCCATGCGCTTAATGAATGCATGGCGACTTATTAATAGCTTAAAGTTCCACTTCAATAGTTTCTAAGTACACCCCTGGGAGAATATGTTTGTGTTAGAGGCCCCAATAAATGTTCCTACAAGGACTATGCAAGGAATAGTAAAGCATATTCCCAAGAGACAATATGGGTATGTCCATACTGACTCTCTCAGAATTTGTAGGAACCTGATAATATAGCTTCTACTCAAATAATACTCTGATGAGATGGTGGTGATTTAGGTTGGTAAGGGAAAAATAGCTTTTGAACAGTCCAGTTTTGACCAGGATAGTCCAGTTTTGTCAACACTGTCAGGGTTGCAGAAGTTCTGAAAACTGAACAGATTCCGTCTCACCCTTATGTGTGTCAGTTCGTTACAGCACGAATCTATCATCAGAATATTCATTCTAATTTGCTGGTTGTACAGCCCCCGGTTCACTTAAATAGGGCTTTTGACCCTTAGAATGATAGAGAAATCCCCAATGCTTAAATGCTTGCTTAATCCTTTGAGTGTCAGAGAGGTATCCAAAACATTGCTACGCAATGTACATGATACCTCTCTAGCATTCAAAGGGTTAAATGAGGCCTGTAGGGCATAAATCAAGCTTCCCATTGGAAAGAATTATACAGTGTTGAAAAATGGCATTTAGCCCAAAGCATCATTACTCTGTTCGGTTTAGTCAAGAGGAAAAGGTGGCAACTCTAAAGGAAAACATCCTATACTCATGAAAGGAGAATACAAGTTGACCTACAACCTTTAGTCAGGACAGTCCTAAATCCCCCTGTCCCTCTTTCCCACTACTGCACTATGAATAGTGGGCATTTGACATATCTTTTACCTTACTGTACATTGGGCTTTATGTATAAAATAAAACAGGCACAATTCTGGAGGAAATCAGATGCACCAAAAGGGATGAATAAAAATACAAACAAGTCTCCAACACATTGTATAGAAATGCAATGGAGACCTCTCTGTCATTCCTTGAATTAAAATCTACATTTAAATTATTTTTTTTGCAGGGGGGGGATTTGTTTATGACCTCTATGTATGGTACAGTTGGTTTGAGGGGTTTTTTTGTTTGTATTTTTTTTAACACATTAGGCATTATTGAACACTTAAATATATATATAGCTGAAGTAATATGATTCTGGGGTAAACCAACTGCACCATAGGAAACATATAACAATTCCCTGGGTTGCCATTGATTTCAATGTTTTTTTTTTTGTTTGTTTTTTAAACCACTTGAATGATGGAGAGGTCTCTGAAGCAATGTGTTGGAGACCTGATTAGCATTCAAGGGGTTAAAAGTTCAATTAAATCAGTTGGCATTGTTATTTGTCCCCTATGGTGCAGTTGGTTTGCCCCAGAATTTCACTACCTCACATTTATACATAAGACCCTAATGCCCATATTTATAAAAACTGAAATAAAAATTCTTCAGTTCTCATTCACTTGACTACTTTTTAAACATTTGATTGCTAGAAAGGTCACCAATGCATTGCTTTGCAATGCATTGGATACCTTTCTGGCATTCAAAGGGTTAAAAGCCATCTTTAATTTAACAGGATTGTTTATTTGTTCCATATGGTGAAGTTGGTTTACTCCAGAAAAACTCCAGTTTGCTTGTATAAATATAGATCTATGTTTAATATCAATATCCTTCTTTCACCATATTACACTATTGTCATACACATTAGATAAAGAAGCAGCAAACTTTTTTTTATGAAAAAATAGATATTGTAGGATGTTTCCTGATGAGTAAAATAAGTGTACTCCCACTGCTGAGAGATGAATATTTCCAGAGTTATTATGGTTTAAACCTGCATTTTTTTACATTAGCAGTGCCCTCTAGTGGTCAAATTCCTAAGAGTTATTCTTTTACATTGTAATGGAGAGGAAAGTTAGTGACATACAGTTCTCCATAGAATGTGATAGAAACTGCCTGTCACTTCCTGTCAGTTAGAACTATCAGGAAGTAAACGCACAGTAAATTCACTTACTGATTATTAGTACTTACATTACAAGCCTTTCAGTTCTTTTGCATCATATAACTTAACCCCTTGAATGCTAAATAGGTCTCCACACCTAGCATTCAAAGGGTTAAAAAAAAATAAAAAGTTGCTCACGGGTTTACAGTTTTAAGGCCTTATGCAAAAATAAAAGCATGAAAAATCCCAGAACATACCAACTTCACTACTGGGGGGGTATAAACACTTCATACATGGGAATTTTAACTCCCATGAATGTTAGAGAGTTTTCCAACACATTTCAAAACAATGTACTGGAGAACTCTCTAGCAATTACCATTTGAGTGCCAGAGGAATGGGCAATGCAGGTTATTTTTTTTATATATATATCCCCTATGATGCAGTTGGTATGCTCCAGAATTACTTATCTTTTGTTTTCTACAGAAGGAGCATAGGTGTATTGGTCTATGAAAACATCATGATAACAATCAGGGCACTTCTAATGTACTTATTCCTTATTTAACCCTTTGAAAGCCAGAGGGCTACACAAAGCATTGCTAAGTAATATGTTGCGTACCACTCTGGCATTCAAAGGGTTAAACGTGTTAGTTCAGAAATGAAATAAAAAATATAAAAACATGGGCAGGAATGACCCAGAATTTCTAGTGAGGGAAATTCCAAAAAAATTAAAATAAACAAAGAATGCCATAAGAATACCTAGAACATTTTAATTTATGATTCTGTATCCAAAAGCCATTGCAGCTGCTTGAACATAGGCCAAGGGTGGCTACTCCAGCAGTTATCGGTCTACAATTCCAAAAACATGAAATACCACTGCACATCCAGATTTAAGTCTGGATGTGTAGTGGTACTTCATGTTTTGGACTTTGTAGGTCAACAACAATTACTCTTTGTTAGTTTACATAATCTGTCTGGTGTTATCTATATATAAAAAGCTAAGTAAATCTGGTTCGCTGTCAGGGAGCATGGCTGAATAAAGCTGATTGATTGAGGAGGATTGAGGAGGAGGCAGGGGGCATAGTCAACCAACCACTGCCACTATATTTAAAAAAAATTACCTAGCTTAACCCCCTGCATCTTCAAACAGCAAATAACAAGACAAAGAGTCAGACCTTGTGATGGGGCATCCAGACCCTTCCTGATGCCCCCCCAGCTGATTCGTATAGGAGATCAATTTTAGGCGATGCAGAGGAGCAAGAGAGCTCCCCTGCTTTCCTTCTAGCCAGAAACAGGTAGGAGTGGACGGAATCATGAAATTCTTTCACGTCAATGTTGGAGGCTTTCCATCACAGACATCAGAGGGTTTCCCAGTTCCTCCCACTCCTACCCGGCTCCAAGTAGAATGGAAGTAGGGGAAATCTATTGTTCCCCTTTGACACCTATATTGCTTTCCCAGCTGAATCAGCAGGGAGATCAGTAGCTGGGGGGCATCAGGAGGGGTCCTGATGCCCCACCACGAGGTATGACTTTTAATACCAGTTTAAAAAAAAAACACAAAAAAAAACCAAGGTTCGCCACAGGGGCAAAGCCATGCCACACATCTGCTAGTTATTTTTAAGAACATAATTATTTAAAGGTTTCATAAAGCAGTAATAAAGTGTTACAATATTTGAGTACATACTTGTAATCGGGGAAGTCCCAGGTCATATTTCATCCTTGGGAACTTCATCCATTTGAGCCCCCAGGGAGAGGGCTCATGTGCTGCAATGTGTACCATAAAGGGGCAGGGCTTAATTGGGTGGGCAGGGCTTATCGACATGGTACTTGGGAAGTGGACAGGAAGTGGCCAGGACAGGATGGAAAGGAGAAGTGGGAGGAATAGAGTGGTAATGAGGAGAAGTGGGCAGAGTTCAGAGGAAACTCACCACCACCGGAGAATAAGCTTCTGTCCCGGAAGACCCAGCAATTAACTCTAAAAACCGTAGTCTCTGGGGCAAAATCAGAGAGTTTCCAGGTATGCATAAAACCTGAGTTCTGTTGGCAGATTAGCACATGTAATGGTGCTAATTTCTCTACTAGTACTGGTGCAAATGGGCTGAAAAGTGCAATAAAAATGTACTATGTACCTAAGGTCCAGGTCTGCCAGCTTGTAACTCTTTATATTAAGACATTCTACTTAGAAAGAGGTTCGAATACTGAATACAATGTCTCCAGTGTACTTTATTTGGGCTTTTACTGGCAACAATATGTCAATGCCACTTCTATTTTCATTCACTGGGGGGGGTCATTTATCATTTAACACTTTGAGTGCCAGCGAGGCATTCAACGCATTCCATTGCAATGCATTAGATACCACGCTGTCGCTGAAAGGGTTAAACCATTCGATGCCAGTGAAGTTTCTTGCATCCAAGAGTTTTAAAGGGATAGTAATACTTAAAATGTAAAAAAAAATATGTTGCAGGGTTTATCCCCCTGAGTAAAACAAGAGTACTCCCACTGCTGAAAGGTGTTTCATTCAAAAGTTATTAATTTTCAAAGTTGAATTTTTTAGGTGCAATATCACAGTGGCTTGAAATTGTACAGTGGCGCTGTTGCTACACAATCCTATGGACAGCTCTGGGACCCGGGACCATAAATCTCCATAGGATGGTGTAGCAACAGCGCCACTGTACAATTTCAGGCCACTGTGATATTGCACCTAAAAAATTCAACTTTGAAAATTAATAACTTTTGAATGAAACACCTTTCAGCAGTGGGAATACTCTTGTTTTACTCAGGGGGATAACCACTACAACATATTTTTTTTTACATTTTAAGTATTACTATCCCTTTAAAGAAAGACTTAAACGAAACCTTTAGCATTTTCTCCCCTTTACCAAAGCAGCTGTGGATTACTTTATAGGTTGACTTTCTGCACTATCAACCTAATAGCATTCCTTTTTAGTAAATAATAATTCATGCTCAATCCAGTCTTCAAACCCTGGCAACCGCACTGTACACCTGCTATTATGCATTACAATGAAATTAAAGTATTTCAAGAATTTGGCACATTTACCGGTTTAAACTATGCTGGTAGCTGTAACTATGACCTGGATAGAAGACTGTGATTCCTGTTTGAAACAAAAAAAATATTGACTTGTACAGAACTAGAGGGATAGCAGCTGGGTTTAAAGATAAATATCAAAACCATGTAGTTTTTGACTTTTGTTTAGATGGCACCAGTGTGAAGATTTTCTTCTTTGGTAAAGTGAAAGAGAAATTAAAAAGAGATTGCTGATACCACCCCTCCCCCACGACTTCTAAAACACATATAGTGATCTCAGTGGGTGAAACACTATTTATTCAGGTGGAATAATACAAATCTTTGTGAGCTGTTCTCCAGTGATAATACAGCACAGAAATCATTCCAAAAAAATGCACTCCATGTAACACGTCCAACGATTCACTTTAAGCATACTTTTTATTAAGTGACAGTTGCTATCAAAATTGATGTCTTTTAGAGCTGTTGATAGTGTCATTTAATTTAACAGGTCTTATATGGAAAAGCAATAAAATGTTGTAATATGTCATAACTGGGAAATGAAGAGCATTTTGGGGGCGAAAGGAACTGATTTTACTCCCCAAAGAATGTTTTTTTTATTATTTCTGCAGTAAAAATAAAAAAATTTACCCAAACGAAATCTCACTGTTAAAGAAAATATAAGTTGCATCATTTTTTTAGTAAAGCTCAGGTGCTTAACCCAGGGATGGACAACATGAAGACCTGTCATGATGGATGTTCCAGCAGGAGATGGAGGGCTTCACATCGCCCATCCTTAACTTAATCACTTACATGCTAGAGAGATCTACAACATATTGTGAAGCAATGAGAGGCAATACATTTGAGATGCTGCAGATACTTTGGTTCAAACAGCAGTCTAGGTACTAAGTGGGTCTAGCGTCTACTTAGCAATTAGGTACAAAGGAGGTTAAGCACCAAGGTGTGATAAAGGGGTGATAATGTGAAGATCACTTCTCCAGTGTTCTAAACTCTCACATTCTATGGCGCCAATGCACTAAGATCTCTAAAGTTAGAGACATGTTAGTATATTGACTCCATAAAATAATGTGGGAACCGGAGAAATTATATCACTGAAATAGTCATCTTCACTTTATCACCTCTTTATTACAAATTAGTGCATCTCCCCCAAAGTTTGTTTTGATCCAAACTGGTTGTTTTGTGCTGCATGTACCAATGAGGCTGGGAGCGGGAGCTGTTCCTCTGTGCCCAGTCTCTTGCTATATGAACTGGGCATAGATGAACTAGGTGCAAAATGTTTACTTTTTTTTAATTACACTTGCGGCAGGGGTGACATAAATAGGTTATGCACCTTGATGGTAAGCATCAGTGACAAAGGGGGTTAGGACTAAAGCATGTTAAAGAAGTGATATTGTGGAGATGACTTCTCCAGTGATAGCACCTCTCCAGTTCCTATGTTATTCTATGGAGCCAATGCACTAAGATTTTTTAATTTGGAGAGATCTTAGTCCATTGGGTCCACAGAATAACATAGAAACTGGAGAAGTGATATCACTGGAGACGTCAACTCCACATTATCACCTCTTTATCACACCTTACAGCATAACCCCCAATGTATACTAATATGTACTACTGTGTGTCTATGCTTCTGTATCTGTGAATAGGTGCTAATTTGAGTCCTATAATATGGGCACACAGTGAGGTGGAATTACTAAGAAGAATTGAAGCAAATCTGGGGCAAAGCAACTCAACTGCAGAGAAGAACTGTAAAATTCTCCAAGGCATTGCTTCACATTCAGAAGTTTAGAAACCACATGTAATTTATGGGGATGTGGGAATTTTTTGTCCCCTGCATCACAGCTGCATTGCTCCAGAATTGGTTGAGACCTTCTTAATACATCAGCCTCAGTTAAGGCAACCATATAGCCCTTTAAATCAAGGATGCTTATAAAAAACACATACTTCTGGGCTTTACTGATTCTTTTTCAGTCCTGCAGAATGCGGTTTTCATAAGAGTCCTTGATTTAAATGGATATGTTGTCACTTTAGTCTCAGAATGCATTGTGTCTACACATGCCCCTTAATGAGTTGGAGAACTTTCTAGCATCTGAGAGGTTAAAAAGATTGGTTCACTTTTAAAAGGTCACACGTAAAAGAGCATGCAACCACATATCGTATGTCTCCAGGATAAAAATGGTGACCTGAGAGTCTCGCACTGCATGAAAGCACGAGATTCTCAGGTCACGTTATGAAACGTTGCACTCTAGGGCCCAAGGTGTTACAGTGTAGTTTGTCCTCCCATTCGCCTCTCCTACTGACAGCTGGTCCTCCAGGTGAGCAGAGGTTGCGGGCTGCCTGATGGGGAGCCGTCATACCAGTAACCGTTAATCATTTCTATTTGCTGTCAAATCTGCACAAGTGTGCAGCCCACTGTGACCTGCTTTTCCCCTGTTCACATGCAGCGCTGCTCTGGCGGTCATATGTTGAAGAGCACTGCTCCGGGCTCTGTCTCTCTTTCACTGCATGCTCCGCTCTGTCAGTCTGCACGTAGAGAGAGGGAGAGAGAGCCCGGAGCAGCGCTGCATGTGAACAGGGGAAAAGCAGGACAGAGTGGGCTGCACACTTGTGCCGATTACTGCATACTTGTGCAGACTTGTTACTGGCTTGATGGCTCCGCGTCAGGCAGCCCGCAATCCCCACTCAGCTGCAGGACTGGCTGTCAGTAGTAGAGGTGAATGGGAGAAGGGAGGACAAACTGCACTGTAACACCTTGGGCCTTAGAGTGCATGACCTGAGAAACTTGCGTTTTCATGCAGTGCAAGATTCTCAGGTCGCCATTTTTACCCTGGTGCCATACTTAATGCAATATGTGGTTGCACGCTCTTTTGTGTACAACCTTTTAAAAGGATACCAAAAATATTAACACCTTAAGGGCCAGAGGAGTGTGAAATCATTGCTTTTTCAGATATATTTGAAATCATCATAAGTAGCATTATCAGAATGACTATAAATTAATTATACTATGCCATGTATAACAATAATGAAAGTAGTAATGGATTAATTAATAGGTAACAAATATGACATACTATGCAAGACTAAAAGAAAAAAAAAATTATAACCCAGGAAAGCTTTAACCTATACGTCAAGCCCTTCTGACAGTTCATGTTCTCAGGATATCCTCAACACAAATGAAAGTCATTAATGCAGGCAAAACCTTTAGAATGATTGAAACAATGACCGAATCATGTGAGGAGTCCCTGAAACTCTGCACTGATGAGGATGGCACAGGATAAGTATGTGCTTTAACACATAGGGAGTTATGGACTAAAGAGTGATAAAGAGGTGATAAAGCAGAGATGATTTCTCCAGTGATATAATTTCTCTAGTTTCTCCAAAGTTCTAGACATCTTAGTGAATTGGCTCCATAGAATAACATAGGAATTGGAGAAGTGATATGACTGGAGAAGTCATCTACACTGTATCACCTCTTTATCACACCTTAGTGAATCTCCCCCAGTGTGTTATGCACTAAAGAGTGATAAAGAGGTGATAAAGCAGAGATGATTTCTCCAGTGATATCATTTCTTCTGTGTCCCTCTCCATGGCGATAGAGACGAATGGGTATACATACATCAGCACCCCCCAGCTGGCGTAGAACCAAACTCAAAATACAAAAGGAAGCCCCCTGCTTCTCTTGGCAGTCATTTTTGGTCCTACGTCAGCTGGGGTAGGGCACACGGCAGTCTGCTACTACCTTTTTATTTTTTCCAGATTGAGGGCTGCAATTTCCTGCTGCTCAGTCCGAGGGAAGGATCTCCTGACAAGGCAGAACTGGATCTGTTTGGCACCTTGAATCTCAATCACCAGGTAGAGATTCAGTGCCTAAGACAAATGCATCTCAGTGACATCATTGGCAGGCGTCCGAACGGGGGAGAGACGGATACCACTGAAGAGGAGCACCGGTGACAGCACAGGCTCGGTCCATGGATCTGCTCCCTTCTACCAGCATGAATAGACGCCAGTCTCCTTACTACGGGGGAAACGTAAGGGCTATGAGCCAACCCCTATTTGTTGCTTTGCCTAATTTCAATGGGCTGGGCCTATGCGTTCTAGGGTGAAACGCACGCCCAGGGCCTACCCTATTTAAGCAAAACATGCTGTGTGTTTCCTGACTATGGAGTAATTATTTTTTATATAAGCAATTAAAGGTTAAGTTTTAAATTGTATTACCTTGAATATGTCCTCCTCTTCAAAAAATATGCCTTTTAAGGATAAGGAAAAGGAGAAAGATAAGGATAAAGGGAATGTGGAGAAAGAGGATAACAATCCCCAGAAAATAAAAATATGCATGGGATGTGTTAATAAGTTATCTGCAGAAGATTCTTCCAAATTATGTTCAGAATGTTTAAAGAAAGCTGCTAATCCTGACGTACCATTCCAGTTTCAAGATTTTCTATCTTGGATGAAGAATTCAATGCAGGAAACCTTTTCCTCCCTTCAAGCATCTTTTGTTTCTAAGAAAAGACCCAGAATTGAGGACCCTGGGGAGGGTACGTCATCCAGACACATTGAAGTGGATGAATCCAACCGTTTTGAAGACCTTTCTGATTACTCTTCAGAAGAAGAAGAAGGGGAGATACTGGAAGAAGATGAAGGTACTTTCAGCATTGATAAAATGGAGCCCTTCCTTAAGAGCCTGCGTAAAACCCTGGGGTTAACAGAAGAAACCAAGGAGCAGGGCATATTGGATGTGGCCTTCCTAGGCAAGAAGAAAGAGTCGCCAGTCTTTCCTGTACATGATGCAGTATCAGATCTGGTAAACACAGAGTGGAAAAAGGGGGATAAAAGAGTAGCAGAGTCCAGGAGATTTCACAAGATGTATCCTTTTAAGGTAGCAGACTCTTCAGCATGGACAACACCTCCAAAGGTAGATGCTCCCATTGCCCAGTTGACAAAGAAGACCACTCTCCCCATGGAAGATGGTTCTTCACTAAGAGACCCTATGGACAGGAGATTGGAAGCCACCCTAAAGAAACTATTCACAATTCTTGGGTAAAACATAAAAGCGGCAACAGCTCTGACGTGTGTCAAGAACAATAAGAATTTGGTTGTCTAAACTAGAAGAAAAAATGTAATCTTCAATGTCCAGGTAAAGTTGATGAAAGAAGTGGCCTTCATAAAGGATGCCAGTGGATACTCTTGTGATGCCTCCTGGGATATGATCATGTTAGCTGCCCGATCCTCCTCCCTTTCCATTACAGCCAGAAGAGCTCTGTGGATGAGACCTTGGGAAGCTGACTCCTCCTCAAAAAATAAACTAGTGTCTCTACCATTTTCTGGATCCACTCTTTTTAGGGAACAATTAGAGAAAATCATTAAAAAAAAGTCACTAGGGGAAAAAGTATATTCTCCCACAGGATAGGAAAGGATGGACTTCCCCATCAAAAGCATCTTTCAGAAACCGAAGATCCTTTTGCGAGTCAAGGAGCTTTCAATCTTCAAGGCCATATGACCAGAGAAAGGGTAATTCTGCCCAGTCCTCAAGAGGTTCCTTTAAAAGATCTGGACCCAGAGGTAACCAATTGAAGAAAGAAGTCTCATGAAGTACAGAGGACCCTGCCTCTAATTCCAGTTGGAGGTGCCTGGAAAATTTCCTACAAGCCTGGAAGAATTTAACAACTCCAGACAAGTGGGTAATTCAAATATTAGAAGCAGGGTGTGCCTTAGAGTTCCACTGCATCCCTCTAAGAAATCTATTCAGAACATCCAAGATGCCAAAAGATCCTATAAAAGCAAAGGGATTAAGTGATTCAGTCCAAGACCTAGCCCTCAAGAAAGTAATAGAACCAGTACCTCTTCAAAATAGTGATGGCTTCTATTCAGTAATACTTACAGTCCCAAAAACATCTGGAGGGTTCAGAGCAATCCTAGATTTAAAAACCTTGAATTCAGCCATAAGACCAAATCACTTCAAAATGGAGACATCATCATCTGTAATTCAGACTGTCTGTCCAGCAACCTTTCTTATAACGGTCGATCTTATGGATGCATACTACCACATCAACATAGCTCCATGTCATTGCAGATTCCTGAGGTTCTGCTTTATGGAACAGCTTTGGCAATTCACAGCTCTACCATTTGGTCTATCCTCGGCTCTGGCTTCGAAAGCACTAGCGGTAGTTCTAGAGCCCCTGAGACAAATGGGAATAACAATTATCCCATATCTAGACGACCTTCTCATTGTGTCTCAATCAATGACCCAATATGAACTGGACACTCAGATAACTTTGCAACATTTGCAGAATTTGGGTTGGCTGGTATACTACCAGAAGAGCCAGATACAGCCTTCTCAGCTTCTATATTTCCTGGGCATGACCTTCAACACCAAGAAGAACTTAGTAATGCTATCCTCTTCAAGAATGGAAGGGATCAACCGGGTCAGGACCTTCAGGAAACACCAGGTCCATACGGCCCACGAATATATGAAAATATTAGGAGTAATGAACTGCTCCATTCACATTGTATCATGGGCCAGGATTCACATAAGATTTCTGCAAAACATGTTCCTAACCCATTGGAACAAGAATCCAGTAAACACCTCTCAAAGGATTCACCTAACCCCGCGAGTAAATTTCGATCTAATATGGTGGATGGATCCAAGAAATCTAAAAAAGGGAACCTCTCTCCAGAATCTGTGTTGGTAGAGAATCTCGACAGACGCAAGTCAGTCAGTATGGGGTGGGGGGGTGCTGGAACAACATCTCTCTTCAAGAAGTATGGTCTCGGCAAGAAAAAACCCTCCACATAAATGTCCTAGAGCTCAGGGTGATACATCTCTCTCTACAAGGTCTGAAGAAATATATCAAGACTCAACCAGTACAGATCATATCCGACAGCAGGGTGGCAGTACTCTACATAAAGAACCAAGGTGGGCCAAGAAGCAAAGCCCTAAATTTGGAAACAGAAAAGATACTGAAGTGGTCCGAAAAGAACCTAGTAGCAATATCAGCTATTCGCATAGCAGGAACTCAAAACCTCCAAGCAGATTATTTATGCAGGAACAAGTTGGTCCCGGGAGAGTGGTCATTCAGTGAGGAAATATACAATAAGATTGTCAAGAGTTGGGTAAAACAAGTGATAGACCTAATGGTAACCTGGGAGAACATCCGAAAGCGCAAGCAGTGGATGCCATGGCTCTGTCATAGAACTTTCGCCTAGCATATATATTTCCTCCAACCCCAATGATTCCGAAGGTTCTAAGGAAGATCAGATACGAAGGAGTGAATGTAATTTTCATAGCTCCACAATGGCCGAGAAGGATGTGGTTCTCTGAGCTGATCAACCTAGCAATAGAGGATCCATGGCTCCTCCCGAACAGATCAGACCTTCTTTCTCAGGGACCAATTCTTCATCAAAATCTAGCATTTTTGAAACTGATGGCTTGGAGGCTGAGAGGAATTCATTAAGATCAAGAGGACTGTCAGAGTCTGTCATAAAACCATTATTGATGGAAGGAAAAAGTCCACTTCCAAAATATACTGCAGAGTTTGGAGAACCTTCTCAGGATGGTGCGAAACTGAGAATGTGCATAGATCCTTCATTAAAACAACTCATATCTTGAGTTTTTTTACAACAAGGATTTGAAAAGGATTTACGTCTGTCAACTCTCAAAGTGCATCTCTCTGCATTGTCAGTATTATTGGCAAAACAATTTGCAGAGGAAGATTTTGTCAAAAGATATCTAAAGGCTATAACCAAGGTCAGACCAAGAGTAAGAAGAGTTATCCCACCTTGGGACCAGAATACGATACTAGGCCAATTATCCTCATCGCCTAGGTTTGAGCCCTTAGAAAATATACCTCTGAAGATGCTTACACTAAAAACAGCCTTTCTCACTGCAGTGACCTCCGCGAGAAGAGTATCTGAAATTCAGGCTTTATCAGCAAAACCACCTTATACAGTTTTTCACCAGGATAAGCTAGTTCTAAGACCTAAGCCTGCTTTCAGATGAAAGGTAGTCTCTGACTTCCATCTGAATCAAGACATCATAT
This sequence comes from Rhinophrynus dorsalis, assembly GCA_037306005.1. Classification (NCBI taxonomy): domain Eukaryota; kingdom Metazoa; phylum Chordata; class Amphibia; order Anura; family Rhinophrynidae; genus Rhinophrynus; species Rhinophrynus dorsalis. The sequence goes on along the minus strand of CM074718.1, from coordinate 247,658,019 downwards.
TACCATCTTTTTGCCCAAATCCAAAAGGAGAAAAAGATGAAAAGCTGCACAAATTACATTTAGACAGTTGTGTTTCGGTCTATCTCAATAGAACACAAGGTGTTAGAAAAACTGATTCACTGTTCGTACACTTTCGAGAATGGCCTATCTGGAAGCAGGAATGTTCCTCCGAAAATCCTTAAGACACATTCTACCCACGTAGTTGCTACCTCTTGGGCATCAAGAGCTTCTGCATCTCCAGAGAAAATTTGCAGAGCAGCTACCTAGTCCTCAATTTCCACTTTTATCAGAGATTATCAAATTGATGTGCATGCCTCCGCAGAGGCAAAATTCGGGAGGAAGGTCCTGGAGGCAGCAGTCCACTCAGTATCAGTAAGACTAGCCAGTAGTTTCCTAATTTGTCTAGTATAACAGAATCACGTGCATGGGCAGGCACATGATAATTTTCAAATTCTTTATTATTGAGGGACACTCTATTTAGTCCCCACCCTTTTGTTTACTGCTTGGGTACATTCCATTTGTCTCTATCTCCATGGATAGGGACAGAGTAGAAAGGGAGAAATTTTTCTTACTGATATTTCCTTTCTTGTGTGTCCCTCCATGGCACTCCCTGCCCATTAACCATCTCTATATTATATTTTTCAGCTATGACAATAGATGACTGCCGAGGGAAGCAGGGGACTTCCTTTTGTATTTTGAGTTTGGTCCTACGCCAGCTAGGGGGCGCTGATGTATACCCATTCGTCTCTATCGCCATGAAGGGACACAGAAGAAAAGGAAGTATCGGTAAGAAAAAGTCTCCCTTTCTCCAGTTTCTCCAAAGTTCTAGCCATCTTAGTGAATTGGCTCCATAGAATAAGATAGGAATTAGAGAAATGATATGACTGGAGAAGTCATCTCCACTTTATCACCTCTTTATCACACCTTAGTGAATCTCCCCCATTGTGTTATGCACTAAGGTGTGATAAAGAGGTGATAAAGCAGAGATGCCTTCTCCAGTCATATCACTTGTCCACATCCTATGTTATTCTATAGATCCTATGAACTAAGATCTCCAAAGTTGGAGAAAGCTTAGTGCATAGTCTCCATTGAAAAACATAGGAATTGGAGAAGTGATATCTCTGGAGAAGTTATCTCCATTTCATCAACTTTATCACGCCTTAGTGCATTTCCCCATTTTGAGTTATTCTCTAAGGTATGATAAAGAGATGATAATGCATAGATAATTTCTGCAGTGATCTCACTTCTCCAGTTCCTATGTTATTCTATAGAGCATATGTACTAAGTTCTCCAAAGATGGAGAAATCTTAGTGCATTGGCTCCATAGAATAACATTGGAACTAGAGCAGTAATATCTCTGGAAAAGTCATCTCCACTTTATTACCTCTTTATCACTGCTTACTGCGTAACCCCCATTGAGTATCAGAGGGTGGTTCAATTAATATTTCACAATGTGCTAGACCAGGGCTTAAAATTTGAAGTCCTTTGCTACTAGCCAGACCTGAAAAGTTACTCGCCACTGCAAGCCATAACATACCCACCAGGGCTGAATTTCTACTCGCCAGGGCTAAATTTTCACTCGCCATTGGCTAGTGGTGAGTGGAAGTTTTGAGCCCTGTGCTAGACAACCTTCATGCACTCAAGGGGTGAAACTAGCAAGAAGTTCAACTATAACAGTTTTATTGATATTTTCTATTATTTCTTCATAACTAAAATCTTCCATTTCCTTTATTATTTTTGTTACACATCAATGTACTCTTTACAGTTTTAAAAGATAACTTTTATACTTTTCAAAGAGCTTTCAAAATCACCTATACGTTGTTTTAGACCATCTTTATTTCAAAAGTTGTTTTTATTGTTTAATTCAAAATAGTAAAAAAAAAAATCCCCAATTAAAAGGGAATCAAAATACTTTACATAAAACATGTAAAAATAAATAGTATGTAAACACAAATATGCTAATAATGCTAATTAACCCTTTAATGTCTATGGACCTGGGAACTAACATTCCCTTAAAGGGATAGTAATACTTCGTTTTATCTTTATTTTATTTTGTAGGCATGAAAAAAACATAAAGAACGATATACGTCTTATCTCTCAAACCTTTATGGTTTAAGAGATATTCACAAGCAAAGTTTCCCCCTCCCGCCCCTTTTTCCTAGTGTAAGCAATATCTTCTCAGATGTGAATCTGGTTGTAAGACCAGACAGATAACAGAAGGGGACAATCTTCTTTGTATGAAAACAATGAAAGCCCTGCCCCCCTTGACAAGTTTTTCAGCTTTTTCCCTTATCTTAATTGAAGATTGTCCCTCTCTGCAGTCTACCTGGGCACCTCCCTTCTGATCTGGCTGAACAGGGGGGGGATACTTTGTTTGTGAATATCTCTTAAACCATAAAGGTTTGAGAGATAAGACTTATATCGTTCTTCATGTTTTTTTAATGCCTACAAAATAAAATAAAGATAAAACAAGGTATTACTATCCATTTAAGGACCACTTTGATGTTTCCGACATGCCGGTACACGTGACCTGTGACGCATACCGGTACACCGTGCTGGAGACAGAGATTCAATTTCACTCCCCGGTTTTACTTACAAGGCTCCAGGAGGAGCGCTGTAAGTAAAATGTATGTGACTTGCTTTGACCGTTACCAGTCCTTAATGCAAAAAACGCGTGACAGTCATCCTATGGTTTATAAAGTATTCTCTTGAGGGGTTATATGTCTAAGGTTTTTAAACTCCAAGAGTGCAAAACCTGGGGTCCATCTGCAAGAAAGGGTGGTTTGGACCACAGAAGCAGAATCTGTTGTTAGAATTTTTTTCAAGCTAAAGAGACACCATACGTAAATGGATACAGTTGCTTTATAGTTATACGGAAAAAGTCTTACCTAGTAGGAGTCGTCCTATAATCAAGAATAATCTATTTGTACATATGTATTAATTTATTGTTTGCATTGTATCTGTATTGGAATGTATTTACAGATCTCCCTTTCAATTTTGTATTTAATTAATGCAAATAGGACTCAAAAGTCCATAGTCAGAAAACAGAATTAATGATACACTGCGAAATATCAATATTAGGCTGTTTTCCTCTTGTGTTTTTATCTTTTTGTATTGCTTTTGCTTTCAGTCCACCTCCTAAGAACTAAGTGCGGAACTCAGAGCTGAAGGCCTCATGGGAGTTGTGACAGTTGTAGGGTTTCATTATATTTTGGTTTCACTGAAAGTTTGCCTCACTAAAGTTAGACTGTACCTTAAAGGGATAGTAATGTTTCATAATAAAAGCGGCTCTAATTAATCATCATAGTATTTGGACTTTGGAGAGTGTTATTTCAATTCTGTCAGAGTTGTAGTTTAGGAGTAATTCAATGACAAAGTATCCCCCTCCCACCTCTTTTACTGATGTAACACTGCTCAGCCAGATCAGAAGGGAGGTGCCCAGGTAGATTGCAGAGAGGGACAATCTTCAATTAAGATCAGGGAAAAACCTGAAAAACTTGTCAAGGGGGGCAGGGCTTTCATTGTTCTCATAGGAAGAAGATTGTCCCCTGCTGTTATCTGTCTGGTCTATGGACTGCATTCCACATCTGAGAAGAGATGGCTTACACTAGGTAAAAGGGGCGGGAGGGGAATCTTTGCTTGTGAATATCTCTCAAACCATAAAGGTTTGAGAGATAAGACTTATTTAGTTCTTCGTGTTTTTTTAATGCCTACAAATTAAAATAAAGATAAAACTAAGTATTACTATCCCTTTAACATAAACTTGAGTAAAAAAGAAAGGTAACAATTGATGTGAAATATTGCATTTCTTAGTATTCAGTGTATTGTTTTATACAGAATCTGGGGCTTGTTCTTTTCACAGACTAATGGTCCTATGTTCAAAAGAAAACTGGAATTATTCAGGGACAAACCAACTGTACAATAGGAGACAAGTTAAAACTCCCCAAATTCCTGTTGATTTAAATGGTGTTTTGAATGCTATAAGCAGGAGACCTTACTGGTATCTAAAGGGTTAAATGTCCTGTTAAATCAATTGAAATTTGTATTTGTCCGCTATGGTACAATCATTTTGTCCTTGGATGATCCTTCTTGCGTTGCACACCTCTCTGGTCCTTAATGGGTTAACCATAGGGCCATAAGTAAGGGTGAGATAAGGGAAAAGATCAAGAAGCCAGTGTAAAGTGTGGTTGAACAAACAGTGATATTACATAAAAGGGTGTAACCAGAAGATCAAGCCTAGCCAAACATTGTTTCACCACGCATATAGCAAAACATTACATAAAAGAAAGTGTTTATGCTTTTATTTAAATTCAGTAAAGTCCAGTTTTATCTCTTTATGAGATGCAGCTGTTAAAAGTTATCATTAGATTTTATCTCAAGAATGACCACTATGGAAAATGCCTGAGTTCATCTTTACTCTACTACATTTTATCTGAATTCCTTTTAAAGGTATAGTAATGTTTCACAATAAAAGCAGTTCCTATTAATCTTCATAGTATTTGGGCCATGGAGAGTGTTATTTCAATACTGTCATAGTTGTAGTTCAATGTAGTTGAATGATAAAGTATCCCCCTCCTGCCCCTTTACTGATGTAACACTGCTCAGCTCAGGGCAGCAGGGTGTGTCCAGGTTGACTGCAGAGAGGGACAATCTTCAATTAAGATAAGGGAAAAAAATGAAAAACCTGTCAAGGGGGGGCAGGGTTTTCATTGTTCTTACAGTAAGAAGATTATCCCTTCTGTGAGCTGTCTGGTCTATGGACCAGATTCCACATCTGAGGGGAGGTGGCTTACACTAGGTAAAAGGAGCAGGAGGGGGATACTTTATCATTCAATTACTCTTGAACTACAACTCTGACAGTATTGAAATAACACTCTCCATGGTCCAAATACTTTGAAGATTAATTGGAGCTGCTGTTTTTTGTGAAACATTACCATCCCTTTAACACTTTTGCTTTCAAGCAGATAATTGTTTGAAGTAAAATTCTCATAGCTCCATCCACACACAGTGGTTTCAACAAAAGAGGTCAGTGTTCTAATATAATACTTTGAGTGCCATAGTGGTACGCAACACATTAAAGGAATTGGTACCTATTTATTAGTGGTACTCCTGCCCATCAGGATGTGTGCAGGTGTGTGGGGTGTTCCTTTGCCCCTTTTTTTTCTCTCTATGTACTAAAAAGGTGCAACAGTAACATTACTCCATTTTCCTGTGCATGTTATGGGGGAAGAGTTTGGGCTTGTTTATATTAATAGTAATGTTTTAAATTACGTATATCGCGGAGTCTTCTTTATTGAAAATAGAACAGTTTGCTCTATATTTAGTACATTTTACGTAGTTCTCAAGTTATTCAATATATATAAGGATCCCCCGCCCACCCCTTCTGGCTGCCTCCCACTGAATCCTCATTCTGGTCGAGGAACCAGAGGGATGCAGTGAGGGACAAACGTCAGTAAGTAAGTGTCACAAGCTAAGGCTATAGGCCCTGCTGAGACAGTGGGGAGAGTGTGGGAGTGAAAGGGTTAACAATACCAGACCCCTGGTTACCTGTTACTATTCCTAGCAACCACCAGATTAACCCCTGAAAATCCCTCCTGCACCATCACCCCAGTACTATAATTCGCTGCCACCACCAAGACTTTATATCTGGGTGTCTTAGGTTACCCCAAACACAACAGAATTACAGTATAAAATCACCCTAATAATCAAACATTTAGACTTAACCCTTTACTAGCGTGTTCTAACTGAGCTTCCTTCAGAGTAGTGAATTCATGTTAGAGAACCGAGACAAGAGCTGATTAATTGAACATTTCATCTGAAAAAAGGCTTCACAGTGCTGGTTACAAAAATACAGAAATAAAGGACATACAGAAATAAAGATTGCACATAAGCAAAACAGTCCATAAAATAAAATGGGAGAAACACAAAAAATCCTTAAATACAATTACCGATATTTGAAGAGTCATTGGGAACTTCTGATGGTATATCCCCCTTCAGATGTTACAAAGAAATTCCCTGATGTATCCAAAAAACCCATATTAAATAGGAGTCCACAGTTGCTTCTAAGAGGCCAGACCCCCTGTGTGTTACCTGGGAGGGTCAGGGGTCTGGCCTGACCTGTTAGAGATGCTACTGCAGAGTTCTACCTGAAAAATTATAAGGCTTCCCGCTAAACATGCAACCCACAGCACTTCTCTATAATGTTATAATAATCATATTCCTCTTATCTGTGTGAATATCTGGACACCAAACATGCTGGGTCTAACTGGTTGTAAAGTGGCTATTCTTGTAACTCATAGCAGGAACACCTCCCCCTGGCATGTTTTGTACCCACCAAAAGGGTAAAACCTGGGCATTCTGAATATATATTTGTATTGAACCTTTTTACACTATATATATGTTCTCCCTATTTCAGGTTATTTGGGTGTCCCCTGAATGACCTCCATCAGAGCAGATCTTCCAATAGGTTTTATAGTAGCCCTACATCCTGCTCTGGAGATGTTATCTACCCCACTAACTTTATGGCCTAGGACTGGTGCACTTTGAATAACATACAGGTCAGTAAACAAACAAATTATACAACCCAGAGGGCCAACTCATGCCTTGGCATGACACCTCCCCCTTAAGATGGTGGACAGAGGGATCAAGCCACAGGCTGATCAATTTGTTCACCATTAACCTCCATTCCCAGCTGACAAGACCGGCCATCTGCCTTCCTATGTAATCTGCCATTCTCCCTCCTTGAGCCACAGCATGTCAATGGGAAGGGACTCCCAGTATAAAATATGGTTATCCCAATTTAACCAGTGCCTAGCCATGTCAGCACCTGGCTTCTCAGCGCAGTGTCTCAACCCTTCAAGGGAGGGGTCACTGCGTAGAGCGTCCAGGAAATTTGTATTGCCCTCCCCCCACCTGGCTGCACCAGAGAGTACAGCTCCCTCTGGCAGAGCATTGGGGGGGTGGGATGAGGTCTACCCCTTTCTCTGCCTTCTGGCCTGACAACCTGACCCTGTCATTACCATCCTCCTCATGTTCTACAGCTGCAGCCCTGGCATACTGCTGACATGTTACCCCTGCTACCATTGGCATACCTCCCTGTCTCCCATTTTCTTCCTGGAAGCACAACTTCTGCTCTCTACATTCCCCATCCAGGGAACATTTTACAGAAGGAAAATCCCATTCCTCCTCCCCCTTACTCCCAGACATCACCGTCTCACAGAATTTAGACACAGGCAAATCAACCCTCACTCCTGGTCCCTCATCCTTAATTGTTACCTGGGGCACACCAAACCCTCTCCTTAGCCCTTCTCCGCTAGGTTTTGGCATTTGGAACTCATTGTAATCACATTTTACAACACACCCCACCTCACCTTTGGAAGGCATCACTGGTTCTGTTACAGGTAGGCATTTATCCATCCCCTGTTCTCCCTCCCAGCGATCACATTTCAAAACATCTCCCAAAGTTTCACACAGTACCTTAGATTGAGCAGGACTTTCAGTTAGCCCTTCCAGTTTGCAATCAGTGTCCTCTGGAGCATAGTGACAGAGCATCCGGCCCAAATCATTCCCCAGCAGAATATTAACAGGGATATCCTCAGAAACCCCCACTTCCCGCAAACCTTTGCCTGCCCCCCAATCAAAGAACACACGGCCATGAGCACAGCGGGGTGCACACCCCCAATTCCTTTGATGGACATGGTTCTTCCAGGGATCATGTCCTCTGTATTCACCACTTCAGGGCGCACCAAGGTGAATGAAGCACCCAAATCTCTCAGTCCCATGGTCACCCTGTCACCCACAGTTACACTCTGCAGGTTATCCTCTCTTTTCCCCACAGGCCCACCCACAAGCAAAACTGATGGTGGCCCTCCAGTGGCACTTCCACCTCCACGAGCAGGTGGTGGTGGATTCCTAGTGGGACAAGTAACCCTCAGATGCCCAGTCTGGTTGCACTGGAAACAACGGCGGGTATGGGGCCCACCAGATACAGCCCCTGTGCTATTGGCAGCTGGTGGTGAGGTCCTCACTGCAGATCTTGTAGACTGTGACTGAACTGTATCTCCTCTCCAGGTTGGAGTACCAACTGACATAACTACACTCCTAGATGCTGGTGCTTGGATGTCTGCGTAGTCATCTGCCAGTTCTGAGGCATCCCTAGCAGTTTTTGGCTTTCTTTCTAGAATCCACCCTCTTACATCAGAGCTTTGTGTGTGTAAGAACTGTTCCAGGACCATTAAGTCATTAACCGCTTCATAGGTGGTAGCATGTAACCCTGTAATCCATTGTTTGTATGCAGTTTCCAGTTGTCCAACATATTGAATGCAGAAGGATGAGACACTCTGCTGCATGCTCCTCAACTTTCTCCTATAGGCCTCAGGGGTTAGGTTAAAAATTTTTAGCAAGGCAGATTTAATTGCCTCATAATCGTTATCAGTCTCTGGGGGAAGGGACACAAACACATCCAAAGCTTTTCCTTTCAACTGTGGAGTTAAACATCTCCCCCACTGGTCTGAGGGTAGATGATGCTACCTGCACACCTTTTCAAAACTTTTCAGGAATACATCCAAATCAGTCCCCTCTTCCAGGGAGGGAAAATCCTCCTTTCGGAGCCTAGATGTGCTGGTATCTGATGCAGTGTTTGATGAGGACAGAACTGTGAACTGCAGCTTCACCATTTCCAGGTGATATCTCCTTTCTTATTCTCTTTCTTGTCTCTGTGCAGCCTGCTATTGAATCATCACTTGCAGGGCCTCCTGAGGATTTGAAGCCATGAGTTGTCTGAATAAATCTGTAGAGCAAATGTCCATGACACTTTGAGGGGTGCATACACTAGGCATTGCAGTATATAGTGGTCCTGCAGTAGTAGGGTGCTCAGTAACCCTTTCTTTGTCAGTCTCTGATTCATCAGTGTGTCTGTCAGCTTCCACAAGGTCTGCAATAAGTTGTTCCTTGCGTTTGTCAAAAGTTGGTAAATCCCTTGCTTGGCACATCAATTCCAGGGTCTCTTTGGGCTGTTTGCGATAAGCCTCTATATTCAGAAATGAGAGATAATGAAAAACAAGAATGGGGAGGGGAGAACTGTTTTGCACTATGTATGTCTTTTAAATCAGCACTGAGCTCTGTCTTTGGAAATTACACAAAAATGCATGAAATTTCTTTTAGTGTTAAGATCCCCTTACAGGTAAAATCCAGCACGCACTAAAAATCTCTAAATATATCACTTCTTTTCTCTAAATAGTTCACTTCCTTTCAGAGGGCAATCAAACATGTTCCTGTGCTGGTCACTAATCTGAATAAGGTAGGAGAACTTCTTTGGTGAGTGGCAAGGCTGCTGAATGACATTCCCCCTCACTTTCCATGCTACCTCCTCTTTCCATGTGCTCACCACTGTCACCTCTGTTGTCTCTATGCTCCTTACTGCCTCCTCATCTGCCCCCATTCTTCACGTTGCCATCTCTTTTAGCCCTGCACTCTTGGCTGCTGACTCCTCCCTCCCTAGCTTCAACTTACCTACCTTTTATCTCAATATTACACGCAACAGCCACTCTTTCCCTCTGGTGAACTCCGGCATCTTTCACCTCCTCTAACACACTCACACTAACTTTGTTTTTAATTAATTTGGAATCTCTGGCAACAGTGCATCATCTCTTAACCGTTTCAGTTCCAGAGGGGTATGCAACACAATGCTTTGCAATCAGTTGTGTACCCCTCTGCCACTCAAAGGATTAATGATGTTTCAGAAAGAAATAGTGCGTTAGTATCAATAAGAAATACTATTAAGTAATTACATTTATGTGGAAAAATACGAATATGGAGACAAGTATAAACCAGTACTATTAAGGGTAGCAATTTATTAGAAATAAATAGATACAAATAAACCAAATGGCACTCACATTGCCCACCTCTTGGGCTTTATGCACCTCAAAAGTCCCTGCTTGTTATCCTTCAATGCTCTGTCGCTCCTTCTCGCAGTCTCACATCCAGCTGGACTCCTTTTTTGACCCATCAAGTTGTTATAGGACCCATATATTTATCGGATATAGCTGGTAATCCAATATATAGTCCAAGGACAGGAACGTAAAAGGTATAAGGGGGAAGGCAGTGATGTACGCCCCGGGGTTTCTCACATGGGGACAGGCAAAGGGACAGGCAGTAGCTGAGTGAACTAATCTCTCAACGTGTATCATGGGTCTCAGCCCACTTCCTCAGAACAAATAAAAGGTAATAATTCAGAACTGGTGGTTTCATGTTAAGTTGAGAATAAGGAAAAGGCTGATGATTTGAACAAATATTTTTTCATTCGGCTATATACCAAGTAACAACCAATGGTAGAAGAGCCTCAGCAATTAATAAGTACAAACACATAATTATTAGTTACAGGGTTAACATAAGAAGAGGACAAGGGGAGACTAGACAAAATTAAGAGTGACAGAGCACCTTGTCCTGATAGTATCCATCCAAGGGTTCTATAGAAACTTAGTGCAGTGATAGTAAGACCATCCTTTAATCTTCAAAAACTCAGTCTCCTCAAGCTCAGTGAGTCTTATGCACAAAGAAAAAGAGGAGCAAATCCCATCCCCCAAATTCACAATGAAATAACAATTTAACTCCTTGAATAAAATGGATAGGGGAACACTCTACAGTTTAAAAGCACCATTCAAACGGCAGTTTTGTTTCCCACTTATAGTGCGGCTGGTTTGCCCCAGAATGGCTCATAACTGGATTTCCATAAAGTCCATGTAGCATCTTTATTTAAAGGGGATCTCTCACCTAAATACATGTAATGCTCATTAGTTAGAGCATTTATCTAAAACACTGAAAATATTGTTCATTTTATTAAAAAAAGCACTTAAATGCGCAAATCTTAAAGTTTAAAAGTGTCCAGCAGACTACTTCCGGCTTGCCGAACTTTGCAGACCAGAGACAGCTCCCGTCCCACTACCCATCATCCTCCGATGACGGAGGCTGTCTGTCACTAAGGTGGAGCGATCGCATTGGCTAGATATTGATCTCTACCAATGCGATCGCTCCACCTTAGTGACAGACAGCCTCCGTCATCAGAGGATGATGGGTAGTGGGACAGGAGCTGTCTCTGGTCTGCAAAGTTTGGCAAGCCGGAAGTAGGCTGCCGGACACTTTTTAAACTTTAAGTTTTGCGCATTTAACTGCCTTTTTTAATACAATGAACAATATTTTAAGTGTTTTAGATAAATGCTCTAACTAATGAGCATTACATGTATTTAGGTGAGAGATCCCCTTTAAAGGGTAATTCTCATGGTTTAATACATTTGCTCCAGTGGGTGCAGATATAGTAAATAAGCCTGTGGCTGCTCTTTTCAGCCCAAAATCATCTCCTATCAACCATTTGGAACCTAGAAGTCTGTGGCTCTCAGGCACTAACTCCTGGTTTGTGTGTGCATTGCACATAGACCTGTAACATGCAGGATGAAACTGTCCTATATTCAGTGATACTATGCAAAAAAATAAAAATTACTAGCAGAAGTCAACACGGTTTTATGATTAATAGATCCTGCTATAAAAATCTATTGAATGTCTATAAAGCCAGATAATGGCCAAGCAGTAGATTTTGAATATCAAGAATTTAGAAAAATACATTTGATACAGTGATGCACAAACGGCTAGCCTATAAAATAAGTAAATTAGGTCAAGGGGGTAACCTTTGTAATTGTATAGAAAACTGATTGAAGTACAGGGAACAATGTGTTGTTGTAAATGGACTATTCTCAAATACAGTTAAAGATGAGAGTGTAGTATCCCAGGTTTCAGCATTCATCCACTACTTTTTAAAATGTTTATAAATTATCTGGAAATATGTATAGAAAGCAACATTTCAATATATGCAGATGACACTAAATTATTCAAGGTAATAATGTCAGAGAAGGATGTTTGTTCTCTGCAAAATGATTGATATAAAATGACACATTGGACAAACAAATGGAATATGAGATTTAATTTAGTAAAATGTAAAGTTGTGGATTCAGGAAGTACAAATTAGCATGTGACTTATGAACTTAATTGGAGATTGGAGATTCATTGCTGGATAAAGATCTTACAGCATTTGTGAACCACAAAGGTGACAACAGTGATCAGGATCTAAAAGCAATCACAAAAACAAACAACATTCATAGTAACATAGTAGCTGAGGCTGAAAAAATATATGTGTGTCCTTCAAATTGATAGTAATACTTTCTTACAAAAATCTCTAAAATTGTAGCTATTAATAATAGAATTAGGATGAGCTACTTCCCGGGTCTCAAATCTTCATAGTTTTTGTGTTCATAGCATTTAAACTCCCCCCACACACGTGAGCGCTTTTGCTGACAGATGCAGAATCCAGTCGTTTGACCAGATGGAGGCTCTTCAGCAGAGCCAAAAACGTGAAGTTTATGAAGAAATACTTCATTGGAACGGTTTACAAAGTGTGCATGCAAACCAAGCACATTTTGTAGACCGTTGAGACCCGACAATTAATTTATATAGAGGAAGAATTGTATTCCCATCCTGTGACACTACCACTGTTATGAAGTCTGTTGTCTATCAGTACTCCTAACCTGATGCAGTTTCCCATTTAGCGTCTATTTAGTGTTTGCTTCTGCAGTTAAAATGCAGTTAAAATGCATAAGTGTACATTTATCTACATTAAGACTCCTCTTTATGCCCATTCACTCAGTTTATCCAAATCTTTTTCCAAAAAAAAAACAAAAAACATTCTGCTCTGTATGAATTTCCTTACATAGCATAGTGTCATTAGCAAAAAGTGAGACACTACTTACAATACCCACTTCTAGATCATTGATAAACTGTTTAGAAAGCACTGGGCTCTGGACTGAACCCAGTGGCACAACTTTAGACCAACTTGAAATTATTGAATTTACAAAAACTCTCTGCAATCTATAATTTAACCAGTTCTCTATCTGTACACAAATATATAATAATAAACCAAAGCCTTTTAATTTGTGCAGTAACCTGTGAGGTACAGTTTCAAAGGCTTTTGCAAAATCAAAGTATACTGCATCAACAATATTATCCTGAGTATTAATGAGTAATCAACATAATTTTGCCATAGTACAGGTCATTGGTAAGACCTCACCTGGAATATGTAAATCACTTTTAGGCACTTGTTTCTAAAAAGGATATTCTAGAACGGGAGAGAGTGCAGAGAGGATCAACAAATGAATTAAAGAACTGGAGGACTGGTTTATTTACTCTACAGAAAAAATTCCTAAGAGGGAATCTTAATATATTGTACAAGTATATGCCAAGTCAATATGATCTCTCAAGAGAACTTTTAATTTCAAGTTCCCAATCACATAACTAGGGGCCGTACCTTAAAAGGACAAAGGGTTACATATTTTCATTCAACAGATACAATCATTTATTTGGTGGGTTTTTTTTTTTTTAACATATTAAGGGTAATATGTACTTATTTATTACCAATACATTATTCCTATAGGAACTATTAAAGCTTTGAGTATAAATCAATATGCTGCTTACCCCACTGGATCTTGCAGGGTTAATCCCGTATCCCATTTTGTAAAAGGACTGGTTAACCCTTTGAGTGCCACAGAGGCATCCAACACTCTCTGGCACTTAAAGGGTTAACTATTAAAAGAACAAGTAAAGAGATTCACTATTTTCTTAATGATATGTTATAGGGAGAGATATGAATAGGTCACTGAAAAGGCTTGTTTTAACACTTAAAGGACCGGAAGGGTGTGTAACACAATGCTTAACCATGCATTCACACCCATCTGGTCCTTTAAGGGTTAATTATCCTACCCCTAACACTATGCATGCTTAACAGCACATTTCTTGTCTGACCCTGCAAACATGTGTGTCCCATTAGCACCTGCATACCTTAGTTATTAAATAAAAAACAGATTTTTTTTTCTGACCTGTTGCACAGCGTTCTGGTATACAACCAAGAATGCATTCAGTAAAATTATAACCCCCCTTATCAGATATGTGTGTGGTATGAGATAATGAATGTAATGTACAGTTCCCGTAGCAACAGTTCATTTCCCAGGCGTTGGGTCACATTCTTCACTGCATTGTTACACAAAGTGGATAGCACACATTTGGTGAATAGATGGAAGACGCCCCGTGTTTCTACCTCAGAGACAAACTGTATTGAGGCCTAATCGAAGTTGCTATGATCTCATGCAGTCCTCGGCTGTCAGAGTAGAATATAGTCATTCTATGCCAAATTATAAACAAAAATAATACTGCACTGAATTTTTAGTAGTTTTTAGTTGACTCCTTGAGTGCCAGAGGGGTTTCGATCTCTTCCCTGGCACTCAAAGGGTTACAGTATGGGATTTAGAACAAAATGTTATAGACACACATTGAGCCTTGAGGATAAAGATAGAAAAGGTGGCACTCTGTGGCAAACCAACTCTATCACAGGGAATAAATAAACATTCCCATTGATTTAAATGCAACTTTTAGCTAGAATGCTAAAGAGCTCTCCAACACTTGGCTTTGTATTGTAATTGGAAACCTCGCCAGCATTCAAGTGGTTACAAATCCTAATTGCTGTATATGAATGGACATTTTGATTATTTTTATTGGTTCTCTTTGATGCAGCTGGTTTGCCCAAGAATTGTTCTAGTTTTGTTTTTATGCACATGGCCCATTGTGTCTTCAAGTAACCATTAGCACTTTATCATACCTCCTAACATTTCTAATGGTCAAAGAGGGGCACAATTGTTTCAGGTGGTTTTGCTGGGGGCGTGCCAGTGGGTGGGGCATTACCAAATATTTTTAGGCTATTTCAGGACCTTCTGACACCTCTTTATTTAAGTGAATAAATGATTTAGAGCAAGTTCAAAGTATTTTATCGACACAGACTAATTTATAAAAACATATACTAAAGTTTATTGCTGTGGTGCAATGTGATACACTTATATACACACCACACATTCTAATCTCCTAAAGAGTGGGACAATAGGGTGGGAATGAGGGACAGATAGATTTGAGTCTCAAAGAGTGACTGTCCCTCCTAAAAAGGGACACTTGGGAGGTATGCTTTATTTAGTAATGAAATGAAAACTTCAGAGAATAGTTTGGGTCTAAAGGACTTATTTACAAGTTTTTGCAAAAAAAAAAAAAAAAATTGCAGAAAACATCTATATAACATTATGACCAAAGCTGGATTTCCACCTCTGATGCTTTTAATAATAATATAATAATAATAATCCTTTATTTATATAGCGCACACAGATTCTGCAGCGCTTTACACTCATATTGGTTCCTGTCCCCATTGGGGCTCACAATCTAAATTCACCTATCAGTATGTTTTTGGAGTGTGGGAGGAAACCGGAGTACCCGGAGGAAACCCACGCAAACACAGTGAGAACATACAAACTCATTGCAGATGTTGTCCTTGGTGGGATTTGAACCCAGGACCCCAGCGCTGCAAGGCAACAGTGCTAACCACTGAGCCACTGTGCTTTTAGGTATCATTGATACCAGTAGCCCCACTGTTCACATGACTAAACCCCCATCTTCACTTCTTACTTCCTTGGAAGTTAGACAGGTATCGAACACATTCTTAAAGGAGCAGTAAACTTTTTTATGAAAAAATTTATATTGTAGATTAAAATAATGGTAATGTAATGCTAATGTAGAGGAAAGTCAGTGACTTACAGTTCTCCACTGAATGTGATAGAAACTGCCGAGTCACTTCCTGTCAGTTAGAACTATCAGGATGTAAACACAGTAAACTCACTTTCTGATTACTTGAACTGTTATAACATTTGAATAAAACAGCTGACAGCAGTGGGAGTGACCTTGTTTTACTCAGCAGGAAAAGCTCTATAATATATAAGTTTACTGCTCCTTTACAACCTTTCTGGCTGAAAAGGTGTTAAATATACTGGCATATAAAGGGGTATATAAACTGTATGTATGAATATTTTTACTTATATAGCACCAACAGGTGTACTTAGCTCTTTACAGTTTATGTTTAGTATAGGAGGGATACAGTAAGTAGGGTTGCCACCTTTTCTTCAAAAAAATACCGGCCGTGGCATTTCCTCCATAGACTTAACACTGGACAGAAGCCAATTTTTTACTGGCCTGCCGGTAAAATACCGGCTGGGTGGCAACCCTAACAGTAAGTGCATAGTTAAGCAGACATTGTCATAAGGGGTATACTAGGTATACATACATTAGGATAGGAGGACCCTGTTCTGTAAGGCTTACAATCTAAATTAACAGTAAAATAAACTGGTCATATATATCAATATATAAACCGGTATATAAACCATTCATTAAAAACTAGGAGCAGGTGTTAGTACAGGAGTACTGTAAAATCTCAGTTATAATATGCACAATTTTACCCCTTTTCACGTTATGTGAATTGGAGGAGGGCAGTAGTAAACATGAGAAATTAAAAACAATATATAAAATGCCCTTCTTTTTTTCTCCCATTTCACTCCTTCCCCCACCTCAATACACAAAGTTATATTGCCCCTCTTCATTCTCCCTCCCACTACACCTCAATAGCAATATCTGTGTAACCCCTTTCCCTCGCTCTACACATCTCCAGGACAAGTACCCCCCTCCAGAAGTAGCCAGAGGCAGCAGATCTGTGCAGTAAGCGGCATGCTTGAATTGCCGCCCGCTTCCTCCGCTGCTGTGCCTCCTCCTTGAGGGACTTGTAGTCACTGAAGATAAGTTCATGCCCTGTCAGGACTTTCAAGTCCTAACAAGACACTACCATTGTTTCAATTTGCAGACCACTGTGCAATAAAACTATGGTAGCCCCTTGTCAGGACCTGAAAGCACAAACCTATCTTCATTGGAAAGAGGTCTTACATGAAGGAGGCACCACAGCATAGGAAGTTGGCGGCATGCTGCCCACTGAGCAGATCTGCCTGCTTGGAAGTGGGTAGAGGGCAGGGAAGGGGTCATATAGAAATTCATATTACAGTAATAGTAATACTTCATTTTAGCTTTAATATTGTAGCAATTAAAAAAACATTATGAACGCTATAAGTCTTATCTCTCAAACCTTTATGGTTTGAGAGATATTCGCAAGTAAAGTTTCCCCCTCCCTGGCTGTTTCGGTCAAGTCTGCCATCTCGCTGACAGGCTTGGAATCCGGACCAAAGACCAGCCAGTGGCTCTTCAGCAGAGCCGAGAACGCAAGATATAAAAATAACTAGTTCACTGGAACAATTCTACAAAGTGTGCTTGCAAACCAGGCACATTTTGTAGACCATTCCAATGAAGAAGTTATTTTTACATCTTGCGATCTCAGCTCTGCTGAAGAGCCGCCGGCCGGTCTGTGGACCGGATTCCAAATCTGTCAGCTAGAGAGCTGACGTCAGTGAGGGGGAAACTTTACTTGTGCATATCTCTCGAACCATAAAGGTTTGAGAGATAAGTCTTATATCGTCCTTATTGTTTTTTTAATGGCTACAATATTAAATAAAGCTAAAATTAAGTATTACTATCACTTTAGGGTTTGGGAGGAAGGGAAGGGAGAGAGATAGAATGAAGGGGGACATATTAACTTTGAGTATTGAGGAGGGGGAGGGAGGGAGGGAAGAGGGAGAAAGAGCAAGGGGAGAATTTTTTTGGGGGGCAGAGGGAGGGAAAGGGGGTGTGTATTATCCAGATGAACTCTTTTTTTTTTTTTTTTTACCAAAAATCTTGGGTATAATTTACAATTGCATATTATACCCAAGATTTCCTGGTAGTAGGGTTGCATTTTGCATGCCCACAGCTCAGGTTCCCTTTATAACTAGGTGCTTTAGGAGGGTGCCTATTCTACTTAAAGAGATAGTAATACTTCAAGTAAAGTTTAGTTCTGAGTATTAGTTACATTTTTTAACAAGTTGTGCTATAAATAGTTACTTACTGATTTGTAGTTCAAACACTATTCAAGAGGAAAAGATCCCTCTCCTGTGTCACGCTTCCTCTCTGTCTGGTCTGGATGGAGAGCGGTGAGGGACAATCTTCAGTAAGCAAAAGGAAAATCCTGCCCTCCTTTGTCAATGGGGGGCAGGGTTTTCCTTATACCGGTACTTACTGAGTGAAGATTGTCCCTCACTGCATCCATCCAGTCCCACGGACGGATTCCACATCTAAGGAGAGGAGGCCAGAAAGGGCGGGAGGAGATCCTTTCCTCTTGAATAGAGATTGAACTACAAATCTGTAACTATTTATAGTACAAAATGTTAAATGCTAATACTCTGAGCTAAAGTTTACTTGAGGTATTACTATCCCTTTAAAGGGACCTAATCGCCTTACAACAACTCTGTTGAATCTGAGTGTTTTCACTATCACCTATATGTTGTTAGCCATTTTTATGTGTTTTTTTAAGCCTATTTAAATTTCTAGATTATGCTAATTGATCCTTTAAGGACCAGAGGGGTGTGCAACACATTGTGAAGCAATGGGTTGAATACCCCTCTAGTCCTTTAAGTATTAATGCATGCCACATAGGCACTTCCTGTCTAAGCCCTATATTACCTCACAACATTCAGTGACAGTGAGTGGGGGGTATTATAGGAAACAGGAAGTACTTGATTGGCATGCCTTAATTAAAATAACCTATGAATCTAATTAAATAAAAAACTTTTTTTGGAAAGCTCTTTTAAAATCACCAATGCTGTTTGTCATGACAAAGTGCAAAATCAAGGTGTAATGAAAGGATTAACCTAAGAAATCTTTTTGGTACTGTTTGCATCTCTGGTGACAGTACAAATGGCTAATACGCGGGGAGGTGGTGGAGCGGAAGTAGGGACCATAAACCACCGCATACCAGAAACACACTGATCATATTCAATCCCTTCTTGTAAGCCATTTTGGGAGGGGGGATTTGTAGGACTTCCTGGGAATAGGAAATATATTACTAGTACCTCCCTAGTCTCTTTGTTACACAATATGTGGAGGGAAAATTTGTATGTGGAACTATCTTTTTTTCCCACTCAGTGCAGACTGACATAATGTTATATGAGTAGTTTTTACAGTTGATTTAATCGCTTTTATTTTATACATGTATACACAGTATTTATGTGTCATTTTTATTGCTTTTTTATACAGCGCACTGTCATTTTTTTGCTGATAAATCTAAATGTTCTTTCCTTGTGTTCTAACTGAATTGAGCTACTGAAGAGCGTGTTTCTTAGGTAAGATAACCAATAGTTCAGTAGAGTATTAAGGTACTGATTGGTTTTACTTAATCAGTTTGCCTTGGAGGTGAACTGAAGGGGCATTCCTAGGTAGTTCAGCCTAGAAATAACCTTTAGTGGTGGCAGTGTTTGCGTGCAAGTGCATGGTGAGTCTGTTTTCAGATGTTAATCCTCAGTTTTGGTCTCTATGTAGGGATGCCACCTTTTCTTCTTGCCATAACCAAAAAGAGGCACAATGGATTTGTGTTACACACAGCATGATACACCCCATTTTTTGGTCAATTTCTTACTTTATAATTCTTTCCAATGAGAAGCTTGATTTTTGCTCTGCAGGACTGTTTTAAAGGGATAGTAATATTTAATTTTTAATTTACTTAATATTGTTAGGCTTAAAAAAACAAATAATAACATCCATGTCTCACTGCCCAAACTTTTACAGTTTTTTTAGCAATTGGCATTTATATTTCCCCCTCCCTCCCATTTTTACTACATCACCTTTCAAGCTCTAAGAAAAGAAATCTGGTCGTGGGACCCTAGGGAGTGTCTAGAGGAAGGAGATACATCAATACAGTCGAGGTAAGACATGCCCAGCCGTCTTGTCGACACCATGTAGTTTTTTTAATGCACTCCCCTTTTCACTGACAATTTTCCCTACCCATAGTGCACTGCATTGGATTGCTTGTCTGGCGAGCATTGAGTTTCTGAGCAGAACCATTCCAATCTATTACTGTGTTGTACGTTATTTGTATAAGTTACAACACAGCAATAGATTGGAATGGTTCTGCTGAGAAACTCAGTGTTCATCTGACAAGCAAGCCAATACAATGCACTATGGGTAGGGAAAGTTGACACATGACCACATGAAGCTCAGAGAAAAGGGGTGTGCATTAAAAAAACTTCATGGTGATGACAAGATGGCTGGGAATGTCTTACCTCAGCTGTATTGCTGTATCTCCTCCCTCTATACACTCCCTACAGTCCCACGACCAGATTTCTTTTCTTAGAGCATGAAAAGTGACGTAGTAAAAAAGGGGAGGGAGGGGGAAATATAATTGCCAATTACTAAAAAACTATAAAAGTTTGGGTAGTGAGACATTCTATATATGGTATTATTTATTTTTTTAAGTATAACAATACTAAGTAAAGTAAAAATTAAGTATTAATATCCCTTTAAAGGGTTAGTAATGTCTTGTATTAATACAAAATAATATTGTAGATATTCAAAAAATAAATCAAATGATGCCAGTCCAATCTCTCAAACATTTATAGTTTGAGAGATATACGATGATAAAGTTCCCCCATCCCTCCCCTTTCACAGACATCAGCTGTAAAGCTGACAGAAGGAGATTTGAGTCGTGTGACTTGAGGCGGCTCTTCAGGATGAAATACTTAATTGGAATGGTCAGTCTACAAAGTGTGCCTGGTTTGCAAGCACATGTTGTAGACCGTTCCAATGAAATATTTCTTTTTAGGTTTTAGTATTTAAGCTCTGCTGAAGAGAAGCCTGCTGGTCTCGGGACCAGGATCATCTTCTGTCAGCTATAGGCTGACATCAATGAAAGGGGAGGGAAGGGGGGAACTTTATCATCGTTTATCACTCAAAAATATAATGTTTGAGAGATCAGACTGTCATCATTTGATTTATTTTTTGAATATCTACAATATTACTTTGTATTAATACAAGACATCACTAAAGCTTTAAAGCTAGAACAAAAAAAAAATATTAGACGGCGCAGAACAGTGAGGCTGATGTACTAAGCTGAACTGGACTAACCAACTCAACACAGGGGACAAATAAAATCCCCATTGATTAATATGGGGCTTTTAACCTCTTGACTGCTAGAGAGGTCTCCAAACCATCACTTCACAATCTGTTTTAGCACTTCCTAGCAATCAATGGGTTAAAACTCCAATTGACATCAATGGGAATTTTGGAAATGTTTAATGGTCTTCTATGGCAAACCATTTCTCAGGTTCCCCAGTTGCTCACATTATCAGGATCTCCTCAGGACCTCCTCACACGAACACAAGTGAATCATTCAGTGGTTCAAACATTCTGAAGGATCTGCCTGAGTGAACAGTATTCACTTGTGTTACTTGAGGAGACACTAACAACATGCATTGTTGGCAGAGTTTGAGGAGAGGTTTGAGTGCCCGTGGCCTATAAGCACCTGTTATGACCAGACTTACTCCAGTCCGTCATAGTACATCAGCCTCATGGTTTGCACAAAGCAGAGGATTTCAAACTAGTCATTAATGAAACCCCCAAACTTCAATAATCTAGGTTTTTCTAGACATGACTGAGGAATGAAAGGCCTACAACACCCGAGCAAGTAAGGATACTTCAGTATTCAAAATTGGACAATCATGCAAATTTAACTGAAATAGAGTGTTTCCAGCAAACAATATGCATATTTTGTTAAGTGGCTAAGTTCCAAATGAAGGTAAGAGGTGCTTCCATCTCTGTTTCCTGTTTCCCTGCAAGGAGAATTACCCAAGAGCTCAAGTGCAGTAGACAATGAGATTGTTATGTTAATTCTTAGTTCTTACAGCCTGTGAGGCTTCAGACTGTCCCAACACCACCTTCCTGTTGCTGTTTTTATGCACAGAATATGCACTACATCTCACATCCTGCACATAGTGCACTAGACTACCTGATTTATCACATTTTGACTCCCATACATTAAGGTGACCAGATTTTTTAAATTCAGAGGCGACATTTTTTTATGAGTGGAAAAGCATCTAAAACCAGCTGTTATGAGATACTTTATATATAGCTACAGGGCTTATAATTTTAAGTCCTTTGCTACTAGCCAGACCTGAAAAGTTACTCGCCACTGCAAGCCAAAACATACCCACCAGGGCTGAATTTCCACTTGCCAGGGCTAAATTTTCACTCGCCATTGGCTAGTGGCGAGTGGAAATTTTGAGCCCTGTATAGCTATATATATCTATATATATATCTATCTATATATATATATATATATATATATATATATATATATATACTAGCAGTATGGGACGGAGTTGCCCATCATGACTTTTGTTTATCCTTGTATTTATTGTAAATTTTAAGGTAGCAGAAAAATGTGCAAGTACAAGGGCAAGGAATAAAGAGAAATAGGGGAGAGAGGAATAAGGGGAATGAAAGTGGAGGTTGTAAGAGAGCAGGGGGTAAAGGAGAGACAGTGAAAATACCTATATCAAGATGGATAATGTATGGCATTGCACAACAACTCCCATTAATCACAACAGGCCAACAGCCAGCCGAGTGTGATGGGAGGTGTAGTCCATCTTAAGCTTGAGGGCCACAGGTTGGCAATCCATGCTGTAGTAATCACAGTCAGAAGGTAAGCTTCTATAGTAATGAAAATGCTTAAATTTGGAGGTTTTTCTACACTGCTTAGCATGAACTGAGAGGGAGCGCAGGTGTTCATCCATTATGCACTGTGGAGACATCAGCGTTTTGCATTTTGGATAATAGTAGTAGCACTCGGTATAGTAGTAATGTATAAGAAAGTGTTAGCACAGGCGGTGATGCATTGATGTGGAATGAGTGGCATATTAACCCTTTGAGTGGCAGAGAGGTAGGCAATGCATTGGAAAGCAATGTGTACCACTGTGTAACTCAAAGGGTTAAACTCAACAGATATGTGGTGTGTTTGAGCTAATACCTGAGGCTGGAGACTTGCATCTTTGGTCTGCCCCCTTCTCCCCCAGCCACAGCACAGAGCGGCAGGGACGCAGGATGAAAAACTATACACAGGCAGGCTAAAAAGGAAAGCAGCGAGGCCACTAAGAAAAGCAGCTGCAGAGCTGCTGGGGAGAACAGAGCGACTGGGCATGGGAGATTATGAGGCAGCAGGATAAGAAAGCAGAGTAAAGAGTAAGAAAACAAAAAACAAAAAACAGAGTCAACTGCTACAGGGTCCGTGTGTGTGTGTGTGTGTGTATATGTGTGTGTGTGTGTGTGTGTGTGTGTGTGTGTGTGTGTGTGTGTGTGTGTGTGTCTTGTGAGTGGGGCTTGTGTGTGTCTGTGGTACAGGAGCAAATGGCTGTCTTGTGAGTGGGGCTTGTGTGTGTGTCTGTGGTGCAGGAGCAAATGGCAGCTATGTTTTATTTTTCTTACTTGAATACTGGTGGGTGGGCTGGATAGTGGTGTCTGGCCAACTCCCTGCATGATTTTCACAGGAGTAGCAGTGGCCTTCAGCCACTGCAACTCCTGTGAAAATCACGCCCCCATTGAATGACCCAATGGGAGCAGTAACTCCTCCTTACTGCCGCCCCTGGATGTGTTTGCCAGGCACACAGAAGTCTTCTTTTATATATACCAAGCCTCTTAGTGTTTTGGGTTTGGAGTGCCTGGGCATCTGGAAGAGTAGACACCATAGGCATATACCCACACTGGAGGAGATAACAAAAACAACTTGTCTTCCATGGAAAAAAGGAACGCTTGTAGGTAACCGGAGGTAACAGGGCACACTTATTCCAGTACAATGGCTAACCACCGTCTTCAATTCTGGGCTTAACAAGTATAACCCACCAAAGGGAGAGAGACAAATTACTTCATGTACAGTTGACAATATTTTTATCCAAAGGGTGCAACACACAGCAACACACACCTTCCCATTAAGCCCAGCAGAGTCAAATGCTGCTTAAGTAAGGTATGCATTAACCTCAAGGACCTTAAAAAAAGCCAAAACATCCTCTTCTGGCACATCCGAATGGACAGCCGATATGCGTTGTCCCCCCCAAACGTCAATGGCCCTAGTCACCTAAGCAATCTTGAAGGTGGGACACAGAGTGGCAACATTCCCCTTTAAGAGAGAATCCAGGCTCTTATCTGCCTGGTCTTTAAGGGTTGCAGCATCTGCAAGTGGCAATTTGGCAAGCTTAGAAAGCTGAGACACTGGAGGGTCTACTGCTGGGGGGGGGGGGCACTGCGATAAGGCATCAGAAGAGAAGATATATAAGAGAGAGATAAATCTGGCATCTGCCATTCCTTCAGAACTACCTAAGGAAGGGTGAGGAGGGAAAATTGTGGCCTACCTTTTGCACCTATTAAATATATCTGGGGATGAACAACTTGAGTTTGGGTTCTCAGAGACCTTCAAAGTTTCCAAAACTGCCCTGATAAGACCTTCAGCAGGTAAGCCAGGGTCTTCTGAACATATCACCAGGAATAAAGGACATAGCAAAATCATCCTCATCAGTTTCCCCTTCCTCAACAGAGGAATCCCCTTTGAGAGGAAAATCCCTACACACACACACACACACACACACACACACACACACAAACTAAAATATCTTTTAGGGGGGACTGGACTATCATAGGTCCAAAGCTCAAGGAATGGAGGAAGGTTTATCAAGTCTTTAGCCCAGGCTGGCTCCTGATCAGTAGAAGAGGGGGCCATCAGCTTTGTATGGATCACAGAACATGAAGTACATAAAGTACCAGTAGAGTCCTTAGGAAGACTAATAATGATAAGCAAGGGATTAATGGAGAGAAATCTAATAGAAAAATATATTTTCTGACTGAATGGGTTAAAGTAGAATGCAAGGAGTGAGAATCCAGCCTCATTTGTCGAACGTTGCAGGAAAAAAGACCCGGGAGGAAAACTAGCCTCAAGGGAAATGTAGTTTTGCTTCCCTCCAAACATATAATAGCACTATGGCTCTCCAGCCCAAGTGGGGGTCCCCAGGGCATCCCTTATCTGTATTAAAAAAGAGTAGAAGAATATTCCCCATTTTGCCCATCAGATTCCAGCCAGTAAGGCAGAAATATTGACTTTACTGTCAATGCCCCAATATGGCCACTGTTTCTTAAAGTGGATCTATCACATATAGATATCTAATACTCATTAGTTAGAGCATTTAGCGAAAAAGATTAATATGTTAGTCATTTTTGAAAAAACCCGTTATCTGCGCAAAAATTAAAGTTTAAAACGTGCCCAGCAGCGTACTTCTTGCTTGCAGCACTGCCTCTGCTCCTTTCCCACTACCCAGCATCCTCCAATGACGGAGGCTTTCTTTCACTAAGCTGGAGCGATCTCATTTGCAGAGATCGATATCTAGCCAGTGAGATTGCTCTAGCTTAGAGACAGACATTCTCTGTCATCGGAGGATGCTGGTTAGTGGGACGGGAGAAGCATCTGTGCGGCAAGCAGCTTGTCGCAGCGGCAAGCGGAAGTTGGCTACATATTAAACTTTTTCACTAAATGCTCTATCTAATGAGAATTAGATATCTATATGTGATAGATCCACTTTAAGGGAGGAAAAAATTTAGTAACTCAAGAAGGAGGCCACCTCTGAGAAGGGGAATGGGGATGACAGAAAAGAAGTGCATAGAATCAGTGATTCGACTGCAATGTGTTGCTAAAAAAAATTCCACCTGTGTTAAAAGGTCCTAATTATATTTACTAGACAGTGGTTGGAACAAGTAACTCTAAGATGACCAGACTTTCAAGCGACATTGACAGGGACATATTTTCTTCTGTGACAGAGGTCTTAAACAGGGGGCTCTCCCCTGAAAATGGGGATATCTGGTTACCCTACCATATATGGCAGGATGTCTGTGGATTATATTAATATACATTGGTCCATATGCATAGAAGTAAAGTGGAGCAACAGAATGTATCACAGGGGAAGAATTAAGCATGCCCTTGAATTAAATTAATATTTTAGCCCCTTGCATACTAGCAATGTGTCCAATGCATTGCTTTCCATTTAAATCACTGGGAATTTGAGGAATACTTATTTTTTGCGTATGATGCATCATTTGCTCTGGAATGGCTCCATTTGTTTTAAACATAAGGTCTATTGGGGGAGATGTATAAAAAGCCTTCTTAGTGTATGTCGCTAAAATTCACGACGGGTCATATTTATAAAGAAGTCAGGTTTATAAACATGTCTTTCTGAAAATATTCTGAGAAATCTGTGAATATTTTTTTGCATAGTTGTCACTAAATACTTTCATTAAAGGGATAGTAATACTTTAGATGTAAAAACATATATGTTGTAGGGTTTATGTCCCCTAATAAAACAAGGGTCCTCCCACTGCTGAGAGATATTTTATTAAAAAATTATAACAGCCCAAACTTGATTTTTTTAGGTGCAATATCACAGTGGCCTGAAAATTTACAGTGGCGCTGTTGCTACACCATCCTATGGAAATTTATGGTCTTTGGACCACAGCAGTGCAGCCTGTAATAGGTATTTTTCATAAGCATCCCTTCTAAAACCGCATAATAAAAGCATTTGGGGTGTGTAATTATTGTGGATGTACATGCATGTTCAGTGGCTATCAGACAATTAAATCTGGTAAAAGAAAGGGTATACTTTAAAGTGAAATACATGAACTATAGACCTTGTTGGAGCCTTTATTATGGGTGTGTTTGAATTTTCTATTGTTTTATTTTTCAGCAGCTTTAATAATTACAGATGAGATAATTGGGGTATTAAACTATGCTGTAATACCAAATCATAACCAACTTTTAATTCTCTGGCTATAACCCACAGAGTTATAGTTTCTAACTTGAATCCCACATGAAATATATAATACTAAGTACAACAAAAATATATCTGCTTTAACTCAGACTGCTAGTTTCAGTAAGGTCATCCCTAGAGTGCCAGCACTTACGCCTTTTGTAGGAGGAGAAGTAGTACTAACTGCTGCATTGAAAATGTAACCCCTTGAGGACCAGAGAGATGTGCAACACATTGCTCGGCAATGTGTTGCATACCACTCTGGTCATCAAAGTGGTAAAATCCTGAAGAATATATTTTATTAATTAATAAAAAAAAATAAGTGAAGTGGACCAAATTAAAGGGGATCTATCACCCCTTTACAGCTTTGCGTAAATAGCTTTCTTAAACAGAGAATATGCATTAAAATGTAGTCTTTTTTTTTCTTTTTTTTTAAAGAGCTTGTTTGCAGAAATTAGAAGAATAAATTGATCCCCACGCCTACTTCCGGGCAGACTGCGGTTAACTCATCCTTGCCGCAGCCTGACGCTATGCCCTTCTCTAACCAGCCTCTACCGATGATGGAGGCTTTCTGTCTGTAAGCTGGAGCACTCTCATTGGTAGAGATTGATTTCTGGCCAATGAGAGCACTCCAGCTTACATAAACACAGAGCCTCCATCATCGGAGGAGGCTGGATAGAGAGAGGCAGAGCAGCAGGCTGCAGCAAGGATGAGATAACCGCAGTCTGCCCGGATGTAAGCTCCATTTATTCTTCTAATTTCTGCAAACAAGCGCTTTAAAAAAAAAAAAGAATCAACTTTAATGCATATTCACTGTATAAGAAAGCTGTAAAGGGGTGATAGAACCCCTTTACCAGATTTACTCAGATTTACAGACTGAGCACTGGTGGGCTTGTCACTAACTGACTTGCTTTGTTTCATCAATCTAGGTTCAAAGAGATAAATCCTGAAACCCTGCATTTTACCAATAAGAATACATTGAGATCATCTCTCATTTTCAAGTATGCCCTGGGTACTCATTTGTATACCTCAGAAGGATGAAAGGTTGAGCTGACCTTGCTGGGAATAGAACCTTCAACCATGAGGTTTGAAAAGGTTCTACCACTGGTGCCTAGCTAACTGAGCTATCTCACTAGTGAAAACACAACAACCAAATGTCACATGGCATAGCCAATCCAACCCTATATGTTATAAGTGGGTGATATAATGATAAAATGACACGAAAATGTTTTGTGTCACTATAACAACATTTAGCAGCTCCTGAAGAATAAGGGGGGGGGGGGGCTTTAGTATTTCTATTACATTCAAAATACTGGAGGGAGGAGCACAAGTGAAGGCATCATGTAGAAGTGAAATGGGAAGCTCTTGGTCTCTTTATTGGGTTATGTAATTATTGCTCCACTCACTTCTATTTCCCAGCCCTTGAAGGCAGTTATTATCTTCCACATAACATTATTAACCCCTTAACTTGCTAAGACCGGAGCAGTATACGTCATCAGTCACGTATGCCGGCGCACCCACCAGGATCAAAGCAGTTCTGACGGGAAGTTCACTTCCCGGATCACTTGTTCTTAAGGGATTCAGTTAATTATTCTGTTTTTGTAATGGTTAACTTGGAATTACTTTATCTGAAAAAGAAAGAAAGAAAGAAAGAAAGAAAGAAAGAAAGAAAGAAAGAAAGAAAGAAAGAAAGAAAGATACAGATATGTTTGGGTCATTTTTCAGACCCCACATGGCTCTCCTGCTGATTTGCTGGGGATAGTAATATAGCCCCAACTTGAACAGCGGGTGTTTTCCCAAATAAGTATCTGTGTGATAGTTTACATTTAATGTGGGATTAATAAATATGATTATCTAAAAAACAGCATAGAAAAGGTTTTAAATGAAAAGTGTGTATATGAAATATACAATATGCAACAGATGGGCCACAATTTCAACCTTCTACTATTACTTCCATCTTCAAATTTTAAAGTGCACAAACAAGACCCATGATCATAAATATCTGAAGTTTAAGCAGTGACTGTTTACAGTCCAGGGAAAAGATTGATGAAAGTATAGGACATAATAGAGGCTAAAAGATTATAGCTTATCTTGATGCCTAATGCATAGTATATAATGGTTTTCATTTATGATTTATAATGATTTTCATTAATCAGTAGTGGGGTTATACAGTGTTATATATAAGACTTCATTGGAGAATCTCCCCCCACCTCACACCAACCCCCGGCAGTGAACATTTCTAATCAGGTGTTTACAAATGAACAATTGGACATTTTCACTAGAGGAATGTAATTTTTTTCCAAATATTTTACACTGGAGATGGAGCTGTAGAGATTATATAGATCAATTAGGTTGAAAGCCTTTTTTGCAGATATTCCATGTGTTCAGGAGTTGTCTGATGAGACAGATGAATATTCTCCCTTTAATTTCCAACCTCCGCAGACTAATAACACGATGATGGCCTTTATTAATATGTTGAAATGTAGATTTTAGGTTTTTAAAAAGAAGAAAGTGAGGTTACCTACATCCAGAAATTTTAGACTTAAAGACCAGAAAATACTACAAGATATGAAAAAAATGGAATGATGTTATTTTGAAATTGGCACATAAGGAAGGAACGTTGGCTATAATGGATACATTGCAAAATAGAATTATATTTTGGGTCTACTTTCGGATACCTCTAATTATCTGCAGATCTTTCAGGATCATGACCCCAGAGTAAAAGAGGAGATAAAAAGCATTGTAGAAGAGGCAGTGGAAAGGGGTGTGTTATCTAATAGATCAGCTACATTTCTTATCATTGAACATCCTATTACACCAGTGTTCTTCTGCCTCCCGAAGATACATAAATCCTTAGACCCATTGTAGCAAGTACCAATTCTATTTTCCAACCAATTGCTGTCTTTCTGGTTCAGTTGTTGAGACCACTGGTGGTCAATACTCCTTCTTATTTTGGATAGTTCAGATTTTCTTAGAAAGTTGAAAAGAGTTGATGTGTCAGTGGGTGATATTGTATGGGCTTCACTTGACGTGAAGAACCTCTATACCTATATTCCCCATGATGATGGCGTTGGGCTATTAAAAAAATTTGGATTTGAGGAGACTCTTCACTCCAAGGGAGTGAATATTGATTAGAGATAATTTGGAGGTTATTTTGAAGAGGAACTCATTTCTTTTTGATCAGTAGTACATACGATGTAAAGAAACAGTCATGGGAATCTAATGAAGCCCCTATTTATGCTAACATCTTAGTGTCTCATTTTGAAACTCACTTTGTATATACATCTGATTTATTTAAAAGATGTGGCATACTGTGGGGGTGTTATAATGATGATATATTCCTTATCTGGAATTAATCACTCCAGGATTTAAAAATGTTCATTTGCACCATTAATACGTCCTACCCAGTTCTATCATTTACTGATACTATAAGCAAGGAATGTGTTGAGTTCTTGGATGTCAAGGTTAGATTGAAAGATGGGACTATACAGATATTTTTCGTACAAAGATAAATATATAGGAATTGCTTACTCTTCTTTATTTATATAGCACCAACTTATTCAGCAGCACTGTACAATAGGGAATAGACATACAGAGATATTAAATAGTACATATCGAATATGGAAAAAAAAGGGTCAGAGGCCCTGCTCGTGAGAGTTTACAGTCTAGAGGAAGGGATAAGAGGGAGATAGTGCAAGTGTATCTAAGAGTAGTCAATTTATACACAATAAAACTTCTTGTGCATAAAACTGCTACAATACATCCAAGATAGAGCTGAGCTTCTGTCACTCGATTCTGTGTGGTTGGCCCCTTACTTTCGAGTGACAGAAGCTCAGCTCTACCTTGGATGTTTTGTAGCAGAGCTTATTACTGTCAACTCTCCAGTAAGGGGCCATCTTTTATCTATATACTTGATCCTCAATTATTAAATGGTCTAAGATACCCATAAGCCAATGAACTACTCCAGCCCCACAGACGCAAGCAACCAATATTATTTATATCACGCGTCCTCTACCCATTGCAACCCATTGCTACCACTCATTCAGCCTATATTCACACTGTGAACTCTAATTATTAGGGTTAATAGGCTCTCTTTTCCTCCATCATCGGAGGTCCATTTTTATTTCAAAATTAATACTATTTTACTCCTATTCACCATTACTATATATGTATTGCTTATTGTGATTTTTTTCTGTATGCTTTTATTTTGTATACTTTTATGTACAAATGCACTTGTTTATTTATTTGCAGGAAAAAAAAGAGAAGGGATAAAAACAGAGGGGCGCCCTGTGTATATCAATATTAACAATCTTTGACCACCACCATGCACCTTATAGATATGCACTCACAATTCTAGTAGCTGGTTAATGACATATGCCAAAACCAGCATTTAAGCTTCTGGGGTTCATTCCTGTCCCCAGTCACAGGCTCACTGGATCAAATAATCTGCAGCTCTCTCCCACGATCACGCTTCCCAAAAGCGGTATAGAATATCTCAGAAGTCACCAAAAAAAAAGAAAAAGAAAATAAGAGGCGCTCAATAGTGTAATATTGTTGCACAACAAAGATATAATCTAAATAGATACAATGTTACTCACAAGTAAAATGGTTAGGCTGCTGTTGTCAGTCAGTCTAACACACATGCATATACCCGTCTCCGTTCGGATCTACCTTCAGCGCCTAGTGTTAATCCAGAAGAACGAATACAGCGTTCACAGGCAGAGGATTCTTTTCCAAGTAGAAATATACGTATTAAAAAATTGTATATAGTAAAATACAAAGGCTTAGCATTTAGATTACATCTGTGTTGTGCAACAATATTACACTATCGGGCGCTTCTTCTTTTCTTTTTCTTTTTGGTGACTTCTGAGATTGTTTATTTATTTATTTGTCACGTGAAGTTTTATTGTGAATACATTTACTACACCTAAATATACTTGCACTGTCTCTCCCTTATCCCTATTCTTTTGCATGTGAATCCTATCCTGGATTGTGAATCACACCATGCTTTTGAGACCAGCAGCAGAGAGTGTGTCTGGGAGCCCTAAACTAGAACATTTCTTAGGGATAGCATCTCTAGTACTGTGTCTCAGGGGGTTTTACTTTTTTCCTCCCTCTTTTTCAGTGACTCTCCATAAAAGACTTCTTATGGACATTAGAATATTATTATAATTATTTTTGTCACCCTGATCTACAGACTATTAGAACAATACTATAGACATACCCACATCCAGTACAGATCCAGGGTATAATATAATTCTGTGTGGCGCTGTGTTATTTACCCCCCTTTTTCTAATAGTCTAGAGGAAGGTAGGTTGGACACAGAAGGAGTAAGTGCTATGGGGTGTAAGTGACTTCTGCCACATGAATTGTCAGTCAGTGGGTGGGAGAAAGAAGTGCTGTTGAGTGCAGGGGTCCAGGGAAGTGGTGGTTCTGTTTCTGAACAATGAGGTTGTGATGGGGAAGTAGGTGGAAGAGTGAATTTTAGAAGGGAAAGAGAGTGAACAGAAGTTGGACATGCTATTTGTCTGACCTTGCTCATAACAGTTATGGAAGGAGTTGGAAGGAATAATTTCCCCCCACACACTTGGGACTACATTGGAAATTGCTCCAGAGGGCTTTTTTTTGCCTTCCTCTGGATCAACAGGGGTGTTTTGGCATGGGCTGGACTTGATGGACGCATGTCTTTTTTCAGCCTTATCTACTATGTTACTATGTTACTATGGTAGGCTTCCCTGAAGAGGTGAGTTTTTAGGGAGCGTCTGAAGATCTGAAGGCTGGGGGAGAGTTTGATGGGGCGGGGAGGGGATTCCAGGGCCCAGATGCAGCACAGGAGAAGTCCTGAAGATGGGAGGGGGAGGATGTAATAAAAGCTGTAGAGAGCCATGTGCCATGTGCAGAGTGAAGACCAGTTGCTGAGACTCAAAAGAATTGTCAGTGATATGAAAAGGGCTAATCTGTGACTGGATGAGATGGTATAAACATTCAGAAAAAGGGGATATCCTGTTAATTCACTGGAAAAACATAGATTAAGAGTATCTCCGATGAATAGAAATGATTTACTGCAACATCAGACTGGTTGTAGGAAGAAGGATATTCTTTTTGTAATTTAAGAAGGCAGGAATTAAACCGCCTGATATTGAAAAACTGGAATATGTTACAGTTGGATCTAAAGTTGAAAGATATATTTAAATACACTCATTTGATTTCATGCAAGAGGAATATTAATCTACATGATGAACTGGTTTGTGCAGATTTGGGCATTAGAAATTATAGGAGCAGGATCATACAAAAGGAAATTTTCCATGTTTTGATTGCTTTCAATGTAGTAGTATGATAGTAGGGGATAGCTTTCTTCATTCACATAAATGGAAGAGATATCATATTAAAGATAGGTTTGACTATAACTCTAAATACGTGGTTTACCTGATTAAATGCCCTTGTGACATTGGCTATGTTGGGGAAACTACTCAAAGGGTCAAAGATGGGATCTACCCATCTTGTCTTTGGTCTTCTTCTTGGGCATTTAGTATTGAGTGGTATCCATTCCAAAATGAATTTGATCTGTCTACCATCAGGTATTCTTGTTATTTGGCTTGCACATTTCCATTTCAGATGCTTTACTCTTTCAATTATATCACAAACTTTTGTTTCGTGATGAATCCATGAACACGTTTTTCAGCCTCTTTTTGTTATGTTTAGAATTCTCTGCGCCATACATCTCTGTGTAACCTTAAAGGGTTAGTAATACTTCGTTTTATCTTTACTTTATTTTGTAGGCATTAAAAAACATGAAGAACGATATAAGTCTTATCTCTCAAACCTTTATGGTTTGAGAGATATTCACAAGCAAAGTTTCCCCCTCCCGCCCCTTTTACCTAGTGTAAGCCATCTCTTCTCAGATGTGGAATGCAGTCCATAGACCAGCCAGATAACAGCAGGGGACAATCTTCTTCCTATCAGAACAATGAAAGCCCTGCCCACCTTCACAAGTTTTTCAGCTTTTTCCCTTATCGTAATTGAAGATTGTCCCTCTCTGCAGTCTACCTGGGCACCTTCCTTCTGCTCTGGCTGAGCAGTGTTACATCAGTAAAAGGGGCGGAAGGGGGACACTTTGTCATTGGATTACTCTTGAACTATAACTCTGACAGAATTGAAATAACACTCTCCAAAGTCCAAATACTATGATGATTAATTAGAGCTGCTTTTATTATGAGACATTACTATCCATTTAAGTTTTTGCATGGCTTTGGCATTCAGTGTCCATATTTCACAGCCATATGTAAGGACTTGGAGGACACAGTAGTCAAAAACCGTTCGATTGAGGTGTAAATTTGTCTTAAAGACAGTACTACTAAGTTTTCCAAATGCTTGCCATCCCAATTTTATTCAATATTCAATTTCCATCATGGTGATTCCATATGTTGAAATTTCCTGTCCAAGGTAAACATGCTTTCCACTTCTAGTTTTTGTGCATTTATTATGATTATGCTTGGTATGGTAAATTTTGTTAAACATGACTTGTGTTTTGCTGATATTCATCTTCAAGACAACATTTTTGCTTTCTTGTTGTAGATTTCAAATATATCCTTCAGGACTACTGGAAAAAGTAAAATATAGTCTGGAAAACTTAAGTGATGTAGGTAGTCTCCATTGATCTTAAGTCCTTTTTTTCTCCCAATTTAGTTTGTGGAAAATTTCTTCTAAAAATGCAGAAATAGTTTTGGGGAGATTGTGTCTCCTTGTCTGAGCCCTTTTTTCTATGTTGATCTGGACTTTATCATTGCTGACCTGTACTGATGCATTTACAGTTTCATATATTGATTGCAGAATATTGATGGAAGAGCTATCTATTCCTTGGTTGATCAGGACATTGATTATTGCTTGCTTTTTTCACCATGTCAAAGGACTTTTTGTAGTCAATGAAGGCTATGAAGCCAATGAAGGATATATAGAAAGGTTGTATTTGTTATGCTGCTCTATAACTTGTTGCACTGTCTGGATGTGGTCCACTGTACTGAAACTGCTCCTGAAGCCTGCTTGTTCCTTAGGTTGTGCCTCGTTAAGTATTGTGTCCATTCTTCTTGATAGTACCGTTGTGAAAACCTTGCAGACCACTGGCAATAGGCTTATTGATTGGTAGTTTTTTAGATCTGCCTTATCACTTTTTTAGTGCAGTAGGATGACTTCTGCATTTTTCCATGTTTAGCTAGGGCTCTGAATAAGGGTTGACCTCCTGCTTTCAATATTTAAATAGTAAGTTTAACAGGTCCAGCTGCTTTGCCATTTTTCATTGATTTGATTGCAGCTCCTACTGTATCAAAACTTCTGGCACTGCATTCAGTTGTTGTCCTTCATAAGTATAAAGATTTCAAATATATATAGATATATATGTCTCTCTCTCTCTCTCTATATATATATATATATATTATCTATCTATCTATCTATCTATCTATCTATCTATCTATCTATCTATCCTTAAGATCTTTGCTTTCGTTCTCCTGCTCTGAATACTTGTGGCCTTATATAGCTCTGTACTACAGAATCTCTTCAGAATGGCTATTAGGATTATCTCCACTATAAACCCTCCTTATTATGCTTTGGGTGATATTACGGTTTCCATGTATTTGAATTTGTCATGCCTGTCTTTTATAAGGATAGTTATATTTGAATCCTTGAGTGGATATAATGGAGTGCCTGCTGCCCTATCAACTCGCTGTCCACTGATTAGGATTTAAAAATAATAAATTGCTTATATATATATGGTATTTTTATGCTATATTTTTATTTATGTGGCTTCATGGAGCACATACACTGATAAAATAGTTAAAGGTTTGCTTAATAAAGATTTGCCGATTTATAGTTTCAAAGTAAAGCTATGGATAAGGTAGAAACGCTTGATGGCCATGACATTAAGGCAGAATGCATGGTTGTCATGCGTTACAAGGAAGAGAGGTATCGTATGTTGTAATTGGATTGCCCTTTTAAAGAAGATGATGGAACTCCATTGGATTCAGCTGGTGGCTTACGAAAGGGTAAATTGGCCTGAAACTCGTTGCCGAGAATGTATTGGTGGATTTACAAATTATTGATTGGATTTGTGATTTGGCCTTAAGTGTGGAACAACATGGTTATTCTCCCATCTAGATCTCTTATTCGACATTTTTATTGGACTGTGGTATAGTGGTTCTTCATGGACATATATTTGGGATTAATTTTTTAAGTAAATATATGCTGTTTGTTATATTGGGGTACATTTGTTATATTGGTGGGAAGGGGGTGAAATAGACATGTTATCTATTGGTGCGGGGTCATTACTATAATGTGTAATATAAAAGGTGATCCATTCAAACCATTACTGAGTGATCGTGTTAGTTTATTTAAAGGAAAAGCCATAGACATATTCAATGATGGAGTCAGTTTAGAAAATGAATAAGTTTATATCTTCATATTAGCGTAATGTTAGCCAGTGCATACTCCAATTCATGGTGTAGTAATACAGACAGCTGTTTGTCATGAGGTGGAAAAGAACAAATCATTAAAGAAAAGAACTTAAAGCTACTTGACTTCCACATAAAAATAAAAGAGACAAGTGGTACAGATCACGGAGTCGATTCGTATGCCAGTGAAGATTCTGCCAAGATGCAGCTTTCCTTGTAATGCAAGTGAGTATTTAACTGAAACTCAGTTAACAGCTGCCCAGATCTCCTCTCCTGGGTTCCTGTGTGTACAGTTCCAGTAGCTGGATTTACATAATTGCAATTTCACTTTGAGAAAATGGTAGTGCTCCTTTCGTGTCTTCTCTCACAAACAGCTGCTTATTCGACTTGAAACCTCTGATAATTATTTAAAACGTGTAAGGGAAATATTTAAGCCATTTTAGATGCCCCTTTATTATTTGAAAAGGAAAACTACATTTCTCATGGTTCGGTAACAAGGAGCATATTTTTGCTTGTGCTTCAAGAACCAAACATTAAAAAGATCTGTGAAGCCAACACAGCTGTGAGGTCCATTTACATGATTGAGATTTTTGTGTTATATCAATTTCCTTAGACATAAGTATAAAACACAATAAAGTCTATATCTAGAAACAATTCTAAGAGTCAGTAAATCAACAAAGGTCAGTTAAAAATGCATTGTGGTTGTCAATATCTCTATGTGCTAATTAATTTTTACAATGAAGAACAAACGTGAATTAATCTTGATAATGAACATTGAAAAACAATAGAAAGGCTGTCAAAGTGTAAATATTTCATACAAGGGTCTTTGATGTAAATGGTGATGTTCACTAGCAGAGTCAAGCTTCTTTCTGCATATGCTTTTGAGGATAATACAACATTGCTGTCAGTGACAACTACTTGCATAGGTCAGTAAAACATTAGTAACCAATTAGTAACCCTGAGGTATCTTATGTAAATACTAATGATAACGAATATCAAATATTGATTGATCTGGAAATAAGTAATGGGGTAACTGAATTGGGAAAAAACAGATACAAAACTCCATTACAGAAAAAATATATGGATTTTCAAAATTAATACTATATAACCAGGAGGTCTGAATGAAGAACTGGACTTATACTGCCTAATACTAAGTATGTCTGTTGTCACATTACTATGCCCGTGTTCTCCTTGAGTAACACACTGACCCTTCTAGATATGAGTAAACAGGATGGAATTCTAATAATCATCCTCTATATGTAGCAATTTGGTGTTTGGTATCCATCAAATTCATACTTTTCTGATTGAATACCCATTTTTTCCATTTTAGGCTTCACATCTCCACAAAATTATATGGATCACTATTCCTTCTTTTGCTAATACTCTTTATGGTTATATAAACTCATTTTTGGAAAAAAAAAAAAAAAAAAAAGGGTGTCCCATGTACAGTAAGCAACATCCCCTGTATTGATTTTGTTATGTATGGTATCTCAAGATGTTAATATCTCTGGGGCACCATATCATTCTTGGCTATATATACCGTCTCATATTGATGCTAGAATCGCTCGGTAAAATTAACAGTTCATTTGGATTTCTGTTGATTAATCGTGATCTAGCTAAAGTTTCAATATGTGGCACCAAAACATTTTATTAATTCACCCAGAGCACATGACTTTAAAATGGACACATCTAATGACCTCTTCTCCATACACCACTTCTCTATCAATGTAGCATTTTAATTTCATGTTCTAATGTCGTCACATCTTAAGATGGCGACATTCTGATGTCACCCTTTTTATGTGGGAGACATTCTGATGTCGCCCTTTTCAGGGTCATCATGTAGGTGACGATATTGCAATAGGATACCCTATACCAATGTATCCAGACTATATTAAGCATTGATATAACATTTTCAGTATCACAAATATAGCTTACTTTATTTATTAAAGATAAGATATTCACATCTCTGTGCTCTATCATGTAATACTTGAATATGATATTCTTGAATGTGCACCGGTGAAATCGGTGTTACAGAGTTATTTTAGTTTACAGATATGTACTTAATTATTTAGTCATTTTTCTCACCTTTTACTGAACCTTTTAAATAGAGGACCTGCCATTTTTTTATCCTATCTGCTCATCACATCTTATCTTGACAAAGGGGTAGATTGAACCCCAAAACAGATTGATATAACATGAAACAGCAATAAGAAAAAGAGAACAGATACCCAACAGAGGATTCCGAAAGAATAGACTGCACTAGGTGGATCAGTATATGAGAACAGAGACAGACCAACATATGACTTGATAAGCGATATTGCAAGAATAATTCTGGTTAGTGCAGTATATGGACATTAATGATATGTACACATGTCAAGAATATTTCTTGTAAGCATATCATCTAGGGGAAGGGTGATTGGTTTATCATTATCATGTATCTATCCTGATATAATAGGATCCATTGCCCACAATTCTTATATTGGTCAAAAGGACCATAATTTGGTCCACTCCTTTGGTCTGACATATTATGTCCTGTCCATCACTGATTATCTTATTCAGGTAGGAAATGTACTTCTGTTTTTTTGTTTGATTTTGCTTTCATTTTTTTTTTTTGCTTTGCTGTATATTTCTTGGACCTCCACCAAACTGAATGATGAGATACATATAATAGAAACTATTAATGTTCTAATTTAAATTAAATTCTCTTTCAGGTTTTCTAGGCTGTAGTTTTCAAACTTTAAAAAGCTTCTATGTAATAGAGATAACATTACAAAATCAGGACTACAAACGCTAGCATGCATTAACTAGTCCCTACTGCTGCTTCTTGGTGTGTTTGGCCTAGACGTAGGAAAGTCACATGACAGTTTATGTTTAGTGACACACCACAGGTCTGGCAGTGGGCTGAGCCCCAGTATGCATTAATCTGTTGCCAGATGGATCTGCACATAAAACACACAGAAGCAGAGGACAGGGAGATTCTTGCATACAGAGTGAAGACCTTTTTCATAACGATATTTGTGTCCCTAGGATGTCAAACACCATCATATGTACTCAGCCCTCAATCAGTATTCTGTCCCATATTGCTCAGACACTAACTTTTCACATGCAGAGCCCTCCATCTCACCTTCTGCTCAGCCCTCCATCCCAAAAGTCTGATCAGCCCTCCATTCATCTGCTCAGTCTTTCGTTCCTCTGCCTGATCTGCATCCAACTCCCTTCTGATCAGACCTCCACTCCCCATTTGATCAGCCCTCTATTCCTCAATCTGATCAACCCTCCACCCTCTCCATCTGATCATTCCTATATCTCTTCATTGGTATTTAACACGGCTTCTCCCTCTTCATATTCAGTTCCACTCCCCCCTCTCCCTCAGGCCTTCCAACCCTATGCGCGCCCAGTTCTCTGGCATGCTAAGGAATAAAAATTTGCCCATTAACCCTCTGAGTGCTAGGGGTGTGTTTAGAGATAGAGAGAGAGAGACAGTGTGTGACAATGTGGAGAATGTACAAATTCACCAGCGCAGCCCTACTGGTGTTAACCTCTAATGCCAATGGCTGATCTTAAGGGTATGCACTACAGTGTATGACCACTGTAGTGCATACTGGCAGACACAAACAGCATAGGACTTTATGCAAAATAGCCCCATATGTCAGGTCTATAGCATGAGCAAGGAAATAGTGTACACTTACACCATTCCCTCCACTCCTTGCTTAATATATTGTTCTCAGCAAGGCATAGAGGAAAAGACCTCTATAACACCCATAAACAGTCTATTTGTCCTCCCTGTGGTGCAAGCAGAATTAAAAGGAGGTGTATGTAATTCAATACATTGATGTTAGGCAGGTATAGGGAGTGAAAATCAACTCCTGTGCTGAATTTAGCGAGGAATCGGTTTTGTACATTCAAAGTGTGCAGGGGGAGGTGCAGTGGCGTAACAATAGAGGTCACACGTGCGACCGGGTCTGTTACTCCAGGGGCCAGGCCGCCCCCTGCAACCCCATCGCCATACTCCCACAGCAACTCAGCTGATCTCCTGGCGCCCTAGTAATGCAGAGCTCTGGGAGATGACATCATCTCCCAGTGCTCTGCATTACTGAGAACCGCGCGGGAGCGGGGAAGGTGATGGAGGTAGGAGAGGAACACAGGGCAATGTGATGGTTTTGGGCGGGCAATGTAGAGACAATGTGGTCGGGGGGGCCCATGGCAATTTCTGCATCAGGGCTTCTAGTCACGCCACTGGGGAGGTGTGGATGTATGTTTTGCTGTGTGTGTCTGTGACAAAGTACATGAGACAAAGCATATATATATATATATATATATATATATATATATATATATATATATATATATGTCTGTGTATGCACACCCCCATAAGTGTGTGAAAGTGGCCATCTTTTTTGCTAGTATAAAATAGGACAAAACATTATGTTAAATCCAATGTTAAGATTCTCACTATATGGGATCACTGAGGGGTCATGGAGTTAAGTTCTCAAAAGAATAACTGTCATTTGCCTAGTTTTGCTAACTGGAGTCAGAACAATGACATTGGCTTAAAGAGGAACTCTCACCTCTATTAAAGTTGTTCTTATCTTAATGTTCCTTTTTGACTGAATCTGTAATCCGTTTTTATCTTTACATTTAATACTGTATTTCCTGAGATATTACCTTGTAAAAATAAGCCGGTGACATAAGTTCAGTACAGGCTTGGTACAGCTCTGTACTGCAGCCTGTCAATCTTCATCTCTTCCCCTCCCAGTTGTTCCCCTTTACCTCCTCTGACGGAGGAATCCAGCATGTGAGTCGGAGCACTCTCATTGGTAAGAGAGAGCTCTGACTCACATACTGGATTCCTCTGTCGGAGGAGGAGGTAAAGGGGAACAACCGGGGAGGGGAAGAGACGAAGATTGACAGGCTGCAGTACAGAGCTGTACCAAGCCTGTAATGAACCAATGTCACCAGCTTTTCTTTACAAGTTAATATCTCAGGCAATACAGTATTAAATGTAAAAATAAAAACAGATTACAGATTCAGTCAAAAAGGAACATTAAGATAAGAACAACTTTAATAGAGCTGAGAGTTCCACTTTAAAGTTAGTCATTTGCCTTATAATTTCCATCATTTGTAAAGTAATTTTTTGATTCAATCATGCATGCTTCATATGTACAATCAATGTTTTGGTGGGTTTGGTTCAATGAAACACCCCATGTGCACATGATCTTTACTTTTTCACTGTAATGGTTTTATTGTTCTAGCCTGATTTGTCTATATGACTGACTTTTTTCTCCCAATGTTTTGTTTCACTGAGCGTACATAAAAATACTCCATCCATAAATAGCAGTCGGTTTAGAGTCCACAGAGTATAACCCACACTCTGGGACAAGCAAGTACGTGAAGGGTAAGGAACAGTGGAGAAGATGTATAAAGAGTTTTCTTAGCGTATGTTTAAGAATAGTCGCTAGAATTGGTGATGATGGGTCATATTTATAAAGAAGTAAAACGTTTATAGAAATGGATATCTGACAATATCCACAGAAAATTTGCAAATGAGAATATTTTTTCTCATATATATATATACTAGCAGTTTGGGACGGCGTTGCCCGTCATGTTATGCAGGAAATGTTTCTTTTTTTTAAAATAAATGTTATGATAGTGAATTGTAGCGTAGGGTGTACGTGTCAGAAAGGTACACACAGTGATAGACAGAGACACATGCAACACACACATATACACACACATGCACTGACAACACAAACAGTGACACACAGCTGCAAATCAGAACATAAATACATACAGTGTGAGCAGTGTAAGTAACATACCTCCCAACATTTCATATGGCCAAAGAGGGACACTTGTGTTTTCGGTGGTGTTACTGGGGGCGTGGCTGGTGGTGTATTTTAGAGAATTTTTAACCCTTTGAGTGCCAGGGGGTAAGCAATGCATTGCATCCCCTCTGGCATTGAAATGGTTAAGTTACTCTTTCTGTAAGTGAATGATTTAGAAGAAGATGAAAGTATTTTTTTTACACAGACTAATTTAACAGATATATACAGAAGTTTATTCCCACGTTACTGTGGGTTTTATTGATGTGGAGCAATCTGATACACTGGTATATACACCACACAATGTGATCTCCTAAATAGAGGAGCAGAGGGATTTGGGTGTCAAACAGGGACTGTCCCTCCTATACTGTATAGTGACAGTCCTTATACACAGACACATGCAGACTGTATACTATACAGCAGAGGTTCTCAGCCCATGCCCTCAGTGGCCACTAACAGGCCAGGACTTAGGAATTTCACTGCTAGAACACAAGTGTGTTGATCAGAGGCTCAGTCATATTGATTAACTCACCTGTGCTCTTAAAAGGAAATTCTAAAATCCTGGCCTGTTAATAGCCACTGAGGGCACAGATTGAGAAC
The DNA here is from genome assembly GCA_037306005.1 of Rhinophrynus dorsalis. Lineage (NCBI taxonomy): Eukaryota > Metazoa > Chordata > Amphibia > Anura > Rhinophrynidae > Rhinophrynus > Rhinophrynus dorsalis. Next base: position 247,615,509 of record CM074718.1, on the reverse strand, counting down.
CACTGCTATACAGTGCCAGACCATTGTAGAGAATTTTTAACCCTTTGAGTGCCAGGGGGTAAGCAATGCATTGCATCTCCTCTGGCACTGAAATGGTTAAGTTACTCTTTCTGTAAGTGAATAATTTAGAAGAAGATGAAAGTATTTTTTACACAGACTAATTTAACAGATATATACAGAAGTTTATACCCACATTACCGTGGGTTTTACTGATGTGAAGCAATCTGATACACTTGTACATTAGGCTGACCAGACCTCACCTTTAACCAGTGACACATATGAAAAATGCATACTGCAGGGCTGCTTTGATTTTGGTGCACTCCTGAAATATGCTTATTTCCTATGTGTCCCCGGTTAAAGGTGAGGTCTGGTCAGCCTACTGTATATACACCACACCGTGTGATCTCCTAAATAGAGGAGCAGAGGGATTTGGGTGTCAAACAGGGACTGTCCCTCCTATACTGTATAGTGCCAGTCCTTATACACAGACTGTATACTATACAATGCCAGACCATATATAAATAGTTTGTCATACATGCTATACAGTGAGCTATGTACAGCATGGAGATGATTGCAGGAACTGGCACCTCTACTTACAGACAGACTGACAAACAACCTGCTCTCTTTCTCTCTCTCTGTGCAATATATAAATACAGTCACATCCATGTCTCTGCCATTTACCAGCTCAGCTGAAGCCTTGCTCTGCACTGCCTGATCACCTCTCTGCCGTTGTTTCCACTTTCTCAGCAAGCCAGTATCCTCCTGCTGATTGTTTAGAAATCAGCTCACTTGTAGTAATTAGCAGAGCTGTGTAGGCTCAAAGACAGGGAATGAAGAAGCTGCATAATACAGATTGGACCATGGCCTTCCAGCTGTAGCTTGAACATTGTTCCCATCATCCTCAGCGTGCGTGTGTGTATATGTGTGTATGTGTCTGCTAGTGTGTGTGTGGGACGGCATGTGCATGTGTCTGTGGTGTAGGAGTGTGTGGCAGCCATTTTTTTTTTCAGCCTTACATAGTGGTGGGCGGGCTGGATAGTGGGGGCAGGCCAAAAATCACACTCCCACAGAATCACCCAATGGCAGCAGTAATCCTTTTTACTGCCGCCCCTGGGTGTGTTTTGCCAGGCACAAAGTCTTCTTTTATATATATAGATATATATATATATAAAACTATCATTATTTACTACCATTAAGAATAGTTTGTACCTAGTATTAAAATGTAATCACTAAAACTGCCTTTTTTTTTGGCGTGATTAGCACATTTTTTTATACATGCGTTTTTCCACAATTTTTATTTGGATAAGCCTATTTTTACTTCACTTTTCAAAAAAGTCGACTGACTGGAGTTAGTACTTAGAGAAAATGTCACTAAACATATGTGTACATATCTTTGTCACATTGAGGCAATCTTACAATCTTTATTACTCCAGTTTTATACATCTTCCCAGTTGCTGTTATATATAGCTAGAATTATCTCACAGCTTAAAGCGGAACTGTCACCAACCACAACACCCCCAAATCAATTACAATTAAATTGCCGTTTGAATGGCAATTTAACGTTACTGTATGCTTAAACATGCTTTTCATGCCCAGCACAGACGAGGTAGACAGTAGCCATCTTACTTCAGTCCAAGATGATTGACAGCACTCTCCCAGTGTAGGACTTTGCTTTTTATTGTGTATTCATTGTCCAGCTTTCTCCTTCATGTCACTTCTGCCTGCAGGCAGCTGTTTAGGCACACTGAGGGAGGAAAAGTGGGAGGTGGTGGGCAGAGCAAATAATGCCAAAGGTGAACTTCTGGCAGTACAACTACATGCCTGTGGCACCACTTGTACCGTAGGCAAGCTGAAGAGTGATGTCACATTGAAATTTAGAAAGTGTATTTTCACAACCTGGGCAGTTTTGGAAAAAAATACATGAATTTCTAGTGTTGGTTTTGCTTCCATTTTTATATGGGAGCAATTAGTATATATATGTTTTTGTTTTGTTTTTTTCAGTTAATTGCTCTGTTGCCAAGGAGAGTTACCATACATTATATAGAAACTAGTAGAAGAGCTCGTGTACACGGGCCACAGTGGTGGGTGGTCACGGTGCAGTCATGCCCAGTAGAGACTGCCCACGCCGTGACTGATACAGAGCTGGACGCTCTAAGGAGCGCCAAGCTCTGTATCAGCCTCGTCACGAGCAGTCTCTACTGCGCATGACTGCGTCATTACAAACTTTGTAGCGAATTATTATATAGGATGTGTTGAAAACTTATGAGGCTACTACAGTAAAAACATGATACCTTTGAAAACGTATGGCAATTGCAGGGGTTAATGGGGACCTGCGTGAGTGTTGGGAAGGTGCTTTGTGCACTTAAAGGGATAGTAATACTTTGTTTTATCTTTATTTTATTTTGTAAGCATTAAAAAAACATGAAGAACGATATAAGTCTTATCTCTCAAACCTTTATGGTTTAAGAGATATTCACAAGCAAAGTTTCCCGCTCCCGCCCCTTTTTCCTAGTGTAAGCCATCTCTTCTCAGATGTAGAATCTAGTCCATAGACCAGACAGATAACAGAAGGGGACAATCTTCTTCCTATGAGAACAATGAAAGCCCTGCCCCCCTTGACAAGTTTTTCAGCTTTTTCCCTTATCTTAATTGAAGATTGTCCCTCTCTGCAGTCTACCTGGGCACCTCCCTTCTGATGTGGCTGAACAGGAGGGGGGGATACTTTGCTTGTGAATATCTCTTAAACCATAAAGGTTTGAGGTTTTTTAATGCCTACAAAATAAAATAAAGATAAAACGAAGTATTACTATACCTTTAAGGAAATGGACAGGGTGGTCATTGCCTTTTAAAGCAGAGTAGGCCTTTTTCCCTGCTTCAACTTCCCTGAACTGCCACGGCTGGGAATTTCTCTCCAGCCACAAAAGCGAGCATTGAAAAGTCCATTGTGCCAAAATGTAATGGCATTTATGGCTATTTTCACTGCTTTTTTTTCAGTGGTCACTATGTATCTCAAATGTCCTAATTCAGGATAATTGGCAGCCAGATTGTAATGGCTTGAGTCACAAAAAGGCTAAAAAAAAACAGCCTTTTGTAATATAATGTTTTAAAAAAATGTGCACATAAATGGGAAATTCACCCCTTTGTAAATTTGGGTCACTATTTCTATACAGTCACTGACCACATACTTCCGACGCATTAACCCTTTGAGTGCCAACGGGGTATCCGACGCATTTCAGTTCTCTGGTACTCAAAGGGTTAATTTGTCCTCGATATATACACAGTTGGAAGTATGTTTTCAATGAAAATTATTAGTACAAATGACTGTAGAGTAGTAATCAATGAACCCCAATTTACAATGGAATGAATTTCCCATTTATGTGTAAAATTTCCAAAACATTATTTTATACTCATTGGACAGTTCAGTGTGAGGATTATGATCCTAGCCTGAGCCTTTTTAATCTGTTGAAGACCAGAGGGGTTTGGAATGCATTGCTTGCAGTGCAGCACAAAGCATAATTAGCATAATAAACAGCACTGAAGGGCATCATTAGCATATGAAACTGCACGGAAAGCTTAAAAGAGCAGTACATTTTTTTTACTGAAAAAATATATATTGTATGGATTTTCCTGTTGAGTAAAATACTCCCACTGCTGAAAGATGAATATTTTCAGAGCTATTACAGTTAAAACCCATGTTTTTTTTTACATTATCAGTGCCCTCTAGTGATCCAATTCTAATTAGTTATTCTGTTACATTCTAATGGAGAGCAAAGTCAGTAACTTACAGTTCTCCACAGAATGTTATAGAAACTGCCTGTCACTTCCTGTCAGTTTGAACTATCAGGAAGTAAACACGTAAATTCAGTTCCTGATCATTTGAACTGTTATAAATTTTGAATAAAACAACTGACAGCGATGGGAGTTACCTTGTTTTACTCAGTAGGAAAAGCTCTATGGTTTCATAAAAAAAGTTTACTACTCCTTAAATTAACATACATGAATACAGTACAAGTCCAATTGTACAGCACTGCAGAATTAGTTGGTGCTATATAAATAAAGAATAATAATAATAAAGTGTAAATATCTGCTAAATTATATATTTGATTGTCTTTTGGTTAACATGAACAGTTTTTAATTAAGTTTTAATATACAAACTTGAATCAAGGAGACTGTTTATACATTTATATAACCCCAGATCATTTTAGGTGTTAGTGTTCCTTTAAATTCATAAAAATTGGTTAACATTTGTACCTTATGGTGCAGCTGATTTGCTCCACAATTCTTCCACTTTAGTTTGCTGAATTAGGCCCAAAATTACAGGGAAGTAAGATACCTTTAAATTGGCAATATCTTTATACCTTTTATTCCCTCATATATGCGACTCTTTCGAACCCAGATTTTGCTTTCTAACACATCTCTTTTCCCTACTACTTTATAATATTTATTTCAAGGTATGCTATTAACCCTTGGATAATCGAGACGTCTAATGCACATTGATACAACGCAGTAAGGATGTGTCTAGCATGCAAGGGGTTAATATCCATTCATAGCAGTTAACATATTGACCAGTTAATGTGGCTTCACTTAGACCAGTATTCCTGAAAATGGATAACTGCTTAAGGGTCAAAGTTCATGCAATGTTTTTTTTCCTGCACAATCCACTTACACTTTTAGAGTATTTGACAGCTTGTTTGTGAGTCTGTTACACAGCATGACTACCACATAAACATGTCAGCATTCAATAGAGAGGGTGGAACAGTTCTTGGCTGTGGCCAGCAGGACTTGATTTAACATTTCAGGAAACAATAATTGGTTAACGCAAGAAATGTGTGTTGTTTGCAGTCCTGGCAAACGATCTAAAAATAAACGACTACAACACATTAGCAAGATCAGTGATATACAGCAAAACTCATAAGGTAGGCCAAAACACAATTAATCCTTTGAACTCCAGAGGGGGAGTCCGACGCATTTTGCGTCTGACACTCTTCTGGCACGCAAAAGGTTAATGCACCTGTCAAATGTTCTTTATTATATCATAAACAAAACACTGGTAACCAGAAATGAATGACTTAATCTGTTGATGTCTTTCCACACGTAACTGTGCTTTAGACAGCTATACCTAATAAAACAGCAAGCACATAACCAGTAAAAGTTTAATAGGGAAGCTTTTTAAGTTGAATAAAAGTTAAATAAATGGAGTTATGGCTTTTTTCTGCAAATTTTAATGCTTATGAAATGTATGCCTACAGCTATGTTTTTTCTATACAAAGATATCCCAAAACTCATATGATTGGGTTCTTTTGTCTACTTATTTTTATCTACATAGTAGATGTAATTAACTGATTAGAACAGTAAGTTAAAATAATAATTCATAAGTACTCATCGGCTGAAATTGGACACAGGTGTCTAGAACCAAGTTACTAAACATTCATGCCCTGGTGAGAACACCCAACTGCCTACAAAGCACATCTGTACAAAGCATGCTTGACCCTATTCATTCTCTTTTTTTACTTTTTAACAAATATTGCATGAGATGAAGGAATGTCAGGACTGAACTCGCCAGTACAGATGTAGAACATATGCATTTTCACTAGCTTAAGGCAATAATACTGGCCCTGGAAACCATTGTGGTGGTTTGGCAATCAGATTCTTCCATTACAATTAAGACAGGCCAGAAAATATATTACAACTCTTCTATTACATTCTGTGGAAAGCAGACATTTTAAAATATTAAATGTTGTGCTTTCTCATTGGGAATCATATCATCTACTCATTGTGGCACAATTAAAGGGACAGTAATACTTAGTTTTATCTTTATTTCATTTTGTAGGCATTAAAAAAACATGAAGAATGATATGTCTTATCTCTCAAACATTTATGGTTTAAGAGATATTCACAAGCAAAGTTTCCCCTCCTGCTCCTTTTACTTAGTTTAAGCCATCTCTTCTCAGATGTGGAATCTGGTTGTAAGACCAGACAGATAACAGCAGGGAACAATCTTCTTCCTATAAGAACAATGAAAGCCCTGCCCCCCTTGACAAGTTTTTCAGGTTTTTCCCTTATCTTAATTGAAGATTGTCCCTCTCTGCAGTCTACCTGGGCACCTCCCTTCTGCTCTGGCTGAACAGTGTTACATCAGTAAAACGGACGGGAGGGGGAGACTTTGTCATTGAATTACTCTTGAACTACAACTCTGACAGTATTGAAATAACACTCTCCATGGCCCAAATACTATGATGATTAACTAGAGCTGCTTTTATTATGAAACATTACTATCCCTTTAAACAAGAATTTGTGATGGTGGAAGGATGAGATTTTGTTTCCATTATTGCAAAATGATTATGCTGATAACTGAATGATTTTTAGATCTTTCTTAGAAAAGCATGAACAAGATTAATGTGGCCACGTTCAAAGAATCAACTTAGGCAGTTCAAAAATACATAGTAAATAAAATGACGTGGATGTTTTGCAACGCATTTAAGAATGGAATTTAACACCTTAAAGGTATAGTAATATTTCAAAATAAATGCAGCTGCGATTATTCTTTATAGTTTTGGGGCCATGTAGAGCGTTATTATCATTCTTAATGATGTGTAGTTCCAAAGTAATTGAATCATAAAGTCTCTCCCTCCCTTCCTTTTACCTATTTAAAGCTGCAAGGAAAGACCGTCCAGATGGATAGCAGCAAGGGACAATCTTCTGTTAGCATAAGGAAAAACCTGCCTTCTTCCTTCGAGGGGGCTGGGTTTTCCTTATGCTCACAACTAGAAGATTGTCCCGCACTGTGAGCTGTTTGGTCAAGTGACCAAATTCCATATCTGAGGGGAGGTGGCTTACAATGGGTAAAAGGGGCAGGAGGGGGAAACTTTATAATTAAGTTACTCTGGAACTACACATAGTAGAGAATGATAATGCCACTCTATATTGCCCAAACACTATAAAGAATAATTGGAGCTGCATTTATTTTGAAACATTACTATCCCTTTAAGCACCAGAGGGGTGTGCAGGGTATTGCAAAGCAATTTGTTTAACATCCCTCTGATCCATAATAGGTTAAAGTTTGAACCTTTTTATTGCCTATGACACCTCTCTCTCTCTCTCTCTTCCTCTAAATATTTTACCAGAGCAATTCAGGTTTCATTAGAGGATCATCACTAAATCCTTTGTATTGTTTAATCTATATCACTAGCCAATTTATCTACAGTTTGAATGAAACAAGCCAGAACATCACTGCAAATGTCTCATCTATCTACAACACAGCAAAGTGAAGTCTGGGTGCCATTACTGCCTACCTAACAGTGGTCAGTAGATAATAACTCATGTTGTTAAACGATAAAGTTTTCAAATCCATTTTAATGAAATGGAAAAAAAAAACAACAACAGAACGATCTTAGAAAATATTCTGTATTGAGAGTCTCTAGATCTGTGGTTCTCAATCTTTTTTTGCTCTAGGATCCTGGAATTTGTGGGACACACCTAACATTTCATAAGTCTCTTTCAATGAGTAATGAAGGGTAAAAATATCTAAATATATAGTTATTTTTAGGTCTTAGAATCAAAATAACAAAAACGAACATGTTGTGCATAACAATGTCCATCCTATATAATAAAAGGCCAGAATGTTTGTCACGATGCAGTCATGCTCAGTAGAGAATGCCCGAACTGTGTGTTTGGGCAGCCTCTACTGCGCATGACTGCATCGTGTGCGCAGGTGGCAGTACGCAGGGCAGGACCAGCATCTTAACCCTCTGAGTGCCAGAGGTGTACGCAACGCATTGCAATGCGTTGCGTGCCCCTCTGTCACTAAAAGGGTTAACATCACCCAGACCTTGGCCCGTTTACACGGGCTTTTACATTATATAATTGAAACTCAATGTGTTGGATACCTCTCTGGCACTCAAAGGGTTAATGAATGTCAGCAGCACACCAAGGTGTCACACCACCCTGGTTTAGAACCACAGCTCTGTATTACGTCTGTTATATTGTAATTTCTCAGTGACGTACGGGATTTGTTTCATTGTGTGTGTGGGATCAGGTGCATATGTCAATGTGTATATGATCCAGAAAGGTGTACTAAGGAGGATTTGTTGTTTTAATTTTCACTTATGTGAGCATATTTTGTTTGATTTGTTGTACAGAAGCAACTATCTAATTATGTCCACTAATCTATATTACTGTCATTTTCTAATAAAAAAGCATTAGTTCCAATAATAAATTGTCATCAACTTTCAATAATACCTGGTCCTTTCTAGCTCTGAAAGCTGAAGAGCTCCTCCTGCAGGTCACATTAATAACAGCAATATTGTATCACATAAAAACGCAAACAAACCTCAAATGAATGGCATGGAAAACAGTATATATTCACTATTTGATTAGCAAGCACTACATTTTAGTGCTAAAAAGTGATAAAATAAAGTTTAAAAGACCACATGATAAATATTACCATGATGGCAATTTAGATAAGCGGAACTATTATATAAAGAATAATAAAGAATGATAATAATAAATATATGGTCATATATTTATATCCAAATGTATAATTTACATATATTTAGAAAAATGTTTTAACAGGAAGAATACATTGAGATTTCTCTCGTTTTCAAGTATGTCCTGGAGTGTTTACAGCAAAGAGTTGTGTTGGAATATATCACAATATATAAGAGAAAGGTGGAGGCACTCATGAAACCAAGTATGGAAATGTCCGCTAAAGATCAGATTTCAATTGGTTATGCGGTTGCATCTGGGAGAGGAGAGTCACTGACAAACAGGTCTCCATATAATGTGATAGAAACTGTCATACTGTAATTTAGACCTTTAGTAATCACACTGTAATTCACTTCCTAAAAAAATTATGAATAATATGGGGCAATCCTGAGGGAACTGTGTGGTTCTATGTATAATATGAGGCAAGGCTGGGGGGACAGTGTGTGTGACTCTATGGATAACGTGGGGCATTACTGGGGCAACAGTAGTTGGTTCTATGGTTACTGTGCGGCAAGGCTAGGAAGACAGTGTCTGGTTCCATGGCTAAAGTAGGGTGTTGATGGGGGGGACAGTGTGGTGTTTTCTGGTTACTGTGGGATAAGATTATGGGGACAGTTTTTGGTTCTATGGCTACATTGGGGCAAGGCTGGGGGGGCAATGTGTGGTTCTATTGTTAGCATGAGTCCAGGGTGGAAAAAATAAGGAAAAACAGCACATGTTGTGTGAACTCCAACCAAAGGCAAAACGTGTAGGTTTTTCTTCCCATTTTTTCTTGTGGGGTAAAATATTATACCTATCCCTACTAATAAATGTAGGTAATGGATTGGCTATGCACTGCTTTATTTAGACTCTGGTTATTAAACAACAAATGGGGAGACGGTCAAGCGTTGCCATGTGCAGGCCATAATGTTTTGATTATGGAACAGTAAGGCTTTGGCTTCAAAGCTCTGATTTCTTGTATCTATACCCAAGTATTTGTATCATATGTGTTCTTCTTGATTATAGAGAGGCAGGTTCTACCTGTAAGGACACCTGGGCGAGTTGCACTAAGGTGTGATAAAGAGGAGATAAACAGTTGATAAAGTGGAGATTACTTCTCCAGTGTTCTAAATTCTTCAAGTCCTATGTTATTCTATGGTGCATATCAACTAAGATTTCTCCAACTTTGGAGATCATAGTGTACTGGCTCCATAGAAAAATACATGAATTGGAGAAGTGATATTACGGGAGAAGCCATCTCCACATTATCACCTCTTTATCACACATTAGTGCATCTTCCCCCTGCTCTTTCTCTTATGTGTATGTGTGTGGTTATATTATTAAAAGAGGTAGGTAGGGGTTAACTAGGACACTTATAAGCTTATGCACAGTTATGCAAATGTTTTTGGGAGTTGCTACTTATAATATACATTTCAAATAATGAATTACAAAAAGCTAAATATTAATTTTATTCAGTGCGTCCCAAATACAACACAATGCACCATGCAAAACTGCCAAGTTTGCATTATTCTTTTAACTCTTTTAGTGCTGAAGTACTCACCTTAAAGCAGAGGTGTGCAATATGAGGCCTCTAACTACTTCCAGACTACAACTTCCATCATCCCGCAGCTGATGGAAGTTTTAGCTTGGCAGCAGCTGGACGGCCCCAACTTGGCCACCCTTACCTTAACCCCTATACGACTAGCAGCCCTGGGGTTGGATACACCTTAAATAGTAATATTTCATAAATACAGCAGCACCAATTAATCTTCATAGTATCTGAGCCATAGAGAGTGTTATTTAAAAAATGTCAGAGTTGTAGTTCAAGAGTAATTGAATTATAAAGTTTCCCCCTCGCCCCCCTTTTACCTAGTGTAAGACACCTCTCCTCAAATGTGGAATCTGGTCCACAGACCAGACAGCTCACAGCAAGGGACAATCTTCTTACTGTGAGAACAATGAAAGTCCTGCCCCCCTTTAACAGTTTTTCTGTTTTTTTCCCTTATGTTAACTGAAGATTGTCCCTCTCTCCACACTTGGACACCACCCTGCTGCTCTGAACTGAGCAGTGTTACATTAGTAAAAGGGGCGGGAGGGGGACAATTTATCATTCAATTACTCTTGAACTACAACTGTGACAGTACTGAAATAACACTCTCCATGGCCCAAATACTATGAAGATTAATTGGAGCTGCTTTTATTATGAAACATTGCTATCCCTTTAAGAACCGCATAGAATTCATTGAGCTGGCACACATGACTGATCACATGTACCAGCTTGCTGAATGAGACTCTGAAACTGACTGCTCCGGTCTTGGAGCAGCCATTTCCAGACTCCTGTAGTGCTCACAGTACTCCTGCAGGAGAGCTGTGAACACAAAACCCATGATGATTTGTCAGGACCGTCTCCGACCCTTAAGTCACAGACACCAGTGACATGTCAGGATCATCACCAGTCTTTAATGTTTAAAGGGAACATTGATTTCCCACTACTCATCCATATTCAAATTTCCCCATATTCCCACACACAGTATCAACAGGTAAAAAAAGCACAGTTCATAAGAGGGAACAGGAAGCAATAAATATTGTCTATTCTGTGTAGCCAATCTGACCAGTGCCTCTACATGATCCTGTAAATTGCCTTCCCTCAACAACTTTAGGCCTCATGTATAAAAGCATACTGGAGCACTACTGGGGCAAACAGAGGCGTAACTAGAAGCCACTACCTCCCTGGAGTGGCAGGAGCCCGGAGAGGTGTGTTGATCTCCCACGCGGTCCTCTTCAGTAATGCAGAGTGCTGGCAGAATGCCAGACGGAGATCGCGGACGCCAGGCAGAGGGGTCGCAGGGGGCAGCTGGGCCCCCTGGAGCGACGGGCCCGTTCACGGGTGCCACCCCTGCAACCCCTATAGTTACGCCACTGGGGGCAAATTATTTACACCACAGGGGAGGAATAAAATTCCAATTAATCTAAATGGGGATTCTACCCATCTGAAAGCTAGAGGGGTCCCCAGTGCTAACATTCTAGAAGCAAAGACCAGGCGTAGGCCCCCAAAGTCACCACAACACCATTGAACCTATAGATCATGAATACCGCAACACTAACTGTAAAGTGTCAACGGACAGTGAATAGGGGTAAAAACAAACCCCATAAACTGTTGCACAGCACATGAACTAGAGCCAACAGGGCTCAGAAGTGAAGAGTACTGAGAAACCAAGGAGATCCTAGACAGGCAAGGCCGCCTCCAGGATCTTCCTCCCAAAACTGGCATCAGCCGATGCCAGCACATCCACATGATAGTGTTTAGAAAAAGTATGCACAGATGACCAAGTGGCCACCTTGCACAACTGATCAGCTGAGGCCTGGTTCTTGTAGGCCCAAGAAGCCCCAATAGACCTTGTAGAATGAGCTGTGACCCTGAAGGGAACAGGCTTCTTCCGAAGTTCGTAAGCCTTACGAATCGTGGACTTGACCCAAGAAGCAATGTAACCTTGGAAGCAGGCTTCCCTGTCCTAGGACCCTCAGAAATGACAAATAGCGTGTTAGACTGCCTCAAGGACTCAGTGCGATGCACATAGAACTTGAGACAACGCACAACATCCAACAGATGAAGATCCCTCTCTTTGTCAGAAGTAGGGTTAGGATAGAAGGAAGGAACCACAATTTCCTGTTTGATTTGGAACTTGGACACAACCTTCGGGAGAAACTCTTGGGAGGTGCAAAGCACCACCTTGTCCTTATGGAAAACCAGAAAGGGTGGTTTACAACACAGGGCATGCAGCTCCTCAACTTGGCAAACAATCGCCAGGAGAAAGGCCATCTTCCACGTCAGCAGACGTAAAGGAATGGTAGTCAAAGACTCAAAGGGAGGCTGCTGGAGTACTCCCAAGACCAGGTTAAGATCCCACTGAGGAGCAGGGGACTTAAACACTGGATGGGTATGAGCAACCCACTGGAAGAAAAGTAGGAAGAATGGTGAAAAAGTGGGCAAGAAGTGGGGGGGGGCAGGGTGAAAAGTAGGAAAAATGGAGGAGAAGTGGCAGGGATACTCAGGAAACTCACCACAGTTCCCCAAAGACCTGGTAATTAAACCCTTAAGGACCGGCAACACACCGCTCGACTGGCAAAGGACCACTGGGCTTTTTTTTTTTTGCCATTCGTCACGGATCCCCAAGCAGCATGCAGCCACACGGGGACCCCTGAATTTAGTGACGTGAATGGACCATCACTGGTGCTTACGTGCAGGACAGCTGTGATGGTTCTGGCATAGCATTGGTTCTTAAGGGATTAAAACTAAAACCCAGAGTCTCCAGGGCAGGTCCAGAGAGTTCCCAGGTATGTCATTACAGAACCTCCAATCCTTTATCATTTTTATCTTTGGAAATGTATTTTGCAGTGCACTGGAAATATCACTAGCATTCCAGGGGTTAAAAGCTAAATTAGGGGTGTGGCCTGGTGCCTGGAGAGTATAGACATGTTTTACTGAGGCTCCTACTCCTAAGTCGCCCAATTGAGCTATATTTGGCATTTACGACATTCACAACAAGAAGAGATGGGTCGGCTCTTTTCCCTTCTACATGCGGCAGAACTGGCCCCTAAACATGCCCCCACGGCTGCAAATTTGTTGCAGGTGACTAATTTGCGAGGGGAACTCAATTTGTTGCTTTCCAAAGATGTACTTAGTGCACTGCAATGGACTCAGCAAGGTTTCTTTGAAAAATGCGATAAACCTGATTCTATGTTGGCTGCTAAACTCCGTCAACAAATCAAATTTTGATCCATTCGATCTATCTCTCTTCGTTCTTGCTCTTTGGCATTTGCGGACTTTTATGAATCCCTCTATGACGGTCGTAAGGTATTGTCGACTCCTGCGATTCGGTCTTGGTTGCAGACTTTCTTCTAATCTTCCGTGCCTTTCACAGGATTCTCTCCAATTCCTGAATGCAGATGTCTCCACTGAAGAAGTTGCAGTAGCCCTGAAGTCCTTCAAATCTTCTAAGGCCCCTGGTCCAGACGGCTATACTATCTCTTACTATAGGACCTTTCAATCGCTTTGCCGGTCATGCCCTTGCAGCGCAATGTTATATTGTTACAACGCCACATTTTTTTATTTATTTGGGCCTCTCAGAGGCCTATATTGAGCTCGGAGATTCTTCACCTTCATCGCTTGGCGGGTGGCCTCTCGGCCCCACACTTGTGGTCTCACTTCAAAACAGCTCAATTCACCAAGGAAATCCAACTCCATCTTACATATAATGTCCCACGTTGGGTGACCTTGGAGGTGGCTATGTGTGACTCGCCCACTACGCCGGATCTCTTGTGGATCTCCTTTTTATCCCCTTCTGGCTGGTTGCTCCTCTCTTTCCCTCACATTGGCGCTATGGCGCAGATACCGGTACAAAGATAAACTTTCTTCTCCTAGATCTGTACTCTGCTCCCTCTTTCATAATCCAGATTTCCCACCCGGTCTGTCCTCGGGCCCTTTTATTTGGTGGCGTCAAGCAGGGGTTACTAAACTTTCGGACCTCTTTTTTGTGAATACCCCCTTGTCTTGGGATCAGTTTAGGGAAAAGTATTGTGCCCCTCCATGTGAATTCTTCCGCTTTCTCCCAGTCTGACATTTCCTTCAGTTATATCTAAAGGCGGGTCCTCCGTCCTGTAAAACACTGTTCAAACACCTTTGCTCCTCTGCTCCTAGTAGTACGGGCACTATCTCCATAATGTATGCTCTTCTTTTAATGAATCTGTTCCCGAGCCCCCTTTCTATCACACTAGATGGGAGGAGGATTTGGGTGAATCTTTGGACTCAGAGGAGTGGAACGATATTCTGAGTAATTCCGGGAGCTTAACTCCTTGCACTTTAGTGAAAGAAAACGCTTATAAAGTGTTGACCAGATGGTATCTATGCCTGGCCCGACTTCACTATATATTTCCATCGGCCCCTCGATTATGCTATCGTGGCTGTGGTCATGATGGTACTTATCTCCACATGTGGTGGTCCTGTCCCTACATGACTGTGATTTGGACAAATGTTTTTAGTCTTTAGAGCTCAGCCCTGGGGGTGGTGGTGGTACCGGATCCTTGAACTGCTCTGTTGAATAGGTCTTCTCGTCACCCTTCTCTGTCCCATTCTGTCAATAAACTTGTTTTCCGACTTACGTATGGAAAAATTGATAGCTTATATCCGCAACTCCTCTTCCTCTTATCTCATGGTCTGGACTCCGTGGTTAGATAATGTGGCACCACCTAGCTTCCACCGGGACCTGTTATTACTTTGATTATACCGTCAATGGTCTAGTTCCCTGCTCTCTCTCTTCACCGCTCTATCTTCCCCTACTCCCTGCCACCTCTGTTTCCCTTCTTCCTTCCTTCCACGTAATTTTTTTTTACTCCCTCTTTCTGGGTGTCAGGTGATGCTAAAGCATTTGGATGTTTGCTGCTATGTCACATTATTGTTATAATTTCTATTGCATATTTTGTACACCCTTTTTCTCCCCCCTTCCCTCCCCTCCCCCAGTTTCTTTCTTATGTATCCATTTTTCTCAAAAACTCAATAAACTTTGAATTAAAAAAAAAATGCATAATTTAAAATAATGAAAACGGGGAATTGGTTTCCAATGGTGCAGTTGGTTTCCTTCAAAATGGATCCAGCTTTGATTAGTGGCCGCCATGTGTCATGAAAGTCTTGGGATGCAGGCACTTTAAAAATAACATTCACATAAGGTTACAGTTTCCAGGGGGATTAAAAAGGATGTGAAAGTCAGCAAATGGATTTAACTACTTAAAGAGACACTCCCACCCCCTAACAATGTGTTTTAGTAATAAAACACACATTGAGGCTAATGTAACAAGAAGACTGGAGCAAATATGGGACAAACCAACTGCATCAATTGGGACAACTAAAATGTTTCCAAATTTCAACTGATGTAAGTGTGGCTTTTAATCCCCACATACTCCAACAAAGCATTGAGGAATTATCTGTCATTCAAATGTTGCATTTAAATTCATTGATATTTGAATTTGTCCCCTATGCTGCAACTGGTTTGCCAAAGAATTGCTCCAGTTTTTCGTAGTACACTACACCTTCATTGTGTGCTTTAATACTATGCATGTCTGACATGCATGCAATCTCTTTTCTTTGTTTATGACCAACCTGGTATCAAAGTGTCTAGGACATGGAGAAGTTCCATTTACCAATCTCCCTGTATATTCTGACACAGAGCTGGAAGGAGAGTGAGGTTATAGCCCTTAAACCTCACTGGTGTCTGCCACTCCCCCTATATGAAGTCACAGACTGTACTGTGTGGGATTTAACACATTGTAACTCTATTTCAATGTACTGTGAGGCTGAGACAGCCACCTCCCAAGACCATGGTGGAGATGTACTAAAATTCGATGCTGTGGCAATGTGGCCTGGTGATGTGTGGAGAGCACATCACTGTGACAATATAAACACACTTTGGCATAGGCACTAAGAATTACGGATGCAAGGGGAGGGGGAGAAGCTCCTCATTAGCATACAGGGTTGTCAAACCGCTCGGTTCCACATCGCCATTAGACAACCCTTAAGTCTGACAGTATTGTCTCTGCTCCCCTACTTTTTCACTGGGGAGACCTGAGAAAATGGCTTCAGAACCACAAATATCATCCCTCCTGCCAACGTTTCAGTGCCATGGAGATGTGCATTGTATACCCCCGTGGCACTAAAAGGGCTAAAAACTACACTACTAATAACATTTTGTTGTTGTTAATATTTTTGTAATTTAAAATGTAGCTCATAATGAAGAAAAAAAAAAGAAAGTTTTGAACCCTGATCTCAGGGTGTGTGTGCAGGGCCGGATTTATAAATAGGCAGAGTAGGCATCTGCCTACAGGCACACCCCACAGAGGGGCGCCTGTCAGAATAGTTGAGATCGGGTTTTTTTTTATTGATTATTGTACAGGTATATCTATACTCAAGTGATTTCTGATGCCCTCATCATGTAGTGCTAATAAGTGTCGGTCAGAGGCTCCAGCATTTACTTGTTTCCGTGTGGGGCGGATTGGTGGTTGCACATTCAAGCTCACTGTGTTCTGTCACGGCGGTGGAAGCCAATCGCTGGTCAGATTTGTGAAACTATCCGGCAGAGCAGCAGGCAAGAAAGAATGAGTGCACCGCACAGAGAGGGAAAGGATCATCAGTGGGGGTGGGGGAGCACGGAGAAGGGCATGAACAGTGGAGGAGCATGCACAGAGAAGGGCAGGATTTACCTCAAAACTTTGTGCACTTTTTATGTGGGGGTGGGGCGCTTCAGATTTCTGCGCCTACAGGCTCCTGAGGTATAAATCCTGCCCTGTGTGTGTGGAAGTAGCACCTTACCCAATAGGTTACAGACAATGCTTTCTCCAGGTTTTAATAAACAGACCCCCTTATCGTTTTTATCTACTTGCATCCAAAGCGTTGAATATAAGCTTGTTTAAGCCTTTAACCCCTTGAATGGCCAAAAAAAACTTAAACATATTGTGAAAATATAACATCCTATCCTATTTCACTTAGGACAATAGTTTTAAACCTTATGCAAAAAATATTCACTAGACTTGTGCGATTCGGTTAGGCTAATTTTGGAATTTGGACTAATAACGCGTATTCGGCATCATTCGGACCTTCCGAAAGCCAAGGTCCGCCCACAAAAAAAAAATTAGAATCCGAAATAGACCTAGCCTGAAATTTCGGTGTGAATTTTTGGAAATTCGGACGGCTCTTTCCCGCCTGAAACTATTACAATGTTGCTACATGCTGCTAAAAATAGATCTGGTAAAACAGGTGCTTTACAGTTCATGCAAAGTGCAGATATTAACCACATAAGGACACAAGCAATTTTGGCATTTTTGCTATGTGCGTGTGTTCATTGTTCAACCATAAATCCTATCTTTTTCATTTATTGCACAAACATATAAAACCATTTTTTAAAGGGCAGAAAGGGCTTTAATTTGATGTGACATATATAAGTGTGTAGGAGTTTATAAAATACCCCTTCCTGTCTCATTTGAGATTTAATATTATTATTAATTTAGTTTAATGTATTTTTTATTTGTTTAATTTATATTTTTAATGAATATTTTACTTTTTTTTTTAAATTCGGCCAAATAATTCGGACTATTGCCAAATTTCGTCCGAGTCAAACAGATCCGGTCCGAAATTCGGATCCTCCGAATGAAAAAAAAAAAAATTAGTCCAAAATCGAATTTTATCAAAAATTTTTGCTGTGCACAAGTCTAATATTCACTAAACTATTCAATAGACTCTTTCCTAGAAGCAAAAATTATATATAGAAATATCCCCTATTAAAATCCACAAAACATAAATAAATGCATAAACATATCAACACAATAAATATGAGCTTAAAGTCCACAATCTGAACATGTGAACCCTATGTCACAAAGACTTAATGGACACACTCCCACAAAGTAACATAACCCAAGACATTCAAATGGTATAAGATTAGGCACAAAAGACTAATTAAATTACAAACCAATTCTGAATTTGTGATTTACCAGAGACATTGAGGTGCATGAGTGAACCTGGGATGCAGCTAATACTATGCACCATTATTGTGACAATACTGACAAGATCTAAGAGTACTGTGAACATTGCATATCTTTCCAGGCAGGGTAGCACAAGAAGCGGATCCTACTACACCATTCTCTGAAAATCATATATTGGGCTGTATCCAAAGTTTCATTTATTCACATCAGAGGGAAGGAGAGTAGTCTCTCAATCAAAAGGTTTTTAATTTCCAGATGTGTGTATGAGGTCATCCTCAGACAGATCTGATGACTACCAGGCTAAATGTGAAGTTTTCAAGACTCGTATCTCAGTTTCCTTAGGATCATAAAGAGGCAGCAGATGCCATTCAGCAAACCTTATAATTCCATATAACTTACATATTTACCCCACTATGACTTCTTCACCATTTGCTGAAAAAACATAGACTAGAAAATGACATTAATTTGGACCACTCTTTACTGGCCCAGAAGAGCTTAGTTTGCCACCCTGAAACATCTGGAGTAGTGATGATCGAGCACCCCAATGCTCGGGTGCTCTGACCGAGCGCCCCCGGAGGCTCGAGTGCTCGGCCGAGCACCCGAGCCCCATTGAAGTCAATGGGAGGACTCGAGCATTACACCAGGCACCCCCTGCTCTGATGAGGGGAGGGTGCCTGGTCCATAGGAAAAGGGCAGAAAATGATGGAAACACCACAGAAATGGTTCAGGGACAGCATAGGGAGGATGTCTGGATGCATCTTGGACTCCAGCATCGCTGCTGGGAACGATCTTTCGCCCGTAGTACGCCATTTTTACAGACTGACCGTAAAACACACAAAAAGGAAGATAAAAACGACTTTAGGCGAAAAATTGTTACCAAACAGTATTTGCTGTATATTTACTTGTATATCATCTGCAAATTCTGCAAAAAATTTCCTCGATTTTTCTGAACTGGGGCCATGATTAAGAGGGAAACGTGCGCAGAGGCAAATTCTCCCAAAAATGTCCTCGATTTTTCTGAACTGAGGCCATGATTAAGAGGGAAACGTGCGCAGAGGCAAATTCTCCCAAAAATTTCCTCGATTTTTCTGAACTGAGGCCATGATTAAGAGGGAAACATGCGCAGAGGCAAATTCTCCCAAAAATTTCCTCGATTTTTCTGAACTGAGGCCATGATTAAGAGGGAAACGTGCGCAGAGACAAAATCTCCCATAAATTTCCTAGATTTTTCTGAACTGGGGCCATGATTAAGAGGGAAACGTGCGCTGAGCCGACCATCTAAAACATTATGGGTGAGGGTCTGCTGCGGAGCTGACCATCCTAAACATTATATGCGAAGGCCCGCTAGTGAGCTGACGCTATAAAACATTATATGAGAGGGCCCGCTAGAGAGCTGACCCAATAAAACATTATATGAGAAGGCCCGCTGGTGAGCTGACCTATACAAAAATTGTCAAACTGAGCCCGCTGGTGAGCTGGCCCTATATAAAAATTATATCACAGGGCCCGCTGGTGAGTTGGCCCTATATAAAAATTATATCACTGGGCCCGCTGGTGAGCTGGCCCTATATAAAAATTATATCACTGGGCATATGGAAGAGAGTCAACCATATACCCGTTTTTTGGGTGGAAGGGGTGAATGGGAATACAGAGTATTCCCATCATTGTAAATAATATATATAAAGTGACTTTATGTTCCCCTGGGGCTTTCCTCCAGTGGAGTGGAGAAGTCAAGGGAAATCCAGGCCTTGTTCATTTTTATAAGTGTCAACCTATCAGCATTTTCGGTGGAAAGGCGGATACGCTTATCTGTTATGATGCCACCAGCAGCACTAAATACCCACTCAGACAGAACGCTGGCGGCAGGGCAGGCCAGCACCTCCAAGGCGTAGAGTGCCAGTTCATACCACGTGTCCAGCTTGGACACCCAGTAGTTGTAAGGCACAGAGGGATCATTGAGGACGCTGACACGGTCTGCTACGTACTCCTTCACCATCTTCCAAAACTTTTCCCTCCTTGTGACACTAGGCTGCGCATCAGGGTGAGGGTGCTGGCGGGGTGTCATAAAGGTGTCCCACGCCTTGGAGAGTGTTGCCCTGCCTTTGTCGGAACTGCTGTGTGCTCCCCTTTTCTCCCCTTCTCGGTTGGCCAAGGTAGCACGTACTCTGCCGCCAGCGTTGTCAGATGGAAAATTTTGGAGCAATTTTTCAACAAGAACCTTCTGGTATTGCACCATTTTGCTTGTCCTCTCCACCGGAGGAATGAGAGATGAGAAATTCTCTTTGTAGCGGGGGTCCAGAAGGGTGAACACCCAGTAATCCGTGTTGTCTAAAATGCGTGTAACGCGTGGGTCACGGGAAAGGCAGCCTAACATAAAGTCAGCCATGTGTGCCAGAGTACCAACAGGCAAGATTTCGCTGTCCTCACCAGGAGGATGACTCTCAATCTCCTCATCCTCTTCCTCCTCTTCTGCCCACCCACGCTGAAGAGATGGAACTAAAGTTCCATGGCTACCCTCTGTAGCGGAGGCAACCGTGTCTTCCTCCTCCTCCTCCTCCTCCTCCGCCTCCTCCAATTGTCGCTGAGAAGACGAAGTGAGGGTGCTCTGGCTGTCACCTTGTGTAAGCTCTTCCTCCCCCATTTCCACCTCTTCCACATGCAAAGCGTCGGTTTTAATTGTGAGCAGCGAGCGTTTCAGTAGACACAGAAGTGGGATGGTTACACTGATAATAGCGTTATCGCCGCTCACCATCTGTGTCGATTCCTCAAAATTGCGTAAAACCTCACAGAGGTCTGACATCCATTCCCACTCCTCACTTCTGATTACAGGAAGTTTAACAGAGAGGCGACGACCGTGTAACAGCTGGTACTCCACTACTGCCCTCTGCTGCTCACAAAGCCGGGCCAACATGTGGAAGGTGGAGTTCCAGCGCGTGCTCACGTCACACAGCAGCCGGTGAGCTGGCAATTGTAAGCGCTGCTGCAGCTTCAACAGGCCGGCTGAAGCTGTAGATGACTTACGGAAATGTGCACACACGCGGCGCACCTTGGTCAAGAGATCATGCAAATTGGGGTAGGTTTTTAGAAATCGCTGAACCACTAAATTAAATACATGCGCTAGGCATGGTACGTGTGTGAGCTTGCTGAGCTCCAAAGCCGCCACCAAGTTACGCCCATTATCACACACAACCATGCCTGGTTGCAGGTTGAGTGGCGAGAGCCATTGCTCGGTCTGGTGACTAATCCCCTGCAACAGCTCTGAGGCCGTGTGCTGTTTGTCCCCAAGGCAGATCAGCTTCAGCACGGCCTGTTGACGCTTCCCCACTGCAGTGCTACACTGCTTCCAGCTACCGGCTGATGGGTGAGTGGCGCTGCGCGCAGAGAATTCGGAGGTGGAAACGGAGGAGGAGGAGCTAATAATGTAGGTGCTGGCGGAAACCCTGATGGAGGTAGGGCCCGCAATCCTCGGCGTGGGTAGCACCTGTGCCATCCCAGGGTCCGAGTCGCTCCCAGCCTCCACGACATTCACCCAGTGTGCCGTCAGGGAAATGTAGCGTCCCTGGCCACAAGCACTTGTCCATGTGTCAGTCGTTAAGTGGACCTTCCCAGTAACTGCGTTGGTCAGGGCACGGGTGATGTTACGGGACACATGGTGGTGTAAGGCGGGGACGGCACACCGGGAAAAGTAGTGGCGGCTGGGGACTGAATACCGAGGGACAGCTGCTGCCATCAGGCTGCGGAAGGACTCAGTGTCCACAAGCCTAAATGGCAGCATTTCGATGGCCAGTAATTTGGAAAGGTGTGAGGTTAGTGCTATGGCCTGTGGGTGGGTGGCTGGGTATTTTCGCTTGCGCTCAAATGCCTGGGGTAACGACATTTGGACGCTGCGCTGGGACAGGGAAGTGGATGTGGTCGCTGATGGTGCTTCAGATGGTACAGGTGCAGGGCGGGAGGTATGCGGGCCTGCGCCTTCGACAGGCGATTGGCCGGCACCGAAAACAGGGGAAGAGGAGGCAGTGGTGTGGCCTGCAGACACAGATTGGCGATCCGGGCGTTCCTCCCACTTATTACGGTGCTTGGATGCCATGTGTCGGATCATGCTGGTGGTGGTGAGGTTTCTAGTGTTCATGCCTCGGCTCATTCTGGTGTGGCACAGGTTGCAAACTACAATTCTTTAGTCATCCGCACTTTCCTTAAAAAAACGCCATACCGCGGAACACCTACCCCTTGGCAAGGGAGATTTACGCAAGGGGGTGCTCCGTGGAACATTTGCGGGCCGGTTTGGTGCGGTCCGCCTTCTTTCTGTAGCCACACCACTGCCTCTTCCAGCCTGTTGCGGTGCTGCAGATGGCTTACCCTCAGGACTGCTGTCATCACTCGGCTCTCCACCTTCCCAGGTGGGGTCAGTCACCTCATCGTCCACCAAGTCCTCCTCCACTTCCTCACTCTGATCATCCTCCTCATGTCTTGATCCCACCACATACTCAGTCATTGACAACTGTATATCATCCTCCTCATCAAGGTCTTGAGACAGTAATAGTGGTTGATTTAATGGCAACTGTGTCTCATCATCATCATCATCCACTTCCTTTGACCTTAAATGCCGTTCCCCTCTGTCATCTTCTTGTGATTGGGTACCCTCTAGAGGTTGTGAATCAGGGCACAAGATGTCATGTTCCTCTGCAAGCGTGCTTGGAGAGAGGTTCAAATTAAGGATTGGTGATGAGACGAGCTCCTCACTATATCCCAGTGTGGGATCACTTCTTTGACCAGACCCTCTATGGTGGGAGGAAGGATGATCAGGGTGAGGATTATGTTGACCAGACTCTTGGCTACTGAGAGTGGACTTGGTGGGAGACAGGGTGGTGCTTAACCGACTGGAAGCAGTATCAGCTGACATCCAACCGACCACCTGTTCGCAGTGGTCGGACCTCGAGAGTGATGTCCTGCGACGCCCTGTAAACTGAGACATGAAGCTAGGTATGGTGGATGTCTTTCTTTCTTGTGCTCTGGCACCAGGCACAGTTTCTACCCGTCCTGACCCGCGCCCTGAACTATCAGGATCACGTCCACTTCCCCGTCCCTTTTTACCCGCCTTCTTCATATTACACGGAATATGTGCTGCAAATCTGCAACTTTGCACAGTAAACAGAATGTTCTCCTAATATGCAACTTTGCACACTAAACAGAATGTGCTTCTTATCTGCGGCTACGCACAGTGAATGGAATATGTGACTTTGATATTTTACACTTTGCACAGTTAACAGAATGTTCTCTTAATATGCAACTTTGCACACTAAACAGAATGTGCTTTTTATCTGCGGCTAGGCACAGTGAATGGAATATGTGACTTTGATATTTTACACTTTGCACAGTTAACAGAATGTTCTCCTAATATGCAACTTTGCACACTAAACAGAATGTGCTGCTTATCTGCGGTTAGACACAGTGAATGGAATATGTGACTTTGATATTTTACACTTTGCACAGTAAACAGAATGTTCTCCTAATACGCAACTTTGCACACTAAACAGAATGTGCTTCTTATCTGCGGCTAGGCACAGTGAATGGAATATGTGACTTTGATATTTTACAGTTTGCACAGTTAACAGAATGTTCTCCTAATATGCAACTTTGCACACTAAACAGAATGTGCTGCTTATCTGCGGTTAGACACAGTGAATGGAATATGTGACTTTGATATTTTACACTTTGCACAGTTAACAGAATGTTCTCCTAATATGCAACTTTGCACACTAAACAGAATGTGCTTTTTATCTGCGGCTAGGCACAGTGAATGGAATATGTGACTTTGATATTTTACACTTTGCACAGTAAACAGAATGTTCTCCTAATACGCAACTTTGCACACTAAACAGAATGTGCTTCTTATCTGCGGCTAGGCACAGTGAATGGAATATGTGACTTTGATATTTTACAGTTTGCACAGTTAACAGAATGTTCTCCTAATATGCAACTTTGCACACTAAACAGAATGTGCTTCTTATCTGCGGCTACGCACAGTGAATGGAATATGTGACTTTGATATTTTACACTTTGCACACTAAACAGAATGTTCTGCTAATCTGAAACTTTGCACACTAAACAGAATGTGCTGCTAATCTGAAAGTTTGCACACTACAAAGAATGTACTGCTAATCTGCAACTTTGCACACTGAACAGAATGTGCTCTAATCTGCAACTTTGCACACTAAAAAGAATGTGCTGCTAATCTGCAACTTTGCACACTGAACAGAATGTGCTCTAATCTGCAACTTTGCACACTAAACAGAATGTGCTGCTAATCTGCGGCTAGGCACAGTGAACAGAATATGTGAAGTTTTTTTTTTTATATCTCTGCCCCCCCAAACAAAATAAACTGCTGCCCCCACACACAGTAGTCCTAAAAAGGACTTTTGGGTCTTTTTTTTTTTTTTAAATCGCTTTTCTTCTCCCTACACTGACTTTCCCTTCCTATCCTCATCTCTCCCTGGCTAAGACTGAGCCGAACTCGCTGGTCAGGTGCTATACAGCACCCGATCACGGGTTCTGGCCAGCCAATCAGTGTAATGCCAGCAGCCAACATGGCTGCTGGCATTACACTGATGTCAGAGCCTCCCTGCACGTTTAGTGGCTGCGCAGCAGCCGCGAAACGTGCGGGGAGGAGACCCGAACATGGCGGGCGAGCACATGCGGTACTCGTACGAGTACCGCCATGTGCCGAGCAGAGCGATGCTCGAGCCGAACTGAGCTTCGGCCGAGCATGCTCGCTCATCACTAATCTGGAGGAGAAAGATTGGATCCTTTTTCCAATGGAGATGCACCTCCTGCTTCAAGTACCAGTACTTCACAAGCAGGCATTCAAGCTAAATCTAGCAATTTTGCCCCTGAAAGCAAAATCTTGGGTGAACATGTTTTGTCGTCACAAGTTTTTGATGTTCTCCTCAAGCCTAGGAAGAAAATTATTTCAGACTCTCAGATCAAACCTTGAGAATTCCCAAATATGGTAGTTGGTTCCTTGGCTATCTGGTAAGGGCTCATCGTTGACTGTGCTATATTGCCAAAATGTTTTAGGACATCATAAGACATGTCATTCTTTTTGGAATAATAAATGTAGGAATAAGTTAAAAAAAAACCTATGCACAAAATACACCTAGTGGATTTCAGTGCTTCCAGTTCAGTAGCCCCAACATATTTAACCAACATGTGTTGATGTAATCTGAATATCTGGGATGCATTTTGTCTTTTCAGGACAGTATAATGAATGACAGTAATGTATGAAACAAAAGAAAAGGAAAAGAAACCTGTTTCTTGGCACCTCATGTGATACCAGGTAATGATATATAAATATATAACTCAGACATATGGCTAAGACATAAGTTTCCCCCTCCCGCCCCTTTTTTCCTAGTGTAAGCCATCTCTTCTCAGATGTGAATCTGGTTGTAAGACCAGACAGATAACAGCAGGGGACAATCTTCTTTGTATGAAAACAATGAAAGCCCTTCCCCCCTTGATTTTAATTGAAGATTGTCCCTCTCTGCAGTATACCTGGGCACCTCCCTTCTGATCTGGCTGAAAAGGGGGAGGGGATACTTTGCTTGTGAATACCTCTTAAACCATAAAGGTTTGAGAGATAAGACATATCGTTCTTCATGTTTTTTAATGCCTACAAAATAAAATAAAGATAAAACAAAGTATTACTATCCCTTTAATTACAGGACCTCCGTTAGTTATCCTTAATATCACTTCTTGTGAATATAACATATGCCCCCCCTTTTTTTCTTACCATTGACAAAGCCAACAGGCAAAACCGATTGGGATCCTAGAATCCTTTCTGGTGTCCAGTCCTAATGAACAACTTCCTAACATGCACCATGATTGAGACTTACCGTAGTTTCTAGGGAATGGGGAGTTGTAACAACTTGAGGCTAGGCAAGTCATGTATGCCTGATCTAATCTTTGTTATTAAGTGATATTATTGTGCCCTAAGTTTATTTTAATACATTTGTTTTTAGCGATAAAATAAAAGTTATGTCTTAGCTATTTGTCTGAGTTATACATGTATATATCATTACCTGGTATCACATGATATACCAAGAAACAGTTTACTTTACTCCTGTAGGCACTTATCTATAACGAATACTAGTATGAAAGCCCATATACATGGGCTAAAGTGCCACCCAGAGGCCTCAGCTACTGCCTGGGAGCCGGGAGCACAGACAGGCGATGAGCCGGCCGGAGCTCCCCGCTCCGGATCAGTGCATTCAGCCAGTCTCTACTTCGCATGTGCAGTTACGTACACAGGGAGCTGTGCAGGCTGACGTTTTATATATATATATATAGAGAGAGAGAGAGAGAGAGAGAGAGAGAGAGAGAGAGAGAGATAGTAGGTACTGCGATACCAGATTATGTGAATTTTGTGCAAATATTGCCTCTCTCCTTGAATGACAGTAATGTGTTTATACAACACGGCACTAGATATTAGTTTGGCTTCTTATCAATTATATGCTATAAGAAAGTTATCATTGCTGGCTTCAGAAAAAATCTCTGGATAGAAGCCAAAAAGCTAAATATGCTCTATCATAATATTTAAAAAATATGCAGTCAATATTATGTTCATTAAACAAAAAAAATTCAGTACAATTAATTATCAGTCTTCGAATATGACTAATTTGTACTCTAAACTATAGATGAATACCTCTGTATGTCTATTCCCCATTGTACAGCGCTGCAAAATTAGTTGGCACTATATAAATAAAGAAGAATATTAATAAATAGATTAATACACATAATCTTAAAGTGCTTGATTACATAAATCATACTTTTAGGTGACCTTGACAGCATCTCCTTTATGTTCTTGGGGGTTTTTTCTTTCATTTTATTATTTTCTATAACTGAACCTTGTCTTCCCTTTTAGGTGCCCATATCAAAGATAAAACACTGGATAGTTAATGTCTTTACATAAACTGAAATGCAATAGTGCTGGGAATTCTTCTTTAATTTTAACTTTAAACTTGATCTTTTGGCTGCATGACTGACCAGCTTATTACCTGTACTGAACAAGGTTCTATCAATGCTCAACGTCCCAGGTCCACAGACCAAGGACAAACCCTGCTATTGTACAGGCCAGTGCTTCTTGTCAAGTTAATATAGAAGTATCTGACAGCCATTATTTCCTAGTGTAAAAGATTACACTAGAAATTGAATAATTATATATTAATATTTCAGATATGTTCCACTATACTTACTGAATCGGTGAATTAATTTTTGCTGAAACATCCTGCCAAACCTAATTAAAATTAATGCTATATACAGCCATTAATAACTTTGGTTATCTGTTCTATAGATCATCTGATAAAGTGAAAACAATGACAATGTGTAGCTCATGAGATGTGGTAGCAGACTTTATTGCAAAAGTCTCTTATCTAACTGTATCTGCACACATGAAAAATGATCTTTCCTTCTACAGTAGCTGCGGGATTTTGTGTCCAGTTCAAAACAAGTCATCTGTATAGCAGTAGAACAGAATGTCAGATGATTAGGAATGCTATTTGTTTCCACTCTAGGGACATAGAATCAAAAGTACAAAAGAGGCTTTATTGTTTACCATGTCAGTTCCTGCTGATACAGAGTAGTTTATGTTACAGGAATGAAATATGTTAAATGAAATAATGCATGCATAGCACGCTTTAATGTCTACATTGTTGTGAAAAAAAAACATACATTTAATGGTGATAGCATTTGGAATTCAGACCCTACTTGCATTCCATCTACCTTTCATTAAACTAATGGTTAGCACTAGAGTACAAAGAAGAATGCATATATCAGAGTCCAGATCTGTCTTAATGTGTGCACTGACTCGTGTCTAATGCACGCAGAGGTTCACAACCCCCCAACTGTACAAGTCCTGGTAAAAAATATACAGTTCTCTTGTTTCCCACTTCTATTTTTTGGTTTTGAAACTCTTAGATTCCCCTTTATGATCTAATCTTCTCATCTTGTACAAAATACCAAAGATTTCTAAACATAATTATTTAATGCTAATGTCCTTATGCAGGTGCACCATTGTCCCTTTGGAACTTTTGCAGTGAGAACGCTCTCAGTCAAAAAATGCTAACTACTTCCACCGCTATTCTATACAATATTGGGGTTGTCAATACTGAAGGTTATGTTTCAATCTCTAGCACCAAAAGGGTTAAAGGTTTAAATACATCTTAGAGAATCTCAGTACTCTACACAGATACCTAAACAGGAAATCTGTGTAGGGAAGGGATGAACAACACATACAACTTGTCTTTATATTAAATGCTATTGGTTCATTCAAGAAACCATATGGCCAACTATGGTAATCCTTTGTC
Organism: Rhinophrynus dorsalis; assembly: GCA_037306005.1. Lineage (NCBI taxonomy): Eukaryota > Metazoa > Chordata > Amphibia > Anura > Rhinophrynidae > Rhinophrynus > Rhinophrynus dorsalis. Next base: position 247,587,163 of record CM074718.1, on the reverse strand, counting down.
AGCCAATTAACATGCAACTTGACATTTAAATTTCGAAGGGGCCCGTACAACTGAGTAAATAAATGGCATATAGACCAGGTAACAATGGCTCAGTAGTGAGGCCACTGTGTCCTCGGGAAGTCCAAAAAGACATTCCACAAGGCCAAATGGTTTTCTCTCGCTAAAGCAAACAAAAGTCCAGAAATTAATCCACAATATTTATTATTCACATGGATATCTTGTTGTCCAGTATCTATCTTTTCAATATATCTGCTATGTCTACTCATCTAATTTTTATTTTGCCTTTTCATACTTCCACCCTTTTTGTAGCATTGTGGGCTCTCATTCGTTTGTTTTTTTAGTTCCGATACTTTTTCTCTACCTTATTCTCTGATATCCTTTTGGTTTTTCCTCTATCTATCTATCTATCTATCTATCTATCTTTCTATCTATCTATCTATCTATCTATCTATCTATCTATCTATCTATCTATCTTCTACTTTATTACATCCACTAAACACTTTCATCATTTTTTGATATATATTTTATTCCTTCAGTTTAAAGGGATAGTAATGTTTCATAATAAAAGCAGCTCTAATTAATCATCATAGTATTTGGACTTTGGAGAGTGTTATTTCAATTCTGTCAGTGTTGTAGTTCAAGAGTAATTCAATGACATAGTATTCCTCTCCCTCCCCTTTTACTGATATAACATTGCTCAGCCAAAGCAGAAGGCAGGTGCCCAGGTAGACTGCAGAGAGGGACAATCTTCAATTAAGATAAGGGAAAAACCTGAAAAACTTGTCAAGGGGCTTTCATTGTTCTCATAGGAAGAAGATTGTCCCCTGCTCTTATCTGTCTGGTCTATGGACTGCATTCCACATCTGAGAAGAGATGGCTTACACTAGGTAAAAGGGGCGGGAGGGGAAACTTTGCTTGTGAATATCTCTCAAACCATAAAGGTTTGAGAGATAAGACTTATATCGTTCTTCATGTTTTTTTAATGCCTACAAAATAAAATAAAGATAAAATGAAGTATTACTATCCCTTTAACCTTTTTCTCTTCACCTTCACACTATATCACCCTAGAATACCATCTCTTTTTGATTTATTCTGTTGTTATGTTTTTAGTATTGTTTTCTATATGCACTACGCTATTCTGTTCTTGCATTGCTTACATTCTTCCACTCCTAGTTTCTTTGCCCTTCTCTAATTAACATTATGATATTATCATTATGATACTTCTTACAAAGAAGCTGTAAAGGACATTACTTACTTTTAAGGGATAGAAAAGACCACTGGTAAAAGACCTGCCTGCATTTTCTTTATCTTTGAAGTTTCAATAACATTTTGATATTCATTCTATCCCCTCAAATGTGGAATCTGGTCATCGGACTAGGCAGATTGCAGCGATCCATCCGGACGGTCTTACTGCTCTGAGGAGATGGGAGCTACGTAGGTAAAAGGGGCAGGAGAGGGACACTTTAAATTCAATTACTCTTGGACCACACATTGTGCTGAATTGTAATAACGCTCTACATGGACCAACATCTATGAAGAATAATCGAAGCTGCATTTATGTTCTAACATACTATCCCTTTAAAAGCAAAATTAATGAGACAATGGATCTAAAGGACATTTTCTTCATTTAGTTTCTATGGTCAATCCACACAATCCATACAGTACTAGAAGTTTTCATTTGTTCTATTAGCTAAGTTTATAAAATGGTTTGCAGTGTGTCACAAAACCCTAGAGCACTGGCGTGCATAGTGCAGTCAGTGGGCCAAATGTGGCCCACCTGACCATAGAATGCGGCATGCCTGAGAATTAAAAAAATATATATTTATACCAAATGTATATCTAAATTATCTAGCATACAATAACTAGTAGGCCAATAAGACCTAATGCCCTAATTGCCAGTACCGTAAAGTTCAAGAATAGATGTCTGTTAAATATCAGTACTATCACTGACTTCATCATCCTCCGATATAATAATCCTCCAGATGTATGTTTGTCCGATGCAGTCATGCGCAGTAGAGACTGCCCGAAAGCAGCGAACGCAGGCCAGAGATGCAGTCATGCACAGTAGACACTGCACGTCAGACATTCTCAGTAGAGACTGCCCGAAAGCAGCGAACGCAGGCCAGAGATGCGGTCATGCACAGTAGACACTGCAGGCCAGACATTCTCAGTAGAGACTGCCCAAAAGCAGCGAACGCAGGCCAGAGATGCAGCCATGCACAGTAGACACTGCAGGTCAGACATTCTCAGTAGAGACTGCCCGAAAGCAGCGAACGCAGGCCAGAGATGCAGTCATGCACAGTAGACACTGCAGGCCAGACATTCTCAGTAGAGACTGCCCGAAAGCAGCGAACGCAGGACAGAGATGCAGTCATGCACAGTAGACACTGCAGGCCAGACATTCTCAGTAGAGACTGCCCGAAATCAGCGAACACAGGCCAGAGATGCAGTCATGCACAGTAGACACTGCAGGCCAGACATTCTCAGTAGAGACTGCCCGAAAGTAGGGAACACAGGCCAGAGATGCAGTCATGCACAGTAGACACTGCAGGCCAGACATTCTCAGTAGAGACTGCCCGAAATCAGCGAACACAGGCCAGAGATGCAGTCATGCACAGTAGACACTGCAGGCCAGACATTCTCAGTAGAGACTGCCCGAAAGTAGGGAACACAGGCCAGAGATGCAGTCATGCACAGTAGACACTGCAGACCATACATGCGTAATAGAGACTGCCCGAACGCAATGAACAAAGGAAGCAGTTGGTACCTGCCGCCACGCACTTTGGCCCACGTACACGGACTTCTACATTAGTTAATTCAATAAATACATATTTTTGAATAGCTGACAAGCTATAATATGCCATCATTATCAATACAAAAACTAATGTGTTCCTCACACTAGTTGCTTTCTTATCATTTGTCCCAAGTTTATAAAAGCTTGGATGTCTCTGCCCTAGAGTTTGTGCAGTATTTATCATAATTTCCATCTTATAATTTTGTGACGTGTGAAGTCTTATACAGCTAGATAAATGGCTTCCACTTTTTATAACATTTCTAGAGCTCTGTCCACCTTCATTTACAACAACAACAATGATATAATTAAGTTATTTCTTTAAAGGAGAACTAACAGTTCTCTCTCTTTCTATGGCCAGAAAATCCTAATGGACCTCTAGGGGGTGTATTGGCTCCATAGAATAACATATGAACTGGAGAAGTGATATAACTGGAGAAGTCACCTCTTTATCACACCTTAGTACATCTCCCCCCAATGTTTGTTTTGATCCACACTGGCTGTTTTGTGCTGAATGTAGCAATGTGGCTGGGAATGGGAGTTATTTCTCTGTGCCCAGTCTCTTGCTATATATGACCTAGGCATAGATGAACTAGGTGCAAAATGTTTCTTTTTTTTATTGACACTTGCTGCGGCGGTGACATAAATGGGTTACTCACCTTGATGGTAAGCATCAGAAACAATGGGGGCTGATACACTAAGGTATGATAAAGCAGAGATGACTTCTCCAGTGATATCACTTCTCCAGTGCCTGTTTTTCTGTGGAGCCAATGCACTAAGATCTCCAAATTTGAGAGATCTTGGTGCATAGGCTCCATAGGATAACATAGGACTCAGAGAAGTGATATCACTGGAGAAATAATCTCCGCTTTATCACCTTTTTATCACCCCTTAGTGCATCAACCCCCTGGTTTGAATTCTGCATTGTGTCTTTGTTCAAGAAATGTCATATTAAATCAATGCTTCACATCATGTCCATGGAAGCAGACATGACAGTTCCTAGCAGGAATCCAGAACCTCAAACTCTGCTCACTGCACGTGGCCATCTTAACCCTTTAACCCTTTGACTGGCAGAGAAGTATGCAACACATTGCTTGCAATGCCTTTCGTACCTCTCTGGCACTCAAAGGGTTAAAGACTGGTGGGAACCCTCTGGAATGTAAAGGCTTGAAGTGGAACTTTTAACTTAATTCAAGTTTGCATGTTTGAAAACTGCATTAAAAACAACCTATATGTCATGTTAGCCAAAAATTCTGCAGATGTATAGTTCAGGAGATATTCATATGAAACGTCATTGAAATAGTATAGCATATGACTCCACAGAACAGGCTTCATTAGCATATGAAATGTAATTGATTCACTTAATTAGCATATGAAAATGTCAATGATGCCACAAAGGTGCCACATTAGCATATGAAAGAAGTGTGAATATCTTCTGAACTGTACATTTGCTGGTCTTGGTTAACATGACATATAGGCAGTTTTTAATGCTGTTTTCAAATATGCAAGCTTGAATTAAAGGAATAGTAATACTTCGTTTTAACTTTATTTTATTTTGTAGGCATTAAAAAAACATAAAGAACAATATAAATCTTATCTCTCAAACCTTTATGGTTTAAGAGATATTCACAAGCAAAGTTTCCCCTCCCGCCCCTTTTACCTAGTGTAAGCCATCTCTTCTCAGATGTGGAATCCAGTCCACAGACCAGACAGATAACAGAAGGGGACAATCTTCTTCCTATGAGAACAATGAAAGCACTGCCCCCCTTGACAAGCTTTTCAGGTTTTTCCCTTATCTTATTTGAAGATTGTCCCTCTCTGCAGTCTACCTGGGCACCTCCCTTCTGCTCTGGCTGAGCAGTGTTACATCAGTAAAAGGGGCAGGAGGGGGATACTTTGTCATTGAATTATTCTTGAACTACAACTCTGACAACTGAAATAACACTCTCCAAAGTCCAAATACTATGATGATTAATTAAAGCTGCTTTTATTATGGAACATTACTATCTCTTTAAGGTGAAATCTCCACTTTAAGAAGGCTTATGCACTCTGCCTATTTCAGTGTGAAAAAAACTATCAATGTAACGGATACCCAAGTCCTTGGGTTGGACTCAGGCCGTCGTTCCAGGTTTCTCCCTCCAGAGGTCAGCTACAAGCAGGCAGCTCCACCGGTTACTCAAGCAGCATTTCTTCCTGGGATGGGGGACAACAGAAGTCCCTTGATACCATCCAGCGACAGAGAGACAGGAGCCAGTTGAAGTTCAAACTGCACACACTTTATTGTACAAACTTCCAGTCTTATATACATGGTGAACCACATCAAGATACAATACTAGACAATGGACAGTGACAGATGGTGTAAACACAACACAAAGGGCCAGACATGATTACATTATTCATACAAAGGGACTGATGAGGGGTAAATACTGTGACAAAAGGATGAGGGACTCGAATACACATTTTTACACAATGGCCAGGGGGTTGAAGCATCTTTGAATATTCCGCTTCAACCCCTGGCCAATCAGGAGCCTGGAATCCGATGGCCAATCCTGGCCAAGATCATCATTGCTGTCTCAGCCAATCGGAACCAGTGGGCGGGCAGCTAACTGGCCAATCCAAGGGGCGCCTACTTTTCCCATGCAAAGTCAATGGAGTCCCTTTAACTCAGACTGGCCAATCAGGGAGCCGCTTACTTTCCCATGTAAAGTCTATGGGGTTTTTCTGTACAGGTTGCCCCACATAGCAGCCAGCCTATGGCTCCGTTCTACCCGTGAATTCAGTCTTTTGGAGGAGCTGTTCTCCACATAACCCCAACCAAACAGTCAGACTCTGATCCACTGGCCGCCAAAATGACCCTTAGGCAGCTGGCTGCCGTAGTTTTATAAATCGCGGCCAAGTAACGGCCTAGGGTCCGTTACATTTCCCCCCCCTTCGAGACCCAAGCCAGAGGCAGCTTGGATGAAAGCTGGCTTGGGAGGTCCAACACGTTGCTGCGTGGAGGAGGGTAGCCTCTTTTCCGGGCCAGGTAAAGGCTGGAGCCCCTTGTCCGGGCCAGGGAAAGAGTTGGGCCCTTTGTCCGGGCCAGTAAACAGCAGATGCGCCCCTTGCCCTGGGCCAAGGGTTAAACTGGGGCCTTTTGGTCCTGGGCCATGGAACCCGGTGCCTCTTGGTCCTGACTGGCACCAAGTTGGGAGGTCTCTCATGGGCCATGCCCCCGACAGAGCTGAGGTCAGGTCCTCCTGGGTCTGGGGCCAGTGGCTCAGGGTCCATAAACAGTCCATGCGGAGGAATCCTACTGGCCACTGGGTTCTCTGTGCTCTTACAAGGCTGTGGGGCGATGGGCACACCTCCCCATTTTGGTTTGGCACGTGCCCCATGGTGGCAGGAGAGGAAGCTGCTCCCACTCTCCTGAGTTGAGGCAATATGCAAAGGGCTGTTGTCAAAACTGGGGGACCTCTTGCCCAGGGTAGGGGCATCCAGAGGACCGGTGAGGAGTGTTCTCCCACTCACCAATCCAGGGCAAATGGATTCCCTAGGGTAAATCAAACAGCCCCCAGGGAGGACGGTGGTCCCACTCCCTGAGGCTGGGATAACGGCTGGCCTGGTGAGGAATGCATTCCCACCCACCAGGCTGGGGCAAAGGAATCCAGGGGACACCCCAACATCCCTGGTGAGGACAGTGGTCCTACTCACCAAGGCTGAGGACTCAGGCAAACGGGCAACAAGCAGTGGGCTGTGGATGAGGACTGTTGTCCCACTCATCACAGCGGTATTTTCACAGGGCCTGGTGAGCTCGCTCCCACCCACCGGGCCAGGGGTTAAAGGGGGACTGGAGAGTTCTCTCCCACTCGCAGGTATGGGGTTCTCCGGGCAAAATGCAGGGTCGCTGGTGAGACATGCCTTTTCCCTCACCAGTTCAGGATTACTAGGGGCCATAGCAGCCCTGCCTTGGGGTGGCCTGCTGGGCTCCTCTTCTGCTAGGCCATCCACTTCCGGGCCTCTTTTCGTTCGAAGGGGGAACACCTGTCCAATCCTCCTGGCAATTGTGTGCATGCACCGGGATAGCACACTTCCCTCTTTCTCCAGGGCAACATCCTCAGGGAACGGACCGGGGATGCTGGTGGGGACTGGTGTGTCGTCCACTGCAGCAGGGGTTTCCCAGGCCCTGGTGAGCTCGCTCCTACTCACCAGGCCAGGGGTCACAGGGGGGCTGGTGGGGAACGCATTCCCACCCACCAGTTCACCGTCCATAGGGACAATACAATCGCCAGCGATACTGCTCTCTTGCAGTCCGCTGGAGTTCTCTTCTTCCAGGGCCCCATCCGTGGGGCCATTTTCTGCCTCGAGGAAGACCGCAGTCCCATTCCTCAGGTCAGTCTCCCTTGACAAGGGGTCAATGAGTTTTCTTCCACTCACCACCGTAGGGTTTGCAGGGAAATAGTCAGAATTGCTGGTGAGGCACACCTCCTTCCTCACCAGTTCACGATCCATATTGCCACTGGGAAAGATCTCAGTCCCACTTCCCATGGCAAGGTCATTACTGGAGCGCCGGAGTTCTTGACAGTAGTGCTGCTCTACCGCCATCGTGAGTTGGGCCACTGTTTCTTCCGCCGGGTTGGGTCCTAGGCACGGCAGCAGTTTCTGCACCCTCCACAACACCGGATCGCAGGACTCCTTGACTGGATGTTCAACTGTGGAGACAGAGCTGCTATGGCAGGGCAGGTTGGGTAGCATGGACATCTCTTCCGATGGTGCAGGATACAGGTGGGCTGTCCGTGGTCCCTCTCCTGTACCATGCCTTTCTACCTTCCGGAACAGACTCTGGTATGCTCTCTCCAGATGCCACTCCTGCTCCGCAAGGTCACAAAGTTCCCCCTCCAGCTCTGGAGCATCATAGAGACCCAGCATCCCCTCACGGGCATCCCGGATATCCCAAAAACGGCCGTCCTCCTTGCTGCCAAAGTTGTGGTCGTCCCACAAGAGCGCCCATTCTATTCCAGGGCCGCCGTATCCATAGCCATCCAGGACGCCATAGGGTGGTGCCCAGCTGTAGCCCTTCCGCTCAGCTTTATGGCGAAAGGCTGTATACCGGTCTTGCAGACGATCCTCCTCTTCGACGTAGCAGGCCAGACTTTCTTCCCACTCTGGTAGAGGATTGTCCCCCAACAGCGACCAGCGCAGCACCAGTAGCTCCTCCGTCTGTCTCCAGTTGGGCGCAACATAGTCCCAGGGTTCTAGCGCTGCCATCAGTAACCGGCTGGATCCCCTCAGTGGAGTGAGAGAAAAGATCCCACAAACTGTTGCTGAAACCGGGGTCAAGCCAGCGGCTATATCTCCCCCTGCTGGGCTGGTTTCAGTTCAATCCAACCGATTGCCACCAGTGTAACGGATACCCAAGTCCTTGGGTTGGACTCAGGCCGCCGTTCCAGGTTTCTCCCTCCAGAGGTCAGCTACAAGCAGGCAGCTCCACCGGTTACTCAAGCAGCATTTCTTCCTGGGATGGGGGACAACAGAAGTCCCTTGATACCATCCAGCGACAGAGAGACAGGAGCCAGTTGAAGTTCAAACTGCACACACTTTATTGTACAAACTTCCAGTCTTATATACATGGTGAACCACATCAAGATACAATACTAGACAATGGACAGTGACAGATGGTGTAAACATAACACAAAGGGCCAGACATGATTACATTATTCATACAAAGGGACTGATGAGGGGTAAATACTGTGACAAAAGGATGAGGGACTCGAATACACATCTTTACACAATGGCCAGGGGGTTGAAGCATCTTTGAATATTCCGCTTCAACCCCTGGCCAATCAGGAGCCTGGAATCCGAAGACCAATCCTGGCCAAGATCATCATTGCTGTCTCAGCCAATCGGAACCAGTGGGCGGGCAGCTAACTGGCCAATCCAAGGGGCGCCTACTTTTCCCATGCAAAGTCAATGGAGTCCCTTTAACTCAGACTGGCCAATCAGGGAGCCGCTTACTTTCCCATGTAAAGTCTATGGGGTTTTTCTGTACAGGTTGCCCCACATAGCAGCCAGCCTACGGCTCCGTTCTACCCGTGAATTCAGTCTTTTGGAGCAGCTGTTCTCCACATAACCCCAACCAAACAGTCAGACTCTGATCCACTGGCCGCCAAAATGACCCTTAGGCAGCTGGCTGCCGTAGTTTTATAAATCGCGGCCAAGTAACGGCCTAGGGTCCGTTACATTGGCTCCTGTCTCTCTGTCGCTGGATGGTATCAAGGGACTTCTGTTGTCCCCCATCCCAGGAAGAAATGCTGCTTGAGTAATCGGTGGAGCTGCCTGCTTGTAGCTGACCTCTGGAGGGAGAAACCTGGAACGACGGCCTGAGTCCAACCCAAGGACTTGGGTATCCGTTACAATCAACAACGGCTATGTCTGCCTTCATACATATGGCATCCCAAACTGACTCATGTTATCTCCTGAACAAAGGCATAATGGAAAATTTCATAGGGTCATTAGTATTTTCTACTTATAGTAAGGTAATGGGGGCTTACTATCAGGAGATGTTAGTGCTTCTTTAAGATAATTGTGGAATACTATATATTTCATGTGAATTACATTTTCCATAGAACCTAATCTAAACGGGGAAAAAAAAAGTTCAAAAGTGAATTTTACTGCAGGAGGCTTTCATGTGGTACAAAGAGACTAACAGTTGTAGATCACTGACATATGGTAATAGGTTAACTTTGTTTCTATAAAATATATGGCAAGTTCAGAAACAGACTGGAAACTGAAAGATACCTGTTCTTAGAAAGGTTAATTGACAAGACCTTATTCTTCTGCTGTGTAAAGGTTAGTATCACACAAACAGCTGACTCAAACATTAAGCTGATCTTGATGCTAAAAGATAAACATTTCGATAAAATCAATAACGGTCATTTAAAGATTGAAGGGTGGCCTCAGCACTAAGTGGATCTTGGCAGCAGATGTGTTAGGGAACATGCTGTGCATACAAAGATCGGTTTGTCATTTGACCAGATTGTGTACTCTATTCTGTAGAAGTGTATGAAGCACTGTACCATTTGAAACATTTAACAGTGAACTATTGCATTTTTATAAGTACGCTAAAGCTAAAATGCAAATTTCTCTTTCATAAAAATGTATGTTGTAATATTCAGATATATGTAAATTCCCATACCATGACATACCTCCAAAGTGTCCCTCTTTAGGAGCGACAATCTCTCTTTGAGACCCAAACCCCTCTTGCTCCTCTGTCACACCCTGGGGTCCCTCTTTAGGAGATCAGACTGTGTGGTGTGACATAAGTGTATCTCATTGCTCCACAGCAATAAACACCACATTAATGTTAGTTTAAACTGCAGTATATGTGTTTATAAATTAATGTGTGTAAATAAAATACTCTGGTCTTATTCTAAACATATATTAAATAAATATAAATGATGGCACAATTCTTAAATCACCATCAATATTCCAATTATTGAAGTCCTGAATATATCAGCATTTTTATTCATTCAGTTACACAGAGATGTTAATAGTTTGTGAAATAACCTAAAAATTCTCATTAATGCTACACCTACCAGCACCACCCCACCCCCACCCCCAGGCAGAAAAAAAAAAAAGTGTCCCTCTGTGGCCCTCTGAAATGTTAGGAGGTGTGCCATGATTGTACTTGCAGTATATATATGTATGTATATGCTGGAGTGTCACAACCTGAACAGATGAGGGCTTGTCACAAGCTAAAGCAGAGAAGCAGATATGGAAGACAGGCTCCCAGAAGTATGCATTGCAGTATGCTAGTGGCGAAGCCCAAGGATGCAAGCCCAAAGGAGGACAGGCAATATAAATTAACCTAAGCAACAATGCCGGAGGGATATCCAGGAAAATGGTCAAATTAGCCAGAGGTCAGGGAAGGCAGCAATGAGAATGGTCAGATTTAGCCAAAGGTCAAGGCAGGCAGCAAGAAGAGTGACAACACTAGCCAGAGATCAGCAGGTAGAGTGGTTAAACATAGCCAGAGGTTAGGACAGGCAGCAATGAGAATATCAAAATTGTCAGAGGTCAACACAGGAAAGCGAATTAACTTACTTATCACTAATCACTAAAAGAGCACCACCGGTGCTCAGGAAGTATAGAGAGAAGAGGCTCAACGTCACAGTGTCCCACGTCGCAACGTTGGAGTGACGTCGGCTGAGCTGATAGTAGAAATATTTGGAGATGGGTGGCCAGAACGGCGTACTAGCAGGCTAAGGTGACACATACCACCATACCAATGCGTGCCCACTGACGGGAAGGAAGAGCACAACGCGCATGGATCCAACATGACGTTCAGCAATTCTCTTGCACTATACTCCTGTACACATGAGGCTATTTTTTAGTGTCCAAGAGACAACTGTGGGGGTATGCACTAAGGTCAAAGAAGTTACTCCAGTGAGAGAATCCTTTTTAGTATATATGTTATTCTATGGAACCTATGCACTCAGATCTCTCTAACTTGAACAAAAGACTCCAGGGAATAAAATGGGTATTGGACAGATACATCTCTCTCTGTAATGACTTTTCATACTTTTGATTCATATTAATGCATTTCTCCTCAAAATGTGAAGTTCAACTGTTATTGCAAGTCTTTAAAGGGATAGTAACATCAGAAAAAAAGTATTAACTATACGGTAGATACAATTAAAAGAGAGTACTTGCACTTATTAGTATCTCTCAAACCTTTAGAGATACGAATACGTGCAAGTACACTCTTTTAATTGTATCTACCATATAGTTAATACTTTTTTCTGATGTTAGTATCACTTTAAACCCTTTGAATGCAAGAGGGGAACACAACACTCGGGTTTTATTTATTATTTATTTATTGCGGGTTTTATTTAATACTGTTCTTATGTTGGTATAAGCTGTCCTGGTGCGATCCGATACATTTATGCCACGTACACAGAGCTAGTGTTGCCACCTTTTCTTAAAAAAAATACCGGCCATGGCATTCTCTCCATAGACTTAACATTGGACAGAAGACTATTTTTTACAGGACTGCCGGTAAAATACCGGCTGGGTGGCAACACTACACAGAGCATATTAGGGATTCTCTGGACTACACACATGGCTGCCAGCATTTTAATTTGCAGTTTTCTTGGGAGATTGAAGGTTTTTATTCATTTGAGAAAATTTGATTTTGCAGGGACTTTTACAAGTTGTTGTCCAGGCTTTGTGTGAAGTGGAGCCACTGAATCAGTTGAGAATGTTTCATTGCAACTGTTCTTGTTTTCTCTCTCTGTTTCTCAGTTTTTCTCACTTTACTCTCTCCTGTGCTCTGTCTTCCTCTCTTGCTTCTCATCCTCTTTCTCTTTATGCTCTCTATGACCATCATTTATGCACAGATACCATAGAGTGCCACAGACATTCTCTCTCTCACTATGGGGATTGTGCACTAAGGAATGATAAACATGTGATAAAACGGAGATAATTTCTCCAGTAATATCACTTCTCCAGTTTCTATGTTATTCTAAGCAACCAATGCACCAAGATCTCTCATGTTGGAGATATTTTAGTGCATATGCTCCATAGCATTTTATAGGACTTAGAGTAGTGATATCACTAGAGAAGTTACCTCCTCTTTATCATAACCCCATATAAGTATCTCTTTCTCCATCTCCCTCACTATTTAATTCCATTTTGCTGTCCCTGCTCCAGCTTCTGTCTCTCATCATACCTCCCAACATTTCAAATGGCCAAAGAGGGACACCTGTATTTTATGTGGTGTTGCTGGGGGTGTAACTGGTGGGCGGAGCATTACTGAGAATTTTTCAGTCACTTCATGACCTATTGACACGTCTTTGTATAAATGAATAAATGATTTAGAGCAAGAATAAAGTATTTTATTTACATAGACTAATCTATAAACACATATACTGAAGAGTAACTTAACATTAATGTAAGTTTTATTGCTGTGGAGAAATGTGATAATTTTATATACATACCACAAAGGTATCTGCTGAAAAGAGGGACATTGGGGGTGGGAAAGACGGACAGAGGGATTTGGGTCTCAAAGAGGGACTGTCCCTCCTAAAGAGGGACACTTGGGCCATTTGTCTGATACTTTCTGTCTTTCACTCTGTCTCCATGTCTGTTTTTTTATAAACAGACACTACATTGTGTCAGTCTCATTGGGAAGAAATTACAACAGTTTCCATGCTAATTCAGACACTAGAATTGATTTTTAATCCCTATGTCTTCCTAACTACAACTTACTAAGCTACTTACTCCACACACAAAAAAAGCATCCTCTTAATGGGATAGTAATACTTCGTTTTAACTTTATTTTATTTTGTAGGTATTAAAAAAACATGAAGAATTATATAAGTCTTATGTCTCACACCTTTATGGTTTAAGAGATATTCACAAGCAAAGTTTCCCCTCCTGCCCCTTTTACCTAGTGTAAGCTATCTCCTCTCAGATGTGGAATGCAGTCCATAGACCAGACAGATAACAGAAGGGGACACTCTTCTTCCTATGAAAACAATTAAATCCCTGTCCCACTTGACAAACTTTTCAGGTTTTTTTCTTATCTTAATTGAAGATTGTCCCTCTCTGCAATCTACCTGGGCACCTCCCTCCTGCTCTGGCTGAGCAGTTTTACATCAGTAAAAGGGGCGGGAGGGGAATACTTTGTCATTGAATTACTCTTGAACTACAACTCTGACAGAATTGAAATAACACTCTCCAAAGTCCAAATACTATGATGGTTAATTAGAGCTGCTTTTGTTATGAAACATTACTATCCCTTTAATGCTGCTTGCCCAAAGGGGAAGTCAATGGGATTTGTGGGGAGTTATTTTCCTCTGTGTCTTGCTTAGTGCTGTGTATTACCATTTGAGTCCCAGAGAAGTATACAATGCTTTCTTGCACTCAAGGCACAGAGGAAATGGTGTGATTTAATGCCATTTCACTGCATTTGCTATGGTTTTTGCATACGGGCATTAAAATCCTAATGGTGGTGGAGATTGTCCACTTGTATGCACGACAGGGATCATAAGGGTAATGCATACCCTGGAGTGCAACCAAAGGAGTTAGAAGCTAATGCCAGTGGGACTGCACTAAAGAATCTCTACAGTCACCCCATTGTCTCTCTCTCTCTCTCTGATTTTCTTATTTCTTCTCACTGTAACTTTCTCAGTCTCTGTCTCTCAGAGATGAATGTATGAAACTGATTATGTTTTAAGTTGCTGGAATCAATTTTTAGACCATCAGCCTGCCTAATGCCTATTTATTAAAAGTCGCTCTGTGCCTATTTTATTACATTGTATTAGGACATGCTTTTCCTGTAAGCACCCTAGATTGTTATCTAACATGGGAACTCTGCATTGTTTTGAATAGACTCTATGACGGAACAGACTTTGTGATTCAGCATTGCTTGACCTTAGGACGAGAGCTGATCTCTCGAAAGCCTGTATTCACACGGCTACTACAAATTAATTCATTATGTGCATGCTCAAGAAATCCGAAAGATCTATATTTTATGTTGCTGTATTATTCTTTAGAACTAAAATTATGGTAGCCATTTCCACAGTTCAAACTTCTTAACACAAAATTACTTAATCACTTATTTTATGGGCAATTAGCCCCAAGGACCAACTGTGACCTTATTCTCATTTTAGCATGAGCAATACGTATGAATGGATATAGAGCACATGAAAAAATCTGATTTTTTTTTTTTTTTCAAACTGAGTGGGAAATTGTAAAGGTGAAAGGTGATAAAGTTCTGAATAAATAATCCTTTCTAAGAAACTCCATTTAAAACAACCTAGACTGGAAAGCTTTACTTCACCACAAACATTGCTTCCCTTAGACTAGTGAATCTGAACATATAGATTTCCTGTGGACATATGAAGCCTAGTGACGTATGTATTACCCTTTTAAGGAAACAGTCTTTTAACTATATCATGTTATTTTCTCGTTTAAATAACATGTTACAGGGCGGTCAATCATGTTCTTTCTTTTTGAGCGTAACATGAAAATGTCAAACAGAAATAAATGCTGCCATATTAGACTAATTAGGTCCTAACCCTATGTTTTACTACAAAAACACCATACCGTCAGCTGTACAATAGTGCAAAAATGTAATAGCAAATAGCAGCTGTTAGATAACTGTGTACAGTATGTGAATTACACAGATGACATACTTATATAAAAAGGAAATAGATTACCCTTTAACCCCTGGCAGTTAAGTTTTTTTTTTTTTTTTTGCCGACGTTAATTCAGGGGTCCTTGAGTGGCGTGCAGCCATTCAGGGACCCCTGAATTTCCTTAAGGGGTTAAAGACCAGAGGAGTGTCCAACACATTAGCAAAACAATATGTTCCAAACCAACCTCGTCCTTAAAGGATTAGTAATAAATTTTACCCTAATAGTCGAAATATGCCATAGAAATAAGTGGCTCTTAATGTCTTTAACACATCAGTTAGGTATATCTTACTTTATATTTTCGCATTGAAGTATAAGAAGATTCTTGTATATAGTGATCTCTGCTGAAGCCTACCTTTAGTTCACACACCCCTCACAACAAACAGTGTGCTTCAGTAGACTTGAGTGATTCATAAGGGACACAAATCTTTATCAGATTGTAACATTAAACAACTAGAAGTAAACTAAAGAAGAGATCAAATTCAAATTAAAGCAATGAATAGAAATAACTGAATGATGTCTGAAAGAAACCTCCTTAGATAAGTCTTTCCAATAAAAAAAGAGCTACTTAGTCTTAGGGTATAGTTCCTCTTTATTGTCTCTATATTAAAAAAACAAACCAAAAATCTGTCAGTCACTTTATGCTTTCTTTTCCCTTTAAGGAGTATCTATCACCCAAAACAAACACTGGTTAACGTTATACAGCTCCTAAAACTTCATGGGGATTATGCACTAAGGGGTGATCAGTGGCGTAACAATAGGGTTCGCAGGGGTCGCACCTGTGACCGGGCCCGTCACTGCAGGGGCCCGGCTGCCTCCCGCGACCCCCTCGCCCACAGCAACTCCCACTATGGCCGCCGGTTCTAGTAATACAGAGCGCTGGGAGATGACATCATCTCCCAGCCTCTGCATTACTAGAGCGGCGTGCGGGAGCTTCAGTTGTAGAGATCTGTGCAGAAGGAGGCACAGATCTGTCAAGCCACGCCGCTACACCACCAGGGACCGGAAGTAGGGGCATTGTGGAGATGAAGTGGGCATTGTGGATGAGGTAATGTGGAGATGAAGGGGGCATTGTGGAAGGGGCAAATTGGAGATGAAGGGGAATTGTGGAAGGGGAAATGTGGAGATGAAGGGGGCATTGTGGAAGGGGCAATGTGGAGATGAAGGGGACATTGTGGAGATGAAGGGGGCATTGTGGAGATGAAGGGGCAATGTGGAAGGGGCACTGTGGAGATGAAGGGGACATTGTGGAGTTGAAGGGGGCATTGTGGAAGGGGCAATTTGGAGATATGGGGGCATTGTGGAGATGGGGGCAATGTGGAGATGAAGGGGCAATTTGGAGATTGGGGGGCAATGTGGAGGTGGCCAATGTGGTTGAGGGGGTCTGGGGCCAATGTGGTCGGGGGGGCCCATGGCAATTCTTGCACCAGGGCCCGGTGGCTTCTAGTTACGCCTCTGGGGGTGATAAAGCGAAGATGACTTTTTCAGTGGTATCATGTCACCAGTTCCTATGCTATTCTATACACTATGATCTCCAAAACTGGAAAAGTAGTAGTGACTTTGTTCCATAGAATAACATACGACATGGTTCTAACAAGTTCTGTCACTGGAAAAGTCATCATCACTTTATCAAACTTTAATACATAACCCCCTCATATGCTTTCATTAGCTAGGTCGTTTTTGAGAATTACAAAACTCTTAACCCTTATGTGCTCTTGCTGGCACGCCACTGAAAGTTGTCTATAACATATGCCCTTGCATGTGGTGATTTCTCTGAGCCTCCTTGTTGTCAAATCTCACAATAACACAGCAAGAGGTTAGTGCTAAAGAATGCCCACTGCCCCCAATTAAACCTATGAGTGATAAAAGGGTATCTACCTCATTGCTTTCAAAGCGGTGAATACCTCTCTGTCAATCAAGGTGTTTAGTCCCATTATCAGCTTAATTTGAGAAAATGAGGAAGTACACAACATTCTGATTACATTGGTAGGCAATGAACACTGAGTGGGTGTGACTGCTGAGGAAGGAGAAGCCAAAAGACATGAATGAATTATTTTCATTCTGTTTTATGTAGGAAGGGGCAAACATAACTAGCTGGACTAGGTTAGATGTATCATAGGTTGTATTTGAGGTTTGGGGAACTGACAGACCCACTTTAATACAGTCAGTATGTCAGTGTGATGTATAGATAGCTGGGAACTCTCCGGTTTTGCCCCAGAAACTCCGGTTTTGACAGTGAATTACCAGGTCTCCGGGGCAGAGGCTGATTCTCCAGATGTGGAGAGTTTCTGATGAAACTCTGCCAACTTGTGCTCAATCCCACCCTGTTCCTCCCACTTCCTGCCCTCTTCTCCTCCTACCCCAGTCTATTCTAGCTATTTTTTTGTGTTTAAGAAGTCCCGCCCTCCCACTCTCAATTAAGCCTTGCCCCTTTATGACGCAAATTACGTCATTTCTCCCTCCTCATCGGCACCTTCGAGCTCTCCTCCAGGCAGCCCCAATCAAGAAGTTCTCAGGTATGGATATATAACATGGGTGTACAACTTGCAGCCTGCTTACCAGATGTGGCACATCTAACCATAGGGTGTGGCCCACCTGAGATTTTTTTATAAAAGCATTTTTTAGATTAGCACATATGAATTAATAGGCCATTATAGCCTAACCACCTGCTAGCGTTGTGTAACTGAAAGCACCTAAAGTAGTCCTCAAGAACAATTTAGCCTGTTAACCCTTTAAGGATCACAGGGTAGCACAATGCATTGCTTTTCAAAAAGCTTTGCCCACCTCCTGGTCTGTAAAGTACCATGATTCTTATAGATTTGAATAATGAATCTCATGAGAGCCTGTAACTGTGCATTTTCGCACAAATCATTTTTTTTAATTAGGTAACAGGTTATAATAACACAATTTCACAAAATAGAGAATAGCATCGGAACTGCAAGCAGGGCATTGGGTACCCCCCTCTGGTACTCAAAGGGTTAAAAGGGATGGAACACTTCCTAACAATAATCCCTTACTTAGCTTACTATAGCCAGAAAAACCCTAATGGCCTCAGTGAATTTTAAACTAATGCCTTTGTTCAAGTGATAACATCTTCAATCAGTCCTGGATACTATGTCCGTGGAGGTAGACATGACAGTTGCTGACAGTTTTTTCCAACTGAGGCTGGCAGGGTACATGAGCCTACCAGAGGGGTGTAGCAAAGACTTACAAACAGGGAACGCAGTGTACAGGGAGGGAAAGCATGTCAAGAGAAGGGTTGATCAAGGCAGGAAGTGTGTAGGGAAGAAGGTATATTAGGGTTGATGGCAGGAAGTTGACTGCAGTTAGCGTAAGAGAAGACAAGGGGAAGCATGGAGGAGAAGTAGCATGGCATCTTGCAGTCTATGGAGTTGGGCATGATACTCACTGTGCTCTCCTGCCAGGGCCGGCCCTTACATGGGTCCCGGTGGCATGTTATTTTATGCTCGGCGTGGTGTCTTCCCACAGCCCGCACTGATGACAGCTGGGACATTGTCACATGTGGAGACTCTGTGTGGAGAATGCCGGGGTTTTCTTCCTCTGTTTGGAGGTCAGTGCAAGTTTAAAACCGGTGCTTAGACTGACGAAGAAAACCCCAGCATATACCAAGCAGTGTCTCCGCATGTGACACGGTCCCAGCTGGCATCAGTGCGGGACAGTGGGGAGACTGAGTAAATAGTAAGAGAAGAGCCAGACAAGCAGAGAAGAGAGAGCCAGACATGCTGAGAAGAGAGAGCCACAAGGAGAAGAGAGAGCCACAAGGAGAAGAGAAACAGGCAAGGGGGGGGGGGAGACACAAGGGGTGAAAAGAGGGGAAAAAGAGGCACAAGGGGTATAAAAGGCAAGGGGGGAGAAAGCGGTACAAAGGGTGTAAAAAGGTAAGGGGGAGAAAGAAGTACAAGGGGTTTAAAAAGGTAAGGGGGGAGAAAGAGGTACAAGAGGTTTAAAAAGGTAAGGGGGAGAAAGAAGTACAAGGGGTGAAAAAAGGGAGTAAAAAGAGGCACAAGGGGTACAAAGAGGCAATGGTGGGGAGAAAGGGGCAAGAGGGGGAGAAATATTCCCCCTTGCCGCTTTCTCTTTATTCCATTCTTAACTCTTGCTCCCTCTTGCCCCTTTATCTTTCTCAACCACTTTTCTTTTTACCCCCTTGCCTCTTTATTCCATTCTTGCCTCTTTCTTTCTCTCATTATTTCCTCTCTCTTTCTCTCCTTATGTCTTCTCTTTCTCCTCTTCTTGTCTCTCTCTTTCTCCCCCTCTTGCCTCTTTTTTCCCCCTCTTATGTCATTGTGGAGGGTTATGATGGAGAGAACAGGTGGAAATGTGGTATATCAAGTGGAGCTTTATTTCAGCTTTTATTTTAATTGTATGATTTTTGGTATAACATCTCTGTGGTATTGTCTGTAGCTCCATGCTATTTGGTATCACTAAAGTAGCACCATTTTAACTGTAAGCAATGTGGTATTACTAGTGTAATATATATATACCTCTCTGGAACAACATCATGCCTTTTCACCTGAATGTCTCTGCTTACAGTGTGACCTAGAGTGACATGATAAGTGTAATATGAGTATATTATTGGGTTGCAAAACATTACAGTTCTATGTGGATTTGGGGCAGGAGAGGGGTTAATATAATTAAGGATGTGGCATGTTTTGGTGGGCGTGGTTCTGGTGTGCGGAGGGGGGCAGCATTTCATCCTTGGACCCAGGCAGCACAATGCCTTGGGCCGGCCCTGTCTCCTGCTGATATTCGCTCCTGCTGCACAGTGTTGGATCTGATTCTCAGTTGGATGTTGTACTCCAGTCTGGTTCCTGCTTTTTGGGACCCCTTGTCACCAAGTTTCTTGCTGTTGGTTCAGAGTGGACCAGCACTGAGCTGTTCTATCGGGATGTCACTCTGGGCTGCGTCTTGGATGCCGTCTGCCATGGAAGGCCTGGGATTGGAGCACCATCACCACCAGGTGATGTTCTGGGAAGCTTTGGCCTGGCAACGGCTGCCTGATTGGGTAGGCTTTGTGGGAGGGCCCCTCTCCTCCATGGTTCCTGATCTCCTTCCCTGGTTCCCGTTCCCGCCAAAGGTCACTCTGAGGCTGACTTTCCCCTACAGTGGACTTGACTGGTGCCCCACTATGAGGTGGATGAGGCCCGGACACACAGAGGCTTGGCCGGTCTCTACCGGACAAGTACTCTGCTGAGGAGAAGGGATGGCATTGAGAGCATGGGAGGCTGTTCGTTCCTTCTTCTGTTGCTGACAGTTTTTTCCAGCTGAGGCAGACAGAGTACATGAGCCTACCATAGGGGTGTTGCAAAGCATTGCATATCCCTCTGAATGAGTTAAAGTGGAACTTTCACCTTAATTCAAGTTTGCATATTTGAAAACTGCATTTAAAACTGCCTATATGTCATGTTAGCCAAAAGATTAGCAAGTGTACAGATCTGGAGATATTGACACTTCTTTCATATGCTAATGTATGCTAATTACAGTACCATGCAACCTCAGTGACAGTTCATATGCTAATGAAGCCTTTCAGTGACTTGTCATATGCTAATGAATGTTTCAGTGACATTCCATATGTTAATGACATTTTTTGCAGTACCAGGAAATGTTTACTTTTACTTTTCCCAGAAATAAAAGTGGGAATATCTCCTAAACTATACATCTGCTGGACTTTTGGTTATCATGATACATAAGCATGTTTTAATGTAGTTTTGAAATATGCAAACGTGCATTAAGGAGAAAGTTCCACTTTAAGATTGCCATGTGCAGTGGATGGAATATGTATCCTGTGAGCACCTCTCACATCCATCTTCATGGACTAACTGATAATATTATCTCGGGTTTGACCGCTGAAATTATCTCGAATCAAGAGCTAGGAAAAATAGAGGCTACTAGAATTTTATGGCCATAGTAAAGCAAATCGGGAGTTATGATGAGGAAGTGTCACTTCCCCTTTAAGTGTGAATTGCACAGCTGTGAAATTTGTGCGATGGAGCCTGCAAAGGTGTGGACTTGGCATTGCCACGCCAGAGATGTGGGGAACCAGAAGCAGACATAACAATACATCCTTGGCCAGTCTCCCTAGAAGGTTATGCATAATGTTTTACTTGTAAGATGAATGCTACTTTTAACCCTTTGAGTGCTAGAGGGGTATAAAATGCATTGCGTTGCATACCCCTCTGGCACTCAAAGGGTTAACTTGGTAGTATAAGTTACTCATAAAAGCTTTAATTGTTGTGTGCCCATATGTACTGCAATCCCAGTGGCACGTGACCGAATTTATGAAAAAAAAAAAATTCTAATTCAAAATGAATTTTTTACACTATGGGCTGTATGTTCAAAGGGATGTCATATGAAAGACAAAAATAATTCATTGAATGCATGAACTACATATTTTCTATAGTGTATACGACAAAAAACTAGTAATGTCCGTTGTGTACGACACAACTCCAGAACTGACGGGCAAAGGGACATGGCTAGGGCGTGGCTAAACTATTCTCCAGTGTTATATAGAGGAAAAGAAAATTTGTCGTAACTAACGACAAAAAAATGTCTTTCAAAAGACAAAATTTGTACGTCAAGAAAAAAGTGGAGGGAATGTATTCTGAACGTGAGAATTTTTGTCTTTAGTTAAGACATTTTTGTCGTTAGTTAAGACATTTCTAAAGACATTTTTGTTGTTAAGACATTTTTTAAGACATTTTTGTCTTTAGTTAAGACATTTTTTTGTCGTTCCATACGACAAAACGACATATTTCCAATCACAACCGACACTCTCTGAAAATATTAATGATCCCAACAACACTGTACTTTGAAAAGTCGTTACAAACGGCAAAAGCTATTTCGCTACTTCTTTGAACATATGGCCTTATGTGTTCAAACGAAAAGCGGAAGATTTCATAGGAAAACCAGCTGCACTAAATATTCCCATTTATTTAAACAGGGATTTAACCCCTTGAACGCTAAAGAGGTCTCCAAAATATTGCTTCGCAATGCATTAGAGACCTCTTTAGCATTCAAGTGATTAACATCCCCATTTAAAACAATGGAAATTTTCCCTATAGTGGGTTTGGTTTGCTCTGAAATCCTCTACATTTCATTTGCTCATACGGGGCTAAGTGTGAGTTTTAAGGTGGCGGGATTGATTGGTTTTTAACATTGTCATATTGCACTGTGGGCCTTATCAACCCTTTGAGTGCCAGAGGAGTACGCAACGCATTGCAAAGTGTTACAAGCACACTACAGCAATTCTGGGGCAAATCATCTGTACCACAGTGGACAAACACAAAAATCCCATTGATCTAAGCCAAGGACATCCAAGAAAACGAGTAATAAAATATAACTTTTTTTCTATTGTGTCTTAAAACAAAGGGCACTGAAACACACAGACAAAAAGTGCATTAAAAATAAACAAAAGCTCACCAATCTAAGCCAGCCAAACAATACTGTTGTATAGATCAGGTGACGTACAAGGAATTGGATAAGGATTGAACTGCCCAATCCTATAAAATGACCAGCATCTCACAAATTACCACAGTACAGTAATCAGGAAGAGGGGAGCTGAGGTAAAAGAGGTTCCCCTAAGTTACGCTAAAGTTATAGTAATGTTTAGCTATTAAAGTACAATTGAGTCTTCTTCCTGCTTTTTCAAAACGACGTGCAGCAGTAAAACCTTATAAAACGTTCACGTTTTACATTTATTCTCTGATAAACTTTCACCCTCCCGCCCTTTTTACTTACCTCAAGCAGCCTCCCCACAGATCTGGAATCCGGTCCCAGGACCGGACAAAATGCAGAGAGGACAATTGTCCCTCTTTCAGTATAAGGAAAAGCCTGCCTCCTTGACAAATGAGTGCAGGTTTTTCCTTATGCTGGAAGAAGATTGTCCCTCTTCACATTCTGTCCAGAATGGCTTTCTGAAGCCGTTGAGGTAAGTAAAAGGGGTGGGAGGGGGAATTTTATTAAAGAATAAATGTAAGACGGCAAGGTTTTATAAGGTTTTACTACTACACCTTGCTATAAAAAAATAGGAATAAGACTCGATTGTACTTTAATAACAAAACATTACTATCCCTTTAAGGGTTGTGCCTTATTGCAATTACTTCAAATACCACCACAGGTTGCGACTACTATGTGCTATACTTCAAAATAAAGTATTTCTCTGTTGCATTCTGTGTCTTTTTACCAGGGGATATCTCAAATTCCCTTTTACATTTTCACAGATTTATAGCACATTAGCACACACTGAAGCAATGCGTATCCAAAAATAACAGCTCAGTCAAGTGTAGCTATTAAGGTACAGATCCCTTTCACAGGGATTATATTCCATAAACGCCTAAAGTGTTTTGCCCCTTGCAATCAGTCTTCATCTGAGGCAAATACCAACCATGACATAGAAACTAGTTTAAAAAGCCCATTGTCCACTCCCTTAATTCGATTAACCAATGAATTCATCAAGTTAGAAATTACATCAGCCAGACTGTGACATCAGGAAAGTAAATCCAAAAAATTGTTACTTCTTCAACAAAGGCAAAACATCATAGGGGCCATTAGGATTTTCCAGCCATGGGATGACAACTGGGGAGGGGATATTATTAGGTGGTGTTAGTTCTCCTTTAATTATTGAAGAATGAGGACTGAAGGATTTCTCTATAAATTTCTCATTTAACCCCTTAGTGACGGCCGCGTGCAGACGCGGCCGTCACTTAACGTCCGTCTAACATTTTTTTTTTTTTTTAAACAGAATCCGGAGTCCCCGAACGGCGTGCAGCCGCGCGGGGATCCGGATTTCCTGGACGTACATGTACGTCCTCTGTCACTAAGTGACACCCACAGAGGACGTACATGTACGTCCATTGTCACGAAGGGGTTAAACTGTTGATGTCTAGTGTAAGGATGTGTAAGCTACAGGCAAACTAATATGAAGATCACTAAATACAAGCAACTGTATATACAATTACTGTAACATCTCATGTATAATACTCACAATTTTGTCCTTTTATTACCTTTTTTGAAGTGGGGGGTGCATAGTGCACAGGAGAAAAAAAAATATCCTCATGTCTGCTCCCCTCTATCCTCCCTCCCACCTAAATATGCTCCCGCCTTCCCCTCCCTCTACTCATCTCCTCTGGAGGCATCTGGGGTATCTGCGCAGCGGGCAGCATGCTTGAATTTACTGCTCTCTACCCGTATCCCCCTGTGAAACCCTGTGTTAATTCAAGATTGTGTAGTGCTCTTTGAGGTCCTGAAGGTCCTCACAGGGCACTACTGTTGTTTCAGTGCACAGAAGAACTACCATTATCTTGTATTAACACAGGTCCTCACAGGAATGTGCGGGAAGCGAGCGTCAAATGCAAGTATGCTGCCCATTGTGCATATATTCCAGATGCTTCCGGATGAGGTGAGTAGAGGGAGAGGAAGATGTAAGCATACTGAGGTGGGAGGGAAAACAAGGGCGTGTATTATACACAGGCACTTTTGTTCCCCCACCTAAAATCTAGGGTATACTTTACACCTGTGTATTATACACAGGTGTGTATTATAATTGAGATTTTACGGTAAATAATAAAAATGTATAGATAACTGGACTATGGTATAAAGCACATTAGTAAGTAGAAGTTACATATTCCTAAAGATAAAGTTCCCCTTTAAATACAAATTGAAAAAGTACACATGTATGATGATCATTATTCAATACATTTAGTTTGTCTAAAACATTTTCAGCACAGGTGTGACCTGCATTGAGTGAAACATTAACTGTACTCCCAGGGTAAACAGAATGCATTTTCTTCGAGTGTACACCTGTTGTTTGTTTAGCAATGCTGGCAGTAGCTAAGTTATGATTGTAGGACTAGGCATAAACTGTAAGCTTAAGCCTTTGAATGCCAGAGAGGTGCTGCAATGCGTTGGGTACCTCTCTGGCACTCAAAGGGTTGAGAACAACAGTTAGAAAACAACTGGAACAAAACATCTTGTTTTCAGTATTTCAAAATAGGGACTGATTATTATTATTATTCTTTATCTATATAGCGCCAACTAATACTGCAGCACTGTACAATAGGGAATGGACAGAGATATTAAATAGGTCAAAACAAATGTGGAGAACAGAAGGATCAGAGGGCCCTGCTCATGACAGCTTACAGTCTAGAAGAAGGTAGGTTAGACACAGAAGGAGTATGAGCTATTGGGTGTAAGTGCCTCCGGCCACATGAACTGCCAGTCAGTGGATGGGAGTGAGAAGTGCTGTTGAGTGCAGTGGTCCAGGCAAGGGGTGATTCTTGGTGATAATGTTTATGGAGGAAGTTGATAGTCTTCCCTGAAGAGGTAAGTCAATGTAAAGTCAAACATGCTTAATTTATCAACCCTGATTCCAAGAGAGTTGTGTATTGCACCATAAAGGGTTAATCAAGGGTTACATTTTTACACTAACACCATAGCAATTTATTGCCTTGTTAAGCACTTCTAAAGCATTGCTTTGCATGGATCTGTGAATCTGTGCAAAATAAAAATCAATCAGATCAACCACTTGGGGGGAGCGGTGCTAGGCAGATGGGTGAGCGTTCATGAATGATGTCATCAAGATGTGATTGGCTGGAGTTCCATGCAAGTGCCCAGATATTGGCTATTGCAATGTGTTTGCAGATTTCTGTGTAGTCATCTGTACTGCTTTCCACTGTCAGGCACCTACTGCTGCAACTTGCCTACAAATATCACTAAGAATGTTGCAGCTTGATAAATCACTAGACACCTGTAATTAGTTATAATCGCTTGTTTGCCTTGCACCAAATCCAGAAAGCCACATTACTCTGGAAAACTTCTTCTGAAGATTCATGCAACGTAATCCTAATATACGTGCATGTCATATAAAATGTCAGAAATTTTTTTTTAGCTCCAATGATATTCTATAGAACCTAGTTATCAAGTTGAGATTGTTTCTTTGACGATTTAAATTAGGCTCTTGGGTTTAAACAGTGAATGTGTGAGATTGTCTTGACTAAAAAGCTTTCATATAATTGCTCACATTGTTTTAACCACTTGAGTGCCAGGCGGTGGGGAATACATTTCAAGCAATATACTGCTTTCACCACTGGCCCTCAATGGATTTTTTTGTGTTCACTGTTTACTTTATAAATATATTGATATTTTTTTCACATAAATGGTCATTGTCTTGTTTTTTTATTTATAGCCGCAGAGTGCCAAAGGGGTGAGCAATGCAGTGAAGAATAACAAGTTGCCTAAGCCTCAGACAACACTTCATTGTGGTGGGAGGTTAAAGTTAAAGGAGCAGTAAAGTTTTATTTATGAAAACACATATTGTATAGAGCATTTCCTGCTGAATAAAACAAGGTCATTCCCACAGCTGTCAGATGTTTTATTCAAAATTTATATCAGCTCAAATAATCAGGAAGTGAATTTACTGTGTTAACTTCCTGATTGTTGTAACTGACAGGAAGTGACAGGCAGTTTCTATCACATTATATGGAGAGCTGTATGTTTCTGACTTTCCTCTCCATTAGAATCTAACAGGAAAATTAATTAGAATTTGACCACTAGAGGGCACTGCTAATGTAAAAAAACATGGGTTTAAACTGTAATAACTCTGGAAATATAAATCTCTCAGCAGTAGGGTTGCCACCTTTTCTTCAAAAAAATACCGGCAATGGCATTCCCTCCATAGACTTAACACTGGACAGAAGCCTGCCAGTAAAATACCGGCTGGATGGCAACACTACTCAGCAGTGGGAGTACTCTTATCTTACTCAAGAGGAAAATCCCTACAATATAGATTTTTTCACAAAAAAAGTTTACTGCTCCTTTAACTAGGAATAATTTGCTATATATATATGGCCCCAATAAAATCAACAAAACAGCGCAGTACCCATGTCGCCTGGTTGAAAAGGGTGACATTCTGATGTCGAGACATCAGAATGTTGAGTAACCATGTAAAATAGTTGTATGCAATGAGGCAGAGAGGTGAAGGGGTTAAAAATGTTTTTGCCATTATGTTACCACTGACACTTGTTACCATTTACGCTATGTAAGCGTGATATTTTAATGGACTGTACATGACATATGAAAGAAGTGCTTGAAGACAAGTGTATGCTGAATAAGCACTTCTCTCACATGTGATGTAGGCGCATTAAAAGTATCACGCTTACATAGTGTGAATGGTAACGAATGTCAGACTGGGGTGTGCCTGGTTACTTGACATTCTGAAGTCTTGTCATCAGAATGTCACCCTTTTCAACCAGGCGACATAGTTATTGCTCAGTTTTGTGAGTCGCCCATTAGTGGGCTACAATTCAAAAGGATACCTCCAAACAGCTGCCAGTACTGCACGCTTGAGTACATATATGTGAGTAAGGAAGGGTCACTAGACTCCCCTTCACCACCTTAGCACTGGGGTAAGGGGGCTACAAGATACATTTTAAGGGTACTTTAGACTCCTACACATGAATATATTTTTGAAGTGGGAGGGGCAGGTGGACAAAATGCCCACCCCCTTCAACACCCCCCTTTCACCCTGCCTAAACTCAGGAAGAAGAATAATACATACTTTTTTCAGGGTCTAAAGATCCCTGTCACTTATGAGGTGTTAATTTGGCCAAAAGGATGGGTTCCACTAACCCATCCCTTCTTCTCCATGAGTAAGAAAGCTAACAAGGTGTAAAAAAAGCAAAACAAAAAAAGAAAACTCTCCCAACTCACCCCTCCTAACTCAGACCTCTGACATGAAAAATTAAATAAAAAAATAACGAGCTATTAACATTTCAATGTGTATTACTCTAAGGAGTAATGCTCTTAGTAAAGGTGTGACCTCCAATGAAATGTATGTTTCCCACAAGATGGACTGAACTACACTGACTAAAAACTAGATAATCACACTGTGAAAAACTCTCAGCCAAGAGTATTCTTCTTAAAGAAGGAGGATAAAATGATGACGCCTCCCAGGAGGTGTCCATGGGACCCCAGCCTTGTTTTGCCAAATTTAAAGGGATAGTAATGCTTCGTTTTATCTTTATTTTATTTTGTAGGCATTAAAAAAACATGAAGAACGATATAAGTCTTATCTCTCAAACCTTTATGGTTTGACAGATATTCACAAGTAAAGTTTCCCCTCCCGCCCCTTTTACCTAGTGTAAGCCATCTCTTCTCAGATGTGGAATCTGGTTGTAAGACCAGACAGATAACAGCAGGGGACAATCTTCTTTGTATGAGAACGATGAAAGCCCTGCCCCCCTTGACAAGTTTTTCAGGTTTTTTCCCTTATCTTAATTGAAGATTGTCCCTCTCTGCAATCTACCTGGGCACCTCCCTTCTGCTCTGGTCAAGCAACCAGATTCCACACCTGAGGTGAGCAGTGTTACATCAGTAAAAGGGGTGGGAGGGGGATACTTTAGCCTTCAATTACTCTTGAACTACAACTCTGACAGTATTGAAATAACACTCTCCAAACTCCACATACTATGATGATTAATTAGAGCTGCTTTTATTATAAAACTTACTATCCTTTTAAACCCTGAAAGGAATAATTTATTACTCATCTGTACCCATTTAAAAAATTACAGATTTGAAAGAAATCCATATTTAATTACAGTAGGCATTGATTGCGATGGGGTTCCCCCCTAAGAATGAGGGAGCCCTCCACTTACCTGAATGAGCATGGGAGGGGGGGAATTTTACAATGTAGGTGTTATTAATATCTCCTTCATAGCAACAGTGGTGAAACTTTATCTACCTAACAAAAGACTTGTATGAGCTAGGAAACAGTTTTGGTTTGACTCCCTGAAATAAATTGCCCAAGCCACAATGACAGTGATGTATGTACTATAACCTTGAGAAAGATGACCATCTGTGAAATGGTATAGGTGGCTGGTAGATACTGTGAACACCCTCTGCTATAACAATGATATAGAGAGAATTGAGAAACAACTGACTGTATAACAAGTTTGCTGGTAGACATCAGTGTCTCACATAACAGGAGCAGGACATTGTTACATAATGGGAGGACGATCAAGGTGGAAGCTGCTTTTCTGGAGAGGCAAACATCAGGAATGTCAATGAATACTGTGGATGTTCTTTTTGGAGCCCAATGTACAAGTTTTACTAGTATATAAGCTTCATACTATTCTCTGCTTTCTTCTACAATACACTTTTAACAGTTTGGACATTTTGCATTGCACTTATTTCATCAAGCTTATTAACGTTCTGAATTAAGATATTCTCACATGAACTGGTTATTAACTTAAAGACCAGATGGGCGTACAACACATCTATTCTGGAATCATTTATCAAGTTCCCAGTTTTAAAAATAAAAGTAAAAAGACAGTGGTAAAAGTGATTCATGATTAAAGCTAAAGAAAAAAATATATGTAACACATAGTAAAAGTCAGGTGATTATGTTCTGCTAATATTTAACAAGATGTGCTTTCCAAAGTCATGTTATTTTAAAGCATCATTTCCAGAAAAAGATTTTGAAAAACGCTCAGCAAATCAATTGCAGAATATTTTAGCACTTTTTTTATTTATGTATAAATCATTCAATTTCACAGCAACAAGCAGTACAACTGTTCTCTGAAAACTAAAATAAATATATGGAAGTCATTTCATTAGTGTTTGCCAAAAGAGAATATACAAGCACATATAATGGGAACATCATCCACTTACTTGTCACTAGATCTCATTTCACTGGTACCTTCCACATCCAACCCTAGCACCTTTCTCGTTTTATGGGATCTCACTTTGTATTCAGTGTAACTAAATTATATTGAAGTCTAGATGCCACAAAGTAGGACTGAGTTCAATGGGATACTGCAGAACTTTCCTAGGTAGATGTCCTTATAAAATCAGGTATATTCATATACTATTTTAGAAGATTTTTCTCCCTCTCTTGCATTCCACTGCAAATTGATTAACATCTAATCACAAATGATGACCCTTATAAATCATTCAGGTCCATTGTTTGCCATAATGATGTGTGACCTTGAGTCAGATTTCAACAGAGATCACGATATGCAGGAAACTGCAGGCCAAAAATAAACAAAGATAAACATACCTGACTAATGAATGAAGGCCCCTACTCAGGTAAAATAATCTGTTAAACAAATTAAGAGATACTTATTTGTAGTGTAAATTTCCCTCTTGATACAAAACTGACTAGGACCTGACAAATTAAAGCAAAAATAGCAAAGACAGACAAGCCATAAATATTTCTAAATTTGAAAAGCAGGTTTTATTTAAAAGCTCTAGTTTTCTAACAGATGCTGGTATGGGGCCCTGATTTAAAGGGATAGTAATGTTTCATAATAAAAGCAGCTCCAATTAATCTGTGTTATTTCAATTCTGTCAGAGTTGTAGTTCAATAGTAATTCAATGACAAAGTATCCCCCTCCCACCCCTTTTACTGATGTAACACTATTCAGCCAGATCAGAAGGGAGGTGCCCAGATAGATTGCAGAGAGGGACAATCTTCAATTAAGATAAGGGAAAAACCTGAAATACTTGTCAAGGGGGGCAGGACTTTCATTGTTTTCATAGGAAGAAGATTGTCCCCTGCTGTTATCTGTCTGGTCTATGGACTGCATTCCACATCTGAGAAGAGATGGCTTACACTAGGTAAAAGGGGCAGGAGGGGAAACTTTGCTTGAGAATATCTCTCAAACCATAAAGGTTTGAGAGCTAAGACTTACATCATTCTTCAGGTTTTTTTAATGATTACAAAATAAAATAAAGATAAAACGAAGTATTACTATCCCTTTAAATTAAGAAAATACTAAATCCTGACTACCGGGTACCCATGAAATGTTGCCATCAAGTCAAATGGAATTTGGGGGCCATAACAAGTGGTTTATATCTGCATCAATAGTAATAGGTAAGACATGAGTCAAAAAGAATAATTGGAAAAATCTATTCAGAGAGTTGGTTGGGAGGCTGAACTGAAATACCTGGATTCCCAAAAAATTGGGGCAAATTTTCCACTTTCCTTTTGTACATATGGATACCCCACAGAGGCTGGTGTACTAAAAGGAACTAGAGGAAACCAAGTCCACTATAGGGGAGAAATATAAATTCCCATTAATTTAAATGAAGCTTTTACCCCCTAGAATGCTAGTGAAGTCTCCAACGCGATGAGCTGGCAATCTCTCTAGTATTGAAGGACCCAATTTAAATCAATATAAATTTTTACTCCCTGTATGGTGCAGTTGGTTTGCTCCAGAATTACTACAGTTTTGCTTCAGCATGTTCACATATTTCTCTATTACAATTTTCATTTGTACTGCTTTTTCTTTTTATTACGAACTAATACAATTTCTACTAATTTTTTTCTTAATTGTAACAAGTCTGGAAGCTTCTGGGCTTTTTGTAACCACTTTAAAGGGATAGAAATGTTTCACAAAAAAGTAGCTCCAATTAATCATCATAGTATTTGGGCCATGGAGAGTGTTATTTCAGTACTGTCAGAGTTGTAGTTCATAGTAATTGAGTGATAAAATGTCTCCCTCCCGCCCCTTTTACCTAGTGTAAGCCACCTCCCCTCAGATGTGGAATATGGTCTCTTGAACGGACAGCTCGCGGCAAGGGACAGTCTTCTTACTGTGAGCATAAGGAAAACCCTGCCCCCCTTGACAGGTTTTTCCTTATGCTCACTGAAGATTGTCCCTCTCTGCGATCCATCCGGACAGTCTTGCTGCTCTGAAGTGAGCAGTGTTACATAAGTAAAAGGGGCAGGAGGGGGATACTTTATCATTCAATTACTCTTGAACTACAACTCTGACAGTATTGAAATAACACTCTCCATGGCCCAGATACTATGAAGATTAATCGGAGCTGTATTTTTTGTGAAGCATTACCATCCCTTTAACAACCAGTGGTTCGAGGAGTGGATACTTCTTCAGGACCACTTTGATTTAATTTGGCGAGCCAGCACACGACTGCTCTGGTTATGCAGAATAATAGAGAATGTTCCATTTTGCGTTATTATTTTGTGCTTTGGTATGCCTCATGGTACAGCAATGTTTTTAAAGGTTGTTTTGCTGCTCCTATCTATTATGTTAACACATTTCAATTGAAATCTATGCTAATTATCAGACAGATTTAAAGGCACAGTAAGTGTTCTTCAAAGGAAACCAATATGTTATCGAGCTTTTCCAGCTGAGTAAAACAAGGGCACCCTCATGACTGTAAGTTGCTTTATTCAAAAGTTATAACAGTTCAAATTGTTAGGAAGTGAGTGACTGCATGATTCATTCCTGAAAATTCTAACTTGACACATGGCTCAGCAGTTTTTATCACATTCTACAGATAACTGTTTGTCAGTGACACACCTCTCCCACTGGAGGTAACAGAATAACTAAATGGAATCTGACCAGCAGAGGGAACTATTAATGTAAAGAAAACAAGTGTTTAACACATTGGGGGTTATGCACTAAGGCGTGATAAAGAGGTGATAATGCCAAGATTACTTCTCCAGTTCCTATGTTATTCTATGGAGCCTATGAACTCCAGCCTTGGAGATCTTAGTGCAAATGCTCCATAGAATGATATAAGAACTGGAGAAGTGATCTCACTGGAGAAGTCATATCCGCTATATCACCTCTGCATAACTCCCTATTAAGTGCCAAAGAGGTATCTGACGCATTGCATTTCAATGTGTGTGATACCTGTCTACCACCAGTGGCGTAACAATAGGGGTCGCACCTGCAACTGGGCCCGTGACGCCAGGGGCCCGGCCGCCCCCTGCGACCCCCCGCCCGGCACTACGAACATCTATTAAAAGCGCTGTCCCTCGTCTCACTCTTCGAATGCAGAGTGCTGGGATTAGTGGAGAGAGGTCCGCGTGGAAGTGCTAGGTCTTCATAGAGGTCCGTGTTGAAGGAGGCACAGACCTCTCCTGCCATGCCGCTGGACCACCAGGGAGTTATAAGATGGACACTGGGGGCAATGTGAAGATGAAGACATTGGAGGTAATGTGAAGCATTGGGGGCATTGTGGAGAGTTGGGGCAATGTGGAGATACCCAATGGGTGCAATGTGGTCGGGGGGGGCCCATGGCAATTTTTGCACCAGGGCACGGTGACTTCTAGTTACGCCTCTGTCTAGCACTGAAAGGGGTTAAACTGTAATAACTGGAAATATGAATCTTTTAGCAGCAGAAGCAACCATTGTTTTACTAAGAAGGAAAAGACCTAAAATATGTTTTTTTTTCCATAACAAAACTTTATTGTTCTTTTAAAGAAAACATGCCAGAAATTGTTGAATGTACGCATCTGTGCTTAATGTTGTGGCATACAATGAACATAATAAATATATATTGCATTCGATAGGTGGAATTGTATTCATCTTAACCCTTTGTGTGCACACAAAGGGTTAAACCTCTTGCACACTAGCAACATCTCCAAAGCATCCAATGGATTATAAGCTTGAATTAACCCTTTGAGTGCCAGAGGGGTACGGAATGCATTTAATTAATTAAATTGCAATTGATAAGTTTACAATTGGTTTTATTTACAAATTTCAAGGAATCTGTTAGCTGTACCAGTGATAACATTTATCATCTACATTTCATTTTTATAATAAATGCATATAAGTTAATTCTTTCACATCAGGTAAGAAAAAGGTCTTGAATTAACCCCTTAATGACCAGATGTGGATAAAAGGGATAGTAATGTTTCAATATAAAAGCAGCTCCAATTAACCCCTTAAGGACCGGCGGTCCTGGGACATCTCCGTCCCATAATGACCGCATAGGAGCACTTGGACGCGCCGGTACACGTGACCTGTCACGTGTATCGGCGCGTCATTATGAGGCCTGATAGAGATTGCTCCGATCTTGGAGCGGTCAATTTCAGGCCCTATTTTTACTTACAGCGCTCCCGGTAGAGCGCTGTAAGTAAAAAGTACGTGACGTACTATGACCGTCATCGGTCCTTGAGTATTTCAAGGACCGTGACGGTCATAGTATGTCACATGTCGTTAAGGGGTTAACCTTCATAGTTTTTGGGGCATGGAGAGTGTTATTTCAAAACGGTCAGAGTAGTAGTTCAAGAGTAACTGAATAATAAAGTTTCCACCTCCCTCCCCTTTTACTGATATAACACTGCTCACCTCAGAGCAGCATGGTGATGTCCAGGTGGATCGCAGAGAGGGACAATCTTCAATTAGCATTAGGGAAAAACCTGTCAAGGTGGGCATGATGTTCCTTATACTCACAGTAAGAAGATTGTCCCTTGCTGTGAGCTGCCTGGTCTCAGATTCCACATCTGAGGGGAGGTGTCTTACACTAGGTAAAAGGGGGGGGGGATACCTTATAATTTAATTACTCTTTAACTACATCTCTGACAGTAATGAAATAACACTCTCCATGATCCAAATAATATGAAGATTAATTGGAGCTGCTTTTATTTTGAAACAATATTATCCCCTTAACCCCTTAATGACCCATGACGGTCTTGGACCGTCATGGAATTCCTGGCCCCCCGTGGGGGGGGGGGAGCACTGTAAGTAAAAACAGGGCCTGAAATTGACCGCTCCAACATCGGAGCGATCTCTATCAGGCCCCATAGTGAAGCGCCGATACACGCAACAGGTCATGTGTACCGGCGCGTCCACGTGGTTCTATGCGGTCCTTATGGGATGGATACGTCCCAGGACCGCCTGTCGTTAAGGGGTTAAGGACCATGGGCCATTTATTCATTTTTTTTTTTTCAAATTGTATTCCGGGGTCCTCAAGCGGAGTGCGGGGCCCCGGAATTCCATGATGTGTCAGGACTGTCACTGGTCCTTAAGGGCTGAATCGGCGTGATGGTCCTGGCACATCCAGGGTACTTAAGGGGTTAAGCTCTTGAGGACCATTGCTGTGCATGTGTTGTGCACCCCTCTTGTTTTCAAGAGATTCATGGAAACAATGGAGAATCAGTAAAATAAACATATTAGCTATAAGCGCATCATGTAATTTACTCTCATTATTACATGCTTTCATATGTATAAACTATATGCAGAAATCCATACTGCAAACTTTTAAATAGTCAGAACAAAAATAAGTAATCAGCTGAATCACAATGACCCACTTATTTCTCAAAATGTTTCTACAGACTATACAAAATCTAGATGGAACTGTTATGCATAATGTCAAAATATAGAATGAATATACATTAGTGTAAAGTGCTATCACCCATAGAGGCTGATGTACCAAGAAGAAACACTGCCCCCTAGTGGAAAAATAAAAGGGTTCCTAAATCCCCAGTGCTTTAGTAGGTAAATGAATTCCTTGGGGGTTATGCATTAAGAACTAAGGTGTAATAAAGAGGTGATAAAGCGGAGATGTCTTCTCCAGTGATATCACTTCTCCAGTTCCTATGTTATTCTATGGAGCCAATGCACTAAGATCTCCAAAGTCAGAGAGATCTTAGTGCATAGGATAACATAGGATTTGGAGAAGTGATATCACTGGAGAAGTCATCTCCACTTTATCACCTCTTTATAACACCATAGTGCATCTCCCCATGGTTTGAATTCTGCCTTGTGTCTTTGTTCAAGAAATGTCATATTAAATCAGTCCTGCACGTTATGTCTATGGAAGCTGACATGACGGTTCCTAGCAGGAGTACAGAACCTCAAACTCCTATGCACTAAGATCTCAAAAGGTGGAGGAATCTTTGGCTCCATAGAATAACATAGGAACTGGAAGTGCATAGTTTCCATAGGATAGCATAGGACTTTGAGAAGTGATATCACTTGAGAAGTCATCTCTGCTTTATCCCCTCTTTATTATGCCTTAGTGCATCTCCCCCCCCTCGAATGCTAGAGAGGTCTCCAATGCATTAGATAAGTCTCTAGGGGTTACAAGTGAAACTGAAATCAACATGGATTTATAGTTGTGCTCTCTCTTACATTTGGTTTGCCCCAGAATTACTCCAGTTCTTTTCAGTATATCAGCCTAGCAGAGCCAATAAGTGATGACATCAGTATATTGCCTTGATATGTAGAACACATATGCATACCAGAAGCAACTGTAGTTCCTAGTGTTCTGACAAAGACTGGCAACAACTTTCAGTTCCATCCATGAAAAAAAATAAATAAAACTGTGATGAATTGCTACATTAAACACATATTTCTCCTCAATCATTCAGTTAAACAAAACATCTTGTAGGAATTTTCCTGCGAATAGTCAATCACTTACAGAACACTGGGTTTATGGAGGCTGGTTTTTAGATGGCCCTTGACACAATAAATTAGATTTATATTATGAAAAACAAATAGCAAAATAAACCAAAAACATAATTACATGAAGTGGAATTAATCCCTACATACACTATATGCATATAACTTCAATGTTTCAGATGCCTTTAACAGCTACTATCAGGACTGGATTCCTGACTCCATGGAAGGGACAAGGACATCAAGTCAACAATTGCATACATCAAAGTGTTACGCATCATGGAAACAACATGGGACATAGGTGCACATCAGAGAGTGTAGCCCATTTTTTGTGCTTAGGTTTAAGCTTAAAAAACATGTGCCTGCACCTGTTCTTATATACCAATGGCTTAGTACATGTTGGCATGCACCACTCGCTATAGTCCATACCTGCAGAAGTCTCCTCACATATTTCTCTTAGCTGCTTAAAGCCTGAATAATACACCTTCACAATATGTACTGGGTTTTCCATTTTTAGGTATGGACTATCTTCCAAGAAGGTGGGAGAGTGCAGGTTTTCAGGTTCTGCCCACTCACTGCACATGTTCCCCAATGAGTAGATCATTTCAAGTCTATAAATATATGTTATACTCAAATTCACATTTAAAGTAATAGTAATAATTCATTATAAACGCAGCTCAGATCGTTCAGCAGAATGAATATTACTGCTGCGTGATGCTCTTATTGTTCAAAACTGTTCAAATGCAATGTATTTAGATGCTGAAGTTGATCCCTCCCGTCCCTTTTCCCATTATGAAACTGCCTCCCCTCAGATGCGACAGCATATCATGATGAGGGACAATCTACTGTCAGTATTAGGAAAAACCTGTCCTCCTTCGTCAAGGAGGCCAGGATTTTTTCCTTATTCTGACTGAGGGAAGATTGTCCCTCTTTGTAATCTGTGAGGTCATGCGACTGGACTTCAGATATAAGGGGCGTGAGGATCAACTTCAGCATCTAAATAACAATAAGAACAAGAGCTTCACTCAGCAGTACTATTCATTCTATTGAACGATCTGAGCTGCATTTATAATGAAATATTAGTATCCCATTAAATGAGATTCTGGCTATGAATGTTTGCACTAAAGCTCTTTTGACTGAGGAAATATCATATAATGCCTTGCATAGGTGTTCACCCCCTTGGACTTTTCAACAAATAGGGTTTGAGATAAGGCCAAAAAGATCAATTTTGGTTTCATAAGACCAGAGAACCTGTTTCCACATGTTTGCTGTGTTTTGCCTAGTGGCAAAATTCAAATGGGATCTGAAATGGGGCTTTTTTCCAGCAATGGCTTTCTTCTCACCACTCTCCCATAAAGCCCAGTGTCTGGATGACAGTTGTCTCATAGACTGTTTCTCCTATTTAAGCTGCAGATCTCTCCAGCTTCTCCGGAGATACAATTAATCTCTTTGTTGCTTCTCTGACTAATACTCTTCTTACTCTATCACTGTATTTTGGTGGACAGCCTTCTCTAGGCAGAGTGGCAGTTGTAGAAAGAAAGGTCAGAGATGCTCAACTAACCACATGAGCTTGAAAATACATGCAAACGCCCACTTTATTTCTACATATGCAAATTGCTTTTGGGGTTGGTCACACTAAGAGTAATGTGGGGAATCCAGACATAGACCCCTTGCTCACAGTGCCTAGAGGGATCAGCTGCACCTCATCAACGAGACCCAAAAAGGCCAAAACCTATGTCTGGAATTAGATGTTTCCCTTGTTCAGAGAGGAATTGTCTGGCATTTCATGGCTGGACTGTCATTTAGCAGGACCAGTATGATATACTTCAGAATATAACTTCTCTGTATATGTCACTGGTGAGCTAAAAGAGATTGCACCTGGCCACTGGATGCAGTCATAGTGAGTTTCTTGAATGTATTTGCTAGCTCATGAGTCTAGCTGAGCATTTCTGACCCTCCTTTCTAGAGTGGCAGTTGTGCCATAGTCTTTCCATTTTTTAATAATTGAGTGTAAGATTGTTTGCACATAACATTTGTAATGTAGGTAAGTACTGCTAGAAATGTTAATTTATGTCTACTGATTATAGAAATACTCCATATGTATAGGTTTGCCATGTATTTGTGGCAATTATAGAACACCTTAATAGTGGTTTACCTTATATAACTAGATATTTCTACAGGGTTTCTATTAGCTGTGGTTTTTGTCAGATGCATCTGCTTTTTCTTCCGCTGTTCCTCCGTCCCCATCCTTCTGTGTGACACCTTTAAACTCTGCCCTCTCCAACTCACGTCAAGCCCTACCCCTTTTTGACGAGATTAGTGTCATTTTTGTCACCCCCTGCTGAACAGAGGACTCCCCCTCAACTGGAAGTTCCCAGGTATGTAAATAAGAACCCAGGTGAATAGGGTATTGAGGGCAGCAAGGACTAATGGGATTCTCCAAAATCCCAAACAGGGCCAAAACCCAGAGCAAAGGCTAAAAGAAAAAAAACAGACCTGCGCTCCTCAGTAGAAACTATTCAAATGTGCACCCCTGTATGAAGCATATACTATACTACTGTGTTAATAAATATTCCAAAAAGAAGTTTTCGTTGCAGATTTTGGCGAAAGCATGGTTAAGCTTGCTTACCCCGTCACGGTACCTCATTTTAAGAGAGTCCCTATCCAAAAATTAAAAATGGCTCTGAAAAAATCTTTTTAAATAAACACATTAGCTATCATTCTGACTAAGGCTAAAATCTAAAAATGGCTCTGAAAATATATTATAAACGTGTTACCTTAGGACTATCTAATAAAAAACATATAAAAACAAAAACTTTTTTTAAATTAGATAGTCCTAAGGTAACACATTTATAAGATCTTTTCACAGCCATTTTTAACCTTAATCAGAATGATAGCTAAAGTGTTTATTTAAAAATATTTTTTCAGAGCCATTTTTCATTGTTGGATAGAGACTCACTTCAAATGAGGTACCTTGACAGGATAAGCGAGGTTAACCATGCTTTGGCCAAAATATGCATCAAAAACCCTCTTTTTTGAATATTTATTAATACAGTTGTATAGTATATGCTTCATACAGGTGAATAGTTTGTATTGAAACTATTTCTCAACTTAGTTAACAGGGACCACTCCTGGTATCCCCAAAACAAGAGGACAAACTATATCAAGGTCAAAAGTGAATCATTATATATCAGTTTATAAATAAAAGACATACACACACACACAGGGCCGGATTTGCAATAAGGCAGAGTAGGCACCTGCCTACAGGCGCATCCCACAGAGGGGCGCCTGTCATTGGGATAGTCTTTCGGTTTCCTGTTTTTATTTTTTATGAGCCTCAATAGTCACCCCTGTCCCTCCCACAAACTCACACACTTGGCGCCCGCAACCTGTGGCACTCAAAAGGTTAACCAGTACATTGCTGTCCTGGTGAAAAGTGGGGCCTCTGTGTATTCTGCTGATATGTGCCCACTACACACAAAAAAATGCACCTTCGCATTGGGTCAGTACTCCACTGCTTAAGAGCCGTGGAAGATGCTGTTCTTAAAGATTACATCCAGCCTAAAATTTCTACCAGAGGGGTACACAACACATTGCTTGCTACGGTGCTGCGTACTCCTCTGGCACACAGACGGTTCAACGCAAGAGATTGCTCCATTTCACTTCCCTTGACTTCTGCTCCCAGTCCCTCCCATGCTCCCTGTGTGAGCCCACCCTGTAATTCCGATACCGCTCACACGTTTTCAGCCCGGTCTTGTAATGGACGACTTGCAGCGTGACACCACCATCCCTCTGAGAACTGACAGCAGCGGCTACTGGAGACACAGACAGAAACTTACAGCTCTGCCAGACGCTACTTCTCCTCACAGTTTCTTCCTCAAACAGATATACAGCGTGCACGAATTACACCCCGGCAAACTTACACAGCTACCAACCATGCCCCCTCCTTACTATTTGGGATTGGTGTGAAACAAAAAAATGCCCCTCTACCTTTAACTCTTTGACTGGCATTGAGGTTTGCAATGTATCACAAAGCAGTGCGTTGTGTAACCCTCTGCCACTCAAAGGGTTAACACTCCACTGAGTGCTTTGCTTCTCATACAGTAACTTTCTTTTTCTTTAACCCTTTGAGTGTCAGAGGGGTAC
The DNA here is from genome assembly GCA_037306005.1 of Rhinophrynus dorsalis. Classification (NCBI taxonomy): domain Eukaryota; kingdom Metazoa; phylum Chordata; class Amphibia; order Anura; family Rhinophrynidae; genus Rhinophrynus; species Rhinophrynus dorsalis. Next base: position 247,546,874 of record CM074718.1, on the reverse strand, counting down.
GGAAAGCAATGCGTTCCATACCCCTCTGGCACTCAAATGGTTACAGACCGCGCGGGAGCTAGAGCTCTGTGCCAAAGGTGGCACATATATCTCCTCTCCAGCGAGGTAGGAAGCGGGGGTCAATATGCACATGATGGGGGCAATGTGAGGGGCAATATGAACATGATGGGAGCAATGTGAGGTGATAAGGACATGATGGGGGCAATGTGAGGGGATACTGACATGATGGGGGCAATAATGGAGATGATGGGGGCAAGTTGGATCTGATGGGGGGAAATATAGAGATGATGGGGGGCAATGTGATGGGCAATATGGAGCTGATGAGCATTGTGGAGGTGTCCAGTGGAGATGGCAAATCGGGGGGGTGGGGGGGGGCACTTCAGAATTCTGTGCCTACAGGCTCCTGAGATGTAAATCCAGCCCTGCACACACATATTTATATATCCTATAAAATAATTCACTAAAACATGTGTAACGACGTACTCAGGCACAGTAGAGACTGCCCACACCGCAGCTGATAAAGTGCCAGCCAGTCGCAGAGCAGTCATGCGCAGTACAGACTGCCCGCGCCATGGCTGATACAGAGCTGGACGCTCCTTCGGAGCATCCAGCTCTATATCAGCCGCGGTGTGGGTAGTCTCTACTGCGCATGACTGCACCATGACCGGCTGGCAGTGGCACTGTGGCCCGTGTAACGGGCTCTTCAACTAGTATATATATATATATATATATATATATATGTGTGTGTGTGTGTGTGTGTGTGTGTGTGTGTGTATCAGTTGTTAGTTATCTTTGTATTTATCACAGTAGATTTTAAGGGCTATGAGACACAGTCATACAGTCGCCATCCTCACAGGGACACACACATACACAGAGCATAGGGGAAACATAGTGACAGACACATACAGGCCATAGCAAGATACACATACACACACACACACATAGACACATATATATATATATATTTAAGCAAGGAGAGTTGTGTAACTTTATCTGTTGTCTTGATAAAGACCCGTGTGTGGGTCGAAACGTCGACATTTTTTATTCTGATGCAGTAATAAAATAAGTTTTTAAAAGACCGTTGTGTGCCTTCTCTGGATATCGTGATCCTCACGATACAACAATCTATTATTTGTTCATTTTTGGCAGTAGCACCGGGGCAGTAATTATTGTTGTGGAGTGCCCATCTTTCCATGTATATATATATATATATATATATATATATAGTAGCCACAGTGAAATATGTAGATAGACACAGAGTTAGGATAGTGAGACACATCCATTGAGACTTGCCATAGTGAGAAGACTCCAGTTACATGTTGTGTTTTTCTTTAAACAGGAAATAGTGAGGAGGGCCGAGGTTTGGACGTGCTGGAACTTGCTGCCGGTTTGTAAAGGCTGCTAGCGGTGTTATTTGCTTCAGCTGTAACTTGCCCATGTTGGTTTTTTTTCTAAGAGGCATTAGTGATGGTGGGCCAACTCACTGCAGAGACTGTCACAGGAGTGTGCATGGGGCAAAGTGAAAATCATCCCCTTTCTATGTTGAACTGATGTTAATGGAGGAGATGTGCTTATCTCCTCCTTCTGGCCTCCCAGGTGTGTGTGTGTGTGTGTGTGTGTGTGTGTGTGTGTGTGTGTGTGTGTGTGTGTGTGTGTGTGTGTGTGTGTGTGTGTGTGTGTGTGTGTGTGTGTGTGTGTGTGTGTGTGTGTGTGTGTGTGTGTGTGTGTGTGTGTGTGTGTGTGTCACATTTGGAGTATTGTTGGTCACATGACCACATTCTCCTTTATAATTATATATATATATATATATATATATATATATATATATAAAATGAAAATGAGAGGCAGCACCAGTGGGACTTGTTTAAAGGGTTTATTGATAGGCAATAAGGCAATAAATAGCACCTATTTATTGCCTTATTGCCTATCAATAAATCCTTTAAACAAGTTCCACTGGTGCTGCCTCTCATTTTCATTTTATTCATCATTTCTTCTGAGGACTGTGCACCTGGGCAATTGCATTTTGAGAGTGAGTGCCTCTCACTTTTGTTTTTTTTTTATTATTATTATTTCTTTATTCCTCAAGTTATTAATGAGTTTCTACAAATCTTTAGCATGTTATGATTCTTGGAATTTATAATTTGCTCTTTATGCCACTCAGTTATACAAACATCTGGCATGGAAAGATCCAATTTGTCTCTCTTTGTTTCCTTTTCACAGTGATTTTTATTGAAATGTTCCAGACTATAGAAAATCAGTCTTGGTTACAACGTTTTCCACATTCTCCTTTAGATCTTGATGTTTATGATTTCATGATCATCATTAGTAAGAAACACATGAAAGCCAGGAAATTTGTTAATCAGTAAAAAAAAATATAAATAAAAGCAGTCTGTTAAGTGAAACAAACAACTTGTTGGATTTACCTCTCATTCTCATGAAAGTGATATTTTTATATGTAATATTTAAGACCACTAAAGAAGTTACATAGACTCAAAAAAGGAAGGGCAACTCCCATGGAACTTTTAATTCAGTGAGTCAATGTTTCAGTCTCAGCAAGTGGACTTTTATCAAGACCTTGATAAGGTTCCCTGCTGCGACCAAAACTTTGACTCAATAAATTTGCCTATTCAATGGATTGCACAGGCCCTCTGTTTGACATTATAATTTTAATTGGGAATGTGCACATGGGCAATTTCCTACAAAGTGCACTAAAAATGGAAAAACAACACATTCAATAATAATAAACACTAACACTGATCAAAGTCAAGAGTAGGAAAACTATATATGTTTTTGGGGCATGGTATGATTTTAGCATCGCCAAATTGATAATTTACATTGAATCCAGGCCACTTGTAAGATATATGCCATAGAATCTTGTAGTTCAGGTATGTCATACTAAAATCTAGGTCTAGATTCCATTGCAGTATATAAGTGTTATCAGCTAGTTTTGTCAAACAAATTCCCATTGAAATATATGAAGGAATGTGTTATCAGCTGCAATGGAAATTAAATCCACCTTAAGAAGGGCTGTAACCCCTACTTCATCTCTCTGTGGGACCGCAGGTACTGCTATTTCATCCAAAAGTGTCGAGGACATTTCAAAAGTGAGAAAATGGAGTTGAAAAGCTCAAAATAATTACCCATGAATGACTGCAAATGTTTGATCAATGTGTCCATAAATTTAGTATGATCACATATACAAATTTACTACAACATGGCATTCATGGCTGGACAATATTTATGTAAGATATCACAAATAAAACTACAATAGAAGCAATGTAGCAAATTCCAGAGCAAACCAGCTGTAACAAAATAAAATGTCCTCTTGATTTATAATGGGATTGTAACCAGACAAATCCTGGAGAGGTCTCCAACTCATTGCTTCAAAAGCTGTTGGAGATTTCTCTAGCATTCATGGGGATAAAAGCCCCATTTAAATCAACATGACTGTATGTTTGTCCACTGCGTCCAAGTTGGTTTGCTCCAGAATTGCTGCTCCTTTGCTGCTAAATTGCTCCTCATGTATTAACACATTAATAAAAGCTCTACATATGACAATGGTTCACATGTATCATCAAAATTTAGTTGTCACCCATTTTGTACAGGACGGCAGCCCCTGCTCAGTTTCCAGGGTCACCTAGCAGCTCTCACTCTTCACTAGTAACACCAAGCTTAACACGGAAGGGGGGGAATGCACGGACACCATGGCAGGATAATCAGTACGCGTACTGTGCCCCTACAGCAGGGCTCAGTGCGCCCTATGTACCATTCACCGCTCACTGTCTCCCTCCTCTCGTGTCATTGATCTCCGCTCCCTGTGGCTGTCGATCTTTCCTTCTTCACAGCACCCGCCGAGGTGCATGCAGCTCTGCTCTGACTGCGCCCCCATTAGATGTGCACCCTAGGCCGGCGCCTACCTCACCTATAGGTGGCACCGGCCCTGCTTGTTAGTGTTAGATGAGTGTGTTAGTGGAATTGTGCTCTGATATGCACTGCACTGCACATCACTTAGGTATACATTTGTACCTAAGAACAGGTAAAGGCACAACATTTCCAACGTTTTGAATAAACGCAATAAATGAACTGTACCAGATAAATAGATATAGTAATATAGTGGATGAGGCTGAAAAAAGACATGCGTCCATGAAGTCCAGCCCATGCCAAGTCACCCCTATCGATCCAGGGGAAGGCAAAAAAAAAAAAAAAAAACTCATTGAAGCCATTTCCAATTAAAAATAATTCCTTCCTGACTCCATATAGCAGTCAGAAATTTGGATCAACATCATATATGGTTTGAAGCCAACTGTCATTTTTATCAATGATAGGTATCCATTTATTTTTTAAAAGCCATTACAATATGTTCAAGCCCAGCATCCCGAGGCAATGACTCTTGCAGCAGCTGAGTGACTCTGCACTCTTGTGTGAAGTCTATCGTCTATCAGTACTCCTAAATCTTTCTCTAATGAAGATTCCCCAAATAGTTTAGTGTATAAGTAGCATTTATGTTTCTACAGCACAAATCTATCTATCTATCTATCTATCTATCTATCTATCTATCTATCTATCCATCCAGTATATATATTGATTGCAGGATATTGATATAAGCTCCAGCTATTCCTTGGTTGATCAGGGCATCAATTATTGCTTGCTTTTTCACCGAGTCAAAGGCATTTTTGTAGTAAATGAAGGCATTATGTCACTCTATAACTTGTTGCACTGTCTGAATGTGATCTATTGTACTGAAACCCACTCCTGAAGCCTGCTTGTTGCTTAGGTTGTGTCCATTCTTCTTTATAGTACCTTTGTGAAAACCTTGCAAACCACTGGCAATAGGCTTATTGGTCTGCTGTTTTTTAGATCCTTCTTATCACCCTTTTTCGTGCAGTAGAATGACTTCTGCATTTTTCCATGTTTCAGGCACTTTGCTGAGTAGTAGGCATTTTGAGAATAGTTTAGCCAGGGCTTTGAATGATGGTTGACCATCAGCTTTCAACATTTCAATAGTAACTTTATCAGGTCCGGCTGCTTTGCCATTTTTATTGTAGCTTCTACTTCTTCTAACAAAACTTCTGGCACAGCTTCAGCCTCTAAAACTGCATTCAGCTGTTTTCCTTCATCCTTATAAAGATTTGAATAAAATTCTTCCACTCATAGTATTTGTTGCTGAGTTTTTGCTGTTGTACCATCATCAAGTTTTAATGCAAACATCTGGCTCCTATGTGTGTCCATCGTTTGTTTTGCTTCCAGAGGTCAACCCTTATTCAAAGCCCAAGCTAAACAATATATAGTTAATACATATGTTATACAGATTCGTGTATAAATACAGCCTTTATGCCACCTTTTTGATGCATTAAAATATCACAATTTCATGCAACAACATTGTGTTGGTTAGGTGCAGATAGGTACCTAATTATTACTCACCTGCTGTAGTGCCCTTTATTCTTAAAAAGTGAATAAAATAGGTCCATATTTAGCACCACGGAAGTTGCTTAAATAGTTGCAGACATGTTACTATTTAGGCACATAATGATAATGCTGTTTGCCACCTGTTTCTGAGTAATACATTTTAGGGAAAAATTAAAAAAGTGTACAATATTCTTTGGTATGTTTATGTTCTATATTTCTGTTTCTATGCCTAAAAACTGAGGAATGTGCTGAAGCATCGATGATATTTCGATATTTAGAAGGCAGTCAGACATGTCTGAATAACACAACATCATGGAAGGTATATGAGATATTGTGCAGAGAGCTTTATAGCTTTAAAGTGTTACAGTGTTGAAACGGTAAGGTTAAGCATCATGAGGATATAAGGAATGTTCAGATCTTTCACGCTTGCAAGGCAGGGGTGTGCAAACTTTTCTCCTCAAGGACCAGAGTAAGAAAAGAAAATCCATAGATGGATAGAAATAATTATATATAATATATATATAAGCATTACCGTGGTCACAAAGTGAAAGCTTATATGGACTATTTTATGGAGTCCAGATATAGCCTAATTTAGTCAAGCTGATACCTTTATTGGCTAACTAAGCAGATTTAGAATGCAAGCTTTCAAGACCTCTCAGGTCTCCTCCTCAGGCATGCTATACAGATAAATATGAAAACATCAGTCAGTGGTAAAGGAGTGTGTAATATGTAATATGCAGGCATCCTCTGTGTCACGGTCCGTGACTGTACCTGACGGCTGTGAGCTAGCCATTCACCTCCGCCTTCCTTCCTGGTTGCTCGGCTTCTGCTCTCGCGAGAGCAGGCATGCGTCAGCTGGAAGTACCCAGTGACGTTGCGTACCTATTGTAGAAGCCGATGGGGCTCATTTAGTGCTCCACCCCCCCAGTGGGGTTATAAGCTTCACAGACACCTGGGTCAGTCGCCCTTTCATTGTGTCTCTGTGCTGCAGCTCCTGTGCTTGTTGCTTGACCCTGGTTTGTCTGACCATTCTCTGGTATTCCTGGGCAGTAGCTCCTGTGACCTCTATCATACATACATACTGATCCTACCATTTGCTCTTTGCATATGCAAATTGCCCTTGGGACTAGTCACCCTAAGGGTAACAGGGTAATCCAGACGTGGACCCCTTGCTCACAGCGCCTAGAGAGATCAGCTGCACCTCACTGATGAGGCCCAACAAGGCTGAAACGTATGTCTGGGGTTGGCTGCTTCTCTTGTTCAGAGTGGAAGTGCCTGGCACTTTGTGGCTGGACTGCCTTTTGGAAGTGAAGATACCTTTGGAACTTGAAGAGGATGACTGTAATTTACATCACACTCCTTTACCACTGACTGATCAAAGAATCTGTATTTGCAAAAATGTACCTTTATCCCTGTTTCTGAAACTTGTGGCTAGTATATAAAGGCATAATGTAGTAATAAAAAAATGGCATATAGACCTACAATGAATCTGTATCTGACTTGAAACAAAATCCACTTCAAGTAAAGGTCATAATGGAGTACTGGATAGTTCAGAATTAAATTTGCAATAATCCATTCAACATAAAATGTACTATACTCACAGTCATCTTCCCGCTACGATTTGCTTCTTCCCTCATTGCTAATTCTTTGAGAAAATTGTCTTTCAGTTCTTTTCCTGCACTTGACATCACCCTGAAAAATGAAAAAAATGACAAATATGTCTATTTTAGCATAAAATACATTCTTCATATTGTATTACGTTTAAACAATTTTATGATATTATCTGTGCTTCAATACTATTCAAAGTGCCTGTGTCAAATTGTTCCTGTATTCCCCCAGGAATTCCATAATCAGTTACTATGGCTATTCTAAAGGCTGGCCCACTGGAGTGTCAACCAAATGTTACTTGCTGGCATCCATGTGAAATGGCCAATGAATGGACTGATGCAGTGAACAATGCACCAATAAAATATTCTATGTGAATGCTGTACATAGTCTAAATAGTTGCGGGAACTTTCCTGTGAAAACAGGAAAGCTTCAGCAAGTTGGGCTGCTTGACATGTGGCAAAATTACCAGTGTAAATAGTGTGATCCACAGTAATAGGAAGCATTTTGGTGACAGTAGGAAAATGCTGAATTGAAAACAACCACTTGAACTAAGTCCTAGCCAAAAGACCAGCAGATACATAGTTTAAGAAACATCAGTACTTTTAGTTCTGAAAAAGTGAAAGTCTCTCTTAGTTTAGTTGTGTTTCTGTGATTACCATAACCAAAATTTCATATACTTTTAATCCTTGCCAAACCATAAGTTTTTCATTCAAACGTTATTACAAATACAATTTTTTTTATAATGAACTTGATGGATGAAAGAGTCATAGGCTACAATAATTCATAGTAACAGCATTACCTGGTGACCACAACAGAGAATTGCAATTTAACTAAAAAAAAAGATAAGATTGAGTAGTGGGAGTACCCTTGTTTTACTCAGCTGAAAAAGCCCTATAACATATAGCTTTTTCATTAAAAAGGTTTACTATTCCTTTAATAGCGAACTTCCCTGCTTTTGTTTGTTACCAAAATAATGTTAGCTTTGGTTTTAACAAAGCTCTTTTGCTTTTTAATAGCCACTGCTTTTTTTCATCTATTAATCGTGCTTCACGCTATATATCAAACTGTTTTGTTTTTGATTGATCGGCCACTCTTTGCTTTGCAATGCATTGGCTACCCCTCTAGCACTCAAAGGGTTAAAATAAAACTGAGAAAAACACTTGTTTTTTTAACATGATGCATTTTAACAATATGCAATATTTTCAACTTTACACTTTTAACACTATGTAATATTTAAAGGGATGGACAACTAAAAAAATTATTATAGTATCCCTTTAACCCTTTGAGTGACAGAGGGGGTACGCAACAAAGTGCTTTGCAATGTGTTGTGCACCCCTCTAGAACTCAAAGGGTTAACTGGGGAATCCGGACATTCCGTTAAAGGTTGGAAGTTAACAGTGCTCTTGCATTTCCTAAGGTCTGATTCAATCCTATTAAAACAAGCTGAAATGTCAACCCAAAGCAAAAACCTAATTGATCCCATGTTAAACAATCAAAGCTGGATTTTTTAAGAAATCACATTCAGGGACATGTATCGAGTGGCAGTAGGGTGGTGTTAGTGTTTTTCTAGGTGCCAATAACAATATGCCATCTACAGGCAGATGTGTTAGTGGTTTGTGACAATTAGAATGTTTTATAAGAAACATTTTAAATCATTTAATATGAAGCAGACTTGTTATTATTCATGTATGAAGCAAGTTGGTATTACCACAGCATTTTTAATACCAAGTAGGTCAGTGGTTCTCAAGCTTTTTTTGCTCATGCAGTCTGGCATTTTCGGGGCACCCCTATCATTTTATGTAATTTGTCAAGGGTGTAATGAAGGTTACAAATACATAAATGCAGAGTTTATGTTAGACCTCACAACTAAACATATTGTGCATAGTAACATCCATAAATATACAGTTGCAAGTTTACATTCACATTTTTGTCAAAGCCTTATAGATAAAATGGGGCACCCTAAGTGGATGTCTGTGGCACACCAAATTATCCCCCTCCTGCCCCTTTTACTGCTCACCTCAGAGCAACAAGACTGTATGGATGGATTACAGAGAGGGACAATCTTCAGTGAGCATAAGGAAAAACCTGTCAAGGGGCGCAGGGCTTTCATTATGATCACTGTAAGAAGATTGTCCCTTGCTGTGAGCTGTGCAGTCCCAGGACCAGATTCCACATCTGAGGGGAGTTAGCTTACAATAGGTAAAAGGGCGGGAGTGGGATACTTTATCGTTCAATTACTCTTGAACTAGAACTCTGACAGTACTGAAATAACACTCTCCATGGCCCAAATACTGTGAAGATTAAATAGAGCTGCAGAAACATTACGGTCCCTTTATCTGTTTAATTCCTGCATTTACTGTAATCCACCCCCCATCACCATACTAAATGTAAACTGTAAAGCGCTAAGTACACTTCTCGGAGATATATAAGTAAAAATATATATACATAATCATTATGACCATCAGGGAAGATTCTAGATTTTGGATGGCCCTAAGTGAAAAATTCACATGCTTCCCTTTACTTTTGCACTGAAATTTCTAATAAGACATTGCCATCTGATTTTGATTATGGTGGGGTACCCTCTGACCAAATGGGGGCCCAAAGCAGCCCCTTATTCAGCATATAATGTAGTGTGGCCACTCATAACCAACACTGATACATGCCTCTAAAAGACATAGGAAAAATCTATAGCTGGGCTGATTGATTGTAGGACAAGGAAGCTGGGATACTGATATACTAATATACTGATATACTAGTGCAAAACAGCAGCACCATAGGGAATAAATGAAAAGTCCCAGCTTTGATTTAAAAAGGGCTTTTAATCCCTTAAATGTTAGAGATGTTTCAACACATAGCTTCCCTTTACAAATTGTTCCCTATAGTGAAGCTGGTTTTCCCTGGAATTCCTCCAGTTCTTCTAAGCACATCATCCTCAGTAGGTTTAATGTTTCGCCTGTCAGTCATAAAGAGGGAATGTACATAATATTAGCACACAACGATTTAACCCTTTGAGTGCCATATTGTTAACCAAAGCATTGTGAAGTGTTAGGTGTCCCTCTGGCACCCAAAGGGTTAAAGGAAATGAACTACTATACAGATTAAATAAAAAAGAAACTTCTAACTCTAGCTTCAGTGCTGTCACAAATGCAACTACATTTTGCATTTCAGTCACCATCTTGAAATACACGCCTAATAGTTCTGCCTCTGACCAGTGTCATCATCTTCCATTCTAATCGCCTCCTTCAGCTTTTGTTGCAAGCTGAAGCTGTTAAGTACTCCCGTGAGGGCTAAAGCCCAATATTTCATGTTTAAAGAGATAGTAATAATTGATTTAAAAATTAATTTCAATCAATTATTTGACAATTATAAGTGATTCATCTCATTCAGTTTTTTAGGTGCTGTATCATACCTCCCAAGTGTCCCTCTTTAGGAGGGACATACTATCTTTTAGACCCAAATCCCTCTGTCCCTCTTTTCCACCCTGATGTCCCTCTTTTTAGGAGATCAGATAGTGTGGTGTGTGTATATAAGTGTATCATATTGCTCTACAGCAATAAAACTCACATTTTTTGTTTAAACGGCAGTATATGTGTGTGTATAAATTAATGTGTGTAAATAAAATACTTTGGTCCTGTTATAAGTCATTTATTAGGCTACACAAGGAGGTATCAATAGGTCATGAAATAGCCTAAAAATTCTCAATGTTGCCCCGCCCACCAGCCACGCCGCCCAGCAACACCCCCTATAACACAAGTGTCCCTCTTTGGCAATTTGAAATGTTGGAAGGTATGCTGTATGTCAATGGCCTGAAATGGCAGAGTGACGCTGTTGACACTATGGAGGTTTATTGTCAAATGAACACAGCTGTCCATAGAATGGTGTAGCAACAGCGCCACTGTAAAATTGCAGGCCATTGTGATATTGCACCTAGAAAGGTTAACGTCTGAGCTGCAATAACTTTTGCACAAAACACCTTTAATGCAGTGTTTTTTTTAACTGCGTTCAGTGGAAGAATAGTGAGATAGCTCAGCTGGTTAACCCCTTAGTGACCGGCCACACGCACCCGCGGCAAGCACTTAACGCCCGTGGTACTTTTTTTTTTTTCTTAAAACGATTCTGGAGTCCCCGAACGGCGTGCAGCCGCGCGGGGACCCGGATTTCCGGGACGTACCTGGTACATCCATTGTCCTTAAAGGAGAACTACCACCCCGCAATAACTTAACCTGCATTCATTCTTCATACCTGGTTCCGAAGATTTTGCCGTTTTACCGATGCTCACAGGAGCATGAAGCACGGACATCTCGTCACAGTGACGTCCGTGCGCCTGCGCTGTCAGTCCCTTCGGAACCAGTTGATATTTCTGGCGACTAGCGCTACTAAGCAGCTAGTCGCCAGATGAAGAATGAATGCAGGTTAAGTTATTGCGGGGTGGTAGTTCCCCTTTAAGGGGTTAATACACCAGCTGTAGAATCTGTTCAAACCTCAAGGTCACAGATTCTAGTTACAGAAAAGTCAAATCAGCCTTTCACCCTTCTGAGGTAGATAAAATCAGTACCCAGGACTTAGTTCTCAATGTATCCTTCCTGGCAAAATACTTTCACAAAAAAACAGTTCAAGGAGTCAAGGAGTCCACAAAATAAATGTCTGTAACAACAGACAGAACATGACTGGGGTGGAAAACAATGAGTCTGTGTATTAAGAAAAGTGGAGACATTTTGGAACAACGTAACTGAACCATAGGCCACCAGTAGACATTTCCTTTCATATAAATGCAGCTTTTAACCCTTTGAATGCTATAGAGGTCACCAAAGCATTGCTCTGCAATTCTTTGGAAACGTTAGCATTGAAGGGGTTAGATGTCCATTTAACTGAACCAGAAGTTTGTGAATGTGTATGTGTTTCTTATAGTGCAGTGGCTTTACCCCAGAATTACTCAGCTTGTCTTAGTACATCAGCCTCAGTGTATATGTGGGTCCTGTGGAAGATTATGGTAATGGCTACCTGAATCTTTACACTAATACATTAAACGTAATGCTGCTTTTATTACATATAAGTATCCAGCAAATTGGATATTGATACCCATAGCCGGGAACTCTCTGGTTTTGCTCCAGATACTCTGGTTTTGACTCTGCATTACCAGGACTACAGGGCCGAGTCTGACTGTCTGGATGTGGGGAGTTTCTGACTAAACTCTGGCCACTTGTGCTCCTTCCCACCCTGTTCCTCCCACTCCCCGCCCTCTTTTCCTCCTTCCCCAGTCTATTCTGCATATTTTTTTAATGTTTTACAAGTCCCATCCCCCACTTGCGATTAAGCACTGCTCCTTTTATGATACAAATCACATCATTTCTCTCCAATCAGCAGAACCAGAGAACTCCTCTTCCAGGGAGCCCAGGCCAAAAAGTTCCCAGGTATGTTGATACCAGCTAGTTGGATGCTACAACTCATTGAGTGCCAGAGAGATATCCACCGCATTGCAACGTAATGAGGTGGACACCTCTCTGGCACTCAGAGGGTTAAAGGTTTTGGTTTTTAGGGTTCCACTGAGAATGTATGTGTGGAACCAAAGAGTCTGACCAACACAGGAAGTTGCAGAACCAATGGTTTAAAGGTAAAGTAACACCTACTAGTAATAACATCCCCCACACTTAAGTTATCTCCAAAAAATCCTAATGGCGCTTATATATTTTGTCTTGTGACTTTGTTCAAGAGATAACCTCTTCAATCAGTCCCTGATGTCATGTTCATGGAGGCAGACATTGCAGTTGCTGGCAGCTTTTTCAAACTGAAGCAATGAGAATGCATGAGCCTACTTAACTCTTTACTAGATGGATGTGCAACACACTGTGAAGAAATGCACTGCCCACCTCTCTGTTGCTTAAAAGGACAGTAACACTTAATAAGTAAAAAAATATATAATGTAGGGCTTATCCTTCTGCGTAAAACTAAGGGGACTCTCTCTGCCGAGAGGTGTTTTATACTAAAGTTATCGTAGCTGAAACATTACATTTTTAAGGTGCAATATCTCACCTTGCTGTACCATCCAATGCAAGTTTATGGTCAAGTGACAAGAAAATTCAAATTTCAGCTGCAATAACCTTTGAATAAAACATGTCTCAACATGTGAGCAACCTTGTCAGAAGGACAAACCCTGCAATATATATATATATATATTTTACATATTAAGCATTGCTATTCATTTAAGTTTACCATGTACAGTGGGCAGAGTCTGCTTCCTGTGGTTTTTCTATAAGCTGTCATGTCTGCCTCCATGGACCTGACATCAAGACTGATTGACGGTGTCATCTTTTGAATCAAGGAGCAAAGGAAAAAAATCAAACGGGCCGTTAGGGTTTTCTCTCCATAGTAAGACTAGTGGATGCAATTATTAGGAGGTTTTAATTCTCCCTTTAATGCAGTTTCTACTAGTGGTGGGTTATCCTAAATGAGACACTGATTAATTTATAAGTTCTCCTGACCATAGCCCTGCGACAATGATGAAAGATGTAATCATACGACAGATGGGGTCTGTAAATTCCTAACCACTTTCTAAGCTGTCAGTGATTTACCTAAAAATTGTTGTCTTCTATGGGCTTTAAAAGGTATGTTTACCCCCTTCATAACTTTGGCTAAATAGTTTCCTTATAAATAATAAATAAAAGTGTATCCTTTTTTAAAAAAATAAAAGATTAAACGTAGCTCTGTACCTACTTCCGGCAGATAGTGTTGGCCGGATCTGTACTGTAGTCTGAGCTTCTATCCAGCCTCCTCCCATAACAGAGGCTGTCTGTCTGTAAGTTGGAGCAATCTCATTGGCCAGAAATCGATCTCTGCCAATGAGATCGCTCCAACTTACAGACAGACAGCCTCCATCATCGGAGGAAGTTGGATAGAAGCTCAGACTTTGGCAGAGATCCGGTCAACACTGTCTGCCGAAAGTAGGTACAGAGCTAAATTTAATCTTTTAATTTCTCCAAACGAGCAGATTTTTTTCTTTAAAAAAGGATACACTTTCCTTTATCATTTATAAGGAAACAATTTAGGCAAAGTTGTGAAGGGGGTAAACATCCCCTTTAATGTTTTTAAGAATTTTTCAGGTCCTTAAGATTCAGTTTAAATCAATTTCTGAATATCTAATCGATTTAAAGGGATAGTAATGTTTCACAATAAAAGCAGCTCCAATTAATCCTCATAGTATTTGGGCCATGGAGAGTGTTATTTCAATACTATCAGAGTTGTAGTTCAAGAGTAATTGAATGATAAAGTATCCCCCTCCCGCCCCTTTTACTGATGTAACACTGCTCACCTCAGAGCAGCAAGGTGGTGTCCAGGTGGATCACAGAGAAGGACAATCTTCAATTAGCATAAGGGAAAAACCTGAAAAACTTGTCAAGGGGGCAGTGTTTTCCTTATGCTCATAGTAAGAAGATTGTCCCTTGCTGTGAGCTGTCTGGTCTCAGATTCCACATCTGAAGGGAGGTGGCTTACACTAGGAAAAAGGGGCAGGAGGGGGATACTTTATCATTCAATTACTCTTGAACTACAACTCTATTGAAATAACACTCTCAGTATTGAAATAACACTCTCTTTGGCTCAAATACTATGAAGATTAATTGGAGCTGCTGTTTTTGTGAAATGTTACTATCCCTTTAAACCTAAATCCTTTCTTCTACCACCTTAAAGGAGTACCACCTCCTATTTATAATCCCTGTTATCTTACTATTACCAGAAATCCTAATGACTCCTAAGAATTGTGCATGTGTGCCTTTGTTGAAGAGTTGCAATGTTTAATCTGTCCTCAATGTCACGTACATGGAGGCAGACATGACAGTTGCAGGCAGTTTTTTTCAATCTGAAATAGGCAATGTACATTATCCTGCCTAAGATGTGCAATAGAGTTTAAGCTCCTGGGATCCTCCTAGCAACTGTTATGTCCACCTCCATGGGTATGGCATCCAAGACTGGCTGAAGATGTTTGGGGAGATGCACCAAGACGTGACGAAGAGGTGATAAAGCGGAGATGACTTGTCCAGTGATATCACTTCTCCAAGTCTAATGTTATTCTACTGAGCCTATGCTACTCTAGCTTTGGGGATCTTACTGTATAGAATAACATAGGAACTGGAGAAGTGATAACACCGGAGATGTTATCTCCACTTTATCACCTCTTTAGCACTCCTTAGTGCATAACTGCAGTTACCTCTTGAGCAAATTTACAACAGCAACACTCATAAGGGTCATTAGGCTTTTATGCTCATTTTAAGGTGTTTTTTTAAGTGTAAGTTTTCCTTTAAAGGATATACTCCTAATATAAGACAATAGTAACCCTTTGAGTGACCCTTTGAGGTTGCAATGTGTTGAATACACCTCTGGCAAGCAAAGGGTTAATATTAACCCTTTGAATGCCAGAGGGGTACGCAACACATTGCTTTGCAATGCATGGCATTCCCCTCTGGTACTCAAAAGGTTAACACACCATTCACATTTTACTGCATATAAAAGACTATTGAATGTTAAAGTAAGTGTAAACAGGATAGCTTCACAATTCCTATTTATACTTGCAAATGTATAGGAAGTCCAAGACTATAGTATATCACCTTGCATTTTACTGCATAGGAAAATAAGGTAATTATTAACTGTTTTTACTAAAGCAATTGAAGTCTTACAGATTAAATAATTTTGTTCTAAGCCTGCGGTTATTAAAACACTTTGGTTAAACAGTTGCCATGGTTATCACAGATGTGGCCTGAAGTGGAAAGAACACACCTGACAAAACATTGGCACTTCTGTTTAAAGGGATAGTAATACTTAAAATGTAAAAAATATATATTCTGTAGGGTTTATCCCCTGAGTAATACAAGGGCACTCCCACTGCTGAAAGGTTTTGTATTCAAAGTTGTTAAAGCTCAAACTTGAATTTTTTAGGTGTAGTCTCTTGGTGGCCTGAAATTCTACAGTGGCGCTGTTGCTACACCATCCTATGGACAGTTCTGGTCAGTTGACCATAAAATTCGATAGGATGGTGTAGCAACAGCGACACTGTACAATTTCAGGCCACTTTGATACTGCACCTACAAATTTAAGATTGAGCTGTAATAAGTTTTGAATAGTGTATATATCTTTCTTCAGAGATTTTTAATTTAGATAGTATTTGTAGGTGTATTAGAGTAGGACTTACCATAAAGTGAGATACCTTGGCGTGGTTGGTAAGCTTACACATGGATTGGCCAATTTGTGGGACGAAATTCTCACTTATTTCACTTAGATTTACTAAGGATTATTATATATGTCCATTACAGGGCACACATTATTCACAGTATATAGAGGAGAGCAGATCTGTTTGTTTATATATATAGAGTGGAGATTGTAGCCGTATTAGTCCAGTGATGCAGATGTAAA
Organism: Rhinophrynus dorsalis; assembly: GCA_037306005.1. Classification (NCBI taxonomy): domain Eukaryota; kingdom Metazoa; phylum Chordata; class Amphibia; order Anura; family Rhinophrynidae; genus Rhinophrynus; species Rhinophrynus dorsalis. Next base: position 247,530,461 of record CM074718.1, on the reverse strand, counting down.
ATAACAAACAAAATAAGTATCTTGTAATACCTTTTTTATTGGACTAACAGAATTTTGGATTGACAAGCTTTCGGGAGAACCTCCCTTTCTCAAGTCTAGACTTGAGAAAGGGAGGTTCTCCCGAAAGCTTGTCAATCCAAAATTCTGTTAATCCAATAAAAAAAGGTATTACAAGATACTTATTTTGTTTGTTATTTTACATTTATATATATATATATATATATATATATATATATATATATATATAAAACACTTCCCAATATAAGCAGTGGCACTCACTTAATCGAAACCTATGCGCTAAATATTGCAATGGTAGGTGCACGTCCCATAAAAATTTTATAAACAAGCATTCAAGTATACTCAGCCTGGGTTGATCCTGGCTTCATATGAGATTTTGCCCTGAGGAAGGTCCCTGTGAGGACCGAAAGCGCTTGGCATGAATGCAATAAAGTAACAGTTTTCTTTGCTACACTAGCTTCTTGAGTGCTGTCTCATATGAAGCCAGGATCAACCCAGGCTGAGTATACTTGAATGCTTGTTTATATATATATATATATATATATATATATATATATATATATATATATTTATTTTTTACATTTTAAGTTTTTCTGTCCCTTTAAACCAGTTAACATATCGCTACCAGTTGCAAGGTCCTTGCACATATCCATTATTCACAACTCGCAACATACTTGGGGTGGGATGCACTAAGGTGTTATAAAGAGGTCCTTTGTTATCCTACTGAGCCAATGCACTAGGATTTATACAACATTGGAGATCTTCGTATATTGGCTCCCTAAGATAACATAGGAAATGGAGATAAGATATGACTGGAGAAGTCATATCCACTTTATCACCTCTTTATCACACATTAGTGCATTTCCCCCACTGACTAGTTACTGTGTCCTGTTTTCAAGGTGAGTAAATGAAAGCACCCACATCTGTTGATCATAATCGAAACAAAGAAACCAATTTTTACTGTCCATTTACCTATTTAATAAAATAATAATGTATCAGGGGTCAAACTGATTTCAACTTCTCCCAGACTGGAAATCAGGGGGTTTATGCACTAAAGTGCGATAAAGAGGTGATAAAGTGGAGATTACTTCTCCAGTGATATCACGTAAGACACCTCCCCTCAGATGTGGAATCTGAGACCAGACAGCTCACAGCAAGGGACAATCTTCTTACTGTGAACATAAGGAAAACCCTGCCCTCTTGAGAAGTTTTTCAGGTTTTTCCCTTATGCTAATTGAAGACTGTCCCTCTCTGAGATCCACCTGGACACCACCTTGCTGCTCTGAGGTGAGTAGTGTTACATCAGTAAAAGGGGTGTGAGGGGATACTTTATCATTCAGTTACTCTTGAACTACAACTCTGACAGTATTGAAATAACACTCTCCATGGCCCAAATACTATGAAGATTAATTGTAGCTGCTTTTATTTTGAAACATTACTATCTTTAAACACAATCGGGGTTATGCACTAAGGTGTGATAAAGAGGTGATAATGTAGAAATAACTTCTCCAGTGAAATTACTTCTCTATTTCCTATGTTATTCTATAGAGCCTATGCTCTAAGATCTCCAAAGTTGCACATATATTACTGCATATGTTCCACAGAATAACATAGGAATTGGAGAAGTTATTTCACTGGAGAAGTTATCTCTACATTATCACCTCTTTATAATGCCTTAGTGCATAACCCCCAATGGGTTTTAAAGTTTCCTTGAATTAAACTTATCAGATAAAAAACTCTTTGTGCATATAGAGGTTTATATGAGTGCTACTTTCCTTAAATTTTATTAAAATATTTCAAATATTTTTTACAGATAAACATATAATAAACCTTGAAAACCATGGAATAAAGACTTCCGACTCACAAACTATTTTTAATTGTGGTAATTAATTATTGTACAATTAAATGAAAAAACGCATGCTATATAAATGAATGTTGTATGTCACTATTCTGACTATGCAACACAATTGAGCTACTTAAAGCTCCATTAAGAGTTGTAGTAAATACATAACTAATGTACATTGCGTGATGAATATGTTGTTTTAGTCAAGGTCTAAGCCAGAAAAGGTTATCAGAGAATGTCTATTGGAAAAATCCTTGAATAAGATCATAAATTCACTTACTTAACTATGTGCCTTGTTCTGTAACAAGAACCTTTTCAGGGTCAGTTACATTTTCAAAACAATGAATATATGCTTTCAACAGATTGCATTGCTGCCCTTAGCAATATAAATATCAGGGCTCAAAATTTCCACTCGCCTCCTCGCATTTGGCGAGGAGAAATTGAGTGAGGATGAGTGGAAATTAAAGCCCTGTAAGCAGAGCCAGCGCCACCTATCTCCAAGGGGAGGCAGAGCAGAACCAGAGGCACACAGTGATGGGCAGAGATGTGTCAGGCGGCATACGACGCTAGCATAAGGACGCCGAAATGGTGGAAGCTGCAAAAGAGGGAGCGCTGATTTACACTACCAAGATCTCCCTCGAGGGCTCTTCTCTGCCCCGGTCCTCTCACTCTCTCCTTCTCAAACTCCCCCTTCATTCTCCCCTTCCCAGCTCCGCCTCCCCCTCCCTTTGCCTGTATTCGCGGCGCTGTCCAGGGCTCGGTGCTGTTGTCTGTCTCACTAGCTAATTGAGCCCAGGCTGTGTGGGGGCTACCTGCAGGATCAGAGCACAGATAGCTTCCCCGCCGGCACTCCACTCCTCATATCTCCATGCTGGGCCTCCACTCCATCCCTCTGTCTGCAGTGCAGCCCCAACAGCAGCAGCGAGAGCAGGAGGGGAGAGCACAGGGACAAAGACCAACCGGCAGGGTGGCACGAGATACGGAGCTGGGGTGGCCGCGAAGGCATCACATGAGGACAGCTAGTGGCGCTGGAGCACGGGACACACCGACAGCCGCATCAGGGACCAAAAGAGGGACACTGAGCTCCTCAACAGACAGGAGTATTAGCCCTAGCACAGAGATAGATAGGGGTAGTGATACTACTGTGAGCAGAGGGGGCAGGAGAACTGCCTCTGGTAAGGGGTAACAGACAGGAGAGGAAGAGGAAAACTAAGAACCCTTAACCCTTTGAGTACCAGAGGGCAAAGCAATGCGGTGCATACCCCTCTGGCACTCAAAGGGTTAAACAGAAAGCGATGGCTACACCTCCAAAACTTAATATCCTTCCTTTGATATTAGAGCACTGCCATTTGCCAACTCCTGTGTGTTAGCAGAAAAATACACATACCCCCAGGCCTCAAACTATACAACACAATATAGAGATGATTTATACTGTTAACCATCAAGTGTCAGGAATGATTCCACTGTAAAAGAGAATCAAATATTCATTGGGTTAGGTATTTAAACAAGGACATCCAAGTTGGAAGTCCTTGTTTAAATACCCAGCGAGTATTTGATTAGCTTTTACAGTGGAATCATTCCAGACACTTGGGGCTCGATTTAAAGGCAGCCGTTAGCAAAAAAAATCACTAACGGGTGCGTTAAGTGTCATGTTGCAATTCAAAGATCCGTCTAAACAACAGCTAACGGCAGTTGTAGAATCCTTACGGCCGATACACTTACGTGCATTCAGACGCATGGAAAAACATACCCCAGAGCTATTCAAAGGCTTGCGGTACTGATAACGGCTGAAAAAAAGACACACCTAACGGCTAAAAGTTAAGACCCACTTCTCACACACGTTAGACACTTAACGGCCAAAACAAAACACCCGTTACAGAGGAAAACGCACCAAATGCTTACCGCACAACCATGTAAATGGGAAAATTAACCCGTGCAATGCCAAAACAACACAAAAACATGCACACACAACACAAATCACTACACAAACAACAACAACCAACACCACAGGGACAACAACACACAAAAACAACAACACAACATGGCACGGAACAATGGGGGTCATCACACAAAGCGGACACCTGCAAATACAAGCTCACCTGGGCAACATCAACACGCCACCTGCACCCCACAACTGCACGTCCGCAAATGGCACACACAGAACAAGCACAACACACCACATCTTATAACACACACACACCTGCAAACACTTACCTGGACAAAAACAACTCACCATTGGTCAGCACTCACCTCATCAACACACCTACACAACGCCCTAGCAAGTACTTAAAGGGACAACTCAACACACTCACTTGTGGCTTGTTTTCCACTCAGGGAGGGAGAGAGAGATAGAGATTAGGGATGAGCGAGCACCCCGATGCTCGGGTGCTCGGGTGCTCTGACCGAGCACCCCCTGAGGCTCGAGTGCTCGGCCGAGCACCCGAGCCCCATTGAAAAGCATGGGAGCACTCGAGCATTAAACCAGGCACCCCCTGCTCTGATGAGCGGAGGGTGCCTGGTCAATGTCCCCCTTCATCTCCGCTATGCCCCTCTTCCACAATGTCCCCCTTCATCTCCTATGCCATAGAGGAGATGAAGGGGGACATTGTGGAAGAGGGGCATAGCGGAGATGAAGGGGGACATTGTGGAAGAGGGGCATAGACTCTATGCCCCTCTTCCACAATGTCCCCCTTCATCTCCGCTATGCCCCTCTTCCACAATGTCCCCCTTCATCTCCTCTATGGCATAGGAGATGAAGGGGGACATTGTGGAAGAGGGGCATAGCGGAGATGAAGGGGGACATTGTGGAAGAGGGGCATAGCGGAGATGAAGGGGGACATTGTGGAAGAGGGGCATAGAGTCTATGCCCCTCTTCCACAATGTCCCCCTTCATCTCCGCAATGCCCCCTTCATCTCCGCAATGCCCCCGTACCTCCAGTCCCTGGTGGTCCAGCGGAGCGTCTTCGGATCTGTGCCTCTTCCGGCACAGATCCCCTTCACCCGAACATGTCGGGCGAGCACATGGCGGTACTCGACGAGTACCGCCATGTGCCGAGCAGAGCGATGCTCGAGCCGATCCGAGCATCGGCCGAGCACGCTCGCTCATCACTAATAGAGATAGATAGAGAGAGAGAGACAGATAGAGACAGCTAGAGAGAGCAAACAGTATGTTGGGTTACATATTGTTGCGAAGGCTGCGGAGAAGGCGTGCAAGGGAGAGAGCTGTGGAACATCAGCAACCTCCAAGCACGCCTCATCAACAGCCTCCACCTGTTGCAAGTGAGGAGGCTCTGGCTCAGCAGCCACACAGGAGCCCATCCCCACCCGGAGGACACCTGCCTGCAGATGCACAGCTGCAGCAACAGGATGCTCCCCAGCTGCCACAGGGACCCCTGCAGCAGCCCAGGATGCATAGACGACCACCAAGGCCCAGGGTATACCGTCCAAGGGTCACTCTCTTTGGAATGACCGATGACGAGGTTATTGATCGCTACAGGTTGAGGCCACACAGCATCATAGCCCTGTATGAGGTCATCAAGGAGCAGGTGGATCCCATATGCACCCATAACCATGCTCTAACTGGCCTTCAAAAACTCCTGTGTGCCATACACTTCATGGCAAGTGGCGCCTTTCAGTCGACAGAGGGTTACGCATCTGGCATGTCCCAGGCCACATTCTCCAGGGTGCTGGCCCAGGTCTTGCCAGCCCTCAAAGCCAAGGCCAGTACCTACATACGTTTCCCCATCACCGATATGGAGTGGACACATCTGAAGCAGGGCTTCTATGCAAGGGGAGGCATGCCCAGGGTCATGGGTGCAATAGATTGCACCCATGTCCGTATCAAAGCACCAGCACGTCAGGGACATATGTTCCTGAACCGCAAAAACTTCCACTCCATGAATGTGCAGATGGTGTGTGACAGCAACCTGGCCATAATGAATGTCTGTGCGAAATTTCCCGGGAGCTGTCACGATTCACATATACTCAGAAATTCATCTGTGCAGAGGGATTTCGAAAATGGGACCTATACAGGCGGATGGCTTCTGGGTGAGTTAACAGCACCAAATGACACCACATACACATGTGCTAGTACGTTCACCACAGAAAACAACATTTACACAATATGTGCTCCTTGTCACACCATGTCACTCACTTTCCACAGGTGATGCTGGCTATGGATGCAAGCCATGGCTCCTCACCCCGGTCGCCAATCCCCAAAACGATGCCCAGGAACGATATAACCAGGCTCATGCCAGAACACGGAATGCCATTGAGCGGACCTTCGGCCTCCTCAAGTCCCGATTCCGATGTCTGGACCACTCGGGGGGAGCATTGCAGTATGCACCAGGCAAGGTCTGCGACATCATCGTGGCATGTGCCATCCTACATAATATCGCGGTGGACACCAGACTCATCGACGATGTCCATCCCCCACCCAGACCTGAAGACCCTGTGGATATCGTTGAGTGTGAGGAAACCCCAACAGGGATGCAGACAAGGGACAGATTGATCAGGGATCACTTCTGCTGTGAGTATAATACATGTATGCACACAATCCATGCATACACACCCACCACAACACACATGTTCTGTTTCACCCCACAGGATCAGTGACACAGCCCTGTCACTGGCTGCAGTATGGACCACCAGCATCAACTATTCCGTGGACCAGTCAGATTGGGCCTAGAGATTCCGAATACACCTGACAACCTGTCATCCATGTTGATACTGCTACCTCAAGGATATCATGCATGCCCCCCCTGGAAACCAAGGTACAACACTTTAACCTTGTTCAGCATATCCCACAGCTCCCTAGGCACCAACTAAAGTGTTCTGCTAGGATCAGACCCATAGCAACCATGGTACCCCTGTAGCAAGGGAGTCTCATCCAAGCCAATGCATCGGATAGAACTCTGTCACATAAGGGGTTCAGGGGGCATTCGTGGGGACATGGGACCAGTAGCTTGCTACAGTTGAATAAAGCAGCAGAGGGGTGGATCGACAGTAATAGTGTGTTACATAACATGGAGCTCATGAAATGTGGATCACATCTCCATGGACACCATGCTGCCCTGTGTGTGTGTATGTGTGTGCAGTGATATGTGCCCCAGAAAGAAATACACACATTAACAAATATGTCCTACTAGCTCCATGAACCAAACATATTTGGCCTGTCTCTGACAGTGGCAGCCCAAATATATTGTTGTCAGGAAGCTATTAGGACATATTTGTTGATGTGTGTAACCATGTCAGGGGCAAATATCCCTAAGGATGGTTAACATCCCCTTAGTTCCCCCCATGATGGTTCATAGACCAGTACACAACACATTACAAAGCAGTGGTTTGTGTAGACTTATGTAACGGGAAAGATTAAGAGGATCATGATGTTGTAGCTGTTGCATGACGATCACTTCGAGGGTGATGTTCCAAATCCTGTCCTCTTGTCCCACAGGCATCCATAGCACGATCCATCCTTGAACAGAGGAGTTTCCATATGACTGGACTGAAGTCTGGACAACACTTCCATGAAGCTCACCCCTTGGCGTTCCAAGTGATTGTGTTGGTGATGCAATGTTTGACCTGATGTTCACAGCAACCTCTACTGGAACATTCACATATGGACACAAATTTATGTGTGTACTAACATCCAGGTATCAGACCTGTACAGTAAGACTGCTCATACACAGATGCCAAACGATGTAGACAACACATGAGCAGTTCACTAGCATTTCTAATGTATTCCTATTTAGTTCAGATGTACCTTTTTGTGCTCATACAAGTGTTTAATGCATATTGGCTACATACACAAGAAACATCACTACTCAATCCGTGTCTGTATGAATGAATGTTGGATCAAACACCTGTCAATGTGGAACCGTACCCAAGGCTAGAGTATCCCTCATACAAAGGAAGGCATGATTTACATCACAGGAGTCCACTAGTTGCCTGACCATGAGTGGACTTTGTGATGTATACATGCAATGACATGATGGCAGTGATACACTGATGTGTGTTGTGAGTGATTAGCTGGTGATACAGGGGACACACTTCCACTGTGATGTGATGTCCATGGTTTGTGTGTTGCTCAATATAATCAATGTCCTGAGATTGCTGTAGGTTGTCATATCTCAGTACATGGGCTACATCAACAAAAACAACCATGTGGACAAGTGTTATTACTGGTGAACTGTGTTATAACCTTAGTTAAACAACAACGCAACTTAAAGGGATAGTAAACCCTGAAAATAAGTTTATTTCACATTGTAGCCCTTTAAAAACCATGAAAAATGATATCAGTCTTATCTACCAAACATATATGATTTGGGATATAAGACTTATATCATTTTACATGCTTTTTTAAGGGCTACAATATAGAATGAACTTATTTTCAAGGTTTACTATCCCTTTAATACATAAGCCAATGCTCAGCCTAAGGTTCCAATGTGCGTGCTACACAATGAAATCTTAGGAAGATTTTTGGGTTATGCAGTAAGTTAGGCTGTGATTCAAACTCCTGTTGTGCAACTGACTTGCTGGAGAACACAATGCTCACCCTAGGATCACAATGTGTAACACACACATTGAGATCCTAGGGTGTACATTGTGTTCCCCAGTATGTCAGCTGCACAATAGAATTTTGATTTAAAGACCATATTGATGCATGTTCAATCTGTCCTGCTTGTTATTTCCCTGCTAAGTCGCATAGCTGTTAGTTTGGTTTTCCCCTCAAACACAACAATTGATGCAGACGAATGTTCAGTGTTGCACCAGTTGTTGTGCTAAGGGGTATGTTCTGATCAAATCTGACACACATCATGGCCATGTAACACTGTTGTGTTATATGGCTACAGGGATGGGTTGCCAGGTGAATTTGGACAACGGTGTGGGTGTGTGTGAACCCATGTTGTAACATCACACAAACATTTCCCCCAGGCAGGAGTTGAGTTCACTGCATTGTTTGGCAATGCATTGGAGACAACCCTGCCACCCAATCTATAAGTGATTACACAGCAGATCAGACAGGATTCAAAAGCACAATTTTCATTTATTGAGGGGGCAGATGACAGGTTGGGCCTTTCATTTTTTTTTTTTTGGGGGGGGGGCCTTAGACTTGGTGCCAGAGGTGGATGCCCTGGCTGATTGCCTTGTCACCCTCTGTCCCCTAGGTGTGGCTTCTGGGGTAACACTGGAAGGGGTGGTGGGTGCAGTGGACCCCTCTGTGGAACGCAGGTTCTCCCTCTCCATCCTCAGGTTCTCCCTGCGGTTAATCTCTCGCAACTCCACGAGCACCTGTGCAAACATGTCCATCATCCCCGTATGTATCTGGTGGAGTTGTGTGTTCCCCCTGGCAACCTCTGACTCCAGAGCTTGGATTCTGGTCTCCAACCTGTTCGTGTTCCTCCGGGATTCCCTCCGGTTCCTCGTGAGGTTGTCGTTGGTGGCGTGGGTGGCCCGGAGCTGTCCTCTTTGAAGGGCCATGCACTCAGCCTCCAGATCTGGGGTGCGTTGACTGCTGGAGATGGGAGTGGCCGGTGACACATGTGCTGTCTCCCCAGCTTCAGCTGTCTCCTCAGCCTCTGTTTCCCCAGCTTCAGCTGTCTCCTCAGCCTCTGTTTCCCCAGCTTCAGCTGTCTCCTCAGCCTCTGCTTCAACAGGTTCAGCTGTCTCCTCAGCTACTATCTCCCCAGCCTCTGCTGTCTCCTCTGCTGGTACTGGGTGTGCTGTGGCTGCTACTGCTGTTTGTGTCGGTGGAGTGGCTTGCACAGACGGTGTGTGGGTGCCCACCACATCAAGGGACCCACTGCTGCCCACTGATGTCTGTGCTGGTTGAGGTGGTGGGGTGAACAAGTCCCTTGGCTGAGGGCGCTGGGGTTCCCCAATCAGGCCCAGGTGTTGGTAGTCAAGTGGCCAAGGGTCATACCTTGGCCAGTGGTAGGTGCTTGGCCCCCACCTGGGATCATACCTGGGGCCATGCTGGGGAGCCATCCAGGAGGGTAGATCCATCTCGGTGGAATATGGCCCATATTGGCTGGTGGCCACATTCCCGGGCAGCCATTGCCTCCCTGGTGGTGGTGGTGCTGCTGCTGGAGGGTAATAGCTCCCGGTGCTAGTGGGATGCATCCATCTCTCCCCCTGAATCCAGCCGCTGTACATTTGTCGAGCATCCTGTGGTGGGGCAGGCAGTTGAGAGGCAGGCAGTTGAGAGGCAGGCAGTTGAGAGGCAGCCAGTTGAGAGGCAGGCAGTTGAGAGGCAGGCAGTTGAGAGACAGCCAGTTGAGAGGCAGGCAGTTGAGAGGCAGGCAGTGGTGATGCAGCCAGTTGGGGAGGAGGTGTGGTGGTTGTAGACGCTTCCCAGTGGCTAGTCCCCTCCTCTGTATCCTCCTCACTGGGTGGTGTGGTCGGCTCCTCCACGGGCTCCTGCTGCGATGGAGGCCCATAAGCTGTGTGGAGAATTGAGATTGTGTGATTAGTAAACGTAGCCATGATGGGATTAATGGGATACTAATACATGAAATGCAGAAAGGGAAATATATGTTTTGTGGTTTATCACCCTGAGTGAAACAAGGGTACTCCCACTGCTGGAGGAGGTTTTTGTTCAAAAAGTCTCCCAGCTCAGAGTAAAATTGCTTTGGTGCTATATCCCAGTGGCCTGAAGTTGTACATTGGCACTGTTGCTACATTATCCTATGAGAATTTATTGCGTCTGGACGTAAGCTGTCCATAGGATGGTCTAGCAACATCGCCATTTTAGAGTTCCAGGCCACTGTGATATTGCCGCTGGAGTAGTCAACTATGAGCTGTGCTACATTTTGAATGAAACACCTTTGAGCAGTGGGAATACCCTTGTTTTGCTCGGGGGATGAACCCTGCAATATATTTTTCTTTTCACATGTTAGGTATTACTATCCCTTTAACGGAATAGCAATGGTTAATTTCACCATGATGTAATATTGTAGGCATTGTAAGAGATAGATGTGGATCGATGTTAGTCCTATCCCTCCAACCCACATGGTTAGACAGATATTGCTCTATTTGACAGTCATTTTGACATGTTTGACAGTCATTTCACCACACAGAGGCTCTTCAGCAGAGCCTAAATTGCCCCATTCAGAGATGTAAACCTCATTGGAATGGTGAACAGAGTGTGCTTGCAAACCTGGCACACTTTGTTGACCATCTCAAAGATGTCTCCATCTCTGAATGGGGCAATTTAGGCTCTGCTGAAGAGCCTCCGTGTGTTCTAATGACTGGAATCTCCTGCTGTCAAATAGAGCGATATCTGTCTAACCATGAGGGTTGGCGGGATAGGACTAACATGGATCCACATGTTGGTGAAATTAACAATTGCTATGCTATTACAGTTACATACAAGGAGAAATGGTCATATATGCATGTGGATGTGTACCTTTCATATGGATATGAATATATCCTTTCCAGATATGAAGCTAGAGATCATTTCAGTAGGTGTGATTGCCTTACTGGCTATATATGTGCACCCATCAAAATATACATTGGATTGATATGATGGATATGAGCATACCTCGTATATCCCATCTACGTAGAGTGGGATATACTAGGTATGTGTATTTGGATGGTATCAATGTAAGTTAGTTTCTGATGGATGCACATATCTGGCCAGTAGGGCAATCACAGGCAGTGAGATGATCTCTGGGTTCACATCGTGTTGGGACATATTTTGAGCCATTTGAAAGGTACATATCTGACCATTTTCCTTTGTGTGCATATCTTTGTTTGAACAGATGTGCAGTGGGAATCAAGTGTTATTCAACCCTATCTTCTTAGCTGATCCCGTCCAATTCACAATTTTTCATTACTTGACAGGTGACTCTCTGGTTGTCAGGATCATATCCTATGCATTTCATTGTAGGGCATGGGATACCACCCTGGCAATCATAGATTGATGAACTGGACAGGATCCTGTCCATGTCGTGTGTTCCAGTTGAATCCTGAAGGGCAACAATCACGCCAGTAGTGAGGGATATCTCTGATTGAGGCCTGTTTTTCTTTGAGTATGAGCCCATCCATCCTTCTGAGTGAGGCAACCGTACTCAATCCGAGATATCTATCATTCATGGCCTGTTGGTGACCAAGGTACAATGGATGATATTTGGTTCCCATGTGTATCCTGCAAACAGTGTCTGGTGTACCATCCATCCATGGCATCAGCACCCCTGAGGATCCATGTGGGAATCAGATGTGAGATATGTCATTTGAAGTTAGGGTAAATGATTGCAGACACAACACCAAGGCCTACTTTTTCCCCCTTTAATTCTGGGGTATTGTTTGAGGCCTGTGTGTTGCACATACAAGCAGTTATTCTCAGTGCCACTGTGATGTGTGACCTGCTCCATCCTTTTTGTGATTCAGTAAGCGGTGTTGTTGACATGATGGAGTGTACATAATGCTGACTTCTCCAGTGATCTCATTTCCCCATTTCCAGTGTTTTCTATGGAGTGTATACGATGGGACCTTAGCAACTTGATTCATGTTATTGCATATTCTCCATAGGCTAACACTGGTATTGGTGAAATGAGGATGTGTGAGGGTGAATTTCTCTCCACCATGTGTTTGTCACCGCTTAGTGAATGTCCCCTGTGTAGCATGTGATCGTTGGCCTATTGACTTGATTGTTGTCTGGTTAACCCTTTGAGTCCCAGAGGGGTTGCCAAAGCATTGTTGATCGATGCATTGATGATCCCTCTAGCACTCGAGGGGTTAAGTGCTGACATCCCAGCGGGGACATGGGTGACATTGTGTGTGAACAGTGATGACAGTCGACATTTGGAACTGCATGGTTTGTGTATTGTGTGTGATGAGCACAGCGACAGGAGGGTTGAAGTAGGACTTGGACAGGTTTGTTCCAAGTTGGACCTTGATATTTGTCCTTGTGTTGTGTCCTGTTTTTAACCCTCAGGGTGCTGTGTTGGTGCAGTTGTGTGCATGAATGATGGCCATGTGTTGAGGTGTGAGTGTGTGTGCAGCTGGTGTTGGTTGCTGTAGTGTGTTGTTCTGTAGTGTTGCACTTACCGGTAGTGTGGAGGGTCCTCTCATCCCCAGTGTCAGCTCCTCCAACAACCCCCTCGATCAGGGTTGGGGACATATTCTGGCGCACCATCTCCTCCCAGCCGCAGAAGGTGATAGGGACAGGTGGGCCACCTCCAGTGCCTCGGGCGTGCTTGGCGAGTTCGGAGAGCTTGGTCTTGACCACCCTCCGGCAGTCGCCCCATCGCTTCTTGATGGACTCCACGTCCCGTCTGCATGGAGCCACCGCGTTGACCCGGCTGCAGATCTGGTTCCAGGCTGCTTTCCTCCTCGCTGACAGGCCAGGGACCTTCGCTGTCGGGTGGAGAACACTCTGCCTCTCCAGGACAGCTTCCACAAGAGCCGTGTTCTCCTCCTCTGTATACTTTGGGTCTCTGATCCTGGCCTCATCAGCTCCGGCATGGGATGACTCAGAGCCGGAGTGCCCTGCCTGGTCTGACCCTGACTGTGTGGGGTGCTCCCCAGCAACTACCCCTCGTCCCACTGCAGGTTCTGTCCCTGTCCTGCGTGTTCCTGCTCTTGTGGGCCGGGTCCCCCTCCGCCCTGCGGATCTCCCTCTCCCACCCCTGCTCTGCTGAGGGATCCCCTCCTGATCTTCCTCCTCCTCCACTACTCTCCCCATCCCTCTCTCCTGTCCTCCTCTCCTCGCCATCATTCACCCAGTCACACCCAGGCACTCCCACAGGCCCTCACAGACACACTCGATCCAGTCACTCTCTGTCACACACTTTCACTCCCAGATTCACACTGTCAAAAATAAAAGTAAAATGTGTGAGGTGTTATAAAATAAAAGGACTATGTGTATGTATGTGTATGTGTTTGTATGTGTGTATGTAATATGTGCAAAGGTGTGCTATGTGTCGTATTCTGTGCAATGCTCTCCTCTCTCCAAACTCCAAAACTCCTCTACCTCCAATGAACGCTCCTGTCTCCCTCTCTCTGATCACTATCCTCCGCTCCTGGGTCCTGATATCTGGCTCTGAAGAACTCGATAACAGACAGTGTGTGGCGGTTATTTTTGGGTATATATAGGTGTATTTGAAGTTATTTGATACATTGGGGCTTTGGGATTGGATGTGTGTTTGAATTTGTTTGGGCATCAATCAGGGTTGCTTGACAACGGCAGCCGTTATGTTACATGTTGTTTGGAGCTCAGTTATCGTGTGATTTGTCCGCCCGTTGTGCATTAACATGAGCGACAACGGGTTTTGTGTTACGTGTTTTTTGTGTGCCTACGCTCGATAGCTATTCTCGTAGAGTAGTTATTGAATCTGCCGTAACTCCTGTATTATTTGCGAGCGATGTGCCTTTTTCACTTAGCGGCTGGTTTAACGGTTGCCTTTAAATCTAGGCCTAGATGGTTAACAGTATAAATCATCTCTATATTGTGTTATATAGTGTGGGGTATATATATATTTTTCTGCTAACAGACGGGAGTTGGCAAATGGCAGTGCTCTAATATTGAAGGATATTAATTTTTGGAGGTACAGCCATTCCTTTCTGCTGACCATAATTTTTTTTTTAAATATCTCTCTATTTGAGATTTAATGCTCCTCTAGATTGAAGCTTTATAGTTGGTTTGTGTATGTTAAACACTGGTATAACGGGGCGGAGCCATGGGGACAGCAAAATGAGATTTTGCCTAGGGTGGCAAAAAACCTTGCACCAGCCCTGCCAGAGAGATGTCCAAAGCATTGCAACAAAATGCGTTGGATATGTCTCTGACAATCTGCACAACTTGCACTAGTATCACTTCTTTAGAAAACCCTGTGTGAACATATCTACTCTCCTCCTTTCTATGCTCAATGTGCCCATTAACCCTCTCTTTGCCATACAATCCTGATAAATTCTCAAGGCGTCATCCCAGTATCAAGAAGACAGTAGTGCCAGCCTTTCCACTTCCACTTACAAGTTTCTACAACTCCTGACATCGCTGCCAAAAACCCAGACAAAAAGGGACTGACAGACGAGAAAATGTCTGACAATCACTATGTGTGAGATGTTATATCAATATTCAACCACAATAATAACAGATCAGAGCACGAAAAAGTAAAACAAAAATAACCATGAAAATAACAGCAGCACTAATTAAAATCTAAACTTTCATCTGGACCAGGACTTAATGTGTTTTTGTGTAAAAAAAAGATATATGTATATATATATATATATATATATATATATAGCACTAAATAAGTCACTTATTTGAGAAAAATATATCACTCAAAAGTCACTTGTCGATTGACCTTTTGAGTGCCAGAGACGTATGTGTTGGACATCTCTCTGGCACTCAAAGGGTTAAGAAATCACAGCAGGACCACCCTGTATAGGGAACACATGTTCAAACATTCCACATTTCCACTCACAGTGACAGGTGTGTGTCTTCCTATTGTCTTAAACTGAGTTAGCAGCAGGTTACTTTTACCTTTCTTGAATTACCAGTACCTGTCCATATTATTATATTTGTTGAAACATGTATTTGCTTCACTGTTAGATGACATGCGAGACATATCTGGTTCAGAAATGCTTGAGATGGGTGGGTGTTAAAGGTGGGGATATGGGTGGGGTTAAAGGCGGGGATATGGGTGGGGCTAAGCATGGAAACTGGTGGCGAGTAACTTTTCAGGCCTGGCTAGTAGCTCAGGACTTGAAATTTTGAGCCCTGTAAATATAATATACATATTGACTTGAAGATGCTTCCGTATACAATCCAGCAACCCTGCTTCTATGGGAGAAGACCTGGAGTGAGATGCACTAAGGGGGTGATGATATGGTGATGTGTGTCTGGCACACATTGTTTTGACAACAGAGAAACACATTGCCATATGAACTATGAATTAGGCATGCAAGAGGAGGGAGGAAGAATTCACTCATTAGCATGCAGGTTTTTGAACTGCTGGCGATGTGGAAAGGATTCCCTCCCTTACACATCACCATCAGTCTGACACCCCTGCAGAATGAGCACATCCTCTCTGCACTGACACTTGCTCACTGTGGGAATGGAGAGGCTGTGCTCGGACTTCAGCACCACAAATAGCATCACTAGTTGCATAAGGTACCTTTCCTATATTGTATTATAGAGAAACCAGAGTAGTGGCACAAATGGATCATTCCGGTAAGCACAACCCTTTTCTACACTTACTCTTTCATTGTTACCCACTACACTTAAAGGGTCAGTAATGTCCCCTAAAAAATATTTAGCTTTAGGTAGAGATTGAAAAAATAAACTAATTGCAACAAACCCTATCTCTCAAACCGCTATGATTTGAGAGATATAGGGATTCCCCCCTCCCTCCCCTTCTCCTGGTGTCAGTGTCTAGCTGACAGCAGGAGATCCCGGTCCGGGGACCAGCAGGCGGCTCTGCAGCAGAGATGAAATCGAGGTACTTTAAAAGAATTCATGCATTGGAAAGGTCTACAAAGTGTGTTTGCAAACCAGGCACACTTTGTAGACAGTTCAAATGAATGAATTATTTTTAAGTACCGCGATTTTGGCTCTGCTGCAGAGCCTCCTCGAGTCATATGACTCAAATCTCCTGCTGTCTGCTTTACAGCTGACATGAGGAGAAGGTGAGGGAGGGGGGGGGACTCTGAATCCCTATATCTTTCAGACCACAGTGGTTTGAGAGATAGGGTTTGTTGCAATTAGTTTATTTTTTTCAATCTCTACCTAAATCTAAATATTTTTTATGGGACATTACTGTCCCTTTAAGGTCCCTCCCAGAGAGTAGGTCCACAATACGCATTGGGTAGCTTTGCAGCAGGTATCACAGACTTTGGTCCCTCCCAGCCATGTGGCCACACCCCCTATGGGAAAAGTCTGCGTCCTTCGAAGGAACAGCTTTCCTTTTACCGGGTTTCTCAGTGCTTACCCAGCATAGAGATTCTTGACAAGATCAAGAGGACCTTGCTTATTTGTGTGGCACTGTGGATGCAGAAGTACTGGAACTGATATTTATTGTTAGAAGAAAGGAGTTATGATCGAAGAGCATCAAAGAAAGTGAGGAATCCAGAGCTGGGAGGGAGATGAGTGTTTTCATTCAGTGATATCCTGTAAGTGCATATGTGTATGTGTCTATCTGATTCTCTAATAAACCACTACTTTCAGATGTTTTTCTCTTGTGCTTTCTATCCATTTTCCTAACTGCTACACTTAGAGCCCGTTTGTTTGTTTTTTAATCTATGTGATTTGGAACTATACATTTGGACATTATAATGATGGACTTTTAATCTCTATTTTTAATTTTATTTTCATATTATTGTTTTTGGTTTGAATTATGTATTTGTTCTTTTATGTATTAAATCACATATATAAATTATCTCCTCACTTATTTAAAGGGATAGTAATACTTGAAAATAATTTTATTTTATATTGTAGCCCTTAAAAAAACATGAAAAATGATATAAGTCTTATCTCCCAAACCCTTATAGTTTGGGAGATATTCACATGTAAAATATAGTAAAGTTCTCTTTTCCTTGCTGTTTCAGCCAAGTCTGCCATCTAGTGGACAGATTTGGAATTCGGTCCACAGAGCAACTGGCAGCTCTTTAGCAGTGCTGAGATCACAATCTTTGAAAAGAACTACTTAATTGGAACTGTGTACAAAGTGTGCCTGGCTTGAAAGCACACTTTGAAGACCATTCCAATTAAAAAATTCTTTTTAAAGATAGTGATCTCAGCACTTCTGGAGAGGCACAGCTGGTCAGGGGACCGGATTCCAAATCTGAAGGGTGGAGCAATGACATCACTCCAGGGGAAACTTTACTTCTGAATATCTCCCAAACCATAAAGGTTTGGGAGATAAGACGTATATCATTTTTCATGTTTTTTTAAGGGCTACAATATAAAATAAACTTATTTTCAAGTAATACTATCCCTTTAATGTGTGTGTAGTGCTTTTTTTCTTGGGTAAGAAACCTGTTGAGAATATGAACTCCAACAATAGAGGCTGCTGTCAGAGCTTATTGCATGTGTAACTCCCATGTGAATGTGACAATGACTCATTAACCTGCATTTCCAAATGGAAATGAGGCATAATCAATGTAAGAGGAAAATCATAAAGCTGTCGAAGGGATGGATGATTCATGGTGATGACGGCAGATTGATGGGGATATGATGACGAAGACACGTTAGTACATATTGGTGAAGTACCTTTGACGCAGATCCAACATCCTGAGACCTTATCGATCTTTAGTGCATCTCGGCCCTGGTAAATAAAAAGGATCCCACAATGCATCTAATTCAGAAGTGAGAAAACTGACCCTGTGGTTGTTCCGGAGGGCCAAGCAATTCAAGTGAACTCAATGGCAACAGTGAACAGACTGTCAAGTCTCAACCACTGTTAAAGGGATAGTAATACTTCGTTTTAACTTTATTTTATTTTGTAGGCATTAAAAAAACACGAAGAATGATATAAGTCTTATCTCTCAAACCTTTATGGTTTATGAGATATTCACAAGCAAAGTTTCCCCCTCCCACCCCTTTTACCTACTGTAAACAATCTCTTCTCAGATGTGGAATGCAGTCCATAGACTGGACAGATAACAGAAGGGGACACTCTTATTCCTTTGAAAACAATGAAATCCCTGCCCCCCATGACAAGCTTTTCAGGTTTTTCTGTTATCTTAATTGAAGATTGTCCCTCTCTGCAGTCTACCTGGGCAGCTCCCTTCTGCCCTGGCTGAAAAGTGTTACATCAGTAAAAGGGGCGGTAGGGGGACACTTTGCTTGTGAATATCTCTTAAACCATAAAGGTTTGGGAGATAAGACTTATATCATTATTCATGTTTTTTTAATGCCTACAAAATAAAATAAAGTTAAAACGAAGTATTACTATCCCTTTAAGTATAGGAACTACAGTATACTGACACATGGTAAGTAAGTAGTGTGTGTGACTTAAAGGGGCAGTAAACCCTTTTATGAAAAAACGTATGTGTTGTAGGATGTGTCCTGCTTAGTAAAACTCATTGCTAATAGATGTATTATTCCAGAGTTATTACAGATTAAACTCTTTGTTTTTACATTAACAGTACTCTCAAGTGGTCAGATTTCAATTTGTTGTTCTGTTGCATTCTATGGGAGAGGTTATCCGCTGACCAACAGTTCTCCATAGATAGAACTGAAACTGCTCAATCATGCTGTCAGTTTGGAATTTCAGGAATTGATCATAGTGTTACTCACTTTCTGACAATTTTAACTATTATACAATTTGATTAAAACAACTCATGTCATGCTCTGCTCAGCAAAAAATTCTTTATAACATTTAGGTTTTCATTAAAAAAAGTTTATTGCTTGTGTAGCCCAGCCATGGGAGTTTTTTTATCCTCTAAATCACATGATAGGAGACATCGTAAGGTTACATTGCCCCAGCCTATTTACTAAACCGAAAAAACAACAAAGGACAGCGCGAAAAGATCCCTCTAAGTGCGATCCGTTAAGTTATTCAAAAAGGTTGTCTTCCCACCTCATAACTTAACGGATCGCACTTAGAGGGATCTTTTCGCGCTGTCCTTTGTTGTTTTTTCTGTTTTCTTTTGGGAACCACGGAACTGTGGAAAAGGGCGAATCCAACAGCCCTTAGGACTGAGCAGCAGGGATCCCATAGAGACGAGTAACCGGAAGAGAAGATTGCAAGAATTTAAAGGAAGTCTACCCTCTATTACCTTTAAGGTTGTATACGGACACTATTTGAACTACTGCTGTTTTCTTACATCCATTGTTTTGTTGTTACAACAGTTGATTTGTTTTTTTGGGATTGGTTAGTTCCATCCTATTATATTAGTATTTTGAAGGTTAGGGGAGAGTGTTAGCGCTTAAACTATAGAAGTGGATTTATTTACTAAACCACCTCTGACAATAGCAGACTCAGTTATACATAATGTTTCACATTAACATTTTAAAGGAGAACCAACACCTCCTAATAACACTACCGGAGCAGTAAACTTTTGTTATGAAAACATATATTTGTAGAGCTGTTCCTGTTAAATAAGGGCACTCCCAATGCTGAACGATGCATAATTCTAGACTTATTACTGTTTAATCTAATTTTTTACATTAACAATGCCATCTAGTGGTCAGATTCCTATTCGTTATTCTGTTACATTATATTTGAAAGGAAAGTCACTGACATACAGTTCTCCATATAATGTGATAGAAACTGCAGGGTCATGCCGTCAGTTAAACTTTCAGGAAGTAAACACACAGTAAATTCACTTCATGAATATATGAAATGTTATAACTTTTGAATAAAATAACTGACAGAGGTGGGAGCACCCTTGTTTTACTCAGCAAGAAAAGCTCTGTAACTTATAGGATTTCATAAAACTAAATGTACTGCTCCCTTAATCCTTTGAGTGCCAGAGAGGGTATCCAGGCACTCAAAGAGTTAATCATACAGCAGGTTTCACCTGAAGGAAGATTAGTGATGTTTTGTATGTTAAGGCTCAATAAAGATATTTTAAATTCAAACGCAAACAAACTAGAGATACATTTTATTTGCACAAAGTCTGTAAAGCCCTCTTTCTATTACGTTATAGATTACATTGCAGTTGATAAGTGTTACAGCTGGTTTTATTTAACAGATTCCCATTTAAGTCTATGAAGGAATTTGTAGATAATAATCTTGATAATGTTATTAACTGCAGTGAAATCCAGGTCATTATTCCTGATTGAGGACAATGTACTCTTGTTTGATGACCACAAAGAAAGTACAGTAAAGCAAACTGGAGCATGCTTGCTCACAATAATACATTTAATTTGGTATAAGAAAGTAGTCCTTATATGGACCTGGTGGCATGATATCCACCATTCTTAATTAGGGGGTACCTACAAGGTCATTTAACAGTGGACTGGCCTCAAGGGACCACCAGGCAGACTTGGACCATTTACTACTGGATCCTGTTGCAACACTCAGATGAGAGGAGGTCAGCTGGACTGGAAGAACTTCAGGTACAGCCAGCCCGTAGCAGCTGGCTTACAGCAGTGGCCAGGATAAGGGTTTAAACTATGACCCACCGGAACAAATCACTACAGAGTAGGTGTCACCCCACCTCAACATCTCCACCACCGAAGCACTAGCCCCTCTGCCCTGTTGTCGCAGAGCAGTTATTATCCCCTCTGCTCTAACATCTCCACCAGGCAGACAATAGCCCCTCTGCCTGAAACCTGGACACCGCTTTTAAAGGGATAGTAATACTTCGTTTTATCTTTATTTTATTTTGTAGGCATTAAAAAAACATGAAGAACGATGTAAGTCTTATCTCTCAAACCTTTATGGTTTAAGAGATATTCACAAGCAAAGTATCCCCCCCGTTCAGCCAGATCAGAAGGGAGGTGCTCAGGTAGACTGCAGAGAGGGACAATCTTCAATTAAGATAAGGAAAAAAGCTGAAAAACGTGTAAAGGGGGGCAGGGCTTTCATTGTTTTCATACAAAGAAGATTGTCCCCTGCTGTAATCTGTCTGGTCTTACAACCAGATTCACATCTGAGAAGAGATGGCTTACATTAGGAAAAAGGGCCGGGAGGGGGAAACTTTGCTTGTGAATATCTCTTAAACCATAAAGGTTTGAGCGATAAGACTTATATCGTTCTTCATGTTTTTTTAATGCCTACAAAATAAAATAAAGATAAAACGAAGTATTACTATCCCTTTAACAATGCACTTTTGTTGTACAGGTCTACTATTTTTTTTTAGTGCATAGAAGTTTAAGTACAATGCCTGGCCATTTACAGTCTACAGTTAACTTAGGATGACACTACATGCGTATAAATACAATACCATAATGTGTAGAATATGAAACCTATAACAAACATAACAGAGTATCATATTAGTTTGTTGTAAGATGTAGTTGTAATAATTGCAGCAGTACAGACTGGAGGTACAGAAATGGCAACACTAAAAGGGTTTGCATATTGTCTGGCTATTGGCCACTAGCATTGGACTCGCAGACAATATAATACCGCTATGTATGGTATCAACCAATAGATGGTGACAGTGAGTACACAGGACTTTGGGTTTGAGATACCTGTGCTTCCCAAACAGGGGTCAACCAACAGATGGCAACAGCAAGTAGACAGGACTTTCACTGCAAAAGTTCATGGTAAATGTATTGCCTGTAATATCCATGTAACCCTATAGTCCTCACACATCACGGGGACATGAGGAGTTAACCTCCTGTTTCTCCTCATGTCCTTGAAAGAGAAATATCAGAATCAATATCTACAGATAACAGAGAGGAAGTATTAATATGATTCCATTCAAAAACAGGAGGTGGAGTATTTTATTGTTGCTGTACATAGATATCTCCTGTACCATGGAGGCAGACAATAAAGTTGTTTGCAAGACCACAGTACATAAACTCTGCCCACTAAACATGATCATTTAACCCTTTAAAGACCAGAGGGGTATGCAATATTTTGCTTTGCACTCCTCTGGACCATAGGCTCATGTACTCTGCCTGCTCCAGCCAGCAACTTCCTGGACCAAATAAAAAAGGTTAAAGTAGCAGTAAACTTTTTTTTATGAAAACATATATTTTATAGAGCCTTTCCTGCTAAGTATAACAAGGTCACTCCCACTGCTATCAGATGTTTTATTGAAACTTTATAACAGTTCAGATAACCAAGAAGTGAGTTTAGTGTTTACTTCCTGATAGTTCTGACAAGAAGTGACTCAGCAGCTTCTATCACATTCTATGGAGAACTGTAAGTCACTGACCTTCCTCTCCATTAGAATGTAACAAAATAACTAACTGGAATTTGACCACTAGAAGGTATTGCTACTGTAAAACAACACAGGTTTAAACACAATAACTGGAAATATGCATCTCTCAGCAGTGGAAATACCCTTATTTTACACAACAGGAAACACCCTACAATATATATTTTTCCATTAAAAAAGTTTACTGTTCCTTTAAAGGCAAAACCAAGGAATACTGATGCACATTCAAATGTACTCAGTATTAACCCTTTATACAGCAGGATATAGTATGGATACAATCACTATATTGAAGGTGAGGTTTTGATTACATAATATGATTGAAAATGTTATCTTTTAAACAAAGGAACAAATACAAAATTCACAGGAACCATCATGGTGAGGTAAGTGGGGGCTATTATTAGAAGGAATTAGTTATCCTATAATTTCAACTTCCAACATAGTGCAGTTGAAATTGGTATAAAGTTAACCTGTTTTCTTATTCATGTCATAAGGGAGGCATGTATGGCTTGCTCTTATTAAAGTCTTAAGGTACAATGTTCAAAATGTCATTATAATGAAAATACTTTCGGATCATGAGTTGGTGGTAAGAGGAGGACATTCATTTCAGAAGTAAACCAGTCACTTTTGAAAATGTGCCATAAAGATTTAAAAATGATTGTAAGAAGATATTGCTGAATATTGCCCGTAAAAATTCTGAGGTTAAAAGGTCTTTAACCCCTTAAGGTACAGCCGCTCGCGCGGCCACAACTTAAGGACCTTGGGGCATTTTTTTTTTTAAGATTCAATTCAGGGTTCCCCGAACCTCACAGGGAGCCCTGAAATCCATGACGTATATCATGGGTCCTTTAAGGATGTTCACCCCAGGATGTACATGTACGTCCTTGGTCCTTAAGGGGTTAATTTTGTTTATGAAATAAAAAACTTTAAAAGAAATGTTTTTTTCTTTAAAGTAACAAATTTTAAAACAAAGACCTTTTTTTTACCAGTTAACATCATACTACTTCTTCTCACTCTTACTAATTTGTCTTCTCCAAGTTTAGACCATTTTTATTTTGCTGGAAAAAATTACATTATTTAGATGGCTAAAAGAATATTTTTTTCTGAAAAACCTTACAATATGATGGCAGATTAACCATGCCCACTTTTAAGACTGCTTTTTTCCATTTGATGGCAGAATTGGATGCAAAACACTATGGTAATATATCTGAGAACTGAGAACGTTTTTATTCTGATTACAGACAATTTCAGGTAACACCACCTTTTGAACATCTCGCCCTTAATGTCCAGTGTATCTTCAGTAAAGTTATATACATTAGTTTCTGTAGCCACTTTAATATACAGCAGTCTATTTAAAGCAGAACTACCACCCGACAAAATCTTTAGCTTAACTAAGTCTCCATCTGGCGACTAGCTGCTTAGTAGCGCTAGTCTCCAGAATAATTACCTAATTTAATAGATTTCTGCTCTCTTCCCCGGCTGACAGGCAGGACGGAGCGCAGACATCTTGCCATTGTGACGTCCGCGTGCCTGCGCTGTCAGTCCCAGCCGGGTCTAAGAGGCGTTGCTAGGAGCCATTTGGCTCTGGCTGGGACTGACAGCGCAGGCGTGCGGACATCATAATGGCAAGATGTCCGTGCTCCATCCTGCCTGTCACCCATGGAAGAGAGCGGAAATCTATTAAATAAGGTAACTATTCTGGTGACTAGCACTACTAAGCAGCTAGTCGCCAGATGGGGACTTAGTTAAGCTAAAGATTTTGTCGGGTGGTAGTTCCGCTTTAATTAGGCAATTCTTCATGTCTCAGGTTTGTGAATTTGCTGAATACTTCAATTTGACCTTGAAACTGAATCTAGTCTTTAATATACACATATATAGACTCTTACTTTGTCTAAATTATTTACCATCAGTTTGGGAGGCTGAAGCATGTTCTTATCTCATGTTCGAATACTTTGGAACTTTGAATGTTTAACAATAGCTTAGTCCATTATAAATAAAACCAATTCAAATGATGTGCTAAAAAAATACATATTTTTTACATGTATCATTTAAATCAGTCATTATAGGACCTCATCTAGCTCTATGTTCCTCAATTTTCCTGATGTTTTATTTCAAACATTCTTATTGATATGCTAAATCACTATTTTCTGGTTGTGGTATTGTGATAGACTCTGTTATCTTATGACCCAAATTTTTATTTTTGAGTTACTGAACATGTGTCATGACTCAAAAAATGTTGGAAACACATCATTATGGTGATTCTCATTCAGAAACATTGGGGAGGTTATGCACTAAGGAGTAATAAAGCAGAGAAGACTTCTCCGTTGATATCACTTCTCCAGTTCCAATGTTATTCTATACAGCCTATGCTCTAAGATCTCGAAAATTGGAGAAATCTTAATGCATTGGCTCCATAGAACGACATAGGAACTGGAGAAGTCATCTCCGCCTTATCACCTCTTTTTGTGTCATTCCTTCCTTACTATTTACATTAAAGGGATAGTAATACTTCGTTTTAACTTTATTTTATTTTGTAGGCATTAAAAAAACATGAAGAATGATATAAGTCTTATCTCTCAAACCTTTATGGTTTATGAGATATTCACAAGCAAAGTTTCCCCCTCCCTCCCCTTTTACTGATGTAACACTGTTCAGCTAGAGCAGAAGGGAGGTGGCCAGGTAGACTGCAGAGAGGGACAATCTTCAATTAAGATAAGGGAAAAACCTGAAAAGCTTGTCAAGGGGGGGCAGGGATTTCATTGTTTTCATAGGAATAAGAGTGTCCCCTTCTGTTATCTGTCCAGTCTATGGACTGCATTCCACATCTGAGAAGAGATTGTTTACACTAGGTAAAAGGGGCGGGAGGGGGAAACTTGGCTTTTGAATATCTCATAAACCATAAAGGTTTGAGAGATAAGACTTATATCATTCTTCATGTTTTTTTAATGCCTACAAAATAAAATAAAGTTAAAACAAAGTATTACTATCCCTTTAAGCTAACTGTTTTAGGCACACTAAACTTAGCTGCATTCATTGATGGTAGCTTAGCAATTTGATAAGGTTAGGTCTAGAAGCAATTGATAAGATTGTTATATACCTATGCAAAGATACTGAGTCAGAGGTGCGAGTTTGCATTTCTTTTTCTGTGTGACAACACCATTTGCCTGTCTGTTTCAGCAAAAGCCATATGGGCAATTGGGCTAAGATAGACTCTTATTCATACTTTTCTAATGAGATTCATCAATTCACAAAGGTTGAAATAAGGCAATTTTTGTAAAATTTTTCAAAAAGTATTAAAGCATCATATCATTTTTATTATTTTTAATTATTAGATTTAAAAATGTTGGTTTACTGGTATTTAACTAAAACTGCAAAAGTTAACTAGGCATGGTTGAGTTATTGAATTGAATAACAGTGTAGCTTGGTGTACTGCAAGGAAGTGATTGATCAGACTAATCTGCTGTGTTTTTCTTTGAAATTTTGGTAATGAGGTTATTTGAAAAAATCATAACTTGAATATGCAAACAATCATGGCATTGTTAGAATATTTATACATATTCCACACTAGTGCACTGTAAATGTATTAAAATAAACATTGATAACAAAATACAGTAGTCTTTAACCATAAAAATCTGTTAGCTTAAGCATGAAACTATAGTACAGTGTGCTATATAACAGTATTTCGCATGAGAGGTATGCAGGATTAATGTCAGTGTGGGGCACATGTAATAAGGGACTCCGGATACTAACGGATTGTGAAGTGAGTATATATACATATTTAAAATAGAACTGGTATGGAAACCATGTAGAAATTAACACTGTTAGGGCTTTATACTGCAACATAGTATATTGTTTATTGCTAATGTTTCACCCCCCTTGAGGGCCTTTATCAAGACAACAGAACATAACACACAGAACATAACACACATCTATACATAGTGAAGAGTAGAAAAGGTGTTAATATCCTACTGATGTCCTGACTTTACAAAGTGTCATGCGACGTCAGTGTTACAAAGTATCAAGCAATGTCAGTATTACAATGCAAACAAGAATGTTCTAAGCATTTTCATAGGCTAGACATTCATATATGGTATTGAATGTGTGTGAATATGTTTGTAAATAAGTATGGGGCGAAGTCATAAAACTGCCATTGTTTAACACCTTGAAGACCAAAGTGGCGCGTATCACATTGAGAAGTTCTCAGGGGGTGAAGTGTTCAGATGTGCTTTCTTTAAATGCTGTTGACCATCCCATAAACAGGTTTGTACATTGGTCTTTTATGTTCGTTTAGGCTTTATACTCTTTGAAAAAGCGGCTTATAGCCACAAAACACGTAAGAAAGCCTTTTTATTGTATTTTTTAAAAAGTAATATACATTTGAGTTATTAAAGACTTTTTATAAGTTTAACGCTGTGCCACTGAGACTTTCATTCACCATTACGAGGAGAATTTGAATACTAGAAAAGGAGTGTTCTAAGTGGTGAAAGAACGTTACCTGTATGGAGACAGGGATATACCCTCCATAGGCTCATGAGTCAGACTTGTTGATAACATCGGTCTGACAATAAAAAAACTTGTGAGTACATTTCTTGTCTTAATAAGTTTACTTTATTTGAAATACTATACCATTGGGTGCCTCCTTTTATTCTTTTTCATATTGTCCGGGTTTGTAAATAGGGCCATGAAGCTTTGGCAGACTGGTAGACATTGAAGATTATGTTTTTTTTATATACCACACTGAAAAACCAGGGAATATTTTTGTCTACAATCTGTGGACTTCGGATTCAATACAATCTTTTTTTAATCAGCTGGGTTATGTTAAATATGACTTTGATGTAGTTAAAGTTTCATGTTATGAAAGTATGCAACTACTTTCTTCATATAGCTTTAAATGATAATAAAACATCTTGACACATCCAGAGATACCTAATACGATTTTAACGTCTTTGGAAACCGATACCTTTGCAAAGAACTAGGGACATCAACAGAGTTAATGCACAATTCCAAAGAGTGACTCAGCAGTCATAATGTGTTATTTGATCAGCACTGCTTAGTAAATATGGATCTGGATCTGAAAGTACTAGAACACAGATGGACAAAACAGAAATTGCTCCTAGGGCAAATGTTCTAACAATTCAATGATTGTTAATCTAAATAACATGCACTTCAGGGGAAAAAGCTGTGTTCATAACTTAGTACAAACTGATTTTCTGTGCTTGTGTAACTGGCCATTTCAGCATTTCAATTACCTGGCTAATGCTAAGCAAATAATGATTGAAGCCAGAAATGATACACCTGTGTGTGCCCAAGGATTTTATCATTTTAATCAGTTCCAACCAAATATTTTGCAGTAAACATTTACTTAAGAAAAAATAGCTGCAACAATCAACAGAATATAAAAACTCCTGACAGTGGCCATTTTATTTCATGTCACCATTAAGAATCTGTATATTATGCTCTATTCACTTGAATAAAACATTATAAAAATACAAGATTAATAATATATTTAAATGTGATACAGGGAACATTTCAAATCAAGGACATATTAACAAACAGATTTTTAGAATGGCTGTGATCACATAAATTGCTTAAAGGGATAGTAATACTTTGTTTTATCTTTATTTTATTTTGTAGGCATTAAAAAAACATGAAGTACGATAGATGTCTTATCTCTCAAACCTTTATGGTTTGAGAGATATTCATAAGCAAAGTTTCCCCTCCCGCCCCTTTTACCTAGTGTAAGCCATCTCTTCTCAGATGTGGAATCTGGTTGTAAGACCAGACAGATAACAGAAGGGGACAATCTTCTATGAAAACCCTGCCTGCCTTGACAAGTTTTTCAGGTTTTTCCCTTATCTTAATTGAAGATTGTCCCTCTCTGCAGTCTACCTGGGCCCCTCCCTTCTGATCTGGCTGAACAGTGTTACATCAGTAAAAGGGGCAGAAGGGGGATACTTTGTCATTGAATTACTCTTGAACTACAACTCTGACAGAATTGAAATAACACTCTCCATGGCCCAAATACTATGATGATTAATTAGAGCTGCTTTTATTATGAAACATTACTATCCCTTTAAAGGGGATATACTGTTACATTGAAAAATCATACTTACTGTTAACTACTAAGTATGTGTCAATGGTTTTATTGCTTTTTAGTAACACCCCAAATAATTCATAGGGGGTTTTGCAGTACTGTGTGATAAAGAGGTGGTAAAGTAAGATAACTTTGCAGTAAACATTTACTTAAGAAAAAATAGCTGCAAACAATCTAGGGATATCTCTTCTCCAGTTCCTGTGTTATTCTACGGACAGTATGCACTAACATCTTTCTCACCTGAAAAATCTTAGTGCATAGGTTCCATACAATAACATAGGATCTGGAGAAGTGATCTCACTGGAGACGTTATTTCCACTTTATCACTCCTTACTGCATCTCCCCATTGTGTGTATGTGTGCATATATGTGCGTTAAGCATATTTCTACACTTTTGTCACCACTAACAGCAAAAAACTATTGTAGACATTGTTTATTTAAAGGGATAGTAATACTTCATTTTCTCTTTATTTTATTTTACAGGCATTAAAAAAACATGAAGCACGGTATAATTCTTATCTCTCAAACCTTTATGGTTTGAGAGATATTCACAAGCAAAGTTTCCCCTCCCGCCCCTTTTACCTAGTGTAAGCCATCTCTTCTCAGATGTGGAATGCAGTCCATAGACCAGACAGATAACAGAAGGTAACAATCTTCTTCCTATGAGAACAATGAAAACCCTGCCCCCCTTGACAAGTTTTTCAGGTTTTTCCCTTATCTTAATTGAAGATTGTCCCTCTCTGCAGTCTACCTGGGCACCTCCCTTCTGCTCTGGCTGAGCAGTGTTACATAAGTAAAAGGGGCAGGAGGGGGACACTTTGTCATTGAATTACTCTTGAACTACAACTCTGACAGAATTGAAATAACACTCTCCAAAGTCCAAATACTATGATGATTAATTTGAGCTGCTTTTATTATGAAACCTTACTATCCCTTTAATGCGATACAGTTCTTTTCAGCATACCCTACATTTCCCAAAAAAAAACAATTGTTTTGTGGATAGCCCTTACAAGTACAAAGAACAATTACCTAGAATGCTAATTTATTTTTTACCTGAAAAGCCAATAATGTACATGACAGACAACTGTCTTTCCAAAGTAACAAAATTCATGTTTTAATGAGTTTATTTTCCTGTAAAAATAAGTATTTCAATAACAAAAAGCAAATCCCCCCAACCCACCACCATTTTCACCATTCTACATTTCAGGAATACAAGAAGTAACAAAACATGTAACTATGCAATAGTATATATTTTTGAAACAAATACAATATTTCAGTTTCAGGAAGGGGTCATTTGAGGTTCTACACCAAAACTTGATTGCTATGAAATCTGTAGAAGGTAGTGCTATTACAACAAAACATTGGTATGGGATGATACCGTGGAGGAGTTAAATGGGGTATTTGTGGCCTACATTTTCTGTCACTTTTAGGCTGATTATCTTTGATAAAGCAGCGTATGTGCTGCGAAACACGTAAGGGTCTGTTTGTTAATATTGTCCATTAATTTGGACTTGTTTTTTATTTGCAATAAACGCTATTGGAATAATAAGAGAACACGCTCCTTGGAATTTACTTTTCTTCATCCGCTATTCCTGTGGATCTGAAAGATCGTCGGCTGGATCAAGTACAGAGGATCCCTGTGCCTGAACGGAGACAGGTTTAATGATCTCCAAATGCTCGTCTAGTCATTTTTGATGAAATCATCTGGCTGACAACTAACATCTGTGAGTAGACTTGCTATTTCATATTGGTGTTATTAATAATTTTATTGAATTACACTATTGGGGCGCCTCCTTTTGTTTTTCTTTTTTGCTACGTTACATATTTGCCGCTGAGGAGAACGTGAGGAGAGGACGTCAGCCAGGAATCATTAGTTGTATAACATAATACTGTTACTGGGTACAGTGAATAATCCCAGAAAGTGTGAACAGATGTTTTCTGTGGTATATGTGGTATATGCCAAGATACAGCAACTCTCTATTGTGAGTAGGCATTTTTTAAGGGTGTCGGTGGAGGTCAAAACATTATCCTGTTTATCTGCACAGGGGCAGGGCTGGATTTACATCTCAGGAGCCTGTAGGCACAGAATTCTGAAGCACCCCCACCTCGATTTGCCAGCTCCACTGGGCACCTCCACAATGCTCATCAGCTCCATATTGCCCCCCATCAGCTCCTATTTGCCCCCCATCATCTCTATAT
Organism: Rhinophrynus dorsalis; assembly: GCA_037306005.1. NCBI lineage: Eukaryota > Metazoa > Chordata > Amphibia > Anura > Rhinophrynidae > Rhinophrynus > Rhinophrynus dorsalis. The sequence goes on along the minus strand of CM074718.1, from coordinate 247,499,530 downwards.
TGCACTCACATTGCCCCCATCATGTCCATATCTCCTCACATTGCCCCCATCATCTCAATATTGCCCCTCACATTTACCCATCATGTCCATATTGCCCCTCACACTGACCCCATCATCTCAATATTGCTCCTCATATTGCCCCATCATCTCTTTATTGCTCTCACATTGCCCCATCATGTCCATATCCCCTCACATTGCCCCCATCATCTCAATATTGCCCCTCACATTGCCTACATCATCTCAATATTGCCCCTATCATCTCAATATTGTCCCTCACATTGTCCCCATCATCTCAATATTGCCCCATCATGTCCATATTGTCCCTCATATTGCCCGCATCATCTCCATATTGCCCCATCATGTCCATATTGTCCCTCACATCACCCCCATCATCTCCATATTGCTTCTTTGGTATACAGCTGTAGCTGCTGGAGCTCCTGCGCAGTCTGTAATGCAGAGCGCTGGGAGATTATGTCATCTCCCAGCGCTCTGCATTATTACTAAATAGCCGATGGCAACGAGGGTGCTCAGTAGCTACAGGTCTTCGGCGCAGACCTCTCTTCTCCATGTTGTTGCGGATGCCAAGCAGGGGTGGGCAGGGGCAACTGGCGAGACTAATAAAAAATAAAAAAGGAAGCCAAAAAACTATCCCAATGACAGGCGCCCCTCTGTGGGATGCGCCTATAGGCAGGTGTCTACTCTGCCTTATTGCAAATCTGGCCCTGCACAGGGGTGCTCCCTGGTTTTGTCTCCCTTTGTTGTTTTACACTGTTTGGTAGTTATCTCTAAAGTGTGACCACTATTGGACCTCAAACTACCTGAAAGTGAATGGAAGTTATGTGCGTAAAGAAGGCGGGCAGGACAAAAATACGGATCCTGGGGTACATACTGGGAAGGCTTATACTTCTTAGAGACAGAATAAAAGCCTCATAAACAAGTTAGTAAAATACCACTGAGAGCACCAGGGTGAAGGTGAAGGCCAGAAAAGAAACTGCAATACTACGCTTGAAGAAATCTTCTGCACCGGCTGTTTTTTTCTTGTATTGTTGCTGTAGGTGGTTATTTGTGGGAGGTCCAACCTGCATTAGACGAGCAGTGGAGCAACATCTGAGAATTTACAAATAAAGGACTGCTTGCATGCACAAGTATATTGTTATCTTGTCTATTTTAACTATTGATAGGTTTATAGATATAAGTTCCAGTGGCAATTACCCATCCCATTAAGGCATAATAGGAGGAGCACCCTAGGCAGGATAGATTTTTAGAAAATCAACATTAAAGGGATAGTAATACTTCATTATTTCTTTATTTTATTTTGTAGGCATTAAAAAAATGAAGAACAATATAAGTCTTATCTCTCAAACCTTTATGGTTTGAGAGATATTCACAAGCAAAGTTTCCCCCTCCCGCTCCTTTTACCTAGTGTAAGCCATCTCTTCTCAGATGTGGAATCTAGTTGAAAGACCAGACAGATAACCGATGGGGACAATCTTCTTCCTATGAGAACAATGAAAGCCCTGCCCCCCTTGACAAGTTTTTCAGGTTTTTCCCTTATCTTAATTGAAGATTGTCCCTTTCTGCAGTCTACCTGGGCACCTCCCTTCTGCTCTGGCTGAGCAGTGTTACATGAGTAAAAGGGGCAGGGGGGATACTTTGTCATTGAATTACTCTTGAACTACAACTCTGACAGAATTGAAATAACACTCTCCAAAGTCCAAATTCTATGATGATTAATTAGAGCTGCTTTTATTATGAAACATTACTATCCCTTTAAACAAGAATTTGTGATGGTGGAAGGATGAGATTTTGTTTCCATTACTGCAAAATGGTTATGGTGATACCTGAATAATGTTTAGATCTTTCTTAGAAAAGCATGAACAATATTAATGTGGCCACATTCAAAGAATCAACTTAGGTAATTCAAAAATACATAGTAAATAAAATGACGTAGATGTTTTGCAACACATTTAAGAATGGAATTTAACACCTTAAAGGGATAGTAATGTTTCAAAGTAAATGCAGCTCCGATTATTCTTTATAGTCTTGGGGCCATGTAGAGCGTTATTATCATTCTCATTGATGTGTATTTCCAAAGTAATTGAATCATAAAGTGTCTCCCTTCCTTCCTTTTACCTATTTAAAGCTGCAAGGAAAGACCGTCCCTGCAAGGAAAGACTATCCCTTTAATATGGACTCTTTGGGGCACAGGTGCTTTTATTGTGATCCAGCTATGGTGGAAGTGCTGGATTGTGCGGGTGTGCTCTTTTTACTCACTGTTTATTAGTTTTATCTATCAGGTGAGTTCGTAAATACTAGGGATGAGCTTTTCATTGGCTGATTTGACTGATCTGGAAAAAACAGCAGAGACAGAAAAGGAAGGAGGGACAGGGTAAAACAGGATCAGGGAAGGGTGGGACACCAGGGAGAGGGGACAGTAAATGTGAATGAGTGCTGGTATAAGGGAGTATGAAATAGTATTGGGTCAGAGGGGAGTGGACCGGGAGAGAGGCAAGGGAGAGGAGTGGGCCTGAGCATATGCAATGAAGGGGAGAGGTTTAAAGAGACGCAAGGGAAGTTAGCAGGCTGAAGGAGTTTTAGGGTGCCTGCAGGCCTTCAGAGATGGTAGGAAAGTGATCAGGGTTGTGGAGATGGAAGGGAAGGGAGTAGGCCTGTGGAGATGAAAATGAAGGAAGAAGGCCTGCTGACATTTATGAAAAGGGAGTGGTCCTGTCGAGATGGAAAAGGGGGAGTGGGCTTGCAGAGATATAAGGGAGGGGAGTAGGCCAAGGAAAGGGAAGGAAACAAAGTATGGTGGAAGAAGGATAAACTGCTTGGCATAGAAAAAGTGAGTTGGAGGGAGAAGTTTTCAACCTTCATCAAATGACTTCCCGGGAACAGAATAACTTCTTTTAGAACTGAAACAGCTAGTTCACTGGCTGAAAGACAAACTTTGAGAATAATTTTAGTTGAAAGACAAACTTTGAGAATAATTTTGATTATCTCTTTTAAATACAGATATAAGGAAACCATTTTCAGACTTCTGTTTTTTAGAAACATCAATATTATTGACATATGTTTTATCATTACTCAGGGTAAAGTTTATTAGCATAACCAAGCATATGCAAAGCTTTTTTTTTCCATTGTCCATATGAAGAACCCTTCATTAAAATACCTGCCTAGTGGAAAATATAGCGAAAACATAACATTTTGCAGAAATTTAATGTTCTCAATATCATGCATTTATAAACATAGAATAATAAGACAAAATAGAATGGGCTTGGATATATTTTGCAAAAAAATAAAAATACAAAATTACAATGTTGTATATTTAAATCCATAGTAACATAGTAGATAAGGCTGAAAAAAGACATGCGTCCATCAAGTCCAGCCATGTTCCATGGCCATGTTTCCTATGAGTAAGGACTGCTGAGGTTCGAAACATAGGAGTTTTGTTAGGGTATCTCTTGTCTTTAACCATGTTCTTCAAGTTTTTAAACTTTCAATAAAAGTCTGTGCTTTTACTGATATGGTCTTTTAGCCTGAGTGCGGACATCCCACTGTTTGGATATATTTTGCATCTACTTGACATGGAATCCAAAAAGTTTGTTCCAGAGGGGGTATGCAACGGCAAAGCAATGCGTTGCATGCACCTCTGACACTCAAAGGGTTAAAATATAACCTATATATTATAGCATGTAGAAGCTCAAACAGACTAATACTGCCCCCACAGGCAAATACCGTATATTCAGTCTCAATTCATACATAGACAAAGGGCACTTTACCTGATGGATAACATCTTTCTCATTTTATTAAGGGAGCAGTAAACTTTTTTTATGAAAAAATATATATTGTAGGGATTTTCCTATTGAGTAAAATAAGGGTACTCCCACTGCCGAGAGATTTATATTTCCAGAGTTATTACAGTTTAAACCCATGTTTTTTTACATTAGCAGTGCCCTCTAGTGGTCAAATTCTAATTAGATTTCCTGTTAGATTCTAATGGAGAAGAAAGTCAGAAAAGTCAGACATACAGTTCTCCATAGAATGTGATAGAAACTGCCTGTCACTTCCTGTCAGAACAATCAGGAAGTAAACACAGTAAATTAACTTCCTGATTATTTAAACTGCTATAAATTTTGAATAAAACATCTGACAGCGATGGGAGTGACCTTGTTTTATTCAGCAGGAAATGCTATATAAAATATGTGTTTTCATAAAAAAAAGTTTACTGCTCCTTTAAATAAACTAGTTGAAGAGCCCGATACACGGGCCACAGTGCAACTGCCAGCTGGTTGCGGGGCAGTCATGCGCAGTAGAGACTGCCAGCGCCGCGGCTGATACAGAGCTGGATGCTCTGAAGCAGCCGCGACTCGGGCAGTCTCTACTGCGTATGACTGCAGCACAAGCAGCAGTCTCTACTGCACATGACTTTGTCGTTACACATGTTTTAGCAAATTATTATATAGGAGGAGGATAATAGGAAGTTAAAACATTCTTCTAACGCTCTATGTTTCCTTTAAAATATTTTATTAACCACTACTTAAGAAGAGGTTGACATATTTAAAATAAAAAATCCCCATAGTCAATAAAGGAACATAACTGAAAAGTGGATGAAAAGATAACTTATGTACACAAGACCACATCCTTGCTGTATATTCTTTAACCCAAAGTTGTCCAAACAGATTTAACAATAAACCACATGATCAATAATCTGCATGTGTGTGTGATGTACAAGAGACCAGAAGGGAAATATGCATCAAAATAAACTGGCATGGAAATTTACCAGTACATGAGAACAGCAGGGCAATATTCAATTACAAGAAACCAATACTGATTACAGAATGAAGGCAATATAACAGGGAGGCAAAGGGCAGTATGTTGGGGTAAACCAAGTTAACAGAGGGGCAAAGAGTGGCAATATTTTGGAACAGGACAGCACCAAAAGGGGCATATAGAGACAACAGAGGGCCACAGGAAGACAAGCGTGTTACCAAAATGGAAAGGGGAGACAACAGGGTTAACAGAGGACCACAGGGAGACAGGAGGGTTATCAGAGGTCACAGGGCAATGAGAGAGAGAGAACATATGCAAGAAAAAGAAGGACACAGAAGAGCAACAGAGGAACAAGATTTAGAAGAGGGCAAGAAAGAAGAGAGAAGCAAGACAGTAGCACAGAGAAGGAAGACAGTGGTGCAGGGAAGCATGACACTGGCAAGGGAGCAATATAGTCTCACTGGAGAGCTAGATACATATAGAAGAAAGAAACAGTGGGATAAGGGAGAGACAGGAGTACAGGGTAGCAAGAGCGGAACACAGGAAAGCAAAAAATGTACAGAAAAGCAAGACAGTTCACAGGAGCAACAGGGCACAGAGAAAAAAGAATGAAGCATGGGTCAGGGGTATAGGGAAGTGAGTCGGGCATATGAAGGGAGTAAGGAGTAACAAAGTAACAAGAGAGGAGCAAAAAAGAGGCATGGGAGGTGAAATGATTCCCTGCTTGTGAAACTCCAGGGGACAGGAGGTCTAATGCTCTAACACTATCCTTTCTTTCCTATAAGATGGTGTGGCATGTCCTGACAGTCAATAGCAAGTCACATCACTTCCTGGTCAACCATGTGGCCTGTCCAACTATCCAGCACATGGTCCACCACTCTAGATGTGATGCTGTGACCTTGAATCTCAATGTGCTTTGGGGATGCAAGTTCCTGTATATTAACTCACTCAAATAGCAGACAGCGACAGGGAAAATTAGTCTCAAGGCCCAAGTTTAGTTTTCCGTGCTCCATGGATCAGCATGTAAGGGCTTATGGACAGCAGGTGAGAGATCTGGCACTAACTAAATAAGTAAAAAAACATTTGGCTCACTGACTACATGTTGAATATTATTGCTTTAAAGTAGAACTACCACTCCTTGTAAACTTTGCCCCAAATAATTACCCATCTGGTGACTAGCTGCTCAATAATGCTAGTTGCCAGAATGATTACCGCGTTATTGAGAATTCTATACTGCTCCTGGAGTGAGAGCCAGGAAACAGTGCAGACATCTTTCCATAGTGACGTCTGCACGCCTGCGCAGTCAGCGCCTTTTTGTACTGAATGGCTCCTAGCAACGCCTCCTAGAGCAGGCTGGGACTGACAGCGCAGGCGCGTAGACATCACTAAAGAAAGATGTCTGCGCTCCTTCCTGCCTGTCAGTCCGGGAGCAGTATAGAATTCTTAATAACGCAGTAATAATTCTGGCAACTAGCACTATAGATCAGCTAGTCACCAGATGGGTAATTATTTGGGGCAAATTTTACAAGGGGTAGTAGTTCTGCTTTAAACTGTTTTAGTGCTTCATACAACTGGAAATCATAAATCTATTTGAATGATTCTGATGTCCAAAGCATCATCCTTATAAAGAGCATTATATGGAAAAAAAACAAGAAAAAAAACTGCATACACTTAAAGAGAATATAAATATATAAATAGAGAGATAGCTAGATATTCCATAGTTTGTGTACTCAGTATATATTCTTGCATTGGATTATTAAGAGCCACTCATATTGGAAGCATGAAGTTACTACACTATGACAGTCTTCCAGTGGACATCTTGGTACTAAGGGGGGGGGGTCTCAAATAAAAAAATAAAGAAGAATGGTAGTCCACATGACAACAGGCATTTACCTGATGACGTGACCTACTATTTACAATTAATACTGGGTTCAAATAATTTCAATGACTGCTAATCTAGATATATGCAAGATATATAAAAGAACATTAGCACACTGAAGAAAGCAAGGTGACTATATTTTATTCAAAATTATACAGGATTTATTATATTTTGAACATTTTATGTGTTTTATATTTTTAAACATTTGTTTCCCCAAACAGACTTTTTATATTGCAGTAATCATTTTATATTTACTATAATATTGTATATATATACTGTATGTTTTCATGGTTACATTATTTTAATGCCTTTGGCAGTACTTTGAGCTCCATCTGGCTTTTTGTATGTAAGTATGAGTGCCTTAATATAGTAATATAGATGATAAGGCTAAAAAATAGATGTGTGCATCAAGTTCAGCTTTGAAATATCAACCCTGTTAATCCACAGGAAGACAAAAAAAAAAAAAAACAATATTGAAGTAATTTCCAATTAAGCCCCAATGGGTAAAAAAATTCCTTCCTGACTCCAAAAGGTTCCCTGGATCAACATCCTATGTGCTCTGAAGCTAACTGCCATAATTCTGAATACTGCTCTGAGCTACAAAGGTATCCATTCATTTTTTGAAAACAACTACAGTATTTGTAAACACAGCAAAGAATCCCATAAATTTACCTCCTGTAGTGTGAAAAATCCTTGCCTTTGTTTTAGTCAAAAGCACTTTTTCTTTAGTCTTAATGGATTACCTTGTTTTTTGCTCAGCTCTTTAAGTAAACAGTTCCTCAAAGAGTTCTTTGTATTGCCCTAAATATACAGTATTTGCAAATGGTAATCATATCACCCATCAGACATCCCTTCTCTAACATAAACAAACCCAGTTTAGCTAGTTTTGCGTTATACTCAGATCCTCCAATCCCTTTATCAGTTTTTTAAATGTTTTTTTTAGGAATTGGTGCCCAAAACTGTACTCTATATTCTAAATGAGGCCTTATCAAGGATTTGTATAAAGGTAGAATTATATTCCCATCCAGTGTATCTATACCCCTTTTCATACAGGATAGTACCTTATTGGCTCTTCCACCAGTTGAGTGACACTGCACACTGCTGTGAAGTTTACTGTCTATGAATACATCCTAAATCTTACTCAAACAAGGATTCCATTAACATCCATAGATAAAGATCCTGCACTCTATTTTAATACCCAAGGAAGCTACTGTGTATTGCATACACAGGGTGCCTACTTATCCCATAACCATAATATATAAAAATACAAAAGAAAAAGCAGGGGATATAGATGTGGCACTCACCTTCCTCACAAGACACAAAGGAAATACTACTCATAAATATAGTATCAAAAATAAATGTATTAAATATCACAGACAATATAAAGGCTCTGGAATGGTGTCAGAGATCCTGATACAAGACCCCCCCCAACTACTACAACCACCATCTACCTACAGGAGACAAAAAACATCACCAATAAAACCAAATCCCATGTAAAAATGCCAGCATCTGTAATGCTAATTTCTAAATCTGTCACTCTTCTATTCATAATAATTGCAGATAAGAGGGAGACATCTTCTTGGTAGTGCCGATTAAAAGTTATTCCTCTAAATAGTGTACATCACATCCGTTTCATAACAACACAGTGTGGATTCAGATAACCGTCATGAGATGGTTCCAGTGTCATCGATCATAGATATCCAAAAGGAAACAAAGTTCCATACATAAAGATCTGGTGAATGAGGATCTTCCAAACATACAGACTGTGTGCATACGATGTTTCAAAGGAACGCTGTTATCAATTCCATCCTTTATATATTATTGGGATCAATTGTGTGAGCATATCTGTTGTGCATCAGGGTACTTGCAGCATATAATATAAACATATATAGCAATGAAAAGGAACACTCTCACCCATTCCATTTTGTCTGCTCAACCATCATAGTAACCATTCTGTATTTGGTTGTTGTGTTACCTTTTACATTAATAACACTGGGTTCATCATGTCACCCATGTGATTACAAATGCGCATCTACCACAGATCCCCCATTTACCTACCTGTGAGATGATCTATTCTTATTCCTCAAGTGTTGTTTAACCCATTCCTGCCATGCTTCCTTTCATTCTGGAGGGCACACTGTTATGGCACAGAATATTTTCATGTTATGTCTGCTACGAAAACCTAAGCATATTTCTGACATTATAACTATGAACATGTTAGGTGTTGTGTCACCTGTGTAATCCCTGAGCCTGGTCCCAGTAGGATTCATAGTACCCTGGACAGGATATCTGGAATCCTTTGAAGCTGCCCTGCTTGGATGTTCTTCTCGAACAACTGATTTTACAGTAAAATTTGGCCAGGTTTCTAGATCACATTTATATCAGGCTAGAAAGATATATATATATATATATATATATATATATATATATATTTACTGGTTCACATGCAAAATGCTTTGTTAACCCTTCTTATACCATGGAATAGGTTAACTCATGCTTTTGTATGACAGTATGTGTATTCATACACTAAATGTTTTAGTGCCTACTCACACCGTCAATATACAGTATATGACTATAAAATATTTTTATAAAATTTGGTTTACTTTTGCTCCACTTCTTCAGCAGTCTGCTTCTCCTTGACTGAACATGAGAAACTAAAATTTCTACTAATCTTAAACCTATTTTGGAATTGCAAGTAGCCTTTTCTCAAGTTTCTTGCACTAGGACAAATTGCTTAATAAAGTTATATTATCCTAATGATGGTTCAAACAGAGATATTTCCAAGAACACGTTTCTTTGTGTTTATAGACTTTAATTGGTGAAACAAACCACGGCCAGATCACTCATCTATAATGAACAAAACTATGGGAGTCATTTGATTTTTTGACTTTTCTGAATCCAAATGATATGAAGACGGTTGGAGAGGTGTCCAAAGACATTATAGACGACACTGAAAGTATGCTCAGCATTCGAAAGTGGAAATACTCAACAAAAAAGATTAGTAGTTAAGCAAATGTTCTTGTCAAGGGCTTCAGAAAGGATGTTGTAAATAATGAGAGAAATCATGGAGACCACTGATAGATGAGTAAGAGAAGCATGAGACAGTAACCATAAAGAAGAACTGTCTTTACAAGAATTCTGTGCCTGGATCACAGTTAATGTTGTCAAGAAGAGGTGATAGGGCAAGTAACTGCTTCTCATACATACCTGTTAGACTGATACAAACACCAGCAAGCAACTGGGGTAAAGCCATCAGGCTCTTTGTAGAAATTTTGAAATCACTGATCAACTTATAGAAGAGACAGATGAACAAGTTTCAGCCTCTCATGTATTGTCATGGACCAGAGGGTATGTGGCACAAACCTGGGTTATGGATGTTTACGATAAATTAATTCAGGATGCTTTTCTGAACGGTAAAGCTATGAATGAAAAGTGAATTGTTGTTATCATAGCCCTGTTCCTTACTCGTCATAGCAGAAAATAGAGGACACTGCAAATGGCAGATTTAATTGCCGTCTTCAAAAAGCACTGTATGGTTTCTCATAAATCCATTTTGATAAGTCATATATGGTTAATATTTGTTAAATATATTAAAAAAAGCTACTGAAATATGCATGCATCTATTATTTGTACTGTAACAACAATGGTATTGCTATGCATCTTTCTGTGACTTTTAAGCCTGCAGACTATACCATGACAAAGTTTTCAGTGTTGACTCATAACTATAAAATATTTAAGTCAGTAACTGGCAATTGTATAATGAGGGCCAGTATACACTATATATGATGCATTTACTCACAAATGTAAAGACCCTTTGGATCCAGAGAACACTATCACATTGAAAGTCAGACAAGGTAATTACACAGAATAATTGCCAAGAAGACCACATTAGTAACTGTATGCACAGGTACATGGGGAACACACAGGTCCAAAGGAAACAGTACATTTTAGTATGTTGCATTACTTGGTTTGTAATTAATTCTAATTATATAGTAAAAACATATATAATACACAGTACTAATGTTTGATTACATATAGAATATAAGTAGGGTCGCATGCCATGTTTTTGCGGCAGCAGAAAATTATACATAGAAGGGTAATTCAAGCTGTGTTTTACTAGTATTTCTCATTAACTTGGAATATTACAAGACCACATTTTTAGTTTGTTGACCTTATTTTGGGGTTTGCTTAAAGCAGTAGTAAACTGTTACTGTGAAAAAAATATATATTTTATTGCTTTTCTTGTCAAGCAAAAAACAAGGATTCCCTTATTGCTGGGAGATGTTATAACAGCTTAATCTATTTTTATATTAAACTGTTAAACACAGGGCAACTTGGGGTTCCATTTTATTAGGGCCGATAGGAAACGAACAATGGTGGCTTACATTGTAATACCTCCATTGTCTTGACAAAGCAGCATGAGTGCTGTGAAATGCATTGACAGAGCCTGATTAGGACGTGTTTAATTGTTTTACATAGTTTTTATTGCATTTTAATAAACTGGATACTGATACAACACAGTCTTTAGGAGAAGCAGTTTCCTGTCAAAGTGGTGCCCTTGAACAGAGACAAGGTAATGATCTCTGCATGATGATTTTGTCAATGTGTGGTATAAGCCTCAGTCGACCATTGAAAATGTGAGTACAAGTTAAGATATTTTATCTGTAAGCACTGTGAGATACCACACCATTTGGCTCTTTCTTCTCTTGCTTCTATTTGAACAATGGTGGTGGTAGTTTCAAGTCACAGTTTGCTATTCTAGTACCTGTGCTGTGAAAAACTACCACAGTTAAAAATGTACAAGTACTACTTCAGCGTCTATTGTATGTGGTGGATGCTAGCAGCCATTCAGGGACTGCATTTTCTGCTGTTAATTCTGTAACTACCACACCCTGGCATTGAGGGCTCGATACTGTTACCACTGTTAAGGATTACAAACCATGGCTGGCAGTTTTAAGTCACAGTCAGGTATTCTATTACCTGTGCTGTGACAAACCACCAACAGGTAAAAATGCACAAGTGCTAAATTTGCTCCCCATTGTAAATAGTGAAAAAGCAGTTGAATTTGTTATTCAATTACATGTGGCGGGTTAGAAGCAAAGATATATTAAAAACATGTATGCCCCTAAAGTTGTCCTTCCCATAAACGTATGATGGAGGTGACAGCAGGAAAGCAGATGAAAAATCCCCCCCAGATCCCTCTTGGGCTATTGCCCAAGCCATAGCAAGGTAAATTTGAACAGAGACTGGCTTTTATATGGCCAGTCCCTGTTCAAAATGGTTCCCACGCTTCCATTGGCTGGAACATGGGGTCACACACCTCCCAGCCAATCAGTTTCTAGAATGTTTCATCATCACTCCCACTACAAGCTGATTGTCTGGGAGGTGAGTAACCCCACATTCCAGCCTATGAAAGCGTGTGAACCATTTGGAACAGGGACTTTTATGCCAGTCTCTGTTTAAATTTACCTCAATGGCTTGAGAGGTATCGGGGAGATTTTTCATCTGCTTTCCTGTTGCTGCCGCACATTTTTTGAGTACTTTGGATGTTTTGATATGGGGCTTAGGGCCCCATATCAATATATCCACTGGTCACTTATGGTTTTTTGTCTTTTTTCCCCTTCAATTCCTGTGTCAGCAGGTCAAACACGCATTAGGGGACTCATCTGCCAAAAATAGTAACTCCAGTTTTTCAGCTGTTAAAGTGTGTTCCTTAACACGGTTCTGCCTAACGCATGGAATTGATTGGGAATATTACACACAATTTGTGACAAGTCAGTGAGAAGGGGAAAGGAGGGAACACGCCTTGGCACAACCACGCTGATAACTCCCATGAAAAACAGACACCATGACATTTATGTCAAACATGTTAAAACAAACACCCACCAAAGAAATCAAGCACCACAGTTGCTGTACCCCCTGACTTTCCAGAAATGCAACAAGAGGCGAGGCGGAGATCAAAGAGAAGGAAGAACAGAGAAACCCAGGCAGAGACTGGAAGTTCCATGACGAGTGAAACAACTAGCTCGCCATCACCATCACCTTCTTCCTCTAGGGTAACTACATCTTCTACCAGTCCACCTCGTTTATTGTTACCTCCCCCTCCAAATGATAGCCACTCTGTTGATGTTAGGATGTGGCAGTTCGTCTCCACCTATTGCACACTGTGTGGTACACTGACCATACATGCCAGTGTGGTGGAGGAGAATTGCAAGCAGGGCATCAAGCGGCATCTGAGGAGATTCCATCCTGCAGAATATGCTAAGATGGTGGCAGGGAGGGTTCATCACTATTATTAAATTGTCAGCAAGTTGTCATATGTCCTTAGCAGGGTCTGGACAAGAGGTATAGTGACAGAGGCAGCACTTTGTTTCTGGTGTCATAGTGTTTGGATACAGTTGTGCCCCCAGATGTTATTTACCAAACACACTGTGCACTTTGCAGTTGCTGATGAGAGCCACTGTTCCTGCTCTCAAGGGAAAAATGTTTATTCTAATAACAACACACCCATGATTTTGGAAGAGGGGCAGGTGGAGAAGAATTATTGGCCAACTTCTTCTTTTCTCCACATCTACTGGGGGCTACTTATTGTGCTGCTACTGCCTCAGGCACATCACTAGAGCTAGTCATGGCAAGTGGAACCTTCATCATCCATCAACCATGTTACTGCTGTTGTTGAACCCATTCCCTTTCATATGCCTACAATCAGAATATTAGTGGAAGTAAGTAGTGGAAGTGCAATAAATTAAGCAACATACCAGGTAGCAGCTCTGTACAGCATAGACTATTCTCTACACATGTGAAGAACATAACAGAAATCACTTCCTGTACATTTTTAACACACATTTCAGAATAGAATGTACCAATACTGAGGGCTTTTGGTATCTTACTGAACAGCATCAGATTCAAATAGCATCTGTGATCTATAATCAGATTGCTTCACATGTGAAGCAGATGAAAAATAATTACATTTTTTAGATGCACATTTGAGGGATTACATTCAATATACTTCCAGATGCAAGAAATCCAATGTAATTGTTTGCATGAAAAAGAACTGATGCAACGCTGACCAAAAACATTTTTTCCATACACCTGAAAGTGATTATGGCAGGACATTTGAACTGGTTTCACTGTGGTCTCTAATCCAGTTCATTAAAAGAAATGCTTGCTTGTAAGATTTGTAACTTTCAGAAAAAAAAGTATTTTACGTATCATGAGCCAAGTTCAGACCTAATAAATTAGGAATTTGGTGACCTACAGTATAAGTAATCAAATAAACAAAGACTAGGAAAGATGTTGAATTCATTGCATTCTACCAGTTGTGGTTTGTCCTTTTTAATTCAACATGATATCAAGTACTACAATAAATTATATTGTTAAACAAACAAATGAAAAATTTAACAAAGGGGAGTGAATTTACAACCATGATTCCACTCTAAATTAAGTACAGCAATCAATTTACTAAGCTACTGACATTAGAAAAAAAATCCTGCCCTTGTCCCTTTGAGTGCAAGAGGGTTATGCAATGCCTGGCACTGAAAGTTTAAAGGGATAGTAATACTTCGTTTTAACTTTATTTTATATTGTAGGCATTAAAAAATATGAAGAATGATATAAGTCTTATCTCTCAAACCTTTATGGTTTATGAGATATTCACAAGCAAAGTTTCCCCTCCCGCCCCTTTTACCTAGTGTATGCCATCTCTTCTCAGATGTGGAATCTAGTTGTAAGACCAGACAGATAACAGCAGGGGCCAATCTTCTTCCTATGAGAACAATGAAAGCCCTGCCCCCCTTGACAAGTTTTTCAGGTTTTTCCCTTATCTTAATTGAAGATTGTCCCTCTCTGCAATCTACCTGGGCACCTCCCTTCTGCTCTGGCTGAGCAGTGTTACATCAGTAAAAGGTGCGGGAGGGGGACACTTTATCATTGAATTACTCTTAAACTATAACTCTGACAGAATTGAAATAACACTCTCCAAAGTCCAAATACTATGATGACTAATTAGAGCTGCTTTTAATATGAAACATTACTATCCCTTTAAGGACACTTGAAAAGTAGGGCAGTCTATGGGCATTTTGAGGTATTCCTTTTCTTTTCGTCTTGTTTAACACAACAGATTTTATTCCATTTCCCCGCACATGCTATGGGGAGGCACATGGGACTTGCTAGCGTTAAAGTCCTAACACTGGCAGAGATTCTACACTGGTGTACACTGCAGCAGTCATATTCTAATACACTCCCAATGGTGTAGCCAATGGAGTTAGAGGCTAACCATGTTGGTAATTTGTAAAACTACCTCAAGATCAAAATATGTATCCCTTCCATGTGTGGGCTTTATTTCTTGCTGAAAGTAAATCCTTTTTATCTTGTTGCTGATAATTAAACCCTCCCCCATGACCCACTATGCACAGTATAGTTCAGACAGTGGGAAACTTCTCCGATTAAGAACTTTTATAGGAGGCAAATATAGTCAAGTTGATACCTTTATTGGATAACTAAGCAGATTTAGGATGCAAGCTTTCAATACCTATTAAGTCTCTTCCTCAAGCATGTTATACAGATAAATATGAAAACATCTCTCTTAAATACAAGTACACATTGCATTGTTTCAAATATAAATCAGTTAAGATAGCTCAGTCCAGACCCATGTTCTTTGAACAGTCAATAGTAAAGGAGTGTAACTCTAGAAGCGTCAAAAGTATTTACACTCCCAGTGGGACTATTGTAAAGACTAATCCACAGTGTGATAATGGAATAGAAATTGTCATTGTTCAAGCCATTATTTAAAGCATTAAAATGAAGCATTAATCTAACCTCCCATATTTTTCTGTCCCTCTGAGTACGAAACAGTCCCATTAGTACAGTCAATGTCCCTGACACTGTGTCCATTTTAGCAAAAGTGTTCTCCCACTGTCATCTCTGTATTTTTGATGTTAACAGTGGATCTGTGGGAAATAAACCTTTTATGTAATAGCTGGCAGGTTTCATCCACATAAAGAGCTATTGGGCATTTTGCACACATGATGAGGTATATTACATTGGATGATTTGAAGGTGAAGGTACAATTGATCTTTTGGTATAACTGGGTGTTTGGTATGGATACCTTGACCGTGGTGTAAATGTGTGCACAGGTTTCACAACTCCCAGTTACACCATACGATCAATGGTACATTCACCTGCAAATCATCGAATGTAATATATTTCATTATGTATACCAACACAGTACCAACTCTCATCTGTTAAAAACTTTTGGAGGGCCATAAATATATGTAAAACTTTACAGGATATATGTGTGTGCAGTGTATATAGTGTTTCACAAAATAACTAGTCATTTTAAAGTATTTTAACTAGTTATTTCAGAGAATAACTAGGTATTCCACAAAAATACATGTGGTAAAACAATTAAAGGTACAGTAATGTCCCAGAAAAATATTTAGCATTTTGTAGTGTTCAAAAAGTTGAACTGAATGCAAAAAACCTATCTCTCAAACCACTATGGTTTGAGAGATATATGCATTCAAAGTTTGACGTTTCCAGATCCGTGTCGGACGACACGAGGAGGCTCTTCAGCAGAGCTGTAATCGTGTTATTTAAAATGAATCACTTCATTGGAATTGTCTACAAAGTGTGCTTGCAAACCAGGCACACTTTGTAGACCTTTCCAAATAAGTCATTCTTTTTTAAATAATGTGATTGCAGCTCTGCTGCAGAGCCACTAGTTGGTCCCCGGACAGGATTCCCCTGCAGTCAGCACAGCGCTGACATCAGGGAAAGGGGAAGGAGGAACTTTGAGTGCATATTTCTCTCAAACCATAGTGGTTTGAGAGAGAGGGTTTTTTTGCATTCAATTCAACTTTTTAAGCACTACAAAATGATAAATATTTTTTCTGGGACATTACTGTCCCTTTAAAATGTAAAGCACCCAGAAAATGTATACACTTTAGTTATTTTATAGAATAACTACTTATTCCATAAACTACAGTTAAAGCATAAAATATCTAATAAAATACACACTTATGAAGTATAAAATAGCTATAAATAAAATAACTAATATTGCGGGTTGCTAAATGATGCAGTTTATTTAACAGTCAAAGTATTAAATAGTACATAAAGCAAGACACAAAGATTATATTGCAGGTTGTCATTTGTTAAATATAATTATGGTTTTATTATGGAAAAATCCTACATTGTAGAGCTTTTCCAAATCGAGTACAGAAAGGGTATTCCAACTGCTGGAAATGGCTTTATTCAAAAGTTATAATTGTTCAAACTGTAACAAAGTGGTAGAGCTGTTGCTATCACGTTCAAAGTGATCAACATGCTACTATCCCTTTCTATATAAAGTGGCCAACTCAGGAGTTCAAACTTGACACAAAGTAATGGACCTATTACTATTACATTCTATGTAAAACTGTAATCAGTAACTCAGCTATTTCAAACTGTCACAAAGTGATGGGCCTGTTTCTATCACTTGCTATGTTAGAACTGTAGTCAGTGACTCATCTCTCCCATAGAATCCATTAGAAAAACTGTTTTCCTCAAGGTTGGAGCATTTATGTTTTACTCAGCAGGAATAGCATTACAATACAATTTTTTTATACTTTAACTAAGATCACCTAGTTATTTTATTACATAACTAGGTAATGTGCGGAACGGTTCTTCATTCTTCACTTTAGTTGCTGCTTTCAGGTATTTTAATAAATAAAACATTTCACACTTAATCTGTAACACATAAATGCTGAGAAAGGCTCTAATCTGGCATTAAAACACTGACCATCACTATGCTGATTAAAGTCACACTAGAATGAAGACCCTTGAGTACCTTTTCGTTACGTTGTTTTGTTGACTTGGACACCTACATTAAAATGCAAACAATGTTTATTTAAGCTAATGTTTATTAAAGATGGTGAGATAGCTCAGATGGTTAAATAGAACAACTGTAATAGCTGCTGAGACATCAGGGTCAAAGATTTCAGACCTTCATCCTCCTGAGGCTGATAAAATTAGTACCACTGAGTTGCGTAATAGCAACAAATACTGATCAGCTACCACCAGTGGTGGTGCGCTAAGTGCTTGGAGTCTCTGTGAGGAAAAAAGCACCACATTTATTTAAAAAATAGGTTATTATTATTGTCATCAATTTCTAAATTAAAGGCATGCAAGCAAGGACATAAATTCTGCTCCTCCTGTGTCTGTTGATGATATCATATATGACATCACAACTGCTATAATTAAGAACATTAATAACAAATGATCATTTGCATATGTTTTTGAAAATATGTGGAGAGGGGGGATCCAGAGTCAGATTTCATCCCAGGGTCTAATAAGATCTAGTTACACCCCTGCTTTACATAGATTGTAATTCTGGCTCCTAGGATCAGTTAATAGTTTATATTTATCAATTAACAAAATGCAAAGGAGTGAACAGAAGAAAAATCTAAATCAAATCAATATTTGGTGTGACCACCCTTTTTCTTCAAAACAGCATCAATTCTTCTAGATACACTTGCACACAGTGTTTTTCATGAACTTGGCAGGTAGGTTGTTCCAAACATCTTGGAGAACTAACCACAGTTCTGTGGATTTAGGCAACCTCAGTTGCTTCTCTCTCTTAATGTAAATCAAGACAGACTTGATGATGTTGAGATCAGGGCTCTTTGGGGGCCATACCATCACTTTCAGGACTCCTTATTCTTCTTTACGCTGAAGATAGTTCTTAATGACTTTTGCTGTATGTTTCGGGTTGTTGTCATGCTGCAGACTAAACCTTCACCATGCTTCACTGTTGCCTACAGACACTCATTCTTATACTGCTCTCCAGCCCTTCAGCGAGCAAACTGCCTTATGCTACAGCCAAAAATTTCAAATTTTGTCTCATCAGTCCAGAGCACGTGCTGCCATTTTTCTGCACCCCAGTTCCTGTATTTTTGTGCATATTTGTGTCACTTCGCCTTGTTTCTATGTTGGAGGTATGACTTTTTTATCTCAAGTCTTCCTGAAGACCATTTCTGAGCAGACTTCTCTGGACAGTAGATGGGTATACCAGGGTCCCACTGTTTTCTGCCAATTCTGAGCTTATGGCACTGCTGGACATCTTCTGACTGCAAAGGGAAGTAAGCATGATGTGTCTTTCATCTGCTGCACTAAGTTTCCTTGACAGACCACTTCATCTACGGTCCTCAACATTGTCCGTTTCTTTGTGCTTCTTCAAATGAGCTTAGACAGCACATCTGGAAACCCCTGCATGCCTTGAAATTTCTGCTTGGGAAAGACTTGCTGATGCAGTATAACTACCTTGTGTCTTGTTGCTGTGTTCGGTCTTGCCATGATGTATGACTTTTGACATTAAACTGTCTTCAGAAACCTCACCTTGTTAGGTGAGTTTGGCAGTTCCTCACCCATTTGTATTCCTTCTACACAGCAATTTCTGTTTCAGTTAATGATTGTGTTTTAACCTACACATTAAAGTGATCATTAGCAGATGTTTGGTGTAACTGATTAATCATACACCTGACTATATACCTACAAAATCCCTGACTTTGTGCAAGTGTACCTAGAAGAATTGATGCTGTTTTGAATGCAAAGTGTGGTCACACCAAATATTGACCTGATTTAGATTTTTCTTCTGTTCACTCACTTTGCATTTTGTTAATTGATAAAAATAAACTATTAACATGTCTATTTCTGAAAGCATTCTTACTTTACATCATTTTGTTCACACCTGCCTAAAACTTTTGCACATTACTGTATGTATCTGGGAACTTTCTCTTCTGGAGAGCACTGAGGGGACTCCTCTGGTACTGCTGGGGGATATCATTGACTTGAATCATTGCAAAAACCAGATGGGCTTACTCGCAAGTGGAGACTGGGATTACTAAGTACATCACAAAAGTGGGAGAGAAGTGGGAGGAACTGGCTGTGGGAGGAGAAGAATTGGGAGGAACAGGTTGGGAAGGAGCAGAAATGGGCAGAGTAAACTCGCCACATCCGGAGAATCAGGGACTGTCCCCCTAGACCCTGTAATGCACTGTCAAAACATAGTACCCTGATGTTCCCAGCACAAGGATTGTGGCCAGGAAGCTAAACTTTGGTGGCTATGGCCCAAGACTAAAGAAAGTGGCTGGGGATAATCTCTTAGGATGTCTTTTCCAACTCCTCTGTCAGGACTAAAAGATACAACCTTCATGTAATCCAGTAGCATGTGTAGTGGGCCCACTCTTGCCTCTAGCGGGACTATATGTAAGCTCCAGCATTATGCTAAAATGGACTGTGAGTATTATATGTAACCCCTGGCAATCTATGCAACCAAGAAGAGAACCACGTAAGTGTTTAGTTTTTATGTTTTACCCCTGTTTGTTTGCCTGTAATTGCTGTCCTGTGTTTGGGTGCCGTGACCTTTCCAATAAATGCAATTTATTATCTTTTTGTCTGACTGGATAAATCTCTTAACCCTCGGTCTACCAATCAGTAACCCCTGTACCCCCGTCACAATAGCGATAATGTTTAAAACGTTATTCATTAAAAAAAAAAAAAACCCTATTTGAGCTAAAAATTATTGCTTACTACATCCGCATACACTGCTCTTGCCAATGTTTACCGCACTGCCTCTGCTCCCTTCCCACTACCCAGCCTCCTCCAATGACAGAGGCTTTCTGTCTGCAAGCTGGAGCAATCTCACTGGCAGAGATGGATATCTAGCCAATGAGATCACTCCAGCTTACAGACAGAATCCTCCATCACTGGAGGCAATGTGGCAAACTTTGGCAAGACCAGTGTGTGGGGAAGTAGGGTGCAGGGCAATCTGTAAGCAGTAATTTTAGTCCAAATATAAATAATGTTTTAAACATTATTGCTATATACTCTACCTAATAAGCCTAACATGTATAGGGGTGAGAGATCCCCTTGAGGGACCAGTGACGGTCCTGGCACGTCACATACTTTTTACTTACAGTGCTCCTGCGAGAGTGCTGTAAGTAAAAATGGGGTTTGAAACTGACCACTGCAAGACCAAAGTGGTCTCTCTCAGTCCCCTGCTCAGGGGGCGCTGGTACACTTAACAGGTCATGTGTACCGGCAAGCTGACAAAGAACAAATCAGTCCTTGAGGGAAGGTAACTTTCCTGGAATGCTGATCCTTAACGGGTTAAATCAAGGGGAATTTTTATTTCTCCCTTACTGTGCAGTTAGTTTGCTCCAGAATTTTTACAGTCATAGTAATAGTACTGTACATCAGCCTAATTAAGACACTATTCATATTATACAATAAGAAACTGCATTTGGAACTATGGTCTTTAATTATTTAGCATTTCTGCTAATTTATCCCTATATTTTTTTTTTTTACAAATCAGATCAGTAGCATTTAACCCCTTAACCCTTTGAGTGCCAGAGGGGTGCACCTCTCTGGCCATTAAGGGGTTAACAGTAGATTAAATGTGGTACTATAAACATAATACAACAAGCCCCACCCCTAGGAATGATAAAGTTGCCATGGAATGTAAAAAAAAAAATTACAATAAAATAAATAGTTATTTAAGTACAAAGGTTATTAAAGTGACAGTAACCTTCTGCAAGTGCATAATATGTAAAGTCAAATTGCCTATACTTTTTAGGTTTTTTTTCTTTCTTATCTTCACTTTTTTTGTGTCAGTGACAGTGAACTCACTAAATTCCTGTTTCCAGGCATCTTCACCTGTTGCCTATTAAATACATCATACAGAACATTCAGAGCAGCAGGGATAGTGTTGTAACAGGGATAGTGTTGTAACAGGGATAGTGTTGTAACAGGGATAATGTTGTAGCAGAGATGGTGTTGTATTCCTTTACGGAAAGCTCTCTGGAAATATAGGTGAAGGTGAAAAAAGATTATAATAAAAAGTATAGCTAATCTGAATTTACATAGTATGACTTCCAGAACATGTAAGGTCAAAAAGGAGGCTGTCATTTTTGCGGCTTATAAGGTGTAGTAAACATGTTTTTATGAAAACGTATATATTATACAGCTTTTTCCTCCTGAGTAAAACAAGGGAACTTTTACTGCTGACATTTGTTATATTCAAATATTATAACCATTCAAACAATCAGGAAGTGAATTTACTGTGCATTTAGGGTGGAGTGCAAGAAACGTGCGCATGCGCTGCAGGTATTTTTCATGCACAGATAGATATTGCACATGTTCTAATGCAGGAAGCCATATACCGAATGCTTCTTGAATTGTGCATGAAAAATTTGCTTTTACGACAAAACTACACAGACATATAGAATCATTCACTAAAGCATTTCCTGTATTAGGCGCATTCCCTATTCCACTCAGACAAATTAGTTAATTCTGAAAACATCTACAAAAAATATGCGCAGTTGTTCGCTAATCTTGATTTTTCATGCACAATTCAACATCATGCGCAAACCTATTCGCTAGTGGCTTTCACATTGGAAATAGTGACTGTGCATCTTTCCTGCATTTCACCATTACATCCTGAAAGTCCTAACTGACAAGAAAGGACTCTGAAGTTTCTGTCACATTCTATGTGGAACTGTAAATCACTGACTTTCTTCTCCATTAGAATATAACAAGGAAACTAACTGGAATTTGACCACTAGCGGGCACTGCTAATGTAAAAAAAACATGGGTATTAACAGTAATAACTCTGGAAATATGAATCTCTTGGCAATGGGAGTACCCTTATTTTACTCAATGGGGAAAGCCCTATAATATATATTTTTTCATAAAAAAGTATACTGTTCCTTTAAAGGGACACTAATGTCCCATAAAAAAATCTTCTACTTTTGTAGCTGTTAAAAAAATAAACTACGTGCCACAAATCCTATCTCTCAAACAAATATGGTTTGAGACAAGGGCGTCGCTAGGGGGGGGCTGATGGGGCTGATGCCCCGAGTGTATCTGTGGGAAGACCCAAATGTTTTGGCTACAGCTGCAATTGTCTACAAATTTGGGGCTGCCCCTCTCCTGCACCATCATATGGCCAGCTGGCCACTGCATCAGAGAATCTGCTGCTGTAAAAAGGTATGGTCAATTTCCAGGCACCCGAGTGCCACAGCACTTCCTGGTGACCAGGGGAACTGCCTGCAGCCCACATCTTACTTCACTGACTGTGCAGAGGAGAGACAGGTTGATATTTCCTCTCTCTTTATTCGCTGTATGAGAGCTAAGCGCAAGAAATGTCCTTTTCACCTCTTCAGGAGTCAGGAGAGAGACAGAAAGAGCAAAGCCAGCCAGTGCGGGAGCGGTAAGAGCTGCACGGCACCACTCCAGCAGCCCTGAGTTCCAGTGATTTATTACAGCTTTACCCAGGCAGGCAGGTCAGGAATGGAATCTGGTGGTCTATGGAGGCAAACACAGTGATTGTGGTGTGCTCTGTCTATCAGTCTGTTTCTTCCAATTGCTGATTTTGCTAGCTCAAGTAGAATCAGCCATGGCAATAGACAGAGCACACCACAATCAGCTAGAGATGATCTGACTGAACTCTGCTCCTTCAGAACCTTCCTCCCAAAATATCTGGTGACTGCTGGCCTAACCTGGACTCTGCATCCCCAAACTATGTGCCATCCTAGCACCTACAATATCAGAACACTCTATTACCTCTCTAAGAACCCCATTCCTGTCACTGTGTAACAAGTCTTTTATAAATGTACACTGACCTGTGTGAGATAAAATATAATACATAACTTGCTTTTAAATTGTTAGTATTGTCCAAAAAAAGTTTTTTTTTTGCATTTAGAAGAGCTTAAAAAGCTGAGTTAAATGCAAAAAACCGTATCTCTCAAACCGCTATGGTTTAAGCGATACAGGCGTTTAAAGTTCGCTGTTTCCTACTAACAGCTGTAAAGCTGTCAGCAGGAGATTCGTGTCGGTTGACACGGAGGCGCTTGAGAAGTGCTCAGGCACACGTTTTAGACCGTTCCAATGAAGGGATTTCTTGTAAGTAACAAGATCTCGGCACTTCTCAAGCTCCTCCGTGTCAACCGACACAAATCTCCTGCTGACAGCTTTACAGCTGGACATTACTAACACTTTAAATGCATTACTTAATGTTGTCTCTGATGTTTGTATTGAAGAACTGCAAAAGTCAGTTAATTGTGATTTTTGCCCACTACTATTGTATTTAGAAAGGCTGTTATCTCATCTTGGCCCATTCATAGACAATCCTTAACAACAATTATAACCCTGGAAAAGGCAGCGTATCTGCTCCTTAGAGCACATGTAAGACAATATATTAGACTTCAGAAAACACATGGAGCAATTCTGATGCAAACTAACCCCTTCAATGCTAGACATCTGCAGTGCATTGTGAAGCAACCCACTGTACACCTCCATAGAACTCAAGAGTCTAAAGTGGATCTATCACATATAGATATATGATGCTCATTAGATGTTCGTGGTCCATACAGGGCTGGTGCAAGGATTTTTGTCACCCTAGGCAAAACCTAATTATGCTGCCCCTTTGGCTCCGCCCCTTGTGTCCCACCCCTTTATACCCCGCCTACTTATACACCACCTCTTTTCATGATTGTCCTCTCTCTGCCCCCTGGGCCAGTCTGCCCCTGGTCTGGAGATGCCTATAAGAGATGCCCCCCACCAGCTCCACTTTGCTCCCACCAGCTCCAACTTGCCCCCATCAGCTCCAACTTGCCCCCTATCAGCTCCACTTTGCCCCTAGCAGCTCCACTTTGCCCCCATCTGCTCCAACTTGCCCCCTATCAGCTCCAACTTGCCCCCACCAGCTCCACTTTGCCCCCCATAGGCTCCAACTTGCCCCCCATCACATACCTGTAGCTCCCACGCAGTCTTCTCTTCGGTAATGCAGAGCACACTGGGAAATCATGACTCCCAGCGCGCTGTGCATTACTAAAGAGCTGACTGCAATGAGGGAGCGCAGTAGCGACACAGACCTGTGTTGCGGCCCCCGGCATGGTGCGTGCGGGCGCAGCTCTTCTCCGCTGCATGCCCGCGCCCCCAGTACATGTGCGCCCTAGGCCGGCACCTACCTCGCCTATAGGTGGCGCCGGCCCTGGGTCCATACCTCCCAAGTGTCCCTCTTTAGGCGATATTATGGGTTCATAACTCCCAAGTGTCCCTCTTTAGGAGATATTAGGGATCCATACCCTCTTTGAGACGCAAATCCCTCTGTCCCTCTTTTTTAGCAGATAAGACTGTGTGGGGTGTATATAAGCATATCAAATTACTCCACAACAATAAAATGCAAACTAATGTTCATTTAAACTTCAGTATATGTGTTTATAAATTAGTCTGTGTAAATAAGTTACTTCACTCTTGCCCTAAATCATTTATTCAGTTACACAAAGTTGCGACAATTGGTCACAAAATAACTTACAAAATTCTCAGTTATACCCTGCGTTTCAGCCACGTCCACAGAAACATCACCATAAACAAAAGTGGCCCTGAAATGTTGGGAGGTATGCTCCCCTGGGACATAGGCGTGCGCAGCCAATTGCATTAGGGTGTGCACCCAAAAGCACAAACACACACGTGCGTGCGCGTGTGTAATATATATGTGTGTGTGCTAGCTAAATAAATGATTGCCCCCCCATCTGCTCCATATTGCCCCCATCAGCTCCAACGTATCCCCCCATCAACTCCATATTGCCCTCACATTGCCCCCATCAGCTCTAACTTGCCCTCAGCTCCAACCTGCTCCCATCAGCTCCAAATTGCCCTAACATTGTCCCCATAATCTCCACATTGCCCTCAGCTCTGACTTGCCCCCATCAGCTCCATCTTATCCCCATCACCTCCAACTTGCCCTCATCACCTCCAACTTGCCCTAACATTGCCCCCATCAGCTGCAACTTGCCCTCAGCTCCAACTTGCCCTCACATTGCCCTCATCAGCTCCAACTTGCCCCCATCAGCTCCAACTTGCCCTAACATTGCCCCCATCAGCTCCAACTTGCCCTCACATTGCCCCCATCAGCTCTACCTTGCCCTCAGCTCCAACTTGCCCCCATCAGCTCTAACTTGCCCTCAGCTCCAACTTGCCCCCATCAGCTCCAACTTGCCCTAACATTGCCCCCATCAGCTCTAACTTGCCCTCAGCTCCAACTTGCCCCCATCAGCTCCAACTTGCCCTAACATTGCCCCCATCAGCTGCAACTTGCCCTCAGCTGCAACTTGCCCTCACATTGCCCTCATCAGCTCCAACTTGCCCTCATCAGCTCCAACTTGCCCTAACATTGCCCCCATCAGCTCCAACTTGCCCTCACATTGCCCCCATCAGCTCTACCTTGCCCTCAGCTCCAACTTGCCCCCATCAGCTCCAACTTGCCCTAACATTGTCCCCATAATCTCCACATTGCCCTCAGCTCTGACTTGCCCCCATCACCTCCAACTTGCCCTCATCACCTCCAACTTGCCCTAACATTGCCCCCATCAGCTCCAACTTGCCCTCACATTGACATCAGCTCCACATTGCCCCCATCATCTTCACATTGCCCCCTTCCATAATGCCCCTTCATCTCCACAATGCCCCATTCATCTCCACAATGCCCCCTCCATCACCTACCTTCAGTCCCTGGTGGTCTAGCGGCGTGCCGTAAGAGAGCTCTGTGCCTCCTTCGGCACAGAGCTGAAGCTCCCGCGCGCTGCTCTCAGTAATGCAGAGCGCTGGGAGATGATGTAATCTCCCAGCGCTCTGTATTACTACAGAGCCTGGGTCTCGCTGGCTTGTCACATAGATGCCGCGAGGGAGCGCTTGGTAGTTTAAATCAGCGCTCCCTCGCGGCAGATATATTAAAAAAAAAAATTTAAAAAAAAAATCCCCAGCTTCCCTGGCCGGTGCGCACGGGGCCGATTAGGGTGTGCCTGGGCACACCCGGCACACCCCGTGCGCACGCCTATGCCCTGGGATATGTATTTATTAACATGAACTTACAAATGTGAGTGAATCTGAGTATGTGTATGTATACATTTGTGTAACATCTGATAGTAGATATGTGTGTGTGTGTGTTAATATAAATCATAGAGTGTATTAATTAGAGTGTTGTTTCCGTACCTTCCAAGTGTCCCTCTTTAGGGGATATGAGGGGTCCACACCTCTCAAGTGTCCCTTTTTAGGAGATATTAAAGGTCTGTACCTTCCAAGTGTCCCTCTTTAGGAGATATTAGGGTTACGTACCTCCCAAGTGTTCCTCTTTAGGAGATATTAAGGATACATACCTCCTACGTGTCCCTTTTTAGGAGAGATTAAGGGTCCGTACTTGCCAAGTGTTCCTCTTTAGGAACTATTAGGGGGTCCATACCTCCCAAGTATCCCTCTTTAGGAGATATTAGGGATCTGTATATCCAGTCTGTGTACTGTTTAATTTGGAAGAAGGTAAATAAATGGACATTTTTCATGGCTTAAAGGGATAGTAACACTTCGTTTTAACTTTATTTTATTTTGTAGGCATTAAAAAAACATGAAGAATGATATGTCTTATCTCTCAAACCTTTATGGTTTATGAGATATTCACAAGCAAAGTTCCCCTCCCCGCCCCTTTTACCTAGTGTAAGCCATCTCTTCTCAGATGTGGATCAGGTTGTATGACCAGACAGATAACAGAAGGGGACAATTTTCTTTGTATGAAAACAATGAAAGCCCTGCCCCCCTTGACAAGTTTTTCAGCTTTTTCCCTTATCTTAATTGAAGATTGTCCCTCTCTGCAGTCTACCTGGGCACCTACCTTCTGATCTGGTTGAACAGGGGGGGATACTTTGTGAATATCTCTTAAACCATAAAGGTTTGAGAGATAAGACTTATATCATTCTTCATGTTTTTTTAATGCCTACAAAATAAAATAAAGTTAAAACGAAGTATTACTATCCCTTTAAGTGTATCCTGCTAAATCTTAGGTGCTCTGCAGCATCTATGACCATTGGGACCTAGTCACATATGATGTCAGAAGTCAGCTAAGAGCATTATTTGAACTTAACAATAAAAAATCTAAGTGTTAATCAAGAACATGACCCCATGTGACTAGGTCCCATTAAGCATGGGTGCTGCTGAGTACCTGACTCTAAGATATAGAGTAAATCTCAGTGGGTGTAGTTCTCCAACTGCATAAGTGCCAGTCTCTGGCAATCCAAGTATTAAAGTATTTTGATTGTTAAAAGAGTCTTAGTTAAACATATTTATAATGGATGTACATAAATATATATATACTACATAAAGTTAAGCGTGTATGTGTGCACATGTGGTTATCATCAATACCGCAGGTAGTGGACACGCGGTGTCATTTTGCCATGGGCTCTAGCCCCAGATCTTTTTGGAACCTAGCAACGCCCCTGGTTTGAGAGATATTCGCACTGAACGTTCCCCTCTCCCTCCCCTTCTCCTGACTTCAGAGTCTAGCTGACAGCAGGAGATCCCGGTCCGGAGACCAGCCAAAATCGCATTATTTCAAAAGAATTACTTCATAGGAAAAGTCTACAAAGTGTGCCTGGTTTGCAAGCACACTTCTTTTTAAATAAAGCAATTTCGGCTCTGCTGAAGAGCCTCCTCTAGTCAGCCAACTTGAATCTCCTGCTGTCAGCTTTACAGCTGACATCAGGAGAAGGGGAGGGGGGGAACTTTCAGTGCGAATATCTCTCAAACCATAGCGGTTTGAGAGACAGGATTTGTGGCACACAGTTTATTTCTTTAACATCTACAAAAGTAGAAGTATATTTTATGGGGCATTACTGTCCCTTTAAACATGTTAAAAAAGGGCAACACTGAGTAAACCAACTGTACAAAAGAGGAAAATGGAGCAGTAAAATAATAGGACATAAGTAGGGTCATTTCTACCGAAAAAAAGATTCCCTTCTCACTCATACTCCATGATATATCTTCCTAGTGCATACCTCCCAAGTGTCCCTCTTTAGGAGGGATAGTCCCTCTTTTAAACCCAAATCCCTCTGTCCCTCTTTCCCACCCTGATGTCCCTCTTTTTATGAGATCAGATTGTTGCGTATATATATAAATATATCACATTGCTCTACAGCAATAAAACTCACATTATTGTTTGTTTAAATGTCAGTATATGTTTATAAATTAGTCTGTGTAAATAAAATACTTTGGTTATGTTATAAGTCATTTATTAGGTTACACAAGTTTGTATAAATAGGTCATGAAATAGCCTAAAATTCCTGGTAATGCCCGCCCACCAGCCACGCCCCCAGCAACACCCCCTAAAACACAAGTGTCCCTCTTTGGCAATTTAAAATGTTGGGAGGTATGCTAGTGCCAGCTCAGAGATTAACCCTTTGAGTGCCAGAGAGGTATCCTACTCCTCTGGCACTCAATGGGTTAAAATTAAAATGCAGAGCTGCACAAAAAAAGTATGTTGGATATGGAAAATCTATGAATGCAGAAAAAATGTCAAGCACTAAATAATTGCTTATTTGGTATCTTTTTGTCTGGATTTGTGCCACCTTAAGAAATAACATCTGACACATCTGGCGGGAAATGTCAAGTTAGGTCCATCAGTTTTATATATTTAATCTTTGTCTCATAATAAATTTGAAACATTTATTTGAGGAATGTGATATCTATTTTCATATCATTTCTGAAGGCATTTGGCTAAGACTTTAAGATTCAGTGGCATAGACTGGATTTTGCAGCTAGTTTTTTATTCTATAAAATATCCATAGTAAACATTTTTTAATTATATGTACTAGGCAGAACTTTATGGTTTATGGTTATGGTTTTTAATATTCTTTTGATATACAACAGGTACAATTTCTTCTATTGGTCTACATGTCTACAGAAGTGAAGTTTAACTGTCCATTACTCCAGTTTTATTATTCTCTTCAATGCTAGGTCCTAAAAGACATACTCTCCCATTAAAGGGATAGTAATATTTCACAAAAACAGCAGCTCCAATTAACCTTCATAGTATTTGGGCCATAGAGAGTGCTATTTCAATACTGTCAGAGTTGTAGTTCAAGAGTAATTGAGTGATAAAGTATCCCGCTCCCATCCCTATTACTGATGTAACAGTGCTCACCTCAGAGCAGGAAGACTGTCCAGATGGATCACAGAGAGGGACAATCTTCAGTGAGCATAAGGAAAAACCTTAGAAACCTGTCAACAGGGATAGGGTTTTCGTTATGCTCACAGTAAGAAGACTGTCCCTTGCTGTGAGCTGTCCGGTCAAGTGACCAGATTCCACATCTGAGGGGAGGTGGCCTACACTAGGTAAAAGTGGCGGGAGTGGGATAATTTATCATTCAATTACTCTTGAACTATAACTCTGACAGTATTGAAATAACACTCTCCATGACCCAAATACTATGAAGATTAATTGGAGCTGCTCTTTGGTGAAGCATTACTATCCCTTTAACTGGTTTGAGAGATATCCACTTTTAAACTTCGCTCTCCCCTGCCTCTTCCCTGACATCAGCGTTCTTGCTGCAGCAGGGGAATCCGTTCATTGAATCAAGCGGAGGCGCTTCAGCAGAGCCAGATCTCATTATAGAAGAAACGATCCTTCACTAAAACGGTCTTCTACGTGTGCTTGGTAACCAAGCACACATAGAAGACCATTTTAGTGAAGGATCTTGTTTTCCATAACAATATCTCGGCTATGCTGAAGAGCCTTCGCTGGTCCCGGGACCAGATTTCCCTGCTGCAGCAAGAACGATGACGTCAGGGGAGAGGCAGGGGACAGCGAAGTTTAAAAGCGGCTATCTAACAAACCATAAAGGTTTGAGAGATACCGCTGGTGACATTTAATTCATTTTTTAAAGGGCTTCAATATAAGGGATAGTAATTTTGAAGTATTACTATCCCTTTAAAGTGTCTTCAACATCATAATCTGAACAGTCAAACAAAAATCTGCCCACATCGACATGCATCCGACATGCTTTCACCAGGTTTATGAATTTTCATTCATCACATCGATAATGGTCTATTTCCATATGGAATTGTGGGATTATGACTAATGTCCATATGGAAATGCAGGATAATGAGCCATTATCTTATTCAAGAGGGTGAGTTTATATGTTAATATGGCACTTCGCCGCATGTACTAAACTCCGTTAGCAGCCTTTGCTGTCGGAGTTCACAGTCTCAACTTCACCTGCCTGAGGCTGGTGAAGTTGGGATCTCCATGTAGTTTCCTATGCAGTAACAGCCCTCTATCAATCAGAAGCAGGAAGGGATGTGAACTGCTAACTATGTGGAAGGGATTTCCCCCCTCACACATCACCAGCAGTAGACAACACTGAAGTGTGAGATCAATCTCTCTGCTTCCCCACTTGCCCAGTAGGGGAATGTAGAGCATCCTTTCAGGATCACAAACAGCATCACTCCCATAAGCATTTGAGTGCCATGGGCATGTGCATTGCGCACCCCTTAGGCATTCAAAGGGTTAAAAAAGTACACCAGCAATGTATAATCATATCCTTAGACATGTATCATATTTTGTACACGTTGTGCACTCCCAAGGGAACAAGGCTGAGGGTCAGGCAGCATCCATGAGGATTTGTGGCAACCAGCTGCACTCCCAGCCTTGTTCCCTTGCCACAGGTAGCCACAGAACCCCACGTACACTGCCTGGCCTCAGACTTTTTCCGTTGCCCACTGGTAAAAACAGAACCCCATTTACACTGTCTGACTTCCCTGCTTGGGCAAGGGAACAAGGCTGGGGGGGGTCTCAGGCAGTGTATGTGGGGCTAACACACAACGGTGATGTTCCCCATTCTCCCCTATAATATAGAAATCTGACATACTGTCCCCCCCCCGTAAATGCCAATATGCTGCCCAGGGCTGGATTTACATCTCAGGAGCCTGTAGGCACAGATATCTGAAGCACACCCCCCCCCGCCATCTCCACAATGCTCCAAATCTCCATATTGCCCTCACATTGCCCCCCATCACCTTCACATTGCACCCCATTAGTTCCACATTGCCCCATCATCTCAACATTGCCCTCACATTGTCCCCCATCACCATCAGTTCCACATTGACCCCTATCAGCTCCACATTGACCCCATCACCATCAGCTCCACATTGACCCCCATCAGCTCCACATTGACCCCATCACCATCAGTCCACATTGACCCCCATCAGCTCCACATTGACCCCCATCAGCTCCACATCGCTTGCCCCCCATCATCCCCATATTGACCTCACATTGCTCCCATTATCTCCAAATTAACCCTTTGAGTGTCAGAGTGGTACACAACGCATTGCTTTGCAATGCGTTAAGTACCACTCTGGCACTCAAAGGGTTAAGCCTCATTCTCTCCCCCAACATCCTTTTCCTACCTCCAGCGGCTGGAGAGATCTGTGCTTTTGCACAGACATGGAGCTGCTGGAGCTCCCGCGCAGCCTTCCCTTTAGTAATGCAGAGCGCTGGGAGATTTTATCTCCCAGTGCTCTGCATTGCTAAAGAGCCGGGAGAGCTCACAGCTTACAAGGCAGTGGCTGGCAGCTCGGCCCGGCATGGCAAGCCGCGCCAAGTCCAAAAATAAATAAATAAATAAAAAAAATCTATTGTAGTGGCAGGCACCCCTCTGTAGGGTGCGCCTGTAGGCAGATGCCTACTCTGCCTTACGGGAAATCCGGCCCTGATGCTGCCATACCCCCAGTAAAATCTGACATTCTTCCCCACAATGTAGAAATCCGGCATGCTGCCCCCCAGTAAACTCCAAAATACTGCCCCCAGTTTAATCTACAGTTATATAGCACAGTATTTTCAGAAAAGGGCGTGGTTTAATCTACAGTTATATTTTACGGTATTTTCAGAAATAATTCTTTTTTAATCCATCGCATTTTTGACTGATGAACGTGATTAACGTGATTTTTTTTTTTCAAACTTGGAGAAGACAAATTAAAGAAATATTAGCAGGTACAATTGAAGTAGTAGGGTGTTGAACAGTAAAAACAGGTCTTTATTTCTTTGAAAACGTTTGTTTCAAAGACAAAATTAAATACCATTTTTACCTCAAACTCAGTGTGCAGTGAGGGTTAGTCATACTGTGTGAGTCAGTGTGTTTTTCGTTAATTCTTTTTTATTATTTCTTTTGCCTTTAATACATTTTAATACATTATTTTGTTATAGTAATACTTTTTTTTCTTTATAATACTTTCTTTCCCTTTATAATAAGAGACTTGTGCTCAATATCAAGCAGTAGGACTTGGAGGGGACTGTGAGGAATTGGGGTATCATCCTCATCAGAGGTTTTCTCACTTGCTAAGATGGAAGTAGTGGCAGCAATTGTTAGTAGCAGTGCCACTGCTGCTGATGCCACAAGCAACATCACCTGCACCAACAATGATAATGACACCAGGTGCACCACCCTTGTCATCAAGTAATTTAGATATTAGTGATGATTCCAAATCAAGTCTTTCAGTGCACTCCAAAGCTTCCTTCACCAGATGGGCATGGAGTGGCACAGAGAGGGAATAAAATGGGGTGATGAGGATTATGAAGATTCAAAAGACAGAATACAGTTGGAGGTGGGTGTAGTAGGCCAGAGATATCATCTTGTGAATTGGCAAAAGGAGGATATAGAGGAGAATACTTTGAGTGGTCAGGAAGAAGAGGAGCAGGTTCATGTGTGGGGGCAAGTTCTGGAAGTGAGTGGGTAGGATTCAGTGAGTGGTCAGGAAGTAGAGGAGCAGGTTCTGGCTGTGAGTTGGCAGGAAGAGGGGCACATTCCTGTTAGTTGGCATGAAGATGTGTTGGTAGGACTGGTGACAGCAGCCAGCCACAGATAATGAGGAACAGAATGAGAAATAATCCAATTCCTCAGAGAAATGCTGCTGATTACACCTCTGCAGAAATTCAGAAATGTTTTGTTTAAACCTGGGGTCAAGCAAAGCAGCAAGAATGTATTCCTCATTGCTTTTAATGAACACTATGTGAGGATGCTAAGGATCCTGTTCAAAGTATGCTAACGTCCTTTGCTAGCTGGTTCATGCCTGTATTGTCATTATGTTAAGATTAGGCAGCCATACTCCTCATTTTTTCTGCAGTAAACATCAGTGGAAGCATGTCACTTATTCCTGCCTCTACATGACCAACCAGAAAGGTGGCTTCCTCAAAAAGTTTCAGCAGCTCATAGATCATACATTAGCTATTGTTGCCCATGCAACAAAGATGCTATCTCCAAAGCCTTGCAGTTTTAGATTGTATATTCACTAATCAACTTATTCTGCTCATACAAACATTTTAGAATGTACAGTGTGAAATTCCACCAGGTAGGACCTTCATTTTCAACTGGTGATAGGACAGGTTGTTACGCTCTTGATGTATTCTAATGCATCACAAACACTGTAGGAGCGGCTAAAATGGGCACAGATTTTGTGTCTGATATTCAGCATCTGTATAAGGGTTTCCGATTCTGAGAGGAATCTATTCACAACAAAGTTTAGGACATGGGCAAAAAGCAGGGTACATACACCATATCACCTATTATGTTGGAGCCATTATCAGCAGACATAAAACCAGCTTTTAAGGAAAAGAGAACAAGCCATTCTTCTAAATAATGTATTTAACAAATCTATGGCTTTAAGGGATTGTCTCTCAAAACTCTGTAGCCACAAAGTGGTGTTTCGATGTTTTCGGCTATCCTACTGCTGTCTGTTAATACTGCCAGAACCAGAGGCAATATTACTGTCTGTGTCCTGATGTTGCAAGCTATTGTTGCCCACGGGTGGAAGGGAAACCCAGTCAGCAGTAACAGTCACATTGCGTGTTCTATGCCAACATGTCTGTTGTCTGGTGAATTTACTTTCCATATGAGGTTTCCAGCTCTTTGCCCACCACACTAACCATCTGCTTGTATAATTCTGGCCCAGCCATCCTTGAAAAATAACTGTGGCTTAAAGGGATAGTAATGTTTCATAATAAAAGCAGCTCTAATTAATCATCATAGTATCTGGACTTTGGAGAGTGTTATTTCAATTCTGTCAGAGTTGTATTTCAAGAGTAATTCAGTGACAAAGTATCCCCCTCTCGCCCTTTTTGCTGATGTAACACTTTTCAGCGAGATCAGAAGGGAGGTGCCTAGGTAGACTGCAGAGAGGGACAGTCTTCAATTAAGATAAGGGAAAAACCTGAAAAACTTGTCAAGGGGGGCAGGGCTTTCATTGTTCTAATAGAAAGAAAATTGTCCCCTGCTGTTATCTGTCTGGTCTTACAACTAGATTCCACATCTGAGAAGAGATGGCTTACACTAGGTAAAAGGGGCGGGAGGGGGAAAATTTGCTTGTGAATATCTCTCAAACCATAAAGGTTTGAGAGATAAGACATATCGTTCTTCATGTTTTTTTAATGCCTACAAAATAAAATAAAGAAAAAATGAAGTATTACTATCCCTTTAAGCTATGCTGGGTATGACATATAACATCAGTTCTTTAAAACCTCTGCTTTCCACAAAAGAATAAGGAAGCATTTACATCCTGGCAATTTTGCCATTCCAAATGCATACTTTGAGATTTTTGGTGAAGTGTTTGACTCCTTTCCAAGAACTCAGAAAGTGTGGGTTGGTAGCACATGGTAGAATAACTATGTAACTTTATTGCTTTTACAAGAGAAGGTTGCAGGGTTATAGAGGTGGCATGTAGTCTTCGTAAATTGAGGGGTTCCTGAGGGGCTATCAGATGTTGATGACCTGTGTTTCTGGTGGTTACTCAACAATAATTTGTGTGGCTGGGTGGGGGTTGGACTTGGATGTGGTGACAATTCTGATGATGACAGGATGATTGTGTATTTTTAGGCATCTTTACTTAGCTAGAATCAGACTTTCCAACTGATTTCTTAGTTTATAAACAGGCACTGCACTCCTTTTTTAGTGGTGGAAGTTTGAGACTTTGCCTTTCAGCTACTTTGTTGGCCATGTCATCATATGTCTCTTAATTTCAGCTTCATCTGTATCTGAAGAAGAGGAGGATGCCATAGGAATATATTCTAGATCAACATTAGAATCAGTAATTAGGTCATCCTCAGAATTTTACTCTGCTTCGTCCCCACTACTTTTATATTCCTCTAGGCTTTATGAAGCATCAAACTATTTCTTTTTACTTTTCCTCTCAGAGAAATTTCAGCACATTCTCCACTAGAGTACTGGTGTTTTTACGCTCACTGTCAGACACAGTAATTGGTTGAACTGCTACACCTTCCTTGGTTTATGCCATCAACATTAGAATGCCACTTGCTGTCATTGTACTTATATGGTTTATTAATATTTCTAGTGGTAATGGAACTTTTTTCATTTGACTTTGACAACCATGACTGCAATCTGTTTTTTGACTACCACTTTACTAATACATCCCTGTCCTGCTACTATTCCTTTTCCCTAACCCTGCCCCTAGTACAATTTACTGGACATTATTAAACAGTGAAAGCCCCAGTCACAGCTCACATCAGGTTCCCTGCCTCTTTTTAATTTTTTTATTATACTGTCCCTATAAGTGTAAAAAAAAACACACTACTAGTGCAACTACTTCTTCCCCCACACTACCCTAACACAAAGAACAGCCATTAGAAAGGAACTTTAATCACAGCTGCCTGTGTCTTCTCAGTCATGCAAAATGTTGCGGTATTTGAGGTAAATATCCCTTGCTCCCTTCAGACTTCCCTAACAAACAGAACAGCCTGATGGAAGGAACTTGGATGATAGTTGCCTGTGTCTTATTAGTCACACACAATTTTGGGGTATTTGGGGTAAATCTCCTTTGTTCCTGTCACCTCCAGACTCCTCTAACACAGAGATTACAGCCAGATCAGAAAGAAACTTGGATCACAGTCAACCAAGATTTTGGGATAATTTGGTTTAACCGCCTCTCTCCCTTCACACTCTCCCCAGAGTCCCCCAGAGTCCCCACTCACAGAGAACACATTTCTTGCCTAAAAGACTCTCTAAACTAGACTCCCACTTTGCTTTATTGCCTGTCTTATCTATATCAAAGTATGGCGCTTTCTCTATCTCTTCCAAACACAGAATGACATGATGTGGGAACTTGACACCTCTTTTATAATAACCCTGCACGAAAAGGGAACCCTGCCATGTGGTGAAGAAATTCAGTCTTACCACTGATTTCAATGCAAAGAGCTAAACAGGAAAAAACTGAAAGTCTGCACTTTTCACAAAAAAATTCCATCTTGGCAGGAACTGTCATTTTTCGACAGGTTCAGTTTGAGGCAAAATATTTCAACCATTCCTACCTTTAACCATTATGTGTTAAGATACCTAGAGCCCAATAATCAGGGCTGCCAGAAATATATGTATCTAGGCAAATATGTAATAAATCAGGAGTTAACCTACTGCATCATATCTATCAAAGAAAAAGAATAATTGAAACAATCTTCTTTTGATATATGTGGTGCAATTGTTTTGCTCCAAATACTTATAACCTGATGTGTCCATATCATACATCCATTTTGGTTTACATTTATGTGTAATATGAATGCAGAGCCCAGACCATTTGTGGTTGGTACCCTTTTAATGTGGTGTCCTTGCTAATTCAATATCATGGGAGATTTGCTTATATATTGGCGGGCCATCACTTGTTTTTGGATTCCAATTCTCCTCTAGGAAGTTGTTATATGATTGTTCCAAACATCTTTTTATAGACTTCAATTTCAATAAATTAGCATTTACTGTTCTCATTTTACAAACAAATTAAATGACCATCATTTGTCTAAAAGAGTGCATAAAATATTCAATGACATCAGACAAGGCAAAGTAAAAATAAAAAAGAGAGGAAGAGGGAAACTGAGAAAGATGTGTAGGGGAAAGGGGAAGGTGTTGACAATGTTCTCCCTTTTAGTCTTAGATGTGGAGATAAGGTCTGGGGAAAAGGGCAGTGTACCATGTTTAGCTAAACTGAAACAGCAACTCTGGAGGCAGTCTGTAGGATATCCAGGGGAACTAAAGGGATAGTAATACTTCAGTATTACAAATCCCTATATTAAAGCCCTTGTAAAAAGAAACGTTTTGCCCCCAGTGTTATCTCTCAAACTTTTATGGTTTGAGAGATGAACTCTTCTAAAGTTGCCCTCTCCCTCCCCCTTCCCCGTAGTCAGCATTTTAGCTAACTCAGGGAAATCTGGTCAGAGATCATCAGGCAGCTCTGCAGCAGAGCCGCGATCTCGTTAACTAAAAAAAAAAAACTTTCACTAAAACGGTCTTCTACGTGTGCTTGCAAGCCAAGCACATGTAGAAGACCATTTCAGTGAAAGTTTTTTTTTAGTTAACGCGATCAGGCTGTGCTGGAGAGCTGCCTGAAAGTTGTATGACTCTCTTCCCTGCAGTCAGCTAAAATGCTGACTACGGGGAAGGGGGAGGGAAACTTTAGAAGAGTTCATCTCTCAAACCATAAAGGTTTGAGAGATGACACTGGGGGCAAAACGTTTCTTTTTACAAGGGCTTTAATATAGGGATTTGTAATACTGAAGTATTACTATCCCTTAAATCCTGAATGTGAATCTTTAGGAAGATTATGTCCAGTCTCTGAGACCACCAGTGAGTAAAACCAACCACAGCACTGCTGAACCCTAGTGAAATTCCACCATATGTAAAATATGTTTAATATCTGTCCATAGCCCCTGTAGCAATGTGAGTTAGACTTATGGTATGATACAATAATCTTCTTGTTGAACAAAAGTTGCT
The DNA here is from genome assembly GCA_037306005.1 of Rhinophrynus dorsalis. NCBI lineage: Eukaryota > Metazoa > Chordata > Amphibia > Anura > Rhinophrynidae > Rhinophrynus > Rhinophrynus dorsalis. The sequence continues at coordinate 247,461,259 of CM074718.1, read as the reverse complement.
GAAAGGCAAAGTCTCAAACTTCCATCACTAAAAAAGGAGTGCTGTGCCTGTTTAGAAATTGCTTGAGAAACCAGTTAGAAAGTCTGGTTCCAGCTAGTTCATGTTGATGGAATTCTTAGACACAATGAACCGCTCAGTATCCCAATCAGTCGCATCCAGGGGCTTTTTGAGACTGGCATCTCAGTTTTAAGTATTCTAAACATTAAGAACATTGGTCAGATGAAAGCACTATATAATACAAAGACATGACATCCAGCCTTTGGCCTATTAATGCAATCCAAAGGCAGTGACTGCTTGATAAACTGCAAGTATTGGGTAGGGTACTAGTCCTGTAGAGCCTGCTATATACCCTGATAGACCTGTTCCATGTTGAGAATCTCTGATCATTATTTGGCATATGTAAATTACCATTGGCTTTGGCCTCCTTTAGAATTATGGACTGGCTGGACTTTCATCTGGACAGGATTGCTATGATGTGCTTGAGGATATTTTATCTCTGCGAATGGCACTTGTGAGCTAAAAGAGATACTATTATCTACTACTATGAAGTAGCCCCAGGCTCTGAAAAAACACAGCATTTACAGGTCTTCCACAGTAGACAGCAATGCCTCGCCGGCCTGCAGGTTAGTACTGGAGGACCATAAGTGACTCCAGGGAACATGAGGAATCTTACTCCATGGCCAGGCAGCATTCAGTTGGCCATTAGCTTTAGGTAACATAATAAGGACCATAAATTAGTTTAAAGAGAGAAAGGAGGTAGGATCAAAATATTTTGATAATAAAGCAATGGTAAATGTTAATGTCTACAGCACGAATTATGGGGTCTTATTAATGGAACATTTTTATATGATGCCTACAGCATAGTCTTTTCAGAAACTGAATGAACCAGAATAACAGAAAGCTGTAAACACATACCACATTAGAAGATTTAAAGTGTAAATATATCACCAAAGATAGAAATGCAGACATTGCCAGAATATGAAAAATGCTCAGTGCATAGTCTGTTTTCTTATCTATTGTGAAACTCCAGTACCTATCAGATTTTTATTTTAGATTCAGAATAACCTTGGATATATCCCAAGATATTTACATTTATTAGTATCTACATCTAAACTTTAGATGTTGCACAATGTCAGCTTTTTATTATTTAAACCTTTGATTGCCACCAAGATGGGCAGCACATTGCACCTAAGCAAACTATTTATTTCTTCAGGAAAAATACACTTTCTTTTTGGCAGTATATTAACATATATATGGCTATAACAGTAAAACATCAGTTTAGGTCTGAAGATGAATATCAGCAAAACGCAAGTCATGTTTAACAAATTTACCAAACCAAGGAACATTAGAAGGACAAGAACGAGAAGAAGTTGACAGGTTTATTTACCTTGGACAGGAAATGTCAACAGATAGAAACACCATGATGGAAACTGAGAGATGAATAAAATTGGGGTGGGAAGCATTTGAAAACTTAGTAGTACTGTCTTTAAGGCAAATTTACCACTTTTCCCCAAGCGAAAGGGTTTTGACCAAGGCATCCTCCCAGTCCTTATATATGGCTGTGAAACATGGACACTGAATATCAAAGTCATACAAAAACGTAAGGTTACGCAGAGAGGTATAGAGCGGCAAATTCTAAACATAACAAAAAGTGGCCGAAAAACTTGTGCATGGATTCATCAGAAAACAAAGGTCTATGACATCATTGAGAGTAAAGCACCTGAAATGGAATTGGGCAGACCACATAGTAAGAAGACCTGATGGAAGATGGACCAAATTCATTTTTGAATGGATTCCACTCCACACTGAACACCACAGAAGAAGACCAAAGAAAAGATGGTTAGATGAAATTACCAAATTATTTTGTACATAATGGCAACAAAAGGCTCAGGGCAGAGGTTGTTGGAGGCTTGCTGAAGAGGCCTTCATCCTGCAGTAGACAACAGCTGAAAATTATGATGATGATATATATATATATATAGCCAGAAAAACTATTTTTTATGAGTCTACCCCTGATTTTTGCACACAGTTTAGATAGACTGTAAGCTCTCACGAACAGGGCTCTCTGATCCTTCTGTTCTTCACATATGATTTACTATTTAATATCTCTGTATGTCTATTCCCTATTGTACAGCGCTGCGGATTAAGTTGGCGCTATATAAATAAAGAATAAAAATAATTAACATAAAATGACCCTAAATACATTTGCTAGTTCTGTTTCCAAAAACACCCTACATGTGTAAATTGTTGGTGTAGCTTGGCAGTTAAAGGTATAGTAATACTTGATTTTAACAATGTTTAATATTGTAGAGATTTAAAAAAATAAATGGAATGATGTAAGTCCCGTTGCTCAAACTTTGAGAGTTTTAGAGTAACAAGCTTTTAAAGTTCCCCCCTCCTGCTCCTTTTACCCATGTCAGCACTCTAGCTGATAGACTTAGAACCTGGTTCCGGGACCGGACGGCTCGTCTGCAGAGCTGAAATAACATTGTATACAAAGAAATTCTTCATGAGAACGGTCCACAAAGTATGCCTGGTTTGAGGGAGGCACACTTTGTAGACCATTCTAATGAAAAACATATTCAGTTCCCTTCACTTGTAGCTTAGATTGTCATTCAGTCCAAACTATTACATCCAGCATCAATGACAGAAGACAAAAAATACAGTAGATAATCTTTCCAAGTAGCTAAAGACAAGTCTGAAGAGCCAGTAGAGCAAAATGAATTCTTTAGTGATGTTTTTCAGAAAAGACCACTCAAGGAGTGGGAATTGTAGGTTGCAGTAGGAGAAGAACTGTAATATTACTTCAGGAAGCTTTATTCTAAGCTGAATTGCGTGTTTTTCAATGCTCGTAAAAATGGTAGAATAATCTGTGCACAGGATCCTGTGCATAGAACCCATTTTCCCAGTGGTGGTATTAATGCTAATCATCTACACCTTGATTGGAAGCATTTTTTTGGAGACCACTAGCATTTTCAACAGGTTAAAAGCCCCATTTAAAGTTATAGTAATGTTTCATAAGAAAAGCAGCTCTAATTAATCTTCATAGTATTTGGATCTTGGAGAGTGTTATTTCAATTCTGTCAGAGTTGTAGTTCAAGAGTAATTCAATGACAAAGTATCCCCCTACCACCCCTTTTACTGATGTAACACTGCTTAGCCAGAGCAGAAGGGAGGTGCCCAGGTAGATTTCAGAGAGGGACAATCTTCAATTAAGATAAGGGAAAAACCTGAAAAACTTGTCAAGGGGGGCAGGGCTTTCATTATTCTCATAGGAAGAAGATTGTCCCCTGCTGTTATCTGTCTGGTCTTACAACTAGATTCCACATCTGAGAAGAGATGGTTTACACTAGGTAAAAAGGGCGGGAGGGGAAACTTTGCTTGTGAATATCTCTCAAACCATAAATGTTTGAGAGATAAGATTTATATCGTTCTTCATGTTTTTTAATGCCTACAAAATAAAATACAGATAAAACGAAGTATTACTATCCCTTTAAATCAGTGAGAATTCTCATCGACCCCACCATGTGAAGTCAGTCTTTTGTTTATAAAGCCTATATTATACTGTCACGTACCCACTGACACTAACAACATAGGCAGAATACACATCAACAGACCTATACAAAACTCCCTCATAAGATTCTGCAATGTGTGATAAACATATTTTTATTTTGGATTTGAACTATTGTGCATTTAATGAATGATTAAATAATACATTTGTAAAATGAAAACTGACTTCTTGTAATCAGTAAAGGCTTCCCTAATATTATCCTTCTGGATGAAGAAGCAGGAGATGAATTGGATCATTTGTACCAACATTATAATGATTAACAATGTTTTTTTTTTTAATCATTTCATTTCCTGGATTTCAGCTTCACATCAGGAACATGTTATAGACATGTTGTGTAATTAAACAAACAAAAAAAATGTGACCTTTTTATGATTTTTCCAAATTAATCAAGTGAGACTCCATCATAGTGGTAAATAAAAAAGTGCAATCAATAGTTTTATCATCATTATTTATAATATACAGCAAAGTTCATTCTATGCAAATAAAACTGTTTTGCATGAAATATAACACATATGTTCACATGAGGACAGCTCCAGGCTTCCCTAGACATCCTCTTTTAGAGAATATAAAAAGACTGGATTAACTCCAGGAGTGTTGACCTTGACGTCTGATGTGTCAATTCTAAACAATCATCCAGCTTCAGCATAACACCATGCACTAGTCTTCAGAGCAAGGTGTTGACAGTCAATACTTGAACGCTGACATCAGAGACTCAAGAGAGCCATCCACTCTAGCCTTCACGCTCTAGGCAGATTAATAAAATTGCAAGGCTGCATGCATTGGCTGCTTTGGGATATCATTTACCACCTGTTCATAGCTGGATGAGCATGAGCTCAGTCTTTGAAACTCTGATTCAGGGGTGTTAAGTGTAAAACTATGTTATGTAAGTAAATAAAATAAAAATAATGGGCCTCCTAGCAAAAGCACTTTAGCGTGAAAGTAACTATGTGATGAGGAGACGTGATTTAAAGAGTGCTTTGCTTAGTCCTGCATTTCTTAAACTGAATCAAAACTAAAATAAAGTCCTTATTATTATTATTATTAATAATAATAATAATGTGCTTGGCTTTGCCCATCCATGTCTATTAACAAAATATAGTTTAGATGCACAAATTTCATATAACCCATTTTCTGGAAGGTTTCAGTGAATTACAACTTCCCATAAGAAATTCTAACCTCAACATATTTATGATGGCTGGTTTCACAATTTTGAGAAAAATGCAAGAATTTCATTGAATTTGTATTTTTGATGTCTATATTTTTATGTGTCTCTGCAAACACTTTTATATTAAAGTAGAACTATCACTCATTAAAATTACCCTCAAATAATTTTGCACATAGTGATACTTATATCCATACTAGTATTACCCTGAATAAGTCTGGCATTCTTGAGAAATTCAGAAGCACAGGCAGGCATCTTGCTGTAGAGGCATCTGTGCGCCTGCGCCGTCAGTCCCTTCCTGTACCTTAAGGTACAATGCAACTCCTCCTGGAGGAGACCAGGACGGACAGACCAGGAGCACAGATGTCTATTTGGCAAGATGTCTGCACTGATGCCTGCCTGTTTATCTTTGAACAAGTTGGATTTTTCAATAACGCCGGAATTATTCCAGATAATACTAGTATGGATATGTATATCACTATGTGCATAATGATTTGGGGGTAACATTGATTGTGTGATAGCTTTAAAAAGATGACATTCAGAATGATTATGAATCTAATTTTCCCTACCCTTCTAGGGTTCCAACATACAAAATGTGAGAGGCTTCTGAGAACGAACAAACAGCACAATGGTCTGTCCTACGGCTAGTCACTGCTCATAAGCATCACGTTTTAGCTCTCTAGTGCCATTGCAGAGGAGAAATTTCCATGTACATATTAGACTAATCCTGCCCAAAAGGGCAGTCCAGTTCCAATATGACAGGCAAATCTCCCCGACACGTGAACACCTGCTAACCCCCGACATACGTTTCGGCCTTGTTAGGAGGGTGCAGCTGAATTCCCTAGGCACTGAGAGCAAGGGGTCCATGTCTGAATTACCCTTCACTCTTAGGGAGACCCCCTAAGAGTATTCAGATACAACATACAAAATGTGAGAGGCTTCTGAGAACGAACAAACAGCACAATGGCCTGTCCTACTGCTAGTCACCGCTCAGAAGCATCACTTTTTAGCTCTCTATTGCCATTGCAGAGGAGAAATTTCCATGTATATATTAGACTAATCCCGCTCTCAGTGCCTAGGGAATCCAGCTGCACCCTCCTGACGAGGCCCAACAAGGCCGAAACGTACGTCGGGGGTTAGCTGGTGTTCCTGTGTGGGGGAGATTTGCCTGTCATTTTGGAACTGGACTGCCCATTTGGGCGGGATTAGTCTAATACATACATGGAAATGTATCCTCTGTTATGGCACTAGAGAGCTAAAACGTGATGCTTCTGAGCAGTGACTAGCCGTAGGACAGGCCATTGTGCTGTTTGTTCGTTCTCAGAAGCCTCTCACATTTTGTATGTTGCTTCTAGGGTTCCTCCAGGACTGGTCTGAAAAAGAGTTTAACCATTGGACATAAAAAATGATGATATCATGTTAGACAGTAGAGTAGATAGGATTCGTGCCTGAAGAAGGGGCCTTAATGTCCTGAAAGCTTGCACTTTCTATGTCCTCAGTTAGCCATTAAAAGGTATCACCTTTATATCACTCGTGTGAGTTTTTGCTGCACTGAATCCTATCAACCATTAGACATGGGAACACCCAATCTTTTGTCATACTTCCCATTTGAACACGTGACACAAACAAAAGGAGAAAAAAGGAAACGAGATCAAGTAATGTTCCTAATACTAAATCTATTGTATGTACATGTTAGCCTTTTAAGGACCAAAGGTATGCAATGCATTGCTATAAAATGTGATGTACATACCTCTGGTCTTTAAATGGTTAAAGGCCATATCAATTTTAAATAATATTGTACTGCATTTTCTCCTCTCTTGTCCTATATAATAATTCGCTATGATGTTTGTCAGAAGCAGTCATGCACAGTAGAGACTGCCCAAAGCACAGAATGCTGGGAGTTCTGTGCTGGGAGCATTCTGTGCTTTCAGTCAGTCTCTATAGTGCATGACTGCGTCGGTGGCAGGACACAGAGCAGGACCGGCCTCTCAACCCTTTGAGTGCCAGAGGGGTATGGAACGCATTTCAAAGCAATGCATTGCATACCCCTCTGGAACTCAAATGGTTAACATCACCTTGGCCCGTGTACACGGGCTTTTACACTAGTAATTAATAATGTATTTTATGTATTTTTTAATACTTCATTTTTACACTTCATATTTATTTTTATAGTATGTCTGTGTTACTGGAGGAGAAAATCATTGAATAATCTGGAAATGCTGTGTATATTACCAACAGGTTAAAGGCTGGCCAAGTAAAAACACCTGCTGGTTCTGGCTTTTATGAAGTGTATAACAAGAATGTGCTGAATACAAGTAAGCATAGTTTAAGTATTGAAGACTCTCTGCAATGTTTTATTTTCACATCTAACTACAAAGTTTCAAATAATAAATCTAATGATAAAATTAGTTCACTAAAGTAATTTGATCTTTTACATAACAGAACAGTTTTACCATATCGATTTTTCAAAGTATATAACTGAAGACAAGATAAATCTCAATATAGTTTTCCTGGTTAAAGGGATAGTAATGTTTCAAAATAAAAGCAGCTCCAATTAATCTTCATAGTATTTGGGCCATGGAGAAAATGATTTCAGAGTTGTAGTTCAAGAGGAATTGAATGATAAAGTTTCCCCCTCTCCCCTTTTACCTAGTGTAAGCCACCTCACCTCAGATGTGGAATCTGGTCTCTTGACCCTACAGGTAACAGCAACGGACAATCTTCTTACTGTGAACATAAGAAAAACCCTGTCCCCTCCCCTCCATTACAGGTTTTTCAGTTTTTTCTTTATGCTCACTGAAGATTTCCCTTGTTGTGATCCATCTGGACAGTCTAGATACATCAGTAAAAGGGGCGGGAGGGGAATACTTTACCATTCAATTACTCTTGAACTACAACTCTGACAGTATTGAAATAACCCTCATCACAGCCCAAATGCTAAGAAGATTAACTGGAGCTGCTTTTATTGTGAAACATTACTATCCCTTTAAACAATAAATGTTTTTCTGCACAGTTATGTGGCAAGTGCATTGCCATAATACAGTGTTTTCAATTTCGCTTCCTGCCAGGTTGTAAGCAGAAGCACCATGTTATTAAATGTCATGCAATTAATTAGCTTGTGCTTCTGCTGTGATCTCTCCTACTTTACATATGATGGAGGGTTTCAGAACAGATTCTGTTGTTTGTGTAAGAAAATAACATGCAAAGCCATATTTGTTGGCTGATCTCTAATTAAGATAATAATGCACATAACTCGCTATGATCACTAAGGTGTGCCAACAAAAAGATACTACACATTTTCAGCAGATATATTGATAAATACTTTTGTTTTTTAAAAAAATATATACTTATCATCCCTAATGAATATCTGTATGACAACAGACCTTCCACCAAGTTACTAAAGGCAGCTTTTGGTTAAGGACCCTTTCACACAGGTGATTCAGTGGTGGTGATGTTGCCCATTGTTAAAGTTACTGTGCTGGGCTATAGTTTTTCACAAAGGTGGTCTACGACCTTGTGGGAACAAATCAAAGTCAAGCAAGCTGTAACTTTACTGCATTCACCCAGGAATACAGTAAAGATACAGTAACCATTCACGTAAGCGTATTCGGAGGCTTTGATTTTCATCGCAACCTCCAATAAATTGCTGGACCACATGGGAACTAGCAAATAATACTGATTAGTGCTCACATGGGCCAGCCATCAAACACACCCCTCCTGCATCTGGATCGACTGTGGAATGAAGGAGAAGGTGAATTAAAAAACAGGGTTGACAAAATTGTAGCAAGGGGGATGGTGCAGTCCTGTGGGGTGTGTGAAAGAGTCCTGAAGCTATTCTGTTAATGTGTATAACCCCTTAACGACCATTGACGGTCCTGGCATGTCATGGGTATATCCACATTAAGGACCCATGACGTTCCAGGATCGTCGTGGAATTCAGAGCCTTGAACCGGATGTACAAAAAATTAAAAAAAAATGGTCCATGGTCCTTAAGTGCCGGCCGGGTGCACTCGTGGCCGATCCTTAACGGGTTAAAAGAACCCCGTTGTAATATAATATTATGTTTACCTGCTCAAAACTGCTGTCAGAATATTATTTTCTGCTGAAGCATACCCGCAGACTAGTTCTTTATTTTATATACTGGGTCTGCTATAATATTTCTCAAAGGTTGAGTGTGATATTTGAAGTTTTTTAAGGATATAGAGGAGGTTTTGAGACATATTTGGGTAACATGCAGAATCTGATTCACACCAAGCTACACATTATAAAACAGTCATAAACTCATTATCTTTTAATAAATTAAAAAGAAAACTAAATGTAAATCCAGTTTGTGTTACTTGCATGTATGTTTTATGATCTCTAGGATATAAATTAAATAAAAAAATGTTGTTGAAGAATTTGTCCCTTACAGTAATCTTTAAAAAAAAAGGTTTTAAAGCGGAACTACCACCATACTTAGTCACCCTGCAATAATTAGGCAGATGGCAACTAGCTTAATAATAGCTTAACTCTCTGTCACGGTTTCCCAATAACCATTCGGGAGTCAGTACGGTATAGTAAAAAAGAGGATTTTAGTCTTACCTGTTAAATCCTTTTCTCTTAGTCCATACAGGTTACTGGTAACTCTGGGAGGCGTCAGTCCCTTTAAGTAGGCAGGAACATTCTCTAAATGTATGCAGGGGGGTGGAGCCTCCCTTCCCACTCAGGCTGCAGCCCAGCTAGCCACCTCCAGAATTGTTTGATTAACTAGACTAGATAGTAGAAGGGAAGAAGACTCCTGTGAGCATGCCCCGAAGGACTCACACGTATTGCCACAGGAGAGCCAAGCATGGTGTCTTGACAGGGTGGGAGACCAGTAACCTGTATGGACTAAGAGAAAAGGATTTAACAGGTAAGACTAAAATCCTCTTTTCTCTGTCGTCCAATACAGGCTTCTGGTAACTCTGGGAGGTCCAACCATTAAGTTTCCCAGAGGCGGGAAGAAGGCAAGGACCAGGCGCAAGGCCCTCAAAGTCACCAGGACCTCTATGAAACAACCGGTCAGAGATCGCAACAAAACTGAAGTGTCAATGGACACCAAACAGGTGTAAAAACACCCTAGGAACTTTAACACAGCACACTGAACTAGAGCCAACAGGGCTCAACAGTAAGGAAGCACTAAGAACTTGAGAAGACAGGCAAGACTGCCTCCAGGACCTTCCTCCCGAAGCTGGCATCAGCCGAAGCCCGCACATCCACACGGTAGTGCTTCGAAAATGTGTGCACAGAGGACCAAGTGGCCGCCCTGCACAGCTGATCAGCAGATGCTTGATTCATATAGTCCCAAGAGACCCCAACAGACCTGGTGGAATGAGCCGTGACCCGAAAGGGGACATGTTTATTCCTCAATTCATAGGCCCTACGAATAGTGGACTTGATCCATGACACAATAGTCACTTTGGATGCAGGTCTTCCTGCCCTAGGACCCTCAGGAATGACGAACAGAGCATCGGACTTCCTGATAGATTCAGTGCGATGGACATAAAACTTGAGACAACGCACCACAACCAACAAGTGGAAATCACACACACACACACACCTTGTCAGGGGAGGGATTAGGGCAGAAAGAGAGCACCACAATCTCCTGATTGATTTGAAACTTGGAGACCACCTTAGGCAAGAACTCCGTAGAGGTGCAAAGCACCGCCTCATCCTTATTAAACACCAGATAAAGTGGTTTACAGGATAGAGCTTGCAACGCCGCAACCCGGCAAACTGATACAATCGCCAGAAGAAAAGAGCCATTTTCCACATCAAGAGACGTAGAGGAATAGTAGCCAAAGACTCAAAGGGAGGACGTAGGAGAACTCCCAAGACCAATTCAAGGTCCCACTAAGGAGCTGGCTCCGAAAGGCAGGACGCACAGGAGCAACGCTCTGAAAGAAAACCTTAGCATCAGAAAGAATAGTAAGGCGTTTCTGGAAAAAGACAGAAAGCGCCGAAGTCTGAAACTTAAGAGAACTCAGCCTGAGTCCTTTATCCACACCGTCCTGCAAAAAAAAGGCCAGGACAGTGGGAAGATCAAAGTCATGAGACAGATCTCAGTCAGCACACCAAGACACAAATGTCGCCCAGACACGGTGGCGGATCTTGGAAGAAACATGCCTACGGGCACTAAGCATAGTAGACACCACAGCGGAAGAAAACCCTTTCTGCCTTAAAATTGAGGATTCAACCTACAGGCCATCAAATTGAGCCGATGAACGTCTACTTTCACAGATAACCCTGTAGAAGAAGAGCTGGACGAGAGGGGAGCTGAAATGGCTCCACCACAGATACAGCCAGAAGCTCCGGATACCAGGATTGACTATGCCAATCCGGAGCAGTCAGAATTACTGGACAACGTACCAATTTCAATTTCTGTAACACCCTTATTAACATAGGGAGAGGAGGAAAGATGAAGGCCAGAGAGAATGTCCAGGAATGGACACTGCATCGGCAGTCAGAGCTAGAGATTCTCTCCACCGATAGCAAACACCGGAACCTTCCTGTTGTGTCTCTTTGCCATCAGATTCACTGGGGGCAGTCCCCATCTCTGAACTAGGAGTTGAAACACCTCGGGATGTAGCTCCCACTCCCTCTACGCTGTCGAGTGTGTGACAACTGAGGAAGTCTGCCATGACATCGTCTACGCCTGGAATGTGCACTGCGGAAATGACCGGACCATAAACCTCCGCCCAGGACAGAATGGCCTTGACCTCTAACCAAGCGGCGAGACTTCTTGTTCCGCCTTGTCTGTTGATGTAAGCCACTGCCGTGGCATTGTCGGACTCCACTCGGACTGGACAGTCCTCCAGGTGAGATCCCCAATGACGGAGCATGAAATATTGCATGAAGTGCCAGGATGATGATAGGGAGAAGGGACTCCTCATGGACCACTGCCCCCGAGCGCTGAAGTGACTCAGAACAGCTCCTCAGCCCAACAGGCTGGCATCCGTCGTGACCTGGTCCAGTATGGAATCAGGAAGAACCTCCCCTTTAGACGATTGGAAAGGTCCAATCACACTCCAAGCTCAACTCTACATGAGGAGGAAGTAAGACCGTCAGCTTCTGATGATCTGGTCGATCCCTGCATGTCTGTATAACAAACCTCTGAAGTTCCCTAGTGTGTACCATGGCAAATGGAACCACCTCTATTGTGGAAATGAACTTCCCCACCAGAGAAGACAACTTCGTAACAGGAATCCGATCCCGTGAAAGAATCGTTGAGACTCTGTAGGCAATTTGAAAGACTACCTCATCCGGTAGAACACCATGCTCTTCTGAGTATCGAACAGAAGACCCAGGAAGATCAGTTTCTGGGATGGGACAAGAATTGACTTGTCCAAATTGACAAACCAACCGTGATAGGTAAGGATTTGAATGCAGGTTTGAACCTGTTGATGAAGAAGGTCCACAGGGGAGGCTTTCAAAGGCAAGTCGTGTAAGGAGTCACTCTGATGCCATCCCGATGGAGGACGGATATCAAGGCCCCCAGAACCCGTTGGAAAACCGGAGGGGGCGTTGTCAGACCAAATGGAAGAGCTGAGAACTGGGAATGGCCCCTGTCGCAGGCAAACCACAGGTACCGCCTGCTCTCTCGATGAATTGGGATGCGCAATACGCATCCTAAAGGTCCAGAGAAGCAAGAAACTCCCCGGAGACATGGCAGCGATCACTGGGAGCAGAGACTCCTGACGATAGTGAGTCTTGATCACAAGGCAATTGAGATCGATCAAATACAAAATAGGGCAGCATCCGCCGTCCTTATTGGTCACCACAAAGAGGTGTGAGCAAAACCCCAACCCCTGTCTGAAGGCTCCAGGACATCCTTGTCCAGAAGAGTCTGAATAGCTCCTTCGAATAGAAGGCCTTTCTCGACTTCCTGAGGAGAGTGAGAAAGATGAAAGCGAAAAGGAGGAGGAAAAAGAAAGGGATCTCGAAACCCTCTGACACTCCCTGTAAAACCCATGGGTCCGATACAGAATCCTCCCAAATCCCGCGAAAGAGACGGAGACGACCACCCACAGTGGGATGCAGACTCAGGTTCGGAGAATCATGTCGAAGCAGTCCTGTTCATAGCTGCTTTGACCTGGAGGAGGGACGCAGAGCTGATGGAACCGCCTGGTTTGTCGAACGCGTTACAGTCTGAAAGGAACGAAAGGATCGTTTATGTGGAAACGGTAACTTCATCTGAAAGACCAAGGGTAGAAGTGAACTCTTACCCCCAGTGGCCTCGCTAATTAGTTCCTTAAGAATAGGCCCAAACAAGGAAGTACCCTGAAAAGGCAGAGAAAGCAAGACTTTCTTGGAAACAGTGTCAGCAGACCAAATCTTGAGCCAAAGCGCACGCCTGGCCACCACAGAAGTAGTAGAAGCCCTTGCCATCATGCGGATGGCACCAAAGGCAGTAGCAGAGACATGGTGTAGCTCTTCAGAGATATTGGCAAGACGCAAATTTCTCCGAAGTAGGCGCATCTTGACGGACAGCCGTAGTGAGTTGCTCAGTTCAGACTGCAATAGCCCATTTAATCCACACAGCAGCAAACGCTGGGCGCCTAGCGGCACTAATAGAAGCAAAAAAAATGGACTTGTGGAAAACCTCAAGTTACTTGTCAGTCCAGTCTAGCAGCTCAGAATCAACAGAGACAGGTAAAGCAGTGGATTTAGATAGTCAAGAAATGGGAGCATCCACCTTAGGAGGAGGGACCATTTAGCCAGTTCAGCTTCAGAAAAGGGATAAAGCTTAGCAAATTCCCTGTACACAGAAGCAGACTTGTCCGGGTTTTTACCACGCATCAGAACCCAAACGTCAAAAGTGGGGTTAGGAAGAAAATAAGTAAGGGGCTTAGCAAGCTCCTGAAAACATCAGGGGGATCAGAAGGTACCTTCTGAACCAAGGGGATGTTGAGTATGGTTAATACAGCCCTGATCAGGCCCTCAGTAGAGGTTTCAGGATCAGCTTCAAATGGGTCCCTAAAGAGACCTGGAAGATTCCAAAATAGTACCAACCTCAACATTCGAATCTTGCAACAATTCTTCCTCAGAAGAATCTGACACATCAGGTGCTCCCTGCGGTTGAGGCAGGGAGGATCTGATAGTAGAGGGGGGTCTGCCATAAAAGAAGTGCCCCCTGTATCTGGGATGTAAAGAGCTGTAAAGTGGACTTAAGGTCACTAGTTGCAGCCTTAAACTCTTGCACCCAAGCTGGCTCAATAGCATGGCTGGAAGGCACTGGGTTGCTGCCAGGAACTTCAGAACCTGCTGGGCAGAAATGACCAGAGAACACTCTAGGTAGCCCTGTGTGACAAGAAGAGCAATGCGCAATGGGGGATACTGATACCCCAGCCTCCTTAGTCTTAGATCTAGCCCCTAGCTCCAGCGGTATAGATATTCTCACAGTGTCAAAATAACCAACTGTACAATGAATCACCCAATTGTAGTGTGTAAGATTGATATTTCACCCCAGAAACGCTAAATACAGACTGTTCTGGCAGGCGAAGGGTCAATCTGCAGAGGAGAAAAGGAGAGTCCAAGCCCTGTGTAGGATACTTATTGAGAAAAGTGCCCAAAATGGCTGCCGCGACGGAAGCCAATCAGAAATTAGGTGCAAATCAAGCTCTCATGGGAAATGTAGCTTTTCCCAAAAAGTACCCCAAAACAATGCCTGAATCCCCCCAAGCCCCCCAAAACACTTGAACTATAAATCAGATGATAGAGCAAGGGTAGACAATTAAAATGAGCCCTCTCTGAAGTTGCTGTGTGAAGCGGTTGCAGAGATACATCCCAAACAGTGTTGTCCATATCCAAAGTAAATGGAGCAATGGCGTCTATGAGGTAAAGCGCGCCTTAAAGGCGCAGTACACAATTTTAATAAAAGTTAAACTACAAGTTAAAAACATGAAAAACATACAAAGAACATGTGTGCATACTGAGAAAACACTAACCCAGAGAGAGATGTTCTCCACCTGGTGTGTTCACACCCAGGAACAAACAATTCTGGAGGTGGCTAGCTGGGCTGCAGCATGAGTGGTAAGGGAGGCTCCATCCCCCTGCATACATTTAGAGAATGTTTCTGCCTACTTAAAGGGACTGACGCCTCCCAGAGTTACCAGTAACCTGTATTGGACGACAGAGAAATAATTTTAATGAAAAACTCAAGGTATAAGACAAAATAAGACAACTGAAAAGAGGCAGAGGGTCACGAGCCAAGCTAGCGATACTATCAGAAATAGTAAGCTGCCAAGGATGGACCTCACCTCTGGAGACTAGGCCAAAGCCACTGGAAGTCTCCGCTGGAACCGAAGCCGGAACAGGAGCAGGAACCAGAACTTGATTTCCCCAAGCTGGACCCACGAGGTGACTACCTGACTCACGCTAGTTAGAGTAGTAGCAGCGGATATCTGACTCTCGCTTGCAGTCAGACTAGGAAAAGTAGATACCTGACTCAAGTCTGCAATCAGTATAATAGCGAGTCTACAAGAGCCCCAGGTCCGCACTAAATTGGGTGTCTGCTAAGAACAGGGAACCAATGAAGAATAGTCAGCCAGAGCCACAGGTCTGCACCAGATTGGGTGTCCACTATACAAAGGATAAGGCAGGAGAATAGTCAAACAGAGCCACAGGTCAGCACCAGAAAGGATGGTCAGACAAGCCGGGTCATACACAGTTCAGATAGTCAGCCAGAGCCACAGGTCTGCACCAGACTGGGTGTCCACTACACAACGGATAAGGCAGGAGAATAGTCAGACAGAGCCACAGGTCAGCACCAGAATGGATGGTCAGACAAGTCAGGTCATATACAGAGCCCAAGGAGAGAGAACTGTATTGTACAACAATGCAAGGGCAACTGAGAGTTGGCTCAGTTCCCCTTTAAAGGCTCAATCCAGGAAGTAGATGGGAGGAGAAATCAGTGCTACAACAAAAAATCCCCCTCTTCGTCATTCTGCCGCTTCGCGCCAGTAAAGACGCATCACGCCGTGATGCGTCAATCTAGTGGCCTGTGCCCACAACAAACTGAGCGTCAACAGCAGCTAGCAAGAGGACACGGATGCCCAATCTCTCCCCCAGGTGTGCTTGACCCAGGCATTGTAAGCAATGCCTGGGAAGAAGCCTCCTACAGATTTTGATGCTTGTTTCATCGCCGAAAGGACAGACACTGGAACTAGGTAGGCTATGACACTTTCTGAATGAGCCGATTCTACAGAAATCATTCATCTTCCGAGACTGACGGCCAGGTTAGTGCAGTCTGCGCGGCTGCACCGTCAGTCCCTTCCAGTGCCTTTCGGCACAGTGCAATGCTTTGTAATGGAGACCGGGACTGACAGAGCAGGCGCGCAGACAAGATGTTTGTGCTGATGCCTGGCCTCCAGTCTTGGAAGATTAATGATTTCATTAGAATCAGCTCATTCAGAAAGGTAAGCTATTATTAAACTAGTTGCCATCTGCCCAATTATTGCAGGGCGACTTTAACTATGGCGGTAGTTCCGCTTTAAAGAAATCATTTTTAATATCTGGTAAGGATTTTCAAGCAAATATCTTGTTGATAACTGTATTTTACCTCAAGATAAGCATATTTCTAAAAAAATTGTATTTTACGTGATAAAAAGTTTAAAAGATGCATGAAATATATCTGTTTAATCTATAAAATACATAAAAGAAAGATTAGTTAGCATCTTCATTATAATTTCAGGCAGTGTAAAATTCTACATAAATGGGTTTGCTGTGCACAGTTAGAACTTTGGCTGAGAGTTCCTAAATCAACATTCTTAAAGTCTGTTCTAGTGAAAGTAAAGGGACAGTGTTTCTTGTCATGACTGAACGCTAACTAAAGCTGTGAGTGAAGGATTGCTGCTAGGTCATATACTGCCAAGGCCTCAAAGTAAACACAGGTGTTGAGGATAGAAGTGTAAGGGACTACCACAACCCACTGCTAGAAAAACAACAGCAGTTATAACTTGAAAGCTTAGTTCAATCAGTAATTTATATATTTTTATTGCTCCTGTTATAATTGGAAGAGGTTCTCATTTTCCACAGAATAGTTACTTAGCTGCTTAGAAGATTCCATTTCGATATTCAAGAGCTGTAACAGGTTTCTTTTATAACAATTTTAGATACAATTTGCAACTGATGTTGGGAAAAAAAACTGTTTCCCCACACGTGATGGCAATAATGTATATACTCTTAGGCAAGTGGATCTTCGTAGTAAAAATGCTTATTTGTTATATTCCATTTAAAATTTAGACTTTTTATAGTAATGTAAGCGCTTTATTCCAGAGATAAGTTTGTGGTATGGATCAGTGCATCTTCACCAAAATACGGTGATGAGAACCAATATCCAGATGTATCAAGGATTATTTTATTATAGATTACTAGTTGAAGAGCCCGTTACACGGGACACAGTGCCGGTCGCGGGGCAGTCATGCACAGTGGAGACTGCCGGGCCTGCGGCTGATACAGAGCTGGACGCTCCGCGGGCAGTCTCTACTGCGCATGACTGCAGCAGTCTCTACTGCGCATGACTGCAGCAGTCTCTACTGCGCATGACTTTGTTGTTACACACGTTTTAGCGAATTATTATATAGGATAATAGATTTATTAGGTGCTTGTAGTAGACTATGTTTGAATTCAGCTTCTGGCTTAAGGGACAAAGAGAGCAGGTGTCTATTTTATGAGGCAAAGATGAGCAGCTGAATTCGTACCCCCCACCCTTAACCTTTAGCCAATGAAGGACTGTGTTTAAGCCCCAGGGAAAAGGTAGGCTAGTTTTGGGGTGACCTGGAGAAATATATAAGCCTGGCTTATGCTTTGGAAAGTGTAAGAAGGTTGAGGGCAGGCAAAGTAGAAAGATTATGTAGATATAAAACAGCGGACAAAACACAGGAATCACAGATAGATAGTTATTGTCATCCACCAAATGACAGACAGTGATTGGGAACTCACAAGACAGTTACCTCAGTGCATACATACAGTCGTGTGAAAAAGAAAGTACACCCTCTTTGAATTCTATGGTTTTACATATCAGGACATAATAACAATCATGTGTTCCTTAGAAGGTCTAAAATATTATACTGTGTCATGATTCATTTAACAAAAATAAAGCCAAAATGGAGAAGCCATGTGTAAAAACTTCCACCACAGTTTCATTGCAGACTTGATCCACACAGGAGATCCCTGGAGGGTCTGAAATCAATGCCGCAGAACTAGGTGAATCAGACAGAGCACCAGCACTCGGAGTAAACATGATCTCTAGAGAGCAAATGTGAGTTGCCAAGACTGTGAGGACCTTTGTAAAGACCTGCTGAGAGGAAGCTAGTCCAAAAGGAAGGGCAGTGAACTGAAAAACCTCAGGGAAAGCTAATGATTTACATGGATGGGAATATACCAAAAAGCACTCTTTATGTCCAGGGAGGCTAAAAAAAGCAAAGACACAAACCAGCAATGACGGAGCACAAGGACCCCATCTTGAACCAGAGGGCAAGAACAGAATGGTTAAGGATCTTCAGGTCCAGAGTAGGACAGCATCAGCTTTATTTTTTGTGAACACTATGAAAAGGTTGGACTACAATTATGTGAACCTTTCCTGAGAAGGAACCAAAACCTGCATATCTACCAGGCCAGAGACGGCATCTAAGAACGACTACATACGGGGTCGTGGGGAACTCTGGTGAAAAAATGAAAGAGAGGGAGGGACATGAAATCTATGCAGTAACCTATAGGAAAAACCCACAAAACCACTGATCCACCACAGAAAGCCCATGTGCTGTGAAAAAGGCACAATTGAACTCATATTGCCCAAGGGGAACCAGACACCTGCGAATCAGCAGAGGAAGATTGTCAGCTGGGTGGTCTCAGTAGGCTTCTTGTCTCTCTAGACCTGTATTGGTTTTGGGATAGGACATGCCTGGACCACTGTAGGAATAGAAGCCCTGTGCACAAACCCATAGTGGCGGCGGTAGAAAAAAAACATGCATCTTCCGTGGAGGGAAAGTTTAGAAATAAACTTAGGCAATAAAGAACTCTTACATCTAGTGTCATGGCTAATAAGCTTCTCCAGCTCTGAGCAAAACAACTGCTTGCCCACAAACAGAAGGGACACTAAGGACTTCTTGCAAGATGACCAGATCTTTAGCAACAGAGTATGACATGCAGCAACAGAAAATGCTGAGGCTGGAATCAAAGGCTGCTTCTACAAGATACTCATTGCCTTAAGGATCTTACAGAGAGCCACAACAAAATTCTCCTTAGGTGAATCTGCATGAACCATCTGCAACAGCAATGGCACTAGTCACCCAAGCAACACTGAAGGTGGAAGGTAAAGCAGCAGCAGAAGCCACACAGTTTGCCTTCAAAGGTAATTCAGGTATTTATCTTCCCGTTCCTTAAGTGTCACTGCATCTCCCAAGTGGAAAAGCAATAAGCTTGTAAAGGTAAAAAGTTGAAAGGTCTACAGCTGGGAGGTAGCCCGCTGTGCTAAGGCATTGGCAGAGAAAGGATACAAGAGAAAATATGTCTTGGAAGGAACAATTTCTTGTCAGACATATTTTGTGCTTCTAAGAGCACCTAATTTAAGAAATAACGAGGAGGAAAAATGGTAGACTTCTTCTTGCTCCTTTTTAAAATATCAGGGGAACAAGAACTGGAATCTAAGGCCTCAGAGACCATCAGGGTCTCCAGGATAGACCGAATAAGATCCTCAGCAGGAGAACCATGCTCTTCCTCAACAGAATCCCCAATAGTGAAAAACATACCCAAGTCATCCTCATCAGAGTCCTTTTCTTCAGCTGACAAATCCCCAACTGGAGAAAATGTTCCTCTTCAAAATGGATGTGGAATAGGAGTCCTGAGACCAAGACTCTAGAATCACTTGACTAGAGGAAGTTATAGAACTCAGGGTTTTAAACCATGCAGTCTCCTGTTCAGCAAAAGAGGGGCCTGGAAGCTGTGTGGGGGCCACAGAACAAGAGGAACATAAAGTACCTGGGGAAGATCAGTCTGGCATGAGGACCATAGGGTTAAAGGTGGGACCCCTGAAGCACTGGTAGCTTTGGTCATGTCTCCCTTGTGCTCAGAGAGAGCTAGAAGACCCCCTTAATAAAGAATACAAGACAGAAAAATAAAAGTATGTATCTGCTTGAAAGGGATAAATCAGTATACAAGAAAGGAGAAACCAGCCTTATGTGTCACACTTTGTAGGCAAAGAGGAAGAGATCAAGCATAGAAACTCCTCTTCCTATTCAGTTATTTCTATTTACTGCTCTAGTTTTTATTTGATCTCTGTTTTAGCTATTGATAGTTGTTTCAATTCCAATTTGTCTGACTCTCATAATAACAAGGGTCCCTTACAATTCATTCAGGTCTATTGTGGTCTGTTTGTTGTGAGGGGGTGTGATCTAGAGAGTTCAACAGAGATTACAAAATACAATAATCTGCAGATATAATGCAAAACGTATATGGACAGATTTTTCTCTTAGTCCCTACGAGTTACTGGTAACTTTGGGTAGGCGATCCGCCCCTTTAAGTAGGCAGGAAAAATTCTAGAAATGACTGCTTGGAGGTGGAGCCTACCTTCCCTCCTTGGCTGCAGCTAGCCAACCAGCTCCAGAAAGATTTGTGACACTAACTATGACTAGATAGTGGAAGGAAAGAAGACTCCTGTGAGCATGACCCCGAAGGACCCCCACAGTATGCCACAGCAGAGCCAAGCATGGTCTCTTGACAGGATGGGAGACCAGTAACCTGTATGGACTAAGAGAAACCACAATCCAAGTCTTTAATTGCTTCCTTTTCTCGATAAATGAGTGACAGGAGCAGGGGACTGGAATGTGGCTGTCCCCATGAGCATGTGGTGCATGCCGGACCTTTATTTGGTCAGCTATTCGTGTTCCTAATGCTTACTTTGAGTACAACACTTTTGCATGTTTGAAAGAGGCATGCAACAATATAAAGGACTAGCATGCACCTTTCATGTATGCAAACAGTGAAGTTCTGGCCCCTTGCTCCTGTCACTCATTTAGCCCTTCCAGTGTCAGACCAGTGTGCAGAGCAATTTGCTGCAAAAATCTGTCACTCAAAGGGTTAACAAGAGCAGAAGAGAAGGCGACAATAAGCAGCAGCAGCTTGGCCTACATTAAAGCTTAACAGAAAAAAAGAATGAGGGTCTTTGTGAAGGAGACACATGGCTGATGTGTGATATGCATGGACTAGACCAAGGAAGTCAATTGTTGATCCTCCAGTAGTTGGATGCTTCACCTCCCATCATCCCCAATGAATCAAAGGCTGGTTGAGGAAGATGAATGATTGAATGAATATGTCTACGCAGTGCTTTACAAGGGGTTAGACAGTACAAGGTTACAAGGGCTTTGCAGAGTGAAACTTTGGAAATGGAATGCCTGCTTGAAAGCTGACAATCTAAAGGGGAAAAGAGATACATGCAAAGTGCATTAGGGTTAAGTGTGGAATACAGTGCTATAGTTCTGGTAAGGATAAAGGAACAGAAGTAAAGTAAGCAAATTACAAGAGCCTTGGATGTACAAAATCAATGTCTTTTAGCTTGTTAAAGCCATGTTAATTTTAAGCAAGGCTTGAAGACCACAAGAAAAGTGCAGTGATACAGACTCGGAGTTACAGCATTCCACAGATACAGAGAAACAAGGGAATATGAAAGTGAGCCATAGACACAAAACAAGCTAAGAGAAGAATGTTGTTGGCTGATCTTAAGTAGTAGGATGGGGCACAGCAGAAAGTCAGAGTGGAAACGTAGGAAGGGGTAGAGGAAAGAACAGTCTTGAATGAGAGAAGCAGTATTTTACAGGATATCCAGAGTTTGATAGGTAGTCATTGGAGCAACTGGAGCAGGAGGGAAGGGACAAACCTATGTTACAGTAATTTAACTTGTGCTACACCGTTCTGCATGGATTGAAGTGTATGGAGTTGGAGGGGGGGGCAGGAAGACCAGAGAGAAGAAGGTTACAGTACCACAAGTGGCATAGGATGAGTGCAGGTGTAAGAATTTTAGCTGTGGAGGAACAGAAGAAGTGGCAGATTTTTGCTATATTGCGCAAGACCATGTGGCAGTATTTGGCAATAATATTAACATGAGGAGAGAATGAAAGCATCAATTACTACCCATAGGTATACTAGATTTATGGCAGTGCTGTTTATTGTTGCTATGGAAGGACATTAGTGTCAAGTCTTGGTGGGATGAGGAAATGCTCAATTTTTTGACATATTGAGGTGAGTATCAGCCGCCTTCCAGTCTGAGACAGCCAAGAGGCAATCTGTGACTTTAGATTAACCCTATGCCATGCCAGGACAGTCATGGATGTCCTGTACTTAAGGACCAGTGACTGTCCTGACACATCATTCATCATGCACGCCGCTCTGTGATGCCTGAATTGAATGGCAAAAAAAAAGAAAAATGTGCAGTGGTCCTTAACTGCCAGCAGCATGTCCTTAAGCAATTAATGTTGGGTGTCATCTGCACAGAGGTGATATTTCATTATGAATGCGTTAATAAGTGTTATTGCATATAGAAAGAAAAGATGTTGTCCTAGAACAGAATCTTGAGGAATGACAATAGAGAAGTGGACAGGAGAAGATAAAAAGGTTGCAATGGAGAAATTAAGGATCAGTTAGTTAAATAAGAAGCCAGTCAGTTCAAGGGTAAGAAATAGATGCCTAAGGAGTGATGAATTTGGAGTAAGTAGGTTGTGTGTGTTAAGGAAGTAAAGAAGGCGGGAGTAGACAAGGCATTCCAAGAGCTTAGTGGTAAAAGGCAAGAGAGAACCAAGTCAAAGCAGGAAAGGAGGAACTTGTAGTAGAGATAGTCTATAAGTGAGTCTGGCTTTTTCCAGAGTCCTCCAGCTAAATGGGTATAGGATCAGAGGAAGCTGGTGTTTTCTTGAAAGGGATAGTGATATTAGTAATATTTCAAAATAAACAGAGATCTGATTAATCTTCATAGTTTTTTGTCCATGTAAAGCGGTATTTCAATACTATCCATGATGTAGTTCATGAGTAATTGAATTATAAAATATCCCCCTAAAGCCCCTTTTACCCATTCTAAGCCACCTCCCCTCAGATGTGGAATATGGTTACAGGAGCAGACAGCTTACAGCGAGGGATAATCTTCATGGTCAGGCTTGGAGAGGCAGCATTACATAGTTACAAGGGGCTGGTGAGGGATATGTATAGGCAGGGATTACGGAACGAGTATGCACGGTACTGAATGTTATAAGATGAAGATCTGATAATGGAAAAGGGGAGATATTAAAATAAGAAAGTACATACCCTCCAGTGTACACAAGATCTAAGAATCACCATCCTTGTGAGTATAAGCACTTTTGTAGTCCAAACACAGATGTTAGAGAGATAAAGAAATCTGTCCAGGAGACAGAGAGATCAATCAAATGGCAGTTTAAATCCCCCAGAAGAATAGAGGGTGTGACAGAAAAAATGAAAGGCTTGATTCAAAGTCATAAATTTAACAGTGTACATGTGGAGGTAGGTGGGAAATAGATAATAGCAACCTGTAGAGAGATTCTGCTTCCCCTCTCCAGACCAAGTCCTGCTCAAGTCCTGTTTTAGGTCCAATTTATCTTGGAATGCTTCACTGCAGACTTTATACAGAAATCTTACTCATATGAGGCAGTTTGAGTTTGGCTAATTAACAAATCATATGCTGACCAAATGTTTGCTCTAAGTTGATTAACAGGCTATTTCACACCCATATGTGAATGATGACAATGATGATGACAATTGTACTCCCAAACAGCTAGAGATTCAAAAATTGAGTACCCCTGCATCAGACAATCTAGCCTGGCATGTCTAAACCAGGGGTACCCAACTCACGTCCTTGAGGGGACCTAACAGGTCAGAACGGAAGGAATTCCATGGTTGAAAAGGTGGGACATTCAAAATGATTGAGCCGCAGATTAGCCAAGCTGTACTCAAGGCAGGAGTTGAACACTCATGGTCTATACAGTATAAAAATGACTTGCTTTTTGTGCACTTTATTTTGATATTATTATGTTTTTTCCTCCTGTTAATAAATAATAGTAGCATAAAGTATTCTAAAGATGTATTCATTTTTATATATTATTATTTTTATAGTGCAAGATGGTTAAAATATGGTTCTAGCATTTTGTTATTCAGTAGTGTTCTTGTTTAGATTCTATGGGTTTTATGTATAAAAGCAAACTGGAACAATTTGGGGGTAGACCATCTGAAATGTAGGGGATGAATAAGAGTTACCAAAATCCACACTGATATAAAACAGGCTTTTAACACCTTGTTAATTCAATGGGAATTCTGTGAATGTTTATTTCTGCCTATAGTGCCGTTGAATTGCCCCGGAGAAAAATAATGATCTCAGAGAGTATTAAATTTAATGAACAATGTAATTCAAGCACATTTCACAAATAAGAACTCACAATATAAATGTTTGGGTATATCTGTAGCCATGACTGTGACATCCTACACATGGCACCACCACTGCCATGCCAATTTCCTGAATTAATCTTGATGGGGACTTACCCATCCAGTTGCCCAAAGACATATACTGACAGGTGGGATAGGGAACTACCACAATGAGAAGTGGTATACCTTTCACAGGAGTCAAAATACTTCTTTGGGCAATCAGCTGGATGCATTCAAAACCTTGTACATCGCTTACCAATGGAGGTACCACGTGTAGCAGAACACAGTTCATGGCTATGGAGGGAAGGAACACTTGAAAGACTAAAAACACAAAAGTATGCGTAATGTAAGTAAGCATTTGTGAAATCTGCTTTTACTGAATTATTCATTACATTTATTACACTTAGATGATGATGTTATCCCTAATTGTTTCCGGAGAGTTCTGAATTCAGTTGATTACATGATATAGAGCAGAAAATACAGATTTAATTTATCTGAAATAAATGCAAAATTTAAAAATAAAATATATGGAAATTATGAAAGATGCTTTTGACTTCTTTTATAGCATGATAAGTATAGAAAAGTATCCAGGAAAACCCCACACTATAAAAATTAAATAAAGTTAATACTGCCATAGCAAAGAGTCAAAGGGTTGTAGATCATTTCACCAACAGGAAAAAATAAGCATTGACTATAATATAACAGTGGGTATATATGTCCACTCAGAGGTAAATACAGTATTTGTGAAATTAATTCACATGCCTCAGTCTGAAAATGGACCATATAGTATTGTAACAATAAGTATATATACAGGAAACTGAAATGGAGTCCTCACTTCCTGTTTATCATTGAGGTGATACAGAGGCAAACACCAACACCACCTACTAGGTTTTATAACAGATTTTAAACACAGGACTTAACAGCTTTTATCCAGCTTAGTCAAAACATATCATATGATGCAAGTAATTTACAGTGGAAAGTAAAAAAACAAAATAAAACAAAAAAAATGTTAGACCACACATTAGCCTCAATTCTAGGACAAACTCTTACACTTATCACCAACATTTCAAGGAAATAATCACATTTGTTTAAGGCCAAATAGATATTATTTGAACCTGACACAATGACCTTAAATATCTCTCATTTCTGTCCTTGACGCAGAAAGCTTTCAAACATCTATGAAATATTTTCTTTACAGACTTCCTCCTCCATGGTTATTGCTGTAAGAAGAGCAAATGTGTGTCATTATGTTCCACTACATATTCAAAATTATATAAACTTTTGGAATACCAGACATGTGCCCAAAGCATTGGACAGATGTAAAACTTAGTAAGTCTAGTAAACACATGTGACTTTGTTTCAGCAGTTTTTTTTGCGACAATGTGTGTATATATAAGAGGATTTTAGTCTTACCTGTTAAATCCTTTTCTCTTAGTCCATACAGGTTACTGGTAACTTTGGGTAGGTGATAAGCCCCTTTAAGTAAGCAGGAACAATTGTAGAAATGAATGCAGGGGGGTGGAGCCTACCTTCTCTCCTTGGCTGCAGCTAGCCAATCAGCTCCAGTAAGATTTGAGACACTAACTATTGACTAGATAGTAGAAGGGAAAGAAGACTCCTGTGAGCATGACCCCGAAGGACCCCCACGGTCTGCCACAGGACAGCCAAGCATGGTCACTTAACAGGGTGGGAGACCAGTAACCTGTATGGACTAAGAGAAAAGGATTTAACAGGTAAGACTAAAATCCTCTTTTCTCTGTCATCCAATACAAGTTACTGGTAACTTTGGGATATCCAACCATTGAGTTTCTCAGAGGTGGGAAATAAGGAAAGGACCAGGCGCAAGGCCCCCAAAGTCACCAGAGCAGATATGGACCATCAGATCAGAGATAGCCCAACAAAACAAATGAAGTGTTAATGGACACTGAACAGGGGTAACAACACCCCAGGAACTGTTACACAGCACACTGAACTAGAGCCAACAGGGCTCAAAAGTGAAGGAAGCACCAAAGAACCAAAGAAGATCCTACACAGGCAAGACTGCCTCCAGGATCTTATTCCCAAAACTGGCATCAGCCGATGCCAGCACATCAACACGTTAGTGCTTTGAAAAGGTGTGCACAGATGACCAAGTGGCAGCCTTGCACAACTGATCAGCGGAGGCCTGATTCTTGTAAGCCCAAGAAGCTCCAATAGATCTAGTATAATGAGCTGTGACACGAAAGGGAACAGGCTTCTTCCTTAGATTGTAAGCCTTACGAATAGTGGACTTGATCCAAGAAACAATAGTCACTTTGGATGCAGGTCTCCCTGCCCTGGGGTCCTCAAGAATGACGAACAGAGTATCAGACTGTCTAATGGACTCAGTGCAATGTACATAAAACTTGAGACAACGCACCACATCGGAACCTTCCGGTTGTGTCTTGTCTCCATCAGGTCGATGCAAGGAAGTCCCCACTTCTGAACAATGAGGGTGAACACCTCTGGGTGCAGTTCCCACTCTCCGCTGTCCACAGTGCGTTGACTGAGGAAGTCTGCCATGACGTTGTCTATGCCAGGAATGTGCACTGTGGATATGGCAGGAACGTGTTCTTCTGCCCAGGACAAAATAGCCTTGACTTTTAACCAAGTGGCGAGACTTCTTGTTCCGCCCTGCTTGTTGATGTAAGCCACAGCTGTGGCGTTGTAAGGACTGAAACTGGAATGGGCATTCTTCCAGCTGGGGCGTTCAGTGACGAAGGGCATGAAATATTGCCCGAAGTTCCAACACATTGATGGTAAGGAGAGACACCTCTGGAGACCACCGACCTTGAGCACTCAGGCGACCCAGGACCACTCCTCAGCAGGAGAGGCTGGCATCCATTGTCACCATGGTCCAAAAGGGCACCAGGAAGGACTTGCCCTTCAGCAGATTGGAGAGGTCGAGCCACCATGACAGTCAGTTCCACATGAAGAGGGAGGGACACTGACATCTTCAGAAGATCAGTCTGACCCCTGCACACCTGGATCACTAACCTCTGGAGTTCCCTGGGGTGAGCCATGGCAAACGGAACCTCTTCTATGGTGGAAATGAACTTCCCCACTAGAGAGGACAGCTTCTTGGCTGGAACTGGATCATGAGCCAGAACAGGAGAAACCCTGTGGGTGATCTTGTGAGCCACCTCGTCTGTGAGAAACACCATGCTCTGCTGAGTGTGGAAGAGAAGGCCCAGGAAGACCAGACGCTGGGATGGGACCAGATCTGAATTGTCCAAGTCGATGATCCACCCGTGATGGGTGAGAGCATGAATGCAGTCCTTAACCTGCTCATGAAGAAGTTCCGCAGAAGGAGCTTTCAGAAGCAGGTTGTCCATGTATGGAGTAACTCTGATGCCGTCCCAATGGAGGACGGATACTAAGTCTCCCAGGACAAGGTTAAAGACTTGAAGAGCTGTAGTCAGACCAAAGGGAAGAGCTGAAAATGGAAAGTGCCCTTGGTCGCAGGCAAATCTGAGATACTGCCAACTCTCTGGATGAAGGGCGATCTGTAGATACGCTTCCTGAAGATCCAGAGGGGCAAGGAATTCCCCCGGGGACATAGCAGCAATCACCGTCCTTAGGGACTCCTGGTGATAATGAGTCTTGATCACAAAGGAATTGAGATCCTTCAAATCCAAAATGGGACGACAGCCGCCTTCCTTCTTGGAGACCACAAAGAGGTCTGAGTAAAAACCATACCTCTGTCCTGAACTGCAACAGGCTCCAGAACATCCTTGTCCAGATGGGCCTGGATAGAGCCACTGCACAGACAGCGTTTTTCTACGCCCTGGGGCGTATGAGAGGGGATAAACCGAAAGGGAAGAAGAGAGGTGAAAGGGATCCTTTACCCTTCCGCAACCACCTGGAAAAACCCACGGGTCTGCCACTGAATACTCCCAGATGCTGCGGTAGTGATGCAGATGGCCACCCACAGCCGAGTGGGGACCTGGGTTCGGCGAGTCATGCCAAAGAAGGCTTGGAGGAGACCTTGGGCTTCCATGGTTGTTTGGGCTTGGAGGAGGAAGGTGGAGCTGAGGGAACTGCCTGGTTCACCAGACGTGTCTCAGTCTGGAAGGAACGAAAAAGCAGATTACGTTTGAGAGGCGTTTTCCTCCTGGGGACCATAGGCAGAAGGGTACTCTTTCCCCCTGTGGCCTCACTAATCAGATCTTTAAGATCTGGCCCAAACAAAGGGGTGCCTTGAAAAGGCAATGAGAGCAAAGCTTTCTTAGGAGCAGTGTCAGCAGACCAGATCTTGAGCCAAAGAGCTCGTCTGGCAACCACAGACATGGTGGAAACCCTTGCCACCAAACGGATGGAATCAAATAAGGCAGCAGAAACATAGTGCTGGGCCTCAGAAATGTTGGCAAGAAGCCGCAACATATCCAAAGTAGGAGCACCCTGACGGACATTCCAGACTGCAATGGCCCGGTTCACCCATGCCGCACCAGCATTTTTTTTGTTTTTTTTTAAATCTGGATAGCTCATGTGTGAATGTAATAATGTCCCCCATGCAAACTAAGACTTAAAGGTCAACTATTCTTTTAAAATGAAAAATCATAAGCTGCTGGATATTGGCAATTCTTTACTTATATTTTTTATGTGTAGTAGTTATGGGTTTAAAAAGATGTTCATCCCTAAATAGAACCTATGTCCTTTGATTTTTTTTTATCCAAATTCCTCTTTTTATAGCTTCCTGGCTCCAAACTGAGTCAGGTGTTTCTGGGTGATATATATGTCTATCTGTTGGGGTTACACTGCTTCAGCAGCAGTGCCAAAAACAGAATCACTTTTGCTTATATTTGTAAGCCCCTACAAATCTGAGTCTGACTGACAGATTTTTCAGCATGAAAAAAGACAGGAAAATGTAAGTTTTAAAGTAAGGTACTTCAGGATCTGATTGTTCATACATGACTAAAGATTTACTGTACAAGAAAAAAAAACACATGACAGTATCCCTTTAAGGAAAATATCTGATAAATGCCCAGCTGCAAAAAAATAGCTATTAGCTATAATCCATATACAGTACATTATAGCTATGTATGAAATCAGACAAATTGTTATATGTTTTGAAATTCATTAAAGTAACTTATAGACAGGAGACAATAAAGATGAAACTTACTGCTTAATCAAAACTAAAGTATGTGGAATTTACTGTAAAACATCAGCTTTCTAGAATGCATTTTAAAACAATTGTATAATTTAACTAAACAGTAAACTGTGAAAGTATAATTCTACTACAAAGTGCCAATGCTGTACACCAATGGTTCTCATACTACCGTCTCTGGAACCCCAGGGATAACTGGAGAAGTCCAAAGTGTTCCTCAGAAGCAATATAGGTAATAGCAGATAGTAGACTAAGGCTAAAGCAGTGATTCTCAGCCAGGGTGCCGTGGCATTTTGGTGTGCCACGGATATCAGCTTAGGGTGCCTAATGTTTTCTATGTAGACTGACAAAAATGGACTTTTAAATAAAGATTTATAAAAATTGTTAAGCACTATATGTTTAGTTTTGTTATTATTATTATTGTAATACCTAATAATAACTGTTTATTTTTGTATTGGACCCATTATTATGCCCTTGATAAAGTATATTAAATATATGTTAGGGGTGCCCCGAATGTTCTAGATTACATGTTAGGGGTGCCCTGAACAAAAAAAGATTGAGAACCACTGGGCTAAAGGGACAAACAGTGTTGGTTTCAGATAAAGAAAATAAACGCTGAAACATTTTAAAAGAACAGTAAAGCATTCAATACTTAAAAGGGATAGTAATGTTTCAAAATAAAAGCAGCTCCAAATAATCTTCATAGTATTTGCGCCATGGACAGTATTATTTCAATTCTGTCAGAGTTGTAGTTCAAGAGTAACTGAATGATAAAATTCCCCCTCCCGCCCCTTTTACCTAGTGTAAGCCACCTCCCCAAAGATGAGGCATCTGGTCTTTGGACCAGACAGCTCACAACAAGGGACAATCTTTTTACTGTGAACATAAGGAATACCCTGCCCCCCTTGACAGGTTTTTCAGGTTTCTCCTTATACTCGCTGAAGATTGTCCCTCTCTGCGATCCATCCAGACAGTCTTGGTGCTCTGAGGTGAGAAGTGTTACACTAGGTAAAAGGGGCAGGAGGGGGATACTTCATCATTCAATTACTCTTGAACTACAACTCTGACAGTATTGAAATAACACTCTCCATGGGCCAAATACTATGAAGATTAATTGGAGCTGCTTTTATTGTAAAACATTACTATCCCTTTAAACTAAATGATTGATCATGTATCTCCATTTACTGCTAACTTGTCCTGGTAGCTCAGGGGATAATACTTATTCAGTAGCATGGCAGTTCCAACACTGTCTAATGAAGAGTAGTTCATTTAGGTTTTGGGGGTTTACTGTTCCTTTAAAATGTTTCATTATTCCACGCATCTATTTTAGCCTGAGAACACCAGTAGGGGTTTACTGTTTACACCTCTTACACCACCTCCTTTGCTACCAAAAAATCCCAATGGCCCCCATGAATTTTTTTCTTATGCTTTTGTTCAAAGATAACATCTTAAATCACTCCTGGATGTTATGTCCATGAACGTGGACATGACAGGTGCAAATATGGCCACAGAACACAAACTCCACCCACTTAAATACACTCTGTATGCTTCAGTTTAAACAAACTGCCAGCGACTATAATGTCAGCCTCCATAAACATGAAATATAGGCCTGACTGAAGCTCTTATCTCTTGAACAAAGGCACAGGGGCAAATTTCATTAGGGCCATTGGGATTTTCTAGCTATAGTAAGGTAAGTGGAAGTTTATTATTATAAGGTGTTATTCTCCTTTAAGAAGGGAAGTTATTAAATCCTGACCTCTTTGCAGCACTAGAAGATAGCTTTGGACAACTTCTGCATTAAAGGGATTGGCTGTCTGGGTCTCATATGGATTTCATATCAAAACAAAGTGTTCCACCACACAAAAGAATTTGAGAACCACTGAGCCTGATGACAATATTTTGCATTTATAAAGCCAGAGAGGAAAAAAAAAAGAAAAAACATTCATAAAAAAACGAATATTATAAAGTTTGAAAATTTTACCCGAAGGCTTGAATGTGAATATAAAAGCCACAAGTGCTCAAATGAAGATGAGAACAGAGAATCACCCACTACTTGTCTCCAGATGCGTCCATTCATCCAGAAGCAATTTTTGGATTTCCTCTCTACGAAGTGTTCCAGTTCTCTTTTACTTATACTATTTGTGGTTGCAACTTCCACTAGTAATAAATAGCAAAAAATTCCAGTGATTGAACATTTCTTTTAACTTTCATGGCAGATTATGATTTCAGTCAGTGTTCCCTATTTTTTTATACCTTGCTTTTAAATAGCAGTTAAATATAGACAGTATATTTGATCATTTTATAAAAGCATACAATATATTATCTATCTTCACAGTTATCTTTTTAAAAGTCCATCATTAACGAACAATATATGATTTATCAGAAATTACAATACTAGATGCAACAATTGCACCCTGGAATTTAGAAAAAACTAAGTATGCAACTTGGGTTTAAAGGGGAACTACCACCCCACACGATCTTTACCTTCACTAAGTACCCATCTGTCGACTAACTGCTTAGTAGCGCTAATCGCCAGAATAATTACCTTATTTAATAGATTACTCCTCTCTTCCATGGGCGACAGGCAGGACAGAGTGCGGACATCTTGCCATTGTGACATCTGCGCACCTGCGCTGTCAGTCCCAGTCGAAGCCAAATGGCTCCTAGCAATGCCTACTAGACCCGGCTGGGACTGACAGCGCAGGCGCGCGGACGTCACAATGGCAAGATGTCCGCGCTCCGTCCTGCCTGTCAGCCGGGGAAGAGAGCAGAAATCTATTAAATGAGGTAATTATTCTGGCGACTAGCGCTACTAAGCAACTAGTCGCCAGATGGGAACTTAGTGAAGGTAAAGATTGTGTGGGGTGGTAGTTCCCCTTTAAAACTGATTGCTGATGAAGAAACAATGACAGTAAAAGTTATATGAATTATACTGCTAATAGTGCCTTGCCTTCATAGCGACCACTCTTAGAGTACAAAGGTACAGCCATAACTGCTCATGTGATCATGTGATACGTTGAAGCCCAGACTGTGACACTTTTTTGACAAGAAAACTAGAAGGGTTTGTGATGCTACATTATTATACACAGCATTGGGACGTACAAGGAAACACAAAAGAAATAAGGGAAATGGTGTGCTAGTATACAGAATAACTCCTGCAATAACAGCCAAAGACAATACAAATCCTACCTAACTAGAATATACTATGGGATGGAGTGTCAGCCTTTGATCACAGAAATATTTTATTCAGTCAATAACTTGGGATAAAACATGGTAGACTAAAGTGACTCTATAAAGGTGAGAGATGTAAAGTGACTAAAAACACTGATATGAAACAGATGCAAGGTGAATCACAAGAGTTGGACTTGCAACAAAAGTTGCTTCATATTGGAGTAGTATTTACTGATCCCCCATGAAATTATTCTCAGGGTAACTAGCTTCATAATGTGGTACATGCACTCATCTGAGAGAGTAAAGCTGTAAAAATATGAAAAAATTATAAGCAGAATGTTACCTAAGTTTCCAAAACACCCTTGAGACAACCTAAGGAATTATTAGTGTACTGTGCAGTCCAACTGTACCAATATTAGTAGGGAGATTAGCAACATTACATGCCCCAAGCTGGCATCAGGACACGGGACTTTAAGCATGATACATTAGGCTTAAAGGGATAGTAATACTTAATTTTATCTTTATTTTATTTTGTAGGCATTAAAAAAACATGAAGAATGATATGTCTTATCTCTCAAACCATTATGGTTTGAGAGATATTCACAAGCAAAGTTTCCCCTCCCGCCCCTTTTACCTAATGTAAGCCATCTCTTCTCAGATGTGGATATCCAGTCCATAGACCAGACAGATAACAGCAATGGACAATCTTCTTCCTATGAGAACAATGAAAACCCTTCCCCCCTTGACAAGCTTTTCAGGTTTTTCCCTTATCTTAATTGAAGATTGTCCCTCTCTGCAATCTACCTGGGCATCTCCCTTCTGGTCTGGCTGAACAGTGTTACATCAGTAAAAGGGGCGGGAGGGGGATACTTTGTCATTGAATTACTCTTGAACTACAAGTCTGACAGAATTGAAATAACACTCTACAAAGTCCAGATACTATGATGATTAATTAGAGCTGCTTTTATTATGAAACATTACTATCCCTTTAAGCCTCCCCCTCCAGGTCCTAGAAAGTTCCCTGACTATAAAGGTTGACTACAAGGGTAGTGGTGCACTGTAGAGCTACTGAAATAGCATGAATAGTGCAGCATTACAGAAAGGTGCATAGTTCTTACCCAAATTGATTGTCATTGAGGAAAAATAACTGGAGAAATTATGAGGCAAACAGCTGCACCTCTGGGGACAAAAAAAATTTCCTGTTGATTTAGATAGGGCATTTAACCCCTTGAATGCTAGAGAAATCTAGAATTGAATGAAGTCATTTATTAGGTAACACAAGGAGGTAATGCCTAGGGTTGCCACCTTTTCTTAAAAAAAATACCGGCCATGGCATTCCCTCCATAGACTTAACATTGGACAGAAGCCAATTTTTTACCGGCCTGCCGGTAAAATACCGGCTGGGTGGCAACCCTAGTAATGCCCCGCTCACCGGCCACACCCCAGCCACACACCCTAAAACACAATTGTCCCTCTCTGGAAATTTGAAATGTTGGGAGGTATGGTGTGTGCGCACCTGTGAGAGTGTGTGCTTTATTTATTTAGAAAATGTTTTACCAGGAAGAATACATTGAGATTTCTCTCGTTTTCAAGTATGTCCTGGACAGTTTACAGTAGAGGGTTGCTTATTTATACAAATTGAGAAACACTATATATTACATGTTATTAAATATACATACAAATATTCATATGGAAATTTTAGAATTATAAACAGTTACACTCTGTTTTTAGATATAGAGGAGCATTTACTTTTAAGGATTTTAGACTGGGAGCAGATCTGGTTATTTCAGGCAGATTGTTCCAGGCCATTGGCGCTCTGTAGGAGAAGGCGGCTCTTCCTGCTTCTTTCTTGTATTGTGGTATACGTAGCGAGTTGTTTGCGGCGGAGTGGAGGTTATACTTAGTATGTAGAGCAGGAGTGAGCATACTGCTCAGGTAGTCTGGTAGTTTTCCAGAGAAGTGGTTGTGTACTAAGCAAGAAAGGTGAAGGGCACGTCTAGATTTGAGTGTTAACCAATTTAGTTCTTTTAACATATCACAGCGATGAGTAGTGTAATTATATTGAAGGCTAAAGCGGCATATTGAATTATACAGGGTGTCAAGTTTACTAAGATGGATTTCTGGCACTGGAGCATAAACTACATCACCATAGTCTATGACAGGCAGCAACATCTGTTGCACAATACGTTTTCTAACCAGGGGACTTAAACATGATTTGTGTCTAAAAAGAGCACCGATTTTGGGATAAAGCTTGGAAGTTAACTTGTCAATATGATGTCCAAAAGTGAGGCTGGGGTCAAGCCACATACCAAGATATTTGTAGGAGTCCACTGGGGCCAAATTACGATTAGACTCCGTTACAATGGATATGTGGGTATTGCCGAGATTACGCAGTTTGTGTTTTGTGCCAAATATCATTGTGACAGTTTTGTCTGTGTGCTTGTGTGCAAAGGTGAATATTTGTATGTGAGTGTGAATATATGTATGTATGTAAAGGGGTCTGTTTGAATGTTTTTGTGTATGCATGCATGTGTCTATGCATGTAAGTATGTGAGTATTTGTGGTTGTGTGGATGATTGTATGTTTGTGTATATATGGGCGTGTGTGTGTGTGTCAATAAGCAGACATCAAGTGTGGACAGAAATTCTCCACTATTGACTTTATACATACACCCTTAGTGCAAAATGGGGAACAATTCAGAGGCAAACTCCACGATAGAGAACAAATAAAATTCCCCACTGATTAAATGGAACTTTTAAACTTTAAACATTAGAGAGGGCCCCAACACATTGCTTTGCAATACTTTGTACTGAGCCCATTTTCTTTTGATAAAACAGCTTGGGACTCAGTAAAACAAGTAAATGAGCCTGTTTTAATGTTTTGATTGTTTAACCCAGTGTTTTATTAATAAATAGTCCTTTTTAGCTAGCTCAGCTGTGAGAGAGCAGCTTTTCAACTGGGTCCGAGGACAGAGAGGGGCTGAATTCTATATGTGCAAGTTATGTAAGTGTGAGGTGGAAACAGAAGTCAGATGCTCAACTAGGGTCATGAGCCTGCAAGGGTATGCAAAAGCTTACTGGGACTGTGTCCTCATGCCCAGAGTGCAATCTCTTTTAGCTCACAAATGCCATACACAGAGAAGAAATATTCTGAAGCATATCATACAGGTCCTGCCAAAATGACAGTCCAGCCACGAAACGCCAGACAGTTCTTCTCTGAACAAGGAAAGCAGCTAACCCCAGACATGCTTTTCGGCCTTTGTCATAAGTAAAGGCTATAGTCCCTGGTGAGATAGTGAGGAGAGTGCGGGAGTGAAAGGGTTAACAATACCAGACCCCTGGTTACCTGTTACTATTCCTAGCAACCACCAAATTAACCCCTGAAATCTCTCCTGCACTATCACCCCAGTACTACAATTCGCTGCTACCACCAATACTTTATATCTGGGTGTCTTAGGTTACCCCAAACACAAAACAATTACAGTATAAAATCACCTTAATAATCAGATATATATAATTAACCCTTTAGTAACGTGCGCTACCTGAGCTTCCTTCAGAGTAGTGAGTTCATGTTAGAGAACAGAGACAAGAGCTGATTAATTGAACATTTAATCTGAAAAAAGGCTTCACAGTGCTGGTTACAAAAATACAGAAATAAAGATTATACACTGGCAAAACAGTCCATAAAATAAAATGGGAGAAACACAAGAAATCCTTAAATACAATTACTGATATTTGAAGAGTCCTTGGGAACTTCTGATGGTATATCCTCCTTCAGTCATTACAAAGAAATTCACTGTTTTCATCCAAAAACCCATATTAAATAGGAGTCCACAGTTGCTTCTAAGAGGCCAGCCCCCCCGGGTGTTACCTGGGAGGGTCAGAGGTCTGGCGGGACCGTTTACAGCCCACTCAGTCAGACCTATCAGAGATGCTACTGCAGAGTTCTACCTGAAAAATCATAAGGCTTCCCAAAACATGCAACCCACAGCACACCTTTATAATAATCATATTCCTATCTGTGTGAATATCTGGACACCAAACATGCTGGGTCTAACTGGTTGCAAAGTGGCTATTCTTGTAACTCATAGCAAGAACACCTCCCCCTGGCATGTTTGGTACCCACCACAAGGGTAAAACCTGGGAATTCTGAAAATATATTTGTATTGAATCATTTTTCACTATATATACATGTTCTCCCTATTTCATAATATTTGACTGCCCCCTGGATGAACTTCCATCAAGACAGAGGATCCAATATATTTTATGACACTGCTCTGGTGAGCTACTCATTCAGTTTCTGGTGATGTTATCTACTTAGCTAATTTTATGGCCTAGGACTGGTGCACTTTCAATAACATACAAGTCAGCAAACAAACAAACAAATTATACAACCCAGAGGGCCAACTCATGCTTTGGCATGACAGCCTTGTTGGGCCTCAACAGCGAGGTGCAGCTGATCCCTCTAGGCACTTGTGAGCAAGGGGTCCACATCTGGAATACCCCATTACCCTTAGGGTGACTAACCCTAAGAGCAATTTACATTGAAATAGAAGTCAGAGATGCTCAACTAGGCTCATGAGCCTGCAAGGGTATGCAAAAACTCACTGGGACTGTGTCCTCGCACCCAGGGTGC
This sequence comes from Rhinophrynus dorsalis, assembly GCA_037306005.1. Lineage (NCBI taxonomy): Eukaryota > Metazoa > Chordata > Amphibia > Anura > Rhinophrynidae > Rhinophrynus > Rhinophrynus dorsalis. The sequence continues at coordinate 247,424,158 of CM074718.1, read as the reverse complement.
AATATCTTTTAGCTCACAAATGTCATAAACAGAGAAGAAATATTCTGAAGCATATCATACAGGTCCTTCCAAAATGACAGTCCAGCCACGAAACGCCAGACAATTCTTCTCTGAACGTATGTTTTGGCCCCTTGCTCACAAGTGCATAGAGGGATCAGCTGAACCTCACCTACGAGGCCCAACAAGGCCAAAATGTAGGTCTGGGGTTAGCTGCTTCCCTTGGTCAGAGAAGAATTATCTGGCATTTCGTGGCTGGACTGTGATTTTGGCAGGACCTGTATCATATGCTTCAGAATATTTCTTCTCTGCATTTGTCAGCTAAAAGAGATTGTACTCTGGGCACGAGGACACAGTCCCAGTGGGGTCAGGTGCAGTAGCTCTATGCATCACATAACAAACATGGGCTATTTAATGTAACCACCCCTTTCTTAGTCATGTAACCACCTCCACCACCTTCACACAGCTAGATGCATCATTTGCTTCAGATTCACAACTCCACAGCATTATTTTAGACAGAGAGTATGCCGACAGGACATACACAGTACACAGACTGATACCATCAGGCCAGTGTGGCCCCCATACCAAAAACTGATATTTATCATTTTTTTATTCATTATGCAGGGCTGGAAAATATCAATGGGGTTCATCAAAAGTCACAGAGAAATGTTACTAATCAGGGAGTGAAAAGTTATTAGTCCCCTCAATGGGTGGCTGCCTGATTTTTTTTTTTTACGACTCACAGGCTAGTGGACTAGGAGAAACTTCCATCTTTGATCATATATATACAACCCACTCATGTTTCAATTACATGCATAAGGTTCCAATCACTAGAGGTTGTTCCTCAGCAACAGAAAACATAACTTCTGTAATTGAAGAATGTAGTGATTAATTTGGTGTGTTCTTACTCAGCATTGCCAAAGCTGTTGCAATGACCCTTATTTTGCATTGTATTGATAATGCTGTTTCTGTTATAAACACTTTGAGCACCAGAGGGAATGTTCACCTTATTGCTGGCCAAGGTGACGACCAGCTCTCTAACACTAAAGGGTTAAATGAATTTAAAAAAGATCAGAATCAGAAAAACTCAGTAGAAATCAGATAAATGGGCTGTAAGGATAATGTTAATGCTACAGCAAGAATTTCTGCACGCACATATGGTTAACCTTACCACAGCAAGTGCTGATGATAAAAAGCAATACAGTACTGGATAAATAATAAAAAAATACGAACAGTTTCAAATAAGTCTACATGGTCACAGATGTTTAGGCACTATTGCAAGGACAGGTCTGGAATGAATCTGTCTGACATATCTATATTTTCAAATGATCAATCATAGCTATGAACATACAAGCTCAGCCCTTTACACAGAATGGGCTTAATCAGAATCAATTCTAATACTTAATATGTAAAAAAATGTATGGCAGGGTTTATCCCCATGAGTAAAATAAGGGCACTCCCACTAGTGAAAGGTGTTTCATTTTCAGTTATCACAGCTCAAACTTAAAGGGGATCTATCACCCCTATATAAGTGTGTGTTAAATGTTAGGTTATATAGCGAATTGGTGGATTTCCTTATTACTTTTTTATTTTTTAACCTTATTTGGCCAAAAATCAATGTTTAAAGAGTGCATTTCCAGATAGACTGCAGGTACAGCTCTGTACCGATGGCGGAGGCTTTCTGTCTGTAAGCTGGAGCGATCTCATTGGCTAGATATTGATCTCTGCCAATGAGATTGCTCCAGCTTAAAGACATAATGCCTCCGTGATTGGAGGAGGCTGGATAGAGGGAGGGGAGCAGAGGGAGAGCTACAGACTGTGGTACTGAGCTGTACCTGCAGTCTATCTGGAAATGCACTCTTTAAACCTTAATTTTCTGCAAATAGGGTTAAAAAATGAATAAAGAAATCCACCTAGTCGCTATATAACCTAACATTTAACACAATTTGTATAGGGTGATAGATCCTCTTTAATTTTTTTTAGGTGCAGTATCACAGTGGCCTGAAATTGCACAGTGGACCAGTTGACCATAAATCTCCACAGGATGGTGTAGCAACAGTGCACTGTATAATTTCAGGCCACTGTGATACTGCACCTAAAAATTCAAGTTTGAACTGGCATCACTTTTGAACAAAGCACCTTTCAGCAGTGAGCATACCCTAGTTTTGCTCAGGAGGATAAACCCTACAAATTTGTTTTTACATTTTAAGTTTTACAATCTCTACTAGCACCTCCTAATAAAAACCCATGCTTACCTTACTATGGCCAGAAATCCTAACAGCCCCTATATACTTTGCCCTTGTGGCATGTTTCAAGACATAGAATATTTAATCAGTCCTGCATGGTATGTCAACGAACGAGGACACAGCAATTGCTAGCAGAACCACAGGACCTCAAATTCTGATAATCGTAATCATTTAAGCACCAGAGGTGCGTGCAATGCACTGCTTCACAATATAATGCACACCTTCTTTTCCTTAAAGGATTAACTAGGGTCATATACTCTGCCTGAATGCAGAGTCGGATCATCCATTATGGCAACCTATGCTCCTGCCTAGGGCCCATGAGAATATGAGGGGCCCTAGCTGCAAGTGATGGGACGCAGATAGAGGCCCTGCTATTGGAGTCACTACCCTCTTTTTTTAAGAGGATCTTATTGTGTAAAGAGACCAGCATCATTCAGTTGCTCCAACTTCCATTAAAGCCATAATGCCAGTACCTGCTAGTAACACTCTTTGTTAGAAGCACCATATCAAGAAATGTGGTACCTTGCCTAGAGCTCCAAGGAGCCTTAATCCATTTCTGCCTGAATGACTCTTAAGAAGCTGCTAGAAAGTGTCATGTCTGCCTCTGTGAAGAAGAGATCCAGGACAGATTGGAGATGTTATATCTTAACCCCTTAATGACAGCATGCCGTGCTATGACCGTCACGCGGTTTTTGCGCTAAGGACCGGTGACAGACATAGCACGTCACATACATTTTATTTACAGCGCTCCTCCGGAAGCGCTGTAAGTAAAAATGGGGAGTGAGATTTACCACTCCAAGACTGGAGCGGTCTCTCTCAGTCCCCAGTGCAGCGTGCCGGTACGCGTCACAGGTCAAGTGTGCCAGCACGTCGGAATCTTCAAAGCGGTCCTTAAGGGAAGGCTACTTCCCAGGACCGTGGACGCCAAGGGGTTAAATGCGCAATGGTAAAATTCATGGAGGCCATTAGTATTAGTTAGGCCATAAACACATATGTGTGTGGATATTATTAGGAGGCATTACTTTTCCATGCATTACAAAATTAAGGATGAAAAAGCACCTGGTCCTGGTGTTATACATCCAAGGTTTCTTTGGGAACACAGCACAGTGTCAGCAAGGTCACTCTTTTTAATCTTTAAAGACTCAGCCTCACCAGGCTCAGAGCCATAAGACTGGCATAAGGACAATTGTGTGCCTTTATTTAAGAAGGAAACAAAAACAGAACCTGGGAATTTTAGACCTGTGATATTGACCTCAGTAGTGGGGAAATTGCTTGAAGGGATAATAAGAGATTACATTAAGGACCACATTGTGAAAACCAAAATTATTAGCAAGAATCAACATAAATATTGTGCTTCTGTGAAATAAGTAGCAACCTAGATAATGGTAAACCAGTAGTTGCGGTATGTCTAGATGAAGGTATTGATATAGTGCAGCACAGAAGACTAGCCTATAACATAAGGACATTAGGGATAAGGAATAACCTTTGTAATTGGATAGAAAATCTGTTGAATGATAGGGAACAGTATGTTGTGTAAATGGCAATTCTCAAACACAGTTAAAGTTGAGAGTAGAGTACCTCAGGGTTCAGTACTTGGTCCAGGTATAGAAAGTACATTTTCAATATTTCCAGATCACACAGAATTATTCAATGTAAGATATTTGTTCTCTACAGAAAGATTTACATAAAATGGCAGATTAGGTAAACAAACAGAATAGGAGATTTAATGTAGGAAAGTGTAATGTTATGTATTTGGGAATAACAAATACGCATGCTATTTAATGGGAGCATTCGAGGAGGCTCATTGCTAGAGAAAGATCTTGGAGTCTTTGAGAAACTGCAAACCTGGTTGTAGACTTTAGAAACTGCAAATCTGGCTGTAGTGATCAGCAATAACAAAAGCAAACAAAATACTATCCTGCATTCAAAGGGCTACAGTGCAGAGAAGAGCAAGAGAATGGAGGAATTGAAGTATGAAGAAGAACGTCAAACCAAACATGGTCTACTTACTCTAGAGAAAAAACACAGAAGAGATCTTAAACAAATGTACACCATGGTGGTGCTATTATCTGGGAATGGGAGAAAGTAACTACCTACTCAGCTGCCTGACATGAACTCTCAAGTTCAAAAAACACAAACCTCATATATCCAGTCTGGCACTACAGTGGTCTATTGGGACTTAACCTATTGTGTGACATGTGAATGAGTTAACTCCCAATCCACCACTGTAGCATTAGACTGGATATATAAGAACAGAGGAGATATTGTTACATTGTACAGTTATGTCAATAAAATGATATCTCCAAGGCCTGATCAAATAAAATTAGAGGAAAGCTCTCATGTTGGTCTGCATCTTCTAATGTGGCCAGTCTCACCTGCTTTCCATCTCCTTGCTCGCCACTTTTTCTAGATTGTGATACTTTCTGTACTCTTCTGAAATCCCAGTTCCCTAATTGGACAAAATCTTGAGATTTCCACCCAGCAGACATAAACACTGATAGTGTGATCAAGGACTTCTCCATGTTACAACAGACCCTTAATCTTCCCCCTCAAGAAATCTGAAAATACATCAGAATTAAAGGCTTAATGTCTTCTCGGAAGCTGCAATACAAGCTTAATAGAGTCTTATCTACATTTTAAGAGCTCTTGATAGCTCAACCTAAGAGAAAAAAAATTTGTGGGCTCTATCTATCGAATTCTTTCAGACGCTGACCGCCTTTCTAAACCAAAATATGCTTTGGCATGGGAGATGGACTTGGGTTAAATCTTGCACCTGGAAGACTGGAGGAAGATATGGCACCGTACTTAGAAGTTCTCTATATCTGCACAAATGGTGGAGATGAACTATAAACTGTTTTTCCGCTCCTCACAGGCTTCTCAGCTTTAACTCTAGGACCTCTAATATTTGTTGGAGGCGCAGAGCACACCCGGGGACTCTATTGCATATCTTCTGGACTTGTCCAGGTTTTTCTACCCTTTGGACCTCCTGCTTACAGCATATCAATAAATGTTTGGAGATATCGCTCCCTTACAATCCTTGGCAGATACTTTTATATAAGGACCTGCCGACAGTACCAAAAGTGAAGAAAATATTTTTGTATGCTATGCTTAATGCAGCCAAAGCTCTAATTCCTCTACAGTGGGAATCGGATGCCTCTCTCTCAGTGAGCTCTTGGTACAATAAGGTTGAAGAGCAAATTCTCTTTATAAAAATAGCTTGGGGGTGCAAGAAGCTAGACCTTAACCAATTCCATAGCTGGTTATCAGCCTTTTTAATCCTTAAGGTCCAGTAGCTCCACTCGTGCTAGCCCAGACTCATGTCCGTTTCTATTCCCCTTTATCTTCCCCTTCCTTCTCCCTTTCCTTAGTCTGTTTCTTTTCCCCCCTCTTTCCCCTCTCCTTTCCCCCACCCTTTCCTCTTTTCTCTTTCCATCTCACCCTCTCTCCTAAATCTTCAGACCTCATTTTCTCCGATTGTTCTCCCTACGCCTTTTCCTCGCCTTCCTTTCCTTCTGGGTTCTGAGTTAGCCATTCCAATGCAGGACTTCGGGCCAAGCTCCCTTTATACTTAAACAGAACTCTTCTTTCTTATCTTTCCATCTCCTTATCGCTCTTCTTCTTTCTACCCTTATAATGTAAAATAGGGTCTTTCATGGGTTTTTTGACCTGTACAAGGTACTGCAACCATATAGCTCTATTTAAAGGGATAGTAATGTTTCATAATAAAAGCAGCTCTAATTGATCATCATAGTATTTGGACTTTGGAGAGTGTTATTTCAATTCTGTCAGAGTTGTAGTTCAAGAGTAATTCAATGACAAAGTATCCCCCTCCTGCCCAGGTAGACTGCAGAGAGGAACAATCTTCAATTAAGATTACCTCTAGCATAATTGTCTCATTGAAATCAATGGACATTTCTATTTGTTCCTTATAGTTCAGTTGGTTTGCTCCAGAATTGTTTCACTTTTATTTTGTGGTTATGGCCTAATGAGTAAAAAGTGATGGGATTTTATATGCCTATCTGTGATATATTCAAGATTATACAGTTGAAACCAGAAGTTTACATACACTATATAAAAAGACACATATGCATGTTTTTCTCGCTATCTGACATGAAATCAGAATAAACCTTACCCGTTTTAGGTCAATTAGGATTACCAAAATTATTTATATTTGCCAAATGCCAGAATAATGAGAGAGAGAGAATTTTTTAAGGCATTTTTATTACTTTCTGCAAAGTCAAAAGTTTACATACACTAGCTATGTAAGGAAATACATACAGAGCTCGATGTTTTTTCCCTACAGAAGGATTTAGATAAACTAAGTGAATGGGCAGAAAAGTGGCAGATGTCATTTAATGTAGATAAATGTAAGGTTATGCATTTGGGTTGTAGAAACAAACTTGCTACATATACTCTAAATGGGAAACAACTTGGGAAATCCTCATTAGAGAAAGATTTAGGTGTACTGATAGACAATAGTCTTCACAGCAGTGTGCAGAGTCACTCAGCTGCTGCAAGAGCAAATAGAGTACTAGCCTGCATAAAAAGAGGTGTAGAAGCAAGGGATGCTAATATTATCCTACCTCTGTATAAATCCTTGGTTAGGCCTCATCTAGAATATGGAGTACAATTTTGGGCGCCTGTTCTAAAAAAAGACATTACTGAACTGGAAAAGGTGCAGAGACGTGCAACAAAACTGATAAAGGGATTGGAGGATCTGAGTTACGAAGAGAGACTAGCCAAACTGGGTTTGTTTACATTAGAAAAGAGACGTCTAAGGGGTGATATGATTACCATTTACAAATACATTCAAGGCCAATACAAAGAACTATCCAATGAATTATTTATGCAAAGAGCTGAGCTAAGAACAAGAGGTCATCCATTAAGACTTGAGGAAAGGCGCATAATGTAACTGCATTCAAAAAAGCAATGGATGCCTATCTAGCACAGAACAATATTGACAGTTATGACAGATGGCTTCAAAGCAAATAGGATATTGAGCCGGGGAACTATTTGACACACTCACACACACACACCTACATTGGAAATTGCTCCAGAGGGCTTTTTTGTTGCCTTCCTCTGGATCAACAGGGGTGTTATTGGCATGGGCTGGACTTGATGGACGCATGTCTTTTTTCAGCCTTATCTACTATGTTACTATGTTACTATGTTACTAGGATTACTATGCCTTTAAACAATTTGGGACAGCCCATACGATGATGTCATGTCTTTGGAAGCTTCTGATAGGTTTATTGGCAACATCTGAGTTAATTAGAGATGTATGGATGTGGATGTATTTTAATGCACACCAGAAATACACTGCTTCTGTGTGTAACATCATGGGAAAGTCTAAAGAAATCAGCCAAGATATCAAGAAGAGAATTGTGGACTTGCACAAGTCTGGATCATCCTTAGGTGCAATTTCCAGATACCTGCAGGTGCCTCGTTCATCTGTACAAACAATTATAAGCAAGTACAAACAAGATGGGAATGTCCAGCCATCATATCGCTCAGGAAGGAGACGGGTTCTGTGTCTCAGAGATGAACGTGCTTTGGTCCGAGATGTGCATATCAACCCAAAAACAAAAGCAAAAGACCTTGTGAAGATGCTGGCGGAAGCTGGTAAGATTGTGTCATTATCCACAGTGAAACAAGTACTGTATCAACATGGGCTGAAAGGCCACTCTACCAGGAAGAAGCCATTACTCCAAAAGAAACATATAAAAGCCAGATTAATGTTTGCAAATGCACACAGGAACAAAGACCTACATTTTTGGAGACATGTCCTGTGGTCTGACGAAACTAAAATTGAACTGTTTGGCCATAATGACCATCGTTACGTTTGGAGGAAAAAGGGAGAAGCTTGGAAGCCTAAGAACACCATCCCAACTGTGAAACACGGGGGTGGCAGCATCAAGTTGTAGGGTTGTTTTGCTGCAGGAGGGACTGGTGCACTTCACAAAATAGATGGCATCATGAGACAAGAAGATTATGTGGCAATACTGAAGCAACATCTCAAGACATCAGCCAGGAAGTTAAATCTTGGGCGGAAATGGGTCTTCCAAATGGACAATGACCCGAAGCATACTGCCAAACTGGTTACAAAGTGGCTTAAGGATAACAAAGTCAATGTTTTGGAGTGGCCATCACAAAGCCCTGATCTCAATCCTATTGAACATTTATGGGCAAAGCTGAAAAGGCAGGTGCGAGCAAGGCGACCTACACACATGGCTCAGTTACACCAGTTCTGTCAGGAGATATGGGCCAAAATTCCTACCAACTATTGCGAGAAGCTTGTGGAAGGATATCCAAAACGATTGACCCAAGTCATACAGTTTAAGGGCAATGCTACCAAATACTAATGAAATGTATATAAACTTTTGACTTTGCAGAAAGTAATAAAAATGCCTTAAAAAATTCTCTCATTATTCTGGCATTTGGCAAATATGAATAATTTTGGTAATCCTAATTGACCTAAAACGGGTATCAGTGATCAGAGTTTTAGTTTTTGGCTTTAAATGTCTCAGCACAATAATTTTTTACAGGTAAATTCATTTGCGTGCAAATGCATTGGATAATATTACAATATGCTTTATAATGTTTCCCTTTAAAGGGATGTAATGTTTCATAATAAAAGCAGCCCCAATTCATCTTCATAGTATTTGGGCCATGGAGAGTGTTAATTCAAGAGTAATTGAATGATAAAATATCCCCCTCCCGTCCCTTTTACTGATGTAACACTGCTCACCTCAGAGCAGCAAGACTGTCCAGATGGATCGCAGAGAAAGACAATCTTCAGTGATCATAAGGAAAAACCTGTCAAGGGGGGACCCGTCACAGTCAAGGGACCAGATTCCACATCTGAGGGGAGGTGGCTTACACTCTTGAACTACAACTCTGACAGTTTTGAAATAACACGCTCCATGGCCCAAATACTATGAAGATTAATTGGAGCTGCTTTTATTATGAAACATTACAATCCCTTTAAGACTACATATAGTTCATTTTCTAAAAAAAAAAAAAAAAAAAAAATCTTAACTATAGCTTGATGAATTAATTCATTGAAATCTGGCTGTTTAAAGTGATCCTTGTATATAAATTGCTGACTCCAAAAAAGCAATTTGCTTAATGTGATTTCTCAGGTGAATTATTCACACATTTTGTATAGGTCAAAAGAGAGTGCCTCTGCTATGGTGGGGGCCACATAGCAGCCAGAACCATAAAACACTGTTTTAAACCATATCCCAACAGTAAATAAAACCCTGTTATTATCTGTTTACCCCAGAGCAATATATATCATAAAGTGCTAAATTGGCCTCTTAAAATCTGAATGCACAAATGGCAGAACTAGGTTAATAAATTTCACACCCGAGCAACATAAACAACAACTGAGCCTTTGCTGTCTTTGGAGGATGCAACAATTTTGTGTATTTAAGAATCATCGGGACACACAACTGGTTCTGTCTACATTATATTTTCGAGTACCTGTTCCCTAATTGCTGACCATATGCTTGTTTTCTGCATCTGGAAAGAGTGTTTTTGGAAGTGTCCCAAATGTGAAACTTGAACTGTTCAACACTATTTGCTGATGCATCATATAAGAAGAAAAGCCAAAGATAAACATGGAATTCTAAGCCCCTTGCAGCCATGAAAAACACACCATATCAGCTTATATAGCTGTGAGTAATCTTCTGTGGCTTGCTATGGAAACAGCTTTTCAGAATTTGTGAAGCTAATTAGCTAGATTGTTGAATGCCGGAATTTAAAGAACATATATATATATATATATATATATATATATATATATATATATATATATCAGGGCTCAAAATTTCCACTCGCCACTAGCCAATGGCGAGTGAAAGTTTAGCCCTGGCGAGTAGAAATTCAGCCCTGGTGGGTATGTTATGGCTTGCAGTGGCGATTAACTTTTCAGGTCTGGCTAGTAGCAAAGGACTTCCAATTTTAAACCCTATATATATATATATATATATATATATATATATATATATATATATAAAGAGAGAGAGAGAGACAGACAGAGAAAGAGACATCTAAGACTAGTAACTACAGAATATGTGAGCGGCAGGCAGCTGACAACCGTGGAGCTGTACGTGGCCCTCAGAAGCTTCTCCTCAAAAAAATGGGAAAAGGAAATCATTTTGCTGTACCACAGCATACATGTCCTCTTTCTTTTGCCTCAGAAGCATCCCTCCTTTTACACTTACACAAACAACACGCTGGAAATCTCTCTAACATCCAATGGGTTCATCTATTTTTTTTTTTTCAAGAATAATTTTTAACTCTTAGGGCCATTTCAAAGTACAGTGTCGTTGAGCTCATTAATATTTTCAGAGAGTGTCAGTTGTGATCGGAAATATGTCATTTTGTCATTGAAGTATGATTCCTGACTGAAACTGTCCTATGTAACAACAAAAATGTCTTAACTAAAGACAAACATGTCTTAACAAACACAAAAATGTATTAACTAAAGACAAAAATGTCAGTATAAAAGGTATGGTAATTGAGCTTTTGTTGTGTTTCCTTCAATTATTATAGGATTCTCTCATTCAGAACTTCACATTCCCTCCACTTTTTTTTTTTGCAAGACATTTTTTTGTCCTTGTATACGAAAAATGTTCTTTTCCTCTATACGACACTGGAGAATAGTTTAGCCACACCTTTGCTCCGCCCCTTTGCCCAGCAATTCTGGACTTGTGTCGTACACAATGGACATTACTAGTTTTTTGTTGTATAATCTATAGAAAATATGTCGTTCATGCATACAATTACTTATGTTTGTAGTTCATGCAACATTTCTTTGTCGTTATCCCTTTCAACATACGGCCCTTTGAGTGCCAGAGGGGAACGCAATGCATTGCAAAGCAATGCGTTGTATACCTCTCTGGCACTCAAAGGGTTACGTTTGTAACATAATCTAAGGCATGTAGGTGGACCTGAGGGCCACATAGTCGATCCTTGAGGTGAATCTGATTGCCTATCATTGATATAATAATACATGTGACAAATGTATTATGTTGAAAAAGTTATTCCTTTTTAATGCTAATAGAAAAGCAGTTTCATTGGAACAACACTCTTTTAAGTAAAAGAGAAAATGAAATAGGTCTAATTTTAGTGAGTTTTCTCCTGTGGTTCTCAAACAGGGTGCCGTGGTACTTTAGTGTGCCATGAGCACCAGCTCAGGGTGCCTCACTTTTCCCATGAAGATTATTACAAAAATTATAAAGTTTACTTTCTAATGTATATTTATGGACATCATTGTGCACAATATGCTCCTTTTTGTTATTCTTGTTGTGAGACCTAATAATAACTATACATTCATGTATTGTTCCTTTCATTAAACCCTTAACGTCCGGCGGTCCTGGGACGTTTCCATCCCATAAGGACCGCATTGAACCACATGGACGCGCCGTGACCTGTTGCGTGTATCGGCACGTCACTATGGGGCCTGATAGAGATCGCTCCGATCTTGGAGCGGTCAATTTCAGGCCCTATTTTTACTTACAGCGCTCCCGGTAGAGCGCTGTAAGTAAAAAGTACGTGACGTACTATGACCGTCATCGGTCCTTGAGTATTTCAAGGACTGTGACGGTCATAGTACGGCACATGTCGTTAAGGGGTTAAGAAAGTACCTATACATTCTAGTAGTGCCTTGAAAATTGCAGCTTGCATGTTAGGAGTGCCTTGAGTGAAAAAAGATTCAGAACCACTGATCTACTCCATTATTCCCTCTAAGAAAAACACACATCTAGGACCACAGATATTAATAAATTTTGACACAGTTCTAAAAAACAAAATAATTTTTGGCAAAGGGATCCACAACACACTACAATGCAATGCATTTAACATACTTCAATGCAATGCATTTGGGGACCCTTCTGAAAGCTGAAAGTTACAGCACAATCACTTAAAGTGTTAATAATGTCCCATAAAAACTTGTTATAGTTTTGTAGAGGACGGAAAAATAAGCGTAATGGCACAAACCCTATCTCTCAAATCACTATGGTTTGAGAGATATAAGCATTGAAAGTTCCCGCCTCCCTCTCCTTCTCCTGATGTCAGCTGTAAAGCAGGAGATCCGTGTCGGCTGACACGAGGAGGCTCTGCAGCAGAGCCGAAATTGCGTTACTGCAAAAGAATTACATCATTGGAAAGGTCTACAAAGTGTGCTTGCAAACCAATGAAGTCATTATTTTGCAACAACGCAATTTCGGCTCTGCTGCAGAGCCGCAAGCTGATCCCCAGACCGGGATCTCCTGCTGTCAGCTGCTGCTGCTGTCAGGAGAAGGGGAGGGAGGGGGGAACTCTCAGTGCTTATATCCCTCAAACCATAGCGTTTTGAGAGATAGGGTTTGCGCCATTAAGCTTATTTTTTCTTCCTCTACAAAACTATAACAAATATTTATGGGACATTACTGTCCCTTTAAAATTGAGATGTATTTACACATGCATTAGGCAATGACAAGTTTATTGTTATACGTATAAACTCATTGTGGTCAGTTGGGAATAGGCAGAAAGTTGTACAATTCAGGAGCTAACTACCTGCACCCTGAGGCAAATAAAAACTCCCACAGATTAAAATGACATCATAAAAACCAGCTAGATCAATGTCTTTATCTAAACAATATGCAGATCATTCTTTAATCCATAAGGTTTCTCTTTTCCTAAATTTAAAAGGCAAGTAGCATCAGAGAGTTGCCCTATCATCTAATCTGCTCTCAATGAAGTAGACCTGCCGATTAAACTGGGGTGAAATTGTAAGCAACAACAACTGGCTCTCTAAAATAGCACCACTTCATATTTCACTCTTGGTATAAATGCAAGAAATCTATGTAAAAAATAATATCAAACTTTATTAGCACAAATAATTAAAAACATACTTGCTTTTCTTTCCTCCAATATGTTCAGCAGGTGAAATAGAGTGTGAGACTTACAGAGTGGAGGGTGTCAAGTCTACAAATAGTTGCATCGATCAACGCGTTTCGCACGACTCTCGCGCTTACTCATGATCAAACATCACAGCTCTGGTTATATATTTATCCGGTGTATGTCAGGAGACTGTGTCACATAAATACTCTAAGTATCGTAAGAGTTAAATTCACTATTTGGAGCCGCTTAATGTAAAAAGAAGATTGGAGTGAAATTGTAAGTCCCAGCACAATAACAGGGGAGCAGGATAGGGTTCTTAAAGAAGACCTGTCCTGTACTAAGCAGGTCTCCATAGACTTGCTGTATCAAGCTTGAGAGCCAGACACGGGGATCTAAGGGGAATGATCACACAGCCCACATACTTCCTGTTTGCATTCAAACTGAGTGGGTCAATTAAATTAATCCTTGAACAGGTGATAGGAGCCGTTTTAGGGATACACAAAGCAGCCCTGTGCTTTTTGTTAAGTCTGCTCCCATTGGAACAAACTTACTAAAACATGATCAATGCCCTGTATGCAATTAATCTCCAGCCCACAGTATAATAATGATGAAATGCTAAGAAATCTGTATTTTTTAACAAGTGGTTTAGGATAGGGCTAAACTTTGGCTTACTAACAGGATTTGACTCTTTGGATGATGTAGGGGTGAAGGGTTTATTGCAAAATAATTGTCTATAAACAAAGTCCTAATTTAATTTAATCAGCGTTTCTGTTTCGTACTCTCTATATAGACCTTACAAACTTTTACCATGGACTGAGGGTCAGCAGTAAAAACCAGAGCCTCTGTATTACTAGTTGTGTGTGACTTTCCAGTAATCTGTATAATATAAAGTGCTAGGCTAAGAAGCTCCCTGTGTGCGTAACAGCACATGCGCAGTAGAAACTGCCAAACTATGCAGTCATGCGCAGTAGAGACTGGCCGAACGCGCTGATCCGGAGCGGGGCGCTCTGAGCGGCTCACCGCCCGTCTCTGCTCCCGGCTCCAGGGCAGCAGCCGGGGCCGCTGTTTTGCACTTTAGCCCGTGTACACAGACTTTCATACTAGTTGTCTAATGATAATAATAATAACTAGTATTTATATAGCACCTTTCTCCCAGTGGGACTCAAAGCGCTTTCAGCGCACGCTCTCTGAACTAACCAAATCGCAGCTGAAATAATAGATGTTATTATTACCCAATCAATGGTACTCATTTATCGACCTCGGAAGGATGAAGGGTTGAGTTGACCCTGCTGGGATTTGAACCTGCAACCTTGAGGTTTGAACAGGCTCCATAATCAGGGAATTTACTAATAAATACAATGGACACAGAAATGCAGCAGGGCAGAGAGAAGCAATGACATTTACTTCATATAGGCAATTCTGTAATATTGTGTCTGACAAGTCACCCCCACACAGTCACCAGGCTCACATGCTCTTACAGAAGCAGAAACAGTTGCAATTTGTAGTGATTACTGGGTAGCTACCCACACTCACCCAAGAGGATGTAATAGACAGAGATATAACATAGTGCCTCTATTTAAGAAGGGAACTAAAACAGAACCTGGGAATTATAGACCAGTGAGTTTGACCTCTGTAGTGGGAAAACTATTAGAAGGCATAATAAGGGACTATATTCAGGATTACAACACAAAAAATAAGATCATTAGCACGAATCAACATGGTTTTATGAAGAATAGGTCATGCCAAACTAATCTTTTCAGCTTCTATGAGGAGGTAAGCAGCAACCTTGACAATGGCAAGGCAGTAGATGTAGTATATCTAGACTTTGCAAAGGCATTTGATACAGTACCACACAGAAGGCTGGTGTATAAAATAAGGAAATTGGGGCTAGGAGATAACCTTTGCAATTGGATACAAAACTGGTTGAAGGATAGGGAACAGTGTGTGGTTGTAAATGGAAAATTCTCCAGTATAGTTAAAGTGGAGAGTGGAGTACCTCAGGGTTCAGTATTGGGTCCGCTGCTTTTTAACATGTTTATAAATGACCTGGAAATAGATATAGAAAGCAAAATATCAATATTTGCAGATGATACTAAATTATGCAAAGTCATTAATTCAGAACAGGATATTTTCTCTCTACAGAGGGACTTACATACAATGTCAGATTGGGCAAACATGTGGAATATGAAGTTTAATGTGGGGAAGTGTAAAGTCATGCATTTGGGAGGAAACAATCCCAAGGCTACTTATAAACTTAATGGAATAATTTTAGGTGACTCGTTGCTAGAAAAAGACCTGGGTATCCTTGTCAACTACAAACTTGGAAACAGTGACCAGTGTCAAACAGCAGTAGCAAAGGCAAACAAAGTCCTGTCTTGCATAAAAAGAGGTATTGAAGCAAGAGTGGATAACATTATTTTGCCATTATACAAATCATTGGTAAGACCTCACCTTGAGTATGCAGTGCAATTTTGGGCACCGGTTCTGAAAAAGGATATACTAGAACTAGAGAGGGTACAGCGGAGAGCAACAAAATTAATTAAGGGAATGGAGGACTTGACATATGAGGAACGACTAAACAAACTTGGTTTATTTACTCTAGAGAAAAGACGACTAAGAGGAGACCTTATCACATTGTACAAGTATATGAGAGGTCAATACAAGGATCTCTGCGGTGAGCTATTTATTCCAAGGCCTGCTCAGGTGACCAGGGGACACCTCTTGAGATTAGAGGAAAGGAGGTTTAAACTTCAGCAGAGGAAGGGTTTTTTTACGGTAAGGTCTGTCAAATTGTGGAATTCATTGCCCAGGGAGGTAGTTATGGCAGATACAATGGACACATTTAAGAGAAGATTAGATACATTTCTTTCAAAAGGGAACATACAGAGTTATACTGTTTATCAGTAGGCAGATCAGGAAGGTCTGATAAAGACTAATTTAATTGGTAGCAGGAAAGCTATAAAATTCTTAGTTACTGAGGTATGAAGCGAAGGTTGAACTTGATGGACTTGTGTCTTTTTTCAACCTAATTTACTATGTTACTATGTTACTATGTTACTATATTAAATAAAGTCCATCTACAAACAAATCCAGGGCATTTGTAGCAAATTTTAAAATTCCAAGACAGACTCTTAAGCCCCCGAAAAAAAGGAATATCCGGGAAAATACGGACTTATATTAACAGTAGTTTAGGCAAGCCAAACTCATCATAGGAATCATACAAAAATGTCCATTTATTTAAATGGTGAGTTTAACTCAGTGGTATATTTAGTTTTTTATACAGTGCTGTTGATGTGTCCCAGAATTGTTACACATTGGTCTTTTTATCTATATGCTCCTGTGTATGTCAGAATTGAGCATCACAGAATGATTTCTTAGTGCTATAATATATTTCAAATGGAACTAGGGTTGCCACCTTTTCTTAAAAAAAATACCGGCCATGGCATTCTCTCCATAGACTTAACATTGGACAGAAGCCAATTTTTTACCGGCCTGCCTGTAAAATACCAGCTGGGTGGCAACCCTAAATGGAACTGGTGCACTTATGTCCATATAATAACTATATTATAACTATTTTGTAACAAAATATAAATACTATAATCATTATATATATAGTATAGAAAATAATAATAATACTATAAATAATAGTAATATTTTATTTTTTTATAGAATTTAAATAGTTAAAGTGGAACTATCACCTTCATAATATTGCCCCCCAATCCTTTACTAATGTAGTGATATATAAAGCCATACTGTTATTATGATTAAAAAGTCTGCGTTATTAAAAAAAGTTAACTTCTTATGTACGCATTCAGGGCACAGAGGTTACAAGAGAAGCTCTGTGTGCCTGCGCCTTCAGCAACTTCCGTTGCCTTAGGGTAGCCAACTAAAGTCACCACCAATCTGGGCAGTGCACGGGACACACAGTGCAGACTCAGAGGTCCCTTACCTCTAAGATGTCTGCTCTGTTGTCCACTGAATGCCTGCAGAAGCTGTTTTACTTAATAACTATGAATTTTTCATCATAATAACAGTATGGCTTTACATATAGCTGCATTAGGAAATGATTGGGGGGCAGTATTAAGAAGGTTATAGTTCCGCTTTAATATATTTAAAAAATACAATACACTCCACATTGATAAGTTAACCTTTTAAGGACCAGTGGGAAGTGCAGCTTCATTGCACACCTCTCTGCTGCTTAAAATGTTTAGGGCAGGAATATGTAAAGGAGCAGCAAACCTTTTTTTGAAAACCTATATGCTATAGTGCTTTTCCTGCTCCCACCAATCAGCTGTTTTACTGCTCCTTTAATAGTTACATTCTCTTCCCAACGAGGCTGATGTACTAACACCAAATAGATCAATTCTGGAGCAAACCAACTGTCCTGTATTGAATGTTATAGAGGTCTCAAATCAATTGCTTTGCAATTTGATGTAGACCCATCTGGCATTCAAGGTGTCAAAAACCAATTTAAATTGATGGGGGTTTGTATTTCTCCAATATAGGGCAGCTGATTTGTTCTAGAATTGCTCCAGTTCCTTTTAGTACCTGCCAACAACAAAGCAGTGTATGCCCTGTGATGTGCCAAGCATGCTTTATCTAAGTAGGTGCACAACAGGCGTGTAAATATGAGCACAGAATACAATAGCTTCACTCCTAATGACTTTAATAAATCCCTCAAAACAGTAAATGAGTGAAAATGTTCTTGCCTGTACTTAAAGGACAAGTAAACGTTATTAATGAAAAAATATGTTATAGTGCTTTTTCTACTCCGTAAATAAGAGTACACCTACTACTGGGAGATTACTTGTTCCAGAGTTATTAAAAGTTAACCCCTTAAAATGGCGGTCCAGGGGAGTGGACTCCCCTTAAGAACTGCTTGATCTCATTCGGCAAGCCTGCACATGTGACAACGCTCCTGCAGGAGTGCTTTAGGCAAAAAATACATGACCTGCCAATCCTTTAGAGAAATTTACAGATGAGGGTCCCAGCAAGTCACCGGCCACTAAGGGGTGAAACTGTTTTCTTCTGTTTGTTTTTTCTTTTAACATTACCCCTTGAGGACCAGAAGTGTCCTTCTAGTCCTCATGGGGTTAACAGTGACCTCAGTTGCCCAAGCAATTTGCATGGTGTTCATTCAGTTATTATATTACTGTCTATGGAAAAAAGTGAGTCACTGACTACAATTTTCCACAAAAATGTGATAATAACAGCTTCTTCATTTGTCAGTTGACAGTTTGAACTGTTGTATCTTTTAAATAAAACAACTGACAACAGTGAGGAAAACTTTGTTCTACTCAGCAGGAAAATCCCCAAAACATCTAGGTTTTCATTAAAAAAACAAACAAAAAACAAACAAACCCAACAACAGTATTTTAACCCTTCAAGTGCCAGAGAATGATGCAACACATAGCTTTACAATGCATTGTGTAAGCCCTCTGGCACTCAAAGGGTTAAACACATTCAGTAGTTATTGTTTGCAGTATTCCATCTTTATCAAGGAAATCCAGCTAACCATTTTGAAGAAAAACAATCATGTAAAGGACTGTTGCTGGCACCTTCAGTTTCTTTTTTTTTTTTTTTTTTTTTTTTTTAACATAATAGTTTTCTTCTAAATGAAAACTGTGATTTCCACGGACACCACAGACTCACTGATGTGGTTGCACCAAACACTCCAGCAATGTCTTGTTGGATACCGCTATGTAATCTTAAAAGACAGTTGTTTTGTCTATCAAAAGTCATCTGCATTGGCAGCTGTTGGGTGCATAGAGTGCACATCCATGGAAGAAACACCCCCAGATGCAATGTCCATTATCTTTAGGGGGTTATGCATAAGAAGTGATAAAGAGGTTATAAAGTGGAGATCACTTCTGCAGGGTTCAAAACTCTTCAAGTTCTATGTCATTCTATGGGGCCAATGCACTACACTCTCTCAACTTAGAGATATATACGTTTATTGGCTCCATAGAATAATAGGTGGGTTATGCACTAAGGCATGATAAAGAGGTGATAACGTGGAGATAACCTCTTCAGTGATATCACTTCTCCAGTTCCTGTTATTCTTTGGACCCTATGCACCAAGATTTCTCCAGCTTTGGAGATCTTAGTGCATAGGCTCCATAGAGTAACATAGGAACTGGAGAACTGATATCACTGGAGAACTTCTCTCCGCATTATGACCTCTTTATCTCACCTTAGTGCATAAACCCCCCAGGACTTGGATAGTTTAGAACACTAGAGAAGCCATCTCCAATTTATCACCTCTTTATGCCTTAGTGTATAAACCACCACAACAGGACTTGATAAAATGTTAGTTGTAGAGTCTCTCTCAGTTATAAAGAGTAAAGAAGGAGAAAGTCAGTTCACAGGACAAATCTAGTTAAAGCAGAACTACCACAGCTAACAAACTTGCCCCCCAATAACTCCCCATCTGGCGACTAGCTGCTCAATAGCGCTAGTCACCAGAATTATTACCTTGTTAACGAGAATTATCCATTGCTCCTGGGTTGACAGGCAGAAAGGAGAGCAGACATCTTTCCATACTGATGTCTGTGTGCCTGCGCTGTCCATCCCAGCCTGTCTAGGAGGCGTTGCTAGGAGCCTTTTGGGTCCAGAAGGGACTGACAGCTAAGGCGCACAGTCGTCACTATGGAAAGATGTCTGTTCTCCTTCCTGTCTGTCAGCCCGGAAGCAGTGTAAAATTCTCGTTAACATGGTAATAATTCTGGTGACTAGAGCTATTGAGCAGCTAGATGCCAGATGGGGAATTATTTGGGGGCAAGTTTGTTAGCGGTGGTAGTTCCGCTTTAAGGTTAGGACTTGCCTAAAATGGGGCACTTTCGCGTGGTGGAAAGCTGAGCATGTTATGACCATATTATGTGCTTAAAACCTGAAATTTAATATGTGACTGTATGAAGGCCATATGCCTCAGTTTAACCCCTTAACAACGGATGACTTACCAGGTACGTCCCGCAGAAACTGTCACTTAGTGACAGAGGACGTACCTGGTAAGTCACGGAAGTCCGGGTCTCCGTGCGGCTGCACGCCGCTCGGAGACTCCGGACTTGTTTGAAAAAAAAAAAAATGTTCCTCGGGCGTTAAGGTGACAGCCGCATACGAATGCGGCTGTCACTAAGGGGTTAAACGGTTAGTATTGAGTAAATATGAATGTGCATGGTTTGTGTATTTGTTATTGTGGCCAAAATTTGGTTACTCTCCAGGTATTTAAATATGTTTTTTTTCCTTTGGAGTGCTTACCAAAACATGGACAGGAATGGCATATACAATGCAGACAATTTACACTTCTTACGTTTGTAGCAAAATAATACCTAACAGATTTAATTCCATTAAATATTTATTTTATAATCCACGAGATATCCTACTATAGAAATCCTACAGAAAAATGACTCATACCAGACAAATGTTGAAGGATGCTGCTACTGTTCATGAAGACATCAAACCAAATTAATATGAGTGTCAGTGTTACCTTGGGAATTGTGGCATTAAGCCATAAAGATCCAATCATATACTAATGAATACAGTACTTTATTTTTTAGTTGAAATCCCTTCTCTTTTTTGTTTTCTTAAGCAAGCTGGTCAAAAATAAAAGGACAAAATATGAAACATGAGTCAATAAGTTTCCAAGTTTGTAACATTGGAGTAAATTATGTGGTTTGGGTTTCATGTTATTTTTTAGACTAAGAATACCTAACAAACTGAACCACAGACCCTGGGCATTGCATAAGTGTCAAGTCATTATTTTACCCCAACTCACTGGCTGTAGGATACAGTGGTAATTTAACTCAGCTGAACAAATGAAGACGGAAGTTTCGAGGTTCTTGCATGCGGTAAAACTTCTTTCATACTAGATAGATTGGCACATGTGACGTTTTTAGAATTAGGCAGCCCAAGCTTCATATTATGCACCATGGCGAAATATTACAACAAATGGAGGCGATGAGAGATATTGAGTTTATTCAGCACATTAAGTCTTCAAAAACGTATTTAATTTCCTGTTTTAATAACTGTTTCTTGGTAGTAAAATAAATCTGGGGAAAATTATTCCAATGCTTGTGGTATACTTTGTTTTTTATTATAAAGGTAGTCAGGTAGCAACATGTGTCAGATTTCAATCGTGTTAAACAGCAGCTGTATTTTGGATAAAGCCCAATTAGCAGATCTAGGGCTGGATTCAAATGCAGGTGCTAATTTTATCTCTGCTTTTATCTCCCGGTATCTCCATAAACTTCAATAGGAAAATGCTTTTATAAAACGGGAGGTAACATTTATCGCCTGCATTTGAATCCAGTCCCTACTCCCATAGGTGTAGATCTGCAGATGAATCTGGGGTTGCATTGGGAGCCATCGTGTACCAATAGGATACCAGAACAGTGACCAAAAAGAGACTCCCTGGGTTCCCTCATTAATACCACAAGAACAGACTGAACTGCAAGACTGATTTCTCTAATTTCAGTCTCTTGTCCTGTGAGAGGCAGTCTCTGTAGACCCTCTGCTTTGGGTATGAGAGTCTGATACAGAGGGTCTGTGGAGGCTGAGCTCTTGATGCACATCTGTGCTGTGTTCGAGCCGGGGGGGCCAGTTTTCTGGAACTGTGTTTGCCATAACCAGTGTATATCTCCCATAGGAGCGATCATTGTAAAACTCCTTTAACCCCTTGAAAACCAGAGGGGTGTGCAACACATTACTTTACAATGAGTTGCTCACTCCTCTGGTCCTTAAGGGGTCAATAGTAAAAAACACAAAAAGAAAATGGATAGAAAGTAAACCCAATGCTGCTGTAAAGGTATTCGGCAACCTAGGAGATCCCCCAAAATAAATGAATAAATAGCCAACTCCTATTGAAACCAACCCCATCTTAAACCTTTGAGTGCCAGAGGGAAGTCAGATGCATTTGTTCTGCAATGCACAGGACACCCCACTTACAATCAAATGGTTAATAAGCCTCCAGAATCCAAAAGTGTCTTAATATAAATACAAATTTTACAATAATAACTACATTTAATTTATTTGAAAAAAGGAGAATACAGGGAAAAAGGAGCAAGCGATCAGCTTATAGAAATGAACGTGACTTAGCCTCCAGTTCTGCAGCCCCAAGTGGCTGCCTAGTTTACCTAGTGGTTGCACCAGCACTGTATGAACCAGAAAAAGGAACAAGATCGGACTAAGTCAGGGGCATAGGTTTTTTCACTTGTGGGACAAATAATCAGAAAGTCATAAATGTGAGGGACACATTATTTTTTTTTATTGATAACAATGGTGAATTATAGCCTGTCAGCTATTCCAAAATATTGATTGATTTATTTATTGATAAAGTCAATGACCATTTTGATATTTAACAGACATCTGTTCTTATGTTCTTAAACGGTACGGTACTGGCATGCTGGGGCTTTGGTCTTACAGGCCTACTAGTTCATGTGTTCTAGTTAATTAGGTTTAAAGACATTTTATAAAAATCTTAGGCGGGCCACACCCTGGAGTCAGGCAGGCCACACTTTGTCCACGGACCATGCATTGAATGTCTCTGGACTATGTCTGCAGTTTTTCATTAATTATTACTCAATTTAAGTGATAATATACACAATCACACATACATACATACATACATACATACATACATATATCATAAACCTCAAAAGTTTTTATGTGCATGTGCACTGTTGTACATTTCATTTGTTTTACTTAAAAACAACAGAATAACCTATTTTAGGCTATGTTCACATAAGTGGATGTTTTGTAGTAATGAAATAACAGATCACCTCGGGTTGCTCGTAACATCCTTTATCATCCAGGACACTGGGTTGCTTTGGTTTCCATCATATCAAACATATGATTATGCAGCTTTTTATCATCATTCTATCACTGTGCTCACAATGGCTCCTCTAAGCTTTGCGTTCCTATTGGAAGAGTTCAGTCCTTCCAACCGATCCATCAGTGGAGATATTTTTACTCCTTGCCCACCAGAACAACCTGATGAAAACTCACCCCATTTTAGCAAATATTCTGAATATCTGGACCCTCTGTAATAAGGACAATTCTGTCTCATCTTACCCTTCCCTATCATCACCAGTCTTTTGTGCTAGTTCCACTCCATTTTCCCTTCCATCGAACGTTTTTCCTCAGTGGTCATCGAATTTCCCTTTACGTCATAATGATTGAATAGTGGATGTATGATAGTCTCTTTTGCTTCGCTAAGTGATAAACTTTCCCTCCCACAGAGTGAAATGTGGAAGTGTTTTAGGGTGAAACATTTCCTGGAACATTTGTTCTTCTCCAGAATAGTCTGGATCTCCTACTAAATTTGAGGTCTTACTGTCTACTGGGAGGAAGTCTAAGGGCTCTTTTGGCCGATTCTATTCCATTCTGTTAGAACCTCACTCTTTTATGAAACCAGGATATGCCCTGGACTGGGGAAAAGAATTGGGTTCAGTCTTACCACAGGAAGATTGGCAGAGTATCTGGCGATTGGCTTCTCTCTCTTCTATATCAGCCCAAATCTTGGATACACACTACAAATTCCTAGTTAAATGGTATCTCACTTATCACGTCTTCACAAAATGTTTCGTTCTTCTACCGTCCAATGTTGGCGTTGCCACCAGAATTTGGTACTCCTTCCCACATCTGGTGGCTTTGTTTTGTCATAGCGGACTTTTGGATGTCACCCTGACTAGGGACCCTTGGCAATCATTATTTTATTTTTTTAAATTTTAACTTTTATTGAAATTCAAGAAAAGATATCTGGCAATCATTATTTTATCTTAACCTCCCTACTCTCCTCTTCCTACAGAAACAACTTTTGTTTACAATTTTGTATGCTGCCACGGCCCTTACCCCCAGACACTGGAGAAGTCCAGTTCCCCCGATGATGCATGAACAGAAGTTGATCTGTTCGCAAATTACAATGTTCTGTCTGTCGATCCTGAAGTAGAGCAAAGACAACGCGGAAGTTAATTCCGTCTTTTCCAGTTACTTCTCATCTTAGATGATTCTTCTCCTATTTCACCTTGCATGGATTATTCCCTCTATTTTTAATATGCCCTTTTTCCCACGTCCTCTTCCTTTCTCCCTCCACCTCTTTTTCCTCTCTCTCTCCCTTCTCTCTTTCTCTTCTATATCTCTTTATCCGCTACTTTGCTTTGAATTCTGATCTTTATTACAGTGGAGGATACCTTATTCCTTCTATATACCCCTAAATATGGCTTTCACTTTTTTATTTGCAAACATTTGTTTGTTGCCATCTCATTTTTATTTTATTCTGTAACAAATGACATCTTCCATTGTAGCACTGTACTTTCTTTCAATAAAGTTTTTGAAACAAAACAAAAATAACTAACAGAAAACACTTCAGCTTGTAGTATTAGCGCAATTATGTTGCAATTCAATTAAAACTCACAGTCCAAGGTTATAGGTGTGTTAACAGTCAGACCATAGTTCCAACATCCAACAAGCTGTGTTGACACCCGGTATGTAAATTGGCCACATGAACCACCTCATAAGATACAATGGTCCATATTCAGAAAGCAAAAGATAAATAATTATGAAACAAATAATTAGTACCAAAGGGACAAATACAAATTCACTATGTTTCCAATGTTTTGCTTTGCAATGCATTGCAGACTTTTATAGTATTCAAGAAGTCAAAAGCCCCATTTAAAGGGATAGTAATGTTTCACAATAAAATCAGCTCCAATTAATCTTCATAGTATTTGGGCCACGGAGAGTCTTATTTAAATACTGTCAACGTTGTAGTTCAAGAGTAATTGAGTAATAAAGTATTCCCCTCCCTCCCCTTTTACTGATGTAACACTGCTCACCTCAGAACCGAAGGGTGGTGTCCAAGTGCATTGCAGAGAGGGACAATGTTCAATTAACATAAGGGAAAACCCTGAAAAACCTGGCAAGGGGGGCCAGGGTTTTCATTAGTCTCACAGTAAGAAGATTACTGGGAGCTGTCTGGTCTGTGTACCAGATTCCACATCTGAGGGGACGTGGCTTACACTAGTTAAAAGGGGCGGGAGGGGGAAACTTTATCATTCAATTACTCTTGAACTACAACTCTGACAGTATTGAAATAACACTCTCTATGGCTCAAATTCTACGAAGATTAATTGGAGCTGCTGTTTATGTGAAACATTACTATCCCTTTAAAACAGGAGAATATGAGGAATGTTTATGTGTCCTCTATGATACAGATGGTTTCTTCCAGATTTGCTACACTTTTGTTTTCTGAATTTGAAGCAGTATAAATTAATCTGTTTTACTCGAGCATGCAAATGCTGAGATAGAGTCACTCCTGTGCAGCTGTAACTAGGAAAAATAAGTGATATGTGAGATTACAATAAGCGTAACTGGAGCAATTCTGGGGCACACCAACTGCACCATAGGGTACAAATAAAAATCCTACAATTCCTATTAATTTATGTGGTTGGTGATGAGTGGAGAAGGGGGTTATATGGGGTGAGGAGTAATACTGAAGTAGGTGATGGAAGGGAGGTGATGGAAGACATTATGATAGAGGGAGATGAGAAATATGGCTGAGCTGACCACTACTACCCTTTAAGTGATGACATTTTGAAAACATACTACATGGCTACTTTGATCTTCTTGTAGCCCTGTAGTATGCATACTTAAAGGAGCAGTAAACTTTTTTTATGAAAACATATTTTACACCGCATTTCCTGCTGAATAAAACAATCTCACTCCCATCGCTGTCAGATGTTTAAATAATCAGGAAGTGAATTTACTGTGTTTACTTCCTGATAGTTCTAACTGACAGGAAGTGACAGGCAGTTTCTATCACATTCTATGGAGAACTGTATGTCTCTGACTTTTCTGACTTTCCTCACCATTAGAGTCTAACAGGAAATTTAATTAGAATTTGACCACTAGAGGGCACTGCTAATGTAAAAAACATGGGTTTAAACTGTAATAACTCTGGAAATATAAATCTTTCGGCAGTGGGAGTACCCTTATTTTACTCAATAGGAAAATCCCTACAATATATATTTTTTCATAAAAAAAGTTTACTGCTCCTTTAATACGTATGCCCAATCAAAGGGGAGATATGATCCGCTTATCTCACCCACTTTGCCCTTATGTATAATGTTAAATTAGAGCAATTCTGGAGCAAACCAACTGCACTGTAGAAAACAAACAACAATTCCACAAAACCCCATTGATTTAAATGGGACTTTTAACCCTTCAATTGCAAGAGGTCTCCAATAGATTGCAAACAATATTGCAGGAGTTCAAACCCAAATTTAAATCTATAGGAAACATTATGTGTCCCCTACAGTGGAGTTAGTTTGCTCCATTGTATCAGTAAATTTATTTAGGCCCATTGTATCAGTATTGTGTGTGAGGTTTATATAATGTGTCACTCTTCCTCTGCAGGAAAAGCTGGAAGTCCTCTTTCTCTGTGTGGCTTCACTGCTGTAGTGTATATGTTGAGAAGCACACAGAAGGTCAGTTAGACCTAAAGACTGAATTCATTAAGACAGTGAGCTGAATCCGGTATCCTTTTGAAATGTTGTGTTACAAAATGGCACCTTCACCACAGCACATTCATCAGGTCGCATATTTTAAAAGGGCAACATGAGAATCTCGCCCTGCATAAAAAGCTCAAGATTCTCATGTTGCCTCCTAAAATGTCCCTGGGAGGTGTAATTTTGCTGAGCTCCGGCAGATACAGAATAGAAGAATACCACCCACAGCTGGCTTTCTCTCCCCTTTTCTCAATAAATCCACCTGATGTTAAAGCAGCAGTGATTTCTACTGTATGTATATCTTCATTATTAGTAGTAGTAGTCATCCTATTGACCAGATCACAGAAGACAACTTAATGTTTGTGGCTTTCACAACTTGCAAATTGCTACTTACGTTAGTTACATTAATGAACATCTTTAAATTTGCTTGGCTGTATGATCTTGATGGGCAGATCTCACTCCTTTGTGGTAGTTAATATTAACCCTTTGAGTGGCAGGTGGGTATCCAATGCATGGGTTAAGCTGTACAGCAAACTATTTCATAAACGCTGCAGTATTGTGGTAAACTAGGGCTCATTCATGTACATGGGATTTTTTAACCCCTTGAGTACTGGAGAGGTTCATATAGAACAGTTTTTCACTTTTGGTTTTTACTTTCACACATTCTTTTTTCCCCCATCTAAACACATTGGAGCCCATGTACTAAAGACTCAAAGCGGATGTTTGAGATGCAGAGTTTCATTTCTGTGGTCCGAGATGATGTGCACAGATGTACACAGAGAGAGCCGGCTGTGAGAGGTATTCTTCTATTCTGTATCTGCAACTTTTGTGAAGGAGAGAGAGAGAGAGAGAGAGAGAGAGCAGGAGTTCGGCAAAATTATACCTCTCAGCGACATTTCAGGACGCGACATGAGAATCTTGCACTTTTATGCAGGGAGAGATTCTCATGTCACCCTTTTAAATTATGTGACCTGGTGAATGAGCAGTTTCCTATCGCGCACTTTTCAGTGCAACATTTTAAAAGTGAACTGCCGAATCCAGCTCAAGGGTCTTTTTTTTTCCCTATGCATATACTACCCAATAGATATCATTACTGGTATAAGAAAATGTATATTTATAAGATAGTTACAAGCATGTTTAATAACCATGTTAAACAATTAACCTCTTGGGAGCTAGCTACGTCTCCAAAGCATTGCTTCATTGATCTCTCTGACATCCATGGTAATTTTTACTTATAGGGCAGTCAGCCTGTGACACTGCTGAAGCCATCCTTCTCTCTTCAATCCATACAAACACATCTGGGGAGATGCACTAAAGGTTGATGCTGTGGTGATAGGATTTTGATGATGTGTTCAAAGCACTTCGACTTGTCAGTGTAGACAAACATTGCCATACGAACTTAAATTTAGGGATGCAAGGGGAGGGGAAGAAAATTCCCAAATAGCATACAGGGTTGTTGAACTGCTTTAGATGTGGAAGCAATGTGAAAAGCAATGCGCTGGAGACCTCCAAAGCAATCAAGTGTAGCGTTGCCACCCAGCCAGTATTTTACCGGCAGGCCGGTAAAAAATTGGCTTCTATCCAATGTTAAGTCTATGGAGGGTATGCCATGGCCGGTATTTTTTTTAAAGAAAAGGTGGCAACCCTAATCAAGAGGTTAAATGCAACATGTAATGAAATGAAGCTTATTTGTTCCCTATAGACCAGTCATTTTGTTCCAGAATTGGTCATTTCTTTCTATGTACAATTTCTTCATTGTCTGTCATCCAGGTTGTGTTCCACAGTCCTCCATTACACAAATGTGTTCCATGGAACCACTTTCACTTCTTCAGGGAATCCAGGGTTGTATAGAATATCATTTGAGGATCACGGAAACATAATGATTATAGATTCATGTTTATTTCCACAGGTGCAAACTTATTTCATTTATAAACTTTCATTAAGGTTTGGTCCATCTCAGCAAAAAGCACACTGGAATGGTTAAACTCTGCTGCTATTTATTTCAAAGGGCAACCGAGGATTTCAAAATCATGTTTGGGGCCTTACAGAGTATATCTGACCCAATATAATACACAGCCCCCAGGAGAATATTAAGCAACGTGAGATGCTTCTTATATGACAAAGTGTGGTCAGGTTAGTTTAAGGAATCTGTTTTATATTTTCACAAGACTGTTAATGTTCTCTCAAGGCTCTAAGAAATAACCAAGCTGGTCTAAATAACTCAACAATAAAGGAAATGCTTTAAAAATAACATAACAAGGCAACATGAGCTTAAAAAAATGCTGTCTTTTTATTGTTTTATTATTTCAGGTGGAGAACAGCCCTGGCCTACTATGTAATACAACCAGTAAATTTGTTGACCTGTCTTAAAGAGAATTGTTCCACATGAGTGAAGTGGTTTGTATTCAGAGAGCAAATACTGTAAACAAAACAATAAAGAAAGTGTCCTGACAGATAATCACAAAAGCAGAGTAAGGAAATATATTTAAAGTGGTCTTGTTACCCTCATGTTGCAGATGCAGAGGCTACTATCCCAGGGTGTATATATATATATATATATATATATATATATATATATATATATATATATATATATATATATATATATAGTGGGTGGTAGATACAATGTTAATCAAAAATTTCCCACAGAAATCTCACATGTGCAGTGTTGCTACTACTGCAAGGGATTCTGGGTAGGCGTATGCAAATAAGTTTAACAAGGAATAACCTTTTTGCCTCGGATTCCACTTTATACATGGATTCCTTAGAGTATGTGTATGCTGAGCAACAGCTTTAAGACAACTCAGGAAGAGATGAAAAGCCAGTGAACCACTCATGGACGGCCGTTTTGTTGTCAATGCAACTCATCAGCATGAGGTTGGTTTTACTTTTTCCCCCACCTTAACCTTTTCAGTACATATACATATATATATATATATATATTTATTTTTTTTTATTATTTATTTTTTTTTTTTTTCCTTGTTTGTTATAAGCCAGAAATATTTTCTGTGCCAAGAAATAGCTAAATAGCTGATGGGACTGGGGGTGGACCATGTGAGAAACGAGGGCGTGGTCATGGTGGGGCTAAGGGCTGCTAGAGTGCCTTGCCTAGGGGCTTCTGCATACTTCCCAACATTTCAAATGGGCAAACAGGAACAATTGTGTTTTAGGTGGCATTGCTGGGGGGGTGGCTGGTGGGCAGACTGTTAACAGAGAATTTTTAGGTTATTTCATGAATTGACACATTTTTGTGTAACTGAATAAATGATTTAGATCAAGACCAAAGTATTTTATTTACACAGACTGATTCATAAACACATACACTGAAGTTTAAACAGACATTAACGTGAGTTTTATTTCTGTGCAGAAATGCAATTCACTTATTTACAAAGCAAACAGTCTGATCTCCCAAAAAGAGGGACACCCGGATGGGAAAGA
This sequence comes from Rhinophrynus dorsalis, assembly GCA_037306005.1. NCBI lineage: Eukaryota > Metazoa > Chordata > Amphibia > Anura > Rhinophrynidae > Rhinophrynus > Rhinophrynus dorsalis. The sequence goes on along the minus strand of CM074718.1, from coordinate 247,394,085 downwards.
TGGACAGAGGGATTTAGGTTTCAAAGAGAAACTGTCCCTCCTAAAGAGGCACACTTGGGAGGTATGCATCTGGGATATAAATCCAGCCTCGGCTACAGGACAGCAAAACAGAATGACCTATAAGTGACCTTTTCTCATGAACACAATAAAACAGATCAAGTGCACCACATGAGCAAAAAACTAACATATTACTAGTACACAATTCTGGAGAAAATCAAAAGCACCAGTCTATTGACTGAAATTACATTTTTAAGCCATTAAATGCTAGTGAGGTCTCCAACACATTGATTTCCAATGGACTGGAGCTCTCTCTAATATTCAAGGGGGTAAAGGCCCAATTTCAATCAATGCAGATCTGGAAACTAGTACTGGTCCCCTACAGTGCAGCTGGTTTGCTCCAAGATTGTGCTTTTAAACATAAGATATACATGGTATCACATGATACCATCAGAGAGGCATCTGATTCGTCCCAAATGTATTCTCTAGCATGAATACGACCCCAATCATACAGCCAAAGTCATTAAGAACTACCTTCCGTGTAAAAAAGAACAAGGAGTCCTGGAAGTGATGGTATAACCCCAACAGAGCCCTGATCTCAACATTACTGAGTCTGTCTGGAATTACATGAAGAGGGAGAAGCAACTGAGGTTGCCTAAATCCACAGAACTGTGGTTAGTTCTCCAAGGTGTTTGGAACAACCTACCTGCCGAGTTCCTGAAAAAAACTGTGTGCAAGTGTACCTAGAATGGGAGAGGAGGTACTAGACCTATAAAAAGGATGGTATAAATATATGTCTAACATTAACTTTTTTTCTTTAATGGGGAGATGTTGGTGTGTCATCATGTGAAGAGGTATCATCATGGAGGTCCAGGGGAGGCTGTAGTGATTGAGAATTCCTTACATACATCCCTGGTGCCAGGCCGTTGGGTGCAAGGGCTCAAGCTGCAGAGATGGACAGGGCGTCCATGCTGGCTATTGGCCTGCGGGTTCTGCATTGGTGGGGGAGTCTTCCAAGGGTAAATAGGTCCTGGAACTGATATTTTAGATATATAGTCCTAGTATGCAATGCTGAGGCCAAAAGTCACAGTGAAAACCTTAAGACAGTATTGCACAGGTGATACAGCAAGATTCCCTTTATTTTTAACACAAGACAATAAAGACAGGACTTGCAAGCACACAATTCAGCATTGCTAGTATCCAAGCCAGGGGTCAGGGGCATCAAGCACATAGAGCAAAAGTCATTAGCGGCAAACCAAAGGTCAGTGGTCACAAGCACAGATTCAATGTTTAAAACAAAGCCAAATTGTTTACCAGGTTGTCCTGAGAAGAGTTCAAGTCCAAAGCCAAGGGTCAAAGTACCAATAAGAGCCATCAGGTTGAGAGAAGTCCAGAATCAAAGTCAGGGGTCAAGGTTCCAAGAAGGACAAGTAAATAATTTGATCAGCGTGTAGGGAACTAGCTTGACTGTATACAGACAGCTGAGCAACAAATACACAGAGGCAAGTTTAAATAGACAGGTTCCTGTAACGGGCATCTAGACAGAGTTGTGGAACGCATATGCGTTCCAAATACCGAACTTCCGGTTTTACTCTCCTGCGTCTTCATACCCTCCCGGAAGTGTCGGTAGGGGAGGAAGATGCGCCAGTGGGCTCCTAAACACATTATGTATTACTATTTCTTTAATAATATGCTTAAGAACATCGGGAATTTCAGTGCCACTATCCGATAATGGTTAATGCCTATTACATCAGGCATATCAAACGAGGAGGCCACATGCAGCCTCCTCATTGTTAACCTGTGGTCCTCCACACAGATTATAACTGATTTAATGCAGGGAGGCCCATCCCGAAGATCCAAGGCTGCAGGCACAGATTCAGGCTTCCCTCATGCATGCCATCACAGCACCAGCAGCAGCAATTTAGCTGTTTCTCTAAGACACAGATAGGCAGCTCTATCTCAGAAGTACCCACCCCATAATGTATTGTGGCTTTAAAGGGGAACTACCACCCCGCAATAACTTTAAATGAATTGAGTCTTCATCTGGCGACTAGCTGCTTAGTAGTGCTAGTCGCCAGAAATACTACCTGGTTTGAAAGATTTTGCAGTTTTTCGGAGGCTCACAGTAGCAGGAAGCACGGACATCTTGTCAGAGTGACGTCCGGCCGGCTCCAAAAGGGACTGACAGCGCAGGCGCACGGACGTCACTATGACGAGATGTCCGTGCTTCCTGCTACTGTGAGCCTCCGAAAAACTGCAAAATCTTTCAAACCAGGTAATATTTCTGGCGACTGGCGCTACTAAGCAGCTAATCGCCAGATGAAGACTCAATTCATGTAAAGTTATTGCGGGGTGGTAGTTCCCCTTTAACAAAATGACTGTACAGAAACCACCAGACATAGGCAGCAGCTGACACTTATATTATTAGCCTCAGACTGATTCCACAAGGGATTTTTTTTGCTTGCAGTTGCAGAGACCAGTAGAAGCAATGCAGTTAACTGCACCTGTGTAATATTAAAGATTTGTCATTGTTCACTGTTCCTCCAGATCCTTCCTTGGTTTCCTGCCCACCTCTATTTTTGTTCTACATCTCTAATTTACAACTGCCACTCTCTCACTGCCTTCCTTTCTATCCTCTGCTTTTCTTATTCCTCTTTTTGATCCTTTTTCTTTCTCCTTAACTCTCTCTCCTTTCATCCACAAGAAAGAGGTAAAGCAGTGTTAAGGTTTGATGTAAAGATGTTTACTGTGGAAGGGAAAGTGTTGTGATGTTGAAAGGGAGAACAAACTGCTAACTTCTTGAATGCCAGTGTACAGTCCTTTTACATACCGTAAAATCTCAGGTATAATACGCACCTGTATATAATACACAGATGTATATTATACCCAAGATTTTAGGGGAAAACAAGACTGCCTATGTATAATATGCACCCTTGTTTTCCCCCTTAGTAAAAAAAAAGTGTGCTTCCACATACCTTCCCCCTCCCGCCAGCGCAATCCGCTCTCAAAATAATCCTTAAAAAGCAAGGCTACTGATAATTCACAACACCCATGATATACCATAAAATCTCTGGTATAATACACACAATTGTACCACTCTTAACCTTATGTGAAGTCAGGGGTGCGTATTATACCCGAGAGTTTTTTGGTTACCGTACTATAATAATTCTTACTTCTGTTGAAGTCCCCATCTTCCTTCAGTGGGCTGCCAGGACCTTCTGCCTCCAGCCAATGATAATACCTTATGAGGATCTCAAGGTCCTCGCAGGGCAGTTCCGTAGGCGAAAGGTCCTGACAGCGCATTGAAGGAATCGTGTGGCAAATGCAGGCATGCCTCCCACAGGGAAGATGGGGACTTCAGCGGAAGTAAGTAAGGATTATTTTGAGAGAGGACTGCAATGAGGGGAGGGAGAGATGGTATCTGGAAGCGCTTTTTAAAAGTTTTTTATTAAATGTGGCAAGATAATACAAAATGTAAAAAGTATGGTAACCAAAAAACTCTCGTGTATAATACATACCCCCGACTTCACATAAGGTGAAGAGGGGTAAAAATGTGCATATTATTCCCGAGCTTTTGTGGTATATCATGGGTGTTGTGAACTTTCAGTAGCCTTGCTTTGTAAGGATTATTTTGAAAGCAGATTTCGCTGGGGGGAGGGAAGGTATCTGGAAGCGTTTTTTTTTTTTTTTTTTTTTTTTAATGTGGCAAAATAATAAAATTTTAAAAAAGTATGGTAACCAAAAAACTCTTGGGTATAATACACACCCCCAACTTCACATAAGAGGGGTAAAATTGTGCGTATTATACCCGAGATTTTATGGTATCTCATGGATGTTGTGAATTATCAGTAGCCTTGCTTTTTCCTTCCCAAGACCGTTGGATTTCTGTTATTCCCCCTGTGCCTGACATAGATGGTTGTAGATGGACATACCTGGGAACTCCGCCCCAGAGATTCTGTTTTTTACAGTAAATTAGTGGGTCTCCGGGGACAGAGGCGGATTCTCCAGTGCTGGGGAGTTTCTTCAGAAACTCTTCCCACTTCTCCTCCTTCCCCACCCTGTGCGTCCCATTATCCCAACCACTTCTTCTCATTCCCACCCCATCCTCCAACTTCCTGCCCCGTTCATGGCATATATTGTTAAGCCCTGCCCCCCGTGAGCTTCATTTATATACCCCAAATGCACCAGATGAGCACTCTCTGGGGGCTCAAGAGGCAAAAGTTCCCAGGTATGTAAATGGAAACTTTTCAGGTTGGTGTAAGTGGGGTGCTACAGGGTTCAATCCTGGACCCAATGATTTTTATTTTTTTATTGATGATCTAGATGTGGGTATAGAAAGTATTGTCTCAATCTTTGCTGATGACACTAAGTTATGTAAGGAAATACATACAGACAGGATTTTTTTTCTAGAAAAAAAACTACTTGGGGTCCTTGTTAGAAAAATATATAGGAGTACTGATAAACAATATACTTCACAGCAGGGTGCAGTGTCACTCAGCTGCTGCAAGAGAAAAAGGGTAATATCTAGTATAAAAAGGGGTAAGGATGCTTGGGATAGGAATATAATTCTACCTCTATATAAATCCTTGGTAAGGCCCCCATCTAGAATACTGAATGCAATTTTGGGCATCAGTTCTTAAAGCGGAACTACCACCCCTTTTAAACACGGCCCCAAATAATTACCCATCTGACAACTAGCACTATTGAGCAGAATTATCACCACGTTATCGAGAATTCATCCTGCTCCTGGGACCGACAGCCAGGAAACAGCGCAGACATCTTTCCATAGTGATGTCTGCGCGCCTGCGCTGTCCGTCCCAGCCTGCTCTAGGAGGCATTGCTAGAAGCCGTTTGGTACCAAAAGGGACTGACAGCGCAGGCGCGAAGATGTCACTATGGAAAGATGTCTGCGCTGTTTGCTGGCTGTCAGTCCCAGAAGCAAGATGCATTCTAGATAACGCGGTAATAATTCTGGCGACTAGCGCTATTGAGCAGCTAGTCGCCAGATGGGTAATTATTTGGGACCATGTTTAAAAGTGGTGGTAGTTCCATTTTAAAAAATATATTATTGAACCAGAAAAAGTACAGATGTGCAACAAAACTGATTATGAGATTGGAGGATTAGCGTTTTAAAGAGAGACTAGCCATACTGCTTTTTACATTAGGGAAGAGACATCTAAGGAGTAATGTGATTCCAATTGACAAATATATTTGATAATGATACAAAGAACTTTCTGAGGAACCATTTACTCACAGAGATGAGTAAAAAAACAAGAGGTCATTAAGACTAGAGAAAAGGTGTTTTGACTAAAACAAAGGCAGGAATTGTTTACAGTAAGGGCAGTAAAAATGTGGATTTTTTGTGCCATGGAATGGTGTATTTGCAGATACTGTAGTTGCTTTCACAAAATTAATGGCTACCTTCCTAGCTCATAAAAATATTAATAATTATGAGAGTGTGGAGTCAGTAAGGATTTTTTTTAAACTCATTTGGGGCTTAATTGTCAGGCTGTGCACGTGTAGTTTATTGATAGTGGGATACAGGAACAAGACTGTGTGAGAAAGTGTATATGTGATTCTGTTGCTACCTGCAGAGAGTGGAACAATGCTGGGGTCTCAAACAGTACATGTGTGAATCTGTGGACATCAGTAGACAGTGGAAAAAGGCTGGGGTGTCAGAAAGTGGGTTTATGACTACAAACAGGAAGTGGAATATCTCCCCTCCCTCCTTTCTCACATGGATAGATGGAAATGTATATATTATATATATATATATATATATATATATATATATATATATATATATTCTCGAGGACTGGATTACAAGATGTGACGTCTCCTAGAATCTGTATTCTGGGCAACTTTAAGAGTTAATGTTCCAAAGATTTCAATGCTCTCAAATATAGCAATAAAAGTGTAGAATCTGTCACGAAATGAGCTCTGATTTCTAAAGCTTCACAGAGGTATTACAGGCCAGAAAGAGTGGAAGACATTCAAGACACCCCATTCCACACCTGCTGTTTGTCTAAAATCTCAAGTTGGGAGTTGACATGATATAGTCTGTTCCAAAAGACAAGCTGATGCTTCTGCTTCAGGTCATGGACCTCAAATTCCTCCTAATCCCTAGTCAACAACCGAACACACAGAGGAGGAATTTACAACCAACATGGAAACACATTCCAGGTCAAATCCTGCCAAAATAAATAAATCATTTTTAGATGTCCACTCCTAGATTGCTCTTTGCAAATTGGCAAACTGATCCGCATTTGATATGTCTATTTTCAGCAAAAAATATTTCAAATATTTTCCTATTATAAACATAAAATATTGAGCTTCTATAGTTATGTTAATATAAATAAAAACCAGTGGAGAACATCAGAAATCTGATTATAGTGAAATCTGAGTACAAGATTGTTAATATGCTACTCATTGTGGCTCAATGAGGTTAATGTGTTAAAAAGAACTTGGGAGAGATGCACTAAGGTGTGATAAAGCAGTGATAACTCCTCCAGTGATATCAATTCTCCAATGCCTATGTTATTCTCTGGAGCCTATGCACTAAGATCTCTCAGATAGAAAGTTTAGTACACTTATCTCGGCTTTATAACCGCTTTATCACACCTTAGTGAATCTCTCCCAGGTAAACTAACTGCATCGCTGATTCAAATTACACTTGTTACCCCTTAAATGCTAGATAGGTCTCCAAAGTATTGTTTAGCAATGTGATGGAGACCACTCCTGAATTCAACAGGTTAAAAGCCCCCTTTAAATGAAAAAGAACTTGGGGAATTTGAATTTTTCCTTATGGTACAGCTGTTTTTGCCCGGAATTATGCCAGTCCTTCAGAGTGAATCAGCCTCAATGATTCTTAAGCAGCTTAGTACTGGCTGGTACAGTAGACTGCCCCGATACTAACATACTACATTCTTCTTCCTCCCAACTACTCTTCCTCGTGCTCTTCATTCCACCCTCCTGCTTATTTCAGAAACTGGAGAAAAGACGTTCATAAGAAACCTCTCTACATATGACTATGTTTATTTTTAACGTTTTGAGTGTCAGCGCATGAGGGAGTACCGTTTGGAATGTTACCGTCTAGCACGACTATGGCAGCCAGTACCGTCTAACTTAGATAAACTGACAAATAAATAAAGCTAAATATCTCATAAACTATTAACTTAACTCTTTGAGTGCAAAAAAGTGTGCTCAATACATTTCTTTGTGTCGGACACCCCTCTGAGCTCAAAGGGATACATAAAAAAAAGTCTAATATAACATTTAGGTGATATGGAAAGCTCTTTCAAATGAACCAACATAAGTCATCAAAAGGTATTATTTTCACTTTAAGGCTATCTCTAAATCTTCACCTTTGAACTTAAAGGGTTAGTAATGCCGATATATAAGTTGATGCAGTATTGTAGATGTTAAAAAAATAAAGTATCTGGAAAAAGTCCAAACTCTCAAATCTTTACGGTTTGAGAGTTATTTGCAGCTAAAGTTCTCCCCTCCCTCCCCTTCTTCTGACATCAGCACTGTACTGACAGCAGGAGATCCCGGTCCTAAGACCAGCTGCTGGCTCTTCAGCAGAGCCGAAATAGTGATATTTAAAAAGAATTACTTCATTGGAACGGTCTACAAAGTGTGACTGGTTTGAAAGCACACTTTTTAGACCAAATATCGCTATTTTGGCTCTGCTGAAGAGCCTCCTCGAGTCGACCAACATGGATCTCCTTCTGTCAGCTTTACAGCTGACATAAGGGAGGGGCGGACTTTAGCGGTGAATATCTCTCCAACCATAAAGGTTGGAGAGATGGGACTTTCTTCAGATACTTTATTTTTTTAACATCTACAATACTGCATCAACTTAAATACGGGCATTACTAACCCTTTAAGAAAACTACCTATATATGTTATACAAGCTTTTTTTTCTAAAACTTTTTTAGAAAACTATGTTTATTTATTGGTGCCAGTATGATGTTAATTAGTGGCACACAATGATAATTATTTTCTTCGCAATGCAATGCGTACACCTCTGGCACTCAAAAGGTTAACTTTAGCAGGGCACATTAATATGTCTATTTTTATGGGTTTCACTGCTTTAATGGGAAATATCCCATAGGAATAAGTGTCTCTTTGTGTAATAAAAAAATACATATTTGACCCAACCCTCTGGGTGCCATTGCTTTGAAATGCGTTGCGTACCCCTCTAGCACTCAAAGGTAGATGTGCAGTCAATTAGAAACAAGTTTAGAATTCACTGAAAATTATTTGATTTGGATTAAAATGACACAGGAATGGCATGGTTCACAAAGCCTCAGACTAATGAACGGCCATTCCGCTCTACATGCAAATACATTTTGCATTGTCTGTGCATGTGCTTAACGACTTGTATGCTTTATATCAAACCATGTTCAGCTGCACCATCTGTGGAGATAACCCCCGGTTTCAACAGCCACATTGGGGCCAATGTGTTTTATTCGCTGGTGATTAGCACAGAGTTAAAAACACTAAGTTATTGTTACCATCGTGAACGAGGCCTAAAGGGTCTGTTCAGCAAACAGTGGCTAAACACACAAGGAAATTTGATTATGGATGCCCTTGCATATAAACTATTTGCCAATGAAAAAAAAATGAATCGACGAGCGAGTAGAACAACAAACCAAATAAATAAGATATTATTTTTCCCCAAATTCTGACAGCTGTATTTTATTTTGTCCTAGTGGCAAGCATGTATATATGCACAAAATATGTGTGGATGTCTCACCAAAAAGCCCCCTTTACACTAATCTATTAAAGGGAACCTTTTATCAAAAGCATGTTTTATTTATTTTCATATGTATATTAAAAGTCAGAGATGCTCAACTAGGAACAAACCTGCAATACAAATTTGCAGGCTCTATAGGAACGGTGTCCTACCCAGGGTGCAATCTCTTTTAGGCCACTAGTGCCCTTCACAGAGATAACTAATTCTTGTCAGAATCTGTTGTTGTTTTCCTGTCAGAATCTGTTGTTTCCTATCATCGATTTTTAGATTATTATTATATTAGATTATATTAGAATAAAGATTTTGTTTAAATATGTTTGAAAAATATTTGAAAATTGTTGTTTTAAAAATGGCTCCGATTAAGGAAAGTACCCTTTAGTTTTATTTTGGGATTAAGGTACTTTATATACTTAGAGAACCAAAAAAAAACAGTTTATGACACTGTAGGTACATTTTATAACTTTAATAGTTTTTATTAGAAAGCCATTATTACTGATCAATAAAATGTACCTAGATATAACTAGATTCCAGTTGTGTCAATTATTATTCAGAGAGAGATCATTTTATTTAGTTTTCATCTATTTTCTGTTTATTTTTTTTTTGCCTGCAATTTACATCCATTCTTTTTGAATATGGGTTTATCTATAATCATTCCAGGTGCAAAAACATTGTCCTAAAGCAAGAAAATGGATATGCACCGGTCAAAAGCTACCCAAACACACCTGCATCATGTCAACCTGAGGTAATGTTTTATGAAAGTAAACATGTCAAGGTTATGATCAGTAGGAGTCATCAGACACTCCTTGATGCAATATGTAAAAGGTTGATTGTAAGCACAACCCTTTAAGGACCAATGATGTGTGAACTGCAATGTTTTAATCCTTTCAGTGCCAGAGGGGTATGCAATGCATTGCTTTGCAATGTGTTGCACACCCCTTTGGCACTCAAAGGGTTTAACCATTCCTCCTGTCCTTATAGGGTTATGAAGTAATTGTGCAAGCGCTGAGCACACAGAATTGCTAAATATTTACATTTCTCTGTTTGTTTTTCTAGCTTCTATTATCATTGTAGCTAGATACCTGATAAAACACTATTTTTAACATCACTTATATTTACTTACGGTATTTTGTTTTGTTCTGCTAAATGTATTTGGTAATGTACACATGTACATAGCAGTCATGAACCTGAAAATATGGTATTCAGATAAGGAGTATTTGTCATTAAATGACAATACATATAAAGCTACCACATAAAGCATCTTGGCAAAAGGACAATACATTTCTGAGCATTTGACATGTTATTTTCCTAAACTTTGGACTAAGAAATATATAGCAACTGTGATGTGGTGATACATTGGCATCTAAGCTATTGGTATGAATCCAGATTGAACTTATTAAAGGGGAAGTATGCCCTTGGATATAATTCAGAGCTGTCCAAGTTCAGTCCTCAAGGGCCATCAGCAGGCCAGGAGTTGAGGATTTCCCTGCTTAAGCAGAGGTGGCCAATAAAAATTAATGAGCCAATGTTTAGCTGATCTGTGCTTAAGCAGGGAAATCTTTAAATCCTGGCCTGTTGATGGCCCTCGAGGACTGGACTTACCTGATATCAGTGAAGTCATATAGCCTCTGAATAGATAATTATAATATATAGTTAAAATAATTCTAATGATAATGAGTAAAATATAGAAACTATCTCTAAAGCTTCAAAACAAGGGGCGTACTGAACTCCGTATTGCCAGTTAAAACTCACAATTCATCCCTTCTGAGCACAAGAACTCTTAGGGCCTCATGCATAAAATTATATTGGCACAATTTTTACTCCATCATGTCAGGTAAAACTTGCAGTTCTCTTCAGAACACAATAACTCATAGGGCCTTATGTATAAAAATTTTAGGGACACTATCTGCACCACAGGGGACAAATACAAAGTTCAGTTGACATAAACTGGGCTTTTAACCCATCAAATAGTTTGTGATGTGGAAACCTCTCTGATATTTAAGGGTTTAAAAACTCCAATTAAATGAAAGGAAATTTGGGGACACTACAGTGCAATTTGTTTACCCCAGAATTCTACTACTTTTCTTTCATTTGTAAGGCTCCTGACATGATAGTATGCCTCTTCCTGTGGAGCTTTTGGGATAGTTTGCATATTTTAGTAATTATAATTTGAATTGTTTGAACTATAGATTCTATTATAATAATAATAATAATAATCCTTTATTTATATAGCGCACACAGATTCCGCAGCGCTTTACACTCATATTGGTTCCTGTCCCCATTGGGGCTCACAATCTAAATTCACCTATCAGTATGTTTTTGCATTATAAACATTTATTCTATAAACCCTTAATTATATCTAAGAATATAGTTCTACTTTAATACTTTGAAAGGCCTAGATTTAAAGAAGCAGTAAACTTTGTTTGGGTTATAAAATCCTGTTATAGGGATTTCCCTGCTGAGTAATACAAGGGCACTCCCATTGCTGGCAAATTGTTTTATTCAAATGATAATAACAGTTCAAATTGTCAGGATGTGAGCGACAGCTTCATTACTTCCTGAAAGTTCAAACTGACAGCATGATTCAGCACATACTATTACATTTTACGAAGAAGGTCACCTTCCAGGACCAGGAGTGGGAGGGCTTGACTGCTGGGAGTACGGCAACATGTTGAGCCCCATAGTATAGCGTAAGCATTGTTATTGGCCATTAGCTACAGGGGGTGGGCTACCCATTAGGCATTATATATACCCCTGGTGACTTGGGGACTGCTCATAGTGCAGCCGCCATTTAGAGAGATAAGAAAGACTTCTGTGTCCCTCCCTCCCTTTTTATTGTCACAGCAGGTTTGTGGATTGCAGATGGGTCCTTGCCAGTGGAGGAAGAAATGGCACTTACCCATCAGGGCTTTGGGGATTTAGACCCTCACCCTCTGGCCAACGGCGCGGGTAGGGCAGAGACTCTGGTTGTTGTGTTTCGATCGTGCCCCCGGCCTGTTGCCAGGTCTTGCATACTGTTAAAGGGATAGTAAACCTTGAAAATAAGTTTATTTTATATTGTAGCCCTTAAAAAAACATGAAAATTATATAAGTCTTATCTCCCAAACCTTTATGGTTTGAAAGATATTCAGAAGTAAAATAAAGGAAAGTTCCCTTTTCCTGGCTGTTTCAGCCAAATCTGCCATCTAGTGGACAGATTTGGAATTCGGTCCACAGATTAACCTGCAGCTCTTTAGCAGTGCCGAGATCACGATCTTTAAAAAGAACTACTTAATTGGAACTGTGTACGAAATGTGCCTGGCTTGCAAGCACACTTTGGAGACCATTCCAATTAAGAAATTCTTTTTAAAGATCGTGATCTTGGCACTTCTGGAGAGCCACAGCTGGTCCCGGGACTGAATTCCAAATCTGAGAGCTAGAACGGTGACGTCACTCAGGAGGAAACTTTGCTTCTGAGTATCTCCCAAACCATAAAGGTTTGGGAGGTAAGACATATCATTTTTCTTGTTGGTTTAAGGGCTACAATATAAAATAAACTTATTTTCAAGGTTTACTATCCCTTTAAGGTTATTAACAAATGTTGTGGCCTTTTCTCACTCAAGCATGTGTCCTGAGTCGTTATTGGGTGGAAGGGGTAGATTGTTATGGGGTCTGTGCCCCTCCCTCATCAGTGAAGGTATGTTGGTGACTCGCATCTACAACTGAAAGATAAAGAACAACTAACTGAAATCTGAACATTAAAGGGCACTGTTAATGTTTAAAAAAAAAAAAAAAAACTGTTTAAACTGTAATAACTTGGGTAATATGCATCGCTCAGTGTAGGAGTACCATAATTTTACCTAGGAGGAAAAATCTCTATTATATGTAATTTTTCATAAAGTTTTTTGATTCTTTAAAGAAATTCTCTCCAATACCTTTGTTAATATATGCATCATTAGGAGAATTGACCTTTCTACATTTAAAGAAACAGTCATTGCCCACTTTGTACATATTGTGCAAGAGAATACTATATAAAGTTTTTAATGAGTATTCAGGGCTCCTCCCTCTCTAGAGGGACAAGTCCTTCTGTCCTTCTTTGATTATATCTGGCAAGACAAGCATGGCTATATTAAAGAAAATGTCTATGCTCTCAAAAATTAAACAAAGGGAAGCTTTCCACATTTATCACATGGAGGGTAATCAAGATCCAAATATCTAATATACAGAAAAAAGAAAACAAAGAAACAAAACAGAGGAGAATAAATAAGCACTCCACTTCTCTAAATTAAACAAAGACAAAAAATCTAAATAATGTAATTAATTCCAAATAAATGTATTCCTTATCAGAACCTGAAATTATATACTTATGCAGAGGAGAAGTTCTCCAAACTCTGTCCCTCCCTCCCTCCCTTTAACTTTGGTTTCTTTTCCTACTCTTTTTCTAAAGTAAAGCAGGGATAATAAGACAACGTACCACTATGCCTGCTAAAGAAAATATTGGCAGGAGGGAACATAAGACATTCTCTGTCTTCAATCCAATGATACTGGTAGGAGCTATCCACTAAACACAAGCTAAACAAAAGCTGCTGTGCACCAGTGTGAGGGAGGCAGAATGTCTGTGATAGGGTCTCTCTGTCCCAGGGGCATGCAGCTGCCGCCTTGGTGTCTCTGGACTGCAGTCATCACCAGGGTTTGTTGAGAACCAGAAGCTACACACCCCAAGGCAGAAAATCCTGGGTCTGGCTGGGTGCAAGTATTTAATCCTTCCTTGTAAATACTAGTCACTAGGGGTATCTGTTGAGGTTACAGATCCAGAGGTAAATGTGGCATCTACCCCAGGCAGGCAACATGATGAAGAAATTGCTCAGTCCCCTGCAGAGAGATGGTGTGTACCTCTCATTCTTGTAGCTGACCTCCTCCCATAGAATCGAGTTCATATGCAGCCTATTGGAATTGAGAATGCTTACCTGATAGAGCAACATGCCTTTTTTTGTCTGGACAAAGAAACGTTTTCCTCAAAGTGGCATCTAGGTTGAGACCTAGAAATCAGATCTTCTTCACTTGATTTAGATTGGCAAGTCATACCAGAGACCTTATGACAATAATCAGTTGCTGAAGATGTTTGAAAAGCAGCTGGGAGAAAAGGCTTTAATCAACCAGTCATCTAAATATGGTATTGCAGTGATGCCTTCCTCTCCTAGATGTGCTGCCACTACAACCAAAATTTTTGAATAAATTCTTGGAGAAGAGGAAAAAACAAATGGATAAGCTGCAACCTGAAGATGATGAATATTGCTTCCCCTTCCTACAAACTGTTTTTACTGATTCAATACCATTCATCTTCAAGTGTTCTGATTTAACAAACTGGTTCAGAAAAGTGAAATTGGTGACAGGATGGAACGGTTTCTCTGCAAACACCCTGGAACTAGAATCAGGACTTTAGAATCCACAATATATTGGTTGGATTGAATAAAGTTTGGCCTTTTGATACAGCAGCAAGAAACACAACTAGGTATATTCTGTTTGGAGAAAAAGAGAAAATCTAATTTTATATCCATCTTCTATCACATATAAATCCCAAGAATCTGAGGTAATACTTTCCTATCAATGAAGAACATTATGCAATTTATCTCTCACAGGAAAGAAGCTCTGACGTCAGAAATTAAACTCACCCTGGTCATATTGAGAGCTTGATATTGGTGACTTGGACCTTTTTCCTACAAACGTTGAGTTAGAAGACATCTTAGGTCTACAGGCCCTCTTTAGGGACAAAAATGGAATTTTTGAATGTAAACATCTGTCTTGAGGAAGACACCTTCTTTTCTGCCAGTTAATCAACAAAGTTATTTAATTATTCCCCAGACAAAAAACCTTCATTAGGCATACAGCACAATCAATAGGTCATTGTCTAATCCACAGAGCCCAGAGGCCTGCTGTGGAAAGGGTTGTAGTCCTTGCAACTATTTTACATTCTTCATAAAAGCAACACAGACAAACTCAACAGCCAGTCATAAAAGGATAGTAATGTTTCAAAATAAAAGTGGCTACAATTAATCTTCATAGTATATGGGCCATGGCGAGTATTATTTCAAACACTGTCAGAGTTGTAGTTCAAGTGTAATTGAATGATAAAAGTATCCCCTCCCGCCACTTTTACCTAGTGTAAGTCGCCTCCCCTCATATGTGGAATCTGGTCTCTTAACAGGACAGCAAGGGACAATCTTCTTACTGTGAGCATAAGGAAAACCCTGCCCCCCCCCTTGACAGGTTTTTCAGGTTTTTCCTTATGGTCAATAAAGATTGTCCCTCACTGTGATCCATCTGGACAGTCTTGCTGCTCTGAGGTGAGAAGTGTTACATCAATAAAAGGGGCTGGAAGGGGATACTTTATCATTTAATTACTCTTGAACTACAACTCTGACAGTATTGCAATAACACTCTCCATGGCCCAAATACTATGAAGAATAATTGAAGCTGAGTTTATTTTCAAACATTATTATCCTTTTAACATGGAATAAGTATTAATTAATATATCTCTTAACAGGACAGCAAGGGACAATCTTCTTACTGTGAGCATAAGGAAAACCCTGCCCCCCCCCCCCCCCCTTGACAGGTTTTTCAGGTTTTTCCTTATGGTCAATAAAGATTGTCCCTCACTGTGATCCATCTGGACAGTCTTGCTGCTCTGAGGTGAGAAGTGTTACATCAATAAAAGGGGCTGGAAGGGGATACTTTATCATTTAATTACTCTTGAACTACAACTCTGACAGTATTGCAATAACACTCTCCATGGCCCAAATACTATGAAGAATAATTGAAGCTGAGTTTATTTTCAAACATTATTATCCTTTTAACATGGAATAAGTATTAATTAATTTATCTCTGGAAAGATTATATAAGAATATCCTCCTCCAACTGGGCAAGCCACAGCCAAAGGGAACTTGCAACAACGGTAGCCACATTAGGCCATGATGAAATTGCTTCAGTCTCTTAACAAGTATGTCAAGCTATTTCTGCTTTCTTAGCCTTTGGATCTCTGAACCCTAAGCCATCCTAAAAAGGACTAGTAGTTTTCTTGGAAAGTCTCACTATATGAACATCCACCTTATGTGCACAGTCTCAGAAAACAGTATCTTTCAGTCAAATGGGAAGAGGGACTTGAGTTTCTTGAGAAATTTAAATCTTTTGTCATCCCACTTCTGCTAACTCAAGGTAGAAATAAGTACATGGACAGAGAAAATGTTGTGTGTTTTCTTTTACCCCATAAACACTTCATTTTAAGAGATCTAAGTTTTTCATCCTTAATGTCCAAAGAAATATGGACAACTTTAACCAAGGTATCAATGCAATAGAATCAATTGTAAAAGAGTCTTCTCTATATCCTTCCTTAGAAGACCCAGATTCTGTATCAAACATTAACAGGGGACTAGGCAGAGGTATATGGACCTGGAATACATTGACTAGCAATTTTAAGGGTATTGTTATCTCTCTGGTAAGGTTGTGGAACCAGGACACCAAAGAGGGCATATGTATCCTTCATCCAAAACTGTTTCTCAAAAGGCCCATGTATTCAGTTGGGATCTGTGTCTCTTCCTATAGATGTCTGACTTTTCAGAGGAACTAGACAGTCTGAAAAACACAACAGTAAAACTATATAAAACATATACCGTAATATATAAACACACACAAAGAAAAATAAAGAGCCCAAACAATGTCTAGGCCCACCATACTCATTTAAGAAGAGGCAGGAGAACGCTAACACCATCTTACTTCTCTGAATTACAATAGAAGGTGCTGCAAATTACACTACCAGCACCAATTAAATGGCCACTGCACCAAATTCAAAAATCTTCACAAAAAATACACACATACACAAGATTCAAATGGTCAGAAAAGTAAATCCAAACTGTTGCTCATCCATCCTGATGCACCTTGAGGACCCAATAAAAGGATTTTAACCCTTTAACACCCTTCCTATACACAGCCTCTGTGGAGGTTTGCTCTATGTTTAATTTTTAACAAGGAAAGTGTGCAGATAAAATGTATAAGTCCCTGAAGAACTTAACTGTAACAGTTGCATCCTTGAGGTGATATGGAGGTTCCTGTGCCATGATATAAAGAATAACAGAGTTTGCTCAATCTACTGTATTTACTACACACACAAAAAAAGATAAAATTAAAAATACCATCTCATTTTTAAAGGGATAATAATACTTAAAATGTAAAAAAAAATATGTTGTAGGGTTTATCCCCCTGAGTAAAACAAGAATACTCCCACTGCTGAAAGGTGTTTTATTCAAAAGTTATTAAAGCTCAAAGTTGAATTCTTTAGGTGCAATACCACAGTGGCCTGAAATTGTACAGTGGTGCTGTTGCTACACCATCCTATGGAGATTTATGGTCCCGGGACCAGAGCTGTCGCTTGAAAAATAGAAATAAGAAAAATATTTTAACTTTAATTTAAAGTACACCATTTTACCTTCCATATGATAAACCCCTGTACTGGTCAGTTTAGTTAAAGGGCAACTACCACCCAACATAAAGTTAAATCCCAATATAAATCCCAAAGTAATTACCTCCTTATAGAGAAATTCTACTGCTCCCGATACTGACAGCCAGGAAACAGTGCAGACGTCTTTGCATAGTGACGTTTGCGCGCCTGCGCTGTTAGTCCCAGTCTACTGTAAGAGGCATTGCTTGGTACCTTAAGGTACGGAAGAGACTGACAGCGCAGGCGCACAGACGTCACTATGCAAAGATGTCTGAACTGTTTCCTGGCTGTCAGTATCAGGAGCAGTAGAACCTCTCTGTAAGGAGGTAATTATTCTGTCAACTAGCACTACTGATCAGCTAGTCGCCAGATGGGTAATTCTTGGGATTTAACTTTATGTGGGGTGATAGTTCCCCTTTAGATGGATTACTGCTTGCGTTATATAGGACAAAAGTAATGTCTGTGAAAAACAACAATAAGTAGGGCTGTGGGCAAAGTCATGTGAGGACGTGGGGTATATCTATGTGCATAGCTAGGGTGCCTAGGGTGCTCTACCTAGGGTTGCCTAAAATATAAATAACCGTAGACAAAGATAGCTAATATCACTGGTTTAGCAACATTTGAGTTCAATGCTCAACAGCAAAATAATGCACACAAGGCTTACTGCAGAATGTCCAGCACAGATGCAAAATAAAAAAGTATCAATCATCTTATCAAGTTGTGCAGCACAGATGAAAAATAAAAATGCATCACCAATATACCAATATATTTTTTACTGTTTAAATCAATCAGGGAAAGATTCACTTTAACATTTGTATCCTGACATGGAGGTAGACATACTAAAAGGAATTTTGGAGCAATTGAACTGCAGGGAAAAGAAATATTCCTTAAATTCCCATCAAACAAGGAGTCTTTAATTCCATTAATGTTAATGAGGTCTCCAGCACATTACAAATCAATGTGTTGGAGACGTCTGTATCATTCAAGGGGTGAAAAGCCTTGTTTAAATCAATGAAACTTTTTATTTTTCCCCTATGGTGCAACTTGTTTACTCCAGCATTGATCCAATTCTTCTTAGTACATCAAACTCACTGTTCGATTTGCTATAAAACATTATAATGATCCTGAGGGTGAAAAAGCAGCAGAAATAGTAGCAGTTAAAATATGACAAACTATATATATATATATATATATATATATATATATATATATATATATATATAGAAAAGGTCCACTCTACACTGTAAAACAATACTTTGTGGTTCCCTCTGGAAGACAAGGAGTACGTTCGATGGACACTTTAATTTGCTTATCTTCATAATATACATTTTACAAGTGCAATATATGCGCCTTTTCATTTTTTTTTTTTTTTTAAAGGGGGCCATAGTTCTTCATTAGAATGTGAAACATCCTGCTCTTAACACCACAGCACATACTTGAGGGTGGTGGTATAGGTTGAAGGGATAGTAATGTTTCACAAAAACAGCAGTTCCAATTAATCTTCATAGTATTTGAGCCATAGAGAGTGTTATTTCGATACTGTCAAAGTTGTAGTTCAAGAGTAGTTGAATGATAAAGTTCCCCCCTCCTGCTCTTTTTACCTAGTTTACCTAGTGTAAGCCCCCTTCCCTCAGATATGGAATGTGGTCTTAAAGGGATAGTAATACTTTAGAATTACTATCCCTTATATTGAAGCCCTTGTAAAACTGAATTAATTGCCACCAGCGGCATCTCTCAAACAGTTATGGTTTAGGAGATAGCGCTTTTAAACTTCGCTCCCCCCTGCCTCTCCGCTGACGTCATCGTTTTTGCTGCAGCAGGGGAATCCGGTCCCGGCGGAGGCTCTTTACACAGCCGAGATCTCGTTATGGAAGACCAGATCCTTCACTAAAACGGTCTTCTACGTGTGCTTGGTTACCAAGCAAACGTAGAAGACCGTTTTAGTGAAGGATCGTTTCTTCAATAACGAGATTTGGCTGTGCTGAAGAGCCTCCGATTGATTCAAAGAAGGGATTTCCCTTCTGCAGCAAGAACGATGACGCCAGCGGAGGCAGGGGGCATCAAAGTTTAAAAGCGGCTATCTCCCAAACCATAAAGGTTTGAGAGATGCCGCTGGTGGCAATTAATTCAATTTTACAAGGGCTTCAATATAAGGGATAGTAATTTTGAAGTATTACTATCCCTTTAAGACCAGACAGCTCACAGCAAGGGACAGTCTTCTTACTGTGAGAACAATGAAAACCCTTCACCCCCTTGACAGGTTTTTCAGCTTTTTCCCTTACCTGAATCAAAGATTGTCCCTCTGTGCAATCTATCTGGACACTCCCTGCAGCACTGAGCTGAGCAGTGTTATAACAGTAAAAGGGGCGGGAGGGGGACACTTTATCATTCAATTACTCTTGAACTACAACTCTGACAGAATTGAAATAACACTCTTCAAGGCCCAAATACTATGATGATTAATTAGAGCTGTTCTATTATATCCCTTTAAATACCTCAGCAATTAAATAATAGAAGTGTTAACTTCAGTATTTTGGATTTCTTCCACCTTTTCTACACCATCTTAAACAGATGTATGTACATACCCAGAGTCGATTTTGATTCATGTAGCTCACATTTAATTAAAGTCAGTTTGATCACGTTTTTGCAGAAAAGAAAACATTTGTCAATCATCCAAGCAAAGCATGCCCAATTGAACAAAAATTGATTAGAATCGATAAAAACATGTTGTTTGTGCTCAAAAGCATGCTTGATGAAACATTGCAGCTAAAACATTTTCTCAACCATACTGGCAAATCTCATTCAATCAAATAAAAATATATATATATAACTACATCCATTCAAAGTGCGTTCAATCAAACAAAATAATATTGATAAAAACATTTATTGATTGTGCTCACAAAGCATGGTCAATCAAACCATTATAAGGAAAAAGTTAATTATGCATGGAAACATGTTCAATCAAACAAAACATTACAGAAAAAAGTTAATTGTGCGTGCCACAATGAAGGCTACTCATTCAAACAAAATAAATATTAGATATTAGATAAGAGCAATCTTAATAAAAACATTTGTTGATCGTGCAAGAAAGACATGGTCAAACAAAATAAATTACATAAAATCTGGTAACAAATTAAAAGCAATAAAACTTAGGTTAAAGTGTTTTATTTTTACTCCTCCCAAACCATTCTCCTAAAATCAGTGACTAATGTATATTTTCTTCCAACAACACAGTTCCACATTTTTCTTTTCTTGCATCCATACTGCTTTCCCAAATATCTTTTCATACTTACTTTCCAATGTTATTCAACAATTTCCCTTTTCAGCTCTCTTGTTTACAACCCTTACATCTTATCTCCCATTTTTTTTCCAGAATAGACTAACCTTTTTCTTTTCTTCCTTCCATACTGTCTCCCAAATTATTTTTCCACTCTCTCTCCATTTTTTTTATAATGTTAGTCATCTATTACCTTTATCGTAGTTTTATATATCTTAACCTATTTTTACCATTTTATCTTGCTTGCCCCACTTTCACTCTCCCTATTCATTCCACTAAGTGTGTTCTTTTGCACTTGTCCCCTGCTTTGCCTCTTGCTTGCTCTATTTCCACTTGTCTTTAGATGAATATTAAAGAAGAGTGCCATCATTTGGATGATTAAACTATGAGCTTTAAATTCCCTACCCATATAGCATCCCACCTAATGTGCACATCAGTTTTCGGAAAACTATTAATGATCAGTCAAAATTTAAAAGGCACTCAACACAGTTAAATGTCTCCCTCTGAAGTAACCACAATATAATCTTTCATATTAATACTGTAACAAGTTTTTCTTTACTAGATATCTACAGGATATATTCATTGCAGGAATATCCAAAACTGTCCTCAAGAGCTGTACACAGTCCAGGAGTTAAGGATATATTGGGGGAGATTCACTAAGCGATGATAAAGTGGTGATAAATTGGTGATAAATTGGAGATGACTTCTCCAGTTTATCACTTATCCAGTTCCTATGTTATTCTATGGAGTATGTGAACTAAGATCTCCAAAGTTGAAGAAATCTTACTGAGTAGTCTCCATAGAATAACAAAGGAATTGGAGAAGTGATAAACTGGAGGAGTCATCTCCACTTTATCATCTCTTTATTACCGCTTAGTGAATCTCCCATCTGCAATTAAGCACAAGTGTGTTAATCATAGCTCATTCACGTTGACTGACTCACCTGTGCTCAGTACAGGATCCTGTCTACGTAGCCCTTAAGGATGGATAAGGGCACCTCTAATGCATTTTGCCTAAAATATCACCCTGCATGCATTAACCCCTTAAGGACCAGATGAAGTGCTTGACTGTCTCGGTCCATATACCCTTAAGAACTGGTGACGGTCATAGTACGTCACATACTTTTTACTTACAGTGCTCTACCAGAAGAGCTGTAATTAAAAACAGGGCCTAAAATTGACTACTCAAAGACTGGAGCAGTCTCTCTTAGGCCCCAAAGCGTTGCGCCGCTACGTGTAACAGGTCACGTGTACCGGCGCGTCGACAAGGATCAAAGCTGTCCTTAAAGGGGAACTTTCACCTCCGCATTATCATTGTTGTATCCCTTCCTTTGTGTCCCCTCTGTCCATTGCGGTGTTTCTTTTTGCCTACAAATCTGTTTAAATAAAGAAAAAAGATACTTGAATTGTGTACCTGATGACGTTAGCAGCCGCACAGCCGCACACCGTATGGTGCAGAAGACACTCCCACAGCCTCAGCTCCTTTCACTTGCCCCAGCATCCTCCGATGACGGAGGCGTTCTGTTAGTAAGCTGGAGAGAGATCTCATTGGCTAGATATCGATCTCTGCCAATGAGATCTCTCTCCAGCTTACTAACAGAACGCCTCCATCATCGGAGGATGCTGGGGCAAGTGAAAGGAGCTGAGGCTGTGGGAGTGTCTTCTGCACCATACGGTGTGCGGCTGTGCGGCTGCTAACGTCATCAGGTACACAATTCAAGTATCTTTTTTCTTTATTTAAACAGATTTGTAGGCAAAAAGAAACACCGCAATGGACAGAGGGGACACAAAGGAAGGGATACAACAATGATAATGCGGAGGTGAAATTTCCCCTTTAAGGGAAGGTAACTTCCCTGGTCCGCTGGTCCTTAAGGAGTTCAATTTCCACAATATTAATCCTGCAGCATTTTATAATGATTTCTGTCTATATTCGAATCAAAAGCAGTATGTTTGATATTAGCATATTCATATGCTTATTTTTATTCAGCACTTTGCACTGAATGTAAGAATAATGAAGGGGTAAATGACACACAAATGATTGGCCATAAGACTATCTAGTGAATACACAACACTGTAACAAGAATATTTGGCAGATATAATTTTACTTTTTTTTTTTTTGTTTGTTATTTGGATTCCTTAGGGCATAAGACATGACAGAAGTGGAGCAGTTGATGAAGAACAAATAAGCCTCAGAGAAAAGGAAAGGAACAGGATGCCACAGAAGACCAAATAATGAATTTCTTGTTGCTGTCAAGACTCGTCCTCATGTGCTTCTGTGATCAAACGAAAAAGAGGAAGCTACTTGAGTAATCCTGATTTTACTGTCACTAACAGAGCACTTGGGACATTCTGGGAAGTGATTATGCTTGATCATTTCCAGTATGTCTTGTTTAAGAAAACATTTTTAGAAAATATGTTCTGTCTGCATGCTTTCATCAAGTTCTTTTTGCTGGTCTTGCATATATTTTATGTTTATACCCTTTTCATAAATTAGTAGCTTCAAGTAAAATGTGGCCACATGACCGATATCATCAGACTCACTCACCCTAACTGATCTGCACAGCATATGTGTCTTGGTTGAATATCAGACCTGTAACTAGTGTCCTTATTTGATGCTGCAGAGCACAGAATGCCAATAAAACTGTTTCCAATCATAAAGAGAAGCTGCATAAAATGTAGCTCATTCGATACTAAAGACAGCTGTAACTTACTTTTGCTGGGTTCTCTGGGAGACCCTAGAAGCCTCTGCAGCAGCCTTTCTTGCTTCAAACTCATCTCTCTTCAACACCTCCCCACTTCCTCTGTATCCTAGTTCAACCAACTGGCGGGCCAGCTCTTCATCCTAAAAGAACAATGAAAGAATTCTGCTTAGAATCTCAGATATCATCTCTATCTGATTTGACAGATTTCACATCTTATTTCCACCCATGAGATTTTGGACTCCCCCAACTCTATTTTTTAAAGCAATAGTTTTCATTTATGAAACAATAGATTGTAGTGCTTTTCCTGTTGAGTAAAACAAGACCGCTCTTACTAATTTGAGATGTTCATTCAAAGGTTGTCACAGTTCAAACCAAGCCACAAAATGCATTTTTCTATTTATGAAAAACTTTTGGTTTCCTACTGTAAATTTGCATAGAACTGAATAGTAACAACGCCACATGGTAGTGACTTATAAATTGAATTCTGATCTAAATAACTTCTGAATATGGAAGAACTTGGTCCCACTGAGATCTTTCTGCTGTTATGTGTGTCCTTTTAGTCTCACCAGGACAAACTTTCCTGAGATTTAAAAACCCCACACCTGCAGCACCTTGGTACAACTTTATAGTGTTTTAGCCTTCAGTCTAGTTCCTATGCCTAGCATTCATTCCAGAACCTTGTTTGTTTCATGTTATGGCAAAAAGGGGGTCTAAATTGCACTATCCAGCTAATGAAAAGGGATTAAGCCTGTAAATTTGAGACAGGCAAGTAGGGTACAAATGTAATTAGAGTTGTGTGCCAAAGAAGGAGAAACTTATCCTAAAGAAAGGGAAAAGTAGAATTACCCTCAAATTGCACTCCTAAAGATTTCCAACAAGGTCAGAATATAATTACCTAAAACAAAAAAATAAAGGAATTAAGTCAATATATTTTTATTATCTTTACTTAATCCCTTTCTTTTTTGTTATGGGTCACTATACTCTGAACTCTTGGAAATCTTAGGAGTGCAATTTAAGGGTAATTCTACTCTTTCCTTTTCTTAGTTATACATTTCTCCTTCTTTGGCTTGTTTCATATTCTGTCTGTAAGGCCAGAGTGGTCCACCAGGATGCAGGATAGGCCCAGAGGCATGTTGGGACCCATGGAGCCATGTTCTGTCTCCTCTAACTGGCCCTTGAGATCTGTGCCTCATTCAACACAGACTTCTATATCAGTGCAACCTCATGGGCCCTGAGCGTTCACATAATACAGACTATCGGGATATGAAGTCATATATCTGTACTGTATATGGAAGGAACAGTGATACAGAGATCTGCACCAAAGAAGACAAAAACCTCTTGTTCCAAATGCTGGACAACCAGGGATGAGACCCCTTTGTGTGCCAAGAAAGCTAGGCAAGTGGGAGGGGGTCTCAGGAAAGAGACGGGTGGAGAATAGAGGGGGTGAGAGAAAGAGAGAGGGTTTCCCCCTCTCCCCTTCTCTCACCCCCTATATCCTCCACCACTGAAGGGAGAAGGAGACGGATGGAGAGAGGGGGGAGGCGGATAAAGGGGGTGAGAGAAGGGGAGAGGGGTCTCTCTGTCCCCTTCTCTCACCCTCTCTATCCTACACCAGCAAACCCTGTGAATGAAGAGGCTTTCTAAGTCAGTGCTCTCTGCATTTTCAAACTTTGCCCCAATCTTTTGATATTCAAGGCTATAAGAAAAAGCCTTGGAGTGGGCTTCTCCATTAGTTGAGAACATCGAGACATTACTTCTAAGCCTCTGACCCCCTAGTTTTAGCCTATGATCTCTTGTCCTACCACTTCTACTTCTTTTAAATGTACTTGTGTATTTTGTTAAATCATGTTATACATTTGAATGTTTCTAGCATATCCCCTCTCTCTTTCTCTTCTCTCCTCCAAGCTATACATCTTAAGATCCTGTAGTTTACCAGAACAGACCCTGCGAGTCATGAGGAGGTAGGTTTCTGAGTTTTGGGCTTCTGCATAGGCTTCTTACCTGACCAAGCCTGCTTGGGTTTTGGGGGGAAGGATGTTCCTGGGCTGATGCGGAAAGCTGTGCCCAGGGTATATACCCATACTGGTGAGGGTAACAAAAATCACAAGTATTCTGCAGAAAAAATAAATGTTTATAGTAACATAGTACATAGTAACATAGTAATTTAGGTTGAAAAAAGACTTGCGTCCATCTAGTTCAACCTTTTCCTATTCCTGTTTACCATCGTTGATCCAAAAGAAGGCAAAAAAAACCCCTCAATTAGTAATTTAAAATTCTGCCTTGAATGGGGGGGGGAATTCCTTCTTGATTCCAAATGGCAATCAGATTCCTCCTTGGATCAACAAGCCCCAACTAAATATTCATCCCAATACTAACGTACATAGCCCTCTATGTGATCTTTTAAATAAGTATCCAGGCCCCTTTTAAAGGCATCTAATGTTTTTGATAGCACCACCTCCTCAGGCAGTGAATTCCATACCTTTATTGTCCTTACTGTAAAGAAACCCTTCCGCTGTTGTAGATTAAATCTCCTTTCCTCAAGTCTAAGCGGGTGGCCTCTTGTCCTGTGTACTGTTCTGTTAATGAACAGATCTTTGGAGAGCCCTTTGTATGGGCCCTGAACATATTTATATAGTGTTATCATATCCCCTCTAAGACGCCGTTTCTCTAGTGTGTACAAGTTTAACTTTTCTAGCCTTTCTTCATAACTAAAGCTTTCCATTCCTCTTACTAGTTTTGTAGCCCTCCTCTGCACTTTCTCTAGTTCCATAATGTCCTTTTTCAGAAAGGGCGCCCAGAACTGAACAGCATATTCTAAGTGGGGTCTTACCATGGACCTGTAAAGAGGCATAATTATATCTTCCTCCCTTGAGTCAATACCCCTTTTAATACATGCCAATATCTTATTGGCCTTTGCAGCTGCCAGTTGGCACTGCATGCTACTGCTAAGTCTATTGTCTACCATTACTCCCAAATCCTTTTCATTTGTAGATTTCCCCAGAGAAACACCATTTAAACTATATGTTGCATTTTTATTATTATACCCAAAATGCATAACTTTACACTTGTCTATATTGAATCTCATTTGCCACTTGCCTGCCCAGTTACTCAATTTGTCCAAATCCTCTTGTAATGAAGACACATCCAGTTCAGACTTTATTACCTTACTTAATTTTGTGTCATCGGCAAACACTGATACATGGCTCCCTATGCCCTCTGAGAGGTCATTAATAAACAAATTAAAAAGAAGAGGACCCAGGACAGATCCCTGAGGTACTCCACTTATCACGTTTATCCAACTGGAGAACTTGCCATTTACTACCACTCTTTGCATTCTATCTTTCAGCCAATTTCCAATCCACACACAAACCTTTTCCCCTAGGCCTATTTCATTCAATTTGTACAGTAACCTCTTGTGTGGAACTGTATCAAATGCCTTGCCAAAGTCTAAATAGATCACATCAACCGCCGCTCCCGGATCTATATTATTACTCACTTTTTCATAAAATGCGATCAAGTTCGTTTGACAAGACCTGTATTTCACAAAGCCATGTTGGCTATTGCGAATGATATTCCTGTTCCAGCAGAATTCTTGAATATATTCCCTTAGCAACCTTTCAAACAGCTTCCCTACCACAGATGTCAAGCTTACAGGTCTGTAATTTCCTGGCTGTGACTTTGATCCCTTTTTAAATATGGGCACCACATCTGCTTTACGCCAATCCATGGGCACCATACCTGAAATAAAAGAATCCCTGAAAATCAAATATAACGGTCTGGCCAGGGTTTGGCTTAGCTCTTTAAGTACCCGTGGGTGTATACCATCTGGCCCCGGAGCTTTGTCTACCTTAACACCATTCAAATGTTTTAACACTTTTTCTTGTGTTAGCCAGTCTCATGCTTGCTGTGACTGGTCTGTAAAAATAGTCTGCAGATTCTTGTCCATTTGGTCTTTCTTGGTAAAAACAGAAGAAAAGAAATTATTTAAAATATCTGCCTTCTCTCTGTCCCCCTTGACCATCTCACCTGTTTCAGATAACAAGGACCCAACATTATCAGACTTTAATTTTTTGCCATTAATGTATTTAAAGAATTTATTTGGGTTGCTCTTGCTCTCCTTAGCAATATTTTTTTCATTCTCCAGTCTAGCTAATTTAATAGCCTTTTTGCAGGTTTTGTTGACATTTTTGTATACTGCAAATGCCTCTGCTGATCCCTCAGCTTTGTAATGTTTAAATGCTGCTTTCTTGTTATTTATTTCATGAATTACTTTACTGGTTAGCCACACTGGCTTTAATTTGCTTCTTTTGTATTTGTTTCCAACAGGGATAAATTCATATGTGTATTTTTGCAATGTTATTTTTAGTGTCAATAAAGAGTTTATTGAATTTTAGAATACATAAAGAGAGGAAAAAGACCTAGGTAGGGGAAAGGGTAAGGGAAGGGTACAGAAATAAAGCAGGGAAAGAGGGGGAGGGGAAAGGAAAATTTAATGAACATACAATAAAGCAATAGATAATGCCACAATCATGAAGTGTACAGTCAGAAATAAGCATTGCAATATAACATAGCGAAACAGATAATAATGTCTCATTAAATACCGATATGGATAATACAGTTATCGTGTGGGGTCTCATACCTCGAGTAACCGGTCAACCTAATATACCCAGAATAGAAGGGATCAACTCAGGAGGGCGTAGAGGGGGCACCCCCTAAAGGGAGGAGCTTGGGAAACTCCGGTCCCTCTAAGAATAGCATCCAAGGCAACCAGATCTCAGAATAGCGAGCTATGGCTGCCTGGGAGGAAGAATCTAGATTTGCCATGGATCGAAGCTCCTCAACCCTCTCTACCCAGACTGAGAGAGTGGGAGCAATCGACTTTCTCCAGTACAAAGCTATCAAACCATTTGCCGCTGCCAACAATTGGGGAAGCAATGATTTCCTATATCTGGAAGGGCTCATCAGAGTGTGATGAAGAAGGAGACACTCGGGTCGAAAATCAGGAGGATTAGCCACCAGATGCTGAATGACCGAGTAAATTGCTCTCCAATAAGGAACAATCAACGGACAGTCCCACCAAACATGTAGAAGAGTACCCTGGGCTAAATTACACCTCCAACAGAGGCCGGAACTGGATGGATCAATTTTCTGCATAGCTACCGGGGTAAGATACCACCTAGACAAAAGTTTATATGCAGACTCCTGCAACCTTGTAGAGATCGAAGCATGGTGGGTCAGAAACATAATCTGCTCCCACTGGTGATCCGTAAAAGTAGTTCCCAACTCAGTCTCCCATTTTCCCACATAGGAAGGAGTCTGCGAGTGTCTACTGTCCAACAGCAGCAGATAGAGGCGCGATACCCCATGACTCAATGGGACATCCCGGACACACTCCTTCTCAAACGCCGTCAGGGGGCGAATAATCTGGTGCTGCTGAACAATAGAGTTCACATAGTGTTTCAATTGATAGTAACGGTATTCATCAAGAAAGGTCGGGGAAACACCACCCAAAATATCCGTCAGTGGCCTCAGTCGGTGCTCAACCATAACTTGGCCTAGTCGCAAAGAGGGCAGGGAGGCTATAGGAAAAAGACGGCTACCCGCTATACCGGGTGTAAAGTCGGGGTTATGAATCAGAGGTGTCATTGGAGAAGGAAAGGAAGTCAAAGAATACTTGCTCGCGATCGCAGTCCACACAGTCAGGGTGGCATGAATAAAGGGACAACGTCGAAGGCTAACATCTCTCCGATCAGGGCGCAACCAAAGAGCCGCCTGAAGTATGCCTCCCGTCCTATGGCAATCAATAGAGACCCACTGCTTATGCCGCATAGACACCGCCCAATCCACCACCCGTCGTAAGTGACATGCCTGATAGTAAGCCTGGAAATCAGGCAAAGAGAGGCCTCCTTTCCCCTTAGGTAAGTACAATTGCGTGAGCTTCTGTCGGGGACGCCGACCATGCCAGATGTAGCGCAGGACCGCGGAACGCAGCGAAGAGAAAAACAACCGCGGTAAGGTAATAGGTAAAGTCTGAAAAAGGTATAACAAACGAGGAAGGACATTCATCTTCACCACATTAATCCTCCCAATCCATGTGATATGGGGGAAGGACCATGCCTTCAAGTCTGTACAAAGCCGTGAGAGCAATGGAAGGAAATTGGCGCGGTATAAGTCAACAGGGTCCGGAGTAAGCCAGACCCCTAAGTAGCGTAACCGGTGGGGGCACCACTTGTAGGGAAAAGCACCCTGCAAACCAATACGCATGTCGCACGGCACAGTAAGATTAAGTACTTCCGACTTAGACATATTTATCTTGAGGTTGGACAAGGACCCATATTCAGCAAAAGCAGCCTGTAAAGAGGGCAAGGAAACAACAGGTTGAGTTAGCAGGAACAGCATATCATCGGCAAAAGCTGCCACTTTATATTCCGCGTCCATCAAGGAAATCCCATGAATGGCCTCATTGCCACGAATAGCGTTCAAAAAGGGCTCCAATGCCAGTACAAAGAGTAAGGGAGAGAGAGGGCACCCCTGTCGAGTTCCATTCGTAATCTCAAAAGGTTGTGAAAGGAGACTGTTAACACGCACGCACGCCGAAGGCCTAGAATACAAGGCTGAAATCCAAGATCTCATATTAGGTCCCAGACCCGTGAACTCTAAGGTGGTCATCAGGAACTCCCAGTCTACTCTGTCAAATGCCTTTTCGGCATCAGTGGACAGAAGCAGAGAAGGAGTCCCGCCAGATTGCACGAGTCTCATAAGGCCCAGGACCTTATTCGTATTATCACGCGCCTCTCTCCCATACACAAACCCCGACTGGTCTTGGTGAACAAGGTCCGGCAGGTATGGGGACAATCGCAGGGCCAACATTTTAGCCAACAGCTTCACATCCGTGTTAAGAAGTGAAATAGGGCGATAACTAGAGCATAATTCCCCATCCTTCCCTTCCTTGGGGATAACAGTAACAGTAGCACGTAACGTCTGAGCAGGAAACGTAGAGCCCCGAAGCAGAGAATTGTACATATCCACCAAATGCTGCCAGAGTTCCGTGGAAAACGACTGGTAATAACGAAGCGTAAGACCATCTGGGCCCGGTGCCCTACCCCCTCGGGAGGACTTAATCGCCGCTGCAAGTTCCTCAACAGTAAAAGGGGCCTCAAGGGAGGACACTACGGACCCGGAGAGAGTACAACTGACATGTTTCGACAAGTAGCGACGAATATTATCCGTACGCAAGACCGTTTGTTCCCCCGGCACCGTCGCAGAGAGATTATAGAGCGAAGCATAATATTCTCTAAATGCCGCAGCAATCTGGGTAGGTAAACGAACTAACCTATTAGTCTTGTCTCGGATTTTAGCGACATATGTAAGCTGTGATCTCGTGCGTAACATATGCGCCAAAAGCCCCCCGCACTTATTACTATTTTCAAAGAAAAAGCGTTTTGTACGTTGATGAGCCAAGCGATTCCTAGTATTGAGTATATCCGCAAGTTGGCGCCTCTTAGACAAAAGAGCCTGGTAGTCAGAGCACAACAATGAGGCCTTGTGTGCCCGCTCAAGTCGGCCAATCTCGTCCAACAGGGACAACAACTGTTGCCTCTGAGCCCGTTTTCGAGCGGCTCCCTGAGCAATGAAATGACCCCTAACTACACACTTGTGGGCCTCCCATACAACAGGTAAAGGGACCTCCGAGGTGAGGTTCTCTACAAAATAGGCTTTGATAACCTCCGATGTCCTTGACGCAAGCAGCGGGTCTAACAATAGGGATTCATTAAGACGCCAAGATCCCCCGGTCGGGCGAAACACAGAGGAGGAGAGCTGAACCGTGATCGGAGAGTGGTCAGACCACGCCATTGGCTCAATAGTTGCTCTACTCAGAGAGTCTAAGTCCCTGTGAGAAAGGAAGAAATAGTCAAGTCTGGAGTAGGTCCCGTGAGGGGCAGAATAACAGGTATAGTCACGAGTAGTTGGGTAAAGAGTCCGCCAACTATCTACCAGTTGGCATCGGGTCAAAGAATTCCGGAGCTTCCTCAAAAGGGAACCAGGAACATGTGAAGAACTAGCGGAAGAGTCAAGGAAAGGGTCTAAGGTCACATTAAAGTCGCCTCCCAGTACCAAAACTCCCTCCTGGAACCCCTGCAACTTCGTTAACATAGTTGTAAGAAACGTCACCTGACGGGTATTAGGGGCATAAACAGTAGCAAAGGTATACATCCGATCCAGTATCCGGCCCTTGACAAACAGGTATCTCCCCTCCCCATCCACCAAGGTCTCAACATCAGTAAGGGGGACTGCCCGTGATAGTAAGATGGCCACTCCTCTAGACTTGGAGAGTGCATTGTTGCTATAAAAGGCCAAGGGGTAATGGGAGGTAGACAAAGAGGGAAATTTCCGCTCTACAAAGTGCGTCTCCTGCAGAAAAGCCACAGACACATGGTGAGAGCGCAAATCCCTAAACAAATTAGATCGCTTTTCAGGGACATTAAGACCCCGCACATTGAGTGAGTAAAACGTGAGTGGCATAGGTGCAACAGACATGATGAGGTAAGAAGGGTAGATGGAAAGAAGAAGAAGAAGGGGAAGAGAAGAAGGGGAAATCAGGTGAGAGAAACAGAGAGAGGAATACAAGAAAGAGGGGAAAAAGAGACTAGAAATGTCTCAGTCCCAGAAAAAAAAGAAAAACCCACAAACACCACTCAGTGGAACACTGTGTCTCACACGGAGAGTGCCGCCAATCAGGCAAAACTCCCCGGGCGAAAAGTTAACAAACAAACAAAAACAAAAACAAAAAACAAACAAAAAGGACGCCAACGTCCCGTGAGGGTGAGTAACCACACCAGAGACAAAGACATACAAAGTTCACAAACACTATAAACGTAAACAACAAACAAAACAAAAAAAAATAAAACAATATATGTGTACCGTTCCGTTGAGTCCACTCCGGGAAACCCAGCGCAGACCAAAGTGACCGGCCTTTAACCAAATACAGTGCATAAAACATAGCAGTTGTCAGTAAAAGGCACTAGAAGCATTCACATAACCCCAAGTCCCAACAGGGTACTCTCAAGTGCCACCCCATACCGGGGCCCGGGGCCCGCAACGGACAAAAGGGACCCATAGCGAGCCCCCAGCCGCCACGAGCCCCAGCACCCCAGCGCAGGGAGGCCTCCAGCTGCCAAAGCAGGGTAAACAAAACAAAGCCCCCCGCCCAGAACATTCCCCACCCCAAGTCATCAATTCCGGCAAGAGGCTTCAGGCTGTCTGTCAGTCCATACCGCGGGGCCCAACAAGGGTATAGGCCCCGCCGGCAGGGACCCACAGAGGGCCCCTCCCGCCACAGAACAGTTACCCCCAAATCAAGTCCTTTGGCCCTTCGGGAGGGTCCGCAGGAAAAGGTCCAAACCGGGAAACATCCCGGGAGGTAGTCCAAGGCAACAGGACCCGCCATCAGGTCAGGGGCTAGATAGAGTTCACTCCTCAGGGACCCACTCCCGTCTCAAAGGCCGCTCCGCCTCTCCACCACGACCCCGGGTGCGAGCCCTCCGCACTGCACGCACCTGAGGAGCAAAGTCCAGAGCCTCCCAATCAGGGACCGGAATATCTGGTAAATCCACCGCCCGGGTCAGGGTAGGAACATCAGCAGGACATCGAACAGTGAACGTCGAATTCCCAACCCGAGCCTGGAGGCTGAAGGGAAAACCCCACTTGTAAGGAATGTCGCGGGTCGACAAGGCCTGGGCGAGAGGCCTCAGGGCTCTTCGTTTCTGAAGAGTAAGCCAAGCGAGGTCCTGGTACAAAGCTATCTCTGAGTTCCGGAAGGACCAGAATCTCCTCGTCCTAGCACTCCGCATGATATCCTCCTTTAGGGTAAAACTGGCGAGACAGCACACCACATCTCTAGGCGGGCCATCCGGAGGGCTCCTCTGGCGAAGGGCACGGTGTGCTCGCTCAAAAGTAATCGGAGTGTCTTCAGGCCTACCTAGGATCATGTTAAAGAGTGAGGTGAGTACAAGAATTAAGTCCCCGGGTGGGACATCCTCAGATAGGCCGCGTACGCGGATGTTGTTCCGCCTGCCTCTGTTGTCCAAGTCCTCTAGCAGTCTCCGCAATTCCGCCAACTGAGGTGTCAGTCTTTCGTATGTGGTTGATAGGTTTTGTAACTCACTTTCCGTGCGTCTGGCTCGGGATTCCACTGTCGACACTCTGGCATCTAAGGCCTCTACGCCAGAGCGGAGGCCTGCGATATCCTCACGAACCTCGCGCACACTCTGCTTAATGTCAGACGCCAATAACAGGAAGTCCTCCCGAGATGGCATAGCCTTGATGGCGTCTAATATATCCCGTGGCATAGGACTTGGTTGTCCGCCCTCCAGGGTCGGTGATAAAGATGCAGGGGATCCTTCCGAGATGCGCGAGGGAGTGGGAGAATCCGCCATATTGGAACCTGCGTCACCGATCGGAGTCCTCGACGGAGCAGTGAAAAAGCCTCTCAAAGGCGACTCCCCCTGAGCTCTGTGGGAACCCGGAGTCTGTGGGTTTTTAGTCTGCTTCCTATGTCTGACCATGGTCACAGTAGAAGGTAAGTATTGCTAAGTTTCTGGGCCCCGGAGCGGAGCAATAGAATTATGCTGCCATCTTGTCTGCTGGTCAGCCACGCCCCCTCGCAATGTTATTTTTAATGCATTCCACTTACCTTCTGTGTTTTTTCCTGAAAATATTTTATCCCAGTTAACGAGACCAAGGCATGAATTAAATCTGCTAAAGTTGGCCTTTTTAAAATTCAGTGTTTTGGTGGGACCCATACTAAATTGCTTTTTTGAATTTATCTCAAACGATACCATGTTATGGTCACTATTCCCCAAGTGCTGCCTAACTTGGATGTTAGAGATAAGTTCTTCATTGTCAGTTATTGCCAGATCCAGACATGCATTCCCTCTGGTTGAGGTCTGCACTAGTTAAGACAAAAAATTGTCATTCAACAAGTTCAGAAACTTGCTGCTTTTAGCAGAATTAGCTGTTCCATTTTTCCAGTCTATTTCTGGATAATTAAAATCCCCCATAATTAAAGTTCTCCCTATTTGAGAAGCCTTTTCTATTTGCATTAATAGCTTTGATTCCTCAAGGTCACCAATGTTTGGTGGTTTATAACAAATACCCACTAGTATTTTTTGGGCAGTTTTACCCCCAGTGACTATTTCAACCCACAGGGATTCCACATGTTCACTACTGTCATCACATACATCTTCCCGCAATTGAGGCAATAATGCTGGTTTGACATACAGGCAGACCCCACCACCTCTTTTGTTTGACCCATCTTTTCTAAATAACATGTAGCCCTCCAAATTGATTGACCAATCATGTGTGTCATCCCACCATGTTTCTGTTATGCCTATCAAGTCATAGTTTTCAATTTCAGCTACCAGCTCCAGTTCCCCTATTTTACCAGTTAAACTTCTGGCATTTGCAAGCATACAGTTTATGCCACTGCTATGTTTCATTTGTGATTTAATTTTGATGTGGTTTATAGGCTTCTCCCTATCATCTGTACTAACCCCGCCCCCAGATCCTCCCACCTGGTTATTAACTACATCCCCTTCCCTTTCTATACTATCTATCTCAGTATTTATTGGTCCCTCCCCCCCCCTCATAGTTTCAAATCTCCTCCAGCCATCTAGTCATCCTCTCCCCAAGCACTTGAGACCCTCTTGCATACAGGTGCAATCCATCCCTGCTATACAGATTGTACCCCAAAGCAAAATCAGCCCAGTGCTCTAAAAACCCAAAGCCCTCCTTCTTACACCAAGACTTCAGCCATGCATTGAGCTCCCTAATCTCCCGCTGTCTCTCTGGCGTAGCGCATGGCACAGGTAGTATCTCTGAGAATACTACCTTGGAGGTCCAGTTCCTAATCTTACTGCCTAAATCCCTAAAATTACCTTTTAGGACTCTCCACCTTCCTCTTACTTTGTCATTGGTACCAATATGCACCAAGACAGCTGGATCCTCTCCAGCCCCTCCCAATAATCTGTCCACCCTGTCTGCAACATGCCGAACCCGGGCACCCAGGAGACAGCAAACCATTTGGTTGCTGCGATCAGAGCCACAGATTACCCTATCTGTTCTCCTAATAATGGAGTCCCCTACCACCACAACCTGCCTAGGCTTCACTTTCCTCTGGATCCCCTCTGTGCTAGAGGAGCTGTTCTCCTGGCTGTTAGGGAGAACAGTCTTCTCCAACAATTCCAGTTCTGGGTTTGCCTCCCCAACATCTTCACTTAAATGAGCAAATTTGTTTGGATGGAAAAACTCAGGACTGGCTGCCCTCTTCCTCTTCCCTCCCCCACTGCAACCACTTCTGTTACCCAGCTATGTGCCTGGTTCCCTACTAGCTGATCTCCTCCCTCTTTGCTAGGTGACCCAGCTAGGCTCTGCTCAGTTAGCAAGAGACTCCTCTCAAGGTTGTCAGTATCTCTCAGTGTTGCAATATGACTCTCTAGAGCTCCAATCTGAGCTTCTACAAGGGCCACTTTCTCACACTTGCCACAGCGGTATGGACCCTGGAACGGCTGTTCTAAGCGTGCATACATATGGCAAGTTGTGCACTGAGTGAGATCTCCAAACTTGCTCATCATGTATAGTGCAAATGTGAGTTCTTACAGATGTAAACGATTAATTTACCTTTGTTTCTCTAACTCCTGTGTTTCACAAACTCTGCACTTATTCCAGAGCACTTAGTAAAGAGCACGCTCTATTTGTGAGCAAGCTCTGTGAGTCCTGTACCTAGATTTATACAGGCCTACACAGGGGATTGTTCACAAACCCCACCCTTAATTAACTAATTACACTCCCAGAAAAAACACAACCTTTTACACTTTAACCTTCTTACTGCAGGTTAGGATGTAAACACAAAAACACTTTTCCAATGCTGAGATGTACAAACTGTTCACTTAATCCAGAGCACACTTCAATTTGTGAGTAATGGTAACTTGAGTAACTTGAGGCAATAAAGTACTTTTGCCTCCAGAGGCAAGACTAATACACTTGTCCAGTTCCAGGCCATAGGGCTGTATGCCCACAAAGGGGATAGATACAAAAGATATATTTTAAGGTCAGCTGACCAAATCTGAAGCTGCAGAGCATGATACACGGTCACAGAGAAAGCCGAACACTTTCTAGCAAGCTTAGCAACATCAAAGACCACTTCAGTAAGGTAATCATTTGCTTCAAGGGTCTTGGATATAAGAACCATCAGATCTTCCTTGGGTGTGCCAACTTGATCAGCATCCAAAAGCTGATACCCCAAACAGCCATAGCCCTAGTTACCATGAAGTGGAAAAAGAAGGGCATAAGACGGCTCTTGAAGCCACAAAATTTGCCTTCAACAAGAATCCAGGTGCTTGTCCGCCTTATCATTAAGAGCTGCGGCATCCACCAGTGGCAAAGCAATGTTCTTGAGAAGGCTAGAAATTGGGAAATCTTCAGTGGATTTCTTGGACAGCCCAAATATGTGTCTTTACAGAAAAACTGGGTCTTCCTCATAAGAGTCCACAAAGAGAAAAATTAATCTAGGTCATTGCAACCATTTCCCCTTCTTCAGCAGGGGTAACACCCTCTACAACAGGACTAAAGCTCCTATTCAGGTGCGATTGTCCCAAGGACCAAGAATCCCAAAACCCTTGAACAGGAGAAGGTATGCGACTAACAAAAAAATGTAGGGCCTTAACCCATGCAGGCTCCTGTTTAACAGGTGAGGGCCCCAAAGGTTGAGTAGGGGCCACAGAGCAAGAGGGACACAGAGTACCATAAATCTCCCTAGGCAGCCCAATCTTCCAGGAAGAACAATGGGTAAAAGGGGTTAGAGTGACCGCTGAAGCCTTAATAGGCTCGGACTTGCTCTTATCTTCTTTAAGGTATGACATAATCAAGAGACCCCCTAAAGTATAAAGTAAAAGCAGTAAAATAAATGTATAATAAATATACTTCTAAATCCTTAAAAGTACCTATCTTCCTGCAAGGAGTTAATGTGACAAGAATTAAGGAGAGACCCTCCTCTGCATTGAAAGTAGAATCCAAAGTTATGATTGCAAATCATACCGGCACTTAAAGGGGATGTATCACCCCTATGCAAGTTAGCCTGAATAGTTACATTATATAGAAAATATGTGTAAAAGTTTATTAATTTCGTTTTTGTAAACCTCTAGTTGGTCAAAATTGAAATAGTAAACTTTGTAGACCGTTCCAATGAAGTGTTTCTTTTTAAATCGTGCTATTGCGGCTCTGATGAAGAGCTGCCTTTCAGTCCCCGGACCAGGAATTCTTGCTGTCAGTTTACAGCTGACGTCAGGAGAAGGGGAGGGAGGGGGGAAGTTTAGAAAGCTCAATCTCTCAAACCATAAAGATTTGAGAGATAGGAATCGCATCGATGGATTTCTTATTTTATGGTTTACAATATTACTTTTTATATAATTAAGACATTACTATCCCTTTAAGCTATTAACCACTTTAATGCTAAAGACATCTCCAGTGCCTTGCTGTGCAATGTGCTGGAGACATTTTTTAGTATCCAAAGAGTTAACTGTAACACATGCTGCAAATCAGCTGAAGTCATCCTAATCTTGGTCAAACACTGACACTACCCAAGCTATTACCTAACAAACTATTTACTTACCATTATTTTAAGGTCATGTTGAATATTTAACCCTTTATTGACCAGTAAGGTGTGCAACATATGGTGACTCAATGCGTCACACACCTCTCTGGTCCTTAAAGGGATATTAATACTTAATTTTTTCAAGTAAGATATTGTATGTATTAGAAATGAATGCAACCATGTATGGATTTTTCCCATAACTTGCATAGTTTATGAGCAATTGCGTTCTAAAGTTTACCCATCCCCCTTTTTATGTACATCACCACTCGTCAGACTTGGATTCTGGTCTGCAGAAGAGGGACACCAATGTCCCATAAAAATGATGCTTGTTTTGTAGATGCTTAAAAAATTTGTTATTTGGCACAAATCCTATCTCTCAAACCTTTAGGGTTTGAGAGATACTCGTATATAAAGTTCCTCCCTCCCCTTCTCCTGACATCAGCATCTAGCTGACAGCAGGAGATCCTGATCTGGGGATCAGCCAGCAGCTCTGCAACAGAGCCGAAATCGCGTTATTTAAAAATAATTACTTCACTGGAAAGGTCTACAAAGTGTGCCTGGTTTGCAAGCACACTTTGTAGACCGTTCCCATGAAGTAGTTCTTTTTAAATAATAGCTGACAGCAGGAAAAGGGAAACTTTACACTCGAATATCTCTGAAATCATAACGGTTTGAGAGATAGGATTTGTGCCAAATAACTTATTTTTTAAACCTCTACAAAACAAGTATAGTTTTTTATGGGGCATTACTGTCCCTTTAAAAGGGTTAAAATCACTATTTAAATCAAAGGGCATTTTTAGTTCTCCCCATAGTGCAAATGGTTTTCCCGGAACAACTCAACTTTACTTCTAAACATACGGCCAATGTCATATTTGACCACAGATAGCGAGGAGAGAAAGGGGGTGAAGGAGAAGGTGGGAAAGCTGGGAGGAGCTAAGAGAGAGAGAGAGAAACGTCACACCTCAAAATACAGCCATGACTCACATCTATAAAACCAACAGACAAGGTCACAGGGGTAATATAGACAAAGGTGGGGACTGAAACAAAGATGCAAATAAGAAAGCAGAGGTTACTGATGAACAGTGCGAAAGTGGGTGTTCAATGCATTGCTCTGCACTATAAGGGTTACAGCAGAGATTAGGTATTACATTTAAATGAATGCTAAATACTTCCATTTCAGCTAAATTTTGTGGACCTGCAACACAAAAGCTCATCATTAAAGCTCCCACCACAGCACAAATTGCATTTTTCTATTACTAGCCTTGTAGAGCTATAGAGCATAGAGCAATGGTTCTCAACTCCTGTCCTCAGGACCCATTAACAGGCCAGTACTTAGGGATTTCTCTGCTAGAACACAGGTGTGGTGATCAGAGGCTCATTCACATTGATTAACTCACCTGTGCTCTAACAAGGAAATTATCAAATCCTGGACTGTTAGTGGGTCCTGAGGGCTGGAGTTGATAACCACTGGCATAGTGCATAAAGACCAAACATCTTCCAGTAGCGGGAGTATGGTCGTTGTGATCAGTTTGAAACTGCTACAATGTATTGTTTTCATCAATAGGACATAACTATTTATTTAAAGGGATAGTAATACTGCTATTAAACTTGATGTCCAAGTCTTGTTTATTTTTTTCTTAACATGTAGCAATATATTTCATTACTTACAGTGTTTTGGTTAAAGCTCTGTTCAAGCAGAAAGGATCCCCCTCCCGCCCCACTAGCCACCTCCCATAAGATCTGTTTTCCAGATGCAGCGAGGGACAATCTTCACTCAGTAAGTATAAGGAAAGCCCTGCAACCCTTGACGAAGGAGGCAGGATTTTCCTTTTGCTTATTGAAGATTGTCCCTGAACTCTCTCCATCTGGACCAGACAGAGAGAGGATCAGTGATGCAGGGAAAGGGGCAGGAGGGGGATCCATTCGGCTTGAATAGCACTTGAACTACCAACCTGTAAGTAAAGAAATATAGCGCTACATGTAAAAAAAAAAATTAAGAAGAACTGGTCATCAACTTTAATAGATGTATTACTATCACATTAAACCCATTTAGCTGTCCAAATGTATATTCAGTTATGAAATACAGAACTTTCAGCAGAAGTGTGAGGAACATTTTAAAAAGAATGCATTGTATACAACGCTGCCACACAAAGGATTGAAAACTCTTCATTCAACACTTCAAATGAACCCTAAAAAATCATTCCATTGCAGGTGATAAAACGTATTATATCTCAAAATGATTCTATAGACTTCAATTAGAAACTGCGAGATAAAACCAGTGATGCAATTTATCTCCTTCAAAGTAACACAGTCCTCAGACACAACCTAACCAGTATTAAAGAGATAGACCAGTAAAACTGGACTCATAAACAATAAGTCAATGGAGAATGAAGGATGACAGATATTTTTCCAGTAAAGGCAGCAATCATACTTGAGCAACTACTGTACAAGAATGCTTGTGCTCTTTCACTAAAGAGAGCTCTAAAATTCCTTGGGTAATGAGATTTGGGAATATTCATTGCAAAATATTCTGTCAATTGGGCAAGTACTATTATTTTATTATCATCATTCCTATATAATAATTCGCTAAAATGTGTGTATCGCCACAATCATGCGCAGTAGGGACTGCTGTGCATGCTGCAGTCATGTGCAGTAGAGACTGCTCGCGTCGCGGCTGATACAGAGCTGGGCGTCCAACTCTGTATAAGCCACGGCGCGGGCAGTCTCTATTGCACCTGACTGCCCCGCGACCGGCCGGCTGTGGCACTGTGGCCCGGGGCACTGCAAACTCTGGGTGGATTCAGATGGTATTCTCGGTAGTTAATCCTTTGAGTGACAGGGATGAATCCTAAGCATTGCATGGTACTCAATGGGTTAGAGAGAAGGGAAAATTTGGGGCATCTGCAAGGCTGGGTCCCCTAGTTGGTTGTAAAAATCTAGGATAATAAAAAGTTTGCACATTGGCAGTATTGGCACAGTTATAGGTGTTTGGTGTAAGCTTATTTGAATAATGGGTTTTAAGGGGGCTGGCTCCTGGATGAATGAAAACGAGGGGAAAATCTGATGGACATCTCTGTGAAATGTTCATACTGCCACCATAACTATACCTGGGAAGTTGCTCATCTTGAGCCCCGGAGAGGGCTCATGTGCGGACAACTAGAAAATGTCAATGATACGATTCAAGTCATAAAGGGGAAGGGATTAATACGGGCGGGCATGGCTTATGCATATTTGTGATGTAAAGTGGGTGGGAAGTGGGCAGAACAGATTGGGAAGGAGGTGAAGTGGATAGAATAGGGAGTGAAGGAGACAAAGTGGGCAGAGTTTTAGATGAAACTCACCACCGCCAGAAAATCTGCCTCTGTGCCCGGAGACACAGTAATTCAGTCTGAAAACCGGAGTCTATGGGGTATGACTATAACTGGTAGGTTTCAAATGCTTTTAAGGGACTGATGAGTAAAATGCACCAGTGGGTGAATGTTACATATGAACGGAAATAAGTTACTTCCTTGAATGTTTACATTCCAAGATTTATCCATTAATGTTGAGAGAACAGCTCATCATTTATGCTGCTCTCCCTGTTAAATAATCTCATCCTAATAACTGGATTTTCTAAAGCTTGATAAAAAAAAAGGCATTTAAGCATATTGCATATTTTAAAAAGGCACAATTCACAACATAAAACTTAAGCTATTTTTGGTTTACTTATTAATCGGGACAATAGCAGCTGAAATATAATGGATAAAATACTGTTTTGTGCTATATTTGTAGGGGTAACTTGAGTCGCTAAGCTGAGATGTGAAAGGGACACTAAAGTCCCATAATTTTTTTTCCTGGTTTTGTAGATTAAAAAAAATTATGTAGCCCAAATCCCATCTCTCCCATCTGACGTCAGTGCTCTGCTGAGAGCAGGAGATCCCGGGCCTGGGACTAGCCGGTGGCTCTGCAGCAGAGCCAAAATCGCAGCACTGGAAAATAATTACTTCATTGGGATGATAATGAAGTAATTATTTTCCAGTATTGCTATCGTGGCTCTGCTGAAGAGCCTCCTCGTGTCGGCCGAAACGGATCTCCTCCTGTCAGCTTTACAGCTGACATCAGGAGATGGGGAACTTTAGATACGAATCTCTCTCAAACCATAAAGGTTTGAGAGTGTCACGGTTTGTAAGAACACTCAGACAGTTAGGTAAGGTTAAAAGCTTTATTGAAAATAAACAGTAAACAATCACCCTACTCATGTCCAGATGAGGTCCGTACCTTAGTACTTCCTAAATTTGACGCTGGTCAGGATGGACGGAAGAATCACAGTGTAATAAACAATAGGACTCTGTAGGCTTGATCCGTGGACAGGTACAGGAACAGAAGAACCACAACAGTCCCACACCACAGCAAAGTGAGATATAGCAATGGGTAGCAATGGATAGCGGAGGCAACACAGACAGGACACTGGAAGTAACCAGTCCCTAGAATGCTAGGGTTAGCGGAGGCAGCACAGACAGGACACTGGCAGTGGTCAATCCCTAGAACGCTAGGGTTAGCAGAGGCAGCACAGACAGGACACTGGCAGTGATCAATCCCTAGAACACTACGGTCAGCGGAGTTAGCACAGACAGGACAATGGCAGTGACCAATCCCTAGTATGCTAGGGTCAGCGGAGGCAGCACAGACAGGACACTGGCAGCGACTAATCCCTAGAACCCTAGGGTCAGCGGAGGCAGCACAGACAGGATACTGGCAGTGACCAATCCCTAGAATGCTAGGGTTAGGGGAGGCAGCACAGACAAGATACTGGCAGTGACCAATCCCTGGAACGCTAGGGTTAGCGGAGGCAGCACAGACAGGACACTGGCAGTGACCAATCCCTAGAACGCTAGGGTTAGCGGAGGCAGCACAGACAGATACTGGCAAGTGACCAGACTCTCACAGCACAGACCCCTGGTGACTTCGGGGATAGACAGGCCAGGCAGGCACTGTATCGGTATACGAAAGTGAGAGTAGATGGAATAGAACATAGGGTACACATCCTGAAGATCAGAAGCAAGAACTGCCAAATCTGTACACACATGGTAGTCAGCCAGTCCTAGTCAGCAACGGAATCTGATACTCAGCCAAGCCAGGTCGGTACACACGGAGGTAGTCAGCCAGTCCTAGTCAGTAACGGAATTGGATAGTCAGCCAAGCCAGGTCGGTACACACGGAGATAGTCAGCCAGTCCTAGTCAGCAATGGAATCGGAACTCAGGAGCGTCAGGAACACAGGAGTGTAGTCAGGCGAGCCGGGTCATACACGGAACAGGAACAAGCAGTAACTCAAACGCTAGGCACGGGTACACACGAAAGGGCGCTGATGACCGGAGAGAGTTTAAAAAGGCAAACCCTGGGAAGAACCAGAGCCCAATAGTCAATAAGAATTGTGCAATGGTAAACCCGGAAGTAGCAATGTTGCCCAGACGCTGGAATAACGGGCACCGTGATAGAGAGATGGTATTTGGGCTACATAATTTCTTTTTTTACACTCTACAAAACATGAAAAAAAAATCTGGGACATTACTGTTACTTGAAATAATGCAAATGATTGGAGTTATTAATACTTTGGATGCTAAAGATATCTCAACTGCATTGCAAAAGCAATTCAGTGTATACATTTCTACCATCTAAGAACTTAACATCTGTTTTCCAAACACAACAAAAAAACAGAGGCACACATTGCATTTATAAAGGTGAAGAACCCTGTGTATTCAGTGCAGGGTGAAAAATGCTATACTTCAGAGCACTATGCTTCCAATCATGACCTGATGATAAGAGGCATCATCCCCAAAATGTTGTGTTTTTCATCTTGAAGTAAGTACATTGGGTTATTCAACCTCCTACATCCCATGTGTGCCCCCTTTTTTTTTTTTTTTTGCTATGTTTGAATTGTCTATCAGGGAACAGCTGAGTCCTACTAACTAGAGGATGGTAAAGACAATATTTTTTAACAAGTTATTTATGTGTGTGTGTATGTATGTGTATATGTATACTAGTTACAAAGCCTGTATACACGGGCTGATCCGGAGCGGGGAACTCCGGATGGCTCACAGCCTGTCTGTGCTCCCGGCTCCAGGGCAGCAGCGGAGGTGCTGGGTGACAGTTTGTCACCCAGCCATCTCCGCTGCTGCCCTGGAGCAGGGGGCACAGACAGGCTGTCAGCCTTCCGGAGCTCTCCACTCCGGATCAGCCCGTTCTGTGAGTCCCCACTGCGCATGTGCGGTTACGCACACAGTGAGCAATGCATTCTAGAACTTTATGTTATAAAGGATTACATATATAAACCACAGGAAAGTATTACCCACAGGACTCCTTAGGAAGGTAAAAATCAAAAAATATTTAAACTTTTCAGTGGCACAGAGCCACCAGCCTCAAGAAAACCAGAAGCATTAAAAATTGCAACATTTTATACCCCCACCATCCATGATGGCATCCAAACAGATATCCACTTCACATGAATGGTTGTCATGGCAAACAGGATGCCAACACAACAGTGACTTGAGAAACTTACTGCTCTGCTCATGGCTCTTTACTTCAA
Source organism: Rhinophrynus dorsalis (assembly GCA_037306005.1). Lineage (NCBI taxonomy): Eukaryota > Metazoa > Chordata > Amphibia > Anura > Rhinophrynidae > Rhinophrynus > Rhinophrynus dorsalis. The sequence goes on along the minus strand of CM074718.1, from coordinate 247,349,668 downwards.
TCTCCTGCATTTTATCTGGATTCTTTTTTGCAACCATTTGTCTTTTCTAAGCCATTGTACCTCTGGGACTCGACATCTCTGATTTCAGACTTACAGGGTCCTACTGATTTACCTAATGACATACTTTTGGACACTCTTGATGTGGCCAGTTTATATACCATTATTCCACTCCAAAAAATGCATTTTTAAGATCTACACTTTCTATGCTATACATCCTCCTACTGGGTTCCTACTATTTTTTCTTGAGATTATTCTTCACTGTAATTATTTTCGTTTGGAAAACAGATTTTGTCAAACTAATTTACTTGCATTTTATGAAAGAAAAGTGTAATTTGGATAAAAGGGTATTTTTGTTAATGTAATATACTTGGATTTTGCAAAAGCCTTTGATATTGTGCCTCATATCAGGTTACTGCATATATTAAAAGGCTTTGGTTTGGGAGGGAATATCTATGCATGGATAACAAACAAGTAAAATGATAGACAGAGCTGCTGTAAATGGAACCTTTCCAAGCTGGTTTAAAGTTGTAAGCGGGGTGCTGTAGGTGCAATCCTGGGCCCAATGCGTTTTAATTTGCTTATTAATGATCTAGTAGTGGGTACTAAAAGTAATGTATCAGTCATTGTTGATGACACAAAGCTGTGTAAGGAAATACATACAGAGCAGGATGTTTTTCTTCTCTGCAGAAAGATTTGGATAAACTGAGTGACTGGATGGAAAAGTGGCAGATTAAGTTTAATATAGATAAATGTAAGATTATGCATTTGGTCTGCAGAAATAAGCATGCTACATATATACTAAATGGGAAACTATTTGAGGAATCCTCGTTATAGAAAGATTTAGTACTGATAGACAATAAGTTTCAGAGCAGTGTAGGGTGTCACTCAGGTGCTGCAAGAGCCAATAGGGTATTATCCTGTACAAAAAGGGGTATAGATGCACGGGATGGGAATATTATTATTATTCTTTATTTATATAGCGCCAACTTATTCCGCAGTGCTGTACAATAGGGAATAGACATACAGAGATATTAAATACTACAAATCAAAAGTGGAGAATAGACTAATCAGTGGGCCCTGCTCGTGAAAGCTTACAGTCTAGAGGAAGGAAGGTCCATCCGCTATGATTTTTCTTGGCTCGGTATGAATACCTTCATACAGGAAGCAATTCTTTCAGAAATACTTTATGATTTTATGACTGAATAGAAGACAAACAGACGTGGTGCAAAAAGCTCCTCAAAGAGCAATTTCTTTGGAAAGACAGTCCCTCAAATGTTCAGACCCTCCTCATGATGGATACTGACTAGAGTTGGAGGATTAACCAGCCTCTCAGTGACAAACACGTAGTAGTTAAAGGTGACCCACGGTCCTCTCCACTGGTAACTGACTCCACACAACAATTCCCTTTATCTCTTAAAGAGGAACTACCACCCCCGTTAAAATTTGGGCCAAATAAATACCCATCTGGTGACTAGCTGCTCAATAGGGCTAGTCGCCAGAATTATTACCCGGTTATTGAGAATTAAACACTGTGCCCAGACTGACAGGCAGGAAACAGAGCAGGCATCTTTTCATAGTGACATCTGCGCACCTGCGCGGTCAGTCCATTTTGGAGCCGAACGGCTCCTAGCAAAGCCTCCTAGAGCAGGCTGGGACTGACAGCACAGGTGCGCAGACAACACTATGGAAAGATGTCTGTGCTGTTTCCTGCCTGTCAGTCCGGGAACAGTGTTTAATTCTCAATAACCAGGTAAAAATTGTGGTGACTAGCGCTACTGAGCAGCTAGTCACCAGATGGGTATTTATTTGGGCCAAATTTTAACAGGGGAGGTAGTTCCACTTTAAAAGTAATAGTCTGGACTACCAGAATAGGGAAATCGCAATTCAAATAGTTAAATTAAAATACTTCATAAAATGTTACTTAAAAGACCCTGGGTGATGTAATTTATGATATATTGTTTTAAATAACATTTATGAATTTAATACATTTTAGACAGCAATGTAATTAAGCATTTTGAAATCAATCTTTAAAGTGATAGTAATTTTTCACAAAAACAGCAGCTCCAATTACTCTTCATAGTATTTGAGCCGAAGAGAGTGTTATTTCAGTACTGTCAGAGTTGTAGTTCAAGAGTAATTGAATGATAAAGTTTTCCCCTCCCGCCTCTTTTACCTAGTGTAAGCCCCCACTTCTCAGATGTGGAATCCAGTCCATAGACCAGACAGGTCACATCAAGGGTCAATATTCTTACCGTGAGAACAATGAAAACCCAGCCCCCCTTGACAGGTTTTTCAGCTTTTTCCCTTATCTTAATTGAAGATTGTCCCTCTCTGCAATCTACCCGGACACTCCCTGCTGCGCTAAGCTGAGCAGTGTTACATTAGTAAAAGGGGCGGGAGAGGTGGATACTTTATCATTCAATTTCTATTGAACTACAACTCTGACAGAATTGAAATAACACTTTCCAAGGCCCAAATACTATGATGATTAATTAGAGCTGCTTTCATTATGAAACATTACTATGCCTTTAATCTACCCATTTTTATTTATTGTTTTGCAAGGTTGGGCACATATTTTATGTGATTTGTTTTGTTCAATGCAATTTGTGTTAAAAGTTTTTTTGGATCGAGCATGCTTCATGTTCAAAACTGACAAATGCCTTATTCTATTTTTTTTTTACTTTTTATTCTTCAATTAAAATAATTATATTATTTTCAAGGTTTACCTTGATCTATCAATAACTCTAGCTCACTTGAACGGTCACAGAAGCACTTTATATACTTCTGAGTTGAACTAACCAAAGTCTCTACTGCATATTTGTATATGTGGAAAAATGTAATGTACATTCCCAAAGGGGTACATTTAGAATCCAATATTTTGGGAACTAGACTATAATAACAAGCAGTAGTGAAACTGAGTCCTCCATAAGATATATTCAATGCCAAATTTCAGATAGCCATTCAGTAGATTGTGCTGTAGCCCCAATATTTGGAGACCCTTTGGACAACATTTATTTATTTGACAAACCAACCTAGACAACATTTGCATGCTTCTGGGAACTAAAACTCCTTAAAGTGTTAGTAATGTCCAAAAAAAAGTTTTTTGTATTTAGAAGAGCTTAAAAAGCTGAGCTAAATGAAAAAAACTGTATCTCTCAAACCGCTATGGTTTAAGAGATACATGCGTTTCAATTTTGCTGTTGCTGACAGCTTTACAGCTGTCAGTAGGAAACAGTGAACTTTAAACACCTGTATCTCTTAAACCATAGCGGTTTGAGAGATACGTTTTTTTGCATTTAGCTCAGCTTTTTAAGCTCTTCTAAATGCACAAAAACTTTTTTTGGACATTACTAACACTTTAAAATGGGCCTGTCATCTATCAACTTTCATTCTCATTATATATTTAAAGGGATAGTAATACTTCGTTTTAACTTTATTTTATTTTGTAGGCATTATAAAAACATGAAGAATGATATAAGTCTTATCTCTCAAACCTTTATGGTTTAAGAGATATTCACAAGCAAAGTGTCCCCCTCCCTCCCCTTTTACTGATGTAACACTTTTCAGCCAGGGCAGAAGGGAGCTGCCAGGTAGACTGCAGAGAGGGACAATCTTCAATTAAGATAAGGAAAAAACCTGAAAAGCTTGTCAAGGGGGGCAGGGATTTCATTGTTTTCATAGGAATAAGAGTGTCCCCTTCTGTTATCTGTCCAGTCTATGGACTGCATTCCACATCTGAAAAGAGATTGTTTACAGTAGGTAAAAGGGGCGAGAGGGGGAAACTTTGCTTGTGAATATCTCATAAACCATAAACGTTTGAGAGATAAGACTTATATCATTCTTCATGTTTTTTTAATGCCTACAAAATAAAATAAAGTTAAAACGAAGTATTACTATCCCTTTAACCAGATTATACCTTGTGATTTTTTTTATCAGGTTAATTGTTTAGCGATATTTGGTATAGTAATTAGAGGATCTAATCTCAGCAGAGCTTTGTTCTCTGACCTGTCTGATAAAGTAGAAATAATGAATTACTTACATGTTAAAAAATTAACTTCCTCCTCCTTCTTAAGCACACTTATGGTGTGAAATACATTAATTAGGAAAAATAATCATACAAATCCTTTCCAGATTGGTGCTCCCATTGAGGTAATGTGGAAAGGTGACAATTCTTTTTGCATTTTCTTTTTTCAGCTTCATTTGCCAAAAATTGCTCAAAAGTTATAATGATCGTAAAATCTGCATTAAACATAGAATAGTTGTTTGAACTAAAACTATGGCAGCGCAACCTTCCTGCCATAATGTATTGTATTGTATTTACGTGACGAGATGGTATTAAAGCAGAACTTTCAGATAGAATTTGGGGCCATGTTTAAAAGGGGTGGTAGTTCCGCTTTAAATGTTGAATAGATATTTGTATATATTACTTTCCTTAAAGCAGAACTTTCAGATAGTACTAAGCCTCCATGCATTTATTAAGTGCATGGCAACTAGCTTGGAAATCAAAGTCTCACCTTTAAAAAATAGCACTTTCTAAAGAAATCCTTGCCGTTTGGAGACTGACGGGCAGGTTAGTGCGGTCCGTGCCGTCAGTCCCTTCCAGTTACCATGTGGTACACTGCAGTGCTACTCAAAGAAGACTAGGACTGACAGTGGAGGCGCACAGTCAAGATGTCTGCGCTGTAGCCTGGGTTCCGGTCTCCAAACAGCAAGGATTTCTTTAGAATGTGCTATTTTGTAAAGGTAAGACTTTGATTTCCAGGCTACTCGCACTTAATAAATGCATGGCGACTTAGTACTGAAAATTCCGCTTTAAGGAAAGTAATATATACAAATATCTATTCAACATTTAAAGCGGAACTACCACCCCTTTTAAATATGGCCCCAAATAATTACCCATCTGGCGACTAGCTGCTCAATAGCGCTAGTCGCCAGATTACCGTGTTTTCGAGAATTCATCTTGCTCCTGGGACTAACAGCCTGCTGTAGGAGGCGTTGCTAGAAGCCGTTCGGCACCAAAAGGGACTTACAGAGCAGGTGAGCAGACATCTCTATGAAAAGACATCTGCTCTATTTCCTGGCTGTTAGTCCCAGGAGCAAGATGAATTCTCAATAACGCAGTAATAATTCTGGTGACTTGTGCTATTGAGCAGCTAGTCACCAGATGGGTAATTAAAGGGGTGGTAGTTCCGCTTTAAGAATGTTACTGATGTCAGGCTCACTGTTTTAAAGTTACTAATGTTTTATTCCCCCTTCCTTTTGTCTGAGCTCAGACAGTGGCTCTGCTGATGGAGACAGGGTTGCTATTGGCAATGTTACTATCTGAACAGAAAAAAAGAAAAAAATTTATCTCTGTTAATAATTTTATTTTGTCCTGTACACTCTATGTCTCTTTAGTGTTCAAGACACAGTTAAATGACTCACAGAGATGGAACTTAAATCTCCTCTGGTCAACCTTATCAATTCCTTCAATTACAGAGAAGTGCAGTAATTCTGATGCAAATCAGCTGCATCACAGGGGACAAATACAACTTGATTTATATGGGGCTTTAATTTTACTCATTGAATACAATGTTTTAGGACCACTCAATAATTCAGGAGTGTTAAAAGTCTCATTGGTTTGACCCATAATTACTCAACTTTTCTTTTGAACGTAGCACCTTTAGAAAATCTAATTCTTTTTGTGGTTCAATTTAAGAAGAAAACTCAAGGGTTTGGAAAGATTTGCAGTTCATCAGTGTTGGTTCACTAAATGGTATCTTCTGACACAGACAACATTCAATTTCATCAGGTATAATATAGCCATCGGTACCCTGAATATTTATTCAATACCAAAATGGCAGTAAAAGAGATGGGAAGTCTTCGGAGAATCAATGTCACAGTACAAATCCTACACATAAGTTGAAACTTATGATTACATAAGTCTAGAGTTTCCCAAAATATAGTTTTCAAAGAGAATTCTTTGTGGGTTATTTTGCTTATGACTGTACTTACATCTCGTCTGTCTTCCTCTGCCAAATGCTTTTTTTAAATCTTCATAATTTACAATGCATCATAGCAATAACTATCCATCTGGTTAAGTTGATGATAATAGATTATAAACAAAATCCTTAGGAATGTATTGTTTACAGACTGTACTACAATAGCAGAAAGGGAAAAATACTATATAGCACTGAAAGTTTTCTGCCCCAAAAATTTTCCTTAGGGTAAATAGAGAATGCAGAAAATGAAGAAACGTAACTAATCCACAATTATGGGCATGTAAAAAAAAAATAATTAAAGCAGAACTATCATGTAGATATAAGTGCCCCCGAATTAATTGTTAGTATAGCGGTAAACACTGAAATTGTGTTATAATTTTATAATGTGCTGGCTTTATTCAGAATCATAAGTTTGTATGTGACTTACCTCAAGACAACAGTGCAGACATCTTGAAGAAGAGGTATCTGTGTGCCTGCACAGTCCATCCCTGTCTACTCACTGATAGGTTATTTGTCAAAGAGGGAGTTGCATTGTATCACATGGTACAGACAGGGACAGACAGAGCAGGTGCACATATCCCTCGTTGCCAAGATGTCTGCTCTGTCATCTTGAGGTGAGTCTCGCACAAACGTATTATTATTCCAAATAATGCCAGCACTTAATAAACATTATTACATGATTTCAGTGATTATGGCTATACTAACAATGATTTGGGGGCACTTATAGTTACATGATAGTTCCACTTTAACAAACAGATAAATAAGGTCATATATATGAGGCTGTTAGAAGTGTTATAAATACACCACTCTTACCAAAGAAAAATGCATTAGTATCCCTTTTAGATTACAAATAAATTAAATAACATAAAATAGTATAAATTAGAATTTAATATGATTTCAGTTGCCTATAGGGAACACATTTCACATACTGCTTAAGAATAACCTGAACCAAAGCCCCTTTATTATAAACTTAAAATCCATCTACCAGCAATATTACTAAAGCTCAGTGCCTCGGTCACTGCCCATCCCATTGCATTGCTAATTAATGCCTCCTTGTGATCCAATATAGCCTAAAGCCTGGAAAGTGGCTAGAGTTGTGCCTATCCACAAAACTAGGTATCAAAATGTGGTATCAAATTACAGACCAATAGCCTTACTCCCCACATTACCTACAGTCCTGGAAAAAATGTGTCCACATGTAACTCTATAAGTATTACTGACTGTTCCGTTTTTACACCCCACTTTAATCAGACTTTCGTCCAAATCACTGAACAGTCACAGCCCTCCTAAAAGTCTACAATGATATCCAGAGTGGCATGGAAAATTGTGAACTTACTGGAGCTATTTACTTGATTTTGCAAAAAGGCCATTGATGTGGTGGACAATAATATTCTGATAATTAAACTCAAAAGCTCAGGATTGGGTAAACATTCTCTAAACTGGTTCCAATCCTACTTATCAGACAGAACACAATATGTTCCTATTGCTGAAAATATTACCCTTCTGTTCAAAGTAACTTGTCCATAATTGGTCCTCTTGTATTTTTGTTATTTATAAATGATCTAGGGGACAGCCTAATCTACACTAAAAACCCATATATATCACAGCTTGAAACAGTCTTACAGGATGACTTCTTTGAAGCTGAAAGATGGATAGCTAAAAACAAGCTGTGACAAAACAGTCACAATGGTATTTGGTGCAAAACATAAAATATTTAAGCTCAGCGTTACCCATCTAACCATTGTAACAAAGTCAAATCATAACTTGGTCCCACTTGACTCCAACAAATATCTTAGTATGTGGCTTGGCCATAACCTCACTTTTGATCTTCAGATTGATAAATTAACATCCAAACTTCATCTTGAAATAGATGCCTTGTTTATAAACAAATCCTAAGTCCCCTTGTAAGAAAACATATTGTTCAACAGATGCTAATGCCAGTCCTAAACTATGGGGATGTAGAATATGCTTCTGTGACACAAATCCATCTCGGTAAACCTGACACATTGTATAATTCATTATGTAGCTTTGTCCTCCAAAGTAACTACACTACCCATCACTGTGATATGATTAAAGGGATAGTAATACTTTGTTTTATCTTTATTTTATTTTGTAGGCATTAAAAAAACATGAAGAACAATATAAGTCTTATCTCTCAAACCTTTATGGTTTAAGAGATATTCACAAGCAAAGTATCCCCCCCCCCCGTTCAGCCAAATCAGAAGGGAGGTGCCCAGGTAGACTGCAGAGAGGGACAATCTTCAATTAAGATAAGGGAAAAAGCTAAAAAAACTTGTCAAGGGGGGAAGGGCTTTCATTGTTTTCATGCAAAGAAGATTGTCCCCTGCTGTTATCTGTCTGGTCTTACAACCAGATTCACATCTGAGAAGAGATGGCTTACACTAGGAAAAAGGGGCGGGAGGGGGAAAACTTTGCTTGTGAATATCTCTTAAACCATAAAGGTTTGAGAGATAAGACTTATATCATTCTTCATGTTTTTTAATGCCTATAAAATAAAATAAGGATAAAATGAAGTATTACTATCCCTTTAAAGAACTAAAGTGGCTAACACTTGAATCTAGATGTACCCTTCATCTTTCTTGCCTTGTTTATAACCACTTCTCTAGACAGCTACCAGACTACCTGAGTATGCTTACTCCAGCTTTCATACTAACAATAACCTCCACTCAACTGCTAACAACTCACTGGGTATCCCACACAAGAAAGAAGCCGGTCAATCTACCTTCTCCTTCAGAGCTCTGAAAGCCTGGAATAACTTCCCTGAAAAAAATCAGATCTTTTCCCAGTCTAAAATCCCTAAAAACAACTGCTTCTTTGTATCGAAAAAACAATATGTAAATGTATATAAGTTGCATACGTGTTTATATTTCTAATGTTTCTGTATTTTGTGTAAATATGTAAATTCTTACTGTAACAGCTCTTAAGGACTTGAAAACAAAGAAAACTCAATGTATTCTTCCTGGTAAAACATTTTCTAAGTAAAAATACCAACGATGCATTAGCTTGGATTTTGTGTGCAAAAACATAAAATCAGGTGCCCACCTATCTGCATTTACAGAGCTAGCGAGCAAAATGAAGACGGGGCGCTGAATTCCATGAGAAACACCATGCAGCATTTGTACCACACAAGAAAGGAGTATAGAGCAATCCACACAAAAGTTAGTTCATCCAGTGAGGCACACAACCCATATCCAAACATATAAAGCTTTATTCAGAATTGTATAAAAAATATACATAAATAGAAAAAAATGTATAAATGTGACTCAATAAAAACAATATTGAGTCACATTTAAACATTTTTTCTATTGACAAATCTATTCTGAATAAAGCATTATATGTTTGCATAAGGGTTGTGTGCCTCACTAGATGGACTAACTTTTGTATGGAGTGATCTTTGCTCCTTTCTTGTATAGTATGCTTAGTCCCAGAGTGCACCAGGATATTTTAGCTTTCATTACCTGTATCCTATACTATTAGCTAGTGCTAACCTTCTTTCTGTTTGTGGACATTCGTGCAGCATTCGTAGTCTACAATAAATAATACTTACATCATTAACTCCATCATAAGACAGGAAAACAGTTAATTTTTTAAAACACTATTTTTATGGAAAACTATAAATTAATTAGTAAAACCTTTCAGAAAAATATAGACAGTAACAGCTTTATCTTAGCTTTAGATTTCACTTCAGTAACTTAACTAATTTGCCTCTTGGGCAGTTTCAAAATTTAAAGCGGAACTAGATTGGTAGAAAAAAGAGAAGATTAAATGAAGTGATATATGAACATGTCCATAACCTACAGATAGGCTTTAAAATTCATAGGGGGTGATTCTGAGGCGATATGTGGCAAGCACATCACCTTGGTGATAGAGGCATACATAGCTATATGCACTAAGAATTAAGGATGCAAGAGTAGGTGGGGAGAATCTCTTCACTAGCACACAGTGTTCTTGAACTGCTGGGCAATGTGCCCTCCCTTATATATCGCCAGAAATTCGACAACCTTGAAATCTGAGTGCATTCTCTCTGCTCCCCCACTGGTGATGTGCTCATACTTAAGCATCACAAAGAGCAACAAAAACCCTTTCAATGCCATAGGAATGTGCACTGCATACGCTGTGGCATTAATGTTTCTGGTAGTGTATTGTACCTAAGAAATAAGATGACGGCTCAGCGAGTTTACTAGGACCTAAAATTAAGTATAGAACTCATAATTATGTTTCCTATGTAATGCCTACAAATGCAGCAATAGTAAAATCAGTGTATTTAGTAGTCAAAGGGTCATAGGATGTGTGGTGCCACAGGGTTCAGTCCTGGGCCCACTGCTTTTTAATTTGTTTATTAATGATCTAGCAGTGGGAATTGAAAGTAATGTCTCAGTCTTTGCTGATGACCCTAAGCTGTGCAAGAGACATACATACAGGGCTGGATGTTTTTTCTCTGCAGAAGGATTTAGATAAACTAAATGAATGGGCAGAAATGTGGCAGATGACATTTAATGTAGATAAATGTCAGTTTATGCATTTGGGCTGTAGAAATAAACATGCTACATATACTCTAAATGGGAATCAAATTGGGGAATGCTCATTAGAGAAATATTTAGGAGTGTGTTAGAAGATAGACTTCACCGCAGTTTGCATAGTCACTCAGCTTCTGCAAGAGCAAATAGGGTACTCTCCTGCATAAAAAGGGGTATAGATGCATGAGATGCAAATATAATTCTACCTCTATAAAAATGTTGGTAAGGTCGAATCTATAATATAGGGTAAAGTTTTATGAACCAGTTCTTAAAAAACTACATTATTGAACTGGAAAAAGTGCAGAGACGTGCAACAATACCGATGAAGGGATTGGAGGTTCTGAGTTATAAAGAGAGACTAGTAAATCTGGATTTGTTTACATTAGAGAAGAGATGTCTAAGTGGTGATATGATTGCCATTTAAAATATATTGAAGGTAAATACAAAGAAATATCCAATTAATTGTTTACATAAAGAGCTAAGAACAAGAGGTCATTCATTTAGACTCGAGGAAAGGTGCTTGAGACTAAAAAAAAGGCAAGAATTTGGGGCTTAATTAGAATTGGCTTCAGTGGGTTTTTTTTTTCTGGCATGGGCTGGACTTGATGGACGCATGTCTTTTTTCATCCTCGTCAGCTATATAACTATGTAACTATATATAGAAGGAAAGTTAGATTTGGATAACACAGATTTGGAGTTTCATATACCAATGCCTAGCCTAAGATCCTCATGGTATTGAGCGCCAAACAGTGTACCATATTGTAAATCTGATTCAGTGTAATGCTCATCTAGTTCTACAAATTCGTTAATACAGAAATATAAGCAGGGACATATCAGGCAACCAACTTGATGAAGCATTTGCTGTCATATGCTCACCAAGAATGAATAAAATAAAGTCTTTTGTCCTAAGGTATGGTGGCCTCTCAGAAGTGCTACAAATCACGTTTTTCACTCCCAAGTGCCATTGCAGAGAGGAATCTTCATCTCCATATCAGAATGGTCTCACCCACAGGCAGTCCAACTCTGAAATGTCTGTCAAATCCTCTCTGCATGAGAGAAGCAGCACAACCATAGATGTGGGTTTTGACCTATGTGGGCCTCATTGGTATGGTGCAATTGATTCCTTCTTGGCACATGGAGAGCAAGGGCCCATGCCTAGGAGACTCCTTCCAACTTAGAGGGACATAGAAAGCAAGATTGTGACAAGCACTCTCCAAGAACAAACAAAATAAAGAGTTTTGTTCTAAGTCAAAATGGCCTCTCAGAAGTGTTACAAATCACGTTTTCTGCACCCATGTGCCATTAGAGAGAGAAAAATCTCCATGTACATATCAGACTGACACCAGCTGCAGACAGTCCAGTTACAAAATGTCAGACAAATCCTCTCTGTTTGAGAAAATCAGCACAACAACAGATGTACATTTTGGCCTATGTGGGCATCGTCAGCGTGTTGTAAATGGTTCCCTCTATGCACATGGAGAGCAAGGGCCTGTGAAACTCTTCCAACTTTGGGAGACATACGAAGAAAGATTGAAACAAGCACTCATCAAGAAAGAACAAAATAAAGTGTTTTGTTCAAATGCATGATGGCCTCTCAAATGTGCAACAAATCACATTTTTCGATCTTATGTGCCATTGCAGAGAGGAAGTCTCCATGTCCATATCAGACTGGTCCCACCCACATGCAGTCCAGCTCTGAAATGTCAGGCAAATTGTCTCTCTATGAGAGAATCAGCACAAACACAGATGTATGTTTTGGCCTATGTGGGCCTTGTTGGTGTGGTGCAGCTTATTCCTTCAAGGCACATGGAGAGCAAGGGCCCATGCCTAGTATACATTTCCATTAGTAAATTGAACAAGGCAATTGCTGTTGATGTAGTATACTTGGATTTTGCAAAAGTCTTTAATACAGTGCCTCACAACAGGTTACTGTGTTAACTTAAAGGGAGGTGATATGTGTACATAGATTGAGAACTGGTTAAATGATAGATGGCAGAGAGTTGTAAATGGAACATTTTTAGGTTGGTCTAAACTTGTAAGTGGGGCGCCATATGATTCATTCCTGGGCTCAATGCTTTTTAATTTGTTTATTAATGATCTAGAAGTGGGAATTGAAAGTAGTGTCTCAATCCTTGCTGATGACACTAAGCTGTGCAAGGAAATGCATACAGGGCTGTATGTTTTTTCTCTGCAGAAGGATTTAGTGGCAGATGACATTTAATGTACATAAATGTAAGGTAATGAACTTGGGTGGTAGAAACAAGCATGCTACATATACACTAAATGGGAAACAACTTGGGGAAACCTCATTAGAAAAAGATTTAGGAGTACTTATAGACGATAGACTTCACAGTAGTGTGCAGAGTCTCAGCTGCTGCAAGAGCAAATAGGATACTATACTGTACAAAAAGTGGCGTAGATGCACAGAATGCTAACATAATTCTACCTCTATACAAATCCTTGGTTAGGCCTCATCTAGAATATGTAGTTCAGTTTTGGGCAAAAGTTAGTTAAAAAGACATTATTGAACTGGAAAAAGTGCAGAGACATGCAACAAAACTGATAAAGGGATTGGAGGATCTGAGTTATAAAGCGGGACTAGCAAAACTGGGTTTGTTCACATTAGAGAAGAGACGTATAAGGTGTGATGTGATTACCATTAAGGTCATCCATTAAGACTAGAGGAAAGGCGCATCCCACTTAAACAAACGCAGGGATCTTTTACAGTAAGGGTGGTAAAGCTATGGAATCCTTTGCCTCGGGATATTGCGCTTACAGAAACTGTAACTGCTTTCAAAAAAACAAAAAGCAATGGATAACTATCTTGCACAGAACAATATTGAGAATTATGTGAGATGGCTTCAATGGAGATTGGCTGTTGATCCAAAAACTGTGCGACTGCTATTTGGAGTCAGGAAGGAATTTTGTACCCTCTTGGAACTTAATTGGAAACAGCTTCAATTGTTTGTTTTTTTTGCCTTCCTCTGGATCAACAGAGGTGTTTAGGCATGGGCTGAAGTTGATGGACGCACGTCTTTTTTTTAGCCTAGTTGAGCATCTCTGACTCTTCTTTCTACATATGCAAATTGCGCTTGGGATTAGTCACCCTAAGAGTAATGGGGGAATCCAGATGTGGACCCCTTGTTCACAATAATCTAGAGGGATTGGTTGAGCCTCACTGATGAGGCTGAAATGTACATCTAGGGTTAGTTGTTTCCCTTGTTCAGAGAGGAGTTGTCTGGTATTTTGTTGCTGCACTGTTATTTGGCAGGACCAGTATGATGTGCTTCAGAAGATTTTATCTCTGTGTTTGGCACTAGTGAGCTAAAAAGAGATTGCACTGTGGGTGCTGGACACAGTCCTAGTGAGCTTCTTGCATGTATTTGCTAGCTTATGAGCTTAGTTGAGCATACATCTGGGGTTAGCTGTTTCCCTTGTTCAGAGAATTTTCTGGTGTTTATGGCTGGACTGTCATTTGGCAGGATCAGTATGATGTGTTTCAGAAGATTTCCTCTCTGTGTATAGCACTGGTGAGCTAAAAGAGATTGCATGCTAGGCGCTGGACGCAGTCCTAGTGAGTGTCTTGCATGTATTTGCTACCTCATGAGCCTAGCCAAGCATCTCTGATCCTTCTTTCTACATATGCAAATTGTTCTTGGGATTAGTCACCCTAAGAGTAATGGGGGGGGAATCCAGACGTGGACCCCTTGCTCACAGTGTCTAGAGGGATCAGCTGCAGCTCACCGACGAGACCCAAAAAGGCTGAAACGTTTGTCTGGGGTTAGAAGTTTCCCTTGTTCAGTGAGGAATTGTCTGGTATTTTGTGGCTGGACTGTCATTTGGCAGAACCGGTATGATGTGCTTCAGAAGATTTCCTCTCTGTGTATGGCACTAGTGAACTAAAAAGAGATTACACCCTGGGTGTGGACACAGTCCTAGTGAGCTTCTTGCATGTCTTTGCTAGCTCATGAGCCTAGCTGAGCATCTCTGATCCTTCTTTCTAGATACCCTTCCAAGAACGAACAAAATAAAGTGTTTTGTTCTAAGGCACAGCGGCCTCTCTGAGGCACTACAAATAACGTTTTTCACTTCCATGTGCCGTTGCAGAGAGAAAATCTACATGTCCATATCAGATTGGCCCTACCAACAGGCAGTGCAGCTTCAAAATGTCAGGTAATTCCTCCCTGCACAAGAGAATCTGCACAATCATAGACATACATTTCAGCATACGTGGGCCTCATCGGTATGGTGCAGCTGATTCCATCTAGGAACATGTAGAGCAAGGGCCAATGCCTGGGATACCCTTCCAACTTAGGAAGGCAATTAACAAAAAGAACAAAATAAAGTGTATTGTTCTCAGACATGGTAGCCTATCAGAGGTGCTACAAATCACGTTTTAAATTCCCATGTGTCACTAAAGAAAAGAAATCCTGATACCCATATCAGACTGGTCTAACCTACAGGCAGTCCAGCTCCAAAACGTCAGGCAAAATCCTCTGTACACAGAGAATCAGCACAACCACAGCCATACGTTTCAGCCTATGTTGGCCTCATCAGAGTGGTGCAACAAAATTACCTCCAAAATGGGTAGGGCTGAACCGAGAATATGATTTAAGACCAGAACACTTCCATTAACAATATAGTCTGTAGATTCATCTATATAAGGAACAACTTCCCTCCCTTTCAACAACTGAATCCTTGATAACAATAGGCAAAACCCTATTATAATCCCAAAACTAAATGCAAAGCATGCACAGGTACATCAGAGAGGTAAACCATCTTGCCAAGGAATCAACCATCCTGGGCTACAGCAGGGGACAAAGACACAAAAGCTACAAAAAAGTCCTAAAATATACCTATATGTATGTAACTAATAATTTTAAAGGGGAACTACCACCCCGCAAAAACTTTATCTTGATTAAGTCTTCATCTGGCAACTAGCTGCTTAGTAGCGCTAGTCGGCAGAAATATTACCTGGTTTAAAAGATTTTCGACTTATTCGGAGGCTGACAGTAGCAGGAAGCACGGACATCTTGCCATAGTGACGTCTGTGCGCCTGCGCTGTCAGTCCCTTTTGGAGCCAACGTTAACATTTGTTAGCAGAAAAGCAACCTACATGGATGTCATTAGTTTGAATGCGTACTTATGGTGAACAGCACAGAGGTGAGTGTCACCAGACTGGATTACTCAACAAACAACTTTTGATACATCTGACAGTAACATTGCAAAGTGGCGCAATTCTGGAAAAAAAACAATAGCATTATAGGGGACAAATAAACATTCCCCTTGATTTAAATAGGGTTCTTAACCCATTGAAAGCTATGGGTCAGAGCCCTATATTATTCAAGGGGTTAAAAGCCCCCATTTATATCAATGAAAACTCACAGTATTTGTATTCGTTCTATATAATGCAGTTGATTTGCTCCAGGATTGCTACACTTTCTTCAAATTAATTTGGAACCCAACCCACTGACTCCAGCATCAACTATTTCTAGGGGCTGTCATTGTACATAGGTGATATGGTAGGTTACCTACATTGGGTAAGGCTACTGTGGGGATTAAAAATTGTACACACTTGCACTATAAACATTCAAAACTCTCCTACACAATAATCCCATTGGCTGCAAAAAAAAAAAAAAAAATGATATATAATATATATATATATATCACTAATGCATTGCAGATCAGTGAGCTGAAGATGAGGTTAACACCCAAAGAGTTAATGGCACAATCTGAACCAACAACTTGTTGGATATTGTATGCATCCTGGAATGCTCAATATAGTGTCTTGACCCCAGAAAACCTCACTTTAAGTGTTCTGTGTTCACATACCGTAAAATCTCAGGTATAATACGCGCCTGTGTATAATACGCAGGTGCAAATTATACCCAAGATTTTGGGTAAAAGTGTAGTTCCTATGTATAATACGCACCCCCATCTGGAGGCAGCGGGCGGCATCCCTGCGCTCACTGCCCGCTTCCTCTGTGCAGAAATACTGTGTAAAAAAAATGAAATGCCCACCTTGATAACCAAGATTCCCCCTCTGTACTTCTAAACAGCCGTCGAGCAGAGACAGCGGGCGGCATTCTTGCACTAGCCGTCCGCTTCTTCCTCTCCCCGAACTCCTCTGAGTAGCCCTGTCAGGACCTACTACCATAGGAGTTCGGGGAGAGGAAGAAGCGGGCGGCTAGTGCAAGAATGCCGCCCGCTGTCTCTGCTGCTTAGAAGTACAGAGGGGGAATCTTGGTTATCAAGGTGAGCATTTAATTTTTTTTGAAAGTCGTATGACTGGCTTCCCGGCAGTCAGCTAGAACACTGACTTCGGGGAAGGGGGAGGGCAACTTTAGGAGCAATTATCTCTCAAACCATAAAGGTTTAAGAAATGACACTGGGGGCAATACATTAATTTCTAATATTACTTTAATATAGTAATAATTATTACTATCCCGTTAAAAACAGCGTATTACTGTATATAAAATTATATTTTTATTTATTATGTATATGTCTATATATTTCGTGTTTCTCTACTTACATAAATATGTAATTGTACCGTGAAAGCTCTCAGGACATGCATGCATATGAAAGAAATCTTAATGTAGTCTTTCTGGTGTAACACTTTAAATAATAAATAAATATGATGTGCATGGAGCTGGTAGTCATTAACTACACAGAATTTCTACAGGCACAGATAGAATGAACAGATTCTGACATCTAGTGGTAGAAATTAAAACTGCAAGTCACACACAGTTGCAGATTTCTAATACAAGGAGTTATTTTTATGTAAACATACCTTATTTTATGTAAACATACCTAAAAATGTATTAACCACTAGAATGTTAGAGAAATGTCCATCTGGTAACATCTCTATCATCCAATGGACTGCATACCACTGATGCGCATGGGGAGTGTAGGTTTGGACTTTGCTCATCCCTGGGAAATTTCAGAACTGGGTGACCCTGAGATCTCCGACACCCTCTGGCAATGAAAGGGTTAATCCATAATGTGCTTAAAAATGTAGATTCTTGGCAATATGCCCCTAATTAATCTATCCCAGGGATGCTCCATTCAGTAGACAAGGAACCCTTAACATATAGATCTCACTGCGTAATCATACACTACAAAACCA
Organism: Rhinophrynus dorsalis; assembly: GCA_037306005.1. NCBI lineage: Eukaryota > Metazoa > Chordata > Amphibia > Anura > Rhinophrynidae > Rhinophrynus > Rhinophrynus dorsalis. Next base: position 247,332,023 of record CM074718.1, on the reverse strand, counting down.
GGGCTTCTACTTCTGCCTCTCTGGTACAAATTACTCTAATTCAGAGTCTAAATAAGTATTTATTGGTTTAGATCATCATGGACTACAGGGAACACATATTGTGTTATATATATATTAATATAAATAAAATTAGAAACATCTTTTTTCCACTGATAATGAGGAATGGATTCAATTGCAGAAGGTACATATGGTCATTAGTTTTGCCTTCAAACGTTCCCTTAAACTTCATTAGGGATTTATCTGAAAAATGGATGCTTTAAGGATCAGACTGATGTACAGCCATGGAGAAGCAAAGAGCTACACACCCTCTGGTTCTTAGAGGATCAAGTGATATAAGCGACTCCCATATGGCGAAATTGTTGCACTCCTCTTTGACCAAAAGTTTGACTTGATAAATTAACTATCAGCCATGCAAACCATAATCAATGTCAACGTGTACGTGAATATCAGTGGCAGTGATGCGTTAACCCTTTGAGCGCCATATGGCTATGCATTGCATACCTCTCTGGTACTCAAAGGGTTAATCAGTGAACGTTTTGTGGGCGTATTCCTTATCGTTTATTTTACTCAGTATACTTTCACCACTCTAAATACATCATGAAATGGGAAACGTGTGGCTCTGCAGCACTTTTTGAACTATAATTCAGGCCGAATAATATATGCCCCACAATAGACAGACATCCGAGAATGCCAGTATAATAGTATTGTGGATATGGCACTTGATCTTCCTTCCTGGAATAACAGAACAGGTTTACCTCTAGATAATAGAGGTCCAAGGGGGTGATCTGCGAGTCCAAGAAGTCCTCGTATGTGTTGAACTGAGTGATTATACTGTCCATAGCAGCACCGGCCTCATCTGCCTCCATCTTTAGTTGTCAGCTCACAGCGTCCTTAGCAACGGACAGTGACGGGGGAATCGATACTGTTTTAAACAGAAAATGCTAGAGCCTGACTTCCTGACGCCAAATCTACAGCGCCATTTTCTCGTAGTCTAACGCTGAAGCGTCATTCAGTATAATTGCAGTACCGTCAGTGTATTAGGATGCAATTTATATTTTAAAGATATATCTATAAATCTTAAAATGCACATAGGAAATATGTTCTTTTTTGGGGACTGTCTGTCATTTTCGTCTAGTCCATCAAAAGACCCATTATCTGTGACAGCACTGGATGAGAAATAACCAACCTGTGGACAGTTCTCCCAGTGTTTAGCATGAGCAGCAGGGCAGGGTTTACAGTAAGGCAGAGTAGGCATCTGCCTACAGGCGCACCCCACAGAGGGGATCGCTTTTATAATTACAGTCCAGCGGCTACAGGACTGTGCCAATGGAGGCACAGATGGCAGATCTCGTGCCAGGGAGGTAGGAAACAGACAACAGGGAGAGGCAGGAAATAGATAATGGGGGAGGCAATGTGAGGGCAACGTGGAGATGGTGGGGGCAAGTTGGAGCCAAAGGGGGGCAATGTGAGGGCAACATGGAGATGGTGGGGGCAATATGAGGCTAATGGGGGGCAAGTTGGAGCCGATGGAGGGCAATGTGGAGCTGATGGGGGGGCAATGTGAGGGCAATATGGAGATGATGGGGGCAGTGTGGAGCTGATGGGGGCAAGTTGGAGATGGTGGGGGCAATGTGGAGCTGATGGGGGCAAGTTGGAGCTGATGGAGGGCAATGTGGAGATTAGGAGCATTGTGGAGGTGTTCAGTGGAGATGGCCAGGGGGGGGGGGGGTACTTCATATTTCTGTGCCTACAGGCTCCTGAGATGTAAATCCGGCCCTGCACTGAACTAGAGCCAACAGGGCTCAAAAGTGAAGGAAGCACAAAAGAACGGAAGAAGATCCTAGACAGGCAAGACTGCCTCCATGATCTTCCTCCCAAAACTGGCATCAGCCGATGCCAGAGCACATCAACACAGTAGTGCTTTGAAAAGGTGTGCTCAGATGACCAAGTGGCAGCCTTGCACAACTGACCAGCTGAGGCCTGATTCTTGTAAGCCCAAGAAGCCCAAATGGATCTTGTAGAATGAGCCGTGACCCCAAAGGGAACAGGCTTCTTCCTTAGCTTGTAAGCCTTATGAATAGTGGACTTGATCCAAGACTCAATAGTCACTTTGGATGCAGGTCTCCCTGCCCTGGGGCTCTAAGGAATGACTAACAGCGAGTCAGACTGTCTAATGGACTCAGTGCAATGTACATAAAACTTGAGACAATGCACCACATCTAACAAGTGGAGATCCCTCTCCTTGTCAGAGGTAGGGTCAGGGCAGAAAAAAGGCACCACAATCTCCTGATTAACATGGAACTCAGAGACCACCTTTGGGAGAAACTCCTGAGAAGTTGGAAGCACCACCTTGTCTTTGTGGAACACCAAAAAGGGTGGTCTACAAGACAGAGCATGTAACTCTGTGACATGGCGAACAGACACGATCACCAGGAGAAAGGCCATTTTCCACGTCAGCGGGCGTAGAGGAATAGTAGACAAGGACTCAAAGGGAGGGCGCTGAAGAATGCCCAAAACCAAATTAACCCCATAATGACCCTGGACGGTCATAGCACATCATGGGTTGTTTTGACTTAATGACCCATGACATGCTTTGACCGTCATGTAATTCCGGGCTCCCCCCGCGGCTGCATGCCATTCGGGGAGTCTGGAATCCGAATCGGCAAAAAAAAATAAAAAATGGCCCCTGGTCCTTAAGTGACCTACACGTGTGTGCACGGTCGGTCCTTAAGGGGTTTAGATCCCACTGAGGAGTGGGAGTCTTTTAAACGGACGAGCATGAGCAACACCCTGGAAGAAAACCTTGACATCAGGAAGAATAGCAATGCACCTCTTAAAAAAAAACAGAGAGAGCAGAAGTCTGAACCTTAAGGAGCTCAAACTGAGGCCCTTATCCACACCGTCCTGCAAGAAAGCCAGGACCGTAGGCAGATCAAAATCCTGAGAAAGGTCCCTATCAACACACCAACATAGAAAGGTCGACCAGACACGATGGTAGGCCTTAGAAGAAACAGGTTTGCGGGCACTAAGCATAGCAGCTACCACACCAGAAGAAAAAACTTTCTTCTTCAGTATTGAGTATTCAATTTCCAAGCCGTCAAAGCTGATGAACATCCTCCTTTCACAGGTAACCCTGTAGAAGACGATCCGGACCGCAAGGGAGCCGGAATGGCTCCGCCACTGACAGATCCAGAAGCTCCGGGAACCAAGCATGTCGAGGCCAGTACGGAGCAATCAGAATGACTGTACAGCTCTCCAGTCTCAATTTCCATAACACCCTGTGCAACATGGGGAGAGGAGGAAAGATGTAAGCCAGAGGAAATAACCAAGGAAAGGACATGGCATCTACCACTAGAGCTAGAGGATTCCTCCAGCGAGAGCAGAACCACGGAATCTTCTGGTTGTGTCTTGTCGCCCATCAGGTCAATGGAAGGAAGACTCCACTTCTGAACAATGAGGGTGAACACCTCTGAGTGCAGTTCCCACTCTCTGCTGTCCACCGTGTGTTGACTGAGGAAGTCTGCCATGACGTTGTCTACACTAGGAATGTACACTGGGGATATGCAGGAGCATGTTCTTCTGCCCAGGGTAAAATAGCCTTGACCTCTAACCAAGCGGCGAGACTTCTTGTCCTGCCCTGCTTGTTGATGTAAGCCACGGCCGTGGTGTTGTCGGACTGGACCTGGACTGGGCATTCTTCCAGCTGTAGTGTCCAGTGGCTAAGGGAATGAAATATTGCTCGAAGCTCCAACACATTGATGGGAAGGAGAGATTCCTCTGGAGACCACCGATCCTGAGCACTCAGGTGACCCAAGACTGCTCCCCAGCCGGAGAGGCTGGCATCCGTTGTCCAGAAGTATTTCAGGAAGGACTTGCCTTTCAGCAGATTGGAGAGGTTGAGCCACCACGACAAACTCAGTTCCACATGAAGAGGGAGGGATACTGACATCTTCAGAAGGTCCGGATGACCCCTGCACACCTGGATCACAAACCTCCGGAGTTCCCTGGTGTGAGCCATGGTAAATGGGACTGCTTCTATGGTGGAGATGAATTTCCCCACTAGAGAGGACAGTTTCTTGGCTGGAACTGGATCAGGAGACAGAACAGCAGAAACTCTGTGTGCGATCTGGTGACCCACATCGTCCGTGAGAAATACCATGCTCTGCTGAGTGCTGAAGAGAAGACCCAGGAAGACTAGACGCTGGGATGGGACAAGATCTGACTTGTCCATGTTGATGATCCACCCATGATGGGTGAGAGCATGAATGCAGTCCTGAACCTGCTGATGAAGAAGTTCCGTAGAAGGGGCTTCCAGAAGCAGGTCGTCCATGTATGGAATAACTCTGATGCCGTCCCGATGGAGGACGGATACTAAAGCTCCCAGGACACTGATGAAGATTTGAGGAGCTGTAGTCAGACCAAAGGGAAGAGCTTGGTCGCAGGCAAATCTGCAATACTACCGACTCTCTGGATGAATGGCGATGTGTAGATACGCATCCTGAAGATCCAGAGAGGCAAGGAATTTCCCCAGGGACATAGCAACAATCACCGTCCTTAGGGACTCCTGGCGATAATGAGTCTTGATCACAAAGGAATTGAGATCCTTCAAATCCAAAATGGGATGACAGCCAACGTCCTTCTTGGAGAACACAAAGAGGTTTGAGTAAAAACCCATACCTCTGTCCAGAATTGGAACAGGTTCTAGAACATCCTTGTCCAGAAGGGCCTGGATAGCACCACTGAACAGACAGAGTTTCTTTACACCCAGGGGTGTATGAGAGGGGAAAAAACAAAAGGGAGAAAGAGAAGCAAAAGGAATCCTGTACCCTTCTGCCACTACCTGTAAAACCCACGGGTCCACCACTGAATCCTCCCAAATGCTGTGGTAGTGACGTAGACGGCCACCCACAGCCGTGTGGGGACCTGGGTTTGGCGAGTCATGCCGAAGAAAGCTTGGAAGCCTTAGGCTTGGAGGAGACCTTGGGCTTCCATTGCTGTTTGGGCTTGGAAGAGTAACGCGGAGCTGAGTGAACCACCTGGTTCGCAGGAAATGTCTGAGTCTGGAAGGAAAGAAAAAGCCGATTACGTTTGAGAGGCGTCTTCTTACTGAGGACCATAGGCAGAAAGGTACTTTTGCCCCTGTGGCCTCACTAATCAGATCCTTAAAGCGATAGTAATACTTTCGTAACAGAGAGGCTATTTTTGATTGTTAATGTCTATCTCGAAGCGCTGTGCTATTGCATTCTCATTGAAAGCTATAACTTACGAGATTTTCAACTTTAAAGTTTGTTTTTTTTGGTTATCGGTCGGCCATCTTTGAAAATCCCTTGGAGGCGCGCGTTCCTGTCTGTAGCTGTCCTTTGTGTGAGCTCCAGACACTTGCAGAGATATGTCCCAAACTGTACAGTCTCATAGAAGTGAATGGAGCAATGGCGTCTATGCGGTATAGCGTGCCAGAGAAATTTTGCAAAGTTGAAACTGTGAATTAAAATTACATGAAACATTACTAGAACATGTTAGCAGACCCCAAAACACTGAAACCAGTAGGGAAAGTGCCAATAAACCCCCAAAAGATGCAAAACCAGCAGCTAAAGGGTTAAGTTACCACAGAAACTTGCTCCATAACACCCAGCAGACATACAGATAAACCCAATGAGTGTAGGAGTGTGCAATAGGAACTCCAAAGGAAAACCCCTTTGCGGAGGGGCACTGTGGGACATGTGGACCTGCAGCATTCAAAGGGTTGCTCGCCTTTCCTGCAGATCTTCTGTCTTCAGATTACCATGTATTAAGAAGCCTCAGTGGGCAACTCCTGAGGAAAGAACTTGAACCCAAGATTTTCCCCACAGGGCTTAAGGTCCTCAAAAAGCACCTGGATACTGAGCTAGCCACATCTAAGGGCATTTTCAGATATGGTAATCCGCCTGATTGTGGTATTCCATATCTAACAGAAAAATAAAAAAATAGCTAAAACTATAGTAGAAGTGTTTTCTTGCCTGTGTCTTCACCAAGGAACAAATCTTACTGGGGCTGCTTAGCTAGCTGCAGCCAAGGAGGGAAGGTAGGCTCCACCCCCTACATTCACTTCTAGAATTGTTCCTGCCTAGTTAAAGGGGTGGATCGCCTACCCAAAGTTACCAGTAACCTGTATTGGACAACAGAGAAAAAAGCTTAGTATGAGTGTCACAGTCCACCATGTTGCAGGGTAACTTTAAGTAGCAATTTGTTGTAAGTTTTCACTTATGACCTTCACCTGGGAATTGTTCCACTACATTAATTGGCTGCAATTAATAATTACTTTGAAAAAGCACACAAGGAGCTATAGAGATTTGAACACAGAAACACCTGTTTAACAAAGAGGTGGTTTAACCAACCATGCCATAACAGCAGAAGATAAACACCATGCCAAAATTACATCCTAAAAATTTGTTGTGGAAAGCAAAATGCAAACAGTTAAAAGGACAGTTGAGTGTCAGTCTTATTCTAAGAGCTCACAAAGATACCTCTGTGTTAGTAGGTCAAAGGTCACAAAGCAGTGTTAAAATGAGAACTGTTAGCTATGATTTTCTTTAGTACAAGTTCAGAAGACCCCTAAAATCCCAGGAACAATACTTTAACATGCAGATGCAGTCATGCGCAGTAGGGACTGGACAGCTCACCGCCTGTCTGTGCTCCCGGCTCCGGTGCAGCAGCCGAGGCCACTGGGTGGCACTTTAGCCCCTGTATAGGGCTTTCCTACTAGTTATTAAATAAAAGCTTTGTATACATTTCACAGTCCACCATGTTGCAGGGCAACTTTCATTTTGAGGAGCAATTTGTTGTTAGTTTGCACTTATGATCTTTATCTGGGAATTGCTCCACTACATTTAATAGATACCATTAGGAATCAAATAAGGAACTGCTGGGATTCAAACTCAGTATCACATGTGTACTGTGTAGGTGTTTTAACCAACCAAGCCACAGCAGCAGAAGACAAATCTGAGGTAACAATTCCATCCTAAAAAAATTCTGGAAAACAAAAATGCAAGCAGCTATTTAAAAGGTCAATTAGAGCTCACAAAAACAACTCTAACTGGTAGTAAGTCAAAGGTCACAAAGCAGTGTTAAAATGAGGAGCACTGTAGTTTTCTTTAGTTGAGCAGACCCCTAAAATCCAAGCAACAATACTTTAACAAGCATTTTTCCCCTTCATTTAAGAAGAAAGGCAGGCATTGACGAGAATTAAACTCAGGATCTCCTGTTTACAACACAGGTACTTTAACCAGGTAAGTCACAAAGCCTTTATCCTCTGTTATTTTTGCTGATACTACTATGTTCAGATGCTGTTCCAGATTGTCCAAAATAATTATATAAAAGTTTTGTATAAGTGTCACAGTCCACCATGTTGCAGGGTAACTTTCACTTTGAAGAGCAATTCGTTGTTAGTTTGCACTTATGATCTTCACCTGGGAATTGCTCCTCTACTTTTAAAAGACTACCATTAATAATTACACTGAAATATCACACAAGAAAATACTGGTATTTGACCTCAGAAGCATCCATTTACTAAAGAGGCATTTTAACCAACCATGCCACAGCAGTAGAGCATAAACACCATGCAAAAATTACATCCTAAAAATTTGTGGAAAACAAAATGCAAATACCTAGTTAAAAGGACAATTGACTGTCAGTCTTATTCTAACTGTAGAGCTCACAAAGATAACTCTTTGTTGTTGTGGAGACAAATGCTACGGTTTGTAATGTAAAAATCTATACAAAATTGATATTAAACTTCCCGAGCTCTGTAAGCTATGGTTTTCTTTAGTACAAGTTGAGCAGAACCCTAAAAGTCCAGCAACAATACTTTAAAGGGATAGCAATACTGTGTAGAAGACCGTTTCAGTGAAATAATTCTTTGTCACTAACGGGATCTCGGCTCAGCTGCAGAGCCGCAAGCCTGTCGTACGACAGACTTCCCCTGCAGTCAGTACAATGCTGACTTCAGGGAAGGGGGAGGGAGGGGGAACTTTGCCTTTGGTTATCTGTCAAACCATAAAGGTTTGAGAGATGAACCTGAGGGCTATTAAATTATTTTACAAATATCTACAATATGGGGGATAGTAATAATAAAGTATTACTATCCCTTTAACATGCATTTTTTTAACTTCATTTAAAAGGAGACAGTGGCACTGCTGAGAGTTGAACACAGGATCTCCGCTTTATAACTTTATCCAGATAAGCCACAGAGCCTTAAACACAGGCTGATTTTGTTGAAACTACTATATTCATATGTTGTTCCAGATTCTATAAAATAACAATAATAATTAAATATAAGTTTTGTATACATTTCACAGTCACCATGTTGTAGGGTAACTTCCGCTTTGAGGAGCAATTTGTACTTAAGATCTTCACCTGGTAATTGTTCCACTACATTTAATAGACTAAAATTAAACATCACATAAGGAACTGCTGAGATTCAAACTCAGACTCACCTGTCTACTAGAGCCGTGCTTTAACCAAACAAGCCACAGCAACATGAGCCAAATACCATGCAAAAATTACATCCTAAAAATGTAATGTGGAAAACAAAAATGCAAATACCTAATTAAAAGGTCAATTAAGTGTCTTACTCTTACAAAAAGATCTCTGTGTTAGAATGGTAGTAAGTCAAAGTTCACAAAGCAATGGTAAAATGAGGAACACTGTAAGCTATGGTTTTCTTTAGTACAAGCTGAGCAGACCCCTAAAATCCCAGCAACAATAATTTAACATGCATTTTTTTCCTTCATTTAAGAGGAGACAAAGGCACTGCTGACAGCTGAAATTTGTTATCAGTTTGCACTTAGGATCTTCACCTGGGAATTACTGTACTATATTTAATAGACCACCATTACAAATTACTTTGAAAGGACACACAATGAACTGCTGAGATTCAAACTCAGATTCACCTGTTTACTAGACAGGTGTTTTAACCAGGCAAGCCACAGTAGCAGAAGATAAACACTTTGCAAAAATTACATCCTACAAATGTGTTGTGGAAAAACAAAAATGCAAACATCTAGTTAAACAGACAATTGAGTGTCTGTTTTATTCTAACTATAGCGCTCACAAAGATAACTCTGTGTTAGACTGGTAGTAAGTCAAAGGTTACAAAGCAATGTTAAAATAAGGAGCCCTGTAAGCTATGGTTTTGTTTAGTACAAGTTGAGGAGACCCCTAAAATCCCAGCAACAATACATTAACATGCATTGTTTTCCTTTACCAAGTCTTAAGAGGATACACAGGCACTGCTGAAAGTTGAACTCTGGATCTCCTGTTTACAACACAAGTACTTTAACCAGATAAGCCACAGATTTTTGACATATGGTGATTTTGTTGATACTACTGTATTCATATGCTGTTATATAGTCTCCAAAATAACAATAATGCAAACACTTAGTTAAAAGGACAACAGAGTGTCAGTCTTACTCTAAAAGTAGAGCTCACAGTCTGTGTTAGAAGTCAAAGGCCACAAAGCAGTGTTAAAATGAGGAGGACAGAAGGCAATAATGATTTAAATGCTTAGATTTCTGTTCCTTTACTTGAATGGTTTTATCTGACTACAGGTATGAGCTGTCCTCCCTAAGACAGTTCTGGTATCACAAAGGGTTATCCTGTTCCAGGTTGCCCAAAGCAGCCACCACTGAAGGTCTCAGCTACCTTCAGGGTAGAGGGAGATCTGGTGATCCATGTGTGCCAGATTCCCTGACCAGCTCTGAAGAACATGCCATTGAGGTTCCCTCGTGTGTACCTGAGAGTAAAGTACAGCCTCTTGTTGACACTAGCCTGCCCAGCACTCTCATATACGCCCTGATCGTGGATGAGAGCCACTCCAGGGCCTGAAACACCTCCTGAATTACCAGCGAAATCTTCTCTGACGGGTGTCTAACCTCATCCCCAGAAACACTAATTCCTGGAAAGGTATCTGAGAGGACTTCAACATGTTCAGAATCCAACAATGGTGGACCAGAAGCCGAGCACAGTCTTGGACGTGCTGGGCCAAAAGAACCTATGAGGGAGCCTTGAGCAAAAGATAGAGTGTCATGGGGATGACCCTGGTGTGAATGAAAGCCGCTAAGGCCCCCCCATGACTCTGGTGTACACTTCGCACTGAAGCCTGGCCAAATGGCAGAGCTGTGAATTGGCAATTATACGAGCCATAGGGAAATGGCATATGATGGTCTGTGTTGATACTCATATTGAAGGTATAGAGATGCCCAATACTCCCCACGGCACATCGCTACAATGAAAGAACTCAAAGATTCCATCTTGAAGCTTGTAGTCACCATGTTGAAATATTTTAGGTCCAAGATGGGATGACAGCCGCCGTCCTTGTTCGGGACGACAAGCAGGTTGGAATAAAAACCTGAACCTGCGATCTGGGAGAGGTACTGGAATCAGAACCTTCTTTGCCAGCAGTGACTCCATTGCTTCCTAAAACAGCCATGCCTTGTACAGCTCTTTTGGCACCATGGACAAAAAGAAACAAAATGGTGGAAGGGCTTTGAAATCTATATGGTACCCTTCAGAAATTACCTGCAACACCCACTGGTCTGAGACAGTGGGCTGAAAAGGATGAGACATCCCTTTCAGGTAAATGCAGACCAGGACTGCATGATTCACATGGAAGATTGATTGACAAACTTAGCCCTCACAGCTGCCAGTTTGGGATGCCACTGCTGTCTGAACTTGGAGGAGGAGAGTGAGGCCTACAAACCTTGTGGCCTTTGCACTTCTGTTTGGAGGAGACAAAAAAGATGCAGCTTCCTCATAATAGTTTGACGTTTGGTGGACATCTGAGGCAATAGATGCTCTTGCCCCCAATAGCATCATTAATTATCTGCTTTAATTCATGTCCAAAAAGGGAATTGCCTCAGATATATAAGTGTTGGCCTCCTTAACCAACAGATCCTTTCTGAAACCTCGGCACGGGCTGCCTCCATAAGCTGTTCACCCCAAACGGTGACAGCCCAATTAACCAAGGCAGAGGCAAATATAGGACTAAGTGCCGCCCCATTGAGGATAGAATCCAGCTTCTTATCTGCTGGGTCCTTTACTCCTGCTGCATCTACAAAAGGCAAGGCAGTAGTCTTAAGCCAAGCAGGAGACAGGGGAATCCACTGTTGGGAGGTGAAGCCCACTGCCCTAAGGCTGCCTCTGAAAGGGGTACAGTTCAGATAACATTTTGGTGATAGCCAGCCATTTGTCTAGGGTCTTCCACTCATCTAGAAGTATCTGGTCAAGATTGGCATTAGGGGGAAAAACGGTGGAGATTTCTTACACCTCTGGAAGACATCTGCAGAAGATGACCATTCATCAGAGTTGGCAGAGACCTGAAGCATCTCCAAAACAGCTCTAATTGGGCTACCCTGTTACCTTGGGAGGAGTTTGCCAGAAATTGTGCTGTTAACTTGTCTACTCAGAGTTCCCCGTTCTTGGTCAGCTATGGGTTCCAACCCTCGGTTATTCCTGAGACCTTCCAAGCACAAGCAATTCCGGCTCTTGACGAGCATTTGAGGGCACTCCGTTCCTCTTGGGTTCGGGTACAGCATACTCTACGTGGTTCTGTGCAGTGGCAAAAAAGGCAGGCTGACCGTAGGAGACTGCCGGCACCTATCTTCCAGGTAGGAGACAGAGTGTGGTTGTCTTCCCGTAACTTGCACCTCCAGGTTCCTTGTAACAAATTGGCTCCTCGATTCATTGGTCCTTTCCATGTGTTGCTCAAAATTAACCCGGTGGCTTACACATTGGAGCTCCCTGCCAATATGCACATTTATAACGTCTTCCATGTTTCCCTGTTAAAACCCTTGGTCTGCAACCGGTATACCTCTGCTCCTGTGAGAGTTGCAGATCATGAGGAGTATGAAGTTCAAAATATTCTGGACTCCCGTTTGGTTAGAGGGTGCGTACAGTACTTTATTCATTGGAAGGGATACGGTCCAGAGGAGCGCTCCTGGGTTCCAGCTGGCGATGTTCACAGTCCTATTTTAGTGCACAGATTTCATGTGCAATTTCCTAACAAACCTCGGCCAGCTTGGGTGGGGTGGGGTGGGGGGGCGCCTTTGGTGGTGTGTGGGGGGGTACTGTTACAGCTTACTTTGTTTTCAGCAATGCTTGGCGTCATTCCATGTATCATCTGCAGGTGCGAGGCTTCAGAGTGAAGCAGGCCTCTGTTTTACGCCATGCTTCCTGTAGTCTCCCTCCTACCTACTTCCTTCCTCTGAGCCTGCTCCTCCTACCCACGTCCTGAGGAGGGGTTTAAAGGGCAGTCTGAGTCCTGACTCAGTTGCCCTTACGTTGTTGTTCAAAGCAGCTCTATTACCTTGGGCTCTGTGTATGACCTGGCTTGTCTTCCATCCAATGTGGTGCTGACCTGTGGCTCTGTCTGCCTATTCTATTGTCTTATCCTTATAGTGGACAACCAATCTGGCGCAGACCTGTGGCTCTGGCTGACTGCCTGAACTGTGTATGACCTGGCTTGTCTGACTACCCTCTCTGGTGCCGACCTGTGGATCTGTCTATTCTTACGTTTGTCCCCTGTACCTAGCAGACACCCAATATGGTGCAGACCTGGGGCTCTGGCAGACTAGCTGTGATACTGACTGTAGGCTTGAGTCAGTACTCTTGCTACGTCAGATCAAGATCCTGTGTCCCTGCTCCTGGTTCCAGCCGAGACCACCAGTGGCTTCGGCCTAGTCTCTAGGAGAGTGGTCCTCCGCGGCAGTTTACTATTTCTGGTAGTAGCGCTTGCTGGCTGTGACCCTTTGCTTGTACCTGCTATTTACTTCTGTTTGCTACCTTATTGTTGTTTAATAAATTGCATTTTACTATACAGTACTGACTCCTGAACATCTCTGGGGAACCGTGACAAATATCAACTGGAGTTGATGGTTTCCACATCCGAGTGGAGTATGATTTAATCTCTCCACTATGACCACTCTGTTATCAGTTTGAGCTAAAGCCACTTATAACAACAATAAAATGAGAGTACTAGTCTTTATGGTTATCCCACCTGTCTTAAGGGGGTTTACAACACTATCTGTGCCTTTTTCTGTTTAATATTCTACTTTCAGTCTTTTACTGTTTTACCCTTGGCACTGTGACTTCAACTTTCCTGTCAGCTTCTGGCCTCTAGGCTCTCAAATCCACTGCTACCTGTCTTCACTTCTTCAGTTTCATGTCAGGCACTGTACTGATTCCAGCCACACGAGTTCTGTGCTGTGGCAGCACAAAATCTACCTATTAGCTCTGCCCAACTACTACAGCTCCAAATGCTGTAAGACTAAGTTTTCAAGACAAGGATTGGTTCCCACATTCCTATGCTTGCTTGGTGGGTCAGTCTCCTGTACTGTTTTAGGCAATGTACAACTTGGTCAGTAGCAAGAACTGGCAGCAAAAGTGCTAAAAAGCAAATGTTTCATACCAGCCTTTCAGTATGCCTCCTACAGGCAGGGTAACTAAACCAAAGATATGAGTGCAGTCATAAGATTAATACAAGGTAAAGATAACATTAGTGGACCTCACTCTACATATCAGGGCTATAACTCGCTTATGGAGGGTAGTTAGAGAGAGGAACAGAAAAAGGTTGTGTGTGCATCTGTATTGAGATTGGGGGAAATTACTGTACAAATGTTTATGAGACAGACCTTTCAGTTATCTCTAGTATGTACAGTAGGAATTAAAGTTTTAAAAGGTTAGTGAATAGAAATACTAATGGCCTAGCATACTGGAGATTTGAATTTTTAAAGCAGTTTCCCCCATATAAATCATCTTTATAGAGCAGGGGAGTTGCCAGTTTCCCAAAAGAGCCAGGACTTTGGCTAACATAACACATGTTTAAATCCCATGGTAAGAAGATGTATTGTACAAGATGTTTATGCCAATCAGACTATGAGGACACAGTATATGCTCCTGCATCAAAAATCCATCTTGCTAAAATTTACACTTTGTATTACTTATTATGCCGCTTCATCCTTCAGTATAATTACACAACCCATCATTGTGATATATATGAAGAACTAAATTGGCTAACACTCAAATCTAGACATGCTCTTCACCTCTCTTGCATGGTTCATATAACCACTTCTCTAGAAAACTACCAGACTACCTGAGCAGTATGCTCACGCCAGCTCTCCATATTAACTATTACCTCCGCTGCACTGCTAACAACTCACTGAGTATCCCATATTTCAAGAAAGAAGCTGGTCGATCTTCCTTCTCCTTCAGAGCTCCAAAATTCTGGAATAACCTACTTGAAAAAAAAAAAATCAGGTCTTTTCCCAGTCTAAAATCCTTAAAAATAACTGATTCTTCATATCTAAAAACAATATGCAATTGTATATAACATTTTTAGTTTATGTGTGTATATATGTATTATGTCTCTGTATTTGTGCAAATACGCAACTTGCTGTAAACACTCCAGGACATATTTGAAAACGAGAGAAATCTTAATGTATTCTTCCTGGTAAAACAATTTTCTAAATAAAAATAAACATTTTTGCATCATGAAGTCCAGTTGCACCAACAATATTAATATTAAAGGGATAGTAATGTTTCAAAATAAAAGCAGCTCCAAATAATCTTCATAGTATTTGGGCCATAGAGTGTTATTTCAATACTGTCAGAGTTGTAGTTCAAGAGTAACTTAATGATAAAGTTTCCCCCTCCTGTCCCTTTTACTGATAAAACACTGATCACCTCAGATGTGGAATCTGGTCTTACGACCAGACAGCTCACAGCAAGGGACAATCTTCTTACTGTGAGAATAATGAAAACCCTTCTCCCCTTGACAATTTTTTCCCTTATGCTAATTGAAGTTTGTTCCTCTCTGCACGGTATCTGGACACCACCTTGTTGTTCTGAGGTGAGCAGTGTTACATTAGTAAAATGGGCAGGAAGGGGATACTTTATCATTCAATTACTCTTGAACTACAACACTGACAGTATTGAAATAACACTCTTCATGGCCCAAATACTATGAAGGTTAATTGGAGCCACTTTTATTTTGAAACATTACTATACCTTTAAGGAGATTAACAACAATATATATTTCAAGCTGGTAGCAAGACCCTTGGCTTTGAGCATGAGACCTTGAGCTTAAAGGGACAGTAATACTTCATTTTAACTTTATTTTATTTTGTAGGCATTACAAAAACATGAAGAAGGATATAAGTCTTATCTCTCAAACCTTTATGGTTTATGAGATATTCACAAGCAAAGTTTCCCCCTCCCGTCCCTTTTACCTAGTGTAAGCCATCCCTTCTCAGATGTGGAATGCAGTCTATAGACCAGACAGATAACAGAAGGGGACAATCTTCTTCCTATGAAAACAATGAAATCCCTGGCCCCCTTGACAAGCTTTTCAGGTTTTTCCCTTATCTTAATTGAAGATTGTCCCTCTGTGCAATCTACCTGGGCACCTCCCTTCTGCTCTGGCTGAACAGTGTTACATCAGTAAAAGGGGAGGGAGGGGACACTTTGTCATTGAATTACTTTGGAACTACAACTCTGACAGAATTGAAATAACACTCTCCAAAGTCCAAATACTATGATGATTAATTAGAGCTGCTTTTATTATGAAACATTACTATCCCTTTAAGCAGTAGCACCATTAGCCATTACCTAGGAAAGCCTGTTATAAAGGATAAATGAGGCAATCACAAGCTCATTCAGCTCTAGATATTTGGACCTTGTATATGTTTATAAGTAATACTGAATTGATCAGAAGTAATTGCTTTCTTGAAAACATGTTTTTATTGTGATGGACCTAGAGCAATGGAAAAACAAAGCGAAACACCTTTTATGTAAATATATATTTTGACCACAGGGTTATTTTAAAGTAGCAGTGAAGTATACATATGGAATAGCTTTTGAAAGTAAAAGCTGCTACTTGAAAACAATGGGAATCACATTTCCCACTGATTAACAAGTGGGTCTCTAGCGCCCATCTCCCCAATCTACAGGACTGGGTGACATCAGTGCCTCACTGAAGAATATAAAACTCCTACAAGCATTGGCATTACCATACCTGGGGGTTGGGAGCCTTAATCGTGAGTGGGGGCGGGGCTTCAAAATTAAAAAAAAAAAAAAAAAAACCCAAAAAACTGAAAAATAGCCTGGGAAGGAGAACTTGGTGCGGAGTGCAAGGAGCATATTTTGATGACACAGAAGTGGGCAGAGTTTTATTTAAAACTCCGCACACCCGGATAATCAGCCTCTGCCCCAGAGACCCGGTAATTAGAAGACAAAACCGGAGTCTTCGGGGCAAATCCAGAGAATTCCCAGCTATTCACATTACCAAAGACTACAGATAAATGAGGCTGATGTACCAGGGAAAAATTGGAGCAATTCTGTGACAAATGTGAAGTCCCATAAGTGGGGGTTTTACCCCCATCAATACTAGATATGTCTTTAATGTATTGCAAAGTTATGCATTGGTGATCTCAAGCATTCACAGGGTTAAAAGCAATAGGGATTTTCGCAATGTTTGTTCCCTATGGTGCACTTGGGAAAGTCCACAGTTGTTCAGTACATCAGCCTCAATGAGTGAGTCTCAAATTATTTTAAGCTATAGGAAACCAACTACCATAACTTTCTGATAGAAGCATTTACTTTTAAAAGCCTTTCCATATACCCATTTAGGTCTCATAACAAAGTTCTGGATAGAACAATAATCAGGTCAATCAGGCATTATGGTTGACTTGAGATATTCCTACGTGATTTCAACATAAATGCAAAATAATCGGGAGAGGCTTCTCTAACTTGCATATCCCCTGATGGTCAGCAGTAGTGGGCATACCTATGTGTACAAGTGTACGGGATATATTGCTCCCTTTCAAATACAAAAAAATTCAATATAAATAACAAATCTTATTTAACATGGTAAAACTTGTTTTATAAACACATTAAAGTGAACAATTAAAGAGGACCTGTCACCTTATAAAAAAAAAAGTTACTTTTGTTTTGTTAGCAAATAAAAGAAACACTGACTTTACATATTAATTTCCCTCCTGGAACTTGAAAAAGGGGTTTTATGAGAGCCCCTCTCAGCAGTCATTAGTTTTTAGTAGAATGTAGACGTGTGATCTACCACTCTCCATTATCACGGCAGCTTCAAATAAAGATCCACTCCCTGTTGACATTTTAACACTTATCAATGTGTTGCACTGTGTCCTAAAGGGTTATGAGTGAGGGTGTTCTGCATCTTAATTTTTGCAGCATGCAGCGTTAGCCACTTTTCTGAATGGGGGAGAAACGAAGACCGTGGATTGCCATATCTACCTTTAAAGGTATAGTAAAGTCTAGTAAGAATAAAAGCTAATATTGTATCAATTAAAATAATAAACTAAACTATGTTAGTCCTATCTCTCAGACCTTTATAGTTGCCTTGAATTCTAGTTTGCATATTTGAAAACGTTATTAAAAACTACTTAAAGCGGAAATATCATCCTATATAATGCCCCCCCCCCCCCATAATAACTAGTCATATGGCGATTAGCTTCTTAACAGTGCTATTACTGGGCACAAGTACCAAGTCCTAAAGTAATCCTTCTTCTGAGACTGGTGGCCAGGCTTGCATGCAAAAATGTTGTCTTAGAGATATCTGCGCGCCTGAGTTGTCCGTCCTGGTCTCCTTTAGGAGGCATTGCATAGTACCGAAAGGGACTGAAGGTGCAGACAGATCTGAAGCAAGAAGCCTGGCTGTCAGTCGGATTACTTCAGATCGTGGTACTTGCACCCAATAATATCACGGTTAAGAAGCTAATTGCCATATGCCTAATTATTGTGGGGGACTTTATATAGGGTGATAATTCCGCTTTAAGAATCATGTCTGCCAAGAAATGAGCAGAGGCATAGTTTAGAAGATTTTATTTCTGAATAAAGTAAGATAATTGTTCAGTGAGTCACCATATGCTAATTAAAGGGGAACTCTCACCTTTGTTAAAGTGCTTCTTATATTAAAGTGCTATCCGAGCTAATCTTCCATCCTTGTTTTTTTATTTATTTATTTTTTTAAATGTAATGCAATATAACCTGAGCTTTTACATTTTAAAAATAATCCAGTTAAGGACAGGCTGCGCAGCCTGTCAATCGTTCTCACCTCCTACTCTGACGGAGGCTTCCTCCATGTGAGCTAGAGCACTCTCATTGGCAAGAGAGAGTTCCAGTTCACATGGAGGAAGCATCCATCATCGGAGGAGGTGGGAACGAGGCACCACTGGGGAGGGGAAGAGGTGGGTACATAGCTGTCCTTAACTGATTTCACCGGCTTATTTTTAAAAAGGTAAAATATTGGGCTATACAGCATTATATAAAAGAAAGATATAAAAAACAAACAAACAAAAACGAAACATAGACGATTAACTTGGATAGCACTTCAATATAAGAAGCACTTTAACAGAGGTGTGAGTTCCCCTTTAAGCTGCCTGTTGCAATGAAAGCTTAATTGGCATAAATTAGATAGAGTGGCATACTCCGCAAACTTCCAAAACAGAAATATATTTATTAATATTTCCTAACCTATGTATCTGATGGTCTTTATTTTCAAATATGCAAGCTTGAAATCAATGGGGCAGGTCCACTTTAAAAAGTGTATCTGAGCTACAATCATGTACCCGCTGTGTTAAAGGAGCAGTAAACTTTTATTATAGGGCTTTTTGTGGTTGAGCAAGACAAGGGTACTTTTATTATTAGTAATCTTGCAGTGACAGTGCCACTTAGTGTCAAGGCAATATTTTGTCTACGGCATTCTTCAGAGAGGTAAGCTTCAAGCTAATGTTCTCCAGAGAATGTGATGGTAACTGCTCCACTACTTTAGTGTTTTACTCCACTCACAAAGTCCTATTGAAAACCTATATAGGGAAAAAGTTTCCTCACCAATGTCTATGGCAAAACCTTTCTAATAGTTGAACACCACAGTAATCTGACCACAGCATGGATAGACTTTCAGAGTGAAGAAAAGGAACTCATCTTTCTAAAGTTACCTATCAAAAATTAGAAAAAGAGATGATCTCCCCTTCTTCACATTGTTTGGGGCTCTTGTAGAAATGTAGATCTCAACACAGCAAAGATGTAACTTGCTACAATTCAGTATTATTATGTGGCAAGATTGTTTCTTGTTTTTAAGGCACCATGGTCAGAAATGAACCAAAACAGAATCACCAGCCATTCAAATGTGTTCATTACCAGGACATGATAAGCTGAGTAAACTAAGAGAAGCGATTCCTATCTCTGTATTTAAAACAGCTGTCATAAAGGAGAGGGTTTGAGCATTTCTCTGTACGCCATTTAAAAATAAATCTTGTAAATGGTGGGAGGGGATGGAAGCATCTGGTAAATTGGTATTAACAAACCACCAGCACAAATAAATAAAATTAAATAATTCAAAATGTTCTTTGAAACATCTTTTAGAATCACAATTTGTTAGGTGACAGTTTGGCTTTAATATTATTTAAAGGGACAGTAATAGTTGAACTGTTGTTGCTGCTTGTCATCACACTCAAATACAAAATAGGGTACTTTCCTGTTACCCGGAACCATTTTCAAAACTAATTCCTGTCAGAATCTGTTGTTATCTCCTGTCAGAATAAAGTCCATGTAAAACAGTGGAACCATGGGGTAAAATATTTGAATACATATTTTGTTTGAAAAATGTTTGAAACTGTTGGTTTGAAAATGGTTCTAGATAACAGGAAAGTACCCAAAATAGTTTGATTTCCTTAGCACGAATATCTCCCCTTTCAGCCCTTTTCCTGATGTCTGCCTGTTCTCAAGAGAACAAGCAGAATGGTAATCTGAACAGCTGTTACTGCTAACCATAAAAGCCTACTAACATTCCTCAGTGTGAGTAGTATTGATTCATGCGAATCACAGACTAAAACCAGTCAGTTCAAAGGATGCATTAAAACTACTCACACAGAAACAAATGTACGTGTGAGTGAATGTTGAGTTGGCTGCCACTGCCACATCCGGTTCAGGCAGGTCAGTCCCCTTCCAGGGAGAACAGACTGCTGTCAGGCAAAGTTGTAGAAGGGGTATATAAAATGCTAAGCAACTCAAACGTGATTATTAAAGACTGTGACTGACTTTCAGTGCAATAAAATCAACCATTACAGTCTTAAACAAAAACTTAAACAGTCTTAAACAGTCTTAAACATTCTCTTTCAGTACAGATAATCATACAAGCAACATATATAATAGACAAACATAGAACTACACAGCTCCTAGAAACTAGTATGCTGAAGTTATGCACAAAAGTTAAGTCTGATACAAAATTGGTTTTCCTTTTTTTACACATGTATACAAATATACATAAGGTTTTCATTCAGCTATAACCTATTGTTATAGCTAATACTTTAGCAGCAGTTGTCCTTGTTGGGAGGTTGAGGTTTTCCAGCACTGGGGGAGCCTCTAATTTGAGTGAAAATGAGAACAGCATCTGTATCCATAGTATTCTGGAGATTGTACAAATTCTCTGCGGATTAAAAGATATAAACATATTATTATAAGTATATTAAATGTGCAAAGAGAAGTGTACATGATCAAGTATAACATTAAAGCGGAACTTATAAAGTCGCCCTACAATAATTATGTATATGGCGACTAGCTTCAGAATAGTTATATTACATCTCAGAAGTACCCGATTCTAAAGTTTTCCTTAAAGGCATAGTAACGTCCCACAAAAATATTTTTCATATTGTAGTCCTTAAAAAGTTGAGCACAGCACAAAAACCCGTATCTCTCAAACCGCTACGGTTGTTTGTGCTGTGCTCAACTTTTTAAGGACTACAATTTGAAAAACATTTTTTGTGGGACATTATTATCCCTTTAATCTCCAGAGGCTGATGGTCAGGTTAGTGTAGTCTGAGTGCCTGCACTGTCAGTCCCCTTCTGGTTACCTTGTGGCACACTGCAGTACTTCTTAGAGGAGACCGGGACTGACAACTTAGGTGCGCAGACAAGATGTCTGCACTGATGCCTGGCTTCTGGTCTCTGAAGATTAAGGATAACTTTTGAATCGGGTACTTCTGATATGTAATACAACTATTCTGAAGCTATTCTACTTCATTAGGGCTACAATCCCTTACAACCCACCATCCTTGAATGATTACTTCCAAGTGGATATTTCTGTATAAGTTTCACCTGGTGCAGGCCAGAATTTATTTTGCCCTTGATTTGTGTACTGCAGATAGATCTTGAAGGCTAGTATCCAGTAGGTGATATTATAGGAGGCTGTGCATTCTTTGCTGCTGGCTTCATCTTTTATTGCATAAAAAAGTGTGTGTGATTTAATTAATAATTTTTAAAAAACCATGTGGCGTCTGCTGGAAAGGTTTTCAGATTCAGAAAGTTTTTTTTTCCAATCCTTTGAATGTCAGATGTGAGAAACACTTCGTACAGCAATTACTTTCTCACCAAACTTAACTTTCTGAAGACAACAGGTGTGTGCAGTTCATTGTGAAGCATTCTGTTACATTCCTCTGGTCCTCAACAGGTTAAAGCAACCAGTGTGCAGTGTCACTTTAGTGTGCCTTAGACACCAGCTTAGAATGCCCCACTTTTTCCAAGTAGACTTTGATAAAAATGTTGTAGTTGGGTTTTTAATGTATATTTATGGAAATTATTACACACAATATGCTCTTTGTTGTCATTTTGACTGAAATAATTAAGAATAACTATATATTTCTGTATTGTATCCATAGGTGGTAATGTGTGTCACAGGGACCCCATCATTATCTTTAAGGTATGTAGAGGGTGGGACTGGTTATAAAAGATTAACAGAATTTCTTCTGTAACACCTCCCATGGCAATCAAAGTGGGTACTGTCTATGCCTTCCAGCATCGCAGTACCAATGAAACCTTTAAAGGGGAGAAGTTTGGCATTAGTCCTCAGTTTCTCAGTCCTATCTATATGTTGGACAGTTCAGAGAAAATGGACATGGAAAAGCCCAAATGGCAATACAAGTGAAACAGACTTCATACATGCAGATAAACAATATTCACTGACTGTTTAGTCTTAAACAGTTTTAACTAACGTTGAAAGCAACAATTGTCTAGTGAGAGCAAAAATCAAGACTGCAAGAAAGAAAGAAAATAATCAAGTCAAAAAAAGTGAAGATCAACAATATCCAGCTACTGAAAAATCATAGGAATTTTGATATAGTACTGTAAAATCCCTTCAACGTGCTGCAAGACCATCCAGACAGACATTTCAAACCACTATGAAAAAGTCGAACCTATCGTAGCCAGTGCTCATGCCCTTGCACCTAATGTGAAACTAGAAAAAACAACATCTCAAGAAACAGGTGCCATGATGAAAAAACAAAGAGAAATAAAATAAAACAGTAATATCAGAAACAGGGTAGAATATGTAGAAATGTGCCATAAGGAAGAGCATAAAAAGAAGAAATGCTCAATGTTGGGCTCATCAAAAGGACACTGGAAGAAAATCAAGGCCTAATGAAAGCAGCATAAAAGCTGGCCACTCACAGGAGCCACGTTTTGCATTAAAGCTTGATGATGGTACAACAGCAAAAATTCAGCAACAAATACTATAATGAGTGGAGGAATTTTATTCAAATCTTCATAAGGATACAAGACAACAACTAAATGCAATGCTAGAGGATGAAGCTGGCGGGAGGGGGATATTTTAACATTCAATTACTCTTGAACTCCAACTCTGACAGTATTGAAACAACACTCTCCATGGCACAAATACTATAAAGATTAATTGGAGCTGCTTTAATTGTGAAACATTACTACTCCTTTAAAAAAAATTACAACAGGAAAGCAAAAAGTTTTGTCTGAAGATGAATAAAAAAAATGTAAGTCATGTTTAACAAGGTTACCATACCAAGGGAAATCAAAATAGATGGACAAGACCTAGAAATGGACAAAAATGTTTACTTGGACAGAAAATGTCAATGTGGTAGAAACTTCATGATAAATATTAATCAACAAATCAAACTGCCATGGAAAGCATTTAGAAAACATTAGCACTATGGTTTTCAAGACAAAATTACAATTTCCCTCAAGCAAAAGTTTTTTTGAACAATGTACCCTCTCAATTCTAACGCATGGCTGTGAAATATGGTCACTGAAAGCCAAAGACATACAAAGTTAAGGTTATGCAGTGAAGTATGGAACGTCGAATTTTGAACATAACAAAAAGAAAAATGTTAACTTGAATTTGACAGCAAAGTTTTATGACATAACTGCAAGTGTAAAGCACTTAAAATGGAAATGGGCAGGTCATATTGCAAGAAGACCTGTGGTAGATATACCAAATTAATTATGGAATGGATTCAATTTGATACTAAACACCCAACAAGAACACCAAAGACAAGATGGGTTTATGAAATTAACAAGATTGTTGGTGTACAGTGGAAGCAGAAAGCATAGGACTGAAGTTGTTGGAAGCTTGTGAGGAGGCCTTCAACAATGGCTGAATATATATAATTTATTTATTTATTTATAACTCCAGAAGCCTTCCTCGTGACCATAAACCTCCAAGATGTCCAAACTCATTGTATCAAAAGTATCTGAGATTTACAATATTGATGGAAAATCATCAATTCAGGGCTCGCCCCTCTGGCCTAGCTTTAATCACATGGGTGCTCACCAAGATCCTGGCAGCCACCCTAAAACATTTGAGGGAACTAAGAATCAATATAATTCCTTACTTGATGACAGATTCATCATAGCAAAGTCACACAATCATGCCAGAGAATATAGTACAAAATAGTCTTAAACACCTCGCAAGTCTGGCATGGCTAATACATTAGGGAAAAAAAAGACAGTTCACACTGTCACAGGCTTGGGTATTCTTAGAAATACACTTTGATACAGCAAGTGGCATAGCTTAAGTCTCACAAGACATGATCTCAAGGGTAAAAGAAATGGGTATTACATTTCAAATGCCAGACAATCCATACAGCCCAAGACTTCTTAGCAATTCTGATTCTATCCACCACAACTATCCTCCTTGGGCCAAGCTTCATAGAAGAACGCTACAATAAAGCTTCCTAATATTTTGGAATGTGGATTCCGGATATGTTTCCCAAAGAATCCCATAACAAATTTCAGCAAAGAAGGAAATGAATTCAATTATTCAGAAAAGGAGCTCCATGGAAGAACCAGAATGGGAAATTTTGACTATAGATGCCAGTCTGACAAACTGGGGGAATCTGGAGGGAGAAGACTGTTACTGAGATCACTTCACATAAACATATTGGAAATGAAGGCAGCGTGGAATTGACTAAAGCACACCAGGAAATCCCTAAGGAAAAACCCAGTCTACATAAGAGCAGAGAACAAGGCCACGATAATTTACCTAAAAAAATAAAACAGTGGCACAAAAAGCAAGAGTCTAAACAGGGAGGCAAAAAGGATCCTGATATAGGAAGAATACAATCTAAAGGCAATATCTGCCTCTCACAATAGGAGAACCCTGAACAGGAATGCAGATCTTCTGAGCAGAAGACCCAGGATAGTGGTCCTTCAATTAAAGAACCTAAGACCAGATTGTTCTCGGAGGGAGTAATCCACTGTATATTCAAAACCTTTGCTGAATAAAGGTTTGGAAGACAGATGCTCTAGGTGGTGATTGTGGAATAACTGGTATCATATTTCTATGTTTCCCCTCCAGTCTTTTTTTTCTTTTGCTTAATTAGTAGCTATGACTTTCTCTTCCTTGTTCTTGGATTCTGGGATCTTTGTCTGTAAACCCCTTTCTATCTGTCCATCCTTGAGATTGGTGTATGGTACTGCTTTTATTGCCATGGGAAGAGACACAGAAGAAAACAGCACATCACACTCTTAATTCTGTATGCTCTTTATTACAGCTTTGACACAGGTTTTCTCAGAATACTCCACTTTAAAGATTTAATTGGTCCTTCATTAAAAAGACTTTCCACCACTACTATCTCCCAATGTTTTGGCCAGACACAAATCGCATATCAAATAATGCCAAGAATACTTTAACACCATAATGATGGGAATTCTGAAGGAAAATAATCATGTCCATTGTCTATCCAATACTAACTGAATGTTTGATTTTGTAGAACTGATCCGTGAAGAACGGATTAATAATGACCATTACAACTTTCTACCCAGATTTAGTAAATTGGAGGTGTTCGTGTTCCTTTAAGTCAGTGGTTCTCACCAGGGTGCCGTGGCACTTTGGTGTACCACAAACTTCCAGTTAGTGTCAGAGTTTACCAAGACTGACACATTTTAAAGGGATAGTAATACTTCATTTTATCTTTATTTTATTTTGTAGGCATTAAAAAAACATGAAGAACGATATAAGTCTTATCTCTCAAACCTTTACGGTTTGAGACATATTCACAAGCAAAGTTTCCCCCTCCCGCCCCTTTTACCTAGTGTATGCCATCTCTACTCAGATGTGGAATCTGGCTGTAAGACTAGACAGATAACAGAAGGGAACAATCTTCTTGTTATGAGAACAATGAAGACCCTGCCCCCCTTGACAAGTTTTTCAGGTTTTTCCCTTATCCTAATTGGAGATTGTCCCTCTCTGCAGTCTACCTGGGCACCTCCCTTCTGATCTGGCTGAACAGTGTTACATCAGTAAAAGGGGCGGGAGGGGGATACTTTATCATTGAATTACTCGAACTACAACTCTGACAGAACTGAAATAACACTCTCCAAAGTCCAAATACTATGATTAATAAGAGCTGCGTTTATTATGAAATATTACTATCCCTTTAAGTGAGTTTCAAATGCATACATAGAAAATGTTATAAACAATTTCTTTATTTTTTTCTGATTTTGATACTTAGGAATAACTGTATATTTATGTATTGTACCCTTTATTATCCCCTTAAAAATGACATATGTTAGGTGTGCCCCAAACATTTCAGATTGTGCGCGATATGGGTGCCTTGAGCAAGCAAAGATTAAGAACCACTGGTTTAAATAATTGGTACATCAGTTTAACATTGGTGCATCAGTACAACATGGCCCTGAAGATAGAACGGTCATCATTTTATTTTTAGTAAAAAAAAGGTAATATTACATTACAAAAAAAAAAAAAATTAAATTGTGTAATGCTAGGGAAAACCAGCTGCACCATAGGGGACATATGCAAATTCCCATTATAAATGGGACATTTAATCCCTTGAATGCTAGGTGTCTCCAAAACAGTGATTTGCAACACACTGGATGTCACTACCGTTTGAGGGACTGCATTTCCTTATTTATATCAATGGGAATTGTAACTTCTCCATTATGGTGCAGAACTGCTCTTCTTTTCTTGTGCATTGGACCAGTTTTATCTGTAGACAGATACAGAACTATGAACACCATGATAGGTCCATGTATTGTTTGGTTTCTCTCTCCTTTTAGCATTGTATTTGTATTCTACCTTCCTGGCACTCATGGGATTAAAACATTATGAAATCCACTTTACTTCGTGAACCTAAACCTTAATATGCTGTATGTTGTTTTCAAAATCCATACACAAATGTACAATGTTTTAAGTTCCATCATCTTACCCCACACATAAAAAGAGAAATATTGCCACTTACTAGGTGGAACAAAAAAGAAATCTCCAGTATTCAGTGTGCAAGACGTCATATGAATTGTAAACTGTACGCTGCCAGTGAGCACATAGAATACCTACAATGTACAAAGAAATTAATAAACTTGATTAAAAATGCATTCAGTATTAGTGAAACATTAAACAACACCTCCTATTATCCTTCCACTTACATTACTATGGCCATAAAAACCTAATGGTCCCCGTGTCTGAGTTAGAGTTAGATGTATATATCTTGACCTCTCATTAACAAGTATGTTAGTGATCCTTATGGGAAGTTAGACACATTTGTCTTAGGGATGATATACCCTGGTAACTGTAATTATTTTCTTTAGTGAACTATGCCAAGCTGTATGTGCCCTGGCACTTTCAGCATTAGAGATTTAAGTATATAGCCTGATCTCTCACCAACAAGCATTCTAGTGATCCTAAAGACGTTTGACATATTTTGACACATGTAAAGCTAGACAAAACTTTGTATCGTCTATATTTAGATCCTTTCTCCAGCAAGGTGCATACATTGGAACACTTTGACCACCATGGCGGCTTACATGTTGTAAATTTCAGTTGCTTGGATTCATCTTTTCATTGGCCAATGTATTAAAGTAGTCCTGTTGATATAATTGTTATAGCTATTTTTTCCATTATTCCAGTACCAGGCTGGAACGAAATGCTGCTCTCAAGACAATGTGTATCAAAAGTTAAATAATTAAAAAAACTAACAATAAAATTACAATACAATGGTAGCCCAGGCCCTCTTACATTTTTCACAGCTAAACCGCTGCTTTATCAAAGAGCTTGGCCTCTTGTGTTTTCTCCCCTTGTGAAAATGGGGAGTCTACTACTGGAGGGATAGCTCAACGTTATAGGACAACACGATAGAAAGAAGAAAGGAAAATATCTCAGAACAATCAATTTATCATCAGACACTCCATATTTCTTCTGAACCATCCTGCTTCTGAAACCTTCAAGGTCTCCCAAACAGCCCAGGATGGAAAGGCTCATAGTGAAAATAAGTGGACAGTTTGGAAAAAGGGTTCCATCCCAACAGACATCTGATCAGAAGTGGAGCCCAGTAAAACAGGTGCCAAAGGGCAAGATGAACCCAAGTGCCTCCATGGTCTTAACACATGAAAGTTCTTGGGTATACTAACTGAGCAAGGGGTTGAAGAAGAGACCCCCGGAAATGTGGTGGTATGAGACTCACCCATATCTCCCTTGTGCTCAGACATAGCCAGAAGACCCCCAAATAAAGAATACAAGACAGAAATGTGACAGAAAAAACATTTGCCTGAATTGATTAAAACAGAATGAAGGCAGGGAGAGAATCAAGCCTCCTGTGCCAAACATTGTAGAAAAAGAGGAAGAAGATAAGCAGAGAACCTTCCCTTCCTATTCCCCAAGGCCCAAGTAAAAAAAACAGCATCTGTTCAGGCTCTGTTTAATATCACCACCATGTAAAGTGGTGTGTGTTAATTTGAGCTAAGTACTGAAAGAGACTACCTCCAGTGTGCTATGGCACTGACAGAAAAGTAGCAAAGTACAGAAATAGTGATTTTACCAAAGACCATTCTGAATGTGGCTGCTAGACAGGGACATACTCAGAGGACCTGTGTTCTATGAAAACTGAAATACTCTTCAGTTCCCTATAAAGAGAATTTTGAGTACTTACTGATAAGTAATTTTCTTATTTTGGGACACAGGGACCATGGGGCAAAGTATCTTCCTGGAGGAGCGAAGGGCACTTGACTAAAAATGCTCTTGGAGGCAGAGACTCCCTCGCTTTACCCCCACTAGACATGTTCGGGGTTAATGTATGGCATAGAAAAGAAACTAAAGTGGAATAAGAAAGGGGATCACCCTTGAACTAGAGAACACAACAGGATCTCCCCTATCCAGGACTCAAATGGCTGTTTTTTGTCCAGGATGAAATTCCTGTTATCCACATGGATACTGGAAAAGGATTTATCTGTAAGTAAAGAAAAATCCCCTTTTCCCTTAATTTCTAAGTGGAAAACAGGAACCACAAGGATATACCAAAAGCAGCCACCAAGACTATATGGAGGGAAAAAGACAAAACCCTGGAAACACAGATCAGTTCTAACAGAGAAGAACTGGTACATGAACCTCAGGTGTCATTGGACACCAACACTACAAAGTAAGGAACATGTTCTAATAGGTTACAGGCCAAAAGTAAATCTAGGACACCTAGAAAAACAAACAGCCTGAAGGACCTGTCGGCCAAAACTGGTTTCAGCCAGAGAGAACAAATTAACACAAATGGATGAAGGGATGACCATGTCACCCCCTTATACAGCTATTCAGCAGAGGTCTGGTTAATGAAGGGCCAAGAGGTTCTCATCAATCTGGTAGAATCTGATATAAACCAAATGGGCTTCTTTCTGAGGATATTTGCCTGGTGACTTGATCCAAGAAGCCACTGTTACTTTAGATGCGGCCTGGCCCACATGCAGACCCTCAGGGATGACCAAAAGCGAATCAGATGTCTGAAAAGGCTCTGTTCAATGAACAAAGTACTTCAAGAAACAAACCAAATCCAACAGATGACGGTCCTGCTCCTGCCTACTAGATGCAGCTGGACAAAAACAATGAAATACAATTCCCTAGTTAATGAGAAACTCAGAAACAACCTTAAGGAGGAACCTTATGGGAGTCTGCAAAAGCACTCAGTCAGAATGGAAAACCAAGAAGAGTCCTATCAGATAAAGACTGAAGTTTGACTACCTGCCAAATATACAAAAGTCATAATAAACACTGTTTGAAGCTCCAAAAAACAGAAAGAAACTGAAGACAACGACCCAAAAGGGGCCTTCTTAAGCACTTCCAGAACCAGGTTCCAGAAACAGGTTCCAGAACCAGCCCTATGGAGGAATGAGATCCCAAAATACTGGATAAGCATGAGCCTTCCCTTTCATAAAAAATTGCACATCAGGCAATAGAGCCACAACCAAGCCCTTTTTGAAGACCATCCCAAACAAAAGGCCAAAATGTACAGAAGCCGAAAAGGCTGCAGTTTCCATGTCTTTACACAACTTATAGATCTGGGACCATACCGTGTGGGAGGCCTTGGTAGATACTGGCTTTTGATCCTGTAACATAGTAGCAATTATGGAATCAGAAAACCTCTTCTTCCTCAGGATGCTGACCTCAAGAGCCAAGCTATCGAAGTTGGCTTCACCACTTCTAAAAGACACATATGACCCTGCAGCAAGACGTCTGAAAGCAGAAGAAGCTGAAACAGCTCTACCACGGGGATATGAAACAGAGGCCTGACAGGGCCAAAACAGGGCATCAGAATTACATGAGCAAGCTCAATCTTGATTTTTCGCAGCATGGCATGACCATTGCATTTACCGTGAGAGCTATAGGGCCACAACTGAGGAATCTTGCAGTTCAGCCAAGAGGCCATTAGGTCCACCACAGGAGGACCTCATAGGTTAACTATAGTGTCAAATATAGTCTGGTTGAGCTCTCAATTTCTGGGATTCAAGAGCTGGCAGATAATACTCTGGGATAGGAATAAAGGATAAGCCAAAACCTAGGAAGATGTATCCATACTTCTGGCCGATGTAGGCCACCGTAGTTGTACTGTTGGACTGGATCCACACAGGGAGTCCCTGGGGGTTACCGAGACCAGTGCTGCATGGCTAGGTTAATTGCTTGAAGCCTTCAGAACAATGGTAGACAGAAGTGTCTGTTCCCTGGTCCAAGACCCTGAATGGTCTGAGGCCCCAGTGTGGCACCCCAGCCTATCAGGCTGGTATCCTCTGTAACCATGACCCAATTTGGAATAACCAGTGGCTGTCCCAGCAACAGATGTGACCTCTGAAGTAACCAACAGTCTATTTACATCCAGTCAGACAAAGACATGGGAGAGGTAGCATGGATATCTAGACCAATACCTAAAACAACGGGACTGCCTCAAGAGCAGAAACTCCAGCACCTTCATGAACTCCCACACCACTGAAGATGGCCTAAGTATGCCAACGGTACCTGGTGAGACAACAGAATCTTGTCTTCTGGAAGCACATTCCCCAAAGAGTCTTGAATCTCATACAAAGTAAATTAAGGACCTCGGACAGAAGATTTTTTTTTTTTTTTTTTTTTTTTTTTTTTTTTAAATTGAGAAACTAACTGTGTAGCTCCAGAACAGACACACAAGTCTGAATCTGAAACCTTAAGTATCAAGTATCCTCTGAATATACTACTAAATAGGTGAGCGCTATTATTTATATATATATATATATATATATATATATATATATATATATATATATATATATATATATATATATATATATATATATATATAAATAAAATGGGATTTTAGTCTTACCTGTTAAATCCTTTTCACTTAGTCCATACAGGTCACTGGTACTCTGGGAGGCGTAAGTCCCCTTTAATAGGCAGGAACAACTATGCAAATAATTTGCAAGGGGCGGAGCCTCCCCTCTTACTTAAGCCACCTTCTGGCCAGAGCCACTTTAGATTGATTTGAGACCCTAAAACTGACCTCAGGTAAGCAAAAAGAAAGACTCCTGTGAGCATGCCCGAACGGTCTCCCACTGAATGCCACAGGAGAGCCAAGACTGGTCCCTTGACAGGGTGGGAGACCAGTGACCTGTATGGACTAAGTGAAAAGGATTTAACAGGTAAGACTAAAATCCCATTTTCACTGTCGTCCAATACAGGTCACTGGTACTCTGGGATGTACAAACATTGAGCTGATCCAGAGGCGGGAAGTAAGGCAAGGACCAGGCGCAAGGCCCAAGTCACTAGAACTGCTATGACCAGTTGATAACATAGCCCAAACTGTAAGTGTCAACGGACACCAACCAAGGGAACAATCCCTGAACTAACACAGCACACGGAACTAGAGCCAACCGGGCTCAACAGTAAAGAAGCACTAAGGATCACAGAGCGGAAGACCTACACAGGCAAGACTGCCTCCAGGACCTTCCTTCCAAAACTGGCATCAGCCGAAGCCAGTACATCAACTCGATAGTGCTTAGAAAAAGTGTGCACAGAGGACCAAGTGGCCGCTCTGCACAGTTGATCAGCAGAAGCTTGATTCTTGTAGGCCCAAGAGACCCCAATAGATCTGGTGGAATGGGCAGTCACCCGGAAGGGAACATGCTTATTCCTCAACTTATAGGCTTCACGGATGGTAGCCTTAATCCAAGAGGCAATGGTAACTTTGGAAGCCGGTCTCCCTGCCCTAGGCCCCTCAGGAATGACGAATAGAGCGTCAGACTTCCTGATAGACTCGGTGCGATGAACATAAAACTTGAGGCAACGCACCACATCCAACAGATGGAGATCTCTTTCCTTGTCAGATGAAGGATTAGGGCAGAAAGAGGGAACCACAATCTCCTGATTGATGTGAAACTCAGACACAACCTTGGGTAAGAATTCCTTGGTAGTGCGAAGCACAGCCTTATCCTTGTGGAACACCAGGTAAGGAGGTTTACAAGACAAGGCCTGTAACTCTGCTACCCGGCGGACTGACACAACAGCCAAGAGGAAGGCCATCTTCCAAGTCACAAGACGTAATGGAATGGAAGCCAAGGATTCAAACGGTGGTCGCTGTAGAACTCCCAGCACCAAATTGAGATCCCACTGGGGAGCAGGACTCTTAAAGGCAGGTCGAACATGAGTCACACCCTGGAAGAAGACTTTCACATCAGGAAGGACAGCAATCCGTTCCTGGAAAAACACAGACAAGGCAGAAGTCTGAACTTTGAGGGAACTCAGACTGAGCCCCTTATCCACACCGTCCTGCAAGAAGGCCAGGACAGTGGGCAGATGGAAGTCAAGTGACAACTTCTTGTCAGAGAACCATGTCACGAAAGTTGACCATATGCGATGATAGATCTTGGAAGACACAGGCTTACGAGCACTGAGCATCGTCGATACCACAGAAGGAGAAAAGCCTTTCTTTGCTAGAATCGAGGATTCAACCGCCATGCCATCAAATGGAGAGAGTGAACATCCTCTTTCCACAGATACCCCTGAAGAAGCAGGTCCGGACGGGCTGGAAGTGGGATTGGATCCTTCACTGACATGGCCATCAATTCCGGAAACCAGGACTGGCGAGGCCAGTTTGGAGCAATCAGGATGACAGGACAACGTTCCCTCTTCAACTTCTGGATAACTCTGACCAATAGAGGAAGAGGAGGGAAGATGTAAGCCAGGGAGAAGTCCCAAGGGATCGACAAGGCATCCACTGCTAGAGCAAGGGAGTCCCTCAACCGGGAGCAAAACACCGGAACCTTCCTGTTGTGTCTGGTAGCCATCAGATCCACCACAGGCATCCCCCACCGTTGAGTGAGCATGTGAAACACCTCTGGGTGAAGAGCCCATTCTCCGCTGTCGACGGTATGACGACTGAGGAAGTCTGCCATGACGTTGTCCACGCCTGGAATATGAACCGCAGAGATGACAGGCACGTGATCTTCTGCCCAAGACAAAATATCCTTGACCTCCCACCAGGCGGAACCGCTTCTTGTGCCGCCTTGCCTGTTGATGTAAGCCACCGCCGTGGCGTTGTCGGACTCCACTCTGACTGGAAGACCGGTCAATTGAGACTCCCAGTGCTTCAGGGCCAGCCGGACAGCTCGAAGTTCCAGAACATTGATGGAGAGCATGGATTCCTCCAGACCCCATTTCCCCTGAGCACTGAAGCGACCCCAGACTGCACCCCAGCCCCGAAGGCTGGCATCCGTAGTGACTGTGGTCCAAGGAGGAACTAGAAAGGATTTCCCTTTCAGGAGATGAGAGAGATCTAACCACCAGTGCAGACTCGACTCGACATGAGGAGGAAGAGAAACAGACAGATGTTGATGATCTGGATGATTCTTGCACGTCTGGATCACAAATCTCTGAAGATCCCTGGAGTGGGCCATGGCAAATGGTACTGCTTCGATCGTGGAAATGAACTTCCCCACTAAGGACGACAACTTCGGTACTGGAATCACGTCCATGTCCAGAATTCCAGCCACTCTGACAGCTATCTGGTGAGCCACGTCCTCTGGAAGAAGCACCATGCATTGGCGAGTGTCGAACAGGAGACCCAGGAACAGAAGCCTCTGAGATGGAATCAAGTCCGACTTGTCCAGATTCAGGATCCAGCCATGACGGTTCAGGGTGTGCATGCACATCTGTAATTGCTGAAGGAGAAGCTCCGCTGAGGAGGCCTTCAGTAGTAGATCGTCCATGTAGGGGGTCACTCTGATCCCATCCTGATGGAGCACCGCTATCAATGAGCCCAACACCCTCTGGAAGACCTGAGGGGCTGAAGTCAACCCAAAGGGGAGCGCTGCAAACTGAAAGTGTCCCCTGTGGCAGGCAATCCTGAGATACCGCCTGCTCTCTGGATGAATAGGGATGTGAAGATAAGCGTCCTGAAGGTCCAGGGAGGCAAGAAACTCCCCTGGAGACATTGCTGCAATCACAGAGCGCAGGGACTCCTGGCGGAAGTGGGAAGTCACCACATAGGCATTGAGATCTTTGAGATCCAAGATGGGACGGGCTCCTCCGTCCTTTTTGGCTACCACAAACAGGTTGGAATAAAATCCTGAACCTGTGTCCCCCTGAGGAACCGCCTCCAGGACCTCTTTGTCCAAGAGATCCTGAATAGCGTCGTCGAACAGACGCCTTTTTGTGGGTTCCTGAGAAGGACGAGTAAAATGGAACCGAAAAGGAGGAAGGGAAGAGAAAGGGATCCTGTATCCCTCTGACACCACCTGAAGAACCCATGGGTCCGCCACTGACTCCTCCCAAGTCCGGCGAAAGATGCGGAGACGACCGCCTACAGCCGGATGCGGACCCGGGTTCGGCGAGTCATGCCGAAGCAGTCTTGGAGGTCTTGGCCTTGGAGGCAACTTTGGGCCTCCAGGACTGTTTGGGCTTGGAGGAGGAGCGCGTAGTGGGAGGACCCGTTTGGGCCGAGGAGCGTGTCTCAGTCTGAAAGGAACGAAAGGACCGATTGCGTTTGGCTGGAAACTTTTTCTTAAAGACTGAGGGTAGAAGAGTACTTTTACCGCCAGTAGCCTCACTGATCATTTCTTTGAGTTCAGACCCAAAAAGCAAATTCCCCTGAAAGGGCAAGGAAAGCAAGGCTTTCTTAGAGGCTGTATCAGCAGACCAAATTTTCAGCCAAAGAGCGCGTCTAGCCACCACAGAAGAAGTGGAGGCCCTCGCCATCATGCGCACAGCATCAAAAGCAGCGTCAGCAACATAGTTCTGAGCTTCAGTGATATTAGCAAGAAGCTGCAACTGTTCAGATACAGGCGCATCCTGGCGAACCGCTTCAGTCAGTCGTTCAGTCCAGGCCAAAATAGCTCTATTAACCCATGCCACAGCAAAAGTGGGGCGCATGGCTGTGCCAATGGAGGCAAAAATAGACTTAAGAGAGAGCTCTAGTTTCTTATCCGTCCAGTCCTGCAAGGCAGAGGCATCTGAGACAGCCAAAGCAGTAGATTTGGATAGTCTAGACACAGGAGCATCCACTTTGGGAGGATGAACCCATTTTGCCAGCTCCGCCTCAGGAAAAGGGTAAAGTTTAGCAAACTTTTTGGAGACAGAGGAAGATCTATCAGGATTCTTCCATGCCTCAGAGACCAGACGGGCAAGAGTAGGGTTAGTTGGAAAACAAACAACTGGTTTAGATGGCTTTTTCTGAAAAACATCAGTAGGATCATAAGTGGATTCCTGAGTCAGAGGAAGGTTGAGCGTATTCAGAACCGCTCTGATCAGACCCTCAGCCGAAACTTCAGGGTCACACTCATAGGGGTCCCCAATGGACCTGTTAGATTCAATAACAGTACGTTCCTCAGCATCAGAATCCTGTAAAAGTTCTTCTTCAGAAGAATCAGTGATATCAGGAGCTCCCTGTGGCTTAGGCAGGGAGGTCCTGATAGTAGAGGGGGTCTGCCAGACCTGGAGAGCCCCCTGTACCTGAGAGGGAAAGAGTTGAAGCGTGGATCTGAGATCCCTAGTGGCAGCTTTAAACTCCCTCACCCAAGATGGCTCAATAGCGTGGCTGGGAAGCCCAGGGTTGCTATCTTGACCAGTACAATTAGGGCATAGATCCCCCACATTATCGCCATCCAGCCCAATGTGGCAAGAGGAGCAAAACGCCATGGGGGTAGCGGACCCCCCATCCTCCTTAGACTTGGGTCTAGCCCCTAGCTCCAGTGAAGTAGACATGCTCACAGCGTCAATATACCCCACTAATAACACTATCACCCAGAAAAAGTGTGAAAGATTAAAGTTTCACCCCAGAAATGTTCTAAAAACGGACTTATCTGGCCAGCGAAGGGTTAATCTGTTGAGGAGAGAGAAGGCTCGGTCCCTGCGTAGTGTACTCGCCTAGGAAAAGTACCACAAAATGGCGGCCGTCGTGACAGCCAATCAGAAACGAGCGCGAACCAAGCGCTCATGGGAAATGTAGTTTTCCTGTCCAAGTACCCCAAACATTGCCCGAAGCCCCCCTGAACACCCCACATGAATAAAACACATTCCGGATGATAGATCAGGAGCCTAGAATTAAAATGAGCCCTCTCTGAAGTTGCTGTGACAAGCGGTTCCAGAGATATGTCCCATACTGTGAATTACCATAGAGAGTAAAGGAGCCCTTGCGTCTGAGCGGGAAAAAGCCGCGCTTAAAGGCGCGGAACACCATTTTTAATAAAGTTTAGTAAAACATTAAAAAGTGCCCAAACAAGCATGAAACACATGAGAAACATAAATAAATGAATACCCAATGCTCCAAAACTCAGAGAATAACACAGAAATTGCATAAACAGTAATAATACAATAAAAACACCCTATGAGTGCTGGAGTGTATTAAAACTCCCAAATACAAGCCCATCAAAGGGACACTGTGGGGACAAGTGGACCTTCAGCACTCAATGGGTGACTCACCTTCCTTGCTGACTTCTGTCTTCAGGTGACCATGATAAGGAGGGAAAGAACCAGAGGTAAATTCCCCAACAGGGGAGCTGCTTAACACAAGCTGTCCCCTCTTCAGGGCATAGGTCCACAGAAAATCCCTGGAAGCTGCACCAGCCACTTTAAAGAGGGCAATTCACAGTCATGGTCACCCTCCTAATGGTGGTATTCCATATTTGAATAAAAAATAATAAAATACTAAGATGCATAGATGTTCTCTACCTGGTGTGGAAGCACACCAGGAACAAATCAATCTGAAGTGGCTCTGGCCAGAAGGTGGCTTAAGTAAGAGGGGAGGCTCCGCCCCTTGCAAATTATTTGCATAGTTGTTCCTGCCTATTAAAGGGGACTTACACCTCCCAGAGTACCAGTGACCTGTATTGGACGACAGTGAAAAACACTTTAGCGCTTCAAAAACCTCTATCTAAAACATTAGAATAAGATATAAAGAAATTAAAATAGGTGAGCGCTCTGTGTATTAAGTGAAAAAATATAAAAATGTGACAATCAAATGAGTATAATAATAAATTGTGCAAAATTAAAACTTACAAAAAAAGGTGTAATAATGAATCAAACCTGGTAGATTCTCAAACTTGACTATAAATAAATCCGTATATCCTCAGACGTGACTCGGTTGTATATAATAACATGTAAAAAAAGAGAAAATAGGACACACCTCCTGATATGTGCAATAAAACCTTAACCATCAAAAAATAAAAAGTCCCAATGTATCTGGAATAAGTATCTTATATTCAATAGATGTGATCTTGCATCCCACTTAAAAGTACCCCAATAGGACAGGTTCAGAGAATAACTCCAATGAAGGACGCCTGGCTGGGGACTTGCCAGACAAGCTATAATAGCGTGTGGGGATGTATTCTCAGCTGCCCTCACTCAGCTTTTATCTGTGCTCTTTCATCCTCCACAATAGACCCACAGGACAATTCCTAACAAGGAAAAGTAAGCAGATACTCACGGATCTGAAATTGCCTGGGAAGTTATACGTAACTCTCCCAGGACTAATTGGCGCATGTGGGGAATCCCAAACGGCCTCACTGGGTTAACTAAGAGTCCCTTCGGGTCACAAGAATGGAGTCTTGGAGTGCACTAGGGCTTAATGAATCCAATATAGAGAAAATAATATCTGAAGCAAATCCAAAGGTGTATAAGTATCCAATCTAGCACAAGCTAGATAGTAAATCAAAAACTATTAGAAACCAGAAAAAAACTTTAATTCTAATCATAAGAAGTTGTACACTGATAATACAATGCATTAAAAAGTGGATCCTCACAGACACCAAATAACTATAGTTGCCATTTTTTCTATAAGATCCTGAAGAAATAACAACTGTTATGAAACGCATTGAGCTATTTTGTCAGTTTTTATTTGGTATCCATGAGGATCCACTTTTTAATGTATTGTATTATCGGTGTACAACTTCTTACGATTAGAATTAATTTTTTTTCCAATTACTAATAGTTTTTGATTTACTATCTAGCTTGTGCTAGACTGGATACTTATACACCTTTGGATTTGCTTCGGATATTATTTTCTCTATATTGGATTCATTAACCCCTAGTGCACTCCAAGACTCCATTCCTGTAACCCGAAGGGACTCTTAGTGAGGGCGATTGGGATTCCCCACACACGCCAGTTAGTCCTGGAAGACGTATAACTTCCCAGGCAATTTCAGATCCGTGAGTATCTGCTTACTTTTCCTTGTTAGGAATTGTCCTGTGGGTCTATTGTGGGGGACGAAAGAGCACAGATAAAAGCTGAGTGAGGGCAGCTGAGAATACATCCCCACACGCTATTATAGCTTGTCTGGCAAGTCGCCAGCCAGGCGTCTTTCGTTGGATGTGAGTTATTCTCTGAACCTGTCCTATTGGGGTACTTTTAAGCGGGATACAAGATCACAACTATTGAATATAAGAGACTTACTCCAGATACATTGGGACTTTTTATTTTTTGATGGTTAAGGTTTTATTGCACAGATCACGCTGTGTGTCCTATTTTCTCTTTTTTACATGTTATTATATACAGCTGAGTCACATCTGAGGATATACAGATGTATTTACAGTCAAGTTTGAGAATCTACCAGGTTTGATTCATTATTACACCTTTTTTGCAAGTATTAATAATTTTGCACAATTTATTATTATACTCATTTGTATTAAGTCACATTTTTTTATATTTTTTTCACTTAATACACAGAGCACTCACCTATTTAAATAGTATCCTCTAAAGGAGCCCTTCAGCAAAAAAGGTCATCCAGGTAGGGAGTCAGAGAAATTCCTAGTGAAAGGATATGGATGGCCAGAGCTATCATGATCTTTGTAAGTGTGTGTGTGGATCAGAGGCCAGCCAAAATGGAATGTGAACCGAAAATGGCAGTCTTGAAAGGCAAACTGCAGAAAATACTGGTAATCTATGTGGATGGGAATATGTAGATAATTGACCTTTATGTTTAGGGAAGCTAAAAATTCACTTGGACACATGGTGTCAATGAAAGAGCACAAAGACTAACTACTCGGACTTCCTAGAACAACATAACAAAAAATGCTAACCAAGGTAGAATTGTTGTCCTGCTTTCACTGCTATGAAGGTCACTTTTAAATGGAGAATGTCTGGTGGTGGTGGTGGGGAGTGGATCAAATGTGAGTCTCTGTATCTGAAAGCCTTTTTAGTCAAGTGCCCTGCCCTCCTGCTGGGGGATTACTTTACCCATGAACGTAAGAGAAATACACACTGTGCTCGAAAAATCTAAGAAGAAATAAGTGGCTAGAGCTTAGCCATCTTCTAGCAGGCCTAGGCCTTACAAGTCTACACTTCTTCCAACAAGGTGGTTTGAAGCACACCTAATTGGGGAGTATATAACTTCATATAAGTTCAGAAAATAAAAAAGGCTAACAGAATATTTGCACTGATACACCTCCTTAGAGGTCACTTAAAAATGAGCATGCCTGGTGGGGGTACAGTGGAGTAGGGAGGGAGTCTGTGTCTCCAGAGAGCCTTTTAAGACAAGGGCCTTACCTGCATGGCCAGAAGATACATTACCCCATGATTCTGTTTCACACTGGACCGAAGAAAAAAATTAATAGGGTCTATACCCTTCTAAATCATGTGCTCTTATCCAACATTTATAATAAAAAAAAAAATATTTTTTATGTGCATAATCAAAATCTATTATGTGTTTTTTATATTCATTTGGAGGAAGCTGTGCATGACCATTTGACCTCTCTTTATTTATACAACTTAGAAGGTCAACGTATGGCCTGTATGAGGCAAGCAAATATTATTATTATAGCGGCTTATGCAGTGACCGCATTTAAGCTGTATAGCGTACGAGCTTGGCACAGCAGGTACAGCTGACCAAGCTCGTACGCTGTAAGTAGCTGGCACTCTAGGGGTTAATGGATGACCTCTTACTTTTGCTCAGTACTTTTAGTACATAGCTCCTTAGAGAGTTCTTCGTATTGACCTCTAATATATTCATAAATGGGTATCATATTAACC
Source organism: Rhinophrynus dorsalis (assembly GCA_037306005.1). Classification (NCBI taxonomy): domain Eukaryota; kingdom Metazoa; phylum Chordata; class Amphibia; order Anura; family Rhinophrynidae; genus Rhinophrynus; species Rhinophrynus dorsalis. The sequence continues at coordinate 247,291,953 of CM074718.1, read as the reverse complement.
CATAGAGGTCTCTACTCTAAAGTAAACAAATCCCGAAGTACATACTATTTTATGCATTGCAGAGCAATAGAAACCACTTTATTATCCTAAAAGGCTAAATAGCCCATTCAAACCCATGGAAATTTTAAAGGGATAGTAATACTTCGTTTTAACTTTATTTTATTTTGCAGGCGTTAAAAAAACATGAAGAATGATATAAGTCTTATCTCTCAAACCTTTATGGTTTGAGAGATATTCACAAGCAAGGTTTCCCCTCCTGCCCCTTTTACCTAGTGCAAGCCATCTCTTCTCAGATGTGGAATGCAGTCCATAGACCAGACAGATAACAGAAGGGGACAATCTTCTTCCTATGAGAACAATGAAAGCCCTGCGCCCCTTGACAAGCTTTTCAGGTTTTTCCCTTATCTTAATTGAAGAGTGTCCCTCTCTGCAGTCTACCTGGCACCTCCCTTCTGCTCTGGCTGAACAGTGTTACATCAGTAAAAGGGGCGGGAGGGGGATACTTTGTCATTGAATTACTCTTGAACTACAACTCTGACAGAATTGAAATGACACTCTCCAAAGTCCAAATACTATGATGATTAATTAGAGCTGCTTTTATTATGAAACATTACTATCCCTTTAAGCAGCTGTAGTTGTGTCTTTATATTTATGCATCTATATTTTCTATTAACTTATGCATCCCTCCATTTTCACTATTCCTACTGAAAACATACTTCCATAAAGCATTGCTTTTGATGAACAGACATATCTCATCCAAGGACAAATTGGTTCTTCCAACAGGATTTAAGGAAGAGAAATATCTAAAAATGATAACTTTACAAAAGGTAACAACTATGTCCACAGCCAGTACACTTATGGAGCAAACAAACTGCACTATAAGGGACAAACAAAGTCCCCAAACCTCGTTGATTTCAATGGATTTTTTAACCTCTGTAGAATGCTACAGTGGTTTCCAGTGCATTGCTTTGCGATATGTTAGAGACCTCCCTAGAATGTAAGGGGCTAAAAGACCATTTGAATCAGTGAGACACAACTCCAAAGAACAAAGGAGAAAGAAGATGGAGCACCCAACAGTGTAAATACAGTAAAATACTATATTCAGACAAATAACAAATAGAATGCTCAATCATGTGTCTAAGTTGTCAGCTACTAATGTATATTAAAGTTGACTGTCGTGGTGGTGGAGAGATTATACCGTCTCCACTCGGAAAAATAGGATTTTAGTCTTACCTGTTAAATCCTTTTCACTTAGTCCATACAGGTCACTGGTACCATGGGATGTGTAGTCCCCTTTAATAGGCAGGAACAATTATGCAAATAATCTGCAAGGGGCGGAGCCTCCCCTCTTACTTAAGCCACCTTCTGGCCAGAGCCACTCATATTGATTTGAGACCCCAAGAACTGACCTCAGGTAAGCAAAAAGAAAGACTCCTGTGAGCATGCCCGAACGGTCTCCCACTGAATGCCACAGGAGAGCCAAGACTGGTCCCTTGACAGGGTGGGAGACCAGTGACCTGTATGGACTAAGTGAAAAGGATTTAACAGGTAAGACTAAAATCCTATTTTCACTGTCGTCCAATACAGGTCACTGGTACCATGGGATGTACAAACATTGAGCTGATCCAGAGGCGGGAAGTAAGGCAAGGACCAGGCGCGAGGCCCAAGTCACTAGAACTGATAACCAGTTGAAACCCAGCCCAAACTGTAAGTGTCAACGGACACCAACCAAGGAAACAAACCTTGAACTAGCACAGCACACGGAACTAGAGCCAACAGGGCTCAACAGTAAAGAAGCACTAAGGATCACAGAGCGGAAGACCTACACAGGCAAGACTGCCTCCAGGACCTTCCTTCCAAAACTGGCATCAGCCGAAGCCAGTACATCAACTCGATAGTGCTTAGAAAATGTGTGCACAGAGGACCAAGTGGCCGCTCTGCACAGTTGATCAGCCGGTCTCCCTGCCCTAGGCCCCTCAGGAATGACGAATAGAGCGTCAGACTTCCTGAGAGACTCGGTGCGATGAACATAAAACTTGAGGCAACGCACCACATCCAACAAATGGAGATCCCGTTCCTTGTCAGATGAAGGATTAGGGCAGAAAGAGGGAACCACAATCTCTTGATTGATGTGAAATTCGGACACAACCTTTGGTAAGAATTCCTTGGTAGTGCGAAGCACAGCCTTATCCTTGTGGAACACCAGGTAAGGAGGTTTACAAGACAGGGCTTGTAACTCTGCTACCCGGCGAACTGAAACAATAGCCAAAAGGAAGGCCATCTTCCAAGTCAAGAGACGTAATGGAATGGAAGCCAAGGATTCAAACGGTGGTCGCTGGAGAACTCCCAGCACCAAGTTGAGGTCCCACTGGGGAGCAGGACTCTTGAAGGCAGGTCGAACATGAGTCACACCTTGAAGGAAAACTTTCACATCAGGAAGGATAGCAATCCTTTCCTGGAAAAACACAGACAAGGCAGAAGTCTGAACTTTGAGGGAACTCAGACTGAGCCCCTTATCCACACCGTCCTGCAAGAATGCCAGGACAGTGGGAAGATGGAAGTCAAGAGGCAACTTCTTGTCAGAGCACCATGTCACGAAAGTTGACCATCTGCGATGATAGATCTTGGAAGACACAGGCTTACGAGCACTGAGCATCGTCGATACCACAGAAGGAGAAAAGCCTTTCTTAGCTAGAATCGAGGATTCAACCGCCATGCCATCAAACGGAGAGAGTGAACATCCTCTTTCCACAGATACTCCTGGAGAAGCAGGTCCGGACGGGCAGGAAGTGGGATTGGATCCTTCACAGACATGGCCATCAATTCCGGAAACCAGGACTGGCGAGGCCAGTTTGGAGCAATCAGGAAGACAGGACAACGTTCTCTCTTCAACTTCTGAATGACTCTGATCAATAGAGGAAGAGGAGGGAAGATGTAAGCCAGGGAGAAGGCCCAAGGGATCGACAAGGCATCCACTGCTAGAGCAAGGGAGTCCCTCAGCCGGGAGCAAAACACCGGAACCTTCCTGTTGTGTCTGGCAGCCGTCAGATCCACCACAGGCATTCCCCACCGTTGAGTGAGCATGTGAAACACCTCTGGGTGCAGAGCCCATTCTCCGCTGTCGACGGTATGACGACTGAGGAAGACTGCCATGACGTTGTCCACGCCTGGAAAATGAACCGCAGAGATGACAGGCACGTGATCTTCTGCCCAAGACAAAATATCCTTGACCTCCCACCAGGCGGAACCGCTTCTTGTGCCGCCTTGCCTGTTGATGTAAGCCACTGCCGTGGCGTTGTCTGACTCCACTCTGACTGGAAGACCGGTCAATTGAGACTCCCAGTGCCTCAGGGCCAGCCGGACAGCTCGAAGTTCCAGAACATTGATGGAGAGCATGGATTCCTTCAGACCCCATTTCCCCTGAGCACTGAAGCGACCCCAGACTGCACCCCAGCCCCGAAGGCTGGCAGCCGTAGTGACTGTGGTCCAAGGAGGAACTAGAAAGGATTTCCCTTTCAGGAGATGAGAGAGATCTAACCACCAGTGCAGACTCGACTCGACATGAGGAGGAAGAGAAACAGACAGATGTTGATGATCTGGATGATTCTCGCACGTCTGGATCGCGAATCTCTGAAGATCCCTGGAGTGGGCCATGGCAAATGGTACTGCTTCGATTGTGGAAATGAACTTCCCCACTAAGGACGACAACTTCGGAACTGGAATCACGTCCAGGTCCAGAAGTCCAGCCACTCAGACAGCTATCTGGTGAGCCACGTCCTCTGGAAGAAACACCATGCATTGGCGAGTGTCGAACAGGAGACCCAGGAACAGAAGCCTCTGAGATGGAAACAAGTCCGACTTGTCCAGATTCAGGATCCAGCCATGACGGTTCAGGGTGTGCATGCACATCTGTAATTGCTGAAGGAGAAGCTCCGCTGAGGAGGCCTTCAGAAGGAGATCGTCCATGTAGGGGGTCACTCTGATCCCATCCTGATGGAGCACCGCTATCAATGAGCCCAACACCCTCTGGAAGACCTGAGGGGCTGAAGTCAGCCCAAAGGGGAGCGCTGCAAACTGAAAGTGTCCCCTGTGACAGGCAATCCTGAGATACCGCCTGCTCTCTGGATGAATAGGGATGTGAAGATAAGCATCCTGAAGGTCCAGGGAGGCAAGAAACTCCCCTGGAGACATTGATGCAATCACAGAACGCAGGGATTCCTGGCGGAAGTGGGAAGTCACCACATAAGCATTGAGATCTTTGAGATCCAAGATAGGACGGGCTCCTCCGTCCCTTTTGGCTACCACAAACAGGTTGGAGAAAAATCCTGAACCTGTGTCCCCCTGAGGAACCGCCTCCAGAACCTCTTTGTCCAAGAGATCCTGAATAGCGTCGTCTAACAGACGCCGTTTTGTGGGTTCCTGAGAAGGACGAGTAAAATGGAACCGAAAAGGAGGAAGGGAAGAGAAAGGGATCCTGAATCCCTCTGACACCACCTGAAGAACCCATGGGTCCGCCACTGACTCCTCCCAAATCCGGCGAAAGATGCGGAGACGACCGCCTACAGCCGGATGCGGACCCGGGTTCGGCGAGTCATGCCGAAGCAGTCTTGGAGGTCTTGGCCTTGGGGGCAACTTTGGGCTTCCAGGACTGTTTGGGCTTGGAGGAGGAGCGCGTAGTGGGAGGACCCGTTTGGGCCGAGGAACGTGTCTCAGTCTGAAAGGAACGAAAGGACCGATTGCGTTTGGCTGGAAACTTTTTCTTAAAGACTGAGGGTAGAAGAGTACTTTTACCTCCAGTAGCCTCACTGATCATTTCTTTGAGTTCAGACCCAAAAAGCAAATTTCCCTGAAAGGGCAAAGAAAGCAAAGCTTTCTTAGAGGCTGTATCAGCAAACCAAATTTTCAGCCAAAGAGCGCGTCTGGCCACCACAGAAGAAGTGGAGGCCCTCGCCATCATGCGCACAGCATCAAAGGCAGCGTCAGCAATATAGTTCTGAGCTTCAGTGATATTAGCAAGAAGCTGCAACTGTTCAGACACAGGCGCATCCTGGCGAACCGCTTCAGTCAGTCGTTCAGTCCAGGCTGCAATAGCTCTATTAACCCATGCCACAGCAAAGGTGGGGCGCATGGCAGTGCCAATAGAAGCAAAAATAGACTTAAGAGAGAGCTCTAATTTCTTATCCGTCCAGTCCTGCAAGGCAGAGGCATCTGAGACAGCCAAAGCAGTAGATTTGGATAGTCTAGACACGGGAGCATCCACTTTGGGAGGATGAACCCATTTTGCCAACTCCGCCTCAGGAAAAGGGTAAAGCTTGGCAAACTTTTTGGAGACAGAGGAAGATCTATCTGGATTCCTCCATGCCTCAGAGACCAGACGGGCAAGAGTAGGGTTAGTTGGAAAACAAACAACTGGTTTAGATGGCTTTTTCTGAAAAACATCAGTAGGATCATAAGTGGATTCCTGAGTCAGAGGAAGGTTGAGCGTATTTAGAACCGCTCTGATCAGACCCTCAGCCGAAACTTCAGGGTCACACTCATAGGGGTCCCCAATGGACCTGTTAGATTCAATAACAGTACGTTCCTCAGCATCAGAATCCTGTAAAAGTTCTTCTTCAGAAGAATCAGAGATATCAGGAGCTCCCTGTGGCTTAGGCAGGGAGGTCCTGATAGTAGAGGGGGTCTGCCAAACCTGGAGAGCCCCCTGTACCTGAGAGGGAAAGAGTTGAAGCGTGGATCTGAGATCCCTAGTGGCAGCTTTGAACTCCCTCACCCAAGATGGCTCAATAGCATGGCTGGAAGGCCCAGGGTTGCTATTTTGACAAGTACAAACAGGGCATAGATCCCCCACATTATCGCTATCCAGCCCAATGTGGCAAGAGGAGCAAAACGCCATGGGGGTAGCGGACCCCCCATCCTCCTTAGTCTTGGGTCTAGCCCCCAGCTCCAGTGAAGTAGACATGCTCACAGCGTCAATATACCCCACCAAGAACACTATCACCCAGAAAGGTGTTAAAGATTAAAGTTTCACCCCAGAAAAATGTCTAAAAACGGACTTATCTGGCCAGCGAAGGGTTAATCTGTTGAGGAGAGAGAAGGCTCGGTCCCTGCGTAGTGTACTCGCATAGGAAAAGTGCAATAAAATGGCTGCCGTCATGGCTGCCAATCAAAAACGGGCGCGAAGCAAGCGCTCATGGGAAATGTAGTCTTTCCCAATACAAGTACCTAAACAGTGCCCGAAGCCCCCCTGAACCCCCAATATTAATAAAACACCAACCGGATGATAGAGCAGGAGCCTAGCATTAAAATGAGCCCTCTCTGAAGTTGCTGTGACAAGCGGTTTCAGAGATATGTCCCACACTGTGATTTCCCATAGAGAGTAAAGGAGCCATGCGTCTGAGCGGGAACGCTGCGCTTAAAGGCGCAGTACACAATTTTTAATAAAGTTCAGTAAAACATTAAAAAGTGCCCAAACAAGCATGAAACACATGAGAATCATAAATAAATGAATACCCAATGCTCCAAAACTCAGAGAATAACACAGAAATTGCATAAACTTAGATAATGCAATAAAAACACCCTATGAGTGCTGGAGTGAATTACAAACTCCCAAATACAAGCCCAGCAAAGGGACACTGTGGGGACAAGTGGACCTTCAGCACTCAATGGGTGACTCACCTTTCTCGCTGACTTCTGTCTTCAGGTGACCATGATAGGTAGGGAAAGAACCAGAGGTAAATTCCCCAACAGGGGAGCTGCTTAACACAAGCTGTCCCCTCTTCAGGTATAGGTCCACAGAAATCCCTGGAAGCTGCACTAGCCACTTCGGGTGAGGGCATTCACAGCCATGGTCACCCTCCTAATGGTGGTATTCCATATTTGAAGAAAAAATAATAAAACTCTAAGAAGCATAGCTGTTCTCTGCCTGGTGTGCAAGCACACCAGGAACAAATCAATATGAGTGGCTCTGGCCAGAAGGTGGCTTAAGTAAGAGGGGAGGCTCCGCCCCTTGCAGATTATTTGCATAATTGTTCCTGCCTATTAAAGGGGACTACACATCCCATGGTACCAGTGACCTGTATTGGACGACAGTGAAAAGGGCTTTGTGGGATACATTGAGACATCCAGAAGTTTAGACAACAGAGACAGAGTGGAGACGGTATAATCTCCCCACCAGCACAAGCGTCAATTTAATATACATAAGTAACTTAGACACGAGAGTGAGCATTCTATATGTTATTTGTCTGAATATAGTATTTTACTGTATTTACATTATTGGGCGCTCCATCTTCTCTCTACTTTGTTTCTTTAGAGTTGTGTCTTATGGTTTATCCATCTTGAAAGGACGTGGGGAAGAGGAGCTGCCGTATACCTGCATCTGGGTCAGGTGTAATACACCCAGTGAAGCACTATAGCTGTCTGTCATGTAAGTGACTGATAGCCACTTTTTTTTTTTTTTTTGAGTACCCACAAGTGGGGTGATCTTTGGTGGAGGATATAATATCTAGAGGATTCACTGCACTAGGGCGCCCCTCTGTACTCTCTTGTTCTTGTCATCTGAATCAGTGGGAATTATAATTTCCCTCCTTTGAGTGCCATAGGGGTACACAATGCACTACAAAGCAATGTGTTGCATAACCCTCTGACACTCAAAGGGTTAAACACTGTATACTCGTAGTAAGCCTTTTTTTTACCTTTGATGAGAAAGTTCTAAAATATTGCAAAACAAAAGGTAAAAGTGTAACCTTTTGGCCACTATTTATCAGACCTTTAACACCCCTTAATGACAGATAACGTGCAAGGACAGTCATCGGCGGATGTGAGTTAAGGACCAGTGCTGGTCCCGGCATGTCATGTAATTCTAGAATGGTAGCGCGGCTGCACGCCCCGCTACCATCCCACAATGCACTGCTTAGCCCCTTAACGACCTTGACGGTCCTGGTACGTCATGGGTAAAAGTGACTGAATGACCCATGACGTACCAGGACCGTCATGGATTTCAGGGCTCCCTGCGTGGCTGCACGCCATTCAAGGAGCCCTGAGTTGGATGAGCAAATAAAAAAAAAAATGCTCCATGGTCCTTCAGTGACGCCACGCGCCTGTGCAGCGGGTCGTTAAGGGGTTAAATAAATAAAGAAGTGTCGTGGTCCTCTGGGGCGCCCTCCCCGTGGGGTCCTTAACAGGTTAAAAAAAACTAAGATAACCCATCAATAGTGGTTATTGTTTTGACATCACAATGCATCCAGTTCAGTTCATTGAAATGCATATATCTGTTTACTTCAGACAGGCTATACAATGACCTTATCCTATATAATAATTCCCTAAATCTTGTGTAACGCCGAGACATGCGCAGTACACACTGCTGAGCGTGCTGCAGTCATGCGCAGTAGAGGCTGCCCGCGCCGCGGCTGATACAGCGCTGGGCGTTCCGAAGGAGCGTCCAGCTCTGTATCAGCCGTGGCGCGGGCAGCCTCCACTGTGTGTGATTGCCCCGCGACCGGGTGGCAGTGGCACTGTGGTCCATGTAACTGGCTGTTCAACTAGTAAGTTGTATAAACAGAGAGGTCAAATGGTCATGCACAGCTTCCTCCAGATGAATATGAAAAACACATTAGATTTTGTGGTACAACTGGTTTGTTCCAGAAGGGCACCGGTTTTACTTGATGAATATATGTGCTTCTATATCTACCAAGCATTCTACAATATAGTAAAATCACTCTTATGATGAAATGTATATTCTGAACTTTCTGAACTACTTTTCTTAGTGATCCCATTTATTTAATGGTCAATGCAACTCCATTAGTGTAGGGGGTTGTTAACTGTTAGTGATGCCAGTTCTCATCATCACCAATCAGCTAATGGCTGGTTGGGGATAATGGGAGTCGTAGTCCCAAACAGCTGGAGGTCTAATAGTTGACTATTTATTAACATCCCTTTAAAAGCATACTTACAATTGTATCGTTGTCAACAAAACCCATTCCTTTTTCCTCATGTGGTTTGATTCGGATTTTACCCGTAGAAAACTTGGGATTGAAGAATAATTTGCACACAGATACTGGTGCATCTGGCTCAATATACAAGCAATTTTCAGTGGCTTTAACGCACTCTGGGGGAAAAAAAGGTTTATTTTTAAGCAAAACACTCTTCATATACTCAAAGACAAATTTAAAACATTATGTTACTCACGTACCCATTTCTACATATTCTCCTGTATCCGCGTCTTTAACCGGAAAAAGAAGGCTCTCTCTCGCAATACCAGAAAGTTCTTTAGGGAAAGGTGGGGGAAAAATAAATAAATAAATAAATAAATCTACATAATTTACGGTTCATTATGTACATGATTTCAGTGTGGTCAGTGTTACAACATTGTTCTGTTAGAAGTGGGACATGTAAACTAAAGATAACTTTAGCTTGCTTTAAAAGGTAGGAAAACTGCTGATATATTGTGCTAGCCATTAGTTTGTAATAAGAAGTTTTTGAGAAATTACATTTTGATGACTCGGTCTGGCCTTTACGCTAATTATTTTCTGTGCTGGGAGGTGTTACTGCACACTGTGAATGAATCTAGGAGCCCACACATCCGAAATCTTCCAATAGCGCATGTCTGACTCAAACAGAGGCAAATAGCATATAGTGTGGGGAATTAGCATACAATTCCACACTGTGCCATCAAAACAAAGGTCAGTTTCTCAAATACTATATTTTGCAGAAAAATGGTTTGTACCAGATACAGGCAGATTTGATTTCTCAGTAAAGCAAACTAAACTTGCATAATGTGTTATCAGTGAAGGTTGCCTACTAAAGAGACCAATTCAGTACTAAGAATCTCAGATGTAACCAGCAATCTAAGACTTAACTATGTTTTGACTTTTAAGCACTTGAAAAAAGGTTCTCACTTTTTAATCCAAGAGATTAAAAACAAATAAAACCAAAACTTTGTTGGTGAAATTTGTTCTCTAAGAGAGGACACTTAAAGGGATAGTAATACTTCGTTTTATCTTTATTTTATTTAGTCTTACATGTTAAATCCTTTTCTCTTAGTCCATACAGGTTACTGGTAACTCTGGGAGGCGATCCGCCCCTTTAAGTAGGCAGGAACATTTTTATAAACTTATGCAGGGGGTGGAGCCTCCTCAGCTGCATCCTAGCCAGCTAGCTCCAGAATGATTTGAGACACTAATAACTGACCAGAAATAGGAGAGAAAACTCCTGTGAGCATGCCTCGAAGCACTCCCACGTGTTGCCACAGGAGAGCCAAGCATGGTCTCTTGACAGGATGGGAGACCAGTAACCTGTATGGACTAAGAGAAAAGGATTTAACAGGTAAGACTAAAATCCTCTTTCTCTGTCGTCCAATACAGGTTACTGGTAACTCTGGGATGTCCAACCATTGAGTTTCCCAGAGGCGGGAAGTAAGGCAAGGATCAGGCGCAAGGCCCCCAAAGTCATCAGAACCTCTATGAACCAACCGGTCAGAGATCCCAACAAAACTGAAGTGTCAACAGACACCAAACAGGGGTAAAAACACCCTAGGAACTGTTACACAGCACACTGAACTAGAGCCAACAGGGCTCAACAGTAAGGAAGCACTAAGAACCTGAGAAGAAGAAGATCCTAGACAGGCAAGACTACATCCAGGGCCTTCCTCCTGAAACTGGCATCAGCCGAAGCCAGCACATCCACACGGTAGTGCTTCGAAAAGGTGTGCACAGAGGACCAAGTGGCTGCCCTGCACAGCTGATCAGCAGATGCTTGATTCTTATAGGCCCAAGAGGCCCCAACAGACCTGGTGGAATGAGCCATGACCCGAAAGGGGACATGCTTATTCCTCAACTCGTAGGCCCTACAAATAGTGGACTTGATCCATGACGCAATAGTCACTTTGGATGCAGGTCTTCCTGCCTTAAGACCCTCAGGAATGATGAACAGAGCGTCGGACTTCCTGATAGACTCAGCGCGATGGACATAAAACTTGAGACAACGCACCACATCCAACAAGTGGAGATCCCTTTCCTTGTCAGAGGATGGGTTAGGGCAGAAAGAGGACACCACAATCTCCTGATTGATGTGAAACTCGGAGACTACTTTAGGTAAGAACTCCTTAGAGGTTCGAAGCACCGCTTTATCCTTATGAAACACCAGATAAGGTGGTTTACAGGATAGAGCTTGCAATTCCGCCACTCAGCGAACTGACACAATCGCCAGAAGGAAGGCCATCTTCCACGTCAAGAGATGTAAAGGAATAGTAGCCAAAGACTCAAAGGGAGGACGTTGGAGAACTCCCAAAACCAAATTAAGGTCCCACTGAGGAGCCGGACTCCGAAAGGCGGAACGCACATGAGCAACGCCTTGGAAGAAAACTTTGACATCAGGAAGGATAGCAATGCTCTCCTGGAAAAAAGACAGAAAGCGCTGAAGTCTGAACCTTAAGAGAACTCAGGCTGAGTCCTTTAGCCACACCGTCCTGCAAAAAGGCCAGGACAGTGGGAAGATGAAAATCATGAGATAGATCTCTGTCAGCACACCACAACAAAAATGTCGACCAGACACGGTGATATATCTTGGAAGAAACAGGCTTACGGGCACTAAGCATAGTAGACACCACAGTGGAAGAAAACCCTTTCTTCCTTAAAATCGAGGATTCAACCTCCAGGCCGTCAAATTGAGTCGATGAAATCTTCCTTCCACAGGTAACCCTGCAGAAGAAGATCTGGACGAGAGGGGAGCGGAAAGGGCTCCGCCACTGATAGGGCCAGAAGCTCCGGATACCAGGACTGATTAGGCCAATTCGGAGCGATCAGGATTACTGGACAACATTCCACTTTCAATTTCTGTAGCACCCTTATCAACATTGGAAGAGGAGGGAAAATGTAGGCCAGGGAGAATGTCCAGGGAATGGACATTGCGTCGGCAGCCAGAGCTAGAGAGTCTTTCCACCTAGAGCAGAACGCCGGAACCTTCCTGTTGTGTCTGGTTGCCATCAGGGGGGCACCCACCATCTCTGAGTTAAGAGTTGAAACACCTCTGGATGTAGTTCACACTCTCCGCTGTCGACTGTGTGACGACTGAGGAAGTCTGCCATGACGTTGTCTACGCCTGGAATGTGCACTGCGGAAATGACAGGAACATGAACCTCTGCCCAGGACAGAATGGCCTTGATTTCTAACCAAGCGGCGAGACTTCTTGTCCCGCCCTGTCTGTTGATGTAAGCCACTGCCGTGGCTTTGTCGGACTCTACTCGGACTGGACAATCCTCCAGTTGAGACTCCCAATGACGGAGAACATGAAATATTGCTCGAAGTTCCAGAACGTTGATGGGAAGAAGGGACTCCTCCATGGTCCACTTCCCCTGAGCGCTGAAGCGACCCAAAACAGCTCCCCAGCCCAAGAGGCTGGCATCCATCGTGACCTTGGTCCACTAGGGAATCAGGAAGGATCTCCCCTTTAGGAAAGGTCCAACCACCAATCCAATCTCAAATCGACATGAGGAGGAAGGAAGACAGATAGCTGAAGATCTGGTCAGTCCCTGCATCTCTGTATCACAAATCTTTGAAGTTCCCTGGTGTGTGCCATGGCAAATGGAACCGCCTCTATCGTGGAAATGAACTTCCCCACCAGAGAAGGCAACTTCGGAACCGGGATCCAATCACGGGATAGAATCCTTGAGACTCTTTGAGCAATCTGATGGGCTACCTCGTCCGGCAGAAACACCATGCACTTCTGAGTATCGAACAGAAGACCCAAGAAGATCAGTTGCTGGGATGGGACAAGAACTGACTTGTCCAAGTTCACAATCCAACCGTGATGTGTAAGGATTTGAATGCAGGTCTGGACCTGCTGATGAAGAAGGTCCGCAGAGGATGCCTTCAAAAGCAAGTCGTCCATGTAGGGAGTCACTCTGATTCCGTCCCGATGGAGGACAGATATCAAGGCCCCCAGAACCCTTTGGAAAACCTGAGGGGCTGTTGTCAGACCAAATGGAAGAGCTGAGAACTGAAAATGACCCCTGGCGCAGGCAAACCTCGGATACCGCCTGCTCTCTAGATGGATTGGGATGTGGAAATACACATCCTGAAGGTCCAGAGAAGCAAGGAACTCCCCCGGAGACATGGCAGCTATCACTGTGTAGTGAGTCTTCACTACAAAGGAATTGAGAACTTTCAGATACAAACTAGGGTGGCATCTGCCGTCCTTTTTGGTCACCACAAAGAGGTTTGAATAGAATCCTGAACTCCCGTCTGAAGGAGGTACCGACTCCAGGACATCCTTGTCCAGAAGAGCCTGAATAGCATCTTCGAACAGACGGCTTCTCTCGAATTCCTGAGGAGAACGAGAAAGATGAACGCGAAAAGGTGGGAGAGAAAAGAAAGGGATCTTGTATCCCTCTGACACCACCTGTAAAACCCATGGGTCCGACACTGAATTCTCCCAAATCCTGCGGAAGAGGCGGAGACGACCACCCACAGCGGGATGAGGACCCGGGTTCGGTGAGTCATGCTGAAGCAGTCTTGGGCTTGGATGCGGCCTTGGACTTCCATTGCTGCTTGGGCTTGGAGGAGGGAAGCGGAGGTGATGGAACCGCCTGGTTCGTCGTACGTGTCTCAGTTTGAGAGGAACGAAAGGACCGGTTATGCTTGAACAGCAACTTTTTCTTAAAGACCAAGGGCAGAAGAGTACTCTTACCCCCTGTGGCCTCGCTAATTAGTTCCTTAAGTTCAGATCCAAACAAGGAAGTACCCTGCAAAGGCAAAGAAAGCAAGACTTTCTTGGAAGCAGTGTCAGCAGACCAAATCTTAAGCCAAAGCGCACGCCTAGCCACCCCAGAAGTAGTGGAGGCCCGTGCCATCATGCGGACGGCATCAAAGGCAGCAGCAGAAACATAGTGTTGCTCTTCAGAGACATTACAAGAAGATGCAATTTCTCCGAAGTAGGCGCATCCTGACGGACCGCCGTAGTGAGTTGTTCAGTCCAGACTGCAATAGCCCGGTTAACCCATGCAACAGCAAAGGCTGGACGCATAGCAGTGCCAATAGAAGCGAAAATGGACTTGAGGGAAACTTCAATTTTCTTGTGAGTCCAATCGTGCAGTGCAGAAGCATCAGGAACAGGTAAGGCAATAGATTTAGACAGTCTAGATATGGGTGTGCTCACCTTGGGGGGTGAACCCATTTAGCCATTTCTGTTTCAGAAAAGGGATAAAGTTTAGCAAACTTTCTGGACACTGAAGAGGACTTGTCTCGATTTTTCCATGCGTCAGAAACCAAACAGTCAAGAGTTGGGTTAAGAGGAAAATAAGTAAGGGGCTTTGCAGGCACCTGAAAAACATCAGAGGGATCAGAGGGAACCTCCTGAACCAAGGGAATGTTGAGTGTGGTCAATACAGCTCTTATCAGGCCCTCAGCAGAAGGTTGAGGATCACACTCAAAAGGGTCTCCAATGGACCTAGAAGACTCTAAAACAGTACCATCCTCAACATCTGAATCTTGCAACAATTCTTCCTCAGAAGACTCTGACACATCAGGCGCCCTCTGCGGTTTAGGCAGGGAGGATCCGATTGTAGAGGGGATCTGCCATAATTGAAGAGCCCCCTGTACCTGGGATGGAAAGAGTTGTAGAGTGGACCTAGTTGCAGCCTTAAACTCTTGTACCCATGCTGGCTCAATAGCATGGCTGGTAGGCCCTGGGTTGCTGTCAGGACTTTCAGAACATGCTAGGCATAAATGACCAGAGAACTCTCTAGGTAGCCCTGTGTGACAGGAAGAGCAATGCGCAATGGGGGATACTGATACCCCAGCCTCCTTAGTCTTAGGTCTAGCCCCTAGCTCCAGCGGTATAGACATACTCACAGAGTCAAAATAACAAACTGTGCAATAAATCACCCAATTGTAATGTGTTAGATTAATATTTCACCCCAGAAACGCTAAATATAGACTTATGTGGCAGGCAAAGGGTTAATCTGCGGAGGAGAGAAGGGAGAGTCCAAGCCCTGCGTAGGATACCTGCTGAGAAAAGCTCACAAAATGGCTGCCGCGACGGGAGCCAATCAGAAAAAAGGCGCGAAATGAGCGCTCATGGGAAATGTAGTTTTTCCCAAAAAGTACCCCAAAGCAGTGCCCGAAGCCCCCCCCCAACACACTTGAACTATAAACTGGATGATAGAGCAACTCTGAAGTTGCTGTGTGAAGCAGTTCCAGAGATAAGTCCCAAACAGTGTAGACCTATAGAGAGTAAATGGAGCAATAGCGTCTATGCGGTATAGCACGCCTTAAAGCCACAGTACACAAATTTAATAAATGTTAAAATATGAGATAAAAACATGAGAAACATACAGGGAACATGTGTGCACAATAAGAAAACACTAACCCACTAAGGAAAGAGGCAGAAAACCCCACTAAACGTGTCAATCCAGCAGACAAAGGGTTAAGTTACCACATAAACCTGCTCCAAATATCCAACAGACATACACATATATACCCAATAAGTGCAGGAGTGCGCAATGAGAACTCCCAAATACAAGCCCAGCGAAGGGGCACTGTGGGACAAGTGGACCTGCAGCACTCAAAGGGTAGCTCACCTCTCCTGCAGATCTTCTGTCTTCAGGTTACCATGTAGTAAGAATTACCTCAGTGGGTAATCCATGGGGAAGCACTTGTACTCGAGATTTTCCCCATCAGGGCTCAAGGTCCACCAAAAAGCACCTGGAAACTGAGCTAGCCGCTTTGAAGGGCATTTGTTAGTCATGGTAACCCGCCTAATGGTGGTATTCCATATCTGACAGAAAAATACAAAATAAACTAAAACTAACGAGAGATGTTCCCCACCTGGTGTGTTCACACCCAGGAACAAATCATACTGGATCTAGCTGGCTAGGATGCAGCTGAGGAGGGAGGGGAGGCTCCACCCCATGCGTACATTTAGAGAAATGTTCCTGCCTACTTAAAGGGGCGGATCACCTCCCAGAGTTACCAGTAACCTGTATTGGACGACAGAGAAAAGTCTTATTTCTCAAACCTTTATGGTTTGAGAGATATTCACAAGCAAAGTTTCCCCTCCCGCCCCTTTTACCTAGTGTAAACCATCTCTTCTCAGATGTGGAATCTGGTTGTAAGACCAGACAGATAACAGCAGGGGACAATCTTCTTTCTATGAAAACCCTGTCCCCCTTGACAAGTTTTTCAGGTTTTTCCCTTATCTTAATTGAAGATTGTCCCTCTCTGCAGTCTACCTGGGCACCTCCCTTCTGATCTGGCTGAACAGTGTTACATCAGTAAAATGGGCGGGAGGGGGATACTTTGTCATTGAATTACTCTTGAACTACAACTCTGACAGAATTGAAATAACACTCTCCAAAGTCCAAATACTATGATGATTAATTAGAGCTGCTTTTATTATGAAACATTACTATCCCTTTAAGGTAGGTACAACCTAATGTTTTGTGGTATCCTTTTAAAACAGAAAACAGCATGCGTCTACATGGCACATGAAACATGTCGCTGTGATCAAAAGGGCGACATGATCATTTCACCCTGTATGAAAGCACGAGATTTTCATGTAGCATCCTGAAAGGTCGCTTCAACCCAGGCAGCATACCTTAGCATAACTTTAACCCATTCATCCCCTCAGTCATGACACCTCATGAAGCTGGTCAACCCATCCTAGGGCCTTCTGGAATACTGAAGGATGCTGAATAGTCTAAAGGATTCATTACTATGTAGATTGGGACTCATTAACTGTACTCAGTCATGCATTGATTACAGATGAGGTAAAGTGGCCTACAAGAGTGCAGTGAGCACAGAAACCATCCTAACTGTAGAAATAACCATAACAAATACAGTCTTACACATAAGAAACTTTAGAGACGAGGAAGACGTGAGTTGGACGGGTGCAGTCTGTAACACATCAGAAGCCAAGTTAAAATCCCAGGAAGCTGTTGAGGAGTTACATGTGTCATCCACTGCAATAAGGTCTGAATCTCTGGAATCTCATCAATCTTCAGCTGAAAGAGTACAGATCAAGCAAAACTTTGGGCTTTAAGGGAGTTGAGTTTGAGACCCTTTTTCCAGTCCTTCCTGAAGAAAATTGAGAAGCTGTGCTAACTTGAAACAAGGCAGGTGCCAATAGTGTTGTTCACAGTAGGGAAAATAGATCTTCAATACTTCATATTTCAAGATGGAGAACTCAAGTTCCATGCTGTTAAAACAAGATCATCTGGATTGGGCAGACATACAATACTTTAAGTGAGAAAATCTGGTTACAGCGTGGACACCATGGACTATGGACAATGACATGATTCCTGTCTTGTCCATACTGGTACTATCAGAATGACATGAATACATTCTCATTTGAGCTTTGTGAGGACCCCTTTGAATCACTGCCAGTGAAAGGATCTAGTATGCTCTAGTAGACTTCT
The DNA here is from genome assembly GCA_037306005.1 of Rhinophrynus dorsalis. Classification (NCBI taxonomy): domain Eukaryota; kingdom Metazoa; phylum Chordata; class Amphibia; order Anura; family Rhinophrynidae; genus Rhinophrynus; species Rhinophrynus dorsalis. The sequence continues at coordinate 247,274,546 of CM074718.1, read as the reverse complement.
AGTAGTATGCTCTAGTAGACTTGGAGTCTCTTGTTCTTGCACAAAAGCCTTAGCATTTGCACAGAGTTGAGGTGACATCAGGTCTATGTCTGAACGACCCCCACTGGATATTTGAAGACATCCTCCTTCAGTTCCTGTTTGCCCAGATCCATCTTCCTCTGGCTGAGATAGTCTACCCCTCTGTTTTCCAACCCAGGATGTAGATGGCGGACAATGCTGGAACATGTATTTCTGCCCAATGTACTTTTTTTCCCGAACTGCAACTAGGTTGCCTTGCTCCTGGTTCCTCTTTGATGATGGTGGTCATGTTCTCGCACTGGCTTCAAATGGGATAATACCTCAAGAAAGCTGTCCAGGTTGTGAACACTTTATGAAATGCCCTCAGCTTCCAGATGCTAAAGGGAAGTGCTGACTGTGCTTTCAACTAAACTCACCAAGCAGATGGATAGGTGTATACTGCTCTCCAACCATAAAGGATGGCATCTTTGTCGATCACTGTATATTCCCAAATGGAAAACCATCTACCCTATTTGAGGTTCTATCAGCCACTATTCTAGTGAATGACGAGTGGCTGTAGGCGTACATATTAAGCTGTTTAGACAATGGAAGTCCTTGTTCTCCTTCTGCAGAATGTTCAGTTGTGGTGGTCCCATGTAGTACTGATATAACAGAACCACCTCTAGAGTGGAGAACCATATATCTTTATAAAGATGAAGGAAAACAACTGAATGCAGTGCCAGGGGCTGAAGCTGTGGCAAAAGTTTTGGTAGAAGAAGTAGAAGCTGCAATAAAATCAATGAAAAATGGTAAAGCAGCTGGACCTGATAACATTACTATTAAAATGTTGAAAACTGGAGGTTAACCCTTAATCAAAGCCCTAGGTAAATTACAATGGACCATATCCAGAGACTGCAGCATAGAGAGGCATAATGAATACAACCTTCCATTATGTATAGCCTTCCATGAGTATGAAAAGGCCTTTGACTCAGTGAAAAAGCAAGCAATAATCAATGTCCTGTTCAACCAAAGAATACATAGAGGTTACATCAATATCTCCTAATCAATATACATAAAATGCAACTGCAACAATATAAGTCAACAATGCTAAAGTCTAGATCAACATGGAAAATGCGACTGACAATGAGAAAATCTCTGCTTGTTTAGAAGAAATTTTCTGAAAACTAAATTTGAAAAAACAAAAAGGACTTAAGATCCCTGGAGACTACCTACATCACTTACATTTTGCAGGTGATATACTCTTTTACAGTAGCCTGAAGAACTACAAGAACACACTGAAAGCTGAAATTGTGGTCTGAATATGACACAAGCCATGTTTAAGGGAGCAGTGAACTTTTTTATGAAAACCTACATTTTATAGGACTTTTCCTGCTGAGTAAAACAAGGTCACTCTCATCGTAGTAAGTTGTTTTATTCAAACATTATAACAGTTCAAATAACCAGGAAGTGAATTTATTGGGTTTACTTCCTGATTGTTCTGACTGGAAGTGATACAGCAGTTTCTGTCACATTCTATGGAGAATTGTAAGTCACCGACTTAGAATGTAACAGAATAACTAATTAGAATTTAACCACTACAGGGCACTACTGATGTTAAAAAACATGGGTTTAAACAGTAATAACTCTGGAAATATGCATTTCTCAGCAGTGGAAGTACCCTTATTTTACTCAACATGAAATGCATTCAATATATATTTAAAAAAAAAAAAAAAAATAAAAAAAAAAAGGAACGGTAAACTTTTTTTTTTTTTCAACAAATTTTCCATACCAAGGAAAATCAAAGTACATGAGCAAGAATCAAAAGTGGACAACTATGTTTACCCTGGACAGGAAAAGTCAACAGATGGAAACACAACAATAGAAACTGAGTGACGAATAAAATTCGGAAAACTTACTAGTACTGTCTTTAATATAAATTTACCACATGGCTCTTATATTCCATGTGCCAATTAAAGGTTATATCTGACACACCAAAAAAATTCTTATTCTGGCTCGGTACTAGACTGCCGTAACCTATGCAGACCAATCCTCTAAAGTGAATAGATATCAATGGATCAAACCGTAGAGATGACAGTCTTGGAACAGTCTTGGAGTTGCGAGCACAGACAGGAGGTGAGCCATCCGGAGCTTCCAGCTCTGGATCAGCGTGTTCGGACAGTCTCTACTGCGCATGACTGCATCTTTCCTGCAGTCTCTACTGCGCATGTGCAGTTACTCACACAGGGAGCTTCGCAGGCTAGCGCTTAATGTTATTTTATTTATATATATATATATATATATATATATATATATATATATATATATATATATATATATATATATATATATATATATATTTGCCAGATTATAACATCAGCGAATAATATAAAGTGTACACTAAGATACAACATATAGCTCATATTCCAGGGGACAAAGAGAAAGTATATCTACTGCACCTACATATTCCTATTCTGATTGGGCACTGAACTGCCGTGGCCTGGGTAGACCAATCCCACTGTGATAGTAACGATCTTGAAACAAACGCTATAGCCCTAGGATGCATCACTAATCACTCAGTTACATAAGGAACTGAGCCAAGAAACTCTGTAGAGGAACAGCAGGGAGCTCATATGCTGAAGTGCACCAAAGCAACTGAGAAATTTTGTTAGTTCTCCAAGATGTTTGGAACAATCTACCTGCAGAGTTCCTTAATAAACTGTGTGCAAGTGTACCTAGAAGATTTAATACTGTTGTGAAGGAAAAGGTTGGTCAAACCAAATATTGATTTGATTTAGGTTTTTTTTCTGTTCACTCACTATGCTTTTTAGTAATTGATATATATATTTTATGTCAAGAAGACAGATCATCTTAAATACATGTGCATTATAGGATGTTCTACCAGTTGTTTAACATTTTCATTTATTGATGATGATAACTATAACATACCTCCATTTTCATCATTATGGTGCCTTCTGTTAGCCACAGCTTTTCTTTGGTGTTCCACATTTTTGGGGTGCACAATGGTCTCATTCACAGAGTCTCCTACAAAGTAATGTAATAAAAATTGCTTATTATTTCTAGAGATTTAGAAGACAGCACTTTTTAATGTGTTTACCTTGATTTTTTTTTACATAGTGAAGCAATGTTATCCCAACAACACATTCTCTTAATTTAAACAGAAGTGACAAATCATATAGGAAAAGGAGGTTACTTGCTGTATCTGTAATAATATTCTAGGATATTCTCCACAGACCAATCTCAGCATCATTACATGCACTGACTGGCAGCTCTACACATAGCTAACTGATATTAAATTGTATTAGTACCAGTGGGGTCTGGAAAGAGTCTACCAGCATAATGATGAATCAGGGGCAATCCTTACACATTGTAACCCCATTCCTGCTTTTTGAGTAAGGGTCTGGGTTCTCCCTCTATGTAATAAATTAAAAAAAAAAAAAAAAAAAAGGTAACATGACCATTTTGACTTTATTCTCATAGAGTAGAATAAATAAAAGAGGAGGGGGGATCTTTAATAGGCCAAATATAATAGTCTATGGGTTAAATGCTTTAATCTATTTATATGACTGGTTATATAATGGGATTTTAAATCCTTTTCTCTTAGTCCATGTGGAATACAGTAACCATGGGGATATAACAAAGCTCTCAAGCAAGAGTCCAGGTAGGGAGAGAAAAATCTCCTCAAAAAGCAAACCAGTTCCAAAAAAATGAAACTGGAACAAAAACTTCAGATGTCAATGGACACCTACGCACCAAACAAAGTAACTGCAAAATACAGTTTAATGTATCAAAAAGGATACCTACACAGGTACAAAGGTCTACAATACCTTCAGTCAAAAATTGGCTTCAGCTGAAGCCAGAACGCTGAATCTGTAGTGTTTAGCAAACATATCGAGGGATGACCATGTTGCCAGACTGCACAGCTGCTCTGTAGAAGCCTGGTTCTTGTAGGCCCAGGAAGCAACCACCACTCTGGAGGAATAAGTAGTGACCCTAAAAACAGATTTTTACTAGCGACATAGGCCTGGCGAATTGTTGCGTTGATTCACCTTAGATGCAGCTTGGCCCGCACGAGGGCCTTCAGGAATGACAGTCAGATTTTCAGAAAGGCAGCATGCAGTCAATGTAGTACTTCAAGAACCTAACTACCCACAGTGAAGCTCCTGCTCCAGTCTGTTAACCAAGCCTGACAAAGAGAAGGAAGGAAAATGTAAATTTAAAATGTATTCCTGGTAATGAGTTTGTGAAACAAGAATGAAAAGTCAGAAAGAATAAAGGATAAGGCCTGTAATTATGCCACATGAGAGCCACCCACTGCACAAAGGTGTGTACATCTGGCATATAAGACATTATGCCTTTGAAAAAGCATGGAAAGAGCAGAAATATTGACCTTGATACAACTAAGACCAAGTGCTTTCTGAAGCTCATCCTGGTGAAAAGACAAAATAGCTGCAAGACTGAAAGGACAAGGCAGCGATTCCTGGTACTCACACCAAGTGTAAAACAAGCACCATACTCAATGTTATGCTTTGGATGAAACTGGCTTTTGGACATTCATCATAGTAGCAATGACGAAAATGAAGAAATGTCTCTTTTTCAGAATGCTGGCTTGAAGACCCAATACCACTCTGGGAATCAGAGGAGAATAAAGAAACACATACTCCATGGGAAACAGCAACAGAATGCCCAACAATCCACAGAGAGAGGAAGAGGATCCCAAAACCTGAAGATAAGCAGGGGAACACGAGGTTCATCCATGATGCCATTAGGCCCAATGTAGAGAGGTCCACAGTTGAACTATGGAGTTGAATGCCTCCTTGTTGAATTCCCAATTCCAGGGATCAAGAAGTTGAAGGCCGAGTAAAACCGTTATATATTTTCTACTCCTTGAATATGGATGGACGAGAAAACCAGCACATCCTCCACCCAAGCAGGAATAAGAAAACATTCTGCCATGTTAATATACTCCTCGTCCTCCCTTGCCGTTTCACATAAGCCACAGCCTTGTCGGACTGAATCCACACTGGCAGGCACCAAAGGAGCTGGGACAAAGAGCCATGGCACTGACGACAAGACACTGCTGTCTGGACCAGTTCCTGAGAATCTCCAGCTGCAGTTCCCAAGTGTGGAACCAGGCAAAGTGGACTGCCTCTAAGGCAGAAACCAGGTATCCCAGCACCTAATTTACTCCCTTAAGACAACTACTTAATCTTGTCCTCTGGCAGAAAGACCCATCCCTGAAGAGTGTCAAATCGCATGCCAACAACAACCCACAGAACAGACATCACAGAAGGAAGGGTACAGAACTGAAAAATGACAGCCTAGAAAAGCAAATAGAAGGAAAAGCTGATGATTTGCATTGATTGGAATATGTAGATACAAGTCTTTTTGTGACTAAGGTAGCTAAAAACACCTGAACTGTGTGGTGGCTCTCCAGCTGACCCACTGGAGACCACCCAGTGCTGCAGGAGATCTATCAATGCAGCTGATGCCCCAATTATGGACGATGCAACTGTTAGTTTATTAAAGGCACCACAGCCCATAAAAAGTAAAAAGAAAACACTTTTTTTTTTAAATAAAGTAAAATGAGTGAAGAAACAGAGTGCCAAATTACCACAAACCTCAGAATGTGGCTGCTAGACAGACATATAGTGGTATATTCACTGGATCTGTACAGTCTGATAACCAGAATAATCTTCAGTCTTCTACATGATAAGGGAGAAAGCCATCTAGCAGACCCAGGTCCGTTAAAAGTGTACATACTGGTTCATATCTATCAAGGAAGCAAAAGGGATAGGAGCCCGCCTAATGGGGATTTAAAAGCCCCCATGTTGTATAAGAAAACAAAAAAATCTACCTAAGAGAATATTTGATCTGACCATCTCCTAAAATTGAAAATGACTTTTGGAAATTAAGCTGAGTAGGGAGGAAGTTCCTGCCTCCAGAGATATTTTTATGCATGTGATCTGCCCTCCTGTGGGAGGATACTTAACCCCACGGTCCTTGTGCTCCACAGTGGAAGAGAGAAACAGTATAATAATGCTCTTTGAATAGGACAATGTTCACATGTCAATCAAGTTTAGGATTATATTTTAGGAAAATATTAATATTTACATTTTCTAGCTGTATGTGGCATTTAAGGCTGTAACAATATTTTATTTCTGTGTTTATAGCCTTCTTCAAAATGTACTTACTATACACTTAGATATGTTATTTGCCATACAAAGCTATAAAAACCTACTTGACATACAAAATTAAAGTATCTATATTGCACTCAGGTAAATGACTGCAGTCATTTCTCAAGCAATTCTTAACGAGGCTTATAAAATGGTAACACGTAAAACGGACATGTCACATTAAGGTAAGTTTTATATATGCCTATATGTTGTACCAGTCATTTTCTGTAACAAATTGTTCTGAGAAATGTATGTTTGTTTCTGATGACACTTGCACTTATGCCAATTCCCTTCACAGTATGCAAACTAGAGCTGTCTGAGAGGCCAAGCTCATAACTCACCGTGCTATTAGAAATGCTTCCAGTTGTGTGGGCTGTCTAGATTCATTCAGAGTACACTGGGCAATATTACTCTAGCAAAGCATCTACTTAGCATAAAGTGTGACACTGTGCCACCAATCAATTAAGGTTACATCCTCAAAAACTACATTATAAAAAAAAATGGTCAGTTAACTAAATTTATCTTAAGGTGACAGGTCCACTTTAAAATGGCTTAATGAATACAACCTTCCGTTATGTATAGCCTTCAATGACTACAAAATGGCCTTTGACTCAGTGAAAAAGCAAGCAATAATTGATGTCCTGTTTAACCAAAGAATAGATGGAGCTTACATCAATGTCCCCCAATCAATATACAAAATGCAACTGCAACAATACAAGTCAACAACAAAATAAAATCCAGCATAGAAAAAGGTGTCAGAGAAAATCTCCCCAAAATGATTTTCTGCTTGTTTAGAAGACAGTTTCCGCAAACGAAATTGGGGGGGGGGGGGGGAGAGGACTTAAGATCACTGGAGACTACCTACATCACTTACGTTTTGCAGGTGATATACTCTTTTCCAGTAGCCTGAAGAACTGCAAGAACACATTGAAAGCAAAAATTGTGGTCGGACTATGAAAATGAACAACGCACAAGTCATATTTAACAAATTTTCCACACCAAGGAAAAATCACAGTACATGGACAAGAATCAGAAAGGGACAACAGTGTTTACCTTGAACAGAAAATGTTAACAGATGGAAACACCACGATAGAAATTGAGTGACAAATAAAATTGGGATGGCAAACATTCGGAAAACTTACTAGCACTGTCTGTAATACAAATGTAGCACTATAATAAACTGGAGCAAAGTCAATTCACTAAAGGCAGCCTGTTACTATATATTTTAAAAGTGCTGACACGCACCTGTATCTAATTACTCATTGTATACATAGATACTTATTAGAGCACAAAGTTACAATATGTAGCCTCAAATAGTTTTAGTGTATTACAACTATCGGTGAAAGTACACATAAAATGTAACTTTTATTGATAACAGATTAATAAAATCAACAGTTTAAAATTAGAGTGTGATGCTGGTACAGCGAATGTAACCCCTACAGAGGAAATACAGATACAAAGAAAATCTGCAGAAATGCCATACAGTATATAGCAGATCGCCAATTTATGTAAACAGTGAAGAGTATAAAGTGTAAACAATGATACGGCAAATGGTATTTATATTCCATGTGCCGATGAAGGTTTATATCTAATACACACAATAAATTAAAAAAAAAAAAATCTATTCTGACTCAGTACTAGACTGCTGTAATCTACGCAGGCCAATCATCTAAAGTTAATAGATATCAATGAATCAAGCCGTAGAGATGACAGTCTTGGAACAAACAGAGGCTGTAGCTGTAAGATGGATCTCTAATCCTACACTTGTATAAGCAACTGAGCCATGTATAAAAATATTTAATATAATCACCAAATTATATTAACAGCGAATAATATCAAGTGTACACTAAGATACAATAAATGGCTCATATTCCAGGTGACAAAGAGAAAGTATATCTAATGCACCTAAAAATTCCTATTCTGATTGGGCATTGAACTGCCGTGGCCTGGGCAGATCAATCCCACTGTGATAGTAACGGTCCTGAAACAAATGCTATATAGCCCTAGGATGCATCACTAATCACTCACTTACATAAGCAACTGAGCCAAGAAACTCTGCTGTTGTTACTCAAAGAATTTCAAACAAGTATATAATACGGTGTATGAATTCCTCTAATAAGAGAGAGAGAGAGCCAGAATCACATAAAAAAAAAATATATATATATTTTATATATATATATATATATACGCTAAAAACAGCACTACTAATCGCACAGTGAAATGTGGTCATCACACTGTAAGGTGGCCAAAGTAGTCTGGGACTAAATCAGCTAATTGCATGATTTCCCATTAAAGATCACAGTAAAGATTCTTGTGTGTTCACAACAAATCAAGTCTCAGAGAAAAGATCACTGTACGTTAGGGTGGAACACCGACGTGAGTTTCACCAAAAGGCTCTTTCAAGGCTCAAAGTTTGGAAATAATGGAATTAACTCATTTAGTCCCAGATCACTCTGGCCAACTTACGGTGGAAATGGGCAAGAAGACCTGATGGTAGATGGACCAAACACATTTTGGAATGGACTCCACTGGGTTCTAAACCCCCAAGAAGATGACCAAAGACAAGGTAGGTAAATTAAATTAATAAATTCATTGGTATACAGTAGCAACAAAGGCACAGGACCCAAGCTGTTGGAACGCCATGTGACACAAATTCTACTGCGCTGGCACACACATCTAGAGGAGGCAGTAAGGAAGAGATATTCAGTTGTCCTCCAAACTCTGGCTCCCATACGTGCATGCACAGGGGCGTGATTTAAAATGTCTGCATCTTGGGACATGATTTTGACAGGAGTGGGAAGGGGGGAGCCTACTCCTGTCAAAATCTCTTCAAGTCATCACACTTTCAACAAAAACGTCATAGCTACCTGTCGGGATCTCGTGCTGAAGGAAATTCACAGCATTAATAAATTACAAAAGCTAAAAGGACTATTTCACCAGGCACAGTGACTGTGTCCATCTGACTACATCTGCCTTGCATTGAACAGTCTGTTCATGTTTTGATGCAGTATGCGGGGCCTCTTTGAGAATACAATGTCCCAAAACTGTTAAGCAGTGCAGGTGAGGTGCAAAGTGGGGCCTCTATGTGTATCCTGGCACCATATGAGGCCACGATACATAAGAAGGTGCTACTTCGCACTGGGACACCACATCACTGCTTAACAGCTGTGGGACATAGTGTTCTCAATAAGGCCTCATCATACTTGTGCTGTCCCTGTGCAAAGCAGGGCCTCTATGTATATGGAGCCAGGATACACATGAAGGTGCCCATTCATATTGGGACACCACAGCACTACTAAACAGCTGTGGAACATTGTGATCTCAAAGAGGCCTCTTCTGACTGTCCCTGCTAAAAAGAGACACTTGGGAGGTGTGTAATTGCATGTCTGCATTACTATTGCTTCATGCTCTATGGGGTCTTTGTATCTAGTCATGCCTTCTGCCTTTACAGTAATGCACTGCATAGCCTCCCTGTATACATGCTACACTACACTGGGCAACATCTATGCAGAGTATTGCATACCATAACGTCTCTGTATGTACTTTACTGCTTGCCATGAGGGGCCATCTGCAAGTTTTCAGCACTGAATGATATTATAGCCTAATACTGCATGATAGGAGCTGTCTGTTAACAGGACCCCATGGCCCAGATCCAAGAGGTTGACCATTTATGCGAGAATGTAATCGCAACATGGGGCAAATTAACATTTCCCTTTAATACCACGCATGCCAAAGGTCACCAGTGCACGTCTGAAAACTTTGTGTACCATAAGCAACACCAGCGCTTCTATTGTTAGTGTTTTAGGAAACATACAGCCAAAATCATTAAGAACTATATTCAGCGTAAAGAACAAGGAGTCCTGGAAGTGATGGTATGGCCCCCATAGAGCCCTGATCTCGACATAATCGGTCTGTCTGTGATTACACGAAGAGAGAGAAGCAATTGAGGCTGCTAAATCGACAGAAGTTTTGTTATTTCTCCAAGATAGATGGAACAATCTACCTGCCGAGTTCCTTAAAAAATTGTGTGTAAGTGTACCTAGAAGATTTGATACTGTTTTGAAGGAAAAGGGTGGTCAAACCAAGTATTGACTTGATTTAGATTTTTCTTCTGTTCACTCACTTTTTTTGTCTATTTTTGAAAGCACTCTTACTTTACAGCATTTTTCACACCTGCCTAAAACTTTTGCACAGTACTGTATATATCAGTAATAGGTTCCCTTGATTTCTCTAATACATTTGCAATCCATCCATTTTATTGGGCATAATATCCTTCATTTTATGTCAAGAAGGCAGATCATCTTAAATACATATGAATTATAGGATGTTCTGCCAGTTTCTTAACATTTTAATTTATTGATGATAACTATAAAATACCTCCATGTTTATCATTATGGTGCCTTCTTTTAGCCACAGCTTTTCCTGGATGTTCCACATTTTTGGGCTGCACAATGTTCTCATTCACAGAGCCTCCTACAAAGTAATGTAATACAGTTAGCAAATAAAAACGGTTTACCATTATTTCTTCAGAATTAGAAGACAGCACATTTTAAGGTCTCTTTCAAAACGAGTTTTAGCACAATGTGTTTACCTTAATTTTTTTTTTTCATAGTGAACAACCCATTCTCTTAATAAAATTTTGAAGAAAAAAAAAAATTAAGAATAAACGGAGATACAGAGCAATAACTAAAAAAGAAGACATTGAAGTAGGTCATGCCAATACATCCAATCTACTTATACAATGAACATGTATAAGAAACAACTACAGATGTATAAAAAACAGGTAATAAGTTTTATTAATGTCTCCTGATTCCCAGTCGTGAGACACCATATACTCCAAGCAACCCACAGCAAGTGTGTCGACTATCACGTTAAGTGAGCCCATCTGCATCTGTCAAAAAACGCTAATATCCATAAAGATAAAGCAATAAAATGTAGAAAAGACAAAAGAAATGAAGACAAAGACCAAGAACACCGACAAAGAAAAGTACAAAGAACAGAAAGAAGTAGAAAAATAAGAAAAGGGTAGGGGTCGGGAGAAGAGGGCTACGTGTCAGGCAGCAAAACCAGATCCCACCTGCTCAGCAAAATGATCAATGCAACATCCAATACAGGTCGAAAAGACCAACAATGAATTAAGAAACCTATTGTCAGTTCACAATAAAGGGGCCCAAATATCACGGAAAGTTCCCATTTACCCTGAAGTTAAAGCTAACATCTGTTCCATCTCCAACGTACCCTTAATCTTAGACCTCCAGTGCACCAACGTAGGAACATTAACAGACTTCCAGTGAAGGGGTCTGGGTTACCCTTAATCGAAAGCAATGGGGAAGGATAAGGGGAAAGACCATACTTGGCCTTCACCCTGTCCCAACCCCCAGAAGGCATCCTAAAACCAGGTGAGTTCTAAGCTCTGCAGGAATGGACTTGTTGCAAATCAACAGAAGCTGGGCCATATCAATCGTGGGCACTAAAGACATGCTCGAACCCATTCTTTAGAAGCATCCTTCCTGAGATCTAAACAGCATGCCAAAATAGCCGCTTCCCAATATGTGGATATCATATGTCCCATGTCCAGATCTGATGAAAGAACTAAGGCAGACAACCTAGGTGACTTGTACTCCCAAACAAAATCATTGAGCAGTTTCTGCAATTTGTTCAAAAGGGTTTGAGAGATGACACTGGGGGCAATACATTTATTTTTAGCATAGCTACAATATAGGGATTAGTAATTTGGAAGTATTACTATCCCTTTAAGGAATAGGAATCTACCTTCAGTATCCAATTTAATGTCAATCGTTCACCAATGCAAATTTTTTTGCATCAAGATACCCACCCCCTTAGGTTTTGTGGGTGCAGAGGAGGTCCACACACGGGTAAGTACGAGATTTAAAATTAGGTTCAGCTGAACTTTTAAAATGCATCTCTTGGACACAAACAATGTCTGCCCCATGTCTCACAAAGTCCTTCAGGGCAATGTAACGTTTCTCAGGTAAACTAAGCCCACCTGTATTAACCGACAACAGTTTGAGAGGTTTCAGCACCATTTAAATAGTATAGTAACAATACTGCCAGCCTAAATGCAAGGGCTGGAACTAACAACCAGCAGGACAGATTAGAAGTACCCCCGACACCAGGGCAAAAACAAGAGGGTAATGTAGACACAGAAGGGTAGGGGAGGGGCAAAAGATGCCCCGAAGATACAGAAGGAAAGAAATAAGAAGAAACAGAAGAAAAAAGATGTAGAACATCCGTGGTTGATGTGCACAGAAAGGCCCACGCACTCAAACGTGTATAATACGGTAAAGGCCAAAAGGCCCGGGGGGAGAGAAAACCGTAGTTATAAAGATAACTGAGAGCAAAACTGGCACCCAGGGCTTCACTACTAAAACATGTCAAAAAATCTCAATATATTTCAGTAGTGAACAACCTCTAGTACACAAGTAATAAGCTCACCTGATAGCAAACATAAAAAACAGCCATATATAACAGACCCCATATCAAGGGTGTGAACTCTCTGCAACACAGAGTACCAGCAAAGAGAGCACACCCCACAATCACAGTATAATTATAGCAACTCACTCCATGCCAAAAAATAGCCCCATCACTCGTGCATAGCCTCCAAGTATATCTGAAGGAATAAGTCTATGGAAAGGGAGGGGATAAAAATACAGTAGGGAAATGTTAGTTAAATGAGGTAGCAAGGGTGCTAACAGATATGATAAGCCCGCTCGCTCAAGGCAGCCATAAAAAAGGGGGGGGGGGGGGACACCGGTCCCCAGGGCAGAAGCACATATAAAAATACTCCAGCATCCACTGAAGGGCAAGGCGTATAGGGCATTGCACGCATGACCAGGTCCAAGTGGCAATAGAGCAGCAGTGCCGAATTACAATGCAAAAGATTCCACATATGACTCTAAATTAACCTCCCATCCCCAACCTTAAGAGGAACAACCCACCTTCATCTCATCCCCACAAGCAATGTAAATAAAGAGGGGTTCCCTCTCCCACTTGAGTCCCCAAGGAAGCTATTTTCCAAACGTATAGCAAAACAAAAAACAGCATACATCAGGTTACAAATATGAGCCCGCCACATGTGTAACGCCGTTATGGACATCCAAACAGGAACATCTAGAAAAAGGAGAGAGACTAAAGAAGAGTGCCTTCAGCAACCCGTCAGGTACAATGATAGCTACGGGAAAATCGCCAGTTCCAAAGAACCGGGTAAAGGCGAAGGACACCAACTCATAGGGCAAAGGGTAAGATTAAAAAAAAAAAAAAAAGAGGGGTCGCCAACTAAGCATCACAGGCATGGCTATGCCATGATGGTAATCAAGCAGTTATACCTCAGTATAATTCACTACACATTGCCTATCTCTTGGCAACTACCCACCGACTCCCATATCGCGGCAGGATTATCATCACGCCCTGCCAGCTCCAGGACCAAGTCCCGGGGACTTCATCCCCACAAGGCACGACCCAGACATCAGGACTTACCCATGAACCTCCACCCACAAACAAAACATCATCTCTCATGTAAATACAATACCCTCTACCACTCTCTCTCTAAAGTCCCAGTTATTTTCATTTTAACTTTTAACTATTTTGTTGTATACATAGTCAGTGTTTGTATCAATTAAAAGTCTCAGCAAAGAGATAAAGTGACTACTTGAAAAACATTAACCATACTCATCCAAGAGCTCTAGGACACACTGTCCCACTGATCAACAGACGACCACAGTTCAGCATCAGAGTTACGTTACTAAGATGAGAAGCCTCTGGAACATAAGTTCATGGAGAAGAAGGGCCAGCCCTCCAAATGTTAGCCCCGGTGGGGTTATGTGGGTCAACATCATCTTGATCCCGTTGCTGCTTAGTGCTCAACGAACCCTGCCGCTGCCAGAACTCCCTCTGGGGATTAGACCCAGAGTCTGCTGATGGTTTTCCAGATGGCCCTTCAAAGAGTGATGGAATAGGGATCCCAAGTTGCTTGCAAAAAGCCGGCACATCCTCCACACTCCTCAAAGTAGCAAAGGCACCATCTTTCTGGGATGATAACAAAAAAGGGAAGCCCCAATGATATCTCAGGCCCACTGATAGCAAGTAATTCGTTAAAGGCCTGGCAGATCTTTGTTGCTGGAGTGTATGGAAGGAAAGGTTTGGGTATAGCTGAACCACAGCCTCTGCATACTTGACCTCGTTCTTAGCTCTCGCAGCACGTAGGATTTCCTCCTTAACTAAATAATGAAGAAAACAGCAAATCACGTCCCTGGGTTTGTCACCTGATCCTCCTCATGGCCTCAGAGCCCTATGCGTACTCTCAATCTCTATCTCTTCCACATTTTCCTCACCCAGTAGAGAGGAAAAGAGCACTTGTAAGGAAGCGATCAGGTACTTAGATGGGACAGAGTCTGGCAAGTTCTTAATACGGATATTACACCGTCGGCTCCAACTATCTAAATTGTAGCGTTTACCTTGCAGAGACTGAATAGTATCTTCCTGTTGAGAGACTATTTGCTCCAGATTAGAATGCTGTTCTGCAAAAGTAATCTGTGATTCCTCCAGATCATGTATCCGCGTCCCCAGCTGATTAATGTCTTTGCGGAGGTCAAACATTTCAGCTTTCCCGCCACCATGCACTCCCGCCTCACCGTCCCCAACTTTGGGTAGATATTTAGCAATATCTCCAGCCTCAGGAGTGGGATTGCTTCTTCTTCCCTCTCCTGCTGGACATGGAGAGCATTAGTAGAGGGAACAGCGAGGTTTAGCACAGTATAATCCTCATGAAAACCATTAAAAACCCTGGGACGCCACAGAGCAAACAGTTCATGTGTCCATTCACCCCGGCGTTTCAGCTCCAACCCCCCCATTCTCTTAATTTAAACATAAGTGACAAATCATATAAGAAAATGAAGCTACTTGCTGTATCTGTGAGAATATTCTAAGTTATTATCCACAGACCAATCTCAGTATCATTACATGCACTGACTGGCAGATCTACACATAGCTAGCTGAAATAAATTTTTATTAGAACCAGTGGGTTCTGGAAAGAGTCTTGTACCACTATTCCCGCTTCTGAGTAAGGGACTGGATTCTCCCTCTGTGTAATAAAAGAATAATAATAAAAAAAATTAAAAAAAGGATAGGCAACACGCCTATTTTGACTTTATTCTCAGTGGGTAGAATAAATAATGGGGGGGGGGGGGGGGGAGAAGAGAGAGATCTCTTTAATAGGCCAAATATAAAAGTATCTGAGTTAAATGTCTTAATCTATTTTATATGACTGGTTATATAGTGGGATTTTGTGTAGATCCTTTTCTCTTAGTCCATGTGGAATACAGAAACTATGAGGATATAACAAAGCTATCAAGCAAGATTCCAGGTATGGAGAGAAAAATCCAACAAAAAGAAACTGGAACAAATGAACCTGAAATGTCAACGGACCCCTACACACCAAACAAAGTAACAGCAACATACAGTTTAATGTATTAAAAAGGACCAACACAGGTACAAAGGCCTGCAATACCTTCAGTCAAAAACTGGCTTCAGCTGAAGACAGAACACTGAATCTGTAGTGTTTAGCAAACATGTGAAGTGATGACCATGTTGCCAGATTGCACAGCTGCTCTGCAGAAGCCTGGTTCCTGTAGGCCCAAGAAGCAACCACTGCTATGGTGGAATGAATAGTGACCCTAAAAAGGCACCGGATTTTTACTAGCAACATAGGCCTGGCGAATTGTTGCATTTATTCACCTTAGATGCAGCTTGGCCCGCACGAGGGCCCTCAGGAATGACAGTCAGATTTTCAGAAAGGCAGTGCAGTCAGTGTACTACTTCAAGAACCTAACTACACACAGTGAAGTTCATGCTCCAGTCTGTTAACCAAGCCTGGCAAAGAGAAGGAAGGAAAATTTACATTTAAAATGTATTCCTGGTAATGAGCTCGCAAAACGAGAATGAAAAGTCAGAAATAGAAGTTTACAGGATAAGGCCTGTAGTTCTACCACATGCCAAACACTCAAAATCACAAGCAGGAAAGCTGCCTTGTGAGCCACCCACTGCACAAAGGTGTGTACATCTAGCATATAAAGATATTATGCCTTTGAAAAAGCACAGAAAGAGCAGAAATGTTGACCTTGATAAAACTAAGACCAAATGCTTTTTGAAGCTCATCCTGGGGAAAAGACAAAATAGCTGTAAGACTGAAAGGACATGGCAGCGATCCCTGGTGCTCGCACCAAGTGTAAAACAAGCACCATTACTCAATGATATGCTTTGGATGAAACTGGTTTTTGGGCATTCATCATAGTAACAATGACAAAATCAGAGAAACCTCTTTTTCAGAATGCTGGCATCAAGAGCCAAGCCACCAAAGCTAAATTCTCCAGCCACCAAAGCTAACTTCTCCATCTCTGGATGAAGAGCAGACCCTGAGAAAGGAGATCCGGAAGTAGTAGAAAAGAAATCTGCTTGGCAACTTATAGCCTGAGACTCACAAACCACTCCCAGTGAGGCCAACTAAGGAGCAAATCACAGTTACGTGTACCAGCTTCATCCTGTGTTCCTTAACACGCTGGGAATCAGAGGAAAATAAAGAAACACATACTCTGTGGGAAACTGCCACATAATACCCATCAAATCCACAGAGAAAGCAAGAGGATCCCAAAACCAGAAGCAAAACAGCGGAACATGAAGTTCATTGATGATGCCATTAGGCCCACTGTAGAGAGGTCGACAGTTGATCTGTGTAGTTGAATACCTCCTTGTTGAATTCCCAGTTCCAGGGATCAAGAAGTTGAAGGCTGAGGAAAACCATTATATTTTGTACTCCTTGAATGCGGATGGCCGAGAAAGCCAGCCTCCACTCAAGCAAGAATAAGAAAAAATTCTTATGTTGCTGTCACCTGTCCCCCCTTGCCGTTTAACATAAGCAATAGCCTTGCATACTAAATCCACACTTGCAGGCACCAAAGGAGCTGGGACAAATGCAGAAGAGCAATCACCCAGAGCTCCAACACTTTGATGGACAGGAGACTATCTTTGACCATCTGAGAGCTAAAAGCTGGCTCCCCAACCTGTCAGACATTTGCTGTGACGCAATTCAGGATGACTAATGGTCGACCCAAAGTCAGATGGGATGTCTTAAGCCACCAAAGATCTGACTTCACCTCCTGGAAAGAGCCATGGCACTGACGAGAAGACACTGCTGTCTGGACCAGAATCTCCAGCTGCAGTTCCCAAGTGTGGAACCAGGAAAAGTGGACTGCCTCCAAGGCAGAAACCAGATATCCAAGCACCTAATTTACTCCCTTAAGACAACTACTTAATCTTGTCCTCCGGCAGTAAGTCCCATCCCTGAAGAATGTCAAATCTCGTGCCAATAACAACCCACAGAACAGACACCACAGACGGAAGGAAATAGAAGGAAAAGCTGATGGTTTGCATAGATTGGAATATGCAGATACACACCTTTTAGGAGTACTGTAGCTAAAAACATCTGAGCTCTGTGTTGGCTCTCCAGCTGACCCACCTCATAGTAGTGAAAATTTAGAAGAATGAGCCCTTTCCTGTGGTCCGGAGCCCACCCAGTGCTGCAGGAGATCAAACAATGCAGCTGATGCCCCAATCACTATGGTGGATGCAAATGTTAGTTTATTAAAGGGATAGTAAACTCTAGAAAAAAGTATTGGCGAAATGATGGGTACAATAAAGAAATACAGAATGCCCTTATTCCTATCTCTCAAACCTTTATGGTTTGAGAGATATAAGAAAATAAAGTCCTCCGCTCCCTCACCATTCTCATGCATCAGCTGTATAGCTGACAGCATGAGATCCTGTTTCCGGGATCAGACAGCAGCTCTTCAGGAGCACTCACCTCGATAAATACATCATCGGTATGGTCTACAACATATACTTGCAAACCAGGCACACTTTGTAGAGCATTCCGATGAGGTATTTACAGTTAGATATCTTGATGTGAGCGCTCCTGAAGAGCCGATCTGGTCGCGCGACCAGATTCTGCATCTGACAGCTTTACAGCTCGTCAGGCAGAAAGGAGAGGGAGCAGAGGACTTTATTTTCTTATAGGAATAAGGGCATTAGGTGTTTCTTTATTGTACCTATAATTTCACCGATACGTTTTCTGGAGTTTACTATCCCTTTAAGGCACCACAGCCCATAAAAAGTATAATTTTTTTTTTTTAAATAAAGTAAAATAAATAAAGAAAAGAGTGCCAAACTAGCCAGATTACCACAGACCTCAGAATGTGGCTGCTAGATAGCCATATATAGGGGTATATTCATGTACGGTCTAATAACCGGAATCATCTTAATTCTCCTACATGATGAGAGAAAGCCATCTAGCAGACCCAGGTCCGTTAAAAGTGTGCACACTGGTTCATATCTATCAAGGAAGCAAAGCGATAGGACCCTGCCTAATGGGGGATTTAAAAGCCCCCATGTAGGTTAAGAAAACAACTACCCAAGAAAATCTTTGATCTTAACCATCTCCTAAAATTGAAAATGTCTTTTGGAAATTAAGCTGAGTAGGGAGGGAGTTTCCTCCTCCAGAGATCTTTTAGATCTCTTTTTCAGGAGGATCCCTGGTGTGGTGCCTTATTTACAGCAACAGTTAACCCTTTGAGTCCCAGAGGGGTATGCAACTGTAAGGGATGTTTTTTTGGTGATCTCCTCACGGTTAGTCTGGGGTTAATGCTCTCCAGACCTCTGATGTAACAGCAACACATACCCCGCTGGGACTCAAAGGGTTAATAATGTAATGTACTAGACTGAAAGCCTTGCCTGGTGTGTCTGGATTCACATAGACGGACTGATTTTTTTATAAACAGCACAATTTGTATTTTAAATTCCTTTGGCTTGTTTAGCTTTGAGAAAGAGGTTTGTTTAGCCGCAAAACGCGTTGGCATTCATAGCCAGTTATTTTTATTTCACGAAAATACATTTTTAAATTGAGTATCCGCCTGTTTGTCATCCATCTGGGGAATTGAAGACATCCACACAGAGGTGAAGAGAGTGTGACCCCAACGGAGAGGGGTGATTTTCTCCGTGTGCCTAAGCGTCAGTGGACTTTGGTATCAGAGCCCTGACAATATTTCAATTTGAGTGTAATTTTATTCATAATGAATATTTATACAAATATGCTTCACTATTAGCGCCCCTGCTTTGTGCTTTTTGTTTTGCATATATAGAAGTCTATCATACTCTTTGTCTTCATTTTCTCAATGTGTGTGTGTGTGTGTGTCTCTCACTCTTTAGTATGTTACTGTATGTGTGTGAATGTCACTGTGTGTATTTGTGTGTGTCTCCATGACTGTTGCATG
Source organism: Rhinophrynus dorsalis (assembly GCA_037306005.1). Lineage (NCBI taxonomy): Eukaryota > Metazoa > Chordata > Amphibia > Anura > Rhinophrynidae > Rhinophrynus > Rhinophrynus dorsalis. The sequence continues at coordinate 247,255,015 of CM074718.1, read as the reverse complement.
TGTGTGTGTGTGTGTATTATATATATATATATATATATATATATCTGCCTACATTTGTGATACTGTTACATACAACATCATATGTTTTGTAATATTCACTGTAAACAAATTACACATTCCCTACATAACATGACGGGCAACGCCTTCCCAAATTGCTAGTCTATATCTATATAAATATAAAATAATGAATTACTTTTTTGCAAATGTACACTCTACCCGATGCGTGTTTCACAAACATCGATGACCCACTAAATAGTTAATACATGTTCGTCAAAGGCGATAACCAACACGTTATACATACTAGATAAACTTATTTTTGTAAGTGCTATACGAAAATGGTGAAAAAACAATCTCAACACAGAATAATATACAATGTTAAATGTACATTAACATTATGTTGTCATCTATCTATACAAAATGGAGATATTGCAAAATATATAAATTTGTACAATAAATGTATGCTAAATATTATACTCACAAAGACTCCAATGACAAAAGACAGGAGTTATATATAATATTAAAAGATTTGAATAGATATTGTGATCTGTATATAAAATCCCCAAAATGTGAAATAACACAATGTGTCCACTTTCTATTTTTTTGCAAGTGATCATCTATGTGATGTTCCAGTAACAGTTTTGGAGATTCCTTAAGTCTTTGGATGCATTTTCAATATTTTTTTAACGTGTTCTCATATTCTAATTTTTAGAATTCTGCTAGTTTTCCCTATATATATCTTGATCCACATGGGTACCGGAGACAATAAATAACTCAAGGTGTTGACACATAATAAATTAATAAGGTACGTCTGTCCGACTCTGCCCTTGGTTTCTTTTTGGTAGCCATGTTTTCACAACCAATGCAGTGGCCACGTGAATAAGAGCCCACAAACTGAGTTTAGCCTGCTTTTTATATGAGAAATGATTAGTCACCAAAAGATCCCTTAAACGCAATGCTCTTCTATATGTAATGTCAGAACTCTCACCTAATACAAAATTAAGATCATCATCAGTCAATAAAATTTGCCAATTATTTTTTCAAAGATTGAGTAATGGTTTTCAAAAAAAAAAAAAAAAAAAAAAAAAAAAAACAATTCTATATATAAAGTTATAACTTGTATCTTTCCGTGAATTAATCCATCTTTTATTGTGATTATACAAAGTATAAAGTGCTCTTTCCTAAGACTTCTTTGAGCTGCTCTTAGTATTGCCCCTATGAACAAATCCCTCATATTCGAAAACCTCATCAAATCCTACCTTTGTGTCATGGTAGCGAAAAATCCAGAAGATTAAGTTTAGGAAATAATCACTTATTTCTGGTAAAAGAAAAAGTCTCCTGGTGCAGCACAAAGCTTATTTAGCATATGAAAAATAACAGGACACCATAATTAGCCTATGGAAACCTCACAGAAAAAGAACAGTTAGCATACAAACTGTCACTGAAAAGTTTAATTTGCATATGCAATCACAATGGTACCACAATTAGCTTGCATTAACATATGGTATCAGGTATGAATATCTCCTTAACTGTTCATTTGCTGTTTTTTTGGATAATATGACACATAGGCAGGTTTTAGTAACGTTTTCAAATATGCAAACTTACATTAAAGTGACAGATCCACTTTAACCACAAGTTAAAGTCCATCTACCTGACTGTGTACAGGTAAAACCTGATATACAGTGAAGGCACATGGGCTAAATCAAAGTATCAAAAATAATTTTGAATAGGATGTTCCAAAAGATTGTCCTATTTATATAGGCATGGTATTTAAAGTATTAACTTAAATAAGAATAAAAAAAATACCTTCAGATTTTCTCTGTTTTTTAGGTTTTTTTGCTACAGCTTTCTGTGATTGCCGCACATTTGCAGAGCGTTTTACTCCCTCACTCACAAAGCCTCCTAAAATGAAATAATGTTTGAAATGTTAATTTGCATATAATGCTACTTTTTAATTTTGGGTTTATGTTACATTAAAGAACAGCAAGTAAATTCAGCAGCTCTTAGTTGTCAAATTCAACTAGACATAACACAGTGCATAAACCAATGGGCCATCCTATTATATTGGTATTCAGGAATTCCTGACAAGGTATGCATTGACCAATGTAAGCGTGGGTGCTATGACAAACCCTCCACAGGGCTTTGTAGATATTTGGCAATAATGGAAAATATCACTTACATCCAACGAGGAAAATTCACAGAGGTCTTCAAATAAAAGCAATAATCTTTACTGAATAATGGTAGACATACCTGTACAAAAGTGTCAATCAATACTTGTAGTCAATGGATAAATATAAAGCTATGGGTACAAACAGTCAGATGTACAGCAGAACATCTCACATGGATCCACACGTTTCACGTACACAACACTTATTCATGATCCCTGGACCCTTTGAGTGCCAGAGGGGTAAGCAACGCATTGTAAAGCAATGCGTTGCCTACCCCTCTGGCACTCAAAAGGATAAGCAAAATTAGAAACCAGCAGACTCAAGTAATAAATACATAATGTAGATAATTGAAAAGATCAAAATTCACGTTTCCCAGTAGACTCTAGAGGCTGCTGAGGGAAATTGTGAACTGCCCTCATACAACAACAAAAATCATGTGGTTCTTCTTCAGAAGTTGCACTATGCTGGAAATAGGCAGTAGCAAATTCCTTCCCAGTGCTGCTTAGAAAATAAATCCCCACCACCTGGATATTAAAAAAATATGTACAAAACATCCAGAGCACTACTGTATAAAGAAATAAAGATGGGAGATATTCTTTAAATATGGTATCCTCTATTATGTAAATCAGTTATATTGTATCTCAAAAATTGAATATGAAAAATCTATACACAAAGAATATATTCAGAATGCTTTAATTAAAAATTTACACCAAAATATTATAATTCTGTTTAAGTAAAAACACTTTAATATAGAATGCATAATGTACGCAATATAACCAAGAAAGTAGATTAATATGCATCTCAAAATCAACCCCATACTCTACTACTGTTAACTCACATAACTGGACTGATCGAGCAAATGTCCAATAAAACATATACCCCTCAACTAGTATCGTGAACCAGCTTGTAATGCGGTGGCAAAAAAGCAGAACAATAGTTCCACTATTGGTCAAAGCATAAGAACATAGATAATGGTGGGAAATACCGACACGAACAAACATTGCATTTCTGTTCCGTAAATGAAATTTCAGTTGGATTGGATAATAACAGCAAGATTACAGAAAAGCAATAAAATACCGATTTGAGAACTATCTGGTATATTGAGATAAGATGTATTGATTGAGAACTTTACTTATGAACTGTATTTAGTGAAGATTATATGCTAAAGATCTAAGGATTCACGGATGGCGTGTGATTAAAGGCAATGTTGGGTCCATAAATCAACAAGCAAATACCAGAGATACAAAGTATCTTTAAGGATATCTATTAGTTGCTATATATTTTCGTCTGTGACTTTTTGTGATATTTTCCGTCTGCAGTGGAAATATCTAGTCTCTTATAAGCTCCTCAATCTTCTATAGTATTTTTTTATACATGTGAATATGTATTGATTACTCAGTGGGGACATTGCACCATTATGAAGGTGTAATTAATATTATATATATATATATATATATATATATATATATATATATATATATATATATATATATATATATATAGTGCATTATAGTGAAATAGATTAGCTTGTTTAAGTTATGCATGGTCCGGGTTGAATGTAACCTGTTAAAGGGAGCAGAGCATAATTTTGTGTGCGCCCACCGTGTTGGGACATATTGGACACGGATCGTGTGCGTCTGACAGGCTTTATATATCATACTAGTTAAAGAGCCAGTGTACACGGGCAACAGTGCGGCCAGTCACGGTGCAGTCATGCGCAGTAGAGACTGCCCATGATGCAGCTGATACAGAGAGGGGCGCTCCAAATTCAGACAGTGGTCCTCTCTGCGCACTTCGGTCTGAATTCAGAGCGCCCCGCTCTATATCAGCCGTGTCACAGGCAGTCTCTACTGCACATGACTGCAGCACGAGTAGCAGTCTCTACTGTGCATGACTGCGTCATTACAAACTTTTAGCGAATTATTACATAGGATGAGATTATTTTAATTTTTGCACATTTGTTTGAAAGCATGTACCTATGCTTTGACCGATAGCGAAATTATTGTTCTCCTTGTTTGCCACCGCATTACAAGCTGGTTCATGATACTGGCTGAGGGGAATGCGTTTTATTGGACCATCTCAGACAGCGGAATACTGTCCAAAACACCTGGAGGGATAATGACCGAATCTTTTCATCTGGTAGAAAGACCTTCTGCTGAATGGTGCCAAATATCTGAGAAAGCGAAGGACCTGGGACAGAATCAGAGGATTTTCTTGAAGTATTCTTGCCTCCAGGAGAGTGACTGAAAACCTTGTCCAATTCTACGCGTTGACTAGTCTTCCAATAGATCCTTTATATCACAGCCATTTGTGAGCAAAGAGTACGACTCATGGCCACAGAAAAAAACAAGGCCTTTAGTGTAAGCTTTGTGATATCAAAGGCAGCTTAAGTAAAGTTAGTATTAGCTTTAGGGACAGTGAACACTGGATTCTCCTTTGGTGCATCTGCTTGGACAGTGTCCAGAAACTGGTCCCCCCAGACAGCTATCTCTAAAGTGACCAAAGCAATGGCAAAAGTAGGGTATAAAGCAGCACCACAGGATGCAAAATTTGCCTTTAAGAAGAATCCAGGAGCTTGTCTGCCTGATCCTTGAGAGCCGTAGCATCAGCCAGAGGCAAAGCAGTAGCTTTGGCAAGGCAAGAAATTGATGATTGAACTGCAGGTGGAATTGCACACTGAGCCAAAGACTCAGCAGAAAGAGGGTATAAGACAGAAAAATGCTGGTTAAGGAGGAACCTCCTGTCAGGTGTTTTCCATTCCTCTGTAAGTCGGGAACCGGAACCTTCTTCTTTTGTATCTTAAAAACGTCCTTGAAGAGGAACTAGAATCAGAAGCTTCCAATATCTTAAGATTCTCTAGGACAGCCCGAATACGTCTTCAGTGGGTGAGCATGGGTCTTCCTCATAGGAGTCCCCAACAGAGAACAACAAATCTTCCCTTTTCTCCAACATCACTGAAGCTCCTCTTGTGGAGCAAGGTGTCCCATGCAGCCCTTGATAGAGGGAACACAACTAACTGAAGACGTAAGGGCCTTAACCATGCAGGCTACTGTTCAACACATAGGGGCCACAGAGATTGAATGGGTGACACAGAGCAAGAGCAGGATAGAGTACCAGAAAGCTCCATAGGAAGTGAAACCTGCCATGAAGTTCAATGGGTTAAAGAAGTTAAAAGTATCCCCTGAATCCCTAGTAATCTTAGACTTGCCCATGTCTCCTTTAGTAACTACACAGTAAGAATAAGAGAAAAAATAGGAAAATGGCATAAAAGTACTTATAATATTACAAAAGTACTTATCTGATTGCAACGGGTTAATCTGGCAAGCAGGAGGGAGAAACCAGACTCATCATACACAGAAGAATAAAAAATGGAAGCTAGTCCATCGAGGTCCACCACTTCCACTGCCAAAAGCCAGGGAAAAAATTATGTAGTGGCTCCCCAGTGGTTGGCAAACATGATCCCTCCTCTCTTTTATTCACTTTCAGAGTGGAGGCATGAGAAATCCAAGTATGGTGTTCTATGTTCCAATATGGAACAATATGGAAACTGCTCGTGCCCATTCTTAAGGCACCTCAACTCTAAGAAAGTCAAAAGTGTAATAAAAGTTAAACACTGCTAAAATGCATGAAGCAAGCATAAAAGCACAACAAAAGACTGCCCCCCAATATGAGAGAAGCTTCCTAGAGCAGATAATACACATAAACTGGAAGTGCAGGATATACGACCCACTAATTTTAAAAGAGGAACACAGACTAGCTACTGAAGGTATGAAAATGGTACATCAAAACAAGACAGCAATAACGTGCACTTCTGGTTGGCTTCATTTTAGTAACCAAATATTACTAGCCCTTTAACACTGCTGTAATCAGACGCCTCTTCGGCTCATGCCTCTTGCCTGAAAACATCAGGTGCACTATACTACCCCCACTTTGCTGTCCAATCTGCTCACGTTAAATCCAATGGTGGCCAGCAGTGGAGTGTTAAACATGGTTGGGGGGGTGTCATAGTACAGACGGGTCTGTGTTTACAAGTAGATAAAGAAACAAGACTGGGATGTCAGACTGTATGGATGGGTCTGTGACTACCAGTGACAGTGCAACAAGACTGAGATGTCCAACTGAGTGTGTGCGTGTGTATTTTTATGCCTACTCTCTCTATACCCCCCTCCCTTCTTCTCTCTCTCTTCCCCTCCAAATCTTGATGTAGACAATATTTAGGTCAGTCATGTCAGTTTTTCCCCACGTATGGGCCAGACTCTCTTGCAACCCCCTGTCCCATATTTCCAAACCAAATTGTAATTTGTTCTTATAACCTTCATTTTAACAATTTTTAAAATAATACACTGTAATACCCCTAATTGTTGTGGCCCTCTTTAAAGGGAACTGTTAACTATGCAGCCCTCAAACATATTGTGGTTTCACATGCCACTGGTATTACTTTTTCTGTAAGACCGCATATACTGCTGGTTTAGTCCATGGATTGGCTTTTCTCTGCAGGTGTCGGCAAATTACCACGAAGTCCACATTTTGTCTTTTGGCATGTGTGTTCTATGCATTTTTTCTGCTATAAACTATTAGATCCCAAGCTCCTTCCCATTCCTCTATAAATGCAGTTTCAGATCTTTTATGTAGGCAACACAAAAAACACACACAAACATGTTCCCTACCAAACAACTAGTAACATTATACTATGTAGACTAAGAACAAGCACTGATCCCCATGGTAATACTTTACTAACATAGGCTTCCCCTGAAGAGAATCAGAGTGGGCTCCTTTTTCTTATACTGGCATTCCTGACAAAATGCTACAACTAAACCAGCATGTTTCAACTTGTAGTCTCGGCAGCACTCATGCAACAGAATCATCAAATGTCACAAATTAGTAACTTTATTAGTCTGAACGGGGTGCCCTCCTACTGTTCATTTGCTTCTAAGATGAATCACTGTTTTAGAACACAAGAACAAAAGAGGAACTCACTCAACTACAGGTAATCACAAAGTGCTTTTATTTCAGCAACATAAATACGTGGAGCATTGGCAAAATGCAATAATGTTAGGCCACTGATTGAACATTTTGGAGAACTCACTCCACCCCCTTCTTCAGCACAGCCTGCTATATACTTGAACTTGTTTCATATTAATTCATTCAAAACTGCCTATGAGTCATGTTAGCCAAAATTATAGCAGATGCATAGAATAGGTAATATGGGTAACTTTTAACTCTGGAAAAAGTTAAAATGCAGGTCAAACCTTAATAATCATATGGAACTGCACTTCATTCGCATATTTTTCAGCAATAAAAAGCAACATTAGGCTATATAAGAACACAGTTTTTAATTAAGTTTTTTCTACACCAGATGTGAATTCAAGGGGACAGGTCAATTTAAATAGTTCCCACAGTGCCTGCTATCCACCTGATGATCTTTTCTCTGCCAGAGGAAAACAGGTAATTCCCATATTGCTCTTCTTAAGACTGAGACCTTTGATATAGATATTATAGATGTTATTATAGTCTTGCTTTTGCCAGTATTTTAAACTACACTGATTTGTGACCAAAGAACCTAAAGTTTTTATCCACAAAAACATTCAACACAACTACCACCACTATACTAAAACTAGCATTGCTTCCTTACATGTTGTATGTATCTTTATTTATATAGCGCCATACATGTACATAGCGCTTAACAGAAGTTGAAATAATACAATACAAAACAACAGAACTGGGTTAAGAGCATTAAGGTTAAGTACAATCATTACATTATTTGTGAGGGAAAGTGCAGCAAGGGAATCATATACTAGGAAAGGGACCCTGCCCCAAGGAGCTTACAATCTAAGCTGAATTCATAATGACAAACAGAGACAGTGGGATGAGGATTATAAGTGCAGGTACAAGGTGTGGTGAAAGAAGTGCAGAAGGATTCTGCTGTGACTGGCAGTGTGCAGAAGAAGGACATTGCTATTGAGATGCCTCCCTGAGCAGGTAGCTTTTGAGGAGACGCTTGAAAGTGATGATTGTGGATGATTGGCAAATGGTGATGGGGAAGGCATGCCAGAGTCGAGAAGCAGCCAGTGAGAAAGCTTATAGTCGAAAGATGGCTCAAGTTGTGTAGGGAGAGGACAGGAAGAACCCTTGAGAAGACCGTGGGGGATGGGAAGGGGTGTAGTGTGAGATAAGGGCAGAAATGTAATAGGGAGCTGAAGAACTGAGTGACTTACCGGAGAGGAGGAGAATCTTGTAAGAAATACGATACTTTATAGGTAGCCAATTGAGGGATTTCAGGAGGAGATGAGATGGAAGGTATCTGAGAGCAAATGTGGTGATTCTTGCGGCTGAATTGATAACAGATTGAAGTGGAGAGAGATGAGAAGCAGGAAGACCTGAAAAGAGGATTTTAGTCTTACCTGTTAAATCCTTTTCACTTAGTCCATACAGGTTACTGGTAACTCTGTGAGGCGATCGGCCCTTTTAAGTAGGCAGGAACATTTCTCCAAATGTATGCAGGGGGTGGAGCCTCCCCTCTCCCCTCAGCTGCATCCCAGTCAGCTAACTCCAGAATGATTTCAGACACTAATAACTGACCAGAAATAGGAGAGAAGAAGACTCCTGTGAGCATGCCCCGAAGGACTCCCACAAACTGCAACAGGAGAGCCAAGCATGGTCTCTTGACAGGGTGGGAGACCAGTAACCTGTATGGACTAAGAGAAAAGGATTTAACAGGTAAGACTAAAATCCCATCTCCCCTTCAGGAGATGGGAAAGGTCCAACCACCACTCCAAGCTCAACTCGACATGAGGAGGAAAAGAGATCGACAGCTTCAGATGATCCGGCCGGTCCCTGCATGTATGAATCAGAAACCTTTGAAGTTCCCTGGTGTGTGCCATGGCAAACAGCACCGCCTCTATCATAGTGATGAACTTCCCCACCAGAGAAGACAACTTCGGAACTGGAATTCGATCGTGGGCCAGGATCTTGGAGACCCGTTGAGCAATTTGATGAGCTACCTCCTCCGGTAGAAACACCATGCACCTCTGAGTGTCGAAACAGGAGACCCAAGAAAATGAGTCACTGGGACAGAACCAAGTCCGACTTGTCCAAGTTCACAATCCAACAGTGACGTGTGAGGACTTGTATGCAGGTCTGGACCTGCTGATGAAGAAGGTCCGCAGACGCAGCCTTCAACAGCAGGTCGTCCATGTACGGAGTCACTCTGATGCCATCCTGATGGAGGACAGATATTAATGCCCCCAGAACCCGCTGGAAAACCTGGGGAGCCGTTGTCAGACCAAATGGAAGAGCTGAAAACGGAAAATGACCTCTGGCGCAGGCAGACCTCAGATACTGCCTGCTCTCCAGATGAATTGGGATGTGAAGATACGCATCCTGAAGATCCAGGGAAGCAAGAAACTCCCCCGGAGACATGGCAGCGATCACTGTACGCAGAGACTCCTGGCGATAGTGAATCTTCACTACAAAGGAGTTTAGATCCTTGAGATCCAAAATAGGATGACCTCCTCCTTCCTTCTTGGTCACTACAAAAAGGTTGGAGTAAAATTCTGAACCTTGGTCCAAAGGAGGCACCGGCTCCAGGACATCTTTGTCCAAAAGAGCCTGGATAGCGTCGAACAGACGGCGCCTCTCGGCATCCTGAGGAGAATGAGTGAGATGAAATCGAAAAGGAGGAAGAGAAAAGAGAGGGATCTTGTATCCCTCCGACACCACCTGTAAAACCCATGGGTCCATCACCAAATCCTCCCAAACCCCACGAAAGAGGTGGAGACGTCCACCCACAGCGGGATGTGGACCCGGGTTCGGCGAGTCATGACGAAGCAGTCTTGGAAGTCTTGGGCTTGCATGCGACCTTGGGCTTCCAAGACTGCTTGGGCTTGGAGGAGGAGCACGGAGTAGATGGAACCACCTGGTTCATCGAAAGTGTCTCAGTTTGAAAGGAACTAAAGGACCGGTTGCGCTTAGCCGGCAACTTTTTCTTAAAGACCAAAGGCAGAAGAGTACTCTTACCCCCACTGGCCTCACTAATTAGTTCCTTGAGCTCGGAACCGAACAAGGAAGTACCCTGAAAAGGCAAAGAAAGCAAAACTTTCTTGGACGCAGTGTCAGCAGACCAGATCTTCATGGAGGCCCTCGCCATCATGCGGACGGCATCAAAGGCAGTGTCAGAAACATAGTTCTGAGCCTCAGAGATATTAGCAAGGAGACACAATTTCTCTGAAACAGGCGCGTCCTGACGGACCGCCGTAGTGAGTTGCTCAGTCCAGACCGCGATAGCCCGGTTAACCCACGCCACAGCAAAGGCCGGACGCAGAGCAGTGCCAATAGAGGCAAAAATAGACTTGAGACAAACCTCTAACTTTTTGTCAGTCCAATCCTGTAAAGGAGAAGCATCAGACACAGGCAAGGCAGTAGATTTAGACAGTCTGGATATAGCTGCATCCACCTTAGGGGGATGAACCCATTTAGCCAGTTCAGCCTCAGAAAAGGGATAACGTTTAGCAAACTTTTTTGAAACTGAAGAGGACTTATCAGGATTTTTCCAAGCATCATAAACCAAATGGTCAAGAGTAGGGTTAGGAGGAAAACAAGTAACAGCTTTAGCTGGTTTCTGAAAAACATCATTTGGGTCAGAGGGAACCTCTTGACTCAAAGGGAGGTTGAGAGTGGTCAGTACAACTCTAATTAAACCCTCAGCAGAGAGTTCAGGGTCACATTCAAAAGGGTCCCCAACAGACCTGGAAGACTCAATAACTGTACCATCCTCAACATCAGAATCCTGCAACAATTCTTCCTCAGAAGAATCAGACACATCAGGTGCTCCCTACGGTTTAGGCAGGGAGGTCCTGATAGTAGAGTGGGCCTGCCATAACTGCAGTGCACCCTGTACCTGAGAGGGAAAGAGTTGAAGAGTGGACCTCAGGTCCCTGGTTGCAGCCTTAAACTCTTGTACCCAAGCTGGCAGAATGGCATGGCTGGAAGGCCCTGGATTGCTGTCAGGACCTTCTGAGCATGCTGGGCATAAATGACCAGAGAATTCCCTAGGCAGCCCTGAGTGACAGGAAGAGCAACACGTAATGGGGGATACAGATACCCCAACCTCCTTAGTCTTAGGTCTAGCCCCAAGCTCCAGCGGTATAGACATACTCACAGCGCCAAAATAACCCACTGACAATAAATCACCCAATTTAAGTGTGTGAGATTAAAGATTCACCCCAGAAACGTTAAATTTAAACTTATCTGGCAAGCGAAGGGTTAATCAACAGAGGAGAGAGGGAGAGTCCGGTCCCTGCGTAGGATACTCTCTGAGAAAAGCTCACAAAATGGCTGCCGCAATGGGAGCCAATAAGAAAAGAGGCGCGAAACAAGCGCTCATGGGAAACGTAGTTTTTCCCAAAAAGTACCCCCAAAGCAGTGCCCGAAGCCCCCCAAGTCCCCCAACACACTTGATCATATAACCGGATGAGAGAGCAAGGGTAGACAAACAAAATGAGCCCACTCTGAAGTCGCTGTGCGAAGCGGTTCCAGAGATACGTCCCAAACAGTGTAAGCCCAGAGAGAGTAAAGAAGCAATGGCGCCTATGCGGTAAAAGCGCGCCTTAAAGGCGCTGTACATAAATTTTAAGAAAATTAACACCAGAAATGAAAAGGTTAAAAATACATAGGAAACACATATACATCATGAGAAAACACTAACCCCTAAAGTAAGTGTAACAGAACCCCCAATAAACTAGTCAAACCAGCAGACAAAGGGTCAAAATGCCACATATATATATATGGAAAGAGAATCAGCACTCACAGGAATCTTTTTCAAATGCAATAAAAGATTTATTGAAGATCAACGTTTCGATCCCAACAGGGATCTTTATCAAGATGGCGAACAAACACAAAGCACCTCTCTTAAATACCCTGTGACCCATCATGAAAAAGTTTCCTGTGAGTGCTGATTCTCTTTCTACTTGTGGATTATTGTATCCGGCACACAGGCAATAGCCTAATTATCGAGAGTGCATCCTTTCCTATGAGAAATGTATATATATATATATATATATATATATATATATATATAAACACCCAATGAGTGCCGGAGTCCGCAATGAGGACTCCCAAATACAAGCCCAGTTAAGGGACACTGTGGGACAAGTGGACCTTCAGCACTCAAAGCGTGGCTCACCTTTCCTGCAGATCTTCTGTCTTCAGGTCACCATGTAAAGAGAGGATTACCTCAGTGGGTAATCCCCGGGAAAGAACCTGAAACCAAGATATTCCCCCATCAGGGCTTGAGGTCCACCAAAAGGCCCTGGACACTGAGCTAGCCACTTTGGAGAGGGCATTTGTCAGTCATGGTAACCCGCCTAATGGTGGTATTCCATATCTGACAAAAAAATAATAAAGAAACTAAAACTAATGAGAGATGTTCTCCACCTGGTGTGTACACACCCAGGAACAAATCATTCTAGAGTTAGCTGACTGGGATGCAGCTGAGGGGAGAGGGGAGGCTCCACCCCCTGCATACATTTGGAGAAATGTTCCTGCCTACTCAAAGGGGCGGATCACCTCCCAGAGTTACCAGTAACCTGTATTGGACGACAGAGAAACTAGAATGTTGCAGTAGTCAAGTGCCTGAGATAGCGTTTTAGCTGTTGATATGCAGAGGAACGGACGTATTTTTGCAATATTTTTTAGGAAGAAGTGACATGTTCTAGTGACAGCTTGGATATGGGGGGAGAATGTTAATTTAGAATCAAGTATGACCCCAAGACAGCGTGCTTTGGATACTGAGTGTATAGCACAGTTTTCTATTGTGATGGAGAAGGGGGTTGATGGATGGGTTTTAGGAGGGAACACCACCGGCTCTGTCTTTGCCATATTAAGTTTAAGGTGGTGGTGGGCCATCCATGATGAAATGGCTGAGAGACATTGAGTGACTTGAGCCTGCAAAGCTGGAGTGAGGTCAGGGACAGAGAGATAGATTAGTGTGTCATCTGCATACAGATGGTAATTAAATCCAAGAAATGAGATGAAGTCACCAAGTGAGAGGGTGTAGAGTGAAAAAAGAAGTGGTCCCAGGACTGATCCTTGAGGTACACCTACTGAGAGGTTGAGGGAAGATGACAAAGTGTTAGAAAAAGAAACACTGAAAGTACGTTTAGAGAGATAGGAGGAAATCCATTCTAGAGATGTGTCAAGGATGCCAAGGGTATGCAGTGTGTGCAGTAGGAGTGCATGGTTAACAGTGTCGAAAGCAGCAGATAGATCTAGTAGGATTAATATACTAAAGTGTCCTTTGTCCATTGCTGTGTATAGATCATTTGTAATTTTTGTTAGGGCTGTCTCGGTGGAGTAGTTGGAACGCAAACCTGACTGTAAAGGGTCAAGAAGAGAGTTCATATTGAGAAAAGAGATTAAGCGGGAGAATACAAGGCGTTCCAAGATCTTAGATGTAAAGGGGAGGAGTGAAACCGGACGGTAATTTGAAAGGCAGGTGGGGTCGAGTGAGGGCTTTTTGAGTATAGGTCTGACCAGGGCTCAAAATTTCAAGTCCTGACCTACTAGCCAGGCCTGAAAAGTTACTCGCCACCAGTTTCCACACCTAGCCCCACCCATATGACCACCCATCTCCCCGCCTTTAACCCCACCCACCACAAGTTCTCTTTGATGAAATTACACTGTTTTTCTAAGTTTTATTCAGAATAAAATTATCAAAAATATACACATGGTCACACCTTGGAGGGGAAGTGAGGAACACTGATTGGCACAGCTGGTCAGAACCTGGGGAACACTGATTTGTACACATGGTTATACCTTGAGGGGAACACTGATTTGTAAACTGGTTACTAGGTGTACAAATCAGTGTTCCCCTCAAGGTGTAACTAAACCATGTGTACAAATCAGTGTTCCCCAAGGTCTGACCAGGTGTGCCAATCAGGGTTCCACCACAGCAAACATTATGAGAAACACCTGCTAGTTTCAATGCAATAAGCTTCCCACAAAAAAAAAAAAACAAACAAAACTTTCCCAGCTACATATGTATTAATATAAACCCTGATATTAGGGTATGAAATTAATCTGAAAATTCCATTCCATCCACCAGAAAGACAGAGTAAAGTGCTGCATTCTAAAGAAATTTTTCATCTTAGGAGACCAGAAACCAGGCATCAGTGCAGACATCTTGTCTGCATGCCTCCGCTGTCAGTCCCGGTCTCCTGTAAGAAGCATTAAAGCGTGCCACGTGGTAACCAGAAGGACTGATGGAGGAGGCGCACAGACTGCACTAATCTGGCCATCAGTCTCCTAGGATGAAAAATTTCTTTAGAATGCAGCACTTTACAGAGGTGATACATGTATTAGGATGCTAGTCGCCATATGTTTAATAATTCAAGGGCGACTTATTAGTAACTGAGAGTTCCGCTTTAAGGACGGACTGGTACTCCCTGGGTTAGAGCAAACAGGGACCCATCACCCAGAACTGTGTTTTGAGGAACATCATTGGTTAATATTTCAAAGTATTTTGTCTGAGAAAGGTTTGGTAGCTTTTTCTCCCTCCTACTATCCTTTTCTCTCATAACATGAAAATGCAACTAGTGGTTTGTCCCAGAACTGCAAAATGCAAGTTGCTCTGCAGATCTCTCACACAACCTGCTGAGTGCCATTTCTTACATCATGGTCTTCAACTAGGTCACACTATGCAATATATACTCAGTGTTCTACAGAATCTCTCTCACACTTCCATCATGAGTCATGACATAGAACAGATGTAATGTGTAGCTCCAGGAGGTGGCTGAATTTATCTTCATCTTGTTTAAAGGGTTAAATGTCGGCACTTCAAAGATTAAACATTCTATGGCCTCTCACAAAATTCAGTGCAACAAGATTAAACTTTTTTTCATTACATACCCCTCTGGCACTTAGAGTAAAGGTTGGTTTTATGCTCACCTAATCTGTCTATTGATGCAGTTTTCGAAAGAGACACTCCAACGTAGTTACAAACTACTGTGAGAAGAGGCAGCCCATGCCTCTCTCAGCCCCATTTATAAGCACACCTTCTTCAGGGCCTGACACACAGCGTTTCATGGATACCTCTCTCTCAATCATGAGTCAGACTCACGAGACCACGTGCTTTACTCACTGCTGGAGGAGGACTCCGACTAGGCATGCAAAGAGTGTTTGGGTGCACATAACGCAACGTGCATTCAAAGTCCAATTTTTGACATCTCCCCAATACAAGGATGTGGGCAGTGCCTGGAAGCATCACAGCGGGCAAAGGGGGGGCATCTTTTTATGCTGCCCCCTGTAAAGTGCCACTCTGAGCTGTGCCCAGGTATCACACAGAAGAGGTGGAGCACCTCAGCAGATGGCAGGGACATGACAAGGGGAAAGGGTAGGGCCTATTTTAAGGAGTGAGAGCAGTCTATTATTTTATTATTATAGTTTTTTTTTAATAACAAAACATACTGTTCTAACAGCTCATAACATTGTGGTTTGTTTTATTTTAGTTGTCCCTTTTCACACTAGCTTGCTTCTCTGAGGGGAGGTAGCATTACATATGGAAAGGGGTGGGAGGGGGACAATCTAAATTAAAATAAAATGAACACCACAATGTTTTGAACATTTAGAATGGTACATTTTGTTATAAAAAAAAAAAACTATATTGAAGAATCAAGCTTGCTATATTTTTTAAACATTACTTTCTCTTTAAGACTAATCCTTTAAGTTTAAATATATAAAATAGCAGCCAGGCACTGTATTTTACTCCTTTACTGGTGAATTCTGCACAGCATTGACTGATCTCCATGCACCACTGGCACTGAAAGGGTCAGTCTGGTTCATTTCATTAAAGGCAGATGAGAGGATAGAGAACGGCTGATTTTCTGACTTACTAGCTTTACATTCTGCCCCTTCTGAGTGCATTGGTTTCAGACAGGGTTCAAATGAAATGGTACCTATGGTTTAATCTGGCCCTCACTGGGTTAATCGTTTTTCTGTCATTAAAGGCAAATAAGAGGAGAGAGTAGGGCTGGGTGTCTAACTGACCCACTTTACATTCAGTCCCTTCTCAGACTTCAAATGAATTGTCACTGAAGGGTTAATCTGGTCCTTAAAAGGTTAATGTTTCCTGTCATTAAAGACAGATAAGAGGAGAGAGAAGGGCTCCATGCCGATGGAATGTAAAGTGAGTCAGTCAGACACCCAGGATCCTCTCATTTGTCTTTAATGACAGGAAACATTTACCCTTTGAGGGCCAAGTTAACCCTGTAGTGCCATTTCACTTACTGTTTGAATCTAAGTGTTTGAAAAGGTGCTATTCAAAGTCAGTCAGTCAGACACGGCCCTTGTCACCCTTCTCATGTATCTTTACTAACAGGATACAGAGTAACCCTTTGATTGCCAGTGGTCCGCTACACCTCTGACTCCACTGAACCATACCTAGTGCTAAGTGCTTTGCTCCAGTGCTGCTCCAACCACCTCTCTCTCCAGTGCTTATGGTTGGCTGCTTCTAGATCTGCCTCAGCCTCTGCTCATCACTTCCTGTGCAGTGTAAGCACACGCGAGTTCCTGCAGATGCCGGTTGGTGAGACCAGAGGCAGCAACTTCTTACTCACTGCAACTTCGCACCCGGCCCGGTACCTTCGCGCACCACATCAGGACAGCACGAGCACATTAAAATAGGCCATGGGAAAGGGGCCATTTTCATACAGGGCTTAAATTTCCACTCGCCCTCACTCAATTTCTCCTCGCCAAATGCGAGGAGGCGAGTGGAAATTTTGAGCCCTGGGTCTGACTATTGCATGTTTGAATGAGGATGGAAAAGTTCCGGTAGAGAGAGAGGAGTTAAAGATATTAGTAAGGCTGGGAGCAAGAGTACTTGCAAGAGCCTTAACAAGGTGAGAGGGCATGGGATCCGAGGGGCAGGTAGTGGGTGGAGAGGAGGATAGCAAAAGAGATACCTCCTCCTCCTCTGTTGTAGGGGAGAATGAGCTGAGGGTTGCTCGGGGTGGACTAGGAATCAGAGGCATAGGAGGAGAGGATGTAGAGGGTATCGTTTGTTGGATGACTGTACCTTACTTTTGAAAACATCAGAAAAATCCTGTTGAGTGTTGGAGAAGGAGGAGCAGTTCAAGGTTGGGGGTTTGAGAAGAGAATCGAAGATTTTAAACAGGTCACGGGGGTTAGATTTGTGCGTAGTGATGATGTTGGAGAAGTATTTCTGTTTAGTCTGGGTGAGAGCTGTGCTAAAACAGGATAGCATGAATTTGTAATGGTGGAAGTCGGCAAAAGAATGAGACTTTCGCCAGAGACGTTCTGCAGCTCGACAGCAGGTGCGTAGCATGTGGATTGTTGAATTTAGCCAGGGTCTGGGATTCCTGGGGCGGAAGTGTCGATGTTGAAGGGGAGCATGCAGGTCCAAGGAGGACATTAACGAGGTGTTATATTCGTGGACCAGAGTGTCTATGTTAGTAGTAGTAGCAGTAGGGCAAAGAGAAGGGAGAGTAGTCTGCACAGTTGATGTCAGGTCTGGTAGTTTGACCGAGTGTAGGTTCCTGGTTAGGAAGGGTGATTTAGGGAGGGCAGAGGAAGGTGTGTGAGATAGTTTAAAGGAGATAAGATGATGGTCAGAGAGTGGAAATGAGGAAATTGTGAAGTCAGAGACTGAGCAGTTTCTGGTGAGAACTAGATCTAGCCAGTGACTATCCCTGTGAGTGCTGGCAGCAGTCCACTGTTGAAGGCCAAAGGACAAGGTCAGCGAGAGAAAATGGGAGGCACTAGATGAGGATGTATTATCAGTGTGTAGGTTGAAGTCACCAAGGAGTAATGTGGGAGTGTCTGAGGACAGAAAGACAGCGAGCCAAGTTTCAAATACAGAGAGAAATGAGGAAGGGTTCCTTGGAGGCCTGTAAATCATGGCTACCAGAGAAGAGCTGGACTGTGTGCACTTCAAAAGAGGTGAAGGAGACTGATGAAGGAAGGGACAGAGGCCTGGAGCGGCAGTGCTGAGAGAGAAGAAGTCCCACACCCCCACCCTTGCCATCAGGACGAGGAGTGTGAGAGAAAGATAAGCCACCATAGGAGAGAGCAGCTTCGGCAGATGAGACCGAATGTGAGAGCCAGGTTTCAGTAATAGCGAATAGGTTTAGAGAGTTAGAGAGGAATAGGCTGTGGGTAGTGTGGAGTTTGTTTAGTAGAGAGCTAGCGTTCCATAGTGCACAGGAGAAGGGTGGAAGGGATGGGGGGAGGCAGGGAACAGCTAGCAGATTTCTAGGGTCTGCCCCACAAGAGGTGCGGGTAGGCCGCAATCTAGGACGGACACAGGTGGGAATGTAGGTGGGGCCAGGGTTGGGAGAGATGACGCCTGCAGCCATGAGAAGAGTTGCAGTCAGGAAAAGCAGGTGAGAGGAGGATGTGCATGTGTGAGAAGGTGTGGGCTGTTTCTTGGTAGATGGATATAAAGAGCTGAGGTGACAGAAAAGCTCATGAGAACAAATCACTGGAGAGTTTAAGAGGGATGGAGATATAGAGATTGATGAGCAGGTGGGAGGGCTGAATGCTTTTGATATTTTACACAGTTGAGGTGTCAGAAAGACCTCATTGGGGAGGGATCAGGGGGTCCTCAATAACGTATATAATAAAGAAAATTAAAAAAAAATTAACTCTGTGTGTGCCACTGGGGGGGGGGGTTCAATGCAGACCCCCTTCCTGTGGCACACACAGGACTTTTTATCATTACTTTGTGATCAGAGCTTGTTTGGTGGCCATCTGAATACAAAGTAACGATAAAAAAAAAAAGAACTCTTTCTGTGTCACAGGGGCCCAAATGCATTGCTTTGCAATCCACTGGACACCCCTGTGGCACACAAAGGATTTTTCCCCCTTTTATTTAGACCTCATTGTATGGGTTCTGATGCCCCCAACGAGGTACACACAACAATATTGGGGGAAAAAGCACCCCTGTGGCATGCACAAAAAATGCCTCCAATCCCCTCCCCTACACCACGTACCATATCCCCCTGCCTGGTTCCACAGCCAAAGGGCAGTCCCGTTCCCCAGCCTGTTTCCACTGCCTACTGGTAGACTCCAAGTACCAGTATGCACTAGATTCAGGCTGGGAATCAAAGTTTGTATGAGGGGGACATACAGTGCACACTGGTAGTCAAAGATTCCCCATACACACTATCAGACACTGCCCCACCATCACCACCATCCTTGTTCCTCTGCTCTTACCCACACACACTGCCTAATCCCTCACCCTCCCACACACGTTGTTACACTGGTAGTCACAGGTCCGCACGTACACCAGCTAACGCCCTAGCTTCTTTCATCTGTTAGCCATAAAATCACACATACACTGTTTGCTTTGCCATCTCTGTTTCACTTGTAGCTACGCTCCTGTCACTCAAATTGGTATGTCAACCCACAGCAGTGGGGTACCATTTTTCTTAGGCTGGCAAGAAGTCCTCCTAGGAAATCCCACACCACTGAACCATTTTAGTATCTTTGAAGTGACTGATGTGTTAAACAAATGTTTGTTTTTTTTCTTGTAGCACCACATTCTGGAAATAGTTGTGCCAACTAACTTAGGTATAAAAAGGCAAGTGACCCCTCATTAGATGCGGCAGGCTGTCTTTCCAAAATGGTATGGTTTATCTACCTTTTCTTCAATTCTGAAGGTGTTATAGCCATTTTCGTACAGGCAAGTCAGGTTTGAGAAAATGTTAGAAACATCAGAGTTTGTAGTAGGTGTCGTTTTCTACTTCTAGCACCCCCTATGGTAGTTCAACTCATACCAATGGGGTGTCGTTTGACTCCTAAGAGCACTAGCAAACAAATGCAGTTGAAAATTCCATGGTTTTCACAGAGCTCCATACATTTGAAGGGGTAGAAATGTAAAAAAATGCAATTTATTTCCTATATCACCTCCTTCTGGAAACATTTATGCACACCAGTACTGGGGTAAGAAGGCAAGTGACCCCTCATTAGATGCGGCAGGTTGCCTTCTTTCCAAAATGGTATGGTTTATCTACCTTTGCTGCATATCTATTATGGTTATTACCATTTTAGTGCAAGCAGATAATTTAAAAAAACAAAAGTGTCAGGTTTACGTACGTGTTCCTAGCACCCACATATTGTATGTTAACCCACACAAATGGGCTACCATTTTTCTCATGTTGGTAGCAGGTACTGAAAACAGCAGGAAATGTTATGGTTTTCAAAGATTTTAGTATCTTTGAAGTGGTGGAAATGTAAAAAAACATGTATTTATTCCCATAGCGCCACCTTTTGGAAATATTTGTGCACTTTAGCCCAGGTGGTAGAAAGGCAAGTGACATCTCACTTGATGCGGGAGAATGTCTACTTTCCAAAATGGTATACCTTTTATACCTTTCCTTCATGTCTCTAACAGTTATGAACATTTTAGTACAAGCAGCCATTTTCGAAGAAGCAAACAGGTAGGTGTAGTTATGTGCTTCTGGCACCCCTAAGGTAGGTTGACTCATTCCAATGGGGTGTCATTTTTCTCCTAAGAGCACTAGCTAATGAATACAGTTGGAAATTCCATGGTTTTCACAAATTTCAGTACATTTGAAGGGGCAGAAATGTAAGAAAATGCCTTCTTTTTTCATTAGCGCCACCTTCTGGAGGTTCCATGGAGGAGTGCGAGCCTTAAAGGCAGGGAAGGCATGAGCCACCAGATTAAGGAATACCTTGACATCCGGAATGGTGGTAATAAATCTCTGGAAGAAAACAGAAAGCGCTGAAATGAACCTTCAAAGAGCTCAAGTGGAGTCCTTTGATCTCTACCCTCCAGCTGGATAGGACCTATCGGGAATCTTTAAAGGTGTGCTTCCCTGTTACTGTGCCAGTTTCCTTCTGGCCAAGCAGAAAAACAAAGAGAGTAAAACTTGTTATAGAGAGGGTAGGGTATGCCGTGCAGGGACACTAAAGAAATACAAATAACTGTAAGCAAATTTACAATTTCTCCTGTGTCCCTTCCTGACATTTAAGTTGGAAATGAATAAGAAGTGCCCAAACAAATATGAGGGATGGATAGAAAGAGTGAAATCGCAAAACAAAGGAATCACACAAGTGATAAAATGCATGGAAAGATCCTACCAGATCAGGTTGGAACCACTGCCTCCAGGACCTTTCTTCCATATTTTGCTTCTGCTGAAGCCTGGATGTCAAGATGATAAGGCTTGATAAATGCAGAAAGGCTGCCTTGCAGATGTCAGGAGAAGCTTCAGCTTTCTTTGCACAGGTATCACTGTGCCTGTGCTTTCGCTGGCGACATTGTTATGTCAGGGCTACTTCCTGGTTCTCTTTTATTGGCTACTGAGGTTTATCTCCGCCCAGTTCTAGTCCTTATATACTAAGCCCTGTCACTTCAGCGGTGCCCATTAGTGGTGTTCCAGTTGCCAGTGTTGTTTCTGATATTCTTGTGTATTCTGTGTATGATCTGTATGACTGCCTGACTACTCTGCCTGATCGTTCCTGCTCTGTGTACCGAACCGGATTGGCTGACGTTCCTGCTCTGTGTACCGACCCAGCCCGGCTGACGCGCCTGCTCTGTGTACCGACCCGGCCCGGCTGACGCTCCTGCTCTGTGTACCGACCCGGCCCGGCTGACGCTCCTGCTCTGTGTACCGACTCGGATTGGCTGACGTTCCTTCTCTGTGTATCGACCCAGCTTGGTAGACTTCCTGCCTGTGTTCCAGTTGGAGGGCTCCCCTCCAGTGCAGGTTACTGTTTCTGACAAGCTACTGGTTGCCTCCGGTCTTCACTGCTTCTGCAGCGCTGTTCTGTGGCCCTGCCTCCTCACTGCGCTAATATACCTCTGCTTCGGTGTCAGATCCTTTGTTTGCACCCAGTACGCTTGACCTGTCCACTCGCAGTTCTGAGGTTGGGTTCTCTCTGGGTGCCTCGGTCAGTTTCCACTTCTTGGCAGTTCTGTCCAGGTCTGAGCGTTCGGTTACCAGTCACGAGTTGGTGCTATAGCGCTTCAGGGTCACACACGTTCCGGGAATCCTCCCTGAGATAGTATACACAATACTGCCAGTAACTCTCTATTCAGGCAGTCCTGTCATTGTTGCCTACAGAACCCTTCAGCCAGTGGCCTCCGAATAGGCTGATAGGGCATCTGTCCGCTGGTCTCCTCACCTAAGCCTACATTTGGCTCTGTTGCCTAGTCTCCCTCTTACTATCCTGTGAGATAGTATTGGCCTCTGCTGTGTCCTTTACCTGTGGCTTATTTCTTGGGCTAACTCCCTGCGTAGGGAGTCTCCGTTACCTATATACTACTAGGGCCTGTCGGCCTCCCATGGCCTAGTAGTATACTTGTTTGCTCTTCCAGAATCACATGAACCGTGACCGGACCTCTGTCAGTATCGCACCTTGGGTGCCTACTGGATCTGAGTGGGTTACTTATTCTGGTGACCTGACCTGTGTCAGTCTTGTACGTCTGTACCTACTGGACCTGTGTGGGTTACTATACCTTATTGTAGCCTGACCTGTGGCAGTTGTGTCATTTGTATGTACTGGGCCCGTGTGGGTCACATCATCCTTGTTCTATTAATAAAACTGTGTTTTTACCACAACCTTCCGTGTCTGAGTGTTCATAAAACTGTTACAACAGGATGTGGATACTGCCCTGGTGGAATGGTCTTTCAAATTCTTAGGAATCTATTGCCCCACCTTCATATAGGCCATCCTGATGCAATCAGTAATCCATTTGAAGTCCACCCTGGAAGTATATAAACAGGGAGTGATTTCTGGAATTCCTATATCCTCTTCAAATACAAGGAAACTGCTCTGACCAAGTCCAGATTGTGAAATTGTCTTTCCTTGATGGCCGTGGGATTAGGACAAAAGGAAGGCATAATGTTTTCCTGGTTAAAGGGTTAGTAATGTCTATTTACATGTAGTTTGTCAAGTCTTCTGTATATCATAAACAACAAATTGCACTATGTGTAACACCTTACTTTGGTGTCATTCAAAAGTTATGAAGAGATAAAGATTCCCCCCCTTGTAGCCATCTCCCACTGAATGGCTAGTCGTGTTGTGACTCAACGGCTGCAGCGAGGGCCAAACTTCAGTAAGTATAAGGGAGATCCTACCCCCTTGACAAAGGAGGGTAGGATTTCCTTTTGCTTACTGAAGTCTGTCCCTCGCCACATCCATCCTCACCAGCCTGCAGCTTCTGCATGACGTGCCAAGAAGGAGTGGGCGGAAGATCTTTATCTCTTCATATCTTTTGAACTACACAAAAGTAAGGTGTTACACATAGCGCAACCTATTAATTTTAATATACAGAAGACTCTGCAGACTACTTGTAAATAGACATTACTAACCCTTTAAGAGGACACTGTCAGATAACTGTCCCCCTAAAGGATGGTTTTGGCTTTAAGACCACCTTGTCTTGATGAAAGACTAGGAAAGGGCTCTTGCAGGACAGAGCTTGTAATTTACCTTTTTCGCCAAGGTGATGGCTGTAAGGAAGAACAGATTCTTCAGTGGTATAGAATCCAGGCACTCAAAGAAATAACCTTTGGATAACTGGTCCAAAACGAAGTTCAAGTCCCATGGGGGAATAATGCTATGTATAGTAGGCCTGATCTTAGATATACAATATATCTTTATTAGATCATTATCTGTCAAATGTATCACCAATATGGCTGATAAGGCAGAAACTTGCAATCTTAAGGATGCAGGCCTAAGCCCAGCCTGGAACTCATCCTGCAAAAAAATCCAAGGTCCTAGGAATAGAGAATGAAGGGTCTTAAGAGAATTTGGATGTAACCCAGGAAAAGAACGTTGTCCATACCATGGTGTATATAACAGAAGTTGATTTTATTTCCTGCAATAATGGTACAGATGACTGACTCTCATAATCCTCTATTTATTAACATGAGGCGCTCAGCCTCCATCTGTTAATCTGAGTAGGCTGGGATTGGGGTGAGACAGTGGCCCCTGAGTTATTAGATTGGGTATTAAAGGAAGTTCCCGGGGGTGGGGGGGAATCACTGACACGGATACTAGGAAAGAATACCAAGATACTCAAGATAACTTCTGCCCAATCCTTCCTGATGATATCCATCATTATGGGAATAAGAGGAAATATGTACACCAGATTGTTCTTCCAAGGAGTCTTCAGGAGCTTTGTGGCCCAAGGCTTTCTGATCCCTCCATCTGGATAGGTAAAGTGTGCATTTTGTGTTGTCCTTTGAAGCCATCAGATGCACTTCTTACTGGACCCATTTTTGGCAGATGTGACTGAAGACCAGAGGGTTCAAGGACCATTCCCCGGGTCTATGAAGATCCTGCTGAAACAATCTGATACAGTATTGTTCTTGCCTGCGATATGGGCTGCTGAGATTCTTCTCTGCCTATATCAGGATTTTTCTGGCCTCTTTGTAAAGCTTGTGGCTCTTTGTTCACCCCTTGATTTTTAAGGTACATGACTGTGGGAAAATTGTTTGACTTTATCAGAACCTATTTTCCTTTTACACTTTTCCTTGGATGCATTAGGCAGTGCCATACTGCTCTCATTTCTAAAACACTGATTTGAAGAGTTCTTTCCCAGACCTTCTAGTTCCCTTAGATTAGAACTCCGCTGACCGCGCGGACGCTGGGTCTACAGAGACAGGCAGGAGACATGAGAGAGGCCAAGGTAAAATGAGAGAAAAGAACAAAACACGTCCATCCAGCTGGGTAGGACAAAAGAAACTGGAGCAGTAACCAGGAAGCACACCTTTTCGATTCCTCATAGGTTGGAGACATAACCCAACTTAAATACAAGGGAGGGACACAGAAGAAATATATAGTACTATCCCTGCAGCGCTGATGAAACCCTACCCTAACAATTTGCAGTCAGAGGATTCGTTCTCAAAACTGACAACATAAACCAGCAGAACATGGATGTGCGTTGTAACAGTTTCTACAATGTGGTTTCCATCACTATGAACAGGAGCTGCAAGAAGACATCTAACCACTTTTTTTCATCATCTTTCAAATGGACAAGTCTCCTAAAAGCAACTTATTTCAACGGTTTCTTCTGCTCTCTTAAGACATACCAACAATGGTCTGTGGTCTTGTTGCTTCATATTATATTATATATTATATTACTAGCTATGTAGACAGTTATGTGTTCTGAACAACAGAGGACAGTAACGCTGGAATTCACATAACCACTGAAATGCATTCCAATTATATTTATTTTACTAAGGCATTATATAAAATGTTTTATATCAATAATGCAGTACATCGTCATTTTATATTACTATGAAGAATAAATACCTTCACGATTTCTTTTTCCCGTATTTTTAGCAACAGCATTCTTTAGTTGTTGTAGATGTGCAGGGTATTCAACTTCCTCTTTCACACTGCCTCCTATATTGCAAAGGAATCATGTAAAAAAAATAGAACGGTAGATTTTATTTTAGATTATGCAAAATTAACAGAAGGCATAAAAGCAAAACATTTAAAGCAGCTGTTTCTTAACATGATAAACACGTTATCTGTCTTACATCTGTAAATATTTCAACTTCTAGGGCATGGAAGTCCAACATGTGGCCCGTGGGACAAAATTTGCCTGCCAGAACCATACACATCAGTATTGTCATTTATTTAAAGCAGACAAGATGTCTACGCTGATGCCTGGCTTCCAGTCTCGGAAGATTAAGGATTTCTGTAGAATCGTGCCATTCTGAGAGGTAATATAACTATTATTAAACTAGTCGCCACCTGCCTAATTAATGCAGGGCGACTTTACCTATGGTGAAAGTTCCGCTTTAATAAATCCATACTTTTGACCAGCTGACTGGCTATATTCACCATTGTTATCAATGACAAAAATAATAATAATAATAACAATAATAAAAAAAAAAACGTGCCACATACTTATGGGTTTCTGATCATGTGGCCCATGAATGAAAGAACCCGGAAGCCCCACTTTAATGTGAGGGACGGGACGGCCTACTACAAGGGGGGTGGACACAAATGATGACTCACTGATAGGAGGGCACACAGACAACTCTAAGTAAGTAAAATAAATGGCTATAAAGAGAGTGTGTGTATTTTTTTGTTTAATACTTAATTGCCAATAGTCTTAGATCAGGAAGTAACAGCATTATAAATCTACTACCCTTTATAAAAGGGTCCACATTGGGTTTCTACTTCCTTCACAGAGCTGTAGCTGAGAACTTCAACCAGTTGATTACAGTTGGCTACTATGACACTGGTTGACTCAGTTTTTGTAGTGCTTGTGGTGGGACAAGAAAGCTGGAGCAGCCTTGAAAAACAAAATCTTTAAGGAAAACTGGCTAGTTAGTTCCTCAACTCTTCAATCAAATGCAGACGATTTTACAACATTTAGATTAAAAATATAATGGATTTAGAATATATATTTTATAAAATTTAGATTTGTTTGCATTTATTTTTGTTGTAATAAGAGGATTTTAGTCTTACCTTATCCTTTTCTCTGTCGTCCAATACAGGTTACTGGTAACTATGGGAGGTGTCAGCCCCTTAAAGTAGGCAGGAACACTCTCCAAATGTATGCAGGGAGGTGGAGCCTCCCTTCCCTCTCAGGCTGCAGCCCAGCTAGCCATGTCCAGAATTGTTTGAGAACTAAATAGACTAGATAATAGAAGGGAAGAAGACTCCTGTGAGCATGCCCCAAAGGACTGCCACAGGATAGCCAAGCATGGTCCCTTGACAGGGTGGGAGACTAGTAACCTGTATGGACTAAGAGAAAAGGATTTAACAGGTAAGACTAAAATCCTCTTTTCTCTGTCGTCCAATACAGGTTACTGGTAACTTTGGGATGTCCAACCATTGAGTTACCCAGAGGCGGGAAGAAGGCAAGGACCAGACGCAAGACCCCAAAGTCACCAGAATCTCTAAAAACCAACCGGTCAGAGAGCTCAACAAACTGAAGTGTCAATGGACACGAAACAGGGGTAAAAACACCCCAGGAACTGAGACACAGCACACGGAACTAGAGCCAAGTGGGCTCAACAGTAAAGGAAGCACCAAGAAAATAAGGATCCTAGATGGGCAAGACTGCCTCCAGGACCTTCCTCCAAAAGCTGGCATCGGCCAAAGCCAGCGCATCAACACTGTAGTGCTTCGAAAAGGTGTGCACAGAGGACCAAGTGGCCGCCCTGCACAACTGATCGGCAAAAGCCTGATTCTTAGAGGTTCAAGAGGCCCCAAAGGACCTGGTGGAATGAGCTGTGGCTCGAAAGGAAACATGCTTATTCCTCAACTCGTAGGATCTATGAATAATGGACTTGATCTAGGACATAATAGTCACTTTGGATGTAGGTCTTCCTGCCCTAGGATCCCCTGGAACGACGAACAGAGCGTCATACTTCCTGACATTCAGTGCAATGGACGTAAAACTTGAGACATCGCACCACAACCAACAAGTGGAAATCACACACCTTGTCAGGGGAGGGATTAGGGCAGAAAGAGAACACCACAACCTCCTGATTGATGTGAAACTCAGAGACCACCTGAGGCAAGAATGCTGTAGAGGTGCGAAGCACCGCCACATCCTTATGAAACACCAGATAAGGTGATTTACAGGATAGAGCTTGCAACTCGGTAACCCGACAAACTGAAACAATTGCCAGAAGAAGAAGCCAGTTTCCACGTCAAGAGACGCAGAGGAATAGTAGCCAAAGACTCAAAGGGAGGACGTTGGAGAACTCCCAAGACCAATTCAAGTTCCCACTGAGGAGCTGGCTCCGAAAGGCAGGACGCACATGAACAACACTCTGGAAAAAAACCTTGGCATCAGGAAGAATAGCAATGCGTTTCTGGAAAAAGACAGAAATCGCCGAAGTCTGAACCTTAAGAGAACACAGACTGAGTCCCTGAGACAGAAGTCATGTCAACACACCAAGACCCAAATGTCGACCAGACACGGTGGTAGATCTTGGAAGAAACATGCTTACGGGCACTAAGCACAGTAGACACCACAGCAGAGGAAAACCCTTTCTTCCTTAAAATCGAGGATTCAACCTACAGGCCATCAAATTGAGCCGATGAACGTCTTCTTTCACAAATAACCCTGCAGAAGAAGAGCTGGATGAGAGGGGAGCTGAAATGTCTCCGCCACAGATCGGGCCAGAAGCTCCGGATACCAGGATTGACGATGCCAATCCAGAACAGTCAGAATTACTGGACAATGTACCAATTTCAATTTCTGTAACACCCTTATTAACATTGGGAGAGGAGGAAAGATGTAGGCCAGAGAGAATTCCAGGAATGGACATTGCATCTGCAGTCAGAGCTAGAGAGTCTCTCCACCGAGAGCAAAACGCCAGAACCTTCCTTTTATGTCTCGTAGCCATCAGATCCACTGGGGGCATTCCCCATCTCTGAACTAAGAGTTGAAACACCTCGGGATATACCTCCCACTCTCTGCTGTCGACTGTGTGACGACTGAGGAAGTCTGCCATGACGTTGTCTATGCCTGGAATGTGCACTGCAGAAATGACAGGAACATGAACCTCTGCCCAGGACAGAATGGCCTTGACCTCTAACCAAGCGGTGAGACTTCTTGTTCCGCCTTGTCTGTTGATGTAAGCCACTGCCGTGACGTTGCCGGACTCCACTCGGACTGGACAGTCCTCCAGTTGAGACACCCAATGACAGAGAGCATGAACTATTGCTTGAAGTTCCAGGATGTTGATAGGGAGAAGGGACTCCTCATGGACCACTTCCCCCGAACGCTGAAGTGACCCAGAACAGCCACCCAGCCCAATAGGCTGGCATCTGTCGTGACCTTGGTCCAGTAGGGAATCAGGAAGGATCTCCCCTTTAGGAGATTGGAAAGGTCCAACCACTCTCCGAGCTCAACTCTACATGAGGAGGAAATAAGACCGACAGCTTCTGATGATCTGGTCGATCCCTGCATGTCTGTATAACAAACCTCTGAAGTTCCCTGGTGTGTGCCATGGCAAATGGAACCGCCTCTATCGTGGAAATGAACTTCCCCACCAGAGAAGACAACTTCGGAACAGGGATCCGATCCCTGGAAAGAATCGTTGAGACGCTGTTGGCAATTTGATGGGCTACCTCGTCCGGGAGAAACACCATGCACTTCTGAGTATCGAACAGAAGACCCAGGAAGATCAGTTGCTGGGATGGGACAAGAACTGACTTGTCCAAATTGACAAAAAAAACATGATGGGTAAGGATCTGAATGCAGGTTTGAACCTGCTGATGAAGAAGGTCCGCAGGGGAGGCTTTCAAATGCAAGTCATGTAGGGAGTCACTCTGATGCCGTCCCGATGGAGGACAGATATCAAGACCCCCAGCACCCGTTGGAAAACCAGAGGGGCTGTTGTCAGACCAAATGGAAGAGCTGAGAACTGAAAATGACCCTTGTCGCAGGCAAACCTCAGGTACCGCCTGCTCTCTTGATGAATTGGGATGTGCAATACGCATCCTGAAGGTCCAGAGGAGCAAGAAACCCCCCTAGAGACATGGCAGCAATCACTTTGCGCAGAGACTCCTGACGATAGTGAGTCTTGATCACAAGGCAATTGAGATCTTTCAAATCCAAAATAGGGCAGCATCCGCCATTCTTTTTGGTCACCACAAAGAGGTTTGAGTAAAACCCCCAACCCCCGTTGGAAGGAGGCACCGGCTCCAGGACATCCTTATCCAGATGAGTCTGAATAGCGCCTTCGAATAGACGGCCTTTCTCGACTTCCTGAGGACAGCGAGAAAGATGAAATCAAAAAGGAGGAAGATAAAAGAAAGAGATCTCGAACCCCTCTGACACTACCTGTAAAACCCCTGGTCCGATACTGAACCCTCCCAAATCCCGCGAAAGAGGCGGAAACGACCACCCACAGCGGGATGCGGACCCGGGTTCGGAGAGTCATAACGAAGCAGTCTTGGTCATAGCTGCTTTGACCTGGAGGAGGGACGCAGAGCTGATGGAACCGCCTGGTTCGTCGAACGCGTCACAGTCTGAAAGGAACGAAAGGATTGTTTACGTTTAAACGGGAACTTCATCTTAAAGACCAAGGGTAGAAGTGAACTCTTACACCCAGTGTCCTCGCTAATTAGTTCCTTAAGATTAGGCCCAAACAAGGAAGTACCCTGAAAAGGAAGAGAAATTAAGACCTTCTTGGAAGCAGTGTCAGCAGACCAAATCTTGAGCGAAAGCGCACACCTGGCCACCACAGAAGTAGTAGAAGCCCTTGCCATAATGCGGACGGCATCAAAGGCAGCAGCAGCGACATGGTGTTGCTCTTCAGAGACACTGGCAATAAGACGCAATTTCTCCGAAGTAGGCGCATCTTGACGGACAGCCATAGTGAGTTGATAAGTTCAGAATGCAATAGCCCGGTTAGCCCACACAACAGCAAACGCTGGGCGCCTAGCGGCACCAATAGAAGGAAAAAATGGACTTGAGGAAAACCAAGTTACTTGTCAGTCCAGTCTAGCAGCGCAGAATCATCAGAGACAGGTAAAGATGGGAGCACCCATCTTAGGAGGATGAACCCATTTAGCCAGCTCAGCTTCAGAAAAGGGATAAAGCTTAGCAAATTCCCTGGACACAGAAGCAGACTTTTTCGGGTTTTACCACATATCAGAATCCAAAAGTCAAGAGTGGGGTGAGGAGGAAAATAAGTAAGGGGCTTAGCAAGCTCCTGGAAACATCAGAGGGATCAGAAGGGACATCCTGAACCAAGGGAATGCTGAGAATGGTTAAATACAGCCCTGATCAGGCCCTCAGTAGAGGTTTCAGGATAAGCTTCAAATAGGTCCCAAAGAGACCTGGAAGATTCCAAAATAGTACCAACCTCAACATCTGAATCTTGCAACAATTCTTCCTCAGAAGAATCTGACACATCAGGTGCTCTCTGCGGTTGAGGCAGGGAGGGATCTGATAGTAGGGGGTCTGCCATAATTGAAGTACCCCCCTGTATCTGGGATAGAAAGAGCTGTAAAGTGGACCTAAGGTCCCTAGTTGCAGCCTAAAACTCCTGCACCCAAGCTGGCTCAATAGTATGGCTGGAAGGCCCTGGGTTGCTGCCAGGAACTTCAGAACCTGCTGGGCAGAAATAACCAGAGAACTCTCTAGGTAGCGCTGTGTGACAAGAAGAGCAATGCGCAATGGGGGATACTGATACCCCAGCCTCCTTAGTCTTAGGTCTAGCCCCTAGCTCCAGCGGTATAGACATTCTCACATTGTCAAAATAACCAAATGTACAATAAATCACATAATTGTAGTGTGTAAGATTAATATTTCACCCCAGAAATGCTAAATATAGACTTTTCTGGCAGGCGAAGGGTTAATCTGCAGAGGAGAAAAGGAGAATCCAAGCCCTGTGTAGGATACTCACTGAGAAAAGTTCCCAAAATGGCTGCCGCGATGGGAGCCAATCAGAAATTAGGAGCGAATCAAGCGCTCATAGGAAATGTAGTTTTTCACAAAAAGTACCCCAAAACAGTGCCCGAAGCCCCCCAACGCACTTGAACTATAAACCAGATGATAGAGCAAGGGTAGACAATTAAAATGAGCCCTCTCTGAAGTTGCTGTGTGAAGTGGTTGCAGAGATACGTCCCAAACAGTGTTGTCCCATTGAAAGTAAATGGAGCAATGGCGTCAATGCGGTAAAGTGCGCCTTAAAGGCGCAGTACACAATTTTAATAAAAGTTAAACTACTAGTTAAAAACATGAAAAACATACAGGGAAAATGTGTACATACTGAGAAAACACTAACCCAGTAAGGAAAGTGTCATAAAACCCACTAAACGTGTCAAACCAGACAAAGGGTTAAGTTACCACATAAACCTGCACCAAATACTCAACAGACATACACATATATACCCAATGAGTGCAGGAGTGCGCAATGAGAACTCTCAAATACAAGCCCAGCAAAGGGGCACTGTGGGACAAGTGGACCTGCAGCACTCAAAGGGTAGCTCACCTTTCCTGCAGATATTCTGTCTTCAGGTTAGCATGCAGTAAGAATTACCTCAGTGGGTAATCCATGGGGAAGAACTTGTACCCAAGATTTGCCCCCTCAGGGTTTAAGGTCCACCAAAAAGCACCTGGACACTGAGCTAGCCACATTGGAGGGCATTTGTCAGTCATGGTAACGCGTCTAATGGTGGTATTCCATATGTGACAGAAAAATAAAAAGTAAACTAAAAGTAACGACAAATGTTCTCCACTTGGTGTTGTCGCACCAAAGGAACAAACAATTCTGGAAATGGCTAGCTGGGCTGCAGCCTGAGAGGAAAGGGAGGCTCCACCCCCCTGCATACATTTGGAGAATGTTCCTGCCTATTTTAAGGGGCTGACGCCTCCCATAGTTACCAGTAACCTGTATTGGACGACAGAGAAAATAGGTTTCCTACTCCCTTATTCTGGTACCTACTGGATTAGCTATCATGTGACTGACCACCTTCTTTGTCATCTATTTGTGTCAGTCACCAAGTATGAGGAAAAAAAAAAAAAACACCTCAGACTAAGAGGTAAGATGAACAAAACCAATTAAAGACAACGAGCAACTACAAAAGACTTTCCTTATGCCCTCAGAAAATGTCAATTCTATGGAGGGCCACTAGAAAGAAATGCAGTTGTGGATTACTGGTGGTCCTAGCTTGAGAGCCAACATGTCCCCTGGATATGGTAAAGTATACTATTTAATAGCCCCAATTCTTGAAGTGTCTTTTTAATACAAGATTTCTAAACAGATTAAAGGGCCACCCAAGTTCATTAGGGCAAAATCATAACTTCTCCTGGATACTATCCTTGTGTTCTGAGAATTATTATTGAGCAAGGTATATGGTGCACCTAACTGATTTCAGTTAAGCACAACAACGTATGTAATTGCTAGTGCACCAGTGTAAAGAAATATGAACATTGACTTCTTCTGATCTATCAATGTCAATAAAAAAAAAACTAGGACATAGGGTAGCTGTTTTCTTGTAAAAGTTACTGGACTGATTGCTTTTGTTTGTCTGCCCCCTACTGGTAGCAGGAGTAATTTCCCGCACTGTGTGATAACAAGGATAGACTGAAGAAAATGAAACCTTAAATTCAAATTTGCATATTAAAAAACGTCACTGAAATATGTGCATGTATCATATTCACCTACACACGTGTGTATTGCTGCATACGTAGTTTAGGAGAGAGATACTTTTCGTTCTAAAACCTTTTCTTCTTTGTGCAGGAAAGTAAGCCAGTTAAGCTCTCATTGCAGCACTAGGCTTCATTAGCATATGGAGCCACAACTAACGACTTCTGCTTTCCGTTTTTAGAAATAAGAGGATTTTAGTCTTACCTGTTAAATCCTTTTCACTTAGTCCATACAGGTTACTGGTAACTCTGGGAGGCGATCTGCCTCTTTAAGTAGGCAGGAACATTTCTCCAAATGTATGCAGGGGGTGGAGCCTCCCCTCCCTCCTTAGCTGCTTCCCAGTCAGACAACACCAGAATGATTTGTGACCCTACCAACTGACCAGAAAAGGGAGAGAAGAAGAAGACTCCTGTGAGCATGCCCCGAAGAACTCCCACAAATTGCCACAGGAGAGCCAAGCATGGTCTCTTGACAGGGTGGGAGACCAGTAACCTGTATGGAATAAGTGAAAAGGATTTAACAGGTAGACTAAAATCCTCTTTTCACTGTCGTCCAATACAGGTTACTGGTAACTCTGGGATGTCCAACCACTGAGTTACCCTGAGGTGGGAAAGAGGCAAGGACCAGGCGCAAGGCCCCCAAAGTCACCAGGACCTCTATGAACCTACTGGACAGAGATCCCAACAAAACAGAAGTGTCAACGGACACCAACTAAGGGCGCAAACGGACCCCAGGAACTGTAGCACAGCACACTGAACAAGAGCCAACCAGGCTCAACAGTAAGGAAACACTAAGAACCACAGAGGAAGAAGACCCTAGACAGGCAGAACTGCCTCCAGGACCTTCCTTCCAAAGCTGGCATTAGCCGAGGCCAGCACATCCACACAATAGCGTTTTGAGAAAGTGTGCACAGAGGACCAAGTGGCCGCCCGGCACAGCTGATCAGCAGACGCTTGATTTTTGTAGGCCCAAGAGGCCCCAATGGACCTGGTAGAATGGGCCGTAACCCTAAAGGGAACATGCTTGTTCCTCAATTCGTACGCCTTACGAATGGTAGACTTAATCCAAGATGCAATAGTCACTTTGGATGCCGGTGTCCCTGCCCTAGGACCCTCCGGAATGACGAACAGAGCGTCAGACTTCCTGATGGATTCCGTGCGATGCACATAGAACTTGAGACAACGCACAACATCCAACAAATGGAGATCCCTCTCCTTATCGGAAGAAGGGTTAGGGCAGAAAGAGGGCACCACAATCTCCTGATTAATGTGGAACTCGGAAACCACTTTAGGTAAGAACTCCTTAGAAGTACGAAGAACCACCTTGTCCTTGTGAAACACCAAATAGGGTGGTTTACAGGAGAGAGCTTGTAACTCCGCCACCCGGCGGACAGACACAATAGCCAGAAGAAAAGCCATCTTCCATGACAAAAGGCGTAAAGGAATAGTAGCGAAGGACTCAAAGGGAGGACGCTGGAGACCTCCCAAGACCAGATTAAGATCCCATTGAGGAGCCGGACTCCGAAAAGCAGGACGCACATGAGCAACGCCCTGAAAGAAGATCTTGACATCAGGAAGCATAGCGATGCGCTCCTGGAAAAAAACAGAAAGCGCCAAAGTCTGAACCTTAAGAGAACTCAGGCTGAGTGCTTCATCTACACCGTCCTGCAGAAAGGCCAGGACAGTAGGAAGATGAAATTCGTGACACAGGTCCCTGTCAGCGCACCAAGAGAGAAAGGTCGACCAGACCCGGTGACAGATCCTGGAAGAAACAGGCTTACGAGCACGGAGCATGGTAGATACCACAGCAGAAGAAAACCCCTTTTTCTTCAAAATGGAGGATTCAACCTCCATACCGTCAAATGGAGACGATGAATGTCCTCCTTCCACAGATAACCCTGTATCAGAAGATCTGGACGAGAAGGAAGAGGAAAAGGCTCTGCCACCGACAGAGCCAGAAGGTCCGGATACAAAGACTGACGAGGCCAATTTGGATCAATGAGGATGACCGGACAACGCTCCACCTTCAGCTTCTGGATCACCCTGATCAACATTGGAAGAGGGGGAAAGATGTAAGCTAGGGAAAACACCCAAGGATTCGACATGGCGTTGACAGCCAGAGCCAGTGAGTCCCTCCACCTGGAGCAAAACGTCGGAACCTTCCTGTTGTGTCTGGTTGCCATCAGACCCACCAAAGGTACACCCCGCATCTGGGTTAGAAGCTGGAATACCTCCGGATGGAGCTCCCACTCTCCGCTGTCGACTGTGTGAAGACTGAGAAAATCTGCCATGACGTTGACTACGCCTGGAATGTGCACCGCAGAAATAGCGGGAACATGAACCTCCACCCAGGACAGAATGGCCTTTACCTCTAGCCACACGGCGAGACTTCCTGTCCCGCCCTGTCTGTTGATGTAAGCCACGTTGGTGGCGTTGTCGGATTCTACTCTGACCGGACAGCCCTCCAGCTGAGATTCCCAATGGCGTAGAGCATAGAAAATCGCCCGAAGTTCCAGGATGTTGATGGAGAGAAGGGACTCCTCCAAAGACCACTTCCCCTGAGCGCTGATGCGACCCAAGACAGCACCCCAGCCCGAGAGACTGGCGCCCGTCGTGACCGTGGTCCAGTAGGGTATCCGAAATGGTCTCCCCTTCAAGAGATGGGAAAGGTCCAACCACCATTCCAAGCTCAATTCAACATGAGGAGGAAGAGATACTGACAACTTCTGATGATCTGGACGATCCCTGCATGTCTGGATCACAAACCTCTGAAGTTCCCTGGTGTGTGCCATCGCAAATGGCACCGCCTCTATCGTGGAGATGAACTTCCCCACCAGGGAAAGCAACTTCGGGACTGGAATCCACTCGAGAGCCAGGATCCTCAACACTCGCTGGGCAATCTGATGCGCTACTTCCTCCGGCAGGAACACCATACCCTTCTGAGTGTTGAACAGTAGACCCAGGAAGATGAGACGCAGAGATGGAGACAAGTCCGACTTGTCCAAATTCACTATCCAACCGTGGCGAGTGAGGACATGAATGCAGGTCTGAACCTGCCGGTGGAGGAGATCCGCAGACTCTGCCTTCAAAAGCAAGTCGTCCATGTATGGAGTCACTCTCACTCCATCCCAATGGAGGACAGAAATCAACGCTCCCAGAACTCTTTGGAAAACCTGGGGAGCAGTTGTCAAACGGAAGAGCTGAGAACTGAAAATGACCCCTGGTGCAGGCAAACCTCAGATACTGCCTGCTCGCTGGATGAATGGGAATGTGCAGATACGAATCCTGCAGATCCAGAGAAGCAAGAAACTCCCCTGGAGACATGGCAGCAATCACAGTGCGCAGAGATTCCTGACGATAGTGAGTCTTCACCACAAAGGAATTGAGATCCTTGAGATCCAAAATAGGACGGCCCCCGCCATCCTTCTTGGATACCACAAAAAGGTTGGAGAAGAAACCCGAACCCATGTCCATAGGGAGCACTGGCTCCAGGACCTCTTTGTCCAAAAGATCCTGAATAGCGTCAAACAACCGCAGTTTCTCTGCATCCTGCGGAGAACGAGTGAGATGAAAACGAAGGGGAGGAAGGGAAAAGAAAGGGATCCTGTATCCTTCTGAGACCACCTGTAAAACCCATGGGTCCGTCAAAGATTCCTCCCAAACCCTGCAAAAGAGGTGGAGGCGTTATCACTGTGCCCGTGATTGGTGCTGTTCAGTGTCAGTCACTTGCTGAGTATCGTGATTGGCTGTCTGTGATTAGCCCTCCTCACACAACCTTTTTAAACCCAGGCTGAGCACTTCCAGGTTGCCCTTTCGTGGTGTTTCTGACTCCACTCTGCCTGACCTGCTTGTCAGGCTTCTGGGCCTGTTCCTGCTGTACTTGCTGATCCTGTGTTCCAGTGTTCCTGTATGCTAGTGTTCCAGAGTTCCAGTGTTCCTGTGTTCCAGCACCTCGCGGGTTAATCTTACTGAGTTCAAGTGTTCCTGTGTTCCAGCACCTCGCAGGTTAATCTTACTGAGTTCCTGTATCTCCTGCTCCAGCCGTCACTCTGGCGACACTGTTCTTCTCGCTGCTGATCATACTTTGTTGGTTTACGCCACTAAACCTGGTTGCAATATACATTGTTGGTCTCAGCGTGCGGACGCTGGTTTACTCCACTAAACCTGGTTGCAATATACATTGTTGGTCTCAGCGTGCGGACGCTGGTTTACTCCACTAAGCCTGGTTGCGATATACATTGTTGGTCCCAGCGTGCGGACGCTGGTTTACTCCACTAAACCTGGTTGCTATATACATTGTTGGTCCCAGTGTGCGGACGCTGGTTTACTCCACTAAACCTGGTTGCGATATACATTGTTGGTCTCAGCGTGCGGACGCTGGTTTACTCCACTAAACCTGGTTGCAATATACATTATTGGTCTCATCGTGCGGACGCTGGTTTACTCCACTAAACCTGGTTGCGATATAAATTGTTGGTCCCAGCGTGCGGACGCTGGTTTACTCCACTAAACCTGGTTACAATATACATTGTTGGTCTCAGCGTACGGACGCTGGTTTACTCCACTAAACCTGGTTGCGATATACATTGTTGGTCCCAGCGTGCGGACGCTGGTTTACTCCACTAAACCTGGTTGCAATATACATTGCTGGTCTCAGCGTGCGGATGCTGGTTTACTCCACTAAGCCTGGTTGCGATATACATTGTTGGTCCCAGCGTGCGGACGCTGGTTTACTCCACTAAACCTGGTTGCTATATACATTGTTGGTCCCAGCGTGCGGACGCTGGTTTACTCCACTAAACCTGGTTGCGATATACATTGTTGGTTCCAGCGTGCGGTCGCTGGTTTGCTCCATTAAACCTGGTGGCGCTATTACCATTAGTCCCAACGTGCGGACGTTGGTTTGCTCCTGAACATCCAGTACTGTGATCAGTCACTGTCCACTTCCTTGCAGTTGTCTGAGTATCCCTGGCAATAGACTCCTGCTGAGTAAGACCTCTATACTTATGTTCTATGCTGTCTTAGTCTCCTGACAGCTGATCTACTCGCTCAGGCTGCCCTGCCCGGTGTTGGTGAGGCCGGTAGAACCTTGACGATACCATCCTGTAGGTTGCCTCACCCGGTATTGGCAGGGCCGGTACAGCCTACTCCAGTACTCCTTTGGGCTGCTCTGCCCGGTATTGGTAAGGCCGGTAGAACCTTGTAATTCACCATCTTTAAGGTTGCCTTACCCGGTATTGGCAGGGCCGGTAGAGCCTACATTCAGCATTCCGTGGGGGCTGCCTTGCCCGGTATTGGTAAGACCGGTAGAACCGGTATATGTCATCTCACGGTTGCCTTACCCGGTATAGGCAAGGCCGGTAGAGCCTGTCATTAAAACGGTCACTTGGGTTGCCTTGCCCAGTATTTAGGCAAGGCCGGTAGAACCTATTATATGTTATATTACTGTTGTATTGTTATGTATGTTTACCCTACGGGGACTGCCTTTAACTTTTAATAAAGTTAAGTTATTTTACCAAACCTTAAGTCTGAGAGTCTTCAAATCCGTGACAGGCGTCCACCCACGGCAGGGTGCAGACCCGGGTTCGGTGAGTCATGCCAAAGCAGGCTTGGAAGTCTTGGACATAGAGGCTGTAATGTGACGCCTTGTATCATAAGCTGGATACCTCTTTTATAGTTCCTTTCTCCCTCAGAATAACACTCCAATAGTAAACTGACCCTCCTGTTCCCAAACATCAGCCGAGACTTGATGAAAGGAAGAACACTCTTTTATTGACTCAAACACAAAGCTTATATACACCAATATCTCCCATGGTCGCCACAGTTCCGTCACATATCTCCCCCTTGTCCACCTCCGACAGCCACAGCATGATCCACATGGGTCAGCTCGCTGCTGTCCGGAGTGGACACATAATCTGGTAGTGCCATGTCCACAACAGTACTTGTCCCAAAAGTCTTGTCCCCAGCCAGCCCCTACAGTCCTGGGGTCTGGAGTAAAACTGGGGTCCTTGGTCCTGGGCCAGTGAAACGTGTACCTCTTGGTCCTGGCTGTCACTAAGTTGGGAGGCCTCTCCTGGGCCAGGCTCCAGGCAGAGCTGGGGTCAGACCCTCCTAGGTCTGGGTCCAGTGGCTCAGGGTCCATAGCCAGTCTATAAGGTGGACCTCCTTTTGGCAACAGTGTCTCTGGGTTCCCAATGGCCTGGGGGGGTCACCTTGGTGGACACTGGGGACATCTCCCCCTTTTGGTTGGGCAAGTACCCCACGGGAACAGGAGAGGATGCTGCTCCTACTCTCCTGGGCTGAGGCAACATCCAAAGGGCTACTGGAAACACTGGGGACTCTTTTGCTCAGGGTAGGGGCATCCAGAGGACCGGTGAGGAGCGCACTTCCACTCACCAATCCAGGACAAACAGACTGTGGGCTGCTGGCAAAACTGGGGCAACTCCCAACTTCCTTAGGGAGCACGGTGGTCCCCCTCCCTCGGGCTGGATCAACAGTTGGCCTGGTGGGGAATGACTTCCCACCCACCAGGCTGGGGTCAACAGATCCAGGGGCAACAAGGGCATCCCTGGTGAGGACCGTGGTCCCACTCACCAAGGCTGGGGTATCAGGAAAAGGGGCAACAGGCTTTGGACTGCTGATGAGGACTGTTGTCCCACTCATCACAGCCAAGGTTTCACAGGGCCTGGTGGGCTCGCTCCCAACCACCAGGCCAGGGGTCACATAGGGGCTGGTGGGCTCGCTCCCACCCACCAGTTCACAGTCCACATGTACAGCAAGAGGGTCAGCAGCAATGTTCTCCTTCCGTCTGCTGGGGTCCTCTTCTTCCAGGCAACAAACTCCAGGGCCATTCTCTGCCTTGAGGAAGACCACAGTCCCATTCCTCAGGGCCATAACATCCGCGCCCCTGGAGAGCACACATTTCTCTTTCTCCAGGGCAGTATCCAATAACAAAGGGGAAGAACAGGGGCTACTGGTGGGGACCTGAGTCTCATCCACAGCAACAGGGGTTTCCCAGGCCCTGGGGAGCTTGCTCCTACTCACCAGGCCAGGGTTCACAGGGGGGCTGGTGGGGAACGCATTCCCACCAACCAGTTCACAGTCCATAGGGTCAACAAGAGGGCCAGCAGCACTGTTCTCCTTCAGTCTGCTGGGGTCCTCTTCTTTCAGGCCACAAACCGCAGGGCCATGGTATCCATTGCCTGCAGCAGAATAAGAGGGGCGGATCCTGCTGTAATACTTCTGCTCTGCTTTCCGGTACAGGGCGATATACTGATCCTGTAGCTTACTTTCCACCTTCACAAAGCAGTCCATGCTGTCCTCCCAATCCAGCAGAGGATTGTCTCCCAGAAGCGGCCATCGCAATGCCACCAGCTTCTCAATTCGTCTCCAGTTGGACTTAACAGCTCCCATTGGTCCTAGATTTGCCATGTTCCACAGGCAGGATCCCAGGTACCTCCCAATGCACTGGATACTAGTACTCCAAGTTCTAGGATATTCAAGTTGCTTTGGCCATCCACAGGTTGGGGCCCCCTTGCACTCTGGACTCCAGCAGATCCTCCAGGGCTTCGCTAAGCCCGCCGCAATACTGCTTCCTCCGGTTCAGGTGAACCTACGCTCTATCCACTGCTCGCTGCGTTCCTGAGACCGGGGTCAAGCAAGTGGCTATATCTCCCCCTGGATTCTGGTCTCAGTTTCGCTGTTGCTCCATCCACTGCTCACTGCGTTGCTGAGACCAGGATCAAGCCAGCGGCTATATCTCCCCCTGGATGCTGGTCTCAGTTTCACTGTTGCTCCATCCACTGCTCTCTGCGTTGCTGAGATCGGGGTCAAGCCAGCGGCTATATCTCCCCCTGGATGCTGGTCTCAGTTTCAGTTCCTTGGGATAAGCCGAATCCCACCGCTGCCACCAGTTGTAACGTGACGCCTTGTATCATAAGCTGGATACCTCTTTTATAGTTCCTTTCTCCCTCAGAATAACACTCCAATAGTAAACTGACCCTCCTGTTCCCAAACATCAGCCGAGACTTGATGAAGGGAAGAACTCTCCTTCATTGACTCAAACACACAGCTTATATACACCAATATCTCCCATGGTCGCCACAGTTCCGTCACAGAGGCAACCTTGGGCTTCCAGGACTGCTTGGGCTTGGAGGAGGTACGAGGATCGGACGGAACTGTCTTGGACGCCGAACGCGCCTCCGTCTGAAAGGAACGAAAGGACCGGTAACGTTTAGCCAGCAACTTTTTCTTGGAGACCAAGGGCAAAAGGGTACTCTTACCCCCAGTAGCCTCGCTGATCAGTTCCATGAGCTCGGAACCAAACAAGGAAGTACCTTGAAAAGGCAAGGAAAGCATAATCTTCTTAGAAGCAGTGTCAGCAGACCAAATCTTAAACCAAAGCGCGCGCCTGGCCACGACAGAAGAAGTGGAAGCCCTCGCCATCATACGGACAGCATCAAAGGCGGCATCAGAAACATAGCTCTGCGCCTCAAATACTGGCAAGCAAGCGCAACTGCTCTGAAACCGGCGTGTCCTGACGGACCGCCTTGGTGAGTTGCTCGGTCCAGACCGCAATGGCCCAGTTAACCCACGCCACAGCGAAAGCCGATCGCATAGCAGTGCCAATAGACGCAAAAATAGACTTGAGGCAAACCTCCAACTTTTTATCCGTCCATTCCTGCAAAGCAGAAGCATCAGATTCAGGCAAAGCAGTCGATTTAGACAGTCTAGACACAGAAGCATCCACCTTAGGAGGATGAACCCATTTAGCCAGTTCAGCCTCAGAAAAGGGATAAAGTTTAGCAAACTTTCTGAGACTGAAGAGGACTTATCAGAAACCAAACGTTCAAGAGTAGGGTTAGGAGGAAAACAAGTAACAGCTTTTGCCGGTTTCTGAAAGACATCAGTTGGGTCAAGGGAAGATTGAGGGTGGTCAGAACGGCCCTAATTAGGCCCTCAGCAGAAAATTCAGGGTCAAATTCAAAGGGGTCTCCAACAGACCTGGAAGACTCAATAACTGTACCATCCTCAATATCAGAATCTAGCAACAATTCTTCCTGCCATGCCAGCAGTGCTCCCTGTACCTGAGAGGGAAAGAGTTGAAACTCTTTCACCCAAGCTGGCTCTATAGCATGGCTGGAAGGCCCTGGGTTGCTGTCAGCACCTTCTGAGCATGCTGGGCATAAATGACCAGAGAATTCCCTAGGCAGCCCTGAATGACAGGAGGAGCAATGCGCAATGGGGGAAACTGATACCCCAGCCTCCTTAGTCTTATGTCTAGTCCCAAGCTCCAGCGGAGTAGACATACTCACAGTGTCAGATATACCCCACTGACAGAAATCACCCTATTAAAGTGTGAAAGATTAAAGATTCACCCCAGAAACGTTTAAAACTAAACTTATCTGGCAAGCGAAGGGTTAATCAGCGGAGGAGAGGGAGAAGGTCCAGTCCCTGCGTAGTATACTCGATGAGAAGAACTCACAAAATGGCTGCCGCGACGGGAGCCAATCAGAAAAAAGGCGCAAAACAAGCGCTCATGGGAAACTTAGTTTTTCTCACAAAGTACCCCAAAACAGTGCCCGAAGCCCCCCAAGTCCCCCAACACACTTGACTATTGAACCGGATGAAAGAGCAAGGGAAGACAAACAAAACGAGCCCACTCTGAAGTCGCTAGGTGAAGCAGTTCCAGAGATACATCCCACACAGTCTAAGCCCATAGAGAGTAAAGGAGCAATGGCGGCTATGCGGTAAAAGCGCGCCTTAAAGGCGCGGAACATAAAATTTAAGAAAATTAACCCCAATCATAAAAAGGTTAAAAACACATATGCAACACATGTACATGATGAGAAAACACTATCCCGTAAAGAAAGTGTAACAGAACCCTTAATAAACGTGTCAAACCAGCAGACAAAGGGTCAATATGCCACATAGACTGCTACAAAACTCACAGACAAACAATCATATACCTTAAATAAGTATATATAAACACCCAATGAGTGCCGGAATGCGCAATGTGAACTCCCAAATACAAGCCCGATTAAGGGACACTGTGGGACAAGTGGACCTTCAGCACTCAAAGGGTGGCTCACCTTTCTGCAGGTCTTCTGTCTTCAGGTCACCATGCAAAGAAAGGATTACCTCAGTGGATAATCCCCCAGGGAAGTACTTGAAACCAAGTTGTTCCCCCATCAGGGCATAAGGTCCACCAAAAATCCCTGGACACTGAGCTAGCCACTTTGGAGAGGGCATTTGTCAGTCATGGTAACCCGCCTAATGGTGGTATTCCATATTTGACTGACTGGGAAGCAGCTAAAGAGGGAGGGGAGGTTCCACCCCCTGCATACATTTGGAGAAATGTTCCTGTCTACTTAAAGGGGCAGATCGCCTCCCAGAGTTACCAGTAACCTGTATTGGACGACAGTGAAAAAGCAATCAATATCTCCTAAGCTAAGTATCAGCTTGCCTTACATGAAACATAGGCAATGCTCAAAGAAGATTTCAGACATGCAAACTTGAATTCAAGGTGACAGGTCCACTAAATTGCAGAGGTGTTTCCTGTCTTACCTAAGGAAGGAATTGATGCTCTCAGACCTTGAAGTAAAGTCCAATCTATCTTGAAAAAAATTATATATACACAGTTTT
Source organism: Rhinophrynus dorsalis (assembly GCA_037306005.1). Lineage (NCBI taxonomy): Eukaryota > Metazoa > Chordata > Amphibia > Anura > Rhinophrynidae > Rhinophrynus > Rhinophrynus dorsalis. The sequence continues at coordinate 247,211,089 of CM074718.1, read as the reverse complement.
CATAGGAACACTAACATAAAAACAGGAGAAATGTGGCATTTTCCCTGGTCATAAACCCATAAAATAACTCTTGTACTTAACCCCTTTAGGGCAAGGGATATTTTAAATGCTTGACAGTTTCAGATTTTTGTTTAATCTGTTGTCACACTTTTATTGATGGTTACACATGTAAATTATATAAGGTTTTGTTTTTCACAACTGCATAACCTTTTATTTTTAACACTTCTGAAAAAAGATTATTGTTAAAGCGGAACTACCACCTGAACTTAAGTCACCCTACAATACTTAGGCAGGTGGCGACTAGCTTAAAGCGGAACTACCACCCAATAATAACATTGCACCACATAATTGCCCATCTGGCGACTAGCTGCGCAGGAGCGGTAGTCGCCAGAATTATTAACTGATTAAAGAAAAATCGCTATTATTCCAAGACCGACAGCAGGATGGAGTGCGGACATCTTGCCATAGAGACGTCTGCCCGTCTGTGCAGACCAAGTGGCCACCTTGCACAGCTGTTCAGCAGAGGCCTGATTCTTGTAGTCCCAAGTGGCCCCAACAGACCTGGAGGAGTGTGCTGTAATGCAGAAAGGAACAGGTTTCTTTCTGAGCTCCTAAGCTTGTGAATGGTAGCCTTAATGCAACAAGCAATAGTAACCTTGGACGCAGTCTTACCTTCCCTCGGACCCTCAGTGATGACAAGCAAGGCATCAGTCTTGCAAATAGACTCAGTATGGTGCACACAGAACTTGAGGCAGCGTACCACATCAAACAAGTGGAGATCCCTCTCCTTGTCAAATATGGGGTCAGGACAAAAGGAAGGCACAGAAGTGTCAACGGACACCAACTAGGGGTAAAAACAGACCCCAGAAACTGTTACACAGCACACTAAACTAGAGCCAACAGGGCTCAACAGTAAGGAAGCACAGAAATCTCAGAAGAAAAAGATCCTAGACAGGCAAAACTGCCTCCAGGACCTTCCTCCCAAAGCTGGCATCAGCCGAAGCCAGCACATCCACACGGTAGTGCTTTGAGATGGTGTGAACAGAGGACCAAGTGGCCACTCGGCACAGCTGATCAGCAGACGCTTGATTCTTGTAGACCCAAGAGGCCCCAATGGACCTAGTGGAATGGGACGTGACCCGAAAGGGAACATGATTATTCCTCAATTGGTAAGCCTTACGAATAGTAGACTTAATCCATGACGCAATAGTCACTTTGGATGCCGGTCTCCCAGCCCTAGGACCCTCAGGAATGACAAACAGGGCGTCAGACTTCCTGACAGATTCCGTGCGATGAACATAAAACTTGAGACAACGCACCACATCCAACAAGTGGAGATCCCTCTCCTTGTCGGAGGATGGGTTAGGGCAGAAAGAGGGCACCACGATCTCCTGATTGATGTGAAACTCGGAGACTACTTTAGGCAAGAACTCCTTAGAGGTGTGAAGCACAGCTTTATCCTTATGAAACACCAGATAAGGTGGTTTACAGGACAGAGCTTGCAACTCCGCCACCCGGCGAACTGACACAATTGCCAGAAGAAAGGCCATCTTCCACGACAAAAGGCGTAAAGGAATAGTAGCCAAGGACTCAAAAGGGGGACGCTGGAGAACCCCAAAAACCAGATTAAGGTCCCACTGAGGAGCCGGACTCCGAAAGGCAGGACGCACATGAGCAACGCCTTGGAAGAAAATCTTGACATCAGGAAGAACAGCAATGCGCTCCTGGAAAAAGACAGAGAGCGCCGAAGTTTGAACCTTAAGGGAACTCAGACTGAGCCCCTTATCCACGCTGTCCTGCAAAAAGGCCAGGACAGTGGGAACATGAAAGTCATGAGACAGATCCCTGTCAGCACACCAAGACACAAAGGTCGACCAGACCCGGTGATAGATCTTGGAAGAAACAGTCTTATGAGCATGTAGCATGGTATACACCACTGCAGAAGAAAACCCTTTCTTCAAAATAGAGGATTCAACCTCCAGGCCGTCAAATTGAGACGATTAACATCCTCCTTCCACAGATAACCTTGCAGCCGAAGATCTGGACACGAGGGAAGCGGAAAGGGCTCCGCCACAGACAGGGCCAGAGGGTCCGGATACCAGGACTGACGAGGCCAATTCGGAGCGATCAGGATGACCGGACAACGCTCCACCTTCAACTTCTGAATCACCCTTATCAACATTGGAAGGGGAGGAAAGATGTAAGCCAGGGAGAACGCCCAGGGAATGGACATGGCGTTGACGGCCAAAGCTAGCGAGACTCTCCACCGGGAGCAGAACATCGGAACCTTCCTGTTGTGCCTGGTTGCCATCAGATCCACTAGGGGAACTCCCCACTTTTGAGTCAGTAACTGAAAAACCTCCGGATGGAGCTCCCACTCTCCGCTGTCGACTGTGTGACGATTGAGGAAGTCTGCCATGATGTTGTCTATGCCTGGAATGTGCACCGTTGAAATGACAGGAATGTGAACCTCCGCCCAGGACAGAATGGCCTTGACCTCTAACCAAGTGGCGAGACTTCTTGTCCAACCCTGTCTGTTGATGTAAGCCACGGCGGTGGCGTTGTCGGATTCCACCCTGACTGGACAGCCCTCCAGCTGAGACTCCCAATGGCGCAGTGCATGAAAAATCGCTCGAAGTTCCAGAATGTTGATGGAAAGAAGAGACTCCTCCAAGGACCATTTCCCCTGAGCGCTGATGAGACCCAAGACGGCACCCCAACCCGAGAGGCTGGAGTCCGTCGTGACCTTGGCCCAGTAGGGGATCCGGAAGGATCTCCCCTTCAGGAGATTGGAAAGATCCAACCACCACTCCAAACTCAACTCGACATGAGGAGGAAGAGAGGCTGACAGCTTCAGATGATCCGGATGGTCCCTGCACGTCTGAATCACAAACCTTTGAAGTTCCCTGGTGTGTGCCATGGCAAATGGAACCGCTTCTATCGTGAAAATGAACTTCCCCACCAGAGAAGACAACTTCGGAACCGGAATCCGATCGAGGGCGAGGATCTTGGAGACCCGGTGAGCAATGAGATAAGCCGCCTCCTCCGGTAGAAACACCATGCACCTCTGAGTGTCGAACAGAAGACCCAAGAAGATGAGTTGCTGGGACGGAACCAAGTTCGACTTGTCCAGGTTCACAATCCAACCGTGATGTGTGAGGGCTTGAATGCAGGTTTGGACCTGCTGATGAAGAAGGTCCGCAGACGCAGCCTTCAAAAGCAAGTCGTCCATGTACGATCCAGAGAAGCGAGAAACTCCCCCGGAGACATGGCAGCGATCACAGTGCGCAGAGACTCCTGTCGATAGTGAGTCTTCACCACAAAGGAGTTGAGATCCTTGAGATCCAAAATAGGATGACCTCCACCGTCCTTCTTGGTCACCACAAAAAGGTTGGAATAAAATCCTGAACCTATGTCCAAAGGAGGCACCGGCTCTAGGACATCTTTGTCCAAGACAGCCTGAATAGCATAGTCGAACAGATGTCTTCTCTCGGCATCCTGCGGTGAATGAGTGAGATGAAAGCAAAAGGGAGGAAGAGAAAAGAAAGGGATCTTGTATCCTTCTGACACCACCTGCAAAACCCATGGGTCCGTCACAGAGTCCTCCCAAACCCTGCAAAAGAGGTGGAGACGTCCACCCACAGCAGGATGCGGACCCGGGTTCGGCGAGTCATGACGAAGTAGTCTTGGAGGCAACCTTGGGCTTCCAGGACTGTTTGGGCTTGGAGGAGGAGCGCGGAGTAGATGGAACCGCCTGGTTCGTCGAACGTGTCTCAGTTTGAAAGGAACTAAAGGACCGGTTGCGCTTAGCCGGTAACTTTTTCTTAAAGACCAAGGACAGAAGAGTACTCTTACCCTTACTCGCTAATCAGTTCCTTGAGCTCAGATCCAAACAAGGAAGTCCCCATAAAAGGCAAAGAAAGCAAAACTTTCTTGGAAGCAGTGTCAGCAGACCAAATCTTAAGCCAAAGCACACGCCTGGCCACCACAGAAGAAGTGGAAGCCCTTGCCATCATGCGGACGGCATCAAAGGCAGCGTCAGACACATAGTTCTGAGCTTTAGAGATATTAGCAAGTAGATGCAACTGTTCTGAAACTGGCGCGTCCTGACGGACCGCCATGGTGAGCTGCTCAGTCCAGACTGCAATGGCACGGTTAACCCACGCCACAGCAAAGGCCGGGCACATAGCAGTTCCAATAGATGCAAAAATAGACTTGAGGCAAACCTCCAACTTTTTGTCAGTCCAATCCTGTCAAGATTAGGATTAGGAGGGAAACAAGTAACAGCCTTTGCCGGTTTCTGAAAAACATCAGTTGGGTCAGAGGGAACCTCTTGACTCAAGGGAAGGTTGAGAGTGGTCAGTACAGCTCTAATTAAACCCTCAGCAGAGAGTTCAGGGTCACATTCAAAAGGGTCCCCAACAGACCTGGAAGACTCAATAACTGTACCATCCTCAACATCAGAATCCTGCAACAATTAGAGCCATTCTGTGCGTCTAGCGGAACCAAAGAAGGCAGAAGCCTTAGCTGCCAAGTTTGATAGCATCAAAGTGAGTGTCGGTGACATATATCTGAGCCTCAGAGATGTTGGCTAAGAGGTCTAAAAGGTCCTCCTTAGGGCACCATTCCTGACATCCTTGGTAAGTTGTTCACCCCAGATGGAAGAAGCTCGTGCCCCATAAAGAAGCCAAGGTAGGGCAAAGGGCAGCACCAATGGCAGCAAAATTAGACCTTAGGATAGCCTCCACTTCTTATCAGTCATATCCTTGAGCACCGTAGTGTCAGCCATACGCAGAGCAGTAGACTTAGAAAGTCTGGAGACTGGGGGCTCAACCTGAGGAGGTGAAGTTTACAGAGCCAAAGCTGCTTCAGAAAAGGGGTACAGCTTTGACAATCTCTTAGACTGAGATAGGTGCCTGTCAGACATCATCCACTGGGTGGAAACACAGTGTATGCATTCTTACTCTTGTGAAAGACATCAGAAGAAGACTGGCCCTCACCAGGGGTAGTAGAGACCTGCAGGGTCGTTAACACCTCCTAAATGAGACCCACAGCAGAGGGCATATGTTCAGCTTCAAAGGGATCACCATAGGCATATGAAGAAGCTTTTTCTTCACACTCCCCTTCCTTCGTATCATTCTCAAAGGAATCCTCCTCAGAGGTTTCTGTGACATCATGAATGCCCGGGGCCTTAGGGGCCTCAAAACTGAAAGCAGTGGGGGTTTTCCAGGAATGGAGGACCCCCTGGAGGGAAAGAGGAAACTGTGCCATACAGAACTTCAAATCCTTGAACCAGAGTGGCTCTTGTTCAATGCTGCAGGGCCCGAGTATTCTCTAGGGTGCCATGTTTGGCAAGTGGAACAGTAAACAAGGGGAGTCAGAGACGCCCCTGAGTCCTTTGCCTTAGGTCTAGTCCCAGGTCTTTTTGGATCCGACATCCTAACATGAGAAAGTGTCTAAACAGTATAAGAACCCAAATACTGTAACCCAGATTAAAGAATCACCTCGGAAAGCCCACAAAAATACTTATCTGGCAGGGGAATGGGTAACCTGAGAAGGAGAGCAAGGAGAGACAGGCCTCTGTATAGGATACTCCAGCAAAGAGAGAAAATTGTGTCTGTAAAACTAGCAGCCAATTGGAAGAAAGCCCGCAAAATGGGCATTCTAGGAGTTGTAGTTTTCTCTCTTTGATATTTCCTAGCAATGCTCGAACCTGTACTCACAGGGCGCAAAGACACTGGGGATGTGAACCAAATCATAGGGCAAGAGGAGACAAGGAGAACGAGCCCTCTCTCAACTCAGTATGACAAGTGATTGCAGAGATACGTACCTAACAGTTTTTCCCATAGTCAATGAAGCAAGTGTGGCCATGTTGTAAGCGAACTCAAAAATTACAATTTTACCAAAAGTGAATACATTTACCCAGATACCCAAGGGAACATGGTGGGATAAATAAAAACAGACAATCCTAAGGAAAAGTCCAATAGGGCCCCAGAACCATGAGAAAACTAGAAGGGAAGGGTTTAACTATATAAATGCAGCCATCCAAGCTCCAAAACCCTGAGATCAAACCAAGTAAGATAACCAACATGAGTATAAAAGTACCAGACTCCAAGAAGGTACTTGTATGGAGGGAGACACTGGGACAAGTGGACCATGGCACTCAAAGGGTTACTCACCATTTAAATTGAATTCTGTCAGATTACCATTTGAGAGAAAGATCCTCAGACAGACCCAGTCAGGAGAGAGAAACATGGGTTGCATTATTCTCTTCACAGGGTTGCAAGGGTCCACACAACAGCACCTGTCAGCTGGACAATGCTCCAGGGGAAGCCAGGAATGGTAATCCATAGAAAATAATAAAATTCTAAAAACTAAGCAGAAACGTTCCCAGCCTCCACTCAGGTTCTGGATCAAGTCTAACTGGGGCGGGGCTAGTGGGATAGCCTGATCAGGAGGATGGGAGGCTCCACACACATCTTCTTTCTAGAAATGTTCCAGCCTACATGGAGAACCTGTCACCCCCCGCCCATGGTACCTGTATGTCATATTGGATGACAGAGAAAAGTTACTTTAGAGAAGTATACAAACTCTTCTACCGTATAGGCTGGATGAGTTCGTATTTATTGCCACTGCTGCAAAACAAAATATCAATCTTGCAAAAGACGAGACCCCTTTAATTATGCAAAACGTCCCTAATTCACATCATTTAGAGACAGAGTACGTTCGGAAAACAAAGATTCATATGTAGTTATGTCTGAGTAACAGCAACAAGCATATAAATCATACAGTAGGTGTGAATCATCTTGAACTGTTATCTTTATGGTGTAAATTCACGTGAAACATCACTATGTCTTAAATACAGTTGAATACTACCAAGCGAAAATGCTGTGAAATGAGTTGTGGCACACAAGGGGTTGAGGTTGTGTTAATGCCAGGATCACTGGTCTCACAATTAATTCTAGTTAGCGCAGAGCAAAGTTGTCTCCATCGTGTCTGTAATTGAGCTTACAATTGCTAAGGGATTTTCATAAATGCCGAATGCAAAAGAATGAAGCGTAATACTACAGTCTTTCAGTTATAATTTAATTAATAATAATCTTTATTTGTATAGCGCCAACTTATTCCGCAGCGCTTTACAATAGGGGATAGACATACAGAGATATTAAATAGAACAAATCATATGTGGAGAACAGAAGGATCAGAGGGCCTTGCTCGTGAGAGCTTACAGTCTAGAGGAAGGTGGGTAGGATACAGAAGGTGTAAGTGCTGTTGGGTGTAAGTTTCTCCTGCCACATAAGCTGCCGGTCAGTGGGTGGGGGAGAGAAGTGCTAGTGAGTGCACTGGTCCAGAGAATGGTTGGTTCTTGGTGATAGTATTTATGGAGGTTGTTGATATGCTTCCCTGAAGAGGGGAGTTTTCAGGGAGCGTCTAAAAGTTAAGTATCAATATCACTACTGACAAGTTTAACTCAGGGCAGAGACACTGAAAGGGTCTGCTTATGCTGGGTAGTGCTAATAAATTGAGTATAGCATTTACTCATACATTCTTCTTTCTTTTTGTATATTATATATTTAGACCTGCAGTGCACTTACTGACAACTGAAAAACAAATATATAAATATGATGTGAAAATAAAAAAACACTTTAGGTAAGAAATCTTGAGACGTATGCCTTGTTCTCATGAAACACCAGGAAACAAGGCCAACAAGTCAAGCCTTGGAACTCAGCATCCCTTCATATAGAAACAATGGCTAAGAGAAAATGTTCAAAGGGAGGTCTCAAAAGAATGTCCAAGACAAAGTTGATGTCCACAGTCACGTGAGATCCCTAAAGGAGGGGAAACAGTAAGCCACACCTTGAAAAAAAAGTCTTAACATCTGGTAAAATAGCAATAAGCTTCTAGAAGAAGAGAAAGTCTGTATCTCAAAGACCCTGTTGTGCAATACCTACTGGAGGAGTGAAACTCAACACCATGGTTCCTGTGTTCCACAATGGACGTAGGTGAAATTACCTTTAAAGGGTTTTATGACTATTCAATGAGTGTTCTAGCTGCAAGAAATGCTATCCTGTTGTAGCATGTTAATGTTTCTTAGTGATGTGTTTAACTTTGCCGGTTCATATGGGTTTGTAATTTTTTGCATGTTTCACACTCATATATGCTACATTCTTGGATGTGCAGCAGTATGATCATTTGATGTTGACAGTCCCTGTGGTGTCAATGCCTCTGTTGGATTCATTTATGTGCCTGCAATGTTTGCAGCATGTGACATTTTTCTGCTAATTAAGTTAGCAGAAACCCTTTTATTTTTACTTAACATATTCTGCAAGTACATAATATGTAGTCAAATTCTATATCTCACATTTTTTTCCCATCATCATCATTTAAAAAACTAAACATAAAAAAAGACAAAAAAAACCAAACACACACACTCTCTCTCTCTGGGGGAGATTCTGTTAGCGGTGATAAAGTGGAGATGACATCTCCATTGTTATTACTTCTCCAGTTCCTATGTTATTTCTATAGAGCCTATTCACAAAGATCTCCAAAGATGAAGAAATATTAGTGCACAGGCTCTATAGAATAACATAGGAATCGGAGAATTGATAAACTGGAGAAGTCATCTCCACCTTATCACCGCTTAGTGAATCTCCCCCTTTATGTCCCTGACAGTGAGCTACCTGGATCTCTGTTTCAATAAAGCTTTCTCACCAAGTATCAAAGTATTCATAACTCTTATTATAAAAACTGTTCTAAAATGGGTACTATAAATTCATTTACATAAAGGCATATAGTACCTGAATATGAGAGTCTGTACACTGCACGTTCTCCTCTCCAGTACTCCAGAGGTTGTAGTTTTGCTCTACTTGAGCGTCGAAGTCCGACTGTTTTTGAAAGATTAATAAAAGAAATAAAAACAAAATAACTGCATGTAAAAACGTTAAATAAACTGACAAGGTTCCAAGTTTAGGGATGAAAAGAACTGTTAATGACATGCTTGACAAAAACTATTAAAATTGTGCAACATTTCACATTTCTCTTGACATTTAAATAACAGTTACATCTTACTAAACCAAACCGGAGTATCTCTAATTCTCTGCATCCTTATTGCCATCTCTCTCGTGCCATATGTCTGCTTCCTTGGGGTATTATCCCAGAAAAAATACCTGCACTTTACTAAAGTGATAGACAAGCTGCACTGACTCTCAGATTTCTTCTTTTATTGATCAATGCAGACTTCCGCAGCTTTCCTTTGAACATAAGCAGATTTTGGATGCTCCTATGCTTCTGAGAGAGGTTGTGGAGGCTGTTCGTGGTTTGCCGGCGGGCAAGGCATCGAGTGTGGATGGTCTTAGCCCCACACTTGTTGAATACCTTCTATGCTGCTATTGATGATGGCTTCCTTCCAGAGTCTATGAATAATGCCTCCATTATTGTACTGCCTAAACCAGGTAAAGATCTGGAGCTATGTGACTCTTACAGGCCAATTTCTTTATTGACTACAGATGCCAAAATTGTGGCGAAAATCCTAGCTACCAGATTGAATATGGTACTAGGAACCTTAGTACACAACGATCAAACCAGCTTCATCCCAGGTAAATCAACATCACACAATCTTAGGAGGCTATTTATGCACCTGCAGCTTTCTCACGACGCCATGGGGTCTCGGGTGGTTGCTTCTCTCGATGCATCCAAGGCCTTCGACTCTGTCGAGTGGCCATAATTTGGCAGGTACTCAGGGGATTTGGGTTTGGCCCATCCTTTATTAAATGGATACATATCTTATATAGTAGTCCCAGGGCTTCTGTGGTGACGGGCGGACTGTGTTCACAATCCTTTTCCTTACATTGTGGTACCAGGCATGGTTGTCCGCTCTCACCCGGTTTGTTCGCCTTGGCCTTGGAATCCCTGGCTGTTCTTGTTCGTGCAAATCCATTGGTTAGGGGACTCACGGCAGAGGGCAGAGAGGAAAAGCTTGCACTTTATGCTGATGACATCCTACTTTTTTGAATGATGCTGAGAATTCCTTGAGGACCACACTGAATTTGGTGGACGATTTTGGCACTTACTCTGGATTCCAAATAAATTGGACTAAGTCCTCTCTGCTTCAAATTCATAATAAATCGCGGGAGTCTTGTCCGACTAACATTCCGCTTTCATATGTGGATGTGTGCACTTACTTGGGGATTAAGGTAGCTGCAATGACGGACTCCTTTTTGGAGTTGAATTTGATACCCAATATTCAGTAATTGCAAGACAAAACAACTGCATGGCTTCACCTGCCTTTAAGTGTTATAGGTAGATCGAATCTTATTAAAATGATCTTTTTGCCCAAATTCTTGTATGTCTTTCAAAACACGCCGGTCCCTATACCTAAAAAATATTTCCGACAAATAGATAAAATTATTTTACATTTCCTATGGCGAGGGGGTCGGGCTAGGATCAGGCTGACTACCCTCATGAGATCTAAACGTGAGGGGGGAATTGCTTTGCCCAACTTCTATAGGTACTATTTAGCGGCGCAAGGCCGATATGCGTTAGATTTTGTATCTTCCCAGCCTCGATACCAGACTACTCAGATAGATACATTACTGTTGTGCTTATGCTCTGTCCCAGTTCTTGCACGGAGGCCCTGCAGTTTTTAAAAATCGAATTCCGCTAACGGCAACCCTATACGAGGCATGGGTGGAGGTGAAAGGGCTGTTGGGATATGTCGCAATGGACCCTGATACCCCCTTGTGGGGTGCCGTGGGGCTACGTCACTTATCTGATTGCGACTTCAGCCCCTTGTGTGGCAAATACCTTCATATGATCTGGGATTGTCCTGGGGTTGGGAGATTTTGGAAAGAAATAATGCATATTGTGGCCCTAGTGCTGGGGAGACCTGTTCCTGTGACTCTGAAAATGTGTTTATTGTCTATTTTCCCTGATGGGATTGAGGATGCAGCTGACAGATCCCTGCTGAGAGAACTCTTGGTGTTGGCTAGAAAGGTGGTGGTCATGAACTGGATGTCAAACGGAGCTCCCAATTGTAAGACATGGATTAATTTAGTTTTACAGTTCATCCCACATTATAGATTGGTACACTTGCATCGGGGTACGCTAAACAAGTTTGACAAGATCTGGGGACTGGTGGACACATGAAGCTGATGCTCGTGTGACTCTTGCTGATGTGCAACTTGACGGCACTGGTTGATTTGGGTCATGCTTGCTGGTTGCGTGAATGGATGTGACGCATGGATGATGCATGGCGTTGTGTTTGAACCCTGTACTTATTGAGATCATACGGTTTTGATGGCTGGTGGGGTGGGGGGGTGTTGCGGGTTTGGAAGAGAGAGGAATCGGGAATGGGGTAGGGGAGTTTAGCAAAAGTTAAGCTAGGTTAGTTCTTTTGGGAGTTTTGGTTTTTACATAAAAATAAAAACTCAGGTTGGCTCTGTAAACCCCATTGCTTTGTCTATGTTCTTTTCATTGTTACATCTGTCTGCATATTTTTCCTGTATCTGAACGATTTTATATGTATTTTCTGTATATGTGATATGTAAGGAGCGATCTGATAATAAAATTTATTTCAAAAAAAGTGATAGACAAGGGTGTTACTTTTAGTAAATCCTGATAGTATTGTATGTATATTATATATATATATATACATACATATACACACACACACACACACACACACACACACACACACACACACACACACACACACACACACACACACACCCACCCATCACTTTACAGAAACAATAGGAATTGTACAGTTCAAACACACTAAACAGCTATAACAGCAACAAACTAAAGTGCAACCACTGTATTATTAGCAGAGAATATGCTCAACCAAGTGAATCATTCATTGGAGAGTCCAAACACAAAAGCACCTATAATCTAATAGTGACAACATACAGACAGGGAGAAATGTGTTACGAGCAAATACTAGGTGGTCACAGATAAGGTTGATATACATTTGATTTTATACAGATTTAGAGAAAATTAATGAGATTCCTCCTTGAGCAGGAGAATTTTTCAGGGTCATTTTAGTGAGTGAGTATCTAATGAATGGTTAGAGGGAGCACATTATAAAATTGAGAAACTATCTATTTATAACTTAACCCTTTGAGTGCAATGCATTGCGTACTCCTCTGGCACTCAAAGGGTTAACTCCTTCCTTATGTATTGCTTTAAAGGAAGGAGAGAACAGCCTCTGAGTAGTCCAAAAGAGAGGGGATCAGCATAGGATCACCTTTCCTCTGCCAAAAAGGCTGGAAAAAACAGGCTTGGGGAAGTGTAGCTTCCCATCAATAAATATGGCATGGTGACATCCAGCTACCACTAAAATGCCCTCTCCAACACTTCAGTAGATAGTGTGAAAAGTTAGAAGCACCATAAGCCCCATTACTGTCACAGAATTAACAAAAGAGGCAAGAGAAGTACCATTGAGGTGTTCTATGTTCCATCCAATATAGCAGCTCCACATACCAGTAGTTAAGGCACTGTGACCACAATAGGTAAGGTATGCAAACATTAGTAAAAATTCACTGCCACAACAGGGATTGTGTTCAAAAGAAAGAAAAAAATCCAGGAAAATTAAGATAAAAAGAACTTTTGTGCAAAAAGTTAAATGAAAATCCCACTACAATTGCAGAAGAGAAATAAAACAGGGATAGCAACACACACAAACATCATCTGATTTGCAAATGTACTACCAAAGCAAACCGAGAGATAAGACTCCTACTCCACATAGAGAAATGTGGCTGCCAGAAATGGAAACAGGGACATTCTCACTGCCTGAGTACTCTGAGGGAAATAATTTATTCTCTTCAGTCTCCTATATCCCAAGAAAGGAAGTTGCTCAAAGAGAGACATGACAAAGCAAGCCATGATCCACTAGACCCAGGTACCTGAAGTCTGTGCTCTGGTTCAACACAACAGCAGCAGCAAAAGACAGAAGGCCACCTAATAGAGTATTATGCGGCCTCATGTATATCAGAATAAAACAAAAGAGGAGGCTAGCTAAGAGAGAATCTTTGCCCATGCACACTTCATGATGCCACTTTTAATAATGGACTACAGTGGCTGGGGTAAAGTGAGCATGGAAGAAGTATACACCTCTGGCAGCCTGCAGAAGAAAACTTTACCACCATGGGTCCTATGTTCTTCATAGGACGTAACGGTATTGGTGTTTCTATGATTCTAAAACATATTTTACTATGCCCACATTTTAGCAGCCAACAAAACTTGTGTAATATTTTATTAAACTGATCCTTAAGTCAAACAACTCAATTAAAAAGGAAAAAAAAAGTTAACATTCTTAAGAGATACCTGATGAAGATTTATAGCGCTCATTAGCAGCTGGCTTGCCAGCAGCTCTGTCTTTTCGGCCTTCTCTTGGCAGGTAAGGACCAATTCCTCTATAAGAAAGATATAAAGGTTAAAAACTGTAGCAGTCCAAAAATGTTTTTTTATATTTAAATGGAGAGTAAAGATTTTTTTTTTTGTAAAAGTATATGTACGTTTTGACAAAATGTGAAGAGAGACTTCAACTGTGGCAAAAGCAAGCAAGATATACAGATACATACTCTTATAAAGTTTTTTTTAATCACATACTTTTCAATTAATCCACCAAGTGGGGAAAGCAAGTAAGATTTACAGATTTATAGGGTCAATGTTTTGAGGATTTTTGTAGTCACATGCTTTTCACTTAATCCACCGAGAGGTAGAGTATATAAACAGTTAACTAAATAAAAGTGGGAAGAAAAAAAGATGACCTCCTTGACCTCTACTCTACTTTACCTCTCAAACTCCACCCACTGATAACTTTACGTTACTTTCTTTGGCTACATGTAAACTTATCAGGAAATGATGAAGCGAAGACTAGTCAGAGCACCACCTAAGTATAGCAGTTGCAGGATACCCTGTGTCCCTTAACAGGGGTGTCCCCAAAACAAAGGGAGAGTGAGAAAATATAAAATGGCTGCAGCAAGCAAGACCTTTCCTCAAAAACTGGAATCTGCAGAAGAGCAATATCAGAGACTGTGTAAACGTACGTATAGAGGATCAAGCGGCTGGTTTGCCCTAAGTGGGCCCTATGGCATAATGAAAAGGTACTGGAAATAAAAAAGGATTTTAGTCTTACCTGTTAAATCCTTTTCTCTTAGTCCATACAGGTTACTGGTAACCTTGGGTAGGTGATTCGTCCCTTTAAGTAGGCAGGAACAATTCTAGAAATTACTGCAGGGGGTGGAGCCTACCTTCCCTCCTTGGCTGCAGCTAGCCAACCAGCTCCAGAAAGATTTGAGACACTAACTATGACTAGATAGTGGAAGGGAAGACGACTCCGGTGAGCGTGACCCCGAAGGACCCCCAAGGTCTGCCACATGGTCTTTTGACAGGGTGGGAGACCAGTAACCTGTATGGACTAAGAGAAAAGGATTTAACAGGTAAGACTAAAATCCTTTTTTCTCTGTCGTCCAATACAGGTTACTTGTAACTTTGGGATGTCCAACCATTGAGTTTTCCAGAGGCGAGAAGTAAGGCAAGGACCAGGCGCAAGGCCCCCAAAGTCACCAGCGCGTATATGAACCATCAGATCAGAGATAGCCCAACAACAATAAAGTGTCAACGGACACTGAACAGGGGTAAGAACACCCCAAACTGTTACACAGCACACTGAACTAAAGCCAACTGTGCTGAAAATTGAAGAAAGCACCAGGAACCAAAGAAAATCCTTGACAGGTAAAACTGCCTCCAGGATTTTCCTCCCAAAGCTGGCATCAGCTGATGCCAACACATCAACACGGTAGTGCTTCGAAAAGGTGTGCACAGATGACCAAGTGGCAGCCTTGCACAACTGATAAGCAGAGGCCTGATTCTTGAAGCCCAAGAGGCCCCAATACATAGAGTAGAATGAGCCATGACCCTGAAAGGGACAGGCTTCTTCTTCAGCTCATAAGCCTTAGGAACAGTGGACTTAATCCAAGAAGCTATAGTCACTTTGGATGCAAGTCTTCCTGCCTTGGGACCCACAAATTACAAACAGCGCGTCAGATTGCCTGATAGACTCAGTGCGATGTACATAAAACTTGAGACAACGCACTACGTCTAACAAGTGGAGATCCCTCTCCTTGTCAGAGGCGGGGTCAGGGCAGAAAGAGGGCACCACAATCTCCTGATTTATGTGGAACTCCGAAAAACACCTTGGGGAAGAACTCCTGAGAGGTGTGAAGCACCGCCTTGCCCTTGTGAAACACCAAAAATGGTGGTCTACAGGACAGAGCATGCAACTCGTTGAACAGACACGATCACCAGGAGGAAAGCCATTTTCCATGTCACAAGGCATAGAGGAATAGTAGCCAAGGACTCAAAGGGAGGGTGCTGAAGGACATCCACAACAAGATTAATATCCCACTGAGGAGCAGGAGCCTTAAAGACAGAGCGAGTATGAGCAACGCCCTGGAAAAACACCTTGACATCAGGAAGGATAGCAATGCGCCTCTGAAAGAACACGAAGAGCGCAGAAATCTCAACCTTAAGGGAACTCAAACTGAGGCCCTTATCCACACCATCCTGCAAAAAGCCAGTGGGCAGATCAAATTCCTGAGACAAGTCCCTATCGGCACACCAAGATAGAAAGGTCGGCCAGATACGATGGTAGGCCTTTGAGGAAACTGGCTTGTGAGCACTAAGCATGGTAGCTACCACACCAGGAGAAAAACCTTTCTTCAATATTGAGGATTCAATTTCCAAGCCATCAAAGCTAGATGATGAACGCCCTCTTTCCACAGGTAACCCTGGAGGAGAAGATCCGGACGGGAGGGGAGTCAGAATAGCTCCGCCACTGACAGATCCAGAAGCTCCGGAAACCAAACTTGTCGAGGCCAGTACGGAGCAACCAGAATGACTGGACATCCATAACACCCTGTGCAACATAGGAAGGGGAGGAAAGATGTAAGCCAGATGAAATAACCAAGGAATGGACATAGCATCCACTGCCAAAGCTAGAGGATCCCTCCAGAGAGAGCAGAACCTTGGAACCTTACGGTTGTGTCTTGTCGCCATCAGGTCGATGCAAGGAAGACCACACTTCTGAACAATGAAGTTGAACACCTCTGGATGCAGTTCCCACACTCTACTGTCCACTGTGTGTCGACTGAGGAAGTCTGCCATGACACTGTCTACTCCTGGAATGTGCACTGCGGATATAGCAGGAGCATGTTCTTCTGCCCAGGACAAAATAGCCTTGACCTCTAACCAAGCGGCGAGACTTCTTGTTCCTCCCTGCTTGTTGATGTAAGCCACAGCCGTGGCATTGTCGGACTGAACCCGGACTGGGCATTCTTCCAGCTGGGGCGTCCAGTGACAAATGGCATGAAATATCACCCGAAGTTCCAACACATTGGAGGAATCTCTCCTTTCCATCAGAGACCACCATCCCGGTGCACTCAGGCAACCCAGGACCGCTCCCCAGCGGGAGAGGCTGGAATCCGTCATCACTGTGGTCCAGAAGGGTATCAGGAAGGACTTGTCCTTCAGGAGATTGGAGAGGTTGAGCCACCACGACAAACTCAGATCCACATGAAGAGGGAGGGATACTGACGTCTGCAGAAGGTCCGGCTGATCCTTGCATACCTGGATCACAAACCGCTGGAGCTCCCTGGTATGAGCCACGGCAAAGGGGACTGCTTCCATGGTGGAGATGAATTTCCCCACCAGAGAGGATAGCTTTTTGACTGGAACTTGATCTTGAGCTAGAACAGCCGAAACCCTGTGTGAGATCTAGTGATCCACTTCCTCTGTGAGAAACACCATGCTCTGCTGAGTGTCGAAGAGAAGGCCCAGAAAGACCAGACGCTGGGACAGGACAAGATCTGACTTGTTCAAGTTGATGATCCACCCATGATGGGTGACAGTGTGAATGCAGTCCTGAACCTGCTGAGGAAGAAGTTCCGCAGAGGGGGCTTTCAGAAGCAGGTCGTCCATGTATGGAGTAATTCTGATTCCGTCCCGGTGGAGGACGGACATTGAGGCTCCCAGGACATGGTTGAAGACTTGAGGCGCTGTAGTCAGACCAAAGTGAAGAGCTGAGAACGGAAAATGCCCTTGGTCGCAGGCAAATCTGAGATACTGCTGGCTCTCTGAATGAATGGTGATATGTAAATACGCGTCCTGAAGGTCCAGAGAAGCAAGAAATTCCCCTGGAACCATAGCAGCAATCATCGTCCTCAGGGACTCCTGGTGATAATGAGACCGGATCACAAAGGAATTGAGATCCTTCAAGTCCAAAACTGGACAACAACCGCCGTCCTTCTTGGACACTAGGAAGAGGTTTGAGTAAAAACCCGTACCTCTGTCCTGAACTGAAACAGGTTTCAGAACATACTTGTCCAGAAGACAATGGATAGTGCAGTAGAAGAGACAGCGTTTTTCCACGCCCTGGGTGTATGAGAGGGGGAAAAAAAAATGAAAGGGAGGAAGAGAGGCCAAAGGGATCCTATACCCTTCCGACACTACTTGTAAAACCCACGGGTCCACCACTGAATCCTCCTAAATGCTGTGATAGTGACCAAGACAACCACCCACAGTTGAATGGGGACCCGAGTTCGGCGAGTCATGCCAGAGAAGTCTTGGAAACCTTGAGCTTGGAGGAGACCTTGGGATTGGAGGAGGCACGTGGAGCCGAGGGAACCGCCTGGTTCGCCGGACGTGTCTCAGTCTGAAAGGGACGAAAAAAACTGTTACGCTTGTGAGGAGGGTTCTTCCTGGGGGCCAAGGGCAGATGAGCACTCTTACCCCCAGATGCCTCACTACTCAAATCCTTAAGATCTGGCCCAAATAAGGATGCACCCTGAAAGGGCAAGGACAGCAAATCTTTCTTAGAAGTGGTGTCAGCAGCCCAGATCTTGAGCCAAAGAGCTCGTCTGGCAACCACAGATATGGTGGAAACCCTTGCCACCAGGCGGAGAGCATCAACTAAGGCAGCAGAAACATAGTGATGGGCCTCAGATATGTTGGAAAGAAGCCGCAACATATCTAAAGATGAATCACCCCGACGTACAGCTAGGGTGAGTTGTTCAGTCCAGACCGCAATGACCCAGTTAACCCATGCCGCATCAAATGATGGACGCATGGCAGTAGCAGCAGTGGCAAAAATGGACTTGAGGGAAACCTCAAGCTTCCTGTCAGTCCAGTCGTTCAGAGAGGACGCATCAGAAGCTGGTAAGGAGGTAGGCTTAGATAGCCTTGAGACAGGAGTGTCCACCTTAGGGGGATGAACCCATTGAGCAAGCTCCGCCTCAGAAAAGGGGTAAAGCTTAGCAAACTTCTTGGAGACAGAAGGCTTTCTGTCCGGAGATTTCCACTCATCAGCCACTAGGCGGTCCAGAGTGGGGTTAGGTGGAAGACAAGTTTGGGGCTTTATACGCTCCTGGAATACATCAGAAGGATCTGAGGAAACCTCCTGAACTGGGGGAATGTTTAGCGTGTTTAAGATGACCTTGATCAGGCCCTCAGCCAAGAATTCTGGATCAACCTCAAAAGGATCCCCAAAAAATTGAGAGGTGCCACAGCAAAACATTCCTCAACATTTGAATCCACCAACAGTTCCTCTACAGAGGAATCTGAAACGTCAGTTACTCCCTCAGTCAGAACTTCCCTGCCCAAACTGCAAGAAGGGGTCTGCCAGGAATGGAAAACCCCCTGTAACTGGGATGGAAAGAGTTGCAACCTAGACCTGAGGTCCCTGGTAGCAGCCTTGAACTCTTGCACCCAAACAGGCTCTGATGCATGGATGGAGGTCCCTGGGATAGAATCAGGGACGTCAGAACATACCGGGCATAAATGACCTGAGAATTCTCTAGGCAACCCTGTATGACATGAGAAGCAATGGGGGATACAGAGACCCCAGCGTCCTTAGTATTAGGCCTGGTCTCAAGCTCCAACGGAGTAGACATTTTCACAGTATCAACAACGTTCAGAATACTTAATCACCCAATTTACAGTGTGTGTAAGATTAAAATTTCACCCCAGAAATCACTAAAATACACTTATCATCTGGCAGGCGAAGGCTTAATCTGCAGAAGAGAGGAGAGTCCAAGCCCTGCGTAGGATACTCGTTCTATAAAGCTCATAAAAAGGCAGCCGCGGCAGGAGCCAATCAGAAACGAGCTTGCGAAGCAAGCGCTCATGGGAAATGTAGTTTTTCCAGAAAAAGTACCCCAACAGTGCCCGAAGCCCCCTGAGACCCCCAACACACTTGCAATGTGAACCGGATGATAGAGCAAGGTCAGACAATTAAAATGAAGTTGGTACATTGAGCGGTTGCAGTGATATGTCCCAAATTGTACAGTCCTATAGAAGTGAATGGAGCAATGGCATCTATGCGGTAAAGTGTGTCTTAAAGGCGTGGAACTCAATTTTGTTAAAATTAGAACTGAGAAATAAAAATACATGAAACATCACTAGAACATGTAATCAGACCCAGAAAACACTGAATCCAGTAGGGAAAGGGTCAATAACCACCCCAAAAGATGCCAACCAGCAGTTTAAAGGTTAATTTACCACAAAGTTGCTCCAAACACTGACATACATAACAGAAAGACCCAGTGAGTGCAGGAGTGTGCAATAAGAACTCCCAGGAACACCCCTGTGCGGAGGTGCACTGTGGGACAAGTGAACCTACAGCACTCAAAGGGTTGCTCACCTTTCCTGCAGATCTTCTGTCTTCAGGTTACCATGTAGTAAGAAGTACCTCAGTGGGTAACTCCTCGGGCAACACCTGGAATCAAGATATTTCCCCTCAGGGCTTAAGGTCCACAAAAAGCACCTGAATACTGGGCTAGCCACATCTAAGGGCATTGTCAGTTATGGTAATCTGCCTAATGGTGGTATTCCATATCTAATAGAAAAATAAAAAAAAATAATTCTAAAACTATAGCAGAACTGTTCTCTTGCCTGTGTTAGCTTCACCAAGGAACATACCTTTCTGGAGCTGGTTGGCTATCTGCAGCCAAAAAGGGAAGGTAGGCTCCACCCCCTGCAGTCATTTCTACAATTTTCCTGCCTACTTAAAGGGGCGGATTGCCTACCCAAAGTTACCAGTAACCCGTATTGGATGACAGAGAAAATTATATTTGAACATAATGATTAAAACAATGGGCCACAACCAAGGTGTGTAACCATTATTCCTTTATGATGTTTGAAAGTAAACTTAAAGAGGTCCAAATTAGACTCATTTTTTTTTTGTGTTAAAACTCTGGAACCAAGCTCAGAATCATGGAGAGAATCCATATGATAGAGCACTGAGCTCTTCAAGTAGTCAGGCAGAGGAAACAGAAGACAGAAACATTAATAAACAGACAGAGACAAAGGTTAAAAAGACGAAGCCTGTAATACCTCCAGGACCAAAGTCAGATCCGTGGATTATATACCCCTGAATGGGGATAGACACTGAGTGACTTGATGACGGTGGGGTACTCCAGGGGGGCCCTCTAGGGCCCGGGGGGGTCATCCGTGGTTTGGCCACAGCATTATCTATTCTATGGAGCGCCAACAATGTATAATCCCAGCGCTACTTGGGCTCCTTCTGTAGTCCATCCACCAGAGAGTAAACACAATACCACTAAAAGCACCTTTTATCAATCTTCACATATATGCATTTGCAATATATTCATATATATACACAACTACAATATATTGAGCATGTATAACATTCAAAACTGATTGATAATCATAAATGAAGTGCTATTTTAATAAAGCAAACAATGTATATACTTAAACCTTAAAATAATGTCCCAAATTTTCATCCAATAATATCTAATGCCGTAATGTCCTTCTACACTCCTGCTCCGGACCTGCAGCTCTTCCCTATGGGCCGTCGGATTCACCCTCCGTATATATGTAAAACAGACAACAAAAAGAAAGAAAGGGACAGCGCAGAATAGTCCTAAACAGAGGAGGCTTTCACCACCTCCAGGAGTAAACGCTCTGACTGGATCTGACCTCCAGTCACGGTCTCTGGCTCCACTCGTCCGCGCTGTTTCCACCTCTCGCTCTCTCTTCTCCTCACCCGACTAAAATGGCAGTTCGCTCCAAACTCAGTATCCAATGATACATAAATTGCCAAATAGGATCTGATTCTTTGGGGGAGATATCAATAAATGCTAGGGGAATCCTAGGCGCTCTTATGAAAATAAAAAGTTTATTCGATAAAATACTGTGAAAATATCAACATTAAACTCTAGTAGGCGAACCAATTTGCACCAGTATAAGCCCTTATTTGCACCAATATAAGGGCTTATATTGGTGCAAATTGGATTCAACATACAGGCTGTCAAATTGAGCCGAAGAACATAGTCTTCCACAGATAACCCTGTAGAAGAAGAGCTGGACGAGAGGGGAGCCGAAATGGCTCCACCACAGATAGGGTCATAAACTCCGAATACCAGGGTTGACGATGTCAATCCCGAACAATCAGAATTGCCGGACAACATACCAATTACAATGTCCGTAAGGTCCATAGGGAGAGAGAGAGAGAGAGAGAGAGGAAAAATGGCCAGAGAGAATGTCCAGGAATGGACATTGCATCAGCAGCAGAGTTAGAATGTCGCTCCACAGAGAGCAAAACGGCGGAACCTTCCTGTTGTGTCCCATTGCCATCAGATCCACTTGGGCATTCCCCATCTCAGAACCACAAGTTGAAACACCTCCGGATGTAGTTCCCACTCTCCGCTGTCAACTGAGTGACAAATGAGGAAGTCTGCCATGACGTTGTTTACACCTGGAATGAGCACTGCGGAATGACCGGAACATGAACCTCTGCCCAGGACAGAATGGCCTTGACCTCTAACCAAGCGGCGAGACTTCTTGCCCTGCCCTGACTGTCGAAGTAAGCCACTGCCGTGGCGGAGTCGGACTCCACTCAGACTGGATCGTCCTCCAGTTGAGACCCCCAATGATGGAAAGAAGGGACTACTCCATGGACCACTTCCCCTCAGCGCTAAAGCGACCCAGAACAGCTCCCCAGCCCAGGAGGCTGGCATTCGTTGTGACCTTGGTCCAGTAGGGAATCCTGAAGGATCTTCCTTGTAGGAGACTGGAAAGGCCCAACCACCACTCCAAGCTCAACTCGACATGAGGAGGGAGTGATCAATAGCTTTTGATGATTGGTCGGTCCCTGCATGTCCGTATTACAAATCCTAGAAGTTACCTGGTGTGTACCATGGCAAATGGAACCGCCTCTATCGTGGAGATGAACTTCCCCACCAGAGAAGACAACTTCGGAACCAGTATCCAATAGCGGGATAGGATCACTGAGACCCTTTGAGCAAACTGATGGTTACCTCGTCCGGTAGAAAAATCATGCACCTCTGAGTATCGAGCAGAAGACCCAGGTGCCGAGACGGAACAAGGTCAGACTTGACCAAGTTCGCAATCCAACCGTGGTGTGTAAAGAATTGAATGCAGGTCTGGACCTGCTGATGAAGAAGGTCCGCAGATAATGCTTGCAAAAGGCAGGTCGTCCGTGTACGAAGTCACTCTGATGCCGTCCCTATGGAGGACGGATATCAAGGCCCCCCAACACCCGTTGGAAAACCTGGGGGGGGGGGCTGTCGTCAGACCAATGGTAGAGCTGAAACTGAAAATGACCTCTGGCGCAGGCAAACCTCAGATACTGCCTGCTCTTTAGATGGATTGGGATGTGCAATACGCATCCTGAAGGTCCAGAGAAGCAAGAAACTCCCCCGGAGACATGGCAGCGAATACTGTGAGCAGAGACTCCTGACGATAGTGAGACTTCACTACAAAGGAATTAAGATCTTACCGATCCAAAATAGGACAGCATCCGCCGTTTCTTTTTTTTTTTGTTGGTCACCACAAAGAGGCTTGAATAGAATCCTGAACCCCTGACCGCAGGGGGTACCTGTTCCAGAAGAGCCTGAATAGCGTCTTCGAACAGATGGCTTCACTCGACTTCTTGAGCAGAACGAGAAAGATAAAGATGAAAGGGTGGGAGAGAAAAGAAAGGGATCTTATATCCCTCAGACACCACCAGAAAAACCCATGGGTCCGACACTGAATCATCCCAAGGTGTTGGTGAGTCATGCCGAAGCAGTCACGAAGTCATGGGCTTGAATGCGGCCTTGTGCTGCAACTGGTGCATGGGCTTCAAGGAGGAACGCGGAGCAGATGCAACCGCCTGGTTCGTCGTACGTGTCTCAGAGTGAAAGGAACGAAAGGACCGGTTACGCGTAAACGGCCACTTTTTTTTTTTTTTTTTTTTTTTTTTTTTTTTTAAAGACCAAGGTTAGAAGAGTACTCTAACCCCCGAGGCCTCGCTAATTAATTCCTTAAGTTCGGATCCAAACAAGGAAGTACCTTCAAAAAGGCAAAGAAAGAAAAACTTTTTTTTTTTTTTTTTTTTTTTGGAAGCCATGACAGCAGACCAAACCTTAAGCCAAAGCGTACGCCACAGGAGTAGCGGAGGCCCTTGACATCATGCGGATGGCATCAAAGGCAGCAGCAGAAACATATTGTTGATCCACAGAGATAATAGCAAGGAGACGCAATCTCTCCGAAGTAGGAGCATCCTGACGGACCGCCATAGTAAGTTGCCCAGTCCAGACTGCAACTGCCCGGATAACCCATGCAACAGCAAAAGGCTGGACGCACAGCAGAGCCAATAGAAGTGAAAATGAGGTTGCATTTTAGAGCAACTTAGTTATCCAGTAATTGTATCGCTTTTACTCTATCGGTCTCCTGCTTTAAATAGTGTGGATTCATAAAAGCTTAATAGATGCATGAATGCAGTTAATTCCCAACACAAATTCTATATTAGATGTCTTTAATCATATGCAGTCAATCAAGAGTGTGTTGGTGTAATTTAAGAACAAATATCAAAGCACTTACGATCTTGTTAATGATGTGTCATCACTTTCATCATCTTTTAATATATCGGATGTACTGTTTTCAGAGAGAGACTCCTCAGCATTTGCTTCTTCTATCTCATATCCTTGTATAAAAGGTCTACAAAACAAAAATAAACAATTGTCACTTGCTTTTATGCAAACATTATTTCATAGTTCATTGAAAGAAAATATTTATGTAAATGAACTAAAACACGCTATTACACTGCAGAAACTAAAGGGATAATGATTAGGAAACATTCTTTATTAAAAGTAAAAAAAAGGAAAAGGTCCGTTTTGAAATGACAAATGGCTTTGCTGTCACCAGTTGTGGCCGATAGAACCACCACTGAAGGTCCTCCCTGGCCTCCTGATAAAGGGTCATCAGATGAGAAAGATCCAGAGATACAAGGAATTCCCCTGGGGACATGGCAGCAATCACCGTTCGTAGAATCTCCTGGTGATAATGAGTCCGGATCACAAAGGAATTGAGATCCTTTAAATCCAAAATGGGACGATAACCGCTCTTCTTCTTGGAGATCACAAAGATTTGAGTAAAAACCGATACCTCTGTGCTGAACTGGAACCGGGTGCAGAACGTCCTTATCCAGAAGAGCCTGAACACTCCCGACGAACAGACGGCGTTTCTCTGTGCCCTGAGGGGTATGAGAAGGAAGGAAGAGAAAAGGAGGAAGAGAGATGAAAGGGATCCTGTACCCTTCTGTCATAACCTGTAAAACCCATGGGTCCATCACTGAATCCTCCCAAATGCTGTGATAGTGATGCAGACGACCACCCACAGCAGAGTGTGGACCAGGGTTCAGCGAGTCATGCCGAAGAAGGGCTTGGAGGAGACCTTGGGGTTCCATTGCTGTTTGGGCTTGGAGGAGGTAAGCGGAGCTGAGGGAACTGCCTGGTTCGCCGAACGAAAATACCGGTTACGCTTAAGCAGTGTTTTCTTCCTAGGAACTAAGGGAAGAAGTGTACTCTTACCCCTGTAGCCTCACTGATCAGATCCTCGAGATCTGGCCCAAACAAAGAAGTGCCTTGAAAAGGCAAGGAGAGCAATGCTTTCTTAGAAGCAGTATCAGCAGACCAGATCTTGAACCAAGGAGCCCATCTGGCAACCACAGACATGGTGGAAACCCTAGCCACCAAACTGATGGCATCAAATAAGGCAGCAGAAACATAGTGATGTGCCTCAGAAATGTTAGCAAAGATGCGCAACTTATCCAAAGTAGGAGCTCCCTGATGGACAGCAAGAGTGAGCTGTTCAGTCCAGACCGCAATGGCCCGGTTCACCCATGCTGCTGCGAATGCTGGACGCATGGCAGAACCAGCAGTGGCAAAGATGAACTTGAGGGAGATCTCCAGTTTCTTGTCAGTCCAGTCCTTTACAGTAGACGCATCAGACACTGGCAATGCAGTAGACTTGGATAGCCTGGAGATAGGAGCATCCACTTTCGGAGGATGAACCCACTGAGCAAGCGCTGCCTCAGAGAAGGGAAAAAGCTTGGCAAATTTCTTGGACACAGAAAGTTTCTTGTCCGGAGATTTCCACTCCTCAGACACGAGGCGGTCAAGAGTGGGGTTGGGTGGAAAGCATGTAAGGGGCTTTTTAGGCTCCTGAAACACATCAGAGGGGTCAAAAGGAACCTCCTGAACTAAGGGAATGTTAAGAGTAGTTAAGACAGCCCTGATCAGGCCCTCAGCGGAGGGCTCAAGATCAGCCTCAAAAGGATCGCCAAAAAACTGAGGAGCCCAGAGCAGAACATTCCTCAACATCTGAATCCACCAGCAGTTCCTCTTCAGAGGAATCTGACACGTCATGTACTCCCTGAGGTTTGGGCAGGGAAGACTTGACGGAGGAGGGGGTCTGTCAAGAATTGAAGACCCCCTGTAACTGGGATGGAAAGAGTTGCAATGTAGACCTAAGGTCCCTGGTAGCAGATTGAACTCTTGAACCCAAACTGGCTCTAATGCATGGCTGGAGGTCCCTGGGAGACCCTCAGGGACATCAGAACATGCTGGGCATAAATGACCTGAGAATTCTCTAGGTAACCCTGAATGACAGGAAGAGCAATGCGCAATAGGGGATACAGAGACCCCAGCATCCTTAGACTTAGGTCTGGTGCCAAGCTCCAACGGTATAGATATTCTCAGTGTCAATAACCTTACTGTATAAGAAATCACCCAATTACAGTGTGTAGGATTAAAATGTCACCCCAGAAATCGCTAAAATACACTTATCTGGGAGGAAAAGGGTTAATCAGCTGAGAGAGTCCAAGCCCTGCGTAGGATACTTGTTCTGGAAATAGCACAAAATGGCTGCCGTGGCGGGAGCCAATCAGAAAGGAGCACGTGAAGCAAGAGCTCATGGGAAATGTACCTTTCCCAGAAAATTACCCCAAACAGTGCCCGAAGCCCCGAGCCCCAAACACACTAGAAACATGAACCAGATGATAGAGCAAGGGCAGACAAGTAAAATGAGCCATCTCTGAAGTCGCTAGGTTAAAAGGTTGCAGAGATATGTCCCAAAATGTACAGTCCCATAGGAGTGAATGGAGCAATGGCGCCTATGAGGTAAAGTGCACAAACTCAAATTTTACAAAATTGAAAGTGTAAAATTAAAAGACATGAAACATCACTAGAACTTGTTAGAATACCCAAAAAACACTGAACCAGTAGGAAAAGTGTTAGAAACCCGCCCCAAATGAATGCAAAACCAGCAGTTTAAGGGTTATATACCACATAAATCTGCTCCAAACACCCAACAGACATACAGATAGACCCAAAGAGTGCAGGAGTGTGCAAAAGGCACTCCAAATGAAAAAACCCTGTGCGGAGGGGCACTGTGGGACATGTGGACCTGCAGCACTCAAAGGGTTGCTCACCTTTCCTGCAGATCTTCTGTCTTCAGATTACCATGTTTAAAGAAGAAGCCTCGGTGGGCAACTCATGAGGAAAGAACATGTAGACAAGATTTTCCCCCCAGGGCTTAAGGTCCACAAAAAGCACCTGGTCACTGAGCTAGCCACATCTAAGGGCATTGTCAGTTATGGTAATCCGCCTAATGGTGGTACTCCATTTCTAACAGAAAAATAAAAAAAACTTCTAAAGCTATGGCAGAACTGTTCTCTTGCCTGCGTTATCTTCACCAAGGAACAAATCATTCTGGAGCTGGTTGGCTAGCTGCAGCCAAGGAGGGAATGTAGGCTCCACCCCCCTGCATACATTTCTAGAATTGTTCCTGCCTACAATTAAAGGGGCAGATCGCCTACTCAGAGTTACCAGTAACCTGTATTGGATGACAGAGAAAGGGCTTTGCCCTGAAAAGGCAAGAAGACCATTGATTTTTCAGATCGGTCCACATATCAAATCTTGGCCCACTGAGTTTGGAGTATAGAAGTGGAAAAAGCTGAGGATTTAGCAGAAAATCCAAATCATAGCACAGGTACACAGAGTGTAAAGGATAGCTCAGAATGGGACATACAGTGGACCAAGACACTAAAAGGGTTACTCACCAATCTTATTTCTCCAAGCTACCATCACACAAAATGGACGTTTGGACACAACGTCAGTTTTGCGTCCTAATGTCCGGTGTGCTAAATATTGGTAGGACATCTGAATACCGACCAAGACATTTTGTCGGTTGGTATCCATTTTGCCTTACCGCCATTTTTGTACTCCAACATTTGGATCGAGCCCTTACTTCTCTGGAGGTAGATTTTCAGACATCATACTAAATCTAGGTGGTACAAATTCTGTTCCTTGTCATTGGCTGGATTAGGAAGAATAATCTCCTTATTAAAGTAGACTTTTGACCTGAATGAAGGTCTTGGTCGAAGTACCACTTTAACTTGGTGAAACACTATGTGAGGAGGGATGCATAACGAGGTCTGCAACTCCCCTACTCTCCTTGCCGAAGTGATCTCTGTGAGAAGCACTGTCTTAAGCATTAGGGGCTTCAAGGAGATATATGGGCACAAAATTGCTGTAGAACCAGATTCAGGTCCGAAGGAGGGGTGATGCTTTGGATGGTAGGTTTGATCTTGGTTATAGCCACTACAGACCTTTAATCTGAATAATTTTCAGCTAAAGGGGTTGCCAAAATGGCTGATAATGCCAAAAGCTGTAACTTGAGAAACTTGAGAATCCTTACCAGAGAAATGGAACTGCAGTCCAGATGCCTAAGTTTACACCACTTATAAAATATAGACCAGACCCTGTAATAGATTTTGGAACATGAGGGACATCAACCTGCTACGACAGTGTCTATCGCTGGGTCTGATAGGCCACTGTGCTTTAACGAGCTCCGCTCAGCCGCCAAGCCATCAGCTTCCATAAAGCTTGGTCCAGGTGAAATATTGGCACCTGTGATAACAGGTGAGGAAATGCTGGAAGTTTCACTGGTTCTCTGGCAGACACTCTTTAGGTCTGAGTACCACATTTTCCTGGGCCAGTCTGGCGCTATCAGGATTACCTCTGCCCTGTCCAACTTTATTTTCTGTATCACATCTGTCAGAAGAGGAAGATGAGGGAAAAGATAAGCTAGATGGAAGTTCCAGTTGTAACAGAGAGCATACTTGAGGTCTCCGGAGAGGTATGTTGCTGATAGGGCCACTAAATGAATATCTGCCCAGAGAAGGATCCGAATTGCTAGCCAATTTAATGCTAGACTTCTTGTTCCTCCCTAGTTCATTAGATACCTGACTGTTGTGGTATTGTCTGACTGAATCTGGATTGGACGGTTCTGAAGCTCTGTCTGCAGCTGCCGCAGTGTGTCCCATACTGCCTGAAATTCTAGGATGTTTATGTGCAGTCTTGACTCTTTGGGTGTCCAAGTTCCCTGGACCGACTTGTTCTTCCAGATTCCACCCCAGCCTGTTTTGCTGGCATCCATGTTGACTGTTTCTCATTCATAGGGTCCTAGCCTTCGTCCCTTTGCTATGTTGTTTGAGTGACTCCACCACTTCAGTTCTTGTCTGGTGGCAGGAAAGATTGGATCCTTTGAGCCACATTGAAATGATCCTGTTTGAAATACTGCAGGTAATTGTACTGAGTCCATCTGCTATGAACTCTAGCCCAGTGCACTATTTGGAATGTTGAGGACATGTTCCCAAATAACCTGGAGAAATTCTTTACGGACTGTTCCAGATGTCTTAGAAAGCTCGACACTCTTTCCAATATCCGCTCTAGTCTGTCCTGAGAGAGCATTGCTAATTCTTGTACAGTGTTTAACTGAATTCCTAGAAAGATCAAATTTTGAGATGGTTGCAGTTGGCTTTTTTCTAGATTGATTAACCAACCTACCTGTTGCAGAAGGTCCAGGCATGCTGCTGTGCCGTTTCTTGATTTCTCTTCTGTGTCCTCCACTATTAGAATGTTGTCTAAAAAGTAGGACTTTGATTTCTTGCTGACGCAGGGCTGACATGGCTACTGCCAGGACCTTTGTAAACACTCTTGGTGCTGAGGCAAGGTCGAACGGCAGTATCCG
Source organism: Rhinophrynus dorsalis (assembly GCA_037306005.1). Taxonomy (NCBI): domain Eukaryota; kingdom Metazoa; phylum Chordata; class Amphibia; order Anura; family Rhinophrynidae; genus Rhinophrynus; species Rhinophrynus dorsalis. The sequence continues at coordinate 247,181,692 of CM074718.1, read as the reverse complement.
ATACTGGTAATACTCTCTGAATATGTGGAATCTGAGCAATCTTCTGTGTGAGGGCTGTATTAGGAGATAATAGGCATCTCCTGAGGTCTATCCTGGTTAGTAATATCCCTGGTTGAACCATCTTGATAGCTGATAGTATGGATTCCATCTTGAATTTCCTGATTTTTAGAAGAGACCTGATCTCCTTTAAGTCCAAGATTATGCATAACTCCGCAGAACACTTCAGAGCAGAGAAAATTGTAGAATAGAAGCCATGGAACTTCTGATTCTCCAGGACCTTCTTTATTACTTTGTTGTGGAGTAGGCTCTGAATAGCCTGTCTCATATCCTTTGCCACTTGAAGATTCCTGAATCTGGATGTCCTGAACTTGTAAAGTTTTGGGACAGATTTAAACACTAAGGTGTCTCCCATCTCCAGGATCCGTCGAACCCATCTGCCTGGGTTGATCTGCTCTCAGGCTTCACTGAATTGCTCCAGTCTGCCCCCAACTGGATGGGAGAGGAGATCCACCTTGTTTCATTGTGGATTGGACTGGAAACTTGGGTTTTTCTGGAACTCCTTGCAATTTCCAGACCTGGCCCCTTGTGTTGATCCACACTGCCTCTGGTCATAAGATCTCCTATGCCTGTAACTCTTTGCATCCAGAAAGGACTGTTTTTGGAATGTAGTAGCTCTAGTAGGAGAAGGACGATTTCTATGCTGTTGGGGGAGAAAGGGACTCTTTTCTCTGGATGACTGGCAAATAATTTCCTCAAACTGATTGCCAAATAACTTGTTTCTGGAAAATGGGAGGGATCCTAATTTATTCTTAGATGTGGCGTCCGCATTTCAGGGTTTTATCCATAAGACTCGTCTTCCTGTGGTAAAAAGGGCTGAAGATCTTGTCAGGCCACGAATATTGTCCAGCAATGTGTCACAGGAGAAATTCACTGCGTCTTTAACGGATGGGAATTCTTTCAACAAGCGTGATCTTGAGATGGATGAGTCTAATTTCTCCTCAGATTCTGACAGCCAAATCCTAAGTGTTCTAAACACGCAAGCCATGGCTGTTGCCATCTTCATATTTTTCCCACTAATACAAAATTGTTTCTTGTGGGCCATATCCGCTCTCTTGTCCATAGGATCCCGTAATGTGGTACCATCCTCTAACAACAAAGTGGTTCTTTGGTTCTTCTGGAAATTTGTGCTACAGCCGCGTCAACTTTCGGAGGGGGGGGGGGACCAGGTGTTAGTATCTTCCTCTGTAAATGGATACATGTGCTGCATCTGTATAGACATCCTTGATCACTTGTCTCCTATCTTCCATTCTTTATTTATCATCTCCTGAATGGAACCGTGCACTGGGAATGTTGGGGTTTCCTTCTTATATCCAGTGAATGCCGTATCAATGATGTTTAAATCCTTTTGCGTTTCGGTTAGGCCCAGAGACTCTCTCATGGCCCTCACCAGGCAGTCTACCTTGTCAAGGCTAAATGAGCCTGAATCCTCCGTTATCTCCCCTTCCTCTTCCTGGAGGATTCCTGCATGGGCTAGAAGGTTTCTTGCATAGATGTCTTCATCCATCCCAGAAAATCCTTAAACTGTAATGAAACAAGTGTGTTGGAAATCTTTGTTAAACATTCAGTGCAGAGCCGTTTCTGAAGCCGGGAGCTTAGAGTTACATCCGGCACACAGTCTGAATTTTGCTGAAGGCTTGTCTTCCTTAGGGGGTTTCTGCTGATTTCTTCAGCTTTTCCCCTTTATTCTCTTAAGAAGCAGACATTGTGATTAAGCAGTCAGATATAGGAACAGTAGTCAGAAGATATATAACTCTATGCCAGAATATATCAGTGAGACCCAAACTGACTTATCATAAGAAAAAAATGTTAACTAAACAAACTTCCCACTATATAGCTATTAAATGCACAATTGAAGCACTTACATATGCCGTTTTTCATCTCCGTTATGCTCCTTAAGTAGAGGTGCCTGAAGCCAGCTTCCTCGTTGGCATTGGAGCGCACGCTAGCCAAACTTTCGGTTTAGCTTCTCTTCCATAGACGCATCATCACCTGGCGTCAGCGTTTGCCGGTCTGAGCTCAGGAGTAGCGTGGAAACGCAGAGAAGGTGAGTCTATGCCTCAAGCAGCTCAGCTTCGCATCTTGGAAATTATATCGGCAGGATAAATGGACCCATGTGACCCAGGCAGCCAAAAGGGTACGTAATCCGATATTGTGGGGACATGTAAAATGCAATGAAGGCAAATTACATAAAGTAAAAAAAAAAAAAAAAAAAGGACAGGTGAATCTTTGAGGTTGCTTCTAAACTGCCCCCAAAGGGGAGCAAGGGCAATACCCTTAAAATATATACACATGTATATGCTAAAAACCCAGGCCTCAGTCCTCCAGCTTGGTTGGACTAAATTAACTGATCAAATGGGAGGGAGCAGAAGTTTTTATTAATTATTGGTCCTACCATCTTGGAGGAGGCGTCAATACCCACAGTCCATTGCCGTGGATTGTACGCAAAGGAAAATTAATTAAAGTATGTAAACACTGCAAGCAATTGACTGTTCCCAAGAGAAAAGTCCCAAAGAGCAAGGAACGCACACAGACAGGCAGTAGACAGTCCTAGAGAATAGGAAAATAGAAGTGTTAAATACTTTATAGATGCGTTGCATAAGTAAGACCATCAACAGAATGCAAGTCAGGCTACCAAAACACTTAGAAATGTGACTTCCAAATAGAGGCATAAGGACATACTCACAGGACCTGTGCACTCCGTAGAAAACGCTCTCTTCAGTCTTCAGACTACTATGTCATAAAAGCTCTGAGGAAACAGGCTGAAAAAACAAGACATCCTCCACAGACCCAGCACTAAAAGCCTTTGCACTGGTCTATCCTTCCCAAGGAGGCAATTGATAGGAGTCGGCCTAATGACCCATATGCTACAGCAGAAAATAAAAAAGTGGCTAACTTAGAGAGCTTTGCCCTTGCTTCCTCATCAGGGAGACCAATGTTAAAACAAATTATATCAAGGCAGTGGTAAAGTGCCTATAGGAGGAAGTCCACACCTCAAAGAACTATTTTGGAGACCTCTTGAATTCAGCAACATCCCATATAAATCAAGGACATTTTTATCTGTCTCCTATGGCATTGCCGTTATGCCCCAGAATTGCTCCAATTTGATTTGATACATATGGAAAAGTGTGCCAGAGCCCAAATTTATGCAAAAAAACATACTCAGTTGGCATAGCGAAATTTTGCTGGACATCTTTATTACATAAGCCTGAATGCAACTATCTGAATGTTTCTTCCATTCATCAACAGATAATAGTTTTTGTGACCTTCATTTTAGCTGATGAGAGACAGACTAGTGAAAGTAACTACAATTTAAATGAAAATATGAATCTGCTTATAATGCAAGAGTACTTACTTTTTACATGTGCCACGATCTTTTGTTGAACTTGTTTGAATTTGTGTACCAAGTTCAGGTTGCTCATGTTCTTCATGGCTTCCCGGCAGCACAGTTCTAGGACTCTGCATCCAGTTTCCAGAATTCCTCTCAAGCTTTTCTTGGCTGCGTTGCATATACATGTCACGTAGTGTTGACAAATAACATGATTGCTTTTGTGGCGTAATGCTGACTTTTCCTAGATGTCTGTTACCTTCATTTTGACTAAAGGACTCTTTTTCAGAAATTACTGATAACCCAGGTCCTTTGGATTCCTGCTTCTGTGTTAAAAGTGATGCTTTACAATTTTTTTCTGGCACTGTAGGCTTCTCAACATCTTGAGCTTTTCTTTTCCTTGTTGAGATTTCTGCTATAATATTCCTTGTCCTGTCATTGGACATCGTAACACCTAAATCCTGCACTTTGTTTGGTGTGCCAAAAGTTCTGGTTTTCCCAAGCAAGTCTCTATTGCCAATTGACTCGTTACTGGCCTGGGAACATGGCAGCTCCAGCAAATCTTTCTGTGCAGTCTTTTTTTGCCTCTTTACTTGCGCTGGCTGTACAGAGTTCCCTGAAAATATAAAAAACAAAAAAGACCAGTATAAGACACTTTTGACATGTAGATGAATTAATGGTTCATTAGAGACTTTACAAAAACAATGACTTATGCACAAATGAAAAATAGTTCTGGAGCACACCAACTGCACAAAATAATTCCCTTTGCTTTACAAATGGAGGTTTTAATTCCATGAATGCTAGAGAGCAGCTCTATGTCCCACAGTTTGTTGGTAACTTCTTAAGCATTACAGGAATTGTGTGTTCCTTACTAATAACAGCTATACATTTAGTATGGTGATGCAGGTACCATGGAGATGAAGCACACTCGAGTAGAAGGAAGGCTCCCTCTCAGGACTAAGGGAAAAGGATTTATTGGTAACTAGCAAACAAAAACCACAGTTGGACCATGGGGTCTCCACAACATTGTCCCCACTATCATGTGGGGGGGTGAGGGAGAAAGAAAAAGAAATCGTCCACAACCACTGACAAGGTAAAAAAGGAAACTGAAAAAGACTAACAATTGTGACAAATCTGTTGCAGGAGTGTTGAATAGGGGGCACTTACCTACTCCCTCTAGTTAACAGAAGCAGACAACTCAACATGAAAAAAAAGGAAATTTCTGAGTGTGACCAATATGCAAATGTCCAATATCCTGTATATAAAACCCAAGTAGATTATAATCCCATGCTATGTATCTAAAAACAGACCATAGCTATGCATAGGGTATATAAGTGTTGAACATGTAATGAACAACTCCAAACACAATTACTAGATAGTATTAAAAAACCAAACATATAAAACAAAACTGCTAGTATTGATGTCTGAACTCTAAAAATCCCATGAGCATACCCAAACTCACTCCAGTCTATATGGACTAAAATGAGGAAATAAAACAATAATATCTGTATAAAAACTCAAAGCCAATATCAAATATATTGATATAGAAATGTAATACACTACTATAAAGGTTTTGGAAATGCATAAAATCTACAGGGTGCCCCGTCCCGGCATTGAATTAAATAAAATAAAAGTTTATCGTGAACCCAAATCTCTCACAAAATATGTGTGTACTGTTGGATAGCAATGTCTACAAAAATGTACTAAACCACAAATATGAAACAGGCTGGACCAGTGGACACTACTGCAAAACAGAGTAGCTAAGATTGTGAAGATAGATACAATTCATATCATACCTATCTAAATCTGCAATAATTAAACAATGCAATATATTCAAATACAATACAACCATAAGTGTACACTGTACATTTACCAAAGTGAATTAGTTGAAGTTGTGCAAATTAGAACCATGTTAAAAGAGGATCTTAGTCTTACCTGTTAAATACTTTTCTCTTAGTCCATACAAGTTAAAGTTAACTTTGGATAAGTGATCCACCCCTTTAACTAGGCAGGAACAATTCTAGAAGTGAATGCAAGGGGTGGAGCCTACCTTTCCTCCTTGACTGCAGCTAGCAATCAGCTCCAGTAAGATTTGAGAATAGGGTTGCACCGATACCGATACTGGTATCGGTGCTGATACCAGCATTTGCGCGAGTACTTGTACTCGCACAAATGCGGCCGATGCCAGCACCGATACCCTGTGTCAGGGTCGGTGCTGCAGTGAGGGAGCCCGGGGAGCTGCTCACAATGCTCTCCCGGTTGCCTCTCTCCCTCCTGTAGCGTCTGAGCGTTGCCGCGGGTTACCATGGCAACGCTCTGACGCTGACTTCTGCCGGGGCTCGCGAGAGAACAGCGAGCACCTGGCAGAGAAGGGTAAGGGAGGCTAGATGGGACATTTGAGCGGGTGGTGAAAGAGGCAGAGAGGGGTGCCAAGAGGGAGAAAAAGGGACTAAGAAAAAGGAAAAAAAAAAAAAAAAAAAAAAGGCAAAAGGAGTAAATATCAGGAGACAAAAGGAGGGGGACTAAGAAAAGGCAAAAAGGAGGGGGGATCAGGAGAGAGCAAGAGAGGCAAAAGAGTGGGATCAAGAGTCAAGGAGGGGGACAAAGGGGGATCAAAAGGGAGAGAAAAAGCAAAGGCAAAAGGAGGGAGTTCAAGAGGGGGAGAATGAAGTAAAAGGTGGGAATCAAGAGGGGGAGAAAGAGGCAAAAGGGGACAGTCAAGAGGTGGTGTGTGTGCATTATATATATATATATATATATATATATATATTTATTTCAAGTACTCACCAATACTTTTTTTGAGGTCATTTGCCAGTTTTCCAAGTACCTAAAGAATATATATTATATATATAATATATGCGCTTTAAGTACCTGGAAAACTGGCAAATGACCGCAAAAAAAAGTATCGGTAATTGGTATTGGCGAGTACTTGAAAAAAAGTATCGGTACTTGTACTCTGTCTTAAAAAAGTGGTATTGGTGCATCTCTATTTGAGACACTAACTATTGACTAGATAGTAGAAGGGAAAGAAGACTCCTGTGAGCATGACCCCAAAGGACCCCCACGGTCTGCCATAGGACAGCCAAGCATGGTCTCTCGACAGGGTGGGAAACCAGTAACCTGTATGGACTAAGGGAAAAGGATTTAACAGGTAAGACTAAAATCCTCTTTTCTTTGTCGTCCAATACAGGTTACTGGTAACTTTGGGATGTCCAACCATTGCGTTTCCCAGAGGCGGGAAGTAAGGCAAGGACCAGGTGCAAGGCTCCCAAAGTCACCAGAGCAGATGTGAACCATCAGATCAGAGATAGCCCAACAAAACAAATTAAGTGTCAATGGACACTGAACAGGGGTAACACCACCCTAGGAAGTGTTACACAGCACGCTGAACTAGAGCCAACAGGGCTCAAAAGTGAAGGAAGCACCAAAGAACCAAAGAAGATCCTAGATAGGCAAGACTGCCTCCAGGCTCTTCCTCCCAAAACGGGCGTCACCCTATGCCAGCACATCAACACGGTAGTGCTTTGAAAAGGTGTGCACAGACGACCAAGTGGCAGCCTTGCACAACTGATCAGCGGAGGCCTGATTCTTGTAAGCCCAAGAAGCCCCAATAGATCTAGTAGAATGAGCCGAAACCTGAAAGAGAACAGGCTTCTTCCTTAGCTCGTAAGCCTTACGAATAGTGGACTTGATCCAAGACTCAATAGTCACTTTGGATGCAGGTCTCCCCGCCCTGGGGCCCTCAGGAATGAAGGACAGCACGTCAGACTGTCTAATGGACACAGTGCAATTTACATAAAACTTGAGACAATGTGCCACATCTAACAACTGGAGATCCCTCTCCTTGTCAGAGGAAGGGTCAGGGCAGAAAGAAGGCACCACAATCTCCTGATTAATGTGGAGCTCAGAGACCACCTTCGGGAGAAACTCCTGAGAAGTGTGAAGCACCACCTTGTCTTTGGGAAACACAAAAAAGGGTGGTCTACAAGACAGAGCATGTAACTCTGCGACACGGCAAACAGACACGATCGTCAGGAGAAAGGCCATTTTCCACATCAGCAGGCATAGAGGAATAGTTGCCAAGGACTCAAAGGGAGAGCACTGAAGGATGTCCAAAACCAAGTTAAGATCACACTAAGGAGCGGGAGTCTTAAAAGCAGAACGAATATGAGCAACGCCCGGGAAGAAAACCTTGACACCAGGAAGAATAGCAATGCACCTCTGAAAGAAAAGAGAGAGAGCAGAAGTCTGAACCTTAAGGGAACTGAAACTGAGGCCCTTATCCACACCATCCTGCAAGAAAGCAAGGACCGTAGGCAGATCAAAATATTGATCCCTATCAGCACACCAAGATAGAAAGGTCGACCAGACACGATGGTAGGCCTTAGAAGAAACAGGTTTGCGGGCACTGAGCATAGTACCCACCAGACCAGAAGAAAAACCTCTCTTCTTCAATATCGCGGATTCAATTTCCAAGCCATCAAAGCTAGAAGATGAACATCCTCCTTCCACAGGTAACACAGCAGAAGAAGATCCGGATGGCAAGGGAGATGGAATGGCACCGCCACTGACAGATCCAGAAGCTCCAGAAACCAAGCCTGTCGAGGCCAGTACGGAGCAATCAGAATGACTGGACAGCTCTCCAGGCTCAATTTCAGTAACACCCTGTGCAACATGGGAAGGGGAGGAAAGATGTCAGCCAAGCCAAACATGGATGAGACAGCATCTAAGAAGAATTTATCTCTCTGGGTCCCAATAAACCACTGACAAAAAAGCAGCAATGAGGTGGAAGGGACTTTAAATGAATGCAGTATCCATCCGAAAATACCCACAAAACCTACTGGTTCATCAAAAAAGATGTCCAGGCATCTTGAAAAAGACGGAGGTGATACACCTCCCCACATGCAGGAATGGAACAGGCCCCCACTAGTCTTGCAGAGAATGGCTTGCCAGCCTTAAGCTATGTTGCAGACTTTATTGTTCTGCCAAGCCTATTTGGGCTTTGGGGCAGGGGGCCTGGAAAGCCTGACAGAGTTGAATGCTCCACAACCAAAAGTGGCAGAGGGAACAAAATCCTTGCATCTTCCTGGTAACAGTACTTTTTGAAGAAATCTAATGCAGAAGTGTGCTCTTGCACCCAGTGGCTTCGCCACCTCATTCAGATCAAGCCCAGTGAGATTTTTTGCCTGGAAAAAGGAGCAAAACCAAAGATATCTTGGAAGATTGGTCTGAAGATCAAATATTTAGCCAAAAGGTACAATGTGCAGCAACAGATAAGGCTAAGGACTTACCAGTGTTTGGTGGCATTAGGAACATCACCACGGATAGCCTCAGAGCTGTTCACCCCAGATGGTTATTGCTCTACTGACACAATCTGAAGCAAAGATGGATCACAGATCTGCCCATGTGGGCAAATAATTAGACTTTAACAAGGAGAATAGGGATTTGTTGGCCAGGTCCTTGAGACATGTAGCATCCGCCAATGGTAGGGTTGGATTTTTGGAGAGACATTCATTATGGGAACGAATCACAGGAGGGGAAAATCCTATGCGATCAGGCCATAGCAGTAAAAGAATATACTTTGGAGATGGACTTGTTAAAGGAAAGCCTTTCATCTGGCATTTTCCATTTCTTCAGTAAAAACGGATCAAAGGTGCTTTTAGGAGGAAAGACTGAGGAGCGTTTCATGTGTCTCTGGAACATGTCCAGAATGGCAGATCCCCCATCAGAGGCCTCAGACACCTGAAGAGTCTCCCCAACACAGCTCTAATGAGCCCCTCCACTGACTGGCAAAGGTCATCCTGGTAGAGATCCCCAAAGAATAAGGATGAATCCATATCTTCCAAAACTAGCGGATACTGTTCCCTGAAATGTGTTTAAGGGGACATTGGCCCCCATGAGTAGAGAACCCCCGGAAGGATGAGGGACGCCACTTTAGATACAGTTTTAACCCAAGCTGGCTCTTGATCAGTGCTGGAGGGCCCCTGAGGGGCAACAGCACAGGAGGGGCATAGGGTTCCAGAACATTCATTTGAAAGCTCACTATGCCATGAGGAACAATGAGCTAAAAGGGTTAAGGAAGCCAATGAATCTTTACGTTTGGGTTTCTCTATGTATCCCTTGGGATCAGACAAATCCAGAGAGAATAACTATAAACTGGGACAAAGAAGTTTATTGTTGTAAGAAAGTTAAAATAAAATAGGATTTTACCTGTTAAATCCTTTTCTCTTTAGTCCATATGGAACACAGGTACTATGGGGGTTGAGTCCCTCCACTAGAGGGCAGGACACATCTCAAAAGTTAGTCTTGTGGGTGGAGACGCCCAGCTACCCCTCCAGTGATAAGAAAGAGCCTAAGAGGACTCCTGAGCCCAAACAAGTCCCTTTCTCTGGGTGGGAGATCTGTGTTCCATATGGACTAAAGAGAAAAGGATTTAACAGGTAAGAACAATAAAATCCTATTTTCTCTTACGTCCACTATGGACACATGTACCATGGGGGATATATCAACACTATGCACCCAGGGTGGCAAGAGGGAGAAAGGACTTCATGTCTGTCCCCATGATACCATAGATACCAAGGACTATCCAGAATCAGAATCAGAACAGCCAAACAGAATAGGTGTCAACAGACACTGAACAAGCGCAGCCTTTGAGCCTCCATTTGGCAGTGACGAAAACAGGTACTTGCCCTGAAAAGGCAAGGAAACCAGTGACTTTTTTGGAGGAATGATCCGCAGACCAAATCTTAAGCCACAAGGTGCGTCGCACAGCAACAGAAAAGGAAGAGGCCTTGGCGGACACCTGTCCATCTCAAAAAGAGCCTCGGATAAGCGTTGGCCTCTTTAATATTGGCAAAAAGAACCGACAAGACACCCTCAGAAATCTCAGCATGTACAGCCACCATAAGTTGTTCACCACAGACAGCAACTGCCCTACTGACCCAGGCAAAAGTGCAGATAGGTCTAAGTGCCACACCAGTTGCTGCAAAGTTGGCTCTGAGAATTGAATCCAGTCTCTTCCACCCTGGATCTTTAAAGGGATAGTAATACTTCATTTTAACTTTATTTTATTTTGTAGGCATTAAAAAAACATGAAGAATGATGTAAGTCTTATCTCTCAAACCTTTATGGTTTAAGATATATTCACAAGCAAAGTTTCCCCCTCCCACCCCTTTTACCTAGTGTAAGCCATCTCTTCTCAGATGTGAATCTGGTTGTAAGACCAGACAGATAACAGAAGGGGACATTCTTCTTACAATGAAAACAATGAAAGCCCTTCCCCCTTGACAAGTTTTTCAGCTTTTTCCCTTATCTTAATTGAAGATTGTCCCTCTCTGCAGTCTACCTGGGCACCTCCCTTCTGACCTGACTGAACAGGAAGGGGGATACCATAAAGGTTTGAGAGATAAGACTTGTATCGTTCTTCGTGTTTTTTTAATGCCTATAAAATAAAATAAAGATAAAACAAAGTATTACTATCCCTATAAGGCCAGCTGCATCTGCCAAAGGCAAGGCAGTAGATTTAGGCAACCTGGAGTAAGGTGGATCTACATTTAGCGGAGAGGCCTACTGCACTAAAGCTGCCTCTGGAAAAGGATACAGGTTAGAGAACCTTTTGGTAATAGATTTGTCTGGAGTTTTCCACTCATCCAGAAGGATCTGGCCAAGAGTGACATTAGGGGGAAAATATGTCAGAGATTTTGTACGCCTCTGTAAGACATCTGTAGAAAAAGGCCCCTCATCAGAGATGTCAGAGACCTAATGAGTCTCCAAAACAGTCCTGAGGAGTCTCTCAGCCAAGGGAAGGGGGTCAGTCTCATAGGAATCCCCACAGGAGTAGGAAGTGTCCATATCTTCATATTCCCCCTCCTCATCCTCCCCTTCCACCTCTGAGGAAACACATAGGACCTGAGGAACACTCAGATATAGGGGCCACATATTTAAAAGTAGTGGGGGCTTCCCAGATTGAATAACCAGTTTCTCCCCAAGCTGGCTCTTGTTCAGTGCTGGAGGGCCCCAGTGGGGCAGTAGGGGCCAGAGTACATGAGGGGCAGAGAGATTCGAAATACTCCCTAGGAAGCCCCGTGTGACATGAGGAACAGTAATCAAGGGGTGGAGACAGCCTAAGGGACTACCCTGAGTCCTTTGTCTTCCATTTACTCCCATGACCCTTAGAATCTGACATCCTGACAGTAAATGTGTCTCAGATTAGTATAAAACCAGTAAATTATATCCCCAGATTAATAAAATCACCTTAGAAAGCCAGAAAAGTCACTTATCTAGATGGAGAAGGGCTAATCTGGAGAAGAGGGCAAGGAGATTTTGCTTCTGTGTAGCATAAGAAAGAGATGCAAAATGGTGACTGCTAAACAGCCAGTCGATCAGAATAAAGCCCACAAAACGGGCATTCTGGGAAAAGTAGTCTTCTCAGTTGCTGTTGCCTAGCAATTCCTGCAACGCCATCAGTGGATTACCTCTGGACCCCAAGATGCACAGGACATGAACCGGATGAAAGGAAATGAGGAGACAAGAAGAAAGAGCCCACTCTTACTTCTGTATGTCATACAGGTGCAGAAGTAGTTCCCCCATAGAAGTCAATGGAGCAAGGATGACAGCGGTGCATTAACCCATTCTTAAAGGGGCCATAACACAAATTTGTTTAAATTAAATAAAGTTACCCAAACACCCCAAAACCCCAAGGAACATGTGAGAGTAGTCTAAAAATGAGACCCAGTATAAGGGAAGATGAAAACATACCCACAACACCTGTAAACTAGGGAAAACCAGTAGAGAAAGGGTTAACCCTGGACACTGCAGCCATCCATGCTCCACAGCTCAGGGAAAGTATAGAAATACATAATAAAATTACCCAACATGAGTACAGGAGCCAACAAAGACTGTGGAGAAGCACAGTATTGGTACAATATGGACCAAGGCACTCAAAGGGTTACTCAACAGTCTTCTGTATTCAGGTTACCATTGTGAAGTAAGACAGAACCTCAGAGAGACTCTGCTGGGATGGAAAACTTGGCCTGCAAGGAATTCTCCACAGAGCTGCAAGGTTTGACAAGGCACCAGTACACTGGTCAATCCACTTCTATCGGAAGCTCAGTAATGGTAATCCACCTGTTGGGGGAATTTTGACAGTCCCATATCCAATACGAAAACAATAAAACAAGAAATTGGGGGGGGGGGGGGGGGGTCGCCACCAGAGGGAGGAAGCCCAGCGCTAAAAAAGGGGGTACAGAAGAGACATCTGTAGAGAAAGGAATAGCCGAATAGCCTACTGTCAGTAGTCCTCCATTCCTACATGCTTAAAGGGGAACTACCACCCCACAAAAACTTTACAGGAACATAGGGATAATCAAAGTTGCCGAGTGCCAGTCAGGCTTAAACACGACAGGATCATAGAAATGTGGCTTCCAGATGAGACAGGAACATAATAACAAGGACTTATTCACTCAGTGAAGGAATCCTATCCTCTTCAATCATGCTCCTATATATCATGTAACTGACTACCCAGATCAGCCAAGCAAAGAAACTAAGAGGAGACGGCTGATAACACAAGCCACCTTTAAACAGACCCAGGTCCATGGAGCCTGAGGTTGGGTTCCAACATCGATGGAGTCCAGAGATAGAAGCCCACCAAATATGGTATTACACAGCCCCATCCTAGCAGAATAAAAGCAAAACAGAAGGCTAAATTATAATATTTGCCCTAATCTATTCAAATGGAGGTTACTTCTAAAACTGAGCATGCCTTGTGGGGGTGTAGAGTGTATCCAAGAGAAAGGGACTCGGAGTGCCATGCCCTTCTAGCTAGAGAATGCTTTACCCCATGATTCCTGTGTTCCACATAAGACATAAGGACATAAATGTTAATTTCTAAAAAATAATTAATATTACAAACAAATCGCAAGCAAAACATAACTAGTTTGTAACGAAACTTGTCTTAAGTGGATAATAAACTTATTTGAAGTTACATAATCTGCAAGTGCACAATAGGATGTAAAATTACCTATGCTTTTTAAAAATCTTTACATCTCAATTTTTTTTTTTTTTTTTTCATATACTAATGTCCCTGACATTGAGCTAACTGAATCTAAGCGAGTTTTCTGTCAGGGACTGTGAAAGCAGGTGTAATAAAAAACACAATGAAAAAAAGATTTGCATACAAATCAGTACCACATGAATAGTGTTGCATTGTATTGTGGCGCTGACTACTGGCCAGAGACAGAAGATGCAAAGAGACACAAAAGAAAGAGTTGGAAAGGCAATTGCTGATGTACTAAAGAAAGTGGTGTAATTCTGGAACAAACTGCACCCTTAAAATACAAACTGATTTAAATGGGACTTTCTAACCTCTTGAATGCTTGAGTGGCCCTCAACATATTCAAGGGAGTTAACCCTTTGAGTGCCATAAGTATCCAATGCATTGTTTCCAAATGCACTGAATAACTCTGACATGCAAAGGTTTAATTAAAGGAGCAGTAAACTTTTTTATGAAAACACATTTTATAGAACTTTTCCTACTAAATAAAACAAGGTCACTCCCATCGCTTTCAGATGTTTTATTCAAAATTTATAGCAGTTTAAATAATCAGGAAGTGAATTTACTGTGTTTACTTCCTGATAGTTCTAACTGACAGGAAGTGACAGGCAGTTTCTATCACATTCTATGGAGAACTGTATGTCTCTTTTCTGACTTTCCTCTCCATTAGAATCTAACAGGAAATCTAATTAGAATTTGACCACTAGAGGGCACTGCTAATGTAAAAAACATGGGTTTAAACTGTAATAACTCTGGAAATATAAATGTATAGGCAGTGGGAATACCCTTATTTTACTCAATAGGAAAATCCCTACAATATATATTTTTCATAAAAAAGTTTACTGCTCCTTTAAAGACCAAAATGAAATCAAAGAAAATATTTATTTGTCCCCTGTGGTACAGCTGATTTGCACAGAATTTCTCTACGTTTCTTCAGACATCAGCCTCACTATGTTCCTAGACATGAAGCAACAGAGTTATTGGTGGTGCTCCACATATTCTTTACTATATGTGAACGTGCAATCTGTCCTACAAGAGAGGCTATGTTCAAATTCCATTTCTTACGTGCTGACTGGCTTTTCTTTGGTTCTTCTCTGGTTGTATGGCCCTCATCAGTCTGTAAGAAATTTGTATTTAAATCACTTTGAACTTTACAATTTGTCTCTGTAATAGAAGGTGAATCTACACATTCCAAATCAGCATTTTTTTTCTTCCGCCCCCTTTTTTGTTTTGGTTTGGGATTATTTTTTGGGGCACTGGCAGCAGCTTGCTTTCTTGAAGATCTTGTCTGTAAAGGATTCTCAATTTTTGATGTGCTGCACTTATCAGTATTTTCACCTGACTGTTCAGGAACAATGTTATGGTTACTGACATTTTTTCCTTGAGGTAATCTGTTTTGAACACGAGATGCATCTACACACTCCATTTGCACTTTCGATTTCCTCAGCCCTAGTTTTCCTTTTGGCTGGAAACTATTTTTCTTTGTTTGGGAAACGACTTGCTTTTTTGAAGATTTCTTAGGTAAAGGATGCTCATCCTCACACCTGTCACTATTGTCACCAGATAAAACGTGGTCTCTTCCAGATAATGAATCAACATGGACCTCTTCAGAATAATTTTCCTCTGCATTCCCATTTTTGGGCGGCTGTTCTTTGTCATTAGGAATTTCAGATATAATTTTTTGAAGCACTGACACAGTTCTTCTGGGAATAGAAACAATCGGCAACTCTGCTTCATCAATTGTAAATTCAGTGTCCCCTTCTTTATCATGATGTGGAGGAGAAGCAGGAGGAACAGGAACAACTTTAGAAAACCTTCAATAGTAATAAAAAGTAATTTTAGTTTTTGAACAAGATATACACAATCAACATAAATTACTCATTTAATTTTCTCTTCAAAGAGAGGATTTTAGTGAACTTACAGTTAAAACCTTTTTTCTTAGTCCATGTGGAACACAGAAATCATGGGATAAAATTCCCTCCTCTGTACATGGCACGTCAAAAGAGGTAAGGCCTCTGAGGCATAGACGTAAAAAAAAAAAAAAAAAAAAAAAAAAAAAAACACTATCAGGCATCTTCCATGGGAACCTGGTCCAAAGAGTGATGGAGAGTAAAATGAGCAACTCCTTTTTTACCTCTTTGGAAGATATCTGTAGAAGAGGAGTTGGAGTGTCTCCAGGACCACACTGATAAGTACTTCAGCAGAGGGGTGAAAATACTCCTAGTAGAAATCTCCCAAGAACAGGGAGGAATCTAATTTATCCCCACCGGTCTCACTTTTCTTCTCAGAGAAATCCCCAACCAATTGTGAATGACCCCTAAAAATAGGGCTTAAATACCTAATGGGGGACATAGGGTGCCCGGACCTAGAGTTTAAAACCCCATGAATAGACAAGGGGATAGAGGAGACTGGAGAGATAAAAGCCTTAGCCCAAACGGATTCCCAATTATCAGATAAGGACCCCAGAGATGGAGGGGGAACAATAGTGCAAGAGGGACATAAGGTACCAGAATACTCACTAAGAAGAAAGGTCTGGCATTAAAGGCAGTATGTTGAAGGTGTTAAGGGGTCCCCAGAATCATTGGTTTTAGTCCCTTGGGTTCTGACCTGTCCGGAAGAACACCCCTATAGAGGATATAATTTGTCCAAAAGGCAGAAATATAAGGGACAAGGAATGTAAACCACTTATCCAACTGCAAGGGGTTAAAATAGCAAGAAGGAGGAGGAAGACACCAGCCTCTGCGTAGCATGTGCACAAAGGAAGATGGCTACCGAAGGACAACCCCAGAAAACCCAGATTTCTGGGCACTGTAGTTTACAATACTGAGTTTACAAAGACTGGGAATACAGTGCACTGCTGAGTGTCGAAGAGAAGGCTCAGGACAACCAGACGCTGGGATGGGACAAGATCTGACTTGCCCATGTTGATGATCCACCTGTGATGAACCTGCTGATGAAGAAGTTCCGCAGAAGGGGCTTTCAGAAAAAAGTTGTCCATGTATGGAGTAACTCTGGTGCCGTCCCGATAGAGGACGGATACTAAAGCTCCCAGGACACGGTTGAAGACTTGAGGAGCTGTAGTCAGACCAAAGGGAACAGCTGAAAACTGAAAGTGCCCTTGGTAACAGGCAAATCTGAGATACTGCCTGCTCTCTGGATGTATGGTGATGTGTAGATATGCGTCTTGAAGATCCAGAGAGGCAAAGAATTCCCCTGGGGATATAGCAGCAATCACCATCCTTAGGGACTCCTGGTGATAATGAGTCTTGATCACAAAGGAATTGAGAGCCTTCAAATCCAAAACGGAATGACAGCCGCCGTCTTGGAGACCGCAAAGAGGTTTGAGGAAAAACCCATATCTCTGTCCCGAAGTGGAACAGGCTCCAGAACATCCTTGTCGCGAAGGGCCAGGATAATGCCATTGAACAGACACTGTTTCTCTACGCCCTGGGGCGTATGAGAGGGGAAAAACTGAAAGAGAGGAAGAGAGACTAAAGGGATCCTGTACCCTTCCGCCACTACCTGTAAAACCCATGGGTCAGCCACTGAATCCTCTCAGACACTATGGTAGTGATGCAGACAGCCACGCACAGCCGAGTGGGGACCTGCGTTTGGCAAGTCATGCCGAAGAAGGCTTGGAAGCCTTAGGCTTGAAGGAGATCTTGGGCTTCCATTGCTGTTTGGGCTTGGAGGAGGAATGCGGAGCTGAGGGAAATGCCTGGTTTGCCAGACGTGTCTCAGTCTGAAGGGAACGAAAAAGCCGATTAAGCTTGAGAGGAGTCTTCTTCCTGGGGACCATAGGCAGAAGGGTACTCTTGGCCCATGTGGCCTCACTAATCAGATCTTTAAGATCTGGCCCAAACAAAGAGGTGCCTTGAAAAGGCAATGAGAGCAAAGCTTTCTTGGAAGCAGTGTCAGCAGACCAGATCTTGAGCCAAAGAGCTTGTCTGGCAACCACAGACATGGTGGAAACCCTTGCCACCAAATGGATGGCATCAAATTTAATCTACAACAGCGGAAGGGTTTCTTTACAGTAAGGACAATAAAGGTATGGAATTCACTTCCTGAGGAGGTGGTACTATCAAATACATTAGATGCCTTTAAAAGGGGCCTGGATACTTATTTAAAAGAGCATAACATAGAGGGCTATGTACGTTAGTATTGGGATTAATATTTAGTTAGGGCTTGTTGATCCAGGGAGAAATCTCTTCTTTTGGATCAACGATGGTAAACGGGAATAGGAAAAGGGTTGAACTAGATGGACGCAAGTCTTTTTTCAACCTAAATTACTATGTTACTATGTAAATAAGGCAGCAGAAACATAGTGTTGGGCCTGAGAAATGTTGGCAAGAAGCCGCAACATATCCGAAGAAGAAGCACCCTGACGGACAGACCGCAATGGCCCGGTTCACCCATACTGCAGCAAACACTGGAAGCATGGCAGTACCAGCAGTGGCAAAAATGGACTTGAAGGAGACTTCAAGTTTCTAGTCAGTCCAGTCTCTCAGAGTGGACGCATCAGCAACTGGCAAGGCAGTGGACTTAGATAGTCTGGGAGAGACTCAGGGACATCAGAACATGCTGGGCATAAATGACCTAAGAATTCTCTAGGTAACCCTGAATGACATGAGAAGCAATGCGCAATAGGGGACACAGAGACCCCGGCGTCCTTAGTCTTAGGCCTGGCCCCAAGCTCTAATGGTTAAGACATTCTCACAGTGTCAAAACGTTTAAAAATATAAGGAATCACCCAAATACAGTGTGTAAGATTATATTTTCACCCCAGAAATTGCTAAAATGCGCTTATCTGGCAGGCGAAGGGTTCATCTGCAGAGGAGAAAAGGCGAGTACAAGCCCTGAGTAGGATACTCGTTCAAGAAAAGGCACAAAATGGCTGCTGTGGTGGGAGCTGATCAGAAACGAGCATGTGAAGCAAGCGCTCATAGGAAATGTAGTTTTCCCAGAAAAAGTACACCAACAGTGCTCGAAGCCCCTTGAGCCCCCCAACACACACAGAACTTTAACCGGATGACAGAGCAAGGGCAGACAATTAAAATGAGCCACCTCTGAAGTCGCTATGTTGAGCGGTTGCAGAGATATGTCCCAAACTGTACAGTCCCATAGAAGTGAATGGAGCAATGGCGTCTATGCGGTAAAGTGCGCCTTAAAGGAGCGGAACACAAATTAAAATTACATGAAACATCACTAGAACATGTTAGAAGACCCAAAAAACACTGAAACCAGTAGAGAAAGTGCCAATAAACACCCAAAAGATGCAAAACCAGCAGCTAAAGGGTTAAGTTACCACAGAAATTTGCTCCAAAACACCCAACAGACATACAGATAAACCCAATGAGTGAAGGAGTGTGCGATAGGAACTCCAAAGGAAGTGGCACTGTGAGACATGTGGACCTGGAGCACTCAAAGGGTTGCTTCACCTTTCCTGCAGATCTTCTGTCTTCAGATTACCATGTAGTAAGAAGTAACCTCTGTGGGTAACTCCTGGGGAAGTACTTGGAATCAAGATTTTCCCCCTCAGGGCTTAAGGTCCACAAAAAGCACTTGGATACTGAGCTAGCCACATCTAAGGGCATTGTCAGTTATGGTAATCTGCCTAATGGTGGTATACCATATCTAACAGAAAAATAAAAAAATTAGCTAAAACTTTAGCAGAACTGTTCTCCTGAATGTGTGTTCACCAAGGAACAAATCTTACTGGAGCTGATTGGCTAGCTACAGTCAAGGAGAGAAGGTATGCTCCACCCCCTGCATTCACTTCTAGAATTGTTCCTGCCTAGTTAAAGGGGTGGATCGCCTACCCAAAGTTACCAGTAACCTGTACTGGACGACAGAGAAATGCTTTTCTCCTAGTCCATATGGAATACAGGTACCATAGAGTTGAGATCCTGCTTTCGAGGACAGAAAATATTTTACAAAAAAGACAGTTTTCTGAGTGGAGACTCTCAGCCCCCACCTCCAGTTATGATGTAAGCAAACCATACAAATCAGGGACAGCAAAAGAAGAAAAAATTTAAGCTCCTGTGAGAAGAAAGACCCTAGAAGGACTCTCACTGCAAGACAATCGAGACTAACAGAGGTCCCATTCTCTGGGTGGGAGACCTGTGTTCCATATGGACTAAGAGAAAAGGATTAACAGGTACAATTAAAATCCTATTTTCTCTATCATCCAATATAGAACACCGGTACCACGGGGCTAGACAAACAGTAGGCTCCCAGAGGTGGGAAGAAGGAGAAAAGTTCTCACGCCTGTCCCAATGATACTGGAGTTCCCTAGGACTGTCCAGAACCAGAACAGCCCCCCAAACCAAAATGGTCAACAGACACTAAAAAAGTTGCACAGCACACAAGAACAAGAGCCAACCTGGCTCAAACAGTAAGATGCAAGTAAAAATAGGATCTTAGACTGGAAGAACTGCCTGAAGGACCTTCCTGCCAAAGCTGGCTTCAGCCGAAGCCAGAACATCCACGTTAGTGCTTGGCAAAAGTATGCAAGGAGGACTAAGTTGCAGCCCTGAACAATTGTTCAGCCGAGGCCTAATTCTTGTAGGCCCCAAAAGACCTAGCAAAAACTCTGAAGGGAACAGGTTTCTTCCCGAGTTCATACACCCAATGAATGGCAGACTTGATCCAAGAGGCAATAGTGACCTTGAAAGCAGCCTGATCTGCCATGGGACCCTCAGGAATGACAAACAAGGAATCTGTTTTATGAAAAGTCTCTGTGCATTGAACCACATCCAAGAAGTGGAGATCCCTTTCCTTGTCAGACTTTGTCAGACGCAAGAACCTCCTCCTGATTGATATGGAGCTCAGAGACCACCATAGGAAGAAATTCCTGAGAGGTTCATAGTACAGCCTTGTCCTTGTGAAAAACCAGGAAAGGCAGCTTGCAAAACAAAGCCTGCAAGTCAGCAACACTGTGAACTGAGACCACAGTCAGAAGAAAAGCCAGTCTCCAGGTCAACTGATGCAAAGGAAGAGTTACAAAGGAATCAAAGGGAGGCCTCTTCAAAACACCCAAAACCAAATTAAGATCACACGGTGGTGTGGGAGCCTTGAAGGCAGGGAAAGCATGAGCGATCCCCTGAATGAACACCCTGACATCAGGGAGAGTGGCAATGTGTCTCTGGAAAAACAGAGAGCAGAAATTTGAAGGAACTCAAGTGGAGTCCTTTGTTCAAACCATCCTGGAGAAAAGAGAGCATGACTGGAAGGTCAAAATCCTGAGAGGAAAGAGACCTGTCCACACACCAGGAATGAAAAAGAGAATACACCCTGTGGTATATTTGTGAATGGAAAGAATTACCAGTTCCAAAAAACACATCCTCTTGGGCCAATAAGGAGTGACCAGAATCACTGTTGCACCATCCATCCTGATCTACAGGAGCACCCAGGGAATGAGAGGAATCGCTCTCTCTCTCTCCCCCTCTCCATACCTCACGCTCTCCCTACATCAACTCTCCCTCCATCTCCTTGCTTTAATTCTCCCTCCATCTCCTTCCCCTTGAGTCACTCTCCCTTCATCTCCTTCCCACTGCCTAACTCTCCCTCCATCTCCTGTATCCATTTTATGAAATCATTGTGTCTTACCCCATTGTGTCTTTTTGCCTCTCTACTGCCTCACATTCTCTCCCTCCTTCAATATTCCCCTCTCTACCTTGCCGCTCTCATTCTCCTCTATTGTGTCACTCTTCCCCACCCCCACTGCCTCATCTGTAGATGAACAGTTCTTTACATGCTTTTCTATAAGGGAAGAAAGTGTCTAGAAACAGACAGCCCCTAAAGGAATCTTGAGGAACTCTGTACAGCAAAAAATGGTGAGAGGGAAGGAACTTCAAGTCTATGCCCTTCTGAAATCAACATAAAAACTCACGGATTCATCACCAAAATCAACTATGCATCTTTGAAAAAAAGATGACCCTCCTCAAGGGGCAGATCAGCCAGAACCTCATGAGTCATTCAGAGGTGTACCTGTGAGCCTTAGGCTTCTGAATAGTATTCTTGCATGTGTAAACCAGTTTGAATTTTTAGGGGAGGATGTTGAACCCTGGGTGCGTAACCGAACTGGCATTTTAACAAGTAACGCATCTTGTTAGGAAAAAAGACCCGCTTATCAGACACTTAAGGCAGTAATGCATTTTTTGTCTCTAGCAGCTTGACTGATTATGTTCTCCAAGTGAGGGATAAAAAAAAAACGGTCCAAAAAGGGAATAGAAACCAGGGACTTCTTAGATGACTGGGCAGTTGACCAGATCTTTAGCCACAGAGTGCAATGAGCAGCCTCAAAAAACATAGCTGAAGCTTTTCTGGAGAGACTGATGGAGTCAAAGGCCACTTCCGTAAGAGGCATTCCGCTTCAAGGACCTTGGAAAATAATGCCAACAGTTCATCCTTTTTAACATCCTCTTGTAAGGTGTCCAAAATATGTGCACCCCAGATTGCCCTAACTCTAGTGACACAGGCGGTAGTAAAAATGAGTCAAAGGGCAGCACCCATGTCCACAAAATTGCCTTCATGAGAGAATCCAAGAGTTTATCTGCTTCATCCTTTAGGACCAGAGGAAGCAATGTTCTTGAAAAAGCAAGAGACTGGGGGTTCAACTGAAAGTGGGAGGGGGTAGCCCACTACATCAAGGCCTCAACGAAAAAAGGAAACAAATTAGAAAAGTGCCTGTTAAGAAAAAGTCATCTGTCAGGCATCTTCCAGGAGAACCTGTTCTAAAGAATGATAAGGAAGGAAAAATAGGTACCGGTTTTCCTTCTCTGGAAAATGTCAGAAGAGGAGCCACAGATGGAGGCCTTTGAGCCCTGACATGTCTCCAGGACATCCAAGAGAAGCTCCTCAGCCAAGGGGCTACACTCATCCTCATAGACATCCTCCAAAGACAGACAAATCAAAGTCATCTCTAGCAGTCTCCCCTTCCTCAGCAAAGGACTCTCCCAACAAGCTGTGAATGACCCCCAAACACAGGATAGACGTACCT
Source organism: Rhinophrynus dorsalis (assembly GCA_037306005.1). NCBI lineage: Eukaryota > Metazoa > Chordata > Amphibia > Anura > Rhinophrynidae > Rhinophrynus > Rhinophrynus dorsalis. The sequence goes on along the minus strand of CM074718.1, from coordinate 247,159,255 downwards.
GATTTGGGGGGAAGGGGTTTACCCACAGACCAAGCATTTAGAACCCTTTGAATAAAGAAAGGGACAGACGCAACTGAATAAATAAGAGTCTTAACCCCAATTGTCTTCTGTTTGACAAAAGAAGGCCTGAGATGGTGTTGGAGCAACAGTGCAAGAGGGACATAAAGTACCAAAATAATTACTAGTAAGTCCGGTCAAGCATGTAGAGCCCACTCTGAACCTTCTATTATCAGCCAAAGGTGAGATATGCCCCATATATGCAAGGTGTGTGAAGCCAAAATGACCAAAACATGGGAATTTGAATGTAAAATGACCACATCATAATTTCAATAAAAGTAACCATGTAAATATTAAGCGAGTCATAGCAAAAGCCCAATAAAGTGGTGTCAAACCTTTAAAGGGATAGTAATACTTCGTTTTAACTTTATTTTATTTTGTAGGCATTAAAAAAACATGAAGAACGATATAAGTCTTATCTCTCAAACATTTATGGTTTAAGAGATATTCACAAGCAAAGTTTAACCCTCCCGCCCCTTTTACCTAGTGTAAGCCATCTCTTCTCAGATGTGAATCTGGTTGTAAGACCAGACAGATAACAGAAGGGGACAATCTTCTTTATATGAAAACAATGAAAGCCCTTCCCCCCTTGACAAGTTTTTCAGCTTTTTCCCTTATCTTAATTGAAGATTGTCCCTCTCTGAAGTCTACCTGGGCACCTCCCTTCTGATCTGGCTGAACAGGGGGGCGGGATACTTTGTTTGTGAATATCTCTTAAACCATAAAGGTTTGAGAGATAAGACTTATATCATTCTTCATGTTTTTTAAATGCCTACAAAATAAAATAAAGATAAAACAAAGTATTACTATCCCTTTAACACAAGGGAGTGAAGGGGTTAATAACTCTTACACCCAAGCAGTCCGGATAGACACCACATAATGAAATAAAGTAATAGTATAGAGTGCAAATCAGGCAGAATACCACATTGTGGTGGAGACCAGTAAAGTATGGACACAACAGAGCAACTTAGTACCCAAGAGTCTTCAGCCTCCCATTATAACAGAATGAGAGGATTCAAAGAAGTACGCAAGTGAGGTAATGGCCAAAAACTCAAGTTAACCTGCACAGTTTTAAGGTACTGAAAAATAATCTGTGAACTGGACAATACATTAAAGAAGAAGCCAATCAGAAGGAGTCCACAAAATAAGGGATTCTACAGCCCCTTATACTAAGCTAAAACTAAAAGATTAACCAAGCAGCACCCATACACCATTCTTCTGTAGGAGGTCACTTAAAACTGAATGTAGTTGGGGTAAATAAAGTGGAATGAAAGAGGGAACCACCGCCTCACACCTTTTTTCAGAAGTGCTCTGCCGGAGGGAACTTTATTGCATTGTTCTTGTGTTTCACAATGGACAACAGAGCAGGAAGGAAAAAAAAAAAAAAAAGATGGAGGCTGTTGAAGCATTTACTTCTACTAATCAAGTTAGTTCACCCTTTCTAGTGCAATGTAAACATTTTCTTCTTCCCCACCCTACCACCTTTGAACAAGTATATTTAAAGTGAGATCTTATGAACCCCACACATTTTTTTAGTTCCCGCTCACCCCCAGATATGAGGGATGAAGGAGGTGAGGCAATAATTTAACCAATAGGTGTCCTAAAGCCCTTAAACATTGTTTAATGCCACCAGATAGGTGTTAGGAAGAGACATTTGAGCCTATGGGAACAGTGCAGAAGAAAGCAAGACTATAAGGTTTTCGTCCATAGAAGTCCAACCCCCTTGTCAGCTTCAGAAAGTACAGTTTTCTACCATTCAAAATGGCTTGGGTGTGGGGGTTGATAACATATGAAGGACCATGTTAGCATTCACAGAGAGGAGTCAGAACTGCCCGACCAGCCAGCCAGTAATGTCCTCTGTGGGATGTTTTCCCCACTCAGCTGCACCCAGACAGCTAAAATGTATGTCTGAGTTTTGCAGATTATCTCATTCTGAGAATAATTGTCTGGTACTTCAGAGATGGTATAGCACCATTGAGCAAAAAAAAAAAAAAAAAGCATGCCGAGTGGGAACAGGTTGCAGAACACACTGAGTCGAAAGGTGTCGCAGAAAGCACACTATAGTATCTGGCAGGCTTGATTTTAATTGAATATCAAGGAGTTTAAATTTATACAACATTGAAGACTATAAATATAATCCCTTTGATGATGCTTTGGAGAGGTCTTTAGAATCAAAGAAGCTTCTGTACAGTGCTAGAGTCGTAGTTCAAGAGTAACTGAATGATAAAGTATCCCCTCCTGCCCCTTCTACCTAGTGCAAGCCACCTCCCATCAGATGTGGAATCTGGTCTTCAGACCAGACAGCTCACAGCAAGGGACAATCTTCTTATTGTGAACATAAGGAAAACCCTGCTCCCTTTGACAGGTTTTTCCCTTATGCTAACTGCAGATTGTCCCTTTCTGAAAGCCATCAGGACAGTCTTGCTGCTCTGAGGTGAGCAGTGTTACATCAGTAACTTTATCCTTCAATTACTCTTGGACTACAACTCTGACAGTATTGAAATAACACTCTCCCAAAGACTATGAAGATTAATTGGAGCTGCTTTTATTGTGAAACATTACTATACCTTGAAGGTTGATATTGGTCCACTTAAAACTCGGACAGGTGAATTAATTGATGAGGATAAAGCTAGGGCTGACACCTTAAACACACACTTTTCCTCTGTATGTATATGTATATTGAGAAACAGCAGCAGGCTATGGGCAACCAGGGAGAAACACAGAATTTCTTCTATTATGTACATGGCTTCCTGAGAAGAAGGTCCAAAATGGACTGGAAAGTTTATAGTGAATAAAGCACATGGATGATGGAATACACCCAAGGATACTTAAGGAACTTCGCTCAAATACTATGAAGATTAATTGGAGATGCTGTTTTTGTGAAACATTACTATTCCTTTAAGAGAACTTAAGTAATTCTGGAGCAAACCAAAATGGAAGTGGGGGAGAATAGACTTTCACATTTCCAAATTATTTAACAAGCATTTTTAGCTTTTTGAATGTTCGGAGTCTCCAATCTTTGTAGAATTCAAGGGGTTAAAAGCTCCATTTAAAATCAAAAGGAATTGTTACTGGTCCCCTATGGTGCAGATGGTTTGCTACATAATTCCTCCCGTTCTTGAAGTGCAAGTGCCTGATGTGTGCACACACAGAAGTACATTTATAATAATATGAAGAAATCATACCCATGTCCCACTGTAGCAGCCTGTAAAAACATGGAAGGAATTGGTCTATTCGTTAGTTGTGACTCTTTCTCAAGGTGTTTCTCTTTTCTTTTATTCTTGGAGCCTCGCACAGTAACAAGCTCTGTGGTTTTCTGATGTCTTTCAGACATAGGTGATTTAATATCAGCTTTTCCAATGATAGGAGACTGCACAGTGGCAAATTCCGTGCTATAGAATAAACAAAAAATGCTTTGTAAATATAATACATCCAGTGGAAAAATAATATAAAATACATTTAGCCTTAAAACTATATAAATTAAGACCTCAGTTTTAATATGACCAAATAGAATAGGATCTAACAGGTAAGAAAACTAAAATCCTATTTTCTCTTGTGTCCAGTACGGAACACAGGTACTATGGGGATATACTACAGCTAAGATTCCCAAGGAGAGCAAGGAGAAAATAGGATTTTAGTGTTCTTACCTGTTAAATCATTTTCTCTTTAGTCCATATGGAACACAAGTACCATGGGGTTGAGCCCCTCATTTTGGAGGGCAGGACACATCTCAAAAGACTGAGTCCTGTAGGTGAACACTCCCAGCCACTCCTCCAGCTTAGCCCCTCCCAACCTTGCAGTCTCCAGTATGACTTTGACTGAAGCCACACTAACAAGGCAAGCAAGAGAAGAAAGAGGAAATCTGCTGTGAGAATAAAGACCCTAAGCGGACCCTGCAGCCCAGTCAGGCAAGACCAAACAGAGGTCCCTCTCACTGGGTGGGAGACCTGTGTTCCAAATAGACTAAAGAGAAAAGAATTTAACAGGTAAGAACACTAAAATCCTACTTTCTCTTATGTCCAATATGGAAGACAGGTACCATGGGGATATACGAACACTAAGCTGCCAGAGCTGGCAAAAAGGAGAAAGGACTGCACGCCTGTCCCCATTAGTATCCAGAATCTGAATAGCCTAAGCAGAAAGTGTCAACAGACACTGAACTTACACAGCACACAAGAACAAGAACCAACGTGACTCAAATATATGAGCAACGGAAAGCAACCAAGTGTGTAGGTCCCTTACACAGGCAGAGCTGACAGCACATCCTTCCAGCCAAAGCTGGCTTCATCAGAAGCAATAAAGTTGACACTGTTGTGTTTAGCAAAGATATGCAAGGAGGACCAAATCGCTGCCTTGCACAACTGCTCAGCCGAGGACTGATTCTAGTAGGCCCAGGAGGCCCCCACAGACCTAAAGGAATGTGCAGTGACTTTAAAAGCAACAGGTTTCTTTCAGAGTTCATACACCTGGCATATGGTAGCCTTGATTCAAGTGCCCACAGTGACCTTGGCAGCAGTTTAACCTGCCCTGGGACCCTTAGGAATAACAAAGAGAGTCAGCCTTAAGAAAAGGTGCTGTTCACATAAAATTTGAGGCAACGCAACACGCCCAACAAATAGAGAAGGCACCACAATCTCTTGATTGATGTGGAACTCAGAAACCACCCTAGGAAAAAAAACTCCTGAGAGTTTGAAGCACTGCATTGTCCTTATGAAAGACTAGGAAAAGTGGTATGCAAGACAAAGCCTGCAGTTCAGTAACTCTGCAGACTGAGATCCCTGCCAAAAGAAAAGCCATCGTAAGCTTCAGCCAGCCCAGAGGAATGGAAACAAGTGGCTCAAAGGGAGGCCTCTGCAAAACACCCAAAATCAAATTAAGGTCCCAGAGAGGAGTGGGAGCCTTAAAAGAAAGGAAAGCATGAACCACCCCCTGAAGGAACACCATGACATCCGGGATGTTGGCAATAGGTCTATGAAAGAATACAGAAAGTGCTGAATTTTGAACCTTTAAGTACCTAATGCCAAGTCATTTGTTTACTCCATCTTGAATAAAGGATAGCACCAAAAGGTGGTAAAACTCATGTGGAGGACAAAGACTTGCCTGCACACCACTTGTGAAAAATATACCAAACCCTATGGTAGGCCTTAAAAGAGGCAGGCATAAGGGCCTGAAACATAGAAATTACCACTGAGGAAAATCCTTTTTTCCCCTCAAGGTACGGACTTCAACAGCCATGCCATCAAAGCCAGTTTTTCCACATCTTTGAGCCACAGGTAACCTTAGAGGAGGAGGTCTGGTCTGGAAGGCAGGTGGCGCTGGTACTGAATGGAAAGACTGACCAGGTCTACAAACCACATCCTCCTGGCCCAATAAGGAGTGACCAGAATGACAGTCACACCATCCATCTGATCTTTCTGAGCACCCTGTGTATGACAGGAGTTGGAGATAAGACATAAGCGAGGTAGAAGTTCCATGGAATCGACATTGCATCCATGGAAGAGACCAGAGGATCTCCCATCTGGGAGCAGAAAGTCTGAACCTTCCCATTTTCCTGGGTGCCATGCCATCTATCATTAGCACACAACACAGTCGCACAATAAGGTAGAACACCTCCAGACTGACCTCTCACTCTCCGGGATGCACATCTTGTTAACTTAGGAAGCCTGCCAAGATGTTTTCTACGCCTGAAATGTGCATGGTGGAGATTGCTGGAATAAGGGCTTATGCCAAACATAGAGTGTACATCACCTCAAACATGGTGGAGATACTGCAAATATCCTCATGACTTTTGATGCAAGCCACAGATGTGGCATTGTCTGACTGAGCCCTCAATGACTTAATCTTCAAGAGTGAGGTTCAGTACACAACGGCCAGACTGATCTCCACAATCCACCTGCCCAGGAGACCCAGAACCGCACCCCAGATGCTCAGGATGGCGTCTGTCAAGACTGGAGTCCATTCTGGTATCACAAAGAGTTTTCCCTGTTCCAGGTCTTGGCTGGCCTCCGACAAGAGGGAGATCTGGAGATCCAGGTGCGCTGAATTACCCGACCAACTCTGAAACACATGCCTCTGAAGTTCCTCGTGTGTACCTGCACAACCTCTGGTGTTGACACCAGCCTGGTCAACACTCTCAAATACCCCAAGATCATTGCTGAGGGCCACTCCAGGTTCTGAGACACCTCCTGCATTACCAGAAGAATCTTCTCTTACAGCAGGAGGACCTTCCCCCTGGAGTGTGTCCAACATCATACCCAGAAACACCAGTTCCTGGGAAGGTAGCAGAGAGGACTGCAGCATGTTCAGAATCCTCCTGTGGTGGACTAGAAGCGTTGGCTGTGTGGGTGGATAAGGATATGTAGGTGCACATCCTGAAGGTCTAGAAATGCCAGATATTCCATTGGGCACATCACTGTGGTTTCTAAACACAAGGAATCCATCCTAAAGTGTGTATTCACCACATATTTATTAAGACATTTGAGCTCCAAGAAGGGATTACAGTCCACATACTTCTTCGGAACCCACAAAACCCACTGGTAAGTGACACAGAACTCACACACGTCTTGAAAATAGACGGAGATTCCCCCCATACAGGTACCAGAGGACCAGAATTCAGTAGGTCATGAGGAAGATTACTTGACAGACTTGGCACTTGGAGCTGCTCCCTTGGGCTGCCACTGCTGTCTGGGCTTGGAGGAGGAGCGCCGATGGGAGGCCTGCGAACAATGCTGCTTTTGCATCTCTGTTTGGTGGGAGGGAATGAAAAAGACGCAGTTTCCACACCATAGTCGGATGTTTGGTGGGCATTTGAGGCAACAAAGTGCTCTTGTCCCCAGTAGCATCACTAATGATCTGCTTCAATTCAGGTTCAAACAGGGACTTGCCCTGAAAAGGCAAAGAAACCAGTGACTTCTTGGAAGACTGATCTGCAGACCAAATCCTAAGCCACAAATTGTGTCGTTCAGCAACAGAAAAGGCTGAGGCTTTAGCAGACAACCTGACCACCTCAAAAAGAGCCTCAGACACACAAGAGTTGGCTGCCTTAATGTTGGCCAGAATAACCAACAGATCCTCTTTGGAAACCTCAGCATGGACTGCCTCCATGAGCTGTTCACACCACACGGCAAACGCCCAGTTAACCCAGGCAGAGGCAAAAATAGGTCTAGGTGCTGCTCCAGTGGCCGCAAAGTTGGCCCTGAAGACAGAGTCCAGCTTCTTATCTGCTGGATCCTTCAGTCATGCCGCATCTACCAAAGGTAAGACAGTAGTCTTAGCCAACCTGGACACAGGGGATCCACAGTTTGCAAAGAGGTCCACTGTGTCAAAGCTGCCGCTGAAAAAGGGTACTGCTTAGAGAACCTCTTGATGATAGACAGCCTCTTGTCTGGGTTCTTCCACTCATCCCGAAGGATCTGGTCAAGAGTGACATTAGGGGTAAAATATGGCGGATATTTTGTACGTCCCTGGAAGGCATCTTTTGAAGAAGACTCTTCATCAGGTGTCAGAGACCTCCCATGTCCCTCAGAATCCAACATCCTCACAGTAAAAGTGTCTCACACTACTGTAAAGAACTAGTAACAATTCACCAGAATAATAAATCACCCTAGAAAGCCCAGAAAATCACTTATCTGGAAGGTGAGGTGTTAATCTGGAGAAGGAGCACAAGTAGTAGTCTCTTTTGCTGTTGCCTAGCAATGCCTCCACTCTGGCTGATGAATTGACACAGGCCCCCAAGACACTCAGGATATGAACCCTATGAAAGGGAATTAAACCCTGGGTATGGATGTACATGGCCAAGGCTGCCATAATCTTTGTGAAGATTCTAAGCGCCAAAGCAAGGCCAAACAGCAGAGCCGTGAACTGGTAGTGATTGGAGCCGAAAGCAAAATGCAGCTAGTGTTGGCTGTTTGGCAGCCCCTGACCTTCTTGGGGACCACAAAATGCTTAGAATAGACACTTTGACTGGGACTGGCACCAGCATTTGATTTTCCAGTAGAGTGGTGATGACTTCATGGAACAGCTTCACCCTGTCTGGATTCCTTGGAACCTTCCTTGGAGGAAGGGATTTGAAATCTATGTGGTACCCTTCTGATACCCATGATACCCAGGCATCTCGAAAAAGGTGGAGATGGCTCCCTACAAGGAACGACAGACCAGAATTCATTTAGTCATGCAGTGGTTGGTTTGTCAGACCTAGACTTTGCAGTTGATTTCTTAAGCTGCCAGGTCTGTCTGGGCTTTGCGTAGGGCACAGTTCAGAGCTTGGCATTTTTTGTGCCCCGTTTGGCAGGAGGGGGGCAACGAAATCCATGTGCTTTCCTCGCAAGGAACGTTTTGTGGAGAGCGGAGGCAACAAAGTGCTCCTACCAACATTAGTGTCACAATATCAGAAAACAGAGCCTTACCCTGAAAGGGAAAGGACGCAACGCTAGTGACTTCTTGGAAGATTGGTCTACAAATCTTGAGCCACAAGGTATGTCATGCAAAAACAGAGAAAGCCGAGGACTTGGCAGAAAACCTACCCAAATAAAGTTTATGTGATGTGGGCATTAGCTTGCATAAGCTAAGAAACCAACAGCACATATAGTATCTGACAGTTGTTCACCCCAAATGGCAACATCCCTATTGACTCAGGTTGAGGGAAAAATAGGCTACGCCACCCTGGCAGAAACAAAATTGGAGTCAAACTTCTTATCAGCCTGCTTCTCGAGCCCAGCGGCCTCCGCCAGGGAAAAGGCAGTATTCTTCTTCAAGCGTCAGACAGAAGAGTCAATGGTAGGGGGAGAAGTCCACTGTGCCAGAGCCTCAGCCGTAAAAAATGTATGGCTTCGAGAAGCGTTTTTTAAGGAAAAGTGTTACCTGGAGTTTTCCACTCATCCATAATGATCTGATCAAGAGTGTTATTGGGGGGAAATACGGTTTTCAAGAAGAAACCAGCTCTGTATAGCGCCTCAGTGAGAGCACTTAAAAAAACTGATCAGTAGGCAATAGATGTAAACTAGCGTAGACAAGAGGGATGAATTGTTGCTTTCAGCTTTAATTAACTGTATAAGTGCTCTGCCTCCTGGTGAAGGAATTTTTACCCCACACTCCTCATGTCCCCTAGGAAAGGAAGTCAGGAAGCGAGACGTTACTCACCCCAGGTCAATCAACGCAAACTATAAAAAAACACATTTACCAGCCAACTGACTTGGCCTAAAGACCCTTCATTCAAATAGTGTCAAAGAAATATAAAAGGAAGGTAGATTCACAAGGGAGGGATTGTTTTGCACTGCACATCTCAAATACAAAGGAGCAATGCCACAAACAAAGTTTTAATCTGTCAGGTTCAATTGTCAACTTCAGCTCCATGTACAATTCTGAAGCCTTCCATTTAATGTCTTGGATATTAGAGCAGCCTGCAAAGCAATGTAATTAAGACAACTCAGACATGCATGGGGTTAATGCAATCATAATTCCTTACCTCTTCCTAAGAACTGAACATTGTCCTTGTGGAGCTGAAATGTCAAGTTTGCATATCTGGTCCTTTGATTTAGTGACTATTTCAGGTGTGAGAGATTCCTTCATTTCCTCTTGAAGTTCATTTTCTTCCATGTCAGCACTATTTTCTCCCTCCAATGCCTCACCCCTTTCAAAATCTTCAGTGATTTTACTAGATTTCGCCAACACAATAACTGGAGAATAATTGAGGGAATCTGGAAAAAAATTTCAAAGAAGCATTTGCAAATATGTATGGCAGTCCTAAACGAGAAATTGTAAGATTAATAAATTCTAGATATCTTAAATATGCCTAAATTTTGGAGCTCATAGACGAGGGAGAGCATGGCCATCTTGCGTATGTATAACAGGATTGGCAGCGTTCTCCCTGGCAATCTGTGTTTAAGTACCTGCCACTTTTCTCTGAGGCTGGCACTCCGTGTGCTCACTCCTTTGGAGACTTTACAGGCCTGTCAGTGTGTCTAAAGACCTGCCGGAGCACAAAGGCAGGATGATTACTATGTCAGGGGCACTGGCACACACTGTTGAACGTCCTGCACTGATCATTTCAAATAACTGATCAGTGCAGGATGTTGCTTTTAACTCTGAATTTGTTATTTGGCTTGTTCCATCATCTTGCTGTTGCATGCAGGCAGGTGTTTAGACACATTACATGGAAATATGGGAAGGACAATGCCACAGGGGGGCGGTCAGCACTGCAATACCTGCGGTACAGCTTGTACAGCAGACCAGCTCCACACTGATGTCACAAAATAGGATTTTAGTCTTACCTGTTAAATCCTTTTCACTTAGTTCATACAGGTCACTGGTACTTCTGGGGGAGGCGTTTCGCCCCTTTAATAGGCAGGAACAATTATGCAAATGATTGCAGGGGGCGGAGCCTCCCCTCCTACTTAAGCCACCTTGAGGCCAGAGCCACTAGATTGATTTGAGACCCTAAAACTGACCCCAGGTAAGCAAGAAGAAAGACTCCTGTGAGCATGCCCCAAAGGTCTCCCACTGAATGCCACAGGAGAGCCAGGTCTGGTCCCTTGACAGGGTGGGAGACCAGTGACCTGTATGGACTAAGTGAAAAGGATTTAACAGGTAAGACTAAAATCCTATTTTCACTGTCGTCCAATACAGGTCACTGGTACTTCTGGGATGTACAAACATTGAGCTGATCCAGAGGTGGGAATAAGGCAAGGACCAGAACAAGGCCCAAGTCATGAAAACTGCTATGAACCAGTTAATTACATAGCCCAAACTGTAAGTGTCAACGGACACCAATCAAGGGAACAATCCTTGAACTAACACAGCACACGGAACAAGAGCCAACTGGGCTCAACAGTAAGGAAGCACTAAGTATCACAGAGCAGAAGACCTACACAGGCAAAACTGCCTCCAGGACTTTCCTTCCAAAACTGGCGTCAGCTGAGGCCAGCACGTCAACTCGGTAGTGCTTAGAAAAAGTGTGCACAGAGGACCAAGTAGCCGCTCTGCACAGTTGATCAGCGGAAGCCTGATTCTTGTAGGCCCAAGAGGCCCCAATAGATCTGGTGGAATGGGCAGTCACCCGGAAGGGAACATGCTTATTCCGCAACTTGTAGGCTTCACGGATAGTAGCCTTGATCCAAGAGGCAATGGTAACTTTGGAGGCCGGTCTCCCTGCCCTAGGCCCCTCAGGAATGACGAATAGAGCGTCAGACTTCCTGATAGACTCGATGCGATGAACATAAAACTTGAGGCAACGCACCACATCCAACAAATGGAGATCCCGTTCCTTGTCAGATGAAGGATTAGGGCAGAAAGAGGGAACCACAATTTCCTGATTGATGTGAAACTCGGACACAACCTTGGGTAAGAATTCCTTGGTAGTGCGAAGCACAGACTTATCCTTGTGGAACACCAGGTAAGGAGGTTTACAAGACAGAGCCTGTAACTCTGCTACCCGGCGGACTAAAACAATAGCCAAAAGGAAGGCCATCTTCCAAGTCAAGAGACGTAATGGAATGGAAGCCAAGGATTCAAACGGGGGTCGCTGGAGAACTCCCAGCACCAAATTGAGGTCCCACTGGGGAGCAGGACTCTTGAAGGCAGGTCGAACATGAGTCACACCTTGGAAGAAAACTTTCACATCAGGAAGGATAGCAATCCTTTCCTGGAAAAACACAGACAAAGCAGAAGTCTGAACTTTGAGGGAACTCAGACTGAGCCGCTTCCCTTATCAACACCTCCTGCAAGAAGGCCAGGACAGTGGGAAGATGAAAATTAAGGGATAATTTCTTATCAGAGCACCATGCCACGAAAGTTGACCATATGCGATGATAGATCTTGGAAGACACAGGCTTACGAGCACTGAGCATAGTCGACACCACAGAAGGAGAAAAGCCTTTCTTTGCTAGAATCGAGGATTCAACCGCCATGCCATCAAATGGAGAGAGTGAACATCCTCCTTCCACAGATATCCCTGAAGAAGTAGGTCCGGACAGGCAGGAAGTGGGAACGGATCCGCCACTGACATGGCCATCAACTCCGGATACCAGGACTGGCGAGGCCAGTTTGGAGCGATCAGGATAACAGGACATCGCTCCCGCTTCAGTTTCTGGATGACTCTGATCAATAGAGGAAGAGGAGGAAAGATGTAAGCCAGAGAAAAATCCCAAGGGATCGACAAGGCATCCACTGCTAGAGCAAGGGAGTCCCTCCGCCGGGAGCAAAACACCGGAACCTTCCTGTTGTGCCTGGAGGCCATCAGGTCCACCTCCAGCATCCCCCACCTCTGGGTGAGCAAGTGAAACACCTCTGGATGAAGAGCCCATTCTCCGCTGTCGACGGTATGACGACTGAGCAAGTCCGCCATGACGTTGTCCACGCCTGGAATATGAACTGCAGAGATGACAGGCACGTGATCTTCTGCCCAAGACAAAATATCCTTGACCTCCAACCAGGCGGTGCCGCTTCTTGTGCCGCCTTGCCTGTTGATGTAAGCCACCGCAGTGGCGTTGTCGGATTCCACTCTGATCGGAAGACCGGTCAGTTGAGATTCCCAGTGTCTCAGGGCAAGCCGGATGGCACGTAGTTCCAGAACATTGATGGAGAGAAGAGATTCCTCCAGACCCCATTTCCCCTGAGCACTGAAGCGACCCAACACAGCACCCCAGCCCCGAAGGCTGGCATCCGTTGTGATCGTGGTCCAGCAAGGAACTTGAAAGGATCTCCCTTTAAGGAGATGGGAGAGATCCAACCACCAGTGCAGACTCGATTCCACATGAGGAGGTAGACAGACTGACAGATGCTGATGATCTGGATGATTCTTGCATGTCTGGATCACAAATCTCTGAAGTTCCCTGGAGTGGGCCATGGCAAAAGGAACCGCTTCGATCGTGGAAATGAACTTCCCCACCAGGGACGACAACTTCGTTACTGGCACTAAGTCCAGTTCCAGAATCCCCGCCACTCGGATGGCTATCTGATGAGCCACATCCTCCGGCAGAAACACCATGCATTGGCGAGTGTCGAACAGGAGACCCAGGAAAACAAGCCTCTGAGATGGGACCAAGTCCGACTTGTCCAGATTCAGGATCCAGCCATGGCGGGTCAGAGTGTGGATACACTTCTGCAATTGCTGGTGAAGAAGCTCCGCCGAGGAAGCTTTGAGGAGGAGATCGTCCATGTAGGGGGTCACCCTGACCCCGTCCTGATGAAGCACCGCTATCAAGGAGCCCAACACTCTCTGGAAGACCTGAGGAGCTGAAGTCAGCCCAAAGGGAAGAGCAGAAAACTGAAAGTGTCCCCTGTGGCAGGCAATCCTGAGATACCGCCTGCTCTCTGGATGAATAGGGATGTGAAGATAAGCATCCTGAAGGTCCAGGGAGGCAAGGAACTCCCCTGGAGACATTGCTGCAATCACAGAGCGCAGGGACTCCTGGCGGAAGTGGGAAGTCACCACATAGGCATTGAGATCTTTGAGATCCAAAATAGGACGAGCCCCTCCGTCCTTTTTGGCCACCACAAACAGGTTGGAATAAAATCCTGAACCTGTGTCCTCCTGAGGAACCACTTCCAGAACCTCTTTGTCCAAGAGATCCTGAATAGCGTCGTCGAACAGACGTCTTTTTGTGGGTTCCTGAGAAGGACGAGTAAAATGGAACCGAAAAGGAGGAAGGGAGGAGAAAGGGATCCTGTATCCCTCTGACACCACCTGAAGAACCCATGGGTCCGCCATTGACTCCTCCCAAGTCCGGCGAAAGATGCGGAGACGTCCACCTACAGCCGGATGCGGACCCGGGTTCGGCGAGTCATGCCGAAGCAGTCTTGGAGGTCTTGGCCTTGGGGGCCACTTTGGGCTTCCAGGACTGTTTGGGCTTGGAGGAGGAGCGCGTAGCGGGAGGACCCGTTTGGGCCGAGGAGCGTGTCTCAGTCTGAAAGGAACGAAAGGACCGATTGCGTTTGGCTGGAAACTTTTTCTTAAAGACTGAGGGTAGAAGAGTACTTTTACCGCCAGTAGCCTCACTGATCATTTCTTTGAGCTCAGATCCAAATAGCAAATTCCCCTGAAAGGGCAAAGAAAGCAAGGCTTTCTTAGAGGCTGCATGAGCAGACCAAATTCTCAGCCAAAGGGTACGTCTAGCCACCACAGAAGCAGTGGAGGCCCTCGCCATCATGCCCACAGCATCAAAGGCAGCGTCAGCAACATAATTCTGAGCTTCAGTGATATTAGCAAGAAGCTGCAACTGTTCAGATACTGGTGCATCCTGGCGAACTGCGTCAGTCAGTCGTTCAGTCCAGGCCGCAATGGCTCTATTAACCCATGCCACTGCAAAGGTTGGACGCATGGCAGTGCCAATGGAGGCAAAAATAGACTTAAGAGAAAGCTCTAGCTTTTTATCCGTCCAATCCTGCAGGGCAGAGGCATCAGAGACAGCCAAAGCGGTAGACTTGGACAGTCTGGAAACAGGAGCATCCACCTTGGGGGGATGAACCCATTTTGCCAGCTCAGTCTCAGGAAAAGGGTACAGTTTAGCAAACTTTTTAGAGACAGAGGAGGATCTATCAGGATTCTTCCATGCCTCAGAGACTAGACGGGCAAGAGTAGGGTTAGTTGGAAAACAAACAACAGGCTTAGATGGTTTCTTTTGAAAAACGTCAGTAGGATCATAAGTGGATTCCTGAGTCAGAGGAAGGTTGAGCGTATTCAGTACAGCTCTAATCAGACCCTCAGCCGAGACTTCAGGGTCACATTCATAAGGGTCCCCAATGGACCTGTTAGACTCAATAACAGTGCGTTCCTCAGCATCAGAATCCTGCAAGAGTTCTTCCTCAGAAGAATCAGACACATCAGGAGCACCCTGTGGCTTAGGCAGGGAGGTCCTGATTGTAGCGGGGGTCTGCCAGACCTGGAGAGCCCCCTGTACCTGAGAGGGAAAGAGTTGAAGAGTGGATCTGAGATCCCTAGTGGCAGCTTTAAACTCCCTCACCCAAGATGGCTCAGTAGCATGGCTGGGAAGCCCAGGGTTGCTATCTTGACCAGTGCATTTAGGGCATAGATCCCCCACATTATCACTAGATAGCCCAGTGTGACAAGAGGAGCAAAACGCCATGGGGGGGGGGCAGACCCCCCATCCTCCTTAGACTTGGGTCTAGCCCCTAGCTCCAGTGAAGTAGACATGCTCACAGCGTCAATATACCCCACTTTAAACTCTATCACCCAGTAAGAGTGTGGAAGATTAAAGTTTCACCCCAGAAATGCCTAATTTTGGACTTATCTGGCCAGCGAAGGGTTAATCTGTTGAGGGGAGAGAAGGCTCGGTCCCTGCGTAGTGTACTCGCTGAGGAAGAGCTCCACAAAATGGCGGCCGTCAGGATAGCCAATCAGAAACAAGCGCGAACCGGGTGCTCATGGGAAATGTAGTTTTCCCCATACAAGTACCCCAAACAGTGCCCGAAGCCCCCCTGAACACCCCACACTAATAAAACACACACCGGATGATAGAGCAGGAGCTTAGCATTAAAATGAGCCCTCTCTGGAGTTGCTGTGACAAGCGGTTCCAGAGATATGTCCCAGACTGTGAAATCTCATAGAGAGTAAAGGAGCCATAGCGTCTAAGCGGGAAAAGCCGCGCTTAAAGGCGCGGAACACCATTTTTAATAAAGTTTAACAATACATTAAAAAGTGCCCAAACATACATTAAACACATAAATAAACACTATTCAAGGCTCCAAACACAGAGAATACCACAGAAACTGCATTAAAACATTGAATGCAAATAAAAACACCCTATGAGTGCTGGAGTGCAAAGCAAACTCCCAAATACAAGCCCAGTAAAGGGACACTGTGGGGACAAGTGGACCTTCAGCACTCAATGGGTGGCTCACCTTTCCTGCAAGGACTTCTGTCTTCAGGTGACCATGATGAAGTGGGAATAGACCAGAGGTAAATTCCCCAGTAGGGAAGCTGCTTAACTCAAGCTGTTCCCTCTTCAGGGCATAAGGTCCACAGAAAATCCCTGGAAGCTGCACCAGCCACTTTAAAGAGGGCAATTCACAGCCATGGTCACCCTCCTAATGGTGGTGTTCCATATTTGAATAAAAAATAACAAAATACTAAGTTGAATGCATAGATGTTCTCTACCTGGTGTGCACAGCACCCAGGAACAAATCAATCTAGTGGCTCTGGCCTGAAGGTGGCTTAAGTAGGAGGGGAGGCTCCGCCCCCTGCAATCATTTGCATAATTGTTCCTGCCTATTAAAGGGGCAAATCGCCTCCCCCAGAAGTACCAGTGACCTGTATTGGACGACAGTGAAATAAACATTGTCATTTTATTAAGAAACAGGGCGATTTAAAAAAAAATAAATAAAAGAAGAGTTAAACCACAGAGAGAGGAAACAAGAGAGAGAGAGCTCACAATGGCAGAACAGAGCAAGAGAGCACACAGAGAAAGAGCAAGAGAGCAAGCACACAGAGAAAGAGCAAGAGAGTAGAGAGGAGAGAGAGAGAGAGAGAGAGAGAGCACACAGAGAAAGAGCAAGAGAGAGAGAGAGAGCCAGAGAGCACACAGTGAGAGCAAGAGAGTGCACCTAAAGAGAGAGAGAGAGAGAAAATGAGAGTGCGTGCAGCGAGAACAAATTAGCACAGACAGCAAGTGCACACAAAGCGGGAGAGAGAATGCTTGAAAGAGCAAAGTGAGAGCGCACGTAGAGAGCAAGAACAATCAGAAAATACACAGAGCATGCAAAGTGAGTACACAGAGAGAGCGCAAAGAAAGAGAGAGTGAGCAGAGAGCACAAGCCGAGAGAGAGAGAGAGAGAGAGGGGGGAATGCATAGAGGCACATAGAGAGGGGCAGAGAAATAGAGAGAGAGGCATGAAGAGAAGAGAGAGAGAAGCTATGCATAAGTAGTACAAAAAAGCAGCACCAGTGGGTTTCAAATATTTGCAAAAACATGAATGTGGGGTGCGTGTGTTTTTACTATCGCCTACTCAGCCTAAACATTTTAACAAAATTACCTCTTTTGGACTTCCTTTGTATAATCTTGGACGTAGGAGTTACATTTTTCTTTGCAGAACGGATCTCTGTAAGGGTGGTGGCCTTTGTTTGTGGAGATGTATTGTTTGCCGCTTTCCTTGGAGATTTTTGACACTTTTGATTATTAGGTTTTGTTGTCCCTTGGGTTTGTTTTTGGTTGGGTGTATGTTTCTTTTTTGGTGATGCAATTAGCCTTTTAGAAGGGGTTTTCTGAAAATGATAGTTCTGTTCCATTTCAGCAATCCTTTCATTAGCATTCTTTGTAGAATGGATCCTATCACCAGTAGTAGGCTGCTTTTCTGGAGAGGACTTTGTTGCCCCTTTCCTTGGAATGTTTCGACTCTTTTGATTGTCAGGTTTTGCTGGTGTAGATGTTTTGGTTTGTGAGGTAACTTGCATTTTAGATGGCGTTTTCTGCAAATTAGGGTTGTGTTCTTCATCCAAGGAGCCACTTTTGCGACAATATTCATTGGTGGTAGATTTTTTGGAATTTGCCTTTTTAGGTATAGTAATCCAAGAGTTTAATTCCGACATGTCTATTTCTTCTATTACAAACTCATCAAGTACATCTTGTTGTTCCACAGATTGAGAAGTCAAATGATTCGGGGAAACACTTGAAATCCTTAATATAAGCAAAGAGATAGGTTATGCTACTATGAATTTGTTTAATTCATTAATTTAACACTATTCCAAATTAGAGATCAACCACAATATTTGTGCATTAAAGAGGCAATTTGTAACAAAGAGGTGCTTTTGAAAGAGCTTTCAAAAGCAGCTATATTTATGTTGGTCATATTTGATTAAACAGTTGTTTATGATATACTAGCAGTGTAGGACTGTGTTACCCATCTGGCTTTAGAAGGCTTAAAATTAGTTATAATCACCCTGAATGCAAAGTAGAAAAAACATACCTGGTGAGAAGTGACACACTTAATGGTGGTATACCTGTAATCAATGTGAAGATACATTAATTCCATATACATTAATCCTTTGTGTGTCAGAGGAGAATCCAATGCATTGCTTTGCAATGTGGTAGATACCCTTCTGGCCCTCACAGAGGTTAAGATGCAATTGTAGAGCAAACCAAGTGTATTTTGTGGACAAACGTACCTGAAATGGTGCTTGTAACCTTTTGGTGAAGCATCCAAAGCACTGGCTTGCAATGCGTTGGAGACGTCATGGGGACAGGAGATCCTAATTAAATAAATGGTAATTTTGTCTTTACCTCAGTGGCAGTTAGTTTGTGCCACAATTTCACTTCGTAGATGCATAAATGTATTTTCATGTAACATAATTTATCAATGTTATGTCTGCTTAATGCTGGATCAGGTGAGGCAAGCACAGGGGGGTTCCTCCTCAACTGTTGCTGCATTACAGCTCGTATTCGGGGTTGCAGTTGGACTTCATCAGATGGAGAGTTGCTGGGTGTCCAGATCTGAGGGATGTGCTCCCTCTGCACCACAGATTTGTGTGTGTGGGGGGGGAGAAGAAATCCACAGGGGTGCAGGGGTGGCGGCTGCTCTCTCTAACCTTATCTGCAGCTTCCTGTTAGCTTCAGTAAGTTTTGGAACAAACTACAACAAGTAGTCCGCGAGGAAACACTCCTGTGAGCATGAACCCAAAAGTGGTCCCCCACGTTCTGTCGCAGGAGAGCCAAGCAAAGTCCCTTGACAGGGTGGGAGACCAGTAACCTATATGAACTAAGAGAAAAGAATTTAACAGGTAAGATTAAAATCCTATTTTCTCTGTCGTCCAATACAGGTTACTGGTAACTTCGGGATGTCCAACCATTAAGTTCCCCAGGGCGGGAAGAAAGGCAAGGACCAGGAGCAGGCTCCAAAAGTCATCAGAGCACCAATGAACCTACAGATCATGAATAGCTCAAAACTAACTGCAAAGTGTCAACGGACACTGAAAAGGGGTAAAACAAACACCATGACCCTGAAGGGAACAGGCTTCTTCCGAAGTTTGTAAGCCTCACGAATTGCGGACTTGATCCAAGAAGAGACGGTAACCTTGGAAGCAGGCTTCCCTGACCTAGAACCCTCAGGAATGACAAAAAGTGTCAGACTGCCTCAAGGACTCAGTGCGATGCATACAGAACTTGAGACAACACACAACATCCAACAGATGAAGATCCCTCTCTTTGTCAGAAGTAGGGTTAGGGCAAAAGGAAGGCACCACAATTTACTGATTGATGTGGAACTCAGATATCACCTTCAGGAGAAACTCTTGTGAGGTGCAAAGCACCTCCTTGTCCTCGACAAAGACCAAAAAGGGTGGTCTACAAGACACGGCATGCAGCTCCGCGACTCGGCGAACAGAAACAATCGCCAGGAGAAAGCCCATCTTCCACGTCAGATACGTAGAAGAATGGTAGCCAAAGACTCGAAAGGAGGACGCTGAAGTACTCCCAAGACCAGGTTAGGATCCCACTGAGGAGCAGGGGACTTAAACACCGGACAGGAATCCGGAAGAAAACCTTGACATCAAGAATGATAGCAAGATGTCTCTGAAAGAAGACAGAGAGGGCAGAAGTCTGAACCTTAAGAGAACTCAGACTGAGACCCTTATACATACCATCATGGAGGAAGGAAAGAACTGTAGGAAGGTCAAAATCCTGAGACAGGTCTTGTCAGCACACCAATACAGAAAAGTAGACCAAACTCGATGGTAGGCCTTAGAGGAAAACAGGCTTATGGGTACTAAGCATAGTAGCCACCACGCCAAAATTAAATCCTATCTTCTTCAAAACGGAGGATTCAGTCTCCATGCCGTCAAAGCCAGACGATGAACATCTTCCTTCCAGAGGTAACCCTGTAGAAGAAGGTCCGGACGGGGGGGGGGTCGAAGAAGTTCCGCCACTGAGAGGTCCAGAAGCTCCGGAAACCAAGTCTGTGTGGGCCAGTACTGAGCAGTCAGAATGGCTGGGCAGCACTCCAGTCTCATCTTCCAAAGTACCCCGTTCAACAGGGGAACTGGAAGAAAGATGTATGCCAGAGGAAATGTCCACGGGATCAACAAGGCATCCACTGTCAGAGCCAGGGGACCCACCCAGCGAGAGCAGAACATAGGAACCTTCCTGTTGTGCCTGATTGACATCAGGTCGATGCAAAGAAGACCCCACTGCTAGATGAGGAGGATGAACACCTCTGGATGTAGCTTTCACTCTCCTCTGTCCACTGTGTGTCGACTGAGGAAGTCTGCCAGAATGTTGCCTACTCCAGGAATATGAACTGCGGAAATGGCAGGGACATGCTCCTCTGCCCATGATAAAATAGACTTGACCTCTAGCCAAGCTGCAAGACTTCTTGTGCTGCCTTGCTTGTTGATGTAGGCATTGTTCAACTGTACCCTGACTGGGCAAGCATCCCGGTGCCGTGTCTAGAGATGTAGGGTATGAAATATCCCCCGAAGCCCCAAGACATTGATGGGAAGGTGAGATTAGACCACCGGCCCTGAATACACTCAAGTGCCGCAGCATAGCTCCCCATCCAGAGAGGCTGGCATCCGTCATTACTGTGGTCCAGAAGGGAACCAGGAAGGGTCTGCCATTCAGGAGATTGTTCTGGTTGAGCCACCATGAGAGGCTCTGCTCCATTTGAAGAGGGAGAGACAAGGATCTCTCCAGGAGATCTGGAAAGCCCCTGCATGCCAGGATTAGAAACCTCCGAAATTCCCTGGTGTGAGCCATGGCAAACGGGACTGCTTCTATGGTGGAAATGAACTTCTCCACCAAGGATGACAACTTCTTGGCTGGAACTGAGACAAGATAGCCTGGACCTTCAGCGCTATCTGATTAGCCACTTCATCCATGAGAAACACCATCCCCCTCTGAGTGTCGAAGAGGAGGCCCAGAAAGACCATCCTCTGGGAAGGAACAAGGTCTGATTTGTCCAAGCTGATGATCCACCCGTGATGGCAGACAGCATGAATGCAGTCCTGCACCTGCTGGTGAAAGAGGTCCTGAGACGAGGCCTTCAGAAGGAGGTCGTCCATGTATGGAGTCACCCTGATGCCATTCCGATGTAGGACGGAGATCAATGCTCCTAGGACTCTGTTGAAGACTTGAGGAACCGTGGTTAGGCAAAAGGGGAGGGCAGAGAACTGGAAATGCCCTCGGTCACAGGCAAAGAGGAGATACTGCCGACTCTCTGGATGAATGGTGATGTGCAGATAGGCATCTTGAAGATCCAGAGAGGCCAGAAATTCGCCATGAGACATGGCTGCTGTCACTCTGCGCAGAGACTCCTGGCGGTACTGGGACCTAGCCACAAAGGAGTCGAGAGCTTTCAGATCCAAAATGGGACAACCCCCCATCCATGGAAACCACAAAAGGGTTGGAGTAGAATCCTGAGGGGGAACTGGCTCCAGGACCGCCTTGTCCAGAAGAGCCTGTATAGCTTCCTTGAAAAGGCGTCTCTCTCTCTGCTCCCAAGGGAGAACAAGAAACAAAGGTCCTTGGAGGAGGAAGAGAGTGAAGGGAATCCTATATCCTGAGGACACCTCTTGTAAAACCCATGGGTCTGCCACAGAGGCCTGCCAAGCTGAAAGGTAGTTGCTTATGCGGCCATCTACCTGCGGGTGGGGACCCAGGTTCGGTAAGTCATGCAGAAGGAGGTTTGGAAGCCTTGGGTGTCATGGAGGACTTGGATCTCCATTGCTGCTTAGACTTGGATTAGGAGCACGGAGCCTGGAGGGACTGTCTGGGTCGCCTGGCACGAGTCTGCCTGAAAGGGACGAAAAAGCAGATTTCTTTTGACAGGCGCCTTCTTCCTCAAGACCATTGGCAGGTGAGTACTCTTCCATCCAGTGGCCTCGTTGATGAGATCCTTGAGCTCAGGCCCAAACAGGGAGGAATGCTGAAAAGGAACAGACAGGAGAGCCTTCTTGGAGGTCATGTCAGCATACCAGATCTTGAGCCAAAGAGCCCTTCTGGCTACTACAGATATGGTAGAAGACTTGGCTACCATACGCACAGTGTCAAACAGGTCAGCAGAGACATAATGCGGAGTCTCAGCAATGTTAGCGAGAAGTCGCAACATGTCAAAAGTAGGGGCCCCCTGACGGACAGCAGAATTGAGCTGTTCAGTCCAAACAGCCACAGCCCTATTTACCCATGCAGCAGCAAAGGTAGGGCGAAGGGCAGAGTCTGCCGTTGCAAAAATAGCACGCACAGTGACGCAAAGACTTTTAAAGAATGGCCTGGTGTCAAGAAGGGCAGCAAACAAGCCACTTCTCTCCAGGAAAAACATTAGGGACAGACTGATATTCTGCAAATGGCACAGGGATTGAATTGCTGAGGAATGGGGTAAGGTCATTTTCTCTGATGAATCCACTATCCGATTGTTTGGGGCATCCGGAAAAAGGATGATCAGGAAAAGACAAGGTGAGTGCTACCATCAGTCCTGTGTCCTGCCAAAAGTAAAGCATCCTGAGACCATTCACATGTGGACTCACTCACAATTATGCCTAAGAACACAGCCATGAATAAAGAATGGTACCAACACATCCTTCAAGAGCAATTTCTTCCAACCATTCAAGAACAGTTTGGTGATGAACAATGACTTTTCCAGCATGATGAAGCACCCTGCCATAAGTGATAACTAAGTGGCTCGGGGAACAAAACAAAGTCATTTTGAGTCCATGGCCAGGAAACTCTCCAGACCTCAATCCCATTGAGAACTTGTGGTCAATCCTCAAGAGGCAGATGGACAAACAAAATCCCACAACTTCTGAAAAACTCCAAGCATTGATTATGACTCTTGACTATTGACTCTTTGCATAAACTTAATGTAATTGTAAATAAAAGCCTTTGACACTTATGAAACTCTTGTAATTATACTTCAGTATAACATAGTAACATCTGACAATGATATCTAAGAACAACGAAGCAGCAAACTTTGTGAAGACCAATACTTGTATCATTCTCAAAACTTTTGGCCATGACTGTACAGCAGTCATCTGTACTTCCAGATCCAATGAAAAGAAGAAAAAGCAAAGAAGACTCCCATCATAAGGAAATTATAGAATCTCAGAGACTCAGTCATGAGGAACAGACTTGTCAAAGTCAACCTCCACAGGGGAAAAGGTCCACAAAACACCGGTGAACTGGGCAATCCAACTCCAGGGAAGTCCAGTGATGAGAATCTGCCTAATGGGGAGGGGACTATACAGCCCCATGAATAAACAAATTAAAAAAAAAAATTAAAATAAAGCAGGATGGCCACTGCACCGCTATCTGCTTTGCAGGACACGAGTTCTGGGAAGTATGCAGAGGATTGAGCTGGAGAAAGAGGAGGGAGTCTCCACCCCAAAGACATTGTCTTTTGTGATATGCCCTGCCCTTCAGGAGGAGGGACGCAACCTCATGGTACCTGTGTTCCATATTGGACATAAGATAAAATGTGTTTGGCCTCCAGTATCTAAGATATAGCCCAAACCCCTGGCACTCAAAGGCTTAATGGTGTATAAGTAGAAATAGACATTTTCTGTGAGACATTTTAAAATTGCCCTTGCTTTAACGTGACAGTTCCACTTTAAGGAATGGACACAACTCACTGTCTGTTAATATAAAGGACATTCACTCTTGACTTCACATGCTATTTGACTTTATTCACATAGAGAGAGTACACAGGATACAGTTTAACAACTGTGGACTTGCATAGTCAAGACACTGCTCTCACTCCAGCTATACATATATAACAGTAACCAAATATCATTGAAGTTATAATGAAACGGGGGTGAGGATAATCCAGACACATAGGCTTGGACAATAAAAAGCATATGCAGTATGTTTGCATATTTGTGCTTATGTATCTACTTTATTTTGACACTGCATGTCAGTGACGGTACACCTAGGTACTTTACCAGTTTCCAGTTTCTCTTTGGCATTTATTTCCTGCAAATGCCTTTGTACATATTGGCTTACAACAAGTTTTTCAAAGTGAAATCCGAAAAGTTAGCACTGATTTCCCAAAGGTTTTGAATTCATTATCTGAATAATTATCTCTGCAGCGCTTGTGCAAAATTACAGATATCCTCAAATTGCAGTATGATAACCTGGTTTACAAATGCTCCTTGACACTCTGCTTCCTTCCCACTACCCAGCCTCCTCCGGTGACTGAGGCTTTCTGCCTGTAAGCTGGAGTGGTCTCTTTGGCTAGATATCGATCTCAGCCAATGAGATTGCTCCAGCTTTCAGACAGAAAGCATCCGTCATCGGAGGAGGCTGGGTAGTGGGAAGAGAGCAGAGGCAGAGTGGCAAAAGCAGTGTATGCGGAAGTAGGGTGCGGGGCACTCTGTAAGCAATAATTTTAGCCCAAATAGCATTAAAAAAATAAATAAATAATGTTTTAAACATTATAGCTATAAGCTCTACTTAATAAGCCTAACTTGTATAGGCGTGAGATATCCCCTTTAACCCTATACCATAGCTGGTGTAAAGAAAAGGATGGTATATTCTGTTTTTATGTTTATAAAAGTGGATATTTGTGTACATATTGATAAATCCTCTTCTCTTCATCCATATGGAACACAGGAACCATGATGTAAAGTTCAGTCCTCCAGGTGGGAAGGGCACTTAAACAAAAAAGGTCTCTGGGGGGAGACCACCTATCAACTACTCCCCCCCCCCCCAACACACACACACACACACACACACACACACACACACACACACACACACACACACACACACACACACACACACACACACACACACACACACACACACACACACACACACACAGTAATGCTCAGTTTTAACATAGAAAATACAAAAAAAAAAGAAAGAAAAGAAACAGAAGTGGAACAAGAAAGGGAATCCCCTGAACCAGAGACACCAAGAGGACCTTCCCCTGCCCTGGACTCAGGGTAGGAATTCCTGTGTTCCACATGCAGCAAGAGAAAAATATGTATCTTAAGTACAGAAAAATCCACTTTTCTCTTACGTCCTATGTGTAACACAGAAACCATGAGGCTATACCAAAGCATTCACCAAAACTCCAGGGAGGGAAAGAGAAAAAACCCTCCAACTAGAGGCCGGTTCTAACAGAAATGAACTGGTGCAACTTGAACATCAGTTGTCAATGTACACCAACACTGCACAATGAAGAACAAGAAATAACAGATTACTGGTCAAAATATATCAAGGAGGAAAGCTACACACATGCACATCAGCCTCTAAGACTTTCCGGCCAAACCGGACTTCAAAGTCAGCACATTAACTCACAAGTGTTTAACAAATGTGTGGCGGGACAACCACATCTCCATCTTACACAACTGAGAAGCAGAGGCCTGATTCCTGTAGGCTCAAGATGTGCCCCAACTTGGAGGAATGCACCATAACCCAAAAGGTCATAGGTTTCTTCCTGACAACATATGCCTGGTGAATTGTCGCCTTAATCCAAGAATCCACTGTTACCTTAGACATGGCCTGGCCCACACAAAAGGGTGTATGCGATAAGCAGAGTACTTCAAGCACGCAACCCTATCCAAGAGATGAAGCTCCTGCTCCTGTCTGTTAGAAGGGGCTGAAAAGAGAATGATGAAAAATGTCCATGTTGATGTGAAATTCAGAAACAGCCTTAGGGATGAACCCCACAGAACCACTTTATCAGGGTGGAAGACCAAAAAAGGCGGCTTACAAAATAAAGCCAAAGTTTGGGCACCCACTAAC
The DNA here is from genome assembly GCA_037306005.1 of Rhinophrynus dorsalis. Classification (NCBI taxonomy): domain Eukaryota; kingdom Metazoa; phylum Chordata; class Amphibia; order Anura; family Rhinophrynidae; genus Rhinophrynus; species Rhinophrynus dorsalis. The sequence goes on along the minus strand of CM074718.1, from coordinate 247,133,513 downwards.
AAACAAAACTGCCAAGAGAAGACTCTCTTGAGCTTCAAGAAATACAGGGAAACTGAAGACAATGGCTCAAAAGGTGCCTAATGTAGTACTCCCAGAACCAGGTTGAAATCCCACTGAGGAGTGGAATCACAATAGAAAGGGTAGGCATTAGCGACTCCATGGACAAATGTATGCACATCAGGTAGTAAGGCAATATGCCTTTGGAAAAGGACAGAGAACATTAACAGAACTAAGACCAAGCCCTTTCTGAAGACCATCCTAAAGAAAAGCCAAGACATCTGGAAGCCAAAAATGTCAAAGGCACAATGCCTAGTCATCATCACCTATAGAACAGAGACCATACCCTGTATTGTGTGTTGGAAGAAACTGCCTTTCAAACCTGAAGAATATTAGCAATGACATTCAGAAAAAAACTTTTACCAAGATGCTGGACTCAAGAGCAAAGTAGTCAAATACAACTTCTCCACCTGTGGATGGCACAGAGGACCCAGAATCAAAAGTTAAGGATGCAGAAGCAGCCAAAATGTCTCTACCATGGATTCATCTGAAAACCAGACCGATGGGGCGAAAATGGGGCAATCAGAATGACATGAGCCTGCTCCATCCGGATTTTCTTCAGCACCCTAGGAATCAGGGTAAACAGAGGGGAGACACATACACCACATGAAAATGCCATGAATTGACCATCATGTCTACAGCAAGAGCTAGAGGATCCTGGGGCCTGGCACAGAACTGAGGAACCTTCTGTTGAGATACCATTAATTCCACCATCAAGAGACCACATAGTCAAAAACCATACAGTCGAATTCACTTTGATTGGGCTCCCACTTTCCAAGATCCACATGCTCGTGACTGAATGTGAATCACAAAGTGAACCTTACTGCCAGTCCTTCCCTGTCGGTTGATACAAGCTACCATTGTCTCATTGTCTGACTGGATATGCAACGGGGATCCCTGGTGGGAGTGTATAACGATATTCTAGTAGGATCAGTACCCCTAGGTTAGTAGCTAGGGATCGGACGGTAGAGAACAGAGCTAGAATGCGTTGGAGCCACAAGAGTACTTAAAGCTTCAGCCACACCCGGTTTAAAGATGCTGGCCGGGAAGCAAGATATATATGACTCCAGTTGAGTTGGGGCCAGAAACTGGATAAGCACTCTAGAAACCGATACAGAGAAATATATACAGGCAGAAACTGTACCAAAAAGTTAAAAAGGCAAGACTCTAAACAAAATATAAAAATGTACAGAAGCTGAATACCAGAGCACAAACCTAAAGTACTGGGAACAGACAGGAAAGAGGTAGGTAGAGGGGAATAATACAAAATGATATCTGGAGAATGGCATACCAGAAACAAGTTCAATCAAGTCGAAGGTCAAACCAGTCACAGCCTAGAAGGACAACGTGGGAGTCGACACATCAGAAGTCAAGTTCGACATTGAGTCGAAGGCAGGGAAATTAGTCGGAGTCAAGCGAGCTACCAGAGAACTAGTAGATTAGAAGTGTTGCGTTTGATGCAAAGTTGAAGGCATGGTAAATCTGTCTGAGCCAAGCGAAGTACCAGAGGAGTAGTAGGGTAGAAGTGTTGAATTCGTCTCAGAGTCGAAGGCCAGGAAATCAGTCGGACCCAAGAGAAGTACCAGAGGAGTAGTCGGATAGAAGTGTTGATGCAGAGTCAAAGGCAGGGAAATCAGTTGGAACCATTCGAAGTACCAGGAGATCAGGCAGATAGAATCCAGAAAGGAAACAAGTTGAAAGCCAAATCGTAAATAAGGATACTAGCTGGAACCATGAACACCAACAGGATCAGTAAAATAAGCAGCACCACCCAGGGCACTCCAGAAAGTAAACCATAGTGGGCCAATGAAACTAGGCGATGGTTACTAAGGTAACTAAATGCAAAAATGTGACAGTGTGAGACCAATACTGCAGGGCTAGGCAAACCATTCAAAGCTCTAGAAAACGGATGGTTCTCTAGCCTGGTCCAACGACCCTCATCACTCTGAAGACCCAGAGTAGCACCCCAGCCTATTAGGCTGGAATTCATTATAACTATGACCCAGTTTGGAATAACCAGTGTCCAAAGGACAGGTGGGGTCTCTGAAGCCATCAACAAAGGTCCAGGAAAGGTGACACTGTTCTCTATACTAATTGCTGAAAATCTTAAGCTGCAGCTCCTACGTGTGAAAATGAGGAAACAGGACTGCCTTCAGAGCACTGAATAGGTAAGCCTAGTATCCTCATGTACTCCTGCACTGATGCAGATGGCAAACATACAACCTGAGCCACCTGAAGAGACAACAACAAGGCTTCTGATCAACAGGTGAAGGCCCCGAAAGTTGTGCGAGTGACAGAGCAAGATGGACAAAAGGGACTGCTGAAACATAAGCAGTCTTAGACTTGCCCATGTATCCCTTAGGCTCTGACATAGTAGTATAAAGTAAAAGTAGCAGAAAAGTAGAATAAAAGTACTTAAAAATCCTTAAAAAGTACTTACCATACTCAAAGGGATTAATGAGGATAGCAGGAGGGAGAGTCCAGCCCCTTCATAGGAAGTAGAATCCAAAAGGAATAGGGTTATTCAAGAACCACCTCTTCTCTTGCCAAAAAGCCCAAGCTGCTGGGAACTGTAGTTTCTCAACTAACAGTGTGGTGGCTCTCCAGCAGTCACTAAACGCAACCCCACACACAGGGCTCCGGTAATCAGTATGCAAGGTTAGAACTACTTTCAGCCCATTTACAGCCTCCAAAACACACAGTGAGGCAAAATAAGTCTCATAATAGTGTTTTATGTTGCATTCAATATGGATGCCTGTTCTTAAAGGAACCTCAAGCCAAAAACATAGAAAGTTTAGAAAAACTAATAAAAGTTAGCAAAAGTTGCTAAGAGAAAAGAAAAAAATATAAGAACTGCCAGGAAAAGACTGTTCCCAAAGAAAGAGAAAAATCCCACAGAATATAAACCCAGGCAAGGAATGCCCATATACAAGAAGTGCAGGTGTTAAATCCCCACTAGAGCAAAGGACAGAAACACGGAACTTTTTAACCTTTCACAGGTGTGCTGCTAAGCAAGCCCATCAACAGAGTGCAAATCAGACATCCAAACTACAGAGAAATATGGCTATCAGACAGAGAAATACAGGCATACTCACAGGAACTGTGCACCCTGGTGAGAAAATCCAGTCTCTTCAGCTTCAGAGACTTTATGAGGAAAAGGCTGATAATGCAAGACAGGTCCTGGAAGACTGTGCAATGTTCAATCCTTCCTAAGGAGGCCAGGAATATGAGACCACCTAATGGAGATTATATAGCCCCATAACCTACAGCATAAAATAAAAAACAAGGCTAACTAAAAGAAGATTTGTCCTTGCATCCTCCTGTAACCAGGTCACTTTTAAAGATGATCATGTCCATGCAGGGGTAAAGTTACTAGTGAAGGGAGAATCAACGAGAGATCTTTTTTTAAGTGTCCTTCCCATAGGAAGGAGGGAACTTTACCCCATGGATCCTGTATTCCACAAAGAATGTAAGCAAAAACTAGTTTACATATACTCTATAAGAACCTTATCTGATTTCTTGATTTCCACCTTTAAGTATTTTCTAAGCGGCTCTTAATACCATGTATACATAATCATAAAATTAAGACGTGATTAGCATTTTGAATAAAAAGCACTCCGCAGGTCTTTTTCAAGTCAGCAGACTGCATTTTGGCAAGTACAGACTGTTGTCCTGGTGTGATAAAAGTCTTTGAAACACTTTTCTTCACACAGACAGTCAATGAGGATCTGTAAACAGAGTCTAAATAAATGCTTTTTAATGGCATTAACAGCTATGTCATCCCTGCAATAAAACAGACTGATCCCTGAGAGGAAGGAAAACTTAACTTGTGTAGAAAAGTTTCACTAACTGCATTCTGCAACTACCAAATGCAGCTGCTTACACGTTGGAAGAATTCATATTCTGATAGAAAAGAGGATTTAAGTCTTACCTGTTAAATCTTTTTCTCTTAGTCCACACAGGTTACTGGTAACTCTGGGTAGGAGATCCGCCCCTTTAAGTAGGCAGGAACAATTCTAGAATTGTATGCAGGGGGTGCAGCCTACCTTCCCTCCTTGGCTGCAGTTAGCCAACCAACTCCAGAAAGATTTGAGACTAACTATTGACTAGATAGTAGAAAGGAAAAAAAGACTCCTGTGAGCATGTATCACGGTTCCCGTGATCTTTCTCTGTCACTCTTTGCTGTGGTGCGCTCCCATTGGCAGAGCTTGTTTGGCCCGCCCATTATGGCCTTTTTATACTCGGCCTTTGGCACCTGTCAGGTGCCCTTTCATAGTGTTCCTGAGCCAGCGTTGCTGTGTAGCTGTGTTCCAGTGTTCCTGCTTCCTGTGTACCAACTTGGCCCGTCTGAGTACGCTCCTTAGTTCCTGCTCCGTGATTTGACCCGGCCCAACCCGGCTGACGTTCCTGCTCCGTGATTTGACCCGGCTACGTTATTGACCCTGCCTGTGTTCCTGCTGTGTGCTGTTCCAGTGTCGCCTGGGTGACATTCTGACTTCCGCTGTGCTGGTGGCAGGGCTGACAGAGTTGTTGCCTCCTGTGTACTGGGCCTTTCCGTTTACTCTTGCTGAGCTCTGCTGCCTCCGTTACTCTGGGCCTCTGTTTACTCTTACAGAGCACTGAGCCTTCCGTTGCACTACAGAGCGCTGTGCCTCCGTTCACTGAGCCTCAGTTAACACTTGCAGAGCAGTTGTCTCCGTTCACTGAGACTCCGTTAACACTTGCAGAGCAGTTGTCTCCGTTCACTGAGCCCCCGTTAACACTTGCAGAGCAGTTGTCTCCATTCACTGAGCCCCCGTTAACACTTGCAGAGCAGTTGTCTCCGTTCACTGAGCCTCCGTTAACACTTGCAGAGCAGTTGTCTCCGTTCACTGAGCCTCCGTTAACACTTGCAGAGAAGTTGTCTCTGTTTTCTGAGCCTCCGTTAACACTTGCAGAGCCGTTGCTTCCGCTACCCTGAGCCTTCCGCTACACTTGCTGAGCCTTGGGTCTCCGTTACAGCGCTTGTGGGGGTGCCATTGGCTCCATACAGCTAAGCTCTTGCAGTGTAGTTGGTCTCCGTTACAGCGCCCGTGTGGGTGCCATTGGCTCCATACAGCTATTGGCTCTATTATCCTCAGCTCTCGCAGTGTATTTGGTCTCCGTTTACGCACCAGGTGGGTGCTACTGGCTCTTTACATCTCAGCTCTTGCAGTGCACTTGCTCTCCCGTTCACGCACCGGTTGGGTGCTAGTGGCTCTAGCTCCTTAAGCTCTTGCAGAGTATTTTGGCCTCAGTTCCCTGCTCAGCATAAGCAGTAGTCTCTGTCCTGTTCCAATTACTGGTGTTCTCCATCTAGCACCACTTACCGCTCCTTTACCAACTTATGGGCGTGTCAAACACACCACAACAGAGACCGATTTGATTTCTATGTACTTTAACCCTTTAGTACCCTGTATGCTAACTTATGCCTGTCCTGTGACAGTATATATTTATTTCTCTGTATACTGGGCCTGAGAGGGCATCTGTACTTCACTGTCTATTTCAGTAATTCTGTATTGCCTATAGAAGGCAGTCTTTTTGTCCTTAAATAAAATGTTTTATTCTACCTGCTGGTCTGAGTGTCCTACAAAACCGTTACAGCATGACCCCGAAGGACCCCCACGATCTGCCACAGGAAAGCCAAGCATGGTCCCTTGACAGGGTGGGAGACCAGTAACCTGTATGGACTAAGAGAAAAGGATTTAACAGGTAGGACTAAAATTCTCTTTTCTCTGTCGTCCAATACAGGTTACTGGTAACTTTCGGATGTCCAACCATTGAGTTTCCCAGAGGTGGGAAGTAAGGCAAGAACCAGGCGCAAGGTCCCCAAGTATCCATAGCATATATGAACCATCGGATCAAAGACAGGCTTGGAAGAAACCTTGGGCTTCCATTACTGTTTGGCTTGGAGGAGGTACGCGGAGCTGAGGGAGCCGTCTGGTTCGCCGGATGTGTCTCATTCTGAAAGGAACAAAAATACCGGTTACGCTTAAGCGGTGTTTTCTTCCTAGGAACTAAGGGTAGAAGTGTACTCTTACCCCCTGTAGCCTCACTGACCAGATCCTTGGGCCAAACAAAGAAGTGCCTTGAAAGGGCAAGGAGAGCAATGTTTTCTTAGAAGCAGTATCAGAAGACCAGATCCTGAGCCAAAGAGCCCGTCTGGCAACCACAGACATGGTGGAAACCCTAGCCACCAAACGGATGGCATCAAATAGGGCAGCAGAAACATAGTGCTGTGCGCCTCAGAAAAGTTGGCAAGGAGGAGCAACGTATCCGAAGGAGGAGCATCCTGACGGACGGCAAGAGTGAGCTGTTCAGTCCAGACCGCAATAGCCCGGTTCAACCATGCTGCTGTGAAGGCTGGATGCATGGCAGAACCAGCAGTGGCAAAGACGGACTTGAGGGTGACCTCAAGTTTGTCAGTCCAGTCCTTTAGAACAGATGCATCAGACACTGGCAAGGCAGTAGACTTGGATAGCCTGGAGATATGAGCATTCACTTTAGGAAGATGAACCCACTGAGCAAGCACGGCCTCAGAAAAGGGATACAGCTTAGCAAATTTCTTGGATATTTCCACGCTTCAGACACAAGGCGGTCAAGAGTGGGGTTAGGTGGAAAGCAAGTAAGGGGCTTTTTAGGCTCCTAAAAGACATCGGAATGGTCAGAAGGAACCTCCTGCACTAAGGGAATGTTTAGGGTATTTAAAACAGCCCTGATGAGGCCCTCAGCTGAGGGCTCAGGATCAGCCTCAAAAGGATCCCCAAAAAACTGAGAGGAGCCCACCGCAGAACATTCCTCAACATCTGAATCCACCAGAAGTTCCTCTTCAGAGGAATCTGACATGTCAGGTACTCCCTAAGGCTTTGGCAGGGAAGACTTAACGAAGGGATGGAAAGAGTTGCAAAGTGGACCTAAGGTCCCTAGTAGCAGCCTTGAATTCTTGCACCCAAACTGGTTCTATTGCATGGCTGGAGGTCCCTGGGAGACTCTCAGGGACATCAGAACATGCTGGGCATAAATGACCTGAGAATTCTCTAGGTAACCCTGACAGGAAGAGCAATATGGGATACAGAGACCCCAGCATCCTTAGTCTTAGGTCTGGCCCCAAGCTCCAATGGTATAGACATTCTCACAGTGTCAATAACCTTACTGAATAAGAAATCACCCAATTACAGTGCGTATGATTAAAGTTTCACCCCAGAAATCGCTAAAATAGACTTATCTGGCAGGCGAATGGTTAATCAGCAGAGGAGAGAAGGAGAGTCCAAGCCCTGCATAGGATACTTGTTCTGGAAATGGCACAAAATGGCTGCAGCTGTGGAAGCCAATCAGAAACGAGCGCGCTAAGCAAGCGCTCATGAAAAATGTAGTTTTCCCAGAAAAGTACCCCAAACAGTGCCCAAAGCAACCCTGAGCCCCCCAACACACTAGAAACATGAACTGGATGATACAGCAAGGGTAGACAAGTAAAATAAGCCATCTCTAAAGTCGCTAGGTTAAACGGTTGCAGAGATATATCCCAAACTGTACAGCCCATAGGAGTGAATGGAGCAATGGCGCCTATGTGGTAAAGTGCGCCGAACTGAAATTTTACAGAGTTGAAGGTGCAATAGTAAAAGACATGAAACATCACTACAAAAATGTTAGGATACCCAAAAACAATGAACCAGTAGGAAAAGTGTCAGAACCCCCCCAAATGAATGCCAAACCAGCAGCTAAAGGGTTAAATACCACATAAACCTGCTCCAAACACCCAACAGACATACAGATAGACCCAATGAGTGCACAATACAAACTCCAAATGAAAACCCATGTGCAGAGGGGCACTGTGGGACATGTGAACCTTCAGCATTCAAAGGGTTGCTCACCTTTCCTGCAGATCTTCTGTCTTCAGATTACCATGATTAAAGAAGAAGCCTCGGTGGGCAACTCCTGGGGAAAGAACTTGTAGTCAAGATTTCCCCCCCAGGGCTTAAGGTCCACAAAAACCACCTGGTCACTGAGCTAGCTACATCTAAGGGCATTGTCAGTTATGGTAATCCGCCTAATGGTGGTATTCCATTTCTAACAGAAAAATAAAAAATGTTTAAAGCTATAGCAGAACTGTTCTCTTGCCTGTGTTATCTTCACCAAGGAACAAATCTTTCTGGAGCTGGTTGACTAGCAGCAGCCAAAGAGGGAAGGTAGGCTCCACCCCCTGCATACAATTCTAGAACTGTTCCTGCCTACTTAAAGGGGCAGATCGCCTACCCAGAGTCACCAGTAACCTGTATTGGAAGACAGAGAAATCTTAATTTTTCACATGCAAAAATCATGTCTGTTTTCTTGAGCAAAAGTGTTTTAAGAAAAGATAATGTGCTAGAGACAATATGAATACACACACCTTCTCATTGTAGCAAGCTGATTTGTAGATTGTAATTCAGAAGATAAAGGTTTTGCTGTACTTGTTACTTCTGAAGGATAGTCCTCAGTTTTCTTGAAATTCTGCATTGTTGGGGTGTCTGTAATTTTCTGTGATCTTGTTGGCATTCGAGTTCCACTCATAGGTTGTTCAGATGTGTTGGAAGGAGACAGCACATTGCTAAAATCCATTCTACAGGAAAATAAATAACCACAGGAAACAGACAAAAATGATGTATTAGTTAATATGTGGAATCTGGCCACTTGACCAGACAGCTTACAGCAAGGGACAATCTTCTTACTGCGAGAATAAGGAAAACCTTGCCCCCACTTGACACGTTATTCAGGTTTTTCCTTATGCTCACTGAAGATTGTCCCTCTCTGCAATTCATCCGGACAGTCTTGCTGCGCTGAGGTGAGCAGTGTTACAGTAGTAAAAGGGGAGGGAGGGGGATACTTTATCATTCAATAACTCTTGAACTACAACTCTGACAGTATTGAAATAACACTCTCCATGGCCCAAATACTATGAAGAATAATTGGAGCTGCTTTCATTGTGAAACATTACTATGCCTTTAAGACACAGACCTGTTCTAACAGAGATGAACTGTAACACGAACCCCATGAAACCCACAGAAAACCAACAGGTTACTGGTAAAAATATAACCAAGGAGGACACTTACACAGACACAACAGACTATAGGACCTTCCAGCCAAAACTGGCTTCAGCCAAAGCCAGTGTATTGACACATTCTTGTTTGAAAAATGTGTGAAAGGACAAACTCATTGCAGCCTTTTACAACTGCTCAGCAGAAGCCTAGTTCTTGTAGGCCCAAAAAGCCCCCACTCTGGTGGAATGTGCCATAACCGAAAGGGCACAGGCTTCTTCCTGAGAACATATAGCTGGCAAATGGTGCCTTAATCAAAAATGTCACTGTAACCTTACATGTAGCATGGCCACATGAGGGCCATGGCTTCCTGTGTTGAACATAGTATGTCAAGCTTCCTGTGTTGAACATAGTATGTCAAGCATCTAATCACATCCAAAAGTTGAAACTGCTAATCCTATTAGCTGGATCTGGACAGAGCGAAGGAAGAACAATTTCCCGGTTAATAGGAAACTTAGAAACAACCTTAGAAATCCTACCGAAGTCGGCAACACAACCCTAACCAGTAAGGATGTTTACTAGACAAAGTCTGAAGTTCGGCTACATGCCGGACAGACACAATAGTCAGAAAGAAAGGCTACCTTGAGTGTCAGAAAACCCAGAGAAACTGAAGACAGAGGCTCAGAAGGATTCTATTGATCACTCCCAGAATCAGGTGAAGTCCCACTGTGGAGAGGGATCCCAAAAGACTGGGTAAGAATAATCCACTCCTTGCATGAAAGTCTGAACATTTGGCAATAAGGAGATGGCCTGTGAAAAAGTATAGAAATAAATTAAATATGAACTTTAACAGAGAAAATGTCAAACCCTTTTTAGAGATCCTTATGGTCGGAACATCCGGTCATCACGCCACTTACAGAACAAGAACCATACACTGCGGCATGCACTGGAATAAATCTGTTTGCAAGCCTGCATCACAATAGCAATGACAGTAAGAAAAACACCGTTGTTCTCAGGATGCCCACTTCAAGAGTCAAGACATCAAAGCCTGCTTCTCCACCTCTGAATAACACAGTGGACCCAGAGTCAAGAAGTCTGGAAGCAGAGAAACCATAAATGGCTCTACCACTGATAGACTAAGAAGATCTGAAAACAAGGACTGACTGGGTCAGAATAGGTCAATCAGAATGACATGAGCCTGCTCCACTCAAATGTTTTTTTAGCGCTCTGGAGAAGGTAATTTGATAAGAGTGCATTCCGAGAGACTAACTCTCCACTTAACTCTTCAATCACATGAGCAATGTAGCTACACTGGAGATGATCTGGGGCTGCAGCAGGAAAGCGGGTTACTTAATCTACAATCCATATCCAGAAGGGGTGGGAGATGTGAAGGAAAACGCCAATGCCCCTCAAAGTGATGCTCTTAAAGGGATAGTAATACTTCATTTTAACTTTATTTTATTTTGTAGGCATTAAAAAAACATGAAGAATGATATAAGTCTTATCTCTCAAACCTTTATGGTTTAAGAGCTATTCACAAGCAAAGTTTCCCCTCCCGTCCCTTTTACCTAGTGTAAGCCATCTCTTCTCATATGTGAATCTAGTTGTAAGACCAGACAGATAACAGAAGGGGACATTCTTCTTACAATGAAAACAATGAAAGCCCTTCCCCCTTGACAAGTTTTTCAGCTTTTTCCCTTATCTTAATTGTAGATTGTCCCTCTCTGCAGTCTACCTGGGCACCTCCCTTCTGATCTGACTGAACAGGGGGGGATACTTTGCTTGTGAATCTCTCTTAAACCATAAAGGTTTGAGAGATAAGACTTATATCGTTCTTCATGTTTTTTTAATGCCTACAAAATAAAATAAAGATAAAATGAAGTATTACTATCCCTTTAAGTCTGAGGGAACTGAACAATCTTTCTTAAAATACAGGGAGTGCAACAAAGATTGCAAAAAGGCAATTAGGGTAGCAAAAATAGATAATGAAATTAGAATTGCAAGGGAAAGCAAGACTAATCCAAAAAAGTTTTTCAAATATATAAATAGCAAAAAACTTAAGAGGGAGTGAGTTGGACCATTCAAAAATGAGATGGGTGAGCACTCATAATCCGTGGCCATCCATGAAGCTACCACAGTTTCTCTCACTTTTATCACACCTTAGTGCATAACCCAGCTGTTTTGATGTGAGTTTCCATTACCCAGGTACTGAGATAGTGAGACGTGGAACTGTATGAATTCATAGCTACACTGGCTGAGACTGGCATCTTTCCTATTCGTCACTTTTCAATGCCATTGCCAGGTAAAAGGTAATGGTCTATATTGAACTCTAGCCAATTTTTTGTTATGCTAATAAACAGCACATCCACAGGACAACAAGGTCATCAAAGTGAGCTTCTTTAAGAAACAGTAATGCTAGAATACTTCATACTTCCAAAATATGGTTGAAGAGCAAGAACCAGTACAATGTATATAGCAGCAATTTTAGCTGCAACTTTTAGATAGAGACATATAAACAGAGGATTTTTTATTGTAGAATATTTTTACTATGTGAATCACCTTAAAATTGGAATACCCACCACATGATACATTAATATGAATGTTTCCATTTTAACATTAATGTCACTCATAAACAAATACAATGGTGACGACAAATGTTTTTTCTATGGTATTTGTGTGCCCCTGAATCCCACATTCTTTTCCCTCTCTTCAGCCCTCCTAGTCTATGTATGCTTAAAGGTATAGTAATGTTTCACAAAAACAGCAGGTCCAATTAATCTTCATATCATTTTTCCCTCTTTTCTCACCATCTCCTACCACCGGCATAATAAATGTGTGAGAGTCACATGTGCTAGAAGATTTTTGCACCACCATATTTAAACATAACAAAAACAAAACAAAAACCAAAACACAATGTATAACAATTTAACTACTGAACAAATTGGTATGTCATAGCAATCATTTTTTTAGCTACTTATTTTATAGTCACAAGGCTACATGATTTCTTGCAGTACTCTGTGTTATGCATTCATAAATAATAGTTATTGTCTACTTAGATAAGATTTTAGTATTGGACGTCCATATTACAATTTTGAGGTCATATCATGCCAAATGTGTGGAAAATGCATAGGCTGAATTTTTTTTTTTTTTTTTTTTTTTTTTTATTTTTTATTACCACCTGTAAAATGAGTGGAAGGAGCATGGGAGGCACCTTAGGTCTGAAGGAATATTATAAACATCTGTAAATATATACCTCAATTGACTTATAAACTACCAATTAGCTTTTGAAAATTACGTATGACTCAAATGTTTGTTTTGGTCCACTAGAGATCTATAATTGACGGGATATTTTCAGATACCATGCATGACTTACTTCTGGATAGATTGAGGCGGATATACTAAACACAAGTAAAGAAAATCTGAATTGTTGTTGTTTTTTTTTTGTTTTTTTTTTTAACAACATTTAAATCATTGGGAATCTCTTTGTCCTCTATGGTGCAGCTGGTCAGCCCCAGAATTACTTCACTTGCTCTTAGTAAATCAGACTTAAAAGAAATAGTAATGTGTGGAAATAAATGCCCTTTTGATTATTTTTCATACTTTTTTGGCTATGCAGAGCTTTATTACATTACTGTCTGATGTGTAGTTAGTAATAAAATTATAAAGAGTCCCCTTCCTGCCCATTTTACCTATGTAACGCTGCTATCCAAGTTGGTCCGGATGGAGCACAGAGAGGGACAATCTTCTTGGAGAATAATGAAAAACTTGCCCTCCTTCATTAAGGGGGAAGGGTTTTCCTTATGCTTACAGCAAGAAGACTGTCTCTCTCTGCGACCAGTCCGGTCAAGCAGCTGGATTCAACATCTGGGGAAGGAGGCTTACCATAGGTAAAAGGGGCATTTTATAATTCAATTACTAAATAACTACACATCAGACAGTATTGTAATACAGCTCTATGTGGCCAAAAAACTATGAAGAATAATCAAAGGTGCATTTATTTCCACACATTACTATCACTAACTCTCTTTTCCTTTCCTTGATTGCTCACAGGTTTGGTTATCTCAGAGCTATATCTAATTATAACTATAGAAATAACTAACTACTGTAACTTTATCTAAAATAAGCTAAGCTGCAGTCATTGTCCATCTACTGCAGGATGAAGGCCTCCACAGCAATACAAGCTGAATATATGTACTATAATCTGGCACACTTGTCCAGAGATAGTTGGCAGATATTTAGCCTACAGCAAACAAGTATTCCAGGAAATCTCCCATCCAGGTACTGACCAGGTCATAACCTACTGCACTACAAGGTCAAATGGTTTTGAGTGCATTCAGGCCTGCATGTCCATTGATATTAAATTTATCTAATGTATAATATTTATTGGTAAGGGTACTTTAATCAAACTACAAAATTATCCAAATAAAATACCTAACAATAGATATGTTAAACTGGTGTCTGAAAACCTAGATATCCCGTCATGTTAAATTAAAACTTCCAAATTATTAAAAGGTATATTTTCACTGCAAATACAAACACACTTGCTCAGTCTCACCTTCTTCTTGTAGGAAGCTTTTTACTTGAATTAGTATCAGGACTTTTTGCAGGAAAACATATGTAATTCGGGTTCAGAGAGTTAGGAGGGTTTCTAGCTTTATCAGGTGGGGATGTTTCTTCAGTTGTTGTGTCTAAAATAATGGTCTCCCCCATCACTTTCTTTAATGGAACTGGCTCTTCATCCTCAGACTGTACATCTAAAAGGTTAGGCTCTCCATAGGTAATAGAGTCTTTATCGTCTTCATCTGGACTATAGTCTAAGTCCATCTCATGTTTACCAGACTGATGTAATAGAAGATTCTTTATCTCCGTTATATTTGCAGGATTTGTCAAATATTCCTGACTTCGTTTGGCATGTAAATCTGAAAGAGGAAAAAAAAAATAAAGTGTGATTTTTTTCTTCTTCTAATGTCTTGTAGACAAGGCGTGGTTAATATGAGCCAAGTCAACTGTGCAGTACTAAAGATTCCCATCATAACCAGGAAGTGTCTGGCTGGGGATGAAGGAAATCATAGTCCTAAACAGACAAAGGGGTTCACGGTGCCCTTCTATATACAGAAAGGAATTATTTATATATTTTAATACAGGAAACGCACCAAAACTTCAAGACCTCTTGTTTTTGTTTTTTTTCAGTTTTGTTTTTTTAAGTATTCCATTTTGTTCAACAAATTAAAATGCCATACCATATGCACTGCTCTAGCTCCTAAAACATTTCGCTGTGTGTAGTACAAGTCTTGGTCCCATTCTGCTGTCCAAAATATTAGAGTAATGGTTCTTTATCCCTCAGAGCGCACACACAGATCGGTATACAATTATTAAATCCTTAAAGTACCAGAAGGTTGCTCAAATTGCGTTGCACATCTCTCTGGTGCTTAAAGAGGTTTCAAACATTACATTATTGTTGTGCATACTTCGCTGGAGCCCAAGTTAATCTGCAAGTGTTTTGGTTAGTTTTCTATCTGAAAAAGGCACAAAAGGTTCAACCTGCATTGATTACTCAACTTATGGGTTAAGGAAGTGCTGACATTTGTGGAATGAATCTAAAACCTTGACACTTTTGGACATAGGCTGATGTGCCAAGGAGACTTGTAACAACTGTGGAGCAAACCATCTGCACCACAGGGAAAAACAATCTAAATATTGCAATAGAGATGACAACAAACACCTAAATTGATCTGGAGTTATACACACTCAAATACCTTGTACTGTAAAAATATTCTACATGCTTTCTGAAGTCTACAATTCTGTCTTACATAGGCTCGGTGGGGCTACCATTCCTTCATTTTCCAAGGCTCCCATTACAATAGGTGTCAGAGAAATTATAGTGGATTATTGTATGCCATTCTTTCTGAATACAAAAACAGTAGAAGCTAATCTCAATACTTGTCCTTCACGTCCCTTAGTGCCACAATTGATTAAGTCTCCATTAGCCCCTTCTATGCCAACTATGACTTCAACACATTGTAAACCTCAACACCAAGAGGGATCATTCACATAAGTTAAGTATTAAACAACCCGCAACCACCCCATAGCCTAGTCTGATCTACCATAAACCCCTGCCATTGCCTTGCAACCAACTGTGATCAGTATGTTCCAACCTTCATGACAAGTCTGCTTTTATTTAAAATGGAACACCCTATAACAAATAAGGTTCATTTGAAAGGTCTTTCAAAATCATCCCTATGTTATGTCAAACTTTTTATTCAAGAAGGTAATTTAAAAGATTGTTTAGCTTTAATTGTTAGTCTATGCAAATTATACCAGCCCTACGACGCAGCCCTGTGTCAGATTGGCTGAGCAATGTGGAATGGTAGTACTGACTGACACAGTTGCTTGCCAGTTAATTGCTGACATGAATAAGAGGATTTTAGTCTTACCTGTTAAATCCTTTTATCTTAGTCCATACAGGTTACTGGTAACTTTGGGTAGGAGATCCACCTGCTTTAATTGTAGGCAGGAACAATTCTGAAATTGTATGCAGAGGGTGAAGCCTACCTTCCCTCCTTGGCTGCAGCTAGCCAACCAGCTTCAGAAAGATTTGAGACACTAACTATTGACTAGATAGTGGAAAGGAAAGAAGACTCCTGTGAGCATGACCCCGAAGGACCCCCATGGTCTGCCACAGGACAGCCAAGCATGGTCCCTTGACAGGGTGGTAGACCAGTAACCTGTATGGACTAAGAGAAAAGGATTTAACAGGTAAGACTAAAATCCTCTTTTCTGTGTCGTCCAATACAGGTTATTGGTAACTTTGGGATGTCCAACCATTGAGTTTCCCAGAAGCGGGAAGTAAGGCAAGGGCCAGGCGCAAGGCCCCCAAAGTCACCAGAGCAGATCAGAGATAGCCCATCAAAACAATGAAGTGTCAACGGACACTAAACAGGGGTAACAACACCCCAAACTGTTACACTGCACAGTTAACTAGAGCCAACAGGACTGAAAAGTGAAGGAAGCACCAAGAACTGAAGAAGATTGTCAACAGGCTAGACTTCCTCCAGGGTTTCCCTCCCAAAGCTGGCATCAGCCGATGCCAGCACATCAACACGGTAGTGCGTCAAAAAGGTGCGCACAGATGACCAAGTGGTAGCCTTGCACAACGGATCAGCGGAGGCCTGATTCATGTAAGCCCGAGAAGCCCCAACAGATCTTGTAGAATGAGCCGTGACCCGAAAGGGAACAGGCTTCTTCCTCAGCTCGTAAGCCTTACGAATAGTGGACTTGATCCAAGAAGCAATAGTCACTTTGGATGCAGGTCTTCCTGCCGTTGGACCCCCGGAATGACGAACAGCACATCTGATTGCTTGATAGACTCAGTGAGATGTACATAAAACTTGAGACAATGCACCACATCTAACAAGTGGAGATCCCTCTGCTTGTCAGAGGTTGGGTCAGGGAAGAAAGAGGGCACCACAATCTCCTGATTGATGTGGAACCCTGAAACCACCTTCGGGAGAAACTCCTGAGAAGTGCGAAGCACCACCTTGTCCTTGTGAAACACCAAATATGGTGGTTTACAGGACAGAGCATGTAACTCCGCGACACGGCAAACGGACACGATCGCCAGGAGAAAAGCCATTTTCCACGTCAACAGGTGTAGAGGAGTAGTAGCCAGGGAGGGCAATGAAGAACGCCCAAAACCAAGTTAAGATCCCATGGAGAAGCGGGATTCTTGAAGGCTGGAAGAGTATGAGAAACGCCCTGGAAGAAAACCTTGACATCAGGAAGGACGGCAATGCGCCTCTGAAGAAAAAAAAAAAAAAAACACAGAGAGAGCAGAAGTCTGAACCTTATGGGAACTCAAACTGAGGCCCTTATCCACACTGTCCTGCAAAAAGGCCAGGACCGTAAACAGATCAGATTCCTGAGACAGTTTCTTGTCAGCACACCAAGATAGAAAGGTCGACCAGACACGATGGTAGATCTTGGAAGAAACAGGTTTTGCGGGTACTGAGCATAGTAGCCACCACCCCAGAAGAAAAACCTTTCTTCTTCAATATTGAGGATTCAACTTCCAAGTCATCAAAGTTAGCCGATGAACATCCTCCTTCCACAGGTAACCCTGTAGAAGAAGATCTGGACGGCAAGGAAGCCAGAATGGCTCCGCCACTGACAGAGCCAGAAGCTTCGGAAACCAAGCTTGGCGAGGCCAGTACAGAGCAATCAGAATGACTGGAAAGCGCAACACCCTGTGCAACATTAGGAGGGGAGGAAAGACGTAGGCCAGAGGAAATAACCAAGGAATGGACACTGCATCCACCGCCAGGGCTAGAGGGTCCCTCCAGTGAGAGCAGAACCTCGGAACCTTCCTGTTGTGTCTTGTCGCCATCAGGTTGATGCAAGGAAGACCCCACTTCTGAACAATGAGGGTGAACACCTCCGGGTGCAGCTCCCATTCTCTGCTGTCCACTGTGTGTCGACTGAGGAAGTCCGACATGACGTTGTCTACTCCAGGAATGTGCACTGCGGATTTGGCAGGAACGTGTTCTTCTGCCCAGGACAAAATAGCCTTGACCTCTAACCAAGCTGTGGGACTCCTTGTTCTGCCCTGCTTGTTGATGTAAGCCACGGCCCGAAGAACAGCCTTGTCCTTGTGAAAGACCAGTAAAGGTGGCTTGCAAGACAAAGCATGCAACACAGCAACCCTGTGGACGTCAACCACAATCAGAAGAAAAGCCATTTACCACATCAAGAGACCACATGGAATGGTAGCAAGGGACTTAAAGACAGGGTGCTGCAAAACTCCCAGAACCAAATTAAGATCCCTCAGAGGTATGTGAGCCTTGTAGGCAGGGAAAGCATGCTCAATTCCCTGAATGAACAGGGTGGCAATCTGCCTCTGGAAAAATAGACAGTGAGCAGAAATCTAGACCCTCAAGGAACTCAAGCGAGTGCCTTGTTGACTCCATCCTGAAGATAGGACAGAACCACTGGAAAGTCAAAATCCTGTGATGACACGTCCCTGTCCATACACAGGAATGAAAAATGGACCAAACCCATTGTAGGTCTTCGAGGAAACAAGCTTCCAAGCCTCAGGGGAGAAACCCTTTCACCTCAAGATGTGGGATTCAACAGCCATGACGTCAAAGCTAGTTTTTCCACATCCTATTTCCAAAGGTAGCCCTGAAGGAGGAGGTCTGGTCTGGATGGCAGTGGAAATGGATCCAGATTGGTTCCACAAGCCACACACCCTGGTCCAATAAGAATCAACTAGAATCATAGTTGCACTGCCCAGCCTGAACTTTCAGAGAACCCTGGGGAGAGGAATCGAAGGAATGACAAAAGCGAGGTGGAAGTGCCATGGACTAGCAAGTGTGCCCACGGCAAAGGCCAGAGGCTCCCCCCAATGCGAGCAAAATACCAGAACCTTCCTGTTGTTTCTTGGAGACATTAGGTCTATCTGTGGCAGTCCACATGATTGCACAATCAGGTTGAACACTTCCAGATGGAGTTCCCACTCTCCTGAATCTACATCTTGGCGACTTAGATAAAGTCTGTCAGAACGTTTTCCACCCCTTGAATGTGAATGGTGGAGATGGCCGGAACATGGGCTTCTACCCCGCCCAGAATGTACCTCACCTTGTGCCAGGCGGTGGCACTTCTCGTGCCCACCTGACTGTTGATGTAAGCCACAGCCGTGGCATTGTCCGACCGGACACATACCGCATGGCCATTCAACAGAGGTCCAAAGTGAGATGGATCACCCTGAGCAGCCCACCCGCCCTAAATCCCCAAGTGACCCAGCACCACAGCCCAGCTGTTCAGGCTGGCATCCATCGTGACCATAGTCCACTCCAGGTTCAAGAATGGCTTCCCAAAGTCCAGATGGTGTCTTCATAACCACACTGCTGATCCCATCTGGCTTCTGGACAGAGGGGGAGCTGCTGATCCAGATCATCTGGATTCCACGCCACGTCTGGATGACACGTCTCTGGAGTTCCCTGGTGTGCACCTGAAAGTAAGGCACCACTACTGGGGCAGACACTAGGCGGTCCAGAACCCTTATGTACTCCCTAACCCAGGCCAAGGGCCACTCCAGAGCTTGGGACACATCCTGCACGATCTGCAGGATCTTGCCCTCTTGCAAGAAGACCTTCCCAAGGCAGGTGTCGAACCTCATGCAGAGGAACTGGTAATGCTCTGAGCCTAAGGCAAAACGCAGATAGCATTGACTATCCACCTACAGGATTCCGCTAGTCATTTGGAAGCGGGCTTGACAGACGTTTGGGCTGGCACTGCTGTCTGCGCTTGGCGGGGACGGTTCCTTGCCACAGTAGGGCGCTTGGTGGACATCTGAGGCAATAAGGTGCTCTTGCCCCCCAGTAACTTCGCTGATAATCTGCTTTAGCTCAGGTCCAAACTGACACTTGCCCTGAAAGGGTAAGGAAACCAGTGACTTCTTGGAAGATTGGTCTGCAGACCAAGCCTTAAGCCACAAGCTGTGTCACGCAGTAAACAGAAAAAACAGAGGCTTTGGCAGACAGCCTGACTACCTCAAATAGGGCTTCCGAAACATATGTGTTAGCCTCCTTCAATTTGGCCAACAAGTCCTCCTTGTGAGCATCTGCACGGACAGCATCCATCTTCTGTTCACCCCAAACAGCATTTTGACACAGGCAGACACAAAAACAGGCCTCAATGCTGCCCTAGTGGCCGAAATTAGACCAGAAGTTTGAATCAAGTTTTATTATCCACCACATCTTCGAGTCCTGCTGAATCCGCCAAAGGCAGAGCAGTGGACTTGGCTAGCCTGGAAATTGGGGGAGCCACAGAAGGGGGAAAGGCCCACTGTGCCAAAGTTGCCTCCAAAAAGGGGTAGAGCTTAGATAATATCACAGATAGACAACCTCTTATCTGGTGTTTTCCACTCATCTAGGGTCCTCAAAACAGCCCTGATAAGCCCCTCAGCAGTGTGTGGGGGGGGGGGGGGAGGTAAGCCTTGTAAGAGTCTCCATAGGAGTAAAAAGAATCCATATCTTTATATTCCCCTTCCTCGCATTCATCCTCAGAACAGGTCCCTATGGACGAAGGCATACTGAGGCATACTCTGAGCCCTAACAGCATTGTTAGAATAGATAAAACAAAGAGATTATCCCCTTAAAGACCCATGACATACATGTATGTCATGAGGTTGCGGTCCTTAAAGGACCAAGGACGTACATGTACGTCATGGATTCTCAAAAAAAAATGCCCCGTGGTCCTTAAGTGACCACCGCGTGCGTGCACGGCCGGTCCTTAAGGGGTTAAGGCAAACTTTTGGTAACGTGATATATCCCCCTAATAATATCCCTCTAAACCTGCAATTCTACAGCAAAATAGGCATACACACATAAAAATGTGAGAAATTTCATTAACTATTAACTTTTTAATGACAAGCAGTTGACTGACACACACACACACAAAATACAATCCCTCCATCCCCCACCCAGAACTAAACTCTGACCACCCCTTCTTTCTCCCTCCCTGGAGCACAATGCACTACCCCAGCATCCACATTTTATTTCCAGGCTCCAGTTAGCACTGAATCAATACTGCAGTTCACAAAAGCCCAGTACTAAAATCTCTCACTTAGTACTGGGCTCTGTTGATCAGAGCAAAGGACTTAAGCACGTTTTCCAAAGGATGTTGGGGAAATACGCTCATGGCACACCAGCGTTTCAGGTTTACATTAGTGGCCACCAGAGCCACTGTGTAAATCTTCAGCGTTAAACACTTGGCAGGCATTGTAGAGAAAGTTCTTCCACATACACACAGCAGGCCCATTCTTCAGCTTCTCCTTGCACATAAAGTATAGAGAAGTTTCTAAAGCTAGCACTGTAAAATCCCCATGCTTGGCTGTGCTACTTTGCCAACCCAGTAAAGTTTATGGGGCTGGCACTCAATGAGGAAAATATACTGAGACACTTTTCCTGCTGAATAAAACAAGTATACTACCATTGCTGTGAGTTGTTCAATTTAAAACTCATAGTTTAAAAAGGTTTGTTTTTTTATACTAAACAGTAAGCAACAGTATCACTTGGCCACCAGAGAGTTATACTATTGCATTTTATAGATAGTTGAATCTCAGTAGATTGTGATAGCAACTGCTGCACCACATTACTATTTGAACTGTTTTAATTCACAGGAGATACCAATCAGCTTCTCACCCATAATAACACTTTACCAATGCCCTTCCCTCCTTCCAAGTTCTACAATGTTTACCTATAAATTAAAAGAGGCTTTCACAGAAATACAAACCTGGACTACACTGAACAGCTGCAGGTTTGGAAAACTGTTTGGCAACTTGACTGTTAGTAGCTTTCTTTAAGGAATTCCGTATACACCGATGTTTGTTCATCTGAAGAAATACAAAACAAAAACAAAAAAGCAGTCAAAAACATCTGGATTCACATTTTTTCTTATGCCTTAAACAAATGTATACTAGCTGTGCAAGTCCAGTTTTAGTAATACAAAGATGTGAGTATCTGGCAATACAATTTTTTTTTTTTTTTTTTTTTCTTTTAAGGACAAACACTTCATATTTTAAGACAAGCTTTCAAGAGAAACACACTCTTCCTCAGGTTAAGCAGTACCTAACCCTGGATCCAGTACTTCTTGACCTAGAAAATGCATCTACAACTAGGTCGGTTGTAATAGAAACACATTCATTTTTATCTAGGCCTGCATGGTACTGTTCATTTCTGGACACTGAAATGAAAATTCTGGGCAACCCAACTGCACTATAGAAGAAAATACTCAACTGTCATTGAATTAGACCTTATAGATACATTCTTTTACCTTATCCCAGTGCTTTCCAAACTGTGTGTCATGACACGTTAGTGTGTCGGCCGTGGTGTGTAGGTGTGTCTCAGGCAAAGGTGCCATTTAACCCAAGCACGAGCTACACTGGGAGCTGAGATAAAACACTACTACTACTTAATGGTCGCATTTACACAGTGTGAGACTGCCTCCGTGTGCTGCATACAGCTGGAGCGCCACAAAAGATTTGTAATAGCTGGAGTGCCTCCATGTGCTGCATACATAATGCATATGCAGCACACAGAGGCACTCCAGCTGTTACAAATCTTTTGGAGCTTCAGCTGTTAAAATATTTTGAGATACCACCTCCTCTATACCTCTGCCCTCTCTTTGGGCTGCCAGGCTGGAGTGTCCCTGTGTGCCGAGGCTGCCTGTCACATGGCTGCTGCTTCTGCTTGTGGTGCCGATGAGATGGGAAAGACAGACAGTACTTCTAAAATCAATTATGCGCTATCTATTTACTAATGCAACATGAGAATCTTGCTCTTATATGTAGCGCAACTTTCTCATGTTGCCATTTTAAAAACCACACAACATGCTTTATGCCTTCCGCAGTATGAATGAAAGGTTTTCATGAGATATGTTGTGTCCCCATACATCTTGTTATTACAATTTATGTATGTGTCTGTATCTCTTATAAGGGATTATTAGCTGAACCTCTGGTTTGCTAGCAAAACTGAATTACTGTGTCACGAAATGATGCATGTCTAAAAAGTGTGTCACCAACATGAAAAGTTTGGAAAGCTGTGCCTTATCCCATGGTTCCTTTGTTCCACAAGGACTAAGATGCTGAGTTAAGGAGGAAGGGTACTTGCAAACTAAAGCACTCTATAGATGGAGACTCCCTTCCAGCTACACTTTATTCCCATTCATTACTAGCTTCAGTTTCAATGTATAGCAAAGATGCAAGGGGAAAAAAAAAAAAAAAAAAAAAAAAAAAAAAGAAGTAAGGCAGGAAGGGGGTTCATCACACAAGAGAACTCAACCAGGTTTTTAAAAATTCCCTTTTCTTTTCCATTCATTGGGGAAATCAGGAACCATGGGGATATACCAAAGCAAGGGAGAAAAACACCCAACAATAAAACCAGTGTCCGAGACAAACCAGAGACAACCACGAACATCAAGTGTCACTGAACACAACCACCCCAAAACTACTGTAAAATCTCAGGTATAATACACACATGTATAATACACAGGTGCAAATTATACCTAAGATTTTAGGTTAAAACAAAAGTACCTATATATAATATACACACTTGTTTTTCCCTTCTACACTCCAATCATTTTAGGTTTTTTTCCTATTCATTCATTCCCTCCCTCCCTTTACCAAGTAAGCACAATCTACTTCTCTGCTAACTCACCCCCTTCGGAGCAGAGCCGTCTTTCATCACTACACAGCAGGCAGCTCACTTTCATCTGCCATCCGCTTCCACGCTTCCAGCAATTCTCTGCGAGGATCTTTTCATTTTAGCCAATGGTAATACCTCAAGGTCCTCGTAGGGCAATACAGTACATCCACAGTGCATAGATATATGAGCATTTGATGTACTGTATTGCCCTTGGCATCCATTGCACAGCTCAAGAATGGGATTACCCTCTCTCAAACCGTACTATTAGTGTTTCTTTTGTGAACACTTCTCTTCATGACCGCTCAGTGCGTGTTCCTCAGGGATCAGTCCTGGGACCACTTCTCTCTTCCCTCTACACCCTCTCACATTGTGACCTTATCTCATCTCTTGGCTTTAATTCCCATTTCTACATAGATGACAAACAAGGCTACCACTCTTCCCCTGACCTCACTCTGGCTGTGCCTTCTCAAGACACTCAGTGTCCCATGGCAATCTCATCATGGATGGCCCAACACCTCCTGAAACTCAATATGGTGACGTCAGAACTTGTATTTCCTCCTAAATCCCAAGCAAACCACTTTTTACATCACAGTTTACAACTGTACCATACACTCTGTAACCAAAGCTACCACTTTTTCCTGAAAAACACTGCCAAAATACGGTCCTTCCTCTGTATGTCAGCCACAAAAACTCTCACTCAGGCCCTCATTCTCTCTCTCTAGACTAGATTATTACAACATTCTATTCTCTGGTCTTCCTGCCTCTCATCTTCCTCCACCCATCTGTTCTTAATGAAGTTGCAAGACTAATTATACTTGTTTCCAGATACCTTCCCTCTCATCTGCTATTGAAATCCATCTTTTGGCTAACCATAAGATCTCAGATTTCTTAAAACAATTCTCTCTCTACCCTCTCCATACAACTTAATCAACCATCCTCTAAGCTAGCCTTTCACAGCTGCACATTGTATTATATCTAAATATTGGAAATCTGAGCATACGCACCCTTAGTTCTTGTCCTGACTTGAATATCATATATAGAACAAATGGAAAGACTGACAGCTATTCCCTACAACTCTATGCCGAAATTCCAGAAGGTGTGGGATACATGGGAACTCTCCCAAGACTCTGCTGACATTGCAAGCCTCTAGATTGTCCCTCTTTGGGATGTATTGAACACTGGGTTCATTGGCACGATGGAGGTGTGTGTCCCCTTCCCTCCCCCTCCATTTTTCCCCCCATCTTCCCCTCCCTCATCCTGGATATGAGTGTGTGAATGCAGGTCTTTCCAGGGAGGTCTGTTACCTCCTCCACAATACCTCCATGAAGCAGGACATTATGTTTACTAAGCCTCAATGAATGTTTTGCCTGTTGCTGTAATTCCTTAAAATTTAAAATTGTAATCTTCCATTTCTCCATGGTACACATTGCTCAGTTATTTGGAAAATAAGGGATACTAAATATAATAAAGTAAAAAAAAAATTCTTCTCCTCTCATTTAAATCCCTTTCCTCTTCAGCACCCTCTAACAGTTCTGCTCTCATCTCCCGCTACAGCCTGTCATCTCCTAAAAACCAAACTCCTCAAGCAGGAATCTAAGTGAACTAACTGGAATTTGACCACTAGGGGGCACTGCTAATGTAAATAAACATGGGTTTAAACTGTAATAACTTTGGAAATGTGCATCTGTCAGCAGTGGGAGCACCCTTATGCTACTCAACAGGAAATGCCCTACAATACATATTTTTCATAAACAAAGTTTACTGCTCCTTTAAGTATCCTTGGTGCCATCAGGTCCAGGTGCTTTATTCCCCATAACCTTCCCAGTCACTTTTGGACCTTGTTCTCAGGAAGCCATGTACATAATATAAGAAATTCTGTGTTTCTGCCTGCTTGCCCATAGCCTGCTGCTGTTGCTCAATATATTATATTTATTTTTTTATTATATACATACATGTACATACATGTCCCTCCATGGCGATACAAACTAATGGGTATACTTCAGTGCCCCCCAGCTGGCATAGGACCAAACTTAAAATACAAAAAGGAAGCCCCCTGCTTCCCTTGGCAGTCACCTATTGTTATAGCTGAAAAATAGAATATAGTGATGATTAATGGGCAGGAAGCGCCATGGAGGGACACAGAAGAAAAGGGAATATCTGTAAGAAAAACTTCTCTCTTTCTTCTGTGTCCCTCTCCATGGAGATAGAGACTAATGGGACATACCCAAGCAGTAAAACATAAGGGTGGGTAAAAATAAGGTGTCCCTTAAGATATTTAAGAAGTATATTAGAAAAATCATGTGCCTGCCCCTTCACAGGATTCCATCATAATAGGCAAATAGGAAACTCATGGATAGGCTTACTGTTCCTGAGTGGACTGCTGCCTCAAGGACCTTCCTTCCAAACTTTGCCTCTGCGGAGGAATGTACATCAATCTGATAATGTCTAATGAAAGTGGAAATTGAGGACCAGGTAGCTGCTCTGCAAATTTCCTCTGGAGATGCAGATGCTCTTGATGTCCAAGAGGTAGCAACTGCATGGGTAGAATGTGCCTTAAGGATCTTTGGAGGAATTCTTCCTGCTTCCAGATAGGCCATTCTTATGCACTGGGTTATCAATCTTGAAAGGGAGGACTTTGAGGCTGGTTATCCTTTGTATTTCCCTTGGAAATGCACGAACAAGGAATCCGCTTTTCCTAACATTTTGGGTTCTATTGAAATAGATATAAACATATCTAACTAGGTCCAGCTTGTGCTGCTTTTCCTCCTTTTGGATTTGGAAAAAAAAAAAGATGGTAATATGATGTCTTGATTAAGATGGAAATCTGATACCACCTTTGATCTGAATGTAGGTCTAGTTGTTAAAACTATCTTATCTTGATGAAAAACCGTGTAAGGTGGTTTTGCTGACAATACCTGAATCTCAGATACTCTTCTCGCGGAGGTTACTGCAGTGAGAAAAGCTGTTTTTATGGTAAGCATCTTTAGTGGTATCCCTTCTAAGGGCTCAAACCTGGGGGATAAAGATAATTAATCTAGCACCATATTCAGGTCCCAGGGAGGAATAACTCTTCTTACTCTTGGTCTGGCTTTGGTTATAAGCCTTTAGATACCTTTTTACCAAATCTTCCTCAGCAATATTGTTTTGCCAATAATGCTGATAATGTTGAAAGATGCACCTTTAGAGTTGGACATAACCCCTTTTCAAATCCTTGATGTAAAAAGCTTAAAATAGGAGTTGTCTTAATGATGGATATTTCCACATTTTCAGTTCTGCACCATTCTGAGAAAATCCTGCAGTATATTCTAGAGGTGGACGTCTTTCTTCCGGAGATAATAGTATTCATGACAGATTCTGACAGTCTTGATCTTAATGAAATCCTCTCAACCTCCAAGCCATCAGTTTCAAAAAAAGCTGGATTTTGATGAAGAATTGGGCCCTGGGAGAGACAATCGCTTCCTCGTGTCTGATCTTCCTTAGAACTCTCTGAATCATTGGAGTTGGAGGAAATATATATGCTAGGGGAAAGTTCCATGACTGAGCCATGGCATCCACCCTTTGAGCCTTTGGATGTCTCGTCCTGAAGAACAAGATGTTGCACTTCCTGTTCTCCCATGTTGCATTCAAGTCTATCACTGGCTTACCCCACATCCTGATAATTTTATTAAATACTTCCTCGTTGAGTGACCACTCCCCCAGGTCCATCCTGTTTCTGCTTAGATAGCAGGAACTCTAAACCTCAAAGCGGACTATGTGGATGGCTGGCGCCACTAGGTTCTTTTCTAACCATTTCAGTATTTTTTCTGATTCCAAATTTAGGGCTCTGCTTCTTGTCCCTCCCCGATTCTTTAAGTAGAGTACAGCCACGATGCTGTCTGATAGGACTTTAACTGGCTGATTCTTGACCAACCTTTTCAGGCCTTTGAGAGAGACGTATCGCCCTGAGCTCTAGGACAATTATGTGGAGGGTTTTCTCTTGCTGTGACCATACCCCTTGCAGGGAGATGTTGTTCCAGCTTCCCCCCCATCCTAACTGACTTGCGTCTGTCGAGACCCTCTGCCAATGCAGATCCTGAAGCGGGGTTCCTTTCTGCAGATTTCTTGGATCCATCCACCATATTAGTTCTGACTTTACCCATGGGGTCAGGCAAAGCCTTTGATTTTTGTTGATTGGATTTCTGTTCCAATGGTTTAGGAACAGGTTTTGAGGAGGTCTTATGTGAATCCTGGCCCATGGAACAATGTGAATGGAGGAGTTCATTGCCCCTAATATTTTCATATATTCGTGGGCAGTGTGGACCTGATGTCTTCTGAAGGTCTTGACCCTGTTGATTATCCCCTTCATCCTTGAGGAGGATGGCATTACTATGTTCTTCTTGGTGTTGAAGGTCATGCCCAGGAAGATTAGAAGCTGACAGAGCTGTAGCTGGCTTTTCTGGTAGTTCACCAACCAACCCAAATTCTGCAGGTGTTGCAAGGTTATCTGGGTGTTCGATTCTGAGTGGGTTTTTGATTGTGACACAATGAGAAGGTTGTCCAGATATGGGAAAATTGTTATCCTTTTTGCCTCAGGGGTTCTAGAGCTACTGCTAGTATTTTTTAAAAAAATTCTCAGGGCTGAGGATAGCCCAAATGGCAGAGCTCTGAATTGCCAAAGCTGTTCCATGAAGCAGAACCTCATGTATCTGCGATGACATGGCGCTATCTTGATGTGGCAATGTGCATCCTTGAGATCCACAGTTGTGAGGAAAGTTGCTGGACAGACAGTCTGGATTACCGATGATGTGGTCTCCATCTTGACGTGTTTTGGTCTTATGGCTAGATTCAAGGATTTTAAAATCAAGGACTGTTCTGTTCTGAGCCCTCCTGATGCTTTCGGAACTGTAAATATTACTGAGTAGAAACTTTCTTCGTTTTGCAGTGGTACAGGTTCGATTACCCTGCTGAGGGCTAGGTCTTGAACAGAATCCCTTAATTTCCTTGCTCTTATAGGATCCTTTGGCAATTTTGAGGTTCTGAATACATTTCTTTGAGGAATGCGGTCGAATTCTAAGGGATATCCTGCTTCTAATATCTGAATTACTTGTCTGGGGTGGTTAAGTTCTTCCAGGCATGTAGGAAATTTTCCAGACGACCGCTGACTGGAATTAGAGGCAGGGTCCGCTGTACTTCACAAGGTTTCTTTCTTGAATTGGTTACCTATGGGTCCAGATCTTTTAAATGAACCTCAAGGACTGGCCTAAATTACTCTCTGATCGTATGGCCTTGTAGATTGAAAACGCCTTGACTCACAAAAGGATCTTCGATTTCTGTAGGATGCTCTTGATGGGAAAGCTTGTCATTTCCTATCTTGTGGGAGGAAGGAACTTTTTCTCCCGTGACTTTAATAATTTCATCTAATTGCTCACCAAATAGTGTCTCTGCTATTTTCTGGATCCACTCTAATTTATTCTTTGAGGAGGGGTCAGCTCCCCATGGTCTCATCCAAAGAGCTCTCCTGGCTGTGATGGACAAGGAGGAGGATCTGGCAGCTAACCTGATCATATCCCAGGAGGCGTCACATGAGTATCCAACAGAGTCTTTTATAAAGGACACTTCTTTCATTAATTTTGTCCTGGATAACGAGTAGTCGATTTTTTCTTCACATTCAGACAACCAAATTCTGATTGTTCTTGAAACACGTCAAGGCTGTCACTGCTTTTATGTTTTGGCCCAGAATGGTGAACGGTTTCTTCAGGGTGGCTTCTAATCTCCAATTCATCGGGTCTCTTAATGAAGAATCATCCTCCATGGGAAGAGTGGTCTTCTTTGTCAATTGGGAATTGGGAGCATCTACTCTGGGAGGTGTTGTCCATGTTGAAGAGTCTTCTTCCTTAAAGGGATACATCTTGTGGAATCTCCTTGACTCTGCCACTCTTATCTCCCTTCTTCCATTCTGCCTCTACTAGATCAGAAACTGCATGATGGAAAGGAAAGACAGGAGTTTCTTTCTCTTTACCCAGGAAGGCCACGTCCAATATCCCCTGTTCCTTAGTTTCTTCTGTTAACCCCAAGGATTTTACGCAGACTCTTAAGGAAATGTTCCCTCTTTTCTATGTTAAAAGTACCCTCATCTTCCTCCAGTATCTCTCCTTCTTCTGAAGAGTAATCAGAGTGGTCTTCAAAGAGGCTGGTTTCATCCACTTCAAGATGTCTGGAAGACGAACCCTCCCCAGGGTCCTCAAGTCTAGGTCTTTTCTTAGAAATAGAAGGAAAAGGTCTCTTGTATGGAATTCTTCATCCAAGACAGAAAATCTTGGAATTGAGACGGTGCCTCAGTATTGCAGCTTTCTTCAAACAATCTGAACATAACTTGGAAGAATCTTCTGTTGATAACTTATTATCACTTCCTAAGCATGCTTTCACTTTGAGGATGCTTATATTCTTTTTCAGTACTTCCTTTATCTTTTTCCTTGTCTTTATCCTTAATAGGTACATTTTTAGAAGCAGAGGATATAGCCAAGCTAAATATCTAAAACCTTTAATATGGCTAGCATTTAAAACCAACACATAAAAACTCTATTACCACTTGGGAGCATGGCTTGCTTAAATATAGTAGGCCCTGGGTGTGTGTTTCAGCCTGGAATGCACAGGCCCTGCCCAATTAACCAAATGCAAGAAAATAAATAGGGTTGGCCCGCAGCCCTTACCTTTCCCATGTAGCATGCTTGCTGGTAGGAAGGAGCAAATCTCTGGGATACAGGTCATGCTGAAACCGGTGCTCCTCTTAGTGGCATCCATCTGGTGTACCTCTCGTGCGTTCTATGTTCAGACGCACGTTGATGACGTCGCTCGCCTGCATTGTACCAAGCACCGAATCTCTACCTGCTGGAGGAAGATTCAAGGAGCCAACCGGATCCACTTTTACCTTGCCGGCCTGGAGCGAAGCAAGGTCCTCGGAGATCTTTCCCCTGAACTGAGCAGCAAGAATGCGGCTCTTACTTGGAGAGAAAGTAAAAAATGTAGGAGCCGACTGCCATGCGTCCTACCCCAGCTGACGCAGGACCAAAAAGGACTGCCTATGGAAGCAGGGGGCTTTCTTTTGTATTTTAAGTTTGGTCCTACGCCAGCTGAGGGGTGCAGATGTATACCCATTAGTCTCTATCGCCATGTATAGGGACACAGAAGAATTTTAGCTTTTTATATAGTTTTTATTAAGTTAGAGCTACCAACATATTGGTTTAAAAAAAAATCCCACACCACACAAAAGAAGCTGGACAGCACTGCTGTAAAAATATTGACTTACCTGACTACTGTGTGGCTCAAGAGGTACACTGGAACTTTCACTTTCAGATGACAAACAAACGTCAACAGTTTCAATATCACCATCTAATAAGGAGAAATTAAAAAAAAAAACAGAATACTCAGTAGTTAAATATTTGGGAAGCAGATAGTGGTCTACCAAGAGAAAAGAGTCATAAGCAAAGGAGAAAAATGGAAGGAAGTCTAAAGTTTAGTTTAAAGTGGAACTACCACCCCACATAAAGTTAAACCCCAAGAATTACTCATCTGGCGACTAGCTGAACAATAGTACTATTAAATACTGCCTTAAAGAAAAATTCTACTGCTCCCGGGACTGACAGCTAGGAAACAGAGCAGACATCTTTGCATAGTGACACCTGCGCTATTAGTTCCAGTCTGCTTTAGGAGGCGTTGCTTGGTAGCGTATGGTACCGGAAGGGACTGATGGTGCAGACGCGCAGATTCTTTTAAAGAGCTGTTGCCTGGCCATCAGTCTTGGGAGCAGTAGAATTTAGCTATAAGGAGGTAATTATTCTGGTGACTAGTACTATTGTTCAGCTAGTCACCAGATGGGTAATGTTTGGGGTTTAACTTTACGTGGGGTGGTAGTTCCACTTTAAATATCCAACTACATTTGTGCATGTCCAGTTGTGATATAGGACTTGAGGGGAGGAATTTGTTCCTGCTCAGACTACGTGGCAGTGGTCGCCAATTAAGGCCTGGATTCCATGAAACTGATACATTTATCATTGGTTTTATATTCAGATTTCACCAGACTTCAATGGGAATCGGTTTGCTAAAACCTGTGATAACACTTATCCGCTGCAATGTAATTTAGGCCTAAACCAAAAGACAAAGAGGTTTTACATACTTTGCAGGAATCAGGCAATTCAGTGGGTCAAGTACTGGTTTTATTAATTTACTTACGTTGACCTGTTACTAACATGGCTTTTATATGGGAATCATAGGTTTTAGAAAAAGGATTTGCTATTCCTTCATAAAGAATACGTAGCCACTTATGCCTAAAGTTGTCATTTTAACAGTGAAACTACTCCTTTGCCTTAAATTTGTAGGAGGGGCTGCAAGCCCTTATAATCGGCAGCAGCCTCTCCCACTGGGCATTTACTGTCAGTGAGCATGCCCTAGGTACGTCAAAGTGCGTCCAACCCCCAGAAGTGGCAGTCAGAATCCCTTAGTGAGCAGAACAAGAAAGACAATGTAGAGTACTGCGCCAATACACAAAGGAAAATACTGTGAATGGGATGGAGCGAGAGGTAGAGATGAACACCAGGCGAAAAAGAAACACACCTCTAAAAGTGAGGAAAAATGAATCAAGAGCACCTGGTGATCAAAGGACACTATGTAATAAATGAGTGTCAAAAAAATTGAGGAGGAAAAAATGGGAAACTTTCCCTAAAATTATTCCAGTCTCAAATTTGGAACCCCTCTCTCATGCAGCTTGTCCTCCAAAGAAGTACGTACATCGATGTATATACATGCAAAAGAAGAAGGGAATGGGGGTGGACAAGAGCAAAAATCTTTCTAAGTGTAGTATAATTGTAGGGTTAGACAGAGCAAAGTTTGATATTTAAAAATATTTATTCCAAAATGGTAAAGCAATGTAAAAAATATGGTAAAACAATATCTCCTATAAACAAGAGAAATGATAGTGTATATAACATACAATAAAAGGTAATCTGCAACTTAATTTGCAAAATGATCACAGTATATAATGCTTTTATTTCCTGATAGTATAGACAAGGGGAATCGCTACTTAGGGTGACTCTACGAGTAATGATAAAGCAGTCCCACTAGTAAAGTAAATACCCAGGTGTTTGGATGATGCGCTTACTAGATACACAGCGTTTATATGACATATCCTTAAACAGTAAGGGTTTCTGCTTACTAGACGCCCAGAACGAGTGCACTCGTCTGGGTATTACTGCACAGTCTCTCCGGTCCCCTGCGAGTCCCGGTCTGGAGTGTTGCTCGCATCCACTTCTCCTCCTGTAGCTCTGGTCCCCTTCGGGTACTGGCTGTTGTTGGAGTTCTGGTTGCGTCCGCGTCTCCTCCTCTGGTTGGCTTTAATCAGTGCTGCTTCCTTATTGCGAACACTCGCACTGGCGATGTATCAAGCAGTTCAAAAAACAAAATGTGGTGTTGGCGTTTCGGCCTGACCACGCGGCTCAACGCATTTCAGCGCATAAACAGCGCCTTCGTCTGGAGTTAGGCTAAAGGTCCTAATGTTGTAATCCCTTACCTTTCTGAAGGCCGAAAGTGTTACTGTCTGTTGTGCCTTACCTCCTCAGGGAGGCTGAAGGTTGTCTTGTCTGTCAAGCCTTACCTCTCCATAGAGATCGAAGGTCGTCTGCTCATTACGCCTTACCTCTCGCAAGAGAGGCCAAAGGTAGTCCTGCCTGTCTTACCTTACCTCTTAAAAGAGGATGAAGGTATTTTTGTCTGTCATGCCTTATCTCTTGCGCATACTCTAGTCTAGAGCTTCCTCATGTTGCCTCACTTCCGGTAACAGGGGAAGGCTGGGCTCTTTGTTTCTCTTAGCTGAAGAACAGTTTAGATCCTATTTTCTACACCATTCTTGGAAGCAGGATTCAAGTCCACCTTATATCCAACTGGCAAGTATCAGTTGTCTTCCATCCAGGGGAGTAGCAGATGTTGTATTGCAACATGCCACAAACACTAGTCCCTAGAACGTTATGAATTACTTCACTAACACATTTATTCACAGCACTTATCACCGATATTAGATTAACACCCAAGGCAGAGGAATCTATTCCATGCCTGTCTTCACTTACATCATCAGTTTATGTCCAGTATGTCAGTTATTTCAAGTTATTAGTCAATCTGTATTATTATCGCATATAGGTTCAAGATGGAAGAAAAATTACCAACTCCAAAATACCTCAAGTTCAAGCTCTGGCCACGTCAACTACTCAGGGTCCAGTTCTCAGAAAACTTTGTAGGTGGAGTTATCAAGACTGCACATCCCTCTCCCTGCAACAGCAAGGAAGGCTGAACTTTTTTGACTTCTCTTCCCCTCCTCCCAGCCCCCTCCCTCACCTGGCTTCGCTATACCTAACCCACGTCCATCAACATCTGTCAGCCAATTCAACCATATTATGGAACGCCTGACAAATCTGGGTTTGGCCATGTCAGAAGTTCAATCCAGACTAATTGTCCTGGAGAGTACATACTCACTAGCTGGCAGACCCATCCCTAGTGTGGAACCACCATCTCAGCCAGGAACCTCATTGACCTCCTCGTATT
Organism: Rhinophrynus dorsalis; assembly: GCA_037306005.1. Taxonomy (NCBI): domain Eukaryota; kingdom Metazoa; phylum Chordata; class Amphibia; order Anura; family Rhinophrynidae; genus Rhinophrynus; species Rhinophrynus dorsalis. Next base: position 247,099,660 of record CM074718.1, on the reverse strand, counting down.
AACACCTGCTCATATGATTCCACAGCACATCAGGAGAGACATTACTGAGGGAAAGGATGTCAAGTTGGTATCACTTCTGATAGCCTCCCAAGACCTAGCTGAGCAGCGGACAGTCAGCTATGGCGATGTATCTGTGACTTTAAAAGCCAAAGATCCCAGGCTGAACAGCAAACTGTCCTTACCGGTGTTCGTATTGGCCTTTAGCATTTATAGGGATATTCTACGTACCACATTTAAGCACAGCAGACAGAAGCTAGACCATTATTTATACATCTTACGGGGGGGGGGCTAAATTTTTTCAAAGACATCCAGGACAGAAGCATACTCTTGCCTCCAGTGGCATCCCTGATGAACATACCCAGATCAGGTACAAAGAGATGCTTACACACAAAAGGAAGGTACACCAATAATATCTTTGAAGACTATGGCTAAGATCTGGTGTGCTGACCAAAGTCCGACACGCAGCAAAAAAACAAGCTGAGAACTTTCCAGATATTCTGGCGACATCAAAGGCTGCTCTAGTAAGATTATGCTTTAGCCTCCAAAATGCTGGAAGCATAAAAAGTTCCTCCTTAGGAACATCTAAAAGTTGCTCGCCACAGATGGTTATCGCTCTGGTGACCCAGGCTTATCTTGGTAGGAAAAGGGTTAAGCTGCGGAGGAGAGAAGGAGAGTCCAAGCCCTGCGTAGGATACTCAATGTGCGAGTACACAAAATGGCTGCCGAGACGGGAGCCAATCGGAAACGAGTGCGCGAAGAGGGCGCTCGGGAAACGTAGTTTCTCTGACAGAGTACTCCAACAGAGCCCAAAGCCCCCAGAACGTTGATCGGATGACAGAGCAAGGGAAAACCAACAATATGAGCCATCTCTGACCACGCTACTTGGAGTGGTTGCAGAGATACATCCTAAACTGTAAAGTTCCATAGAAGTGAATGGAGCAACGGAGTCTATGCAGTAAACGCACGTCTTAAGGCCGCGGAATATAAAGTAGCAAGGTGAATCCCAAACGTGAAAACACTCAATAAACACTAAACCCAACAGGGAAAGTGCCCCAAAACCCCCCAAAAAGTGCAAACCAGCAACAAAAAGGTTGTTACCACAGAAACTCCAAACACCTCACAGACATATAGAATAAACCCAATGAGTGCATAAGTATGTAATAGGAACTCCAAATGAGACCCCTATGTGGAGGGGCAGCATGGGACATGTGGACCTCCGCACTCAAAGTGTGCTCACCTTTTTCCGCAAGTCTTCTGTCTTCAGATTACCATATATCAAGAAGAAGCCACAAAGGGCAACTCCTGGGGAAAGAACTTGCAGCCAAGATTTTACCCCCAGGACTTAGGTCCACAAAAGCACCTGGTAAACTGAGTTATACACATTTGGGTGATGGGAATTGTCAGTGATGGGAATACACCTAATGGTGGTATTCCATTTCTAATAGAAAAATAATAAAGCTAAAACTATAGTAGAACTGTTCTTTTGCTTGTGTCTTGACCAAGGAACAAATCTTACTGGTTGGGGATTGGCTAGCTGCAAGCTAAGGAGAGAAGGTAGGCTCCACCCAGCAGTCACTTCTCAGAATTGTTCCTGCCTATTAAAGGGGCCAATCGCCTACCTAATGTTACCAGTAACCTGTATTGGACGACAGAGAAATTAGGATAGTGGAGACTAGCAGAGAGATAGCTTATTAATATAAATATATAAAGGTCAACCCTTCCTGTGTGACTGAAATTGAAATGCTATGCAATGCATTCCAAGGCAATCCAGCAAATGAGGAATTAACTATGCGGAAATGTAGTTGTGGGGAGGATGCTTGGTTCACTGTAGTGGTAACATGTGCTACTGTCCTCTTGCCCCTCAGTGATCACTGCCTGAACCAGCAGAAAAGGCCTGAAAGTTCTCTTGTTGTAATCAAGGGAACTTTTAAGCTATTCAGGCACTGGCTGTTAAGACAGCTATTCCTAATGGGGGGAACAGGGAAAATTAAAAGCAAAAAGTACAACTGACTGAAAAATGCTCGTGACAGAATCTTTCAAATCAATAAATGACTAATAAAGAAATAATTTTATTGGCTGCAATGTAATCAAGGCATATACCAATATATTCTAAAATGTTCTTACTTTTGTCCTTGAAGCAAAACTTTATACAAGATAATACATTTTGACCAGGTTGAGGACTCTGTGGATCTGGAACCCTGAAAAAAAAAAAATAAATAAATAAAAAGGGATATGACAGTAAAAAGGCAAAATATTACAGTTAAGTGTGAATTATTTGATTGTCATTCCCCCAAAAGCAGGATATACAGCAAATTAATGTTCCAATTGTGCTTTATGATCACAAATAAAGTACTAAATATTCTTCCATTGAGAGTGAACCATCAACAAATCAGATAGAAACTGTAAAATATTGTTCACAGATTATGCAAGATAATTACATCTTGCATTTCAACAACACACACAGCGACCTATTCAAGAAGCTGAACTGGAGCAATCCAGCTGAACCGGAGAGGCCAAATTGAAATTCACATTTTCGCTTACTGAAATAGGACCTTTCAATGTCAATTATCTTGTGAACAATTTTTTACTGTCAATTTATAGGAAAAAAAGTGATTAATAAAGTTAGTTTTAAACATAATGTATTCTGCATGATCAACTATTTTTGCAAACCAATTTTGGCCAACCCTCTTGTAGGCAAAGGGTTTAACCCTCTGTGTGCCAGGCTGGATAGCAACAGGATACTGGGCAAATGAACGAACGATGCTTGGTGAATGATTAGGTAAGAACTGGTTATAGGGGATGGGAGGGTGACTGAGGATAAGATTAAACCCTAAAGTGAAGAAGGCATACTTATGAGAAGAGATATACGATATCTGATAATGCCTTCATTAATAGCTGATGAGTGGAAGTACTGTCAAGGGCAAGATGATAATGCCGTAAGTGACTGGATGAACAATGGATTGGTGGAAGAAGAACAGACAGTGTATTTGCGAGCTAGACGGGCTGGAGTAGATGATACAATGGCTGGCAATGGAGGCTAGTCCGGTGGTCTTGAGACTACTAGGATGGGCCTGTGAGTAATGACAGGTATGAGCAAGGGAGTGGAAATGGTGTAAGGTTGACTCAGAGAAGAAAGAGATAGGAGAGAAAGGGTGAAGAGATTAACTAGGGTCCTTCAGCCTCTGCGAAGAGGTAAGGAGTAGCGGGGATCCTTCTGCCACTGCGAAGAGGTAAGGAGTAGCGGGGATCCTTCAGCCTCTGCGAAGAGGTAAGGAGTAGCGGGGATCCTTCTGCCACTGCGAAGAGGTAAGGAGTGGCAGGGATCCTTCAGCCACTGGCAGGTTAATGGCTAGGAAGCTGGAGCGATTGGCATTATCGAACAATGACGGAGGCTAGTCCATCTGGCTTGAAGACCACTGGGGATGGACCTGTGGGTTATGTTAGGCGTGAGAAAATGCTTACTCCAATATCCCTAAACCTACAATTAAATATATTTGTGAGTGTTTTGTTTTGGGGGTTTTCTGGTGGTGAAATCTGGGGTCTGCAACTGGATGAGAGGTGTACTCTAGCGGCCTATGAATACAATAGTTGGAGGAAAAAAGGAGGGAGTAAATTAAGTTAATGGAAGGTTGAGACCGGTGTGTAATGGGAGCAGTTTGGTGGGGAAAACCAGTCTGCGCTGAAGTAATGCTAATGCTTCAGTGCTATTGAGAACTGCACTATCGTGCACTGCCCTGTCATATGAATGATTAGGACTGTGTGTTGGTATGAAATGATCGTATCTGTGCAGTGACTGATGGCAGATGATCGTAACAGATAGGTATACATGTGATTGTGACCTGAAACATGGGGGAGGATAAATGTTCCGTGCACAGACCTTGGCAGGGAGCTGGAGCAATGGGGGAAACGTATGGAATAATAGCACAGCTTAGGTGGTGATCCGGCCTTTATTCATAGGACATTTAGGAAATGCGGCTACCATCATGACAAGTTGTAACTTATGGGATAGTGATTTTACAGACTCAGATTTAGAATACTATCGAGGTCATGTTCTAAAATCATCAAGGTCAGTTTCTCCACATATTTGTACCACAAGTGTCCATGGTCTCGGTGGCATGTGGAGAGGCACCAGAATGAAGAGACTGATGAGAACTGCAATCCAAGCCTTTCAGGGCCAGAATGGTGCTATTAAGAGAGCTTTCTCCATCCTGATTTTCAGCATCACCCTGGGGAAGAGGGAAATATGTGGACATTCAATGGAATGGATATTGCATCCATGGCAAAGGCTAGAGAATCCTTGGTCCATGCACAGAATGTGAGCACTTTCCTGTTTTCCCTAGAGGCCATCATGTCTATTACTGGAACACCCCAGCATTGAACTATCAGGTAGAACATCTCCAGATGCACCTCCCAGTTTCCTGGATCCATGGTCTTGCAGACTGAAGAAGTCTGCCACCACATTTTCCAGTCCTAGAATGTGGATGGCTTAGATGGCCAGGAGATGGGCCTCTGCCCATAGAAGGAGATACTTCACTTCCCTCCAATGCAGTCTCGCTGCAGGTTCCCCCCAGCGAGACTGTCGATGTAAGCCATTGCAGCCGAGTTGTCTGACTGGACCGTCATCTGTGTCCCTGGGACAAGCTGCGACAAGCCAGTAGACCTGCTCAGATTTCCAGGATGTTGATGGACGGGGAGAATCTCCACCCATGAACACAGCCCAGGACCCCCAAGTGTCCCAGGGTTGCATCCTAGCTGCTCAGGCCGGCATCAGTTGTCACCAGATTTAAATTTGGGATCATGAAGAGTCTCCCTCGAGACAGGTATTGGAATGAAGCCACCAACCAAAGTCCACCCTGGCCTGATGAACAAGATGCTCTGGCCTCTGGGACCATGTCCTGAGTCTGTCCCATCCCTCGAGGTGGAATTGAGCTTAGGAAACTGCTTCCAGGGCAGACGCTTGTGAGACCTGAGGAATCTGCGCCTTTGGCTCCCCGGATTGGTGGTCTGAAAACCATGTGTCTTCCTTCCCAGAAAAGTACAGTTTAGTGGAAATCTGAGTCAACAGGGTGATTTTTCCACCAGTAACATATCTAATGATCTTCTTCAGGTCAGGCCCAAACAGGGCTTTGCCCTGAAAAGGCAAGGAAATCATTGACTTATAAGGTTGTGGCATGCAGAAACATAGAAGACTTAAAAAAAAAAAAAAAAAATATAGTCGCATCAAACAGGGCTTCAGTAATATAGGCATTAGCTTCCATGTTAGCCAGTAAAATCAGTCCTCTCTAGGAGCATCAGAACACACAGTGTCAGACAGCTGTTCTCCCCCACAGCAATCACTCTATTGATCCAAGCAGACATAACAATAGGACTCAGCACTGACCCAGTGGCCCCAAAGTTGCCCGTAAAAAGAATCAAGCTTCTCAGCCCGATCCTTGAGCCCCACTGCATCGGCCAGGGGAAAGAATGTATTCTTCACAAAGAGAGAAAAAGGGGGGTTGTCAGCCGGGGAAAGGCCCACTGGACCAGCTCCTCAACCATAAAAGGGTACAGTTTTGAGAAATGTTTGTTAAGGAAAAGTCTCTTATCTGGAGTTTTCCATTCTTCCAGAAGGATCTGGTCAAGAGTGTTATTGGGTGGAACACAGGAGACTCTTTAATGCGCCTCTGGAAAATATCCAGAGAAGCAGACACCCACCCCCATCAGCAGCCTTGGACAACTGAAGGGTCTTCAACACTGCTATGATGAGCCACTAAACAGCAGGAACTGGGTCAGCTTCATAGTAATCTCCAAAGACGGGAAGAGTACATATCCTCATCATCCTCCGAGTGTAATTCTCCCTAACAGGATACCCCAATAACCTGAGTATGACCTTTAAATATAGGTTCAACCTGTTTAAAAGCAGGTAAAAGGCTCTAAGAATGGAGAAACCACTAGACAGAAGGAGGGATAGCTGCCATAGATGGTAGCATTTTAACCCAAGAAGGCTTTTAGTCAGTGCTGGATGGTCCAGGGGAAGTGGTAGGGGCCATAGTACATGAGGGGCATAAAGACCCAGAATATTCCTTTGGAAGTCCAGCATGGCATGAGAAGTAAGTGAGGGAGATAAGGGAAGCTCCTGAAACACCTTAGATTTCCCCATATGCCCCTTAGAGTCAAGATATGTCCAGGAGAAAGTGTATAAAACTAGGAAAACTAGCTAAAATATCCACAGATTAGAGCGGTATTTCAATATTTTCCAATTTGTACTTCAACAGTAATTCAATTCCAAAGGATCCCCCTCCCTCCCCTTTTACTGCATGTAAGCCAACTTCCCTCCATTGTGGAATCCGGTTCCGGGACTAGATACGTTGCAGCGAGGAACAATCTTCAAACACGAAGTATAAGGAAAACCCTGACACCCCCTCCCCCTTGACAAAGGAGGGCAGGATTTTACTTATTCGTAGTGAAAATTGTCCCTCTCTGCACTCCATCCAACCAGCTTAGTGAGGCAGCCTGATGTAGGTTAAAGGGGATGGTGGGGAATATTTTAGAATCTAATTACTCTTGAACTACAAATTGGAAAATATTGAAATACAGCTCTATATGGCCCACGGCATATGAGGATTAATCGGAGCTGCATTTTTTTTCAGCTACTACTATCCCTTTAATACAAAGCCCCCAGAAAGTCCGAAAAAAAGTACATATCAGGTATGCAAAGGATTAAACTGGAGAGAGCAGAAGAGTCAGCCTTTGCATAGGAAAAGCAAGGGAAAAGATGGCCACCAGCAAAGGGCGCCAGCCAATCAGAAAAAAGCCTAGGAACCAGGGGATTATGGGAACTCCTCCTTTGCTTGTTGTCTAACAACTCATGGCCCTCCAGTCATGGGCCGTGGTGAGCTCCATGGACACTCACAAAGTGGGCATTACAATAGAGCATGAGCGGACTAGAAAAAGCACCCTCGCTGACTGTTCTAGAATAAATATTTGCAAAGATATGTCCCAAAGAAGTTTCCCCCATTAAAATCTATGAAGAAAAGATGGCCACGGGCGGGCTCTGGTTTTTAAAGGAATTGTGCATGAAGAAAAAACAAAAAAACGAACTTTTAAATAAAAATATGGAAAAGCCCCCGCCCCCCCCCCCCCAAACAAAACCTGGGTGCACCCGAAGGAGGAAATAAATAAATAGTAAAGTGGTACGGGGTAATAAGAAGCTCCCAAACACCATATATTACACAACAGCAGAGGAAGGGTTAATATGAAAAGATCAATGCCGCCATCTGTACCCCCAGAATAAAGTAGCAAATAAGAGCTGTACGTGAGTGCATAATACAAACACACAGAGTGTGGAAGAAGCTCAGACTGGGACATACAGTGGTCCAAGGTACTCAAAGGGTTATTCACCAATCGTCTGTATTCAGGTTCCGATATTAAAAGGGCTGAATCTGTTGGAGACTCAGCCATGAGCAACAAACGTGTCACAGAGTCAACCTCTACAGGAAAAAAGGTCCACAAAGCACTTGTGAACTGGACAATCCAACTCCAGGGAAGTCAGTGATGGAAGCCCACCTAATGGTTGACTATTCAGCATCCACATCAAAGTAAAAATAATAAAAACTTAGAAAAAACAATGAGAAGTTTCTCTGCTCACTCCTATTTTGGAATGCAAGACACACAAATCTTGAAAGTAGGAGAGGGTTTGAGCTGGAGGAAGATAAGGTAGTCTCCGCCCCAAGGTTCCTGTTTTCCATATTGGATGTAAGTGAAATGTATTAATTTCAGAGGAGAGAGAGAGAGGTCATTTCAAGAAATAGTTAGGCAAACAAATAATATTTAAAACTGCTGTTTAACATTTAAGAGTGACCGATATTGGCCTCATTCTTTAAAAATAAATAAATAAAAATGTCATCCCTTCTGAAGCGGTTTTCTACTGGAGGGGGGGGGAGCTTTAGAATTCAGCCATTGTGTTGTTATTAAAGAGTGTGACTGACAGTGACACCCTTAAATACTGATCAGATTGAATTCATTTTCACGCATTACTTTTCTTTTAGCAATTGTATTAGATATTGAAACAGACAAATCTGTTGATTTTTATGGAATGGAAAAAGGTGAAATTTACTCACCGATATTTGATTTTCCTCTGTGTCCTTCCATGGCAATACTGGGTTTTATCTCCGCCTCTCAGCTGGTAGGACCAACAAACTTTTTCTATAAAGCTCTGCTCCACCCTTCCTCCTCAGTTTTACTATTGTCCAAGCTGGAATGACAAAAGAGAGGTTAGGTTCTCCAATACATTGTGCAAAAAACCTTATATGGTATAAGAAAAGAACGATACTATATACCAGAAAACCTAGGGAGGGGTGCCATGGAAGGACACAGAAGAAAATCACACATCAGTGAGTAAATTTCACCTTTTCCTCTGTGTCCAGTCCATGGCAGTACTGGGACTTACCAGAGCAGTATCCCCTAGGGTGGAGACAATAATCCAGTAAGTTATGGAACAGGAGAGGCTGCTTGTAACACCTTCCTGCCAAAGCTTGCATCCTTGGATGCCTGAAGGTCCAGTTTGTAATGTCGTATAAAAGTGGAGAGTGAGGACCAAGTGGCTGCCTTGCAAATCTCCTCAGGGGTGGCGACCGATTTGAGGGCCCAGGAGGTAGTCACGGCCCTGGTGGAATGAGCCTTGATTCCTGCAGGAGGCTACTTGTCCGCTGACTGATATGCTAGTTGAATACAGTCTCGTATCCATCGGGCTATGGAAGCTTTGGATGCTGCTGAGCCCTTAAATTTCCCAAAAAAGTGGACAAACAAGGAGTCTGACTTACAGAAAGGTTCCGTTCTCTGAAGATAGATGGATAGGCATCTATGCAGATCCAAGTTAAGTATTCGTTTATCAGAATCTTGAAGGTCTGATCCGAAGGAAACTGGAAACAACCTTAGATCGAAATTACAGTTTTGGTCGCAGAACCACTTTGTCTTTGTGGAAAATTATGAAAGGTGGTACACATAATAAAGCCTGGAGCTCACTAATTCTTCTGGCTGAAGTGACAGCTGTTAATAGCATGGTTTTAAGAGTAAGATGTTTTAGAGAAATATTTGATAGTGGCTCAAAGTAAGGATGGGCGCATAATTGTTTAAGGACTAAATTTAGGTCCGGGGGGGATGACTTCCCTAATGGTGGGCCTTATCTTAGAAACGGATGCAACATACCTTTTGATTAAATGATTTTCAGCAAAGGGTGTTGCCAGAATTGCTGAAATTGCTGATAGGTGTACCTTTAAAGATGCTGGTTTTAGACCCTTCTGGAAGCAGTCCTGAAGAAACTCCAAGATACGACTCTGTGTTAAATGATGTCTAGTGAAGTGTCTAGCTAGGCACCACATGTAGAACACCGACCAAATCCTGTAATATACTTTTGTAGTTGAATGTTCCCTACCCTGCAACATGGTGGAAATAACTGAATTTGAAAGCCCTTTGTATCTTAGTGAGCTCCGTTCAGCCTCCAGGCCGCTAGATTCAAGAAGGCTGGTTTTGGGTGCAGAATGGGACCTTGAGACAGAAGGTCTGGCTCATGTGGGAGCATTAGGGGTGGTCTGGTGGATAACGGAGTCAGATCTGCATACCATAGCTTTACAGACCAATCCGGAGCTATTAAGATTTCGCTGGCCTGATCCTGTCGTATTTTCTTGATTACCTCTGATATTAGAGGAAGTGGGGAGGGAAGACATATGCTAGTTGAAAGTACCACCTGAATATTACTGCATCCTGACCCAGAGACTGTGGTGTCCTCCAACGAGACAGGAATTTTCTGCATTTTGTGTCGTCTGCTGTGGCCATGAGATCCACAGCAGGCGACCCCAGGACCGATAAAACTTTTTGAAAGACACACTCTTTTAGGGACTATTCCCCCGGATCTATCCTGTTCCGGCTTAGGAAGTCTGCCTGATAATTTTGTATTCCTGATAGGTAGGCTACCGTGATCGCCTGTAGAGGATGTTCCGCCCAGGAAAAGAACTGGAGGGCCATCTGAGAGCCTTGCTTTTTGTTCCGCCCCGATTTAGAATATAACTTACTACAGTCATATTGTCCAATCAAATGAGTATGGCTTTGTCCATTAGGTAATGTGGAAGCTTCTTTAGAGCTTTCCATACTGCCAGTAGCTCTAAGAGGTTGATGTGTAGACTGGTCTCCTCTGATGACCCGGTTCCCTGGACAGATAACCGATTCCAGATGCCTCCCCAGCCTGTTTTGCTGGCATCTGTCATCACGATGTCCCAGGCTGGTTCCTGAAGAGATCTACCTTTCTTTAAATTTTGAGATGCACCACCATCACAGCTTCTTCCTGGTGGAGGGTAGCACTGTAATTCTGAGAAGGGGATTGAAGGGGTGTTTCCTTTGAAACATTAGATAGTTTGCTTGTGTAAGTCTGCCGTGTACTCTGGCCCATGGAACTATTTGTTGGGCTGAATTCAAATTGCCCAGTATCTGAGAGAAGAATTTTGCTGTGTGAAGTTTTCTTCTCCTGAAGTTTCTGCCCTTTCCAGAAGTCTGTTTTGCCTTTCGTGAGATAGTGTGACAAGAGACCTTATGGTGTCTATGTTGGCTCCTAGGAAGATTAAGGACTGCACCAGACTGAGTTGGCTTTTCTTGACGCTGATGATTCAACACAACTTGTATAGCAGAGACAGACACACCTGAGTGGCTGTTTGTGATAGTTCCTGGGAGTCTGCTATGAGAAGAATGTCGTCTAGATAAGGTTCAGCACGAATGCCCTGTAACCTCAGTGCTGCCATTGCTATTGCCAGAACCTTTGTAAATACCCTGGTTCCCGAGGCTAATCCGAAGGGTAGAACTGGGTATTGGTAATGATTGCCCCACACATGAAATCTGAGATACCTGCGATGTGAATCTATTATCAGAATGTGGTAATAAGCATTCCTGAGGTCTATATGTGTCAGGTATGCTCCGGGATGAATTAGCTTCAGTGTGGATGAGACTGTGTCTGATCCTGAGGAATGAGTTTATTTTCTTCAAATCCAGGATGACACGCAGTACCCTGATGGCTTGGAAACAGCGAAAAGCGTCAAACAAGTTCCTCTGAACTTTTGATAAGGTGGGACTTTCTCTATTACCCTCTGAAGAAGTAGGTTTTGGATGGCAGTCCTTATCTTCGTTGCCAGAGTCTTGTTCCTGATTCGTGATGTTTGGAAGAAATGACCAGTTGGGACAGTTTGAAACTCCAATACACTATCTCTAGAATCTCTGTAACCCAATTGTCTGAGTGAATTTTCTTCCATTCGCTGACAAATGCATCCCAGTCTGCCCCCTACTGGGAAGAGAGATAGGGTTTGGAGATCTTCATTGTTGGAAATTTTGTTTATGCTGAAACTCTTTGGAGGTCCAGCGCGGGAGGCTTGAGAGGGTATTCTTTTCTTCTGATCATATGATGTCCCTAGTCTGCCTCCTGAATTTTGCACCTAGGTGGCGAATTCTTCTGACTCCTGTCCTATGGTAGAAAAGAACTCTTGCCTCCTGATGACCTCTTAATTATCTCCTCCAATTGATCACCAAATAACTTAGAACCCATGAAAGGAAGTGATACTAATCAATTTTTTGAAGAGGGGTCAGCATCCCAAGCCTTGATCCAGAGTGCTCTTTGTGCGGTGACGGATAAGGCTGAAGATCTAGCCATAAGCCTTATGTTATCAAGGGATGTGTCACATGAAAAGTTTACCACATCCTTGATTTCTGCTAATTCTTTGATGAGACGCAATCTGGATATAGAACAGTCGATCTTTTCTTCAAATTCATTAAGCCAGATGCGCAGGGTGCGTAATATGCAGGCCATTGCAGTAGCAGCCTTCATATTATGACCTATGGTGGCATACTGTTTCTTTAGGGCACTGTCTGCTCTTTTGTCCATCGGATCTCTGAGAGTGGTGCCATCTTCCAATAGTAAGGTGCTTCTACGTGAAATTTGGGCTACAGCAACATCAACCTTTGGTGGAGAGGCCCAAGCTGACAGTTCTTCATCTGCAAATGGGTACATGCGCTGGAATCGCCAAGTCACAAATTAATGCCTATCTCCCTGTTTCCATTCATTGTGGACAATTTCTTGAATTGAACTGTGTACTGGAAATTGAGGTGTTATCTTTTTATAACTGATGAATGCAGAATCCATGACATTAAGGTCCTTCTGGACCTCAAAGTCCTAGGGATTTTCTCATAGACTTGATAAGGCCTTCAACTTTATCAATACTGAAATTGTCTACGTCCTCTGTTAATTCACCCTCCTTAGCTGAAGACAAGGCTGAATCAACATCAATTAAACTCTATTCTTCTTCCCCCAAAACACATCTTGATGGGCCTTCGTCTAGATCTGAAGCCCTAGGTCATTTCCTGGCTGACTTCCTGCATTAAGGAGCATATCAGGCCCAAGAAGTCTTGAAAATGGACAGGGATATCAGGTCCAGCAGCTTTTCTGAGACAATCAGAGCATAATTTGGATATTTCAGATATTGGCAGTCTGGCATCACATCCTGAGCAGCTTTTGGTTTTAGGGGTAGCTTTTTCTTCTCTGGAGGATTCAGCTACAGGTTTAGGTGTTTCAGATTTAGATTCCTTGGGAGTGGACATAGTGATAGCACTCCTAACATAAATATTCTCAGTACTGCACAACTTAATATATACACAATCAGCTATTTAGCAAGATCTATAGGTAATAAAAGCTGTGACTTACATTTGCAGACCTCAACAGCACATTGTCTTATATGCCCCGTCGCCTAGACGCCTGTTTGGACCTTGCATTTCACCAATGGAATGCACGCCGCTTCACTTCCGGTTCGTGACTTCCATTTGTAGCTGCTTATCCGGAAAACCCGATGCCGGCGTCTGTAACACAGCGAGGCTGCCAGGGATGCATGGAAGGGGCGCTGGGAACTGCTTGAAGCTGCCCAGGACAGCCCAGGTACAGTACAAACTGTTCTTCAGCATGATAGATAATAGTAAGCGCTGGCATTGCTGTTCTGTGGGGCATATGCGGTTGGAGGTTAAGGCCAAGAGCATGAAAACAATTAAATAAAAATACAAATAACTCAAGGAAGAGAGGCTCCTGCCTCTGTCTTCCAGCTGGTAGGACAAAAAAAAAATAAATAAATAAAAAAATAAGGAGGAAAGGTGGAGCAGAGCTTCATAGAAAAGTTTATTGGTCCTACCAGCTGAGAGGCGGAGATAAAACCCAGTATTGCCATGGATTGGACACAGAGGAAATACACATTTCTGTGACATGTTTACAGCTGAACGTTTTGTAAATAAAACTTAATGAATGTACTTGGAAAATGTGTGATATGTTCAGCATGGGGGCAGACACAGGTAAAATGTGGTGTGGAACTACTGATTTACAAAAGGATGCACCAAAATTAATGGAGATATTGCTCATGTTTCACAGCATATTCAAACACTTACCCATCTTCATGAATATATCTAGGCCTGTATGCATTTTTAAGTCGGTCCTGTTGAAAGAAAAAGTAATTTTTTAAAAGTGAACAATAATGCAGTTGAGAGGGATAAACACTCCAGAAAAAAAAAAAAAAAGTAAACCCTTAACAAACGGCTGCGCAGCCATGGAGCCTTTTTATTATTATTATTATTATTATTATTTGCAATTCAGATTCGGGAGTCCTCAAGTCCTCAATAGCGCCACCATCCTATGGAAATTTATGGACCCGGGACCAGAGCTGTCCATAGGATGGTGTAGCAACAGCTCCACTGTACCATTTCAGGACACTGTGATATTGCACTGAAAAAATTCAACTTTGAGCTATAATAACAACTTTTGAATAAAACACCTTTCAGCAGTGGGAGTACCCTTGTTTTATTCAAGGGGATAAACTCTACAACATTTTTTTTTTTACCTTTTAAGTATTACGATCCCTTTAAAGGGGTCGTAATACATTGATTAAACTGCAGCTCCAAGTCTTCTTTATATATTTTTAAACCCATAGCGCTATAGTTAGTTACTTACAATGTTGTAGTTCAAAGGTTATTCTTGCAGAAAGGATCTCCTGCCCGCCCCTTCTTACCACATCACTGATCCTCTCTGCTAGTCTGGATGGAGAGCGTCAAGTTTACAATCTGCAGTAAGCAAAGGAACGTCCTCTGTCTTGGAAGGCAGGGTTTTTCTTATACTCACTGTGTTAAGATTGTCCCTCTCTGAATCCATCCAGTCCCACGACCGGATTCAAGATATTAGAGGCGGCCAGAAGGGGCGGGAGAGGGGACCTTTTTGCAGGAATAATGTTTGAACTACAAAACTGTAAGTAGCTAAATATAGCGCTATGGGTTTAAAGATATATAAAGAAGACAGAGCTGCAATTTAATCAAAGTATTATTATCCCTTTAACACCAACATATAAACATGTCCCTATTAACTCTTTGCAATAAGTGTAGTATCATGCAGCCTCCTAAAAGTGTTTTATTTTGTTTTTTTTGTTTTTGTTTTTTTTTTTTGGGGGGGGGGCTCTGTGCTAAAGATAAGTGATCCCTGCTGCAAGTCCAAAGCAGCAGCTCATCTCCTCAGACTGATGGTTTCCTGGGTTCCCCACCTGCATGATTATCCATGACCTATTGACCTCTGTGGCTGTCCTCTCAGAGGCATCTGTATGTCTAGCATCATGCACGCTTGTGTTTATATAGACAGCAGAAAGGTGGCCTAACAAATGGCTTCTCCGTCTACAAAGGAATGCAATGGCTACAGCGTTCCAGTCAAGTCCCCATCTAGAGCATGGATCCCCCAGAACACTTTAGGAGGCTCCATGCTAGATGTTGAAAAGGGGGAACAGGGACAAGCTTAAATGTTGGCATTAGTGTCCTCAGGCTTAAAATGACACTATGTTCAAAAGAAGATTGGAGCAATAATGGGGCAAACCAACTTCTCCATAGGGGGACAAATAAACATTTCCAGTGATTTAAATGGGGCAGTTCAACCAATTGAATAACAGAGGTCTTTTTGAGCGAGATGTAATGGGACTATAACCAAGGGTGCTGGATCTCCACCATGGTGCCAACATTCTTTGGGATGCCATGAGTACCTGCTTATTGTCCCTTTTTTCTATAATTATAAATGTATATGTCACATTTCAGATGTATACATTTATAGAAATTGTAATGCCCTATATACTCATTTTCAAAATTCAGACTGTGAGAACTAAAAATATATGCATTTGTATTCTTCATTAGGCCCATTACAGATGACCTATAAAATGTTAGTGGTGCCTTCATAATGCCAGACTGCATGTTAGGGGTGTATTTAGCAACGTTTATCCCTTAGTCCAACAGGGATGCAAGGACCAGAGGTTAATGAACATGGAACTTTCACAATATTTCAAGCTTGCATATTTGAAAACTGCATTAAAAATGCCTATGACCAGCAAATTTACAGTTATGGAGATATTCCTACTTGTTACCATATGCTAATGTCTGCTAATTGTGGTATCAATGTCATATGCTAATTAAGATTTGCAGTGTCATTTTACATACTAATGAAGCTTTTTCGGTGACATACCATAAGCTTATGAAAGTCTGTGCTGTACTAGGAAATTTTCTCTTTCACCAGAAAAAGTATGAATATCTCCAAAACTATACATCTCCTGGACTTCTGGTTAACTTGACACAGGCAGTTTTGAATGAAGTTTTCATATATGTAAAGAAAATTCAAGTTGATACGTCAATTATCTGAGGGGGTAGATTCCCTCTTCGACCTGCCCAGCTCAGACTAAAAGTAGTTTACATATAGCAAAGCTAGAATGAGGCCAACAGCCAACCTCAAGAAGAAAAAAAAAATGACTGAGACGTAGTCGCTATTACAGACTCCAGATAAAAAAGGAAAAGGAAAGACATTTTTTCCAATAGGGATGATTTGAGTCCCCCATAGAGTAAGAAAGAAAAAGAAAAGAAAAAAAAAAAAAAAAAAAATGTATATATATATATATATACACACATACACACACACACACACACACACACACACATATACACATATACACACACATATACATACATACATACACACGTACTCAAACGTATAAAGTCCATATTCCTTCCAATTAAAAGGATGAGGACAGAGGAAGAAATAACCATGTGTAGCTCCGACACAACTTTTGGCAGAAAGCCAAAAACCACTACAAAGCATGCAGTTTCATACCCCAATGTGCCAAAGACATAGTTAAGAGAAATGTCTGCAAGATGAGCCAACAAATTGACACCAACACAAGTGGTTCAAAGGGTTCTGCCTGAAAGACTCCCAGAATTGATTGTCACGCCTAGTCCAACTACCTACTGGCAGAAACTTGAGAGCAATGCTTGAGTGCTTGGCTTGTTATCTGTGACTGCCCCTGATATACCCTTGCTGCGTTCGTAACCATGGTACAGGTGTAGAAACCAGATGTCTGACTCCAGTTGATCCGGAGCAGGGACCAGGATGGGTATAAGAGGGTGCTGTGATCCAGTAGGTAAGCGAGAGGACCCAAGGTGCAAACACTCAAAGTCCTGAAACAGAACTGAAAGAGGGTCAGTAGCCCAATCCCAGAGACCACAAAAGAATTTATATACTGGCTGCTGATGAGGAGGAGACTGGACTCTAGATGGTGTGCAAGTAAGGGAGCAGGAGAAAGATCAGGGAATTGTAATTCAACCCCAGAAGGTGGCGTGCTGTATAGGAGCAGGAGATGAAGATCAGGGAACTGCAACTCAACCCCATTAGATGGCATGCAAGTATGTGAGCACAACCAGCTCATAGGAAGGAAATACAGAACTAGCAAAAGAGTGGATGCACCGTAATGTGAAGAGAGCCGGCAAAGAGAGGCCAGCTAGGATGGAGAGGAGCAGGAACCAGCAGACAGAGCCACATGGAGGAAACAAACACAGGTGCAGGCAGGAGACAAGGTCAGAGAAACTACCGAGGTCTGAAGCCAGAAAATCAGAAGCCGGGAGAATCAAAAACCAAGCCAAGTCGATAATGGAGTCAAGCTACAAACAGGAAGCATGAAGATCGAGCACCAGGTAACAGATGATACAGGCAGAAGAAGGCTGAGCAGCCAACAGAAGGAGAGGGGCTGGTTCAGGTGATCAACACAGGTAAGGGGCAATCGTGACACGGAGAACAAGCAGTAAGTTAAATGCAGCACTGATATAAAAACAGACAAAGTCAAAATCTGCAACATAATAGAAATGAAGTGCAACCTTTTCTGCAAGCCATCATGAAAAGGAAGGGGGAAAAAAACACCCTGAGAAAAGGGCCAACAGGGAAAACAGTGATCCTCACACCAACTAAAATAAGAATGGATCAAACCCTTTGTGAAATCCTGAAGGAAACCAGCTTGCATGCTTAAAACAGTCAAAATAACTGCATCAGAAAAACATGTGTCTCAGAATGTCAGTTTCAGGTACCAAGTCATGGAGGCTAGTTTCTTCAGCTCTGGATGATGCACTGTCCCTTGTAATAGCAGGTCTAACATGAGACAGCCTCCACAGATTGTCCGTAACCAGACTGAGGAGATCTGTATTCCAAGCCATTCTGGAGCAATGATAAGGACAAGGAAGTTTGTCTACCCTGAATTTTTATACCATGCTCGTGATCATAAGAAGAGAAGGGAAAACATATGCAAGACTGAAATTGTTTTTTTTTTAACTTTGCATTATTATAATTTTATTCTTAAGGATCTTATCATCCGATAGTGGAGTTGGAGAACAGTTTGTCCTGGGAGAGACAAGTATAATATATCTTCCTGCTGATATAGTTGAGTCGTGGCATATGCCACTTTCAAGCACCATGTCATGTGAGTGCACATTAATTTTACTTACTGTTTATATAGTTATCTGAATGATAATGAACTATTGGCGCCCTCTCTTTTTTTCTTTTCACTTTCCCCTCACATATGCAGGACTTAACTGTCAGGGGAATAATCAGCACATCTACAGGCATCAATAAAAGATGCCTTGACCTTTTCAAAAGTTTGGCACATTGTGATTTCTTCAAGATGCAATCGGGTCTATTTCCCCGCATTAGTTAACCGAATACCGCTCTGCAACCCGAATGACTGGAGCTCATCTTCACCACCTGACGTGATCACAACAGAAGCCTTTCTTATCCTCCGAATATTCAAATCTAGCCAACACCCTCATCTCTGGCAACAGAGAGATCATCTGAGACAAACGACTTGTCATCCAGGACCATTTTCTCAAAATTACAACTGAACGCCCCTCGATTAAACAGAACATAAAGGTACAGTTTCTATGGTGGCCACAATCATTGCCAGCATCTTCCTGTAGCCAGTCACCAGTGCAGATGGAAGAAGATGAATCTAAGAAAGTTTGGAAGAAAGGACTTGACTATTTTCATCTGGAAGAAAGACCTTTTGCTGCATGTGTTGAACTTCATAATCTGTAACAATAGGCAATGAGTTGTAAGGATGTTTGACTTGTTTAATTTCAGAACCTAGCCGTGAATCAGCAATACGTCCATGCAGGGGAGCAGATGACTAGGAGCTTTGATCATTAAATCATCCAAATAAGGAGTTATGGAAATACCTTGGGACCTGATGTCAGGGGAGGACTGGCAATGCGTGGCCCGGGGGTCAAGTGCCATCAAGTGGCTCATTTCTACTATCGTCCCAGCCCACCTTCTTTTGTTAATTTTAAAATTGTCATGAATGTTGAGAAGTAAAGCAATTTAAACCACAGAGCTTACAGTTGAAATGGGGCTACACTAGTGATACTACAGAACTTGTAATTTAAGCAAAGCTACACTAGTAATAGTATAGAGCTTAGAAGGGAAATGGGTTATACTGCTAGGGGAGCTCCATTTGGATTATAGTTCTGTGGTCACTTGTGTAGCTCCATTTCAACTGTAAGCTCTGTGGTATCACTAGTGTAACTACATTAACAGCAGCAAGAGGGAGATCGAGTGAGGCAGTGGCCCACTGGCACAGACCTATGACCGACCCAGAGGGCATTTGCCCCCCTTCCCCCCAGGCCAGCCATCCCCTGCCTGATGTAACAAACAGCACCACTATCAACTTGGTGAAAACTCTCAGAATGGTATCACCTGTTAAGATAAAATGTGGAGCAGATTTCGCCAGTCTCCACCTAGTACCCCCCAGACATGCATTTAGGTTACCCCTTCAGTTCTATAAAGACTGAAAAAAATGTGAATGTTGAGTTTCAAATATATATTCATGTGACTAGTTATGCACAATATGTTTATTTTTGTTATTCTTAGAGATGCACCGATACCACTTTTTTTTTTTTTAAGACCGAGTACGAGTACTGATACTTTTTTCAAGTACTCACCGATACCAATTACCGATACTTTTTTCCTGTGGTCATTTGCCAGTTTTCCAGGTACTTAAAGCGCATATTATATATATATATATATATATATATATATATATATATATATATATATATATATATATATATATATATATATGCTTTAGGTACTTGGAAAACTGGCAAATGACCGCAAAAAAAGTATTGGTGAGTACTTGAAATATTTATATATATATACACACACACACACACACACACACACACACACACCCCACCTCTTGACTGTCCCCTTTTGCCTCTTTCTCCCCCTCTTGATTCCCACCTTTTACTTCATTCTCCCCCTCTTGAGCTCCCTCCTTTTGCCTTGGCTTTTTCTCTCCCTTTTGATCCCCCTTTGTCCCCCTCCTTGACTCTTGATCCCACTCTTTTGCCTCTCTCACTCTCTCCTGATCCCCCCTCCTTTTTGCCTCTTCTTGGTCCCCCTCCTTTAGTCTCCTGAGCTTTACTCCTTTTTTTTTTTTTTTTTTTTTTTTCCCTTTTTCCTCTTTCTCCCTCTTGGCCCCCCTCTCTGCCTCTTTCACCAACCGCTCAATGTCCCATCTTGCCTCCCTTACCCTCCTCTGCCGGGTGCTTGCTGTTCTCTCGCGAGCCCCGGCAGAAGTCAGCACCGGATCGTTGCCATGGTAACCCGCTGCAACTCTCCGACGCTACAGGAGGGAGAGAGGCAACCAGGGAGCATTGTGAGCAGCTCCCCGGGACCCCTCACTGCAGCACCGACACTGACACAGGGTATCTGTGCTGGCATCGGCCGCATTTGCTCGAGTACAAGTACTCGCGCAAATGCTGGAATCGGCATTTGCTTAGTAGTGCTAGTCGCCAGAAGGGGACTTAGTTAAGCTAAAGATTTTGTGACATGGTAGTTCCGCTTTGAAGGATGCAACTTTTTCAGCCTCATCAACTATGTTACTATGGTTGAAAAGTGTGCAACTACGCTGTCATGAGCAGTACAGACTGCCCACGCCATTGCTGATACAGAGCTGGACAGCATCCAGCTCTGTATCAGCCGCGGCGTGGGCAGTCTCTACTGGGCATGACTGCCCCGCGACCGGCTGGCAGTGGCACTGTGGCCCCTGTAACTAGCTCTTCAACTAGTATTTAATAAGAAGATAAACAGAGTAATTCTGGAGCAAACCAACTGAACCATGTTGAGACATCTAGGATTCAAGAGGTTAAAAGCTCAATTTAAATAAATGGCAAATGTTGGAATATTAATTTTTCCCCTATGGTGCAGCTGATTTGCCCCAGAATAGATCTTTACAGTACATTTACAGTACTGAATGTGGCCTATAGTTCTCATCTCACACAATAACTGGAAGAATGCATACATGTTAATAAACAAGAATATCTTGTAATTTAAAGTACTCAAGAGTATTTTGAAACCCAATACATACTGCAATACTCTACAGAAAATGACAGAGTATGTCCTTTAACATCCTGGATGCTAGTTGTGTCTGTAAGGCCTGGACACATATTGCACTTGGCACCAAAGTGTTAGGTAGAGAGGACATGTGACAAACAGAGCAGGGATGAACCCTGTTGCTTTGATTAGCTGGAAGAGGAAACCAGTACAAACATACAGGACCACTTGGAACTTTAGAGCTGATGTATGAAAAGGTAACATTGGATGAAAATGTGAGCTATACACATGTAACCCTTTGTGTGCCAGAGAGGTATCCAACGCATTGCAATGTGTTGCCTACCTCTCTGGCACTAAAATGATTAAAGAAATAAGAGACATTTAGGGAGAACACTGCATTATCATAAGCCCACACACAAACACACACAAAATCCTAATGATCCCTATGAATGCTGCCCATATATCGTTATTGAAGATAGAACATCTTCAAATGGACCTGTTGAACTTTTTTTTTTTTTTTTTTTTTTTTTACATATGTGAAAATTTAATTCAAAACTGTCCAAGTTTTATGTCAACCAAAACCCCAGCAGATGTATAGTTTATGAGATATTCACACTTATTTCTGGTAACATTGAAAGACTCACAGGGCAATGCAGAGCTTCATTAGCATATGAAAAGTCACTGCAAATACATAATTAGCATATGAAATGTCACCAAAAAGCTTAACTAGCACATGAAATGTACTGTAATTACCATACATATGGTACCAAGTATGAATATCGCCTTAACTGTGCATTTTCTGGTCTTTTGGCTAAGATGACAACATACCTCTCTAGTGTCCCTATTTAGAAGGGACAGTGACTCTGAGACCCAAATCCCACTGTCCCTGTTTTCACACCCTTGTTTCCCTGTGTTTAGGAGATCAGACTGTGTGGTGTGTATATAAGTGTATCACATTACTGCACAGCAATAAAACTCACATAAATGTTTGTTTAAACATCAGTACATGTGTTTATAAACTAGTCTCTGTAAATAAAATACTCTGATTTTGCTCTAAATCATTTATTCAGTTGCACAAAGAGGTGTAAATAAGTCAAGAAATAACCTAAAAAGTCTCGGTAATGAACCTCCTACCAGCCATGCCCCCAGCAACATCAATTATAACGAAGTGTCCCTCTTTGGCCATGTAAAATGTTAGTAGGTATGTGATACACAGGTAGTTTTTAAAGGGAATGTGTCACCCCTATATAAAGGTATCCTAGTTAGATATATATGGAATACTAGTGTAAAAGCCCGTGTACACGGGCCAAGGTGCGGGTAATGTTACCCCTTTGAGTGCCAGAGGGGTAAGCAATGCATTGCTTTGCAATATGTTGTGTATCCCTCTGGCACTCAAAGGGTTAAGAGGCCGCTATCTCACTGCTCCACGCAATGCAGTCTTGCTTCGCCTCACTTACGTGATGCAATTATGCGTAGTAGAGACTGCCCAATCGCGGCCAGTCTCTACTGTGCATGACTGCATCGCGACAAACATCCTAGCGAATTATTATATAGGATGAGTAAAAGTTGTTTTTTTTTTTGTTTTTTTTTTTAAAGCTCCTGTTGGTCTAACTGAAGTTTTAAAGTGTGTCCTGCACCTATTTCTGCATAGACTGTGGTTACTTGCTCTGTACCACAGTCCATCACTCTGCTTTTTCTCCCCTCCCTCTATCCAGCCTTCTCCGATGACAGAGACTTTCTGCCTGTAAGACGGAGTGGTCTCATTGGCAGAGATCGATATCTAGCCAGTGAGACCGCTCCAGCTTACAGGCAGAAGGCCTCAGTCACTGGAGGCTGGATAGAGGGAGAGGACCAGAGGCAGAGTGACAGATTGTGGTTACAGAGCAGGTAACTGCAGTCTATACAGAAGTAGGTGCAGGACAGAGTTTAACTAAAATTTAGACCAACAGGAGCTTAAAAAAATAATAATTAATAAACTTTTACTCATATTCGATATATAACCTAACTATTCAGGCTAACTTATATAGTGGTGATACATCCCCTTTAATGAAGTTTTCAAATATGCAAACTCAAATCAAGGTCCACATTAAAATAGTCCTGGATGCCCATGGAGGCAGACTTGACTGTTGCTGGCAATTTTTTCTTTTTTAAGCAGCAGCAGAGGCCGAGGCATGAGTTACTTAACCCTTTAAAGGACAGAGATGTGCAACATAAAGCACTGAACACCACTCTGGTCTTTAATACAGATTACCATTCATAGTGGGAGGAGTTTGTGCCACAGTTAACAAGCAAATATCATGTCAACCTACAAAGACATGACAGATCAGACTTCTTAAAATTGTTATCTGTTCAACAAAGACACATGGTCAGAATTCATATGGGCCATTAGGATTTTCTCAATACAGTAATGCAAGTGGATGGGTTTTTATTATTAGGAGGAATTGATAATTCTCGCCTCTCTAAAATCCAACAAATTAAAGTGCCATTATAGATTAATATTTTTATATTTAAGCGTTCCCATTTTTGATCAACTATATAATACTAGTTGAAGCACGGGCTCTTCAACTAGTATTATATAGTTGATCAAAAATGGGAACGCTTAAATATAAAAATATTAATCTATAATGGCACTTTAATTTCTAGTAACTAATACTAGTTGAAGAGCCCGTGTACACGGGCCACAGTGCCACACAGCAACAGCCGTGGTGCAGTCTTGAGCAGGAGAGACTGCCCATGCCGCAACTGATGCGGAGAGGGGCGCTATGAAATCTGACTGTAGTCCTCCCTGAGGTCTGAATTCAGAGCCCCGCTCAGTTATCAGCCGCGGCGCGGGCAGCCTGTAGCGCACACAACTGCAGCACATGCAGCTGTCTCTACTACGCATGACGGCTTCTGACAAACACACACTTAGCAAATTATTATATAGGATGAATGTACATACATACGTAATAAAAAATAAAACCGGGATAAGTAACCTGCTGATTCCAGCTGTTGTTGACTAGGACTCTCTTCAACCTCAGTTGGCTGATGAGAGTGAATGTTGTAGTCCAAAAATAGCCAGGACGTCACATGTTGCAACCCCTGTATGCTTAACCCTATGAGTTTCGGAGGAATATGTTGCTTACCCCTCTAGCATTCAAAGTGTTAACCCTCCCTGTCAACAACCATCCGGGACAGATCTTATTTGTATTTTAGTGAATGCGCCCTTAACCCTTTGAGTGCAGAGATGTATACAACGCATTGCGTTGTCATGGGTTGGATACCTCTCTGGCATTCAAAGGGTTACCACAGCGTATGGGATTTGTAGAGCACCTCTAACATCTTATAGATCAATTGTCAAGAAGTAGTAAAGGGCACCAATGCATAAAGTTATATCTGCGTTTCTCAGTCAGAATAAGAAAAACAAGCGTGCAGATAAATATCAATACGTATACAACTGGAATAAAGCACTGGCATGTTTGTCAAGTCTTTATAGAAAAGAACGGGTGCCCTATGTGGATGCCCGTGGTGCACCAAAGTGCCACAGCACCCTGGGTGAGAACCGCTGATCCAGAGAATAAAATGAAAAACACATCACTTGAGAAATTGATAGCCCCGGGATCATTGAGCATACGCAATGCGTTGGATACCCCTTTGGCACTCAAATGTTTATTTCGTTGCGTATTCTCTGGACCTCAATTAGAGGGTCAGACGGTGCGCAACGCATTGTGTAGCAACTAGCTGCGTATCCCTCTAGCACGCAAATAGTTATTAAAAGGTTAACTTATAGAATGTTTCTTCTACATATAATTGCTGCAGCCCCTTGTCTTAGCCCCACTTCTGTTTCTTGTACCCCTTCCCTTACCATGCCTTTGGTAGAATCTCCGCGATCCTTCTTTGTTTTTAGCCAACCAGGGGACGCCATTAGGTGTTTTGGCATTAATCGACCGTATGTGTACCGGCCTAGATCACTTTACCACCTTTCTGTTTCTTCCACTACCCCATTCAAATGCACCCGCTCTCCCTTCTTCTGCACTGGCACCAATGTTTCCGGATCCAGCAGGCGCACATCTAAACTCCGCCCACTTCAAACAACACACTATTACATTTGACTGACACAGAAATGGACCAATCACAATCTTTTGGTACTCTGAATTTGTTTTAACCCCTTGGATTGGTGACGACAATTATATGTAAATCAACTGTTTGGTACTACAATTTCTGTCATCCGAAGCCAGGCAAATGGCTGGGGATGACGGGAATCATAGTTCTAGACGGTAGAAGCCCCGCCCTACATGGAATAATAAACACGTCCCCAACGCCAAGAGAAACTGGTTGGCGACGTCACGTCTATATTATGTAGCGGGCTAAATTATAAACTGATCAACAAAAAGAGTGCATGGCTGTATACAAGAGCAAACAGTTTTGTAAAGCGATGGGTCTGTCAGGTTACTGCCATGTGATTAATATTATATGAGAGTTGGTACCGTGGTAGCCTTAGAAATACAGGATGCAAACATTTTTGTAAAGTTGATACCTTTATTGGCTAACTAGACAGATTTAAAATGCAAGCTTTCAAGACTTCTTAAGTCTCTAACTCAGGCATGTTAACATGCCTGAGGAAGAGACCTAAGAAGTCTTGAAAGCTTGCATTTTAAATCTGTTTAGTTAGCCAACAAAGTTATCAACTTTACAAAAATGTTTCCATTATATGATTAATATAGTTTACATGGAAAAGGTTTAGGCGGGATATTTCTACATGTGTTAACTGTTCTCTCTGTATCGCAATAAAGTAATTAGAGGACTTGGAGATGAGTAGGGTTGCCACCCAGCCGGTATTTTACGGGCAGGCCGGTAAAAAATTGGCTTCTGTCCAATGTTAAGTCTATGGAGAGAATGCCATGGCCGGTATTTTTTTGAAGAAAAGGTGGCAACCCTAGAGATGAGCATTCTTAAATTAAGTTCAGGTTACAGTAGCAAACGTTTCTGCGAACAAATAACGATTAAGAGTTTAACTTTATGAGTGCTAAAAGGGTGAGAAATGCATTGTGTTGCACCCACGCCTCCACTCAAAGGTTTAGGTGCCATAGAGGAGTCACATACCTTCCAACATGTCTGTTTTGGGTGAAAGTGGAGATTTTATGATGACTTCATGACCTATTGACAGCTCTTTGTGTAATTAAAGAAATTATTTAGGACAAGACCTGCATATTTTATTTATGCATAGTATTATAAACCTGTGTACTAAAGTTTAACCCTCTGAGTGCCAGAGAGGTATCCAACACGTTGCAAAGCAACACGTTGGATACCGCTCTGGCATTCAAAGGGTTAACATTAATGTGAGTTTTATTGCTGGGAAGCACTGTAATGCACATATACACACAACCAAATCTGCAGAGTCTCTAGGTGCATCCTGGTCAGAGTCGTATGCATATGAATCTTATTCCTTATCCCTTTGCCGTTTTTGGAGAAAGAAGGAAGAAGCTTTTTGAAAACCTTGGACCACAGCCTGTCTGATGACCGATGAGCATAGTACCAAAGGTAAAGAGAAAATATATAGGCAATCCTAACACAATTCACTTAATCAGAAGTACTTTCAATTTCAATCAGTTTCTTAATCTGTGCTCCTAGGGAGCTGCTTCTAATCACGGTGTTCTCGGTCTCAGCTCACAGTCAATAGACGATATGCAACAAAAGAAAAGACAGAAGTGCAGCCTCTAAGTGTACACTGTATGTGTTAGTAGTAACGAGTTTCCCTGCATATACTGAATGCACTCACCAGATACTTTCTTGTTATATTGTTCATCAATAAAGGAGATCTTGAAACGTTCTTCCAAAGGATCCCCTCTTGATCTCTTGATGGAATAATCTCACCGCGGTTCCTTAGATGTATCTTTTGCTCGCAATGAGGAGATCAATTACATCCGGTCGTCTTGATGAGGGAAGGGATGCCGTGATTATCCGCGTTAGTGTGCAGGTCAAATCGGGTGAAGGGGCTTGGTATACCGCCTTTTCTGCTATAATGAAGAGACAGAATCCTCTAAGTGTAGTATCATATGTACACCTGCCCACTAGTGAAGCCCTAATACACCGCACTCACCAAATAGATGTAACAAACAGCATAAATGCAATTCTCCTCTATGTCTCCGACCATGGGGATTGTATACCAGGTAACACAGTGTAAATAAAAATACATGTTTATCGGATAGAAAAATGGCTTTCCAATGCGTTTCACGAAAGCACTTCTCGCCTCATCAGGGAATGAAAAGATACAATTCACTCTTGTTTCTTTTATACATTTGAGACAAAGTATCCAGCCATTATGATGTCTGTGGATGTCACGGTTTTTGATGAACACTCAGACCAGACTGGTAAGGTTAAAATGACTTTATTGATGTTAAGTTCACACACGTAATTAGGCCTTTAGGCCCACGCCACAGTATAGCAATATAGGCAGGTAATACAGGAATAGCAGGCCAGTGATAAGAACAATTATATGAATGATAACAGTCACTGGTAACTAAGGTTCTGACAGAAACTGAACAGGCGGCTGGCAACACAGTCTGAGAACCGACCACAGGACCTTGGCACAGATGGCTCAGGAGGAAATGATTGGCAGAACCCAGATGCCTGGGAGGAACAGAACCCAGAGGAGCGAGGCAACACTGCTGGCACAACCCAGATGCCTGGGCGACACTGAACCCAAAGGATCAAGGCAACGCTGACCCTGGCACTGGATGCCGATAGACCGAGACAACTCTCAAGCAGACCCTAGAACGCTAGGGGTGGATCGTAACACAGTATGAAGGCAACCAGTGTCCCCTCCAGAGAGGATGGTAATAGCGCAATGCTGGCTCTCGAGCCCAAGGCTACTGCAGAGTGGAATATGCATGACTTTACCTGCAGAGTCCAGGCACGCAAAGGGTCAATAGGTAACACCCTGTGATAACTGCAACTCACAAATGGAGTGAGCCCAGAGCTGTAAGGAGGTGGACACAGAGAGATCAGAGTAACTCAGTCAGTGCTAAGAACACTGTACCGGTACTTTGCGTGTGCACACCGCCAACGGCGGTAAGAGAGTAGCTACAGCACGAATGCTTAGCTGACGGTCAACAGAGTAATAGCGCTACGCGGCGCAACCGACTAGAGTAACGGCAAGGCCACAGGAAGTCTAGCTTGAGCAACGGAGGCAACCAAGGGGTATGTTAGATGCTACTGTCAACAGAGTGACAATACGCTAGACACTGTTGGAAACGGAACAGCGAGTCAGCCAGGAATGGTCAGTAGTGGAGCGGGTTAGCAGCCAGATACGATCTGCAATGGAGCGGGTTCTCAGCTTGAAGCAGTCAGCAACAGAAGTGGGTCCTCAGCCAGATACGGTCAGCAACGGAAGTGAGTCCTCAACCAGATACGGTCAGCAACGAAAGCGGGTCCTCAGCCAGATACGATCAGCAACGGAATCGGGAGTAGAACAGCAAACTCAGGAACGTTGTCAGGCAGGCCAGGTCATACACGAACAGCAATCACAGAACATGTCAGGAACTAGTACACCACGAAAGGGCACCATAGTGTTGACATGACAGAGGTTATAAAGGCTATCACCGGGCGGCGACAAGGATTCTGGCCAATCAGACAGCAGGTATGGAAATAGACTAGTCAGAATGTCGCCGCCTGCAACCAGGAGCACGGGCACCGTGATGGTGGATCTACAATGTCCGGTCCAGTAGGGGATGCTGAGGAATATTTAGATGTTTTTGAGTGCTATTTCAGCAGGGTTCTTTTTCTGTTTTTTTTTTATTAATGTCCGGTCCAGTCCATCCACCCATATCCAAGCCTTCATTCCAGAATCAAGCTTTCACTGGGAAGTTGGACCAAGCCTCCATCTGAATCATACCTTTACCCAAGCCTTTTTTTGATAATAAATATTAAACAATGTGTGCGTACACATGTTTACATAAAAAATTTAATATAAAGAGTAAATTTAGCTTATGTGGTCATGTAAATATCCATAATTCAGAGAATCACTGGATACATACAGTAAACACCATCAAAATCCTATGGTTAAATTTCAAACTTTATCATTAATCCATTTTGTAATGTTATAACCTTACTTTAAAGTAGGATGATTCTCATAATTAATAAATGTCTGTGTGTTCATTTAATGACAAATATCAATATGTAT
The DNA here is from genome assembly GCA_037306005.1 of Rhinophrynus dorsalis. Taxonomy (NCBI): domain Eukaryota; kingdom Metazoa; phylum Chordata; class Amphibia; order Anura; family Rhinophrynidae; genus Rhinophrynus; species Rhinophrynus dorsalis. Next base: position 247,070,780 of record CM074718.1, on the reverse strand, counting down.
TTCTTCCTAATAAATGTTGCAATATTTTATTTTAAGTTACAAAACAGAGAGAAAAAAAGAGAAGTCAGAACGCCAATAACAATAATCAGAGAAACAGGAGGGCTTAAATAAAATTTACTAACTTCCGGATCTTCATTAAACCAATTTGGAGACAGGGTGTTCAAACAATAAAACCAGAAAGCTTCCTGTCTACATAACTTGGAAAAATGGTTTGCACGTGATTCAGAAATATGCTCTATACCCATGACCTTAAAGTTAGAGAGACCACCTTAGGGACAAATATTAAAATGACTGGGCACAGAATGGTCCATATAATTCTTTTATGGTTAAATATCTGTTAATTTTGCAATTAAATGATTGTATTTATGTGGAAATTTTTAGTAAAGTATTCTATGCTTATTATTATCATCAGAGTTGTAATATTATTAATTTAAGAGTTGGATGTTTAATACAGTGCTCGCCCATTTGTTGCTTGTATTTTGTTAAGAAGTTAGGTGGGGAACACTAACCTAGGGATTGAGCTAGCTATAGATTTGGGGAGTATTGCACATCAAGATATCCTTTGGAATGAATCATTAATATTTTTTGGTATATTTAATACAGCTTTCTCCCATTTGTTGTTCGTAACTGTGCAGTATGCTCACTCCAGTTCTCCATACTAACTACAAGCTCCGCTCCTCTGAGTATTCCACACTACAAGAAAGAAGGTGGTCAATCTGCCTTCTACTTCAGAGCTCCGCAAGCCCATCTGAAAAAATCAGAACTTCTCCCAGTCTATAATCCCTAAAAATAGCTGCTTCTTTGTATCTAAAAACAATATATAACTATTCATAATTTGTATGTATGTTTATGTGTATGTGTATTTCTTGATTCTCTATTTGTGTAAATATATAACTTTTTACTGTAAAAGCACTCCATGACATACTTGAAAACAAGATAAATCTCAATGGATTCTTCCTGGTAAAACATTTTCTAATTAAATAAATAAACTTAACATCTGAAAACCATTGTAAGAAACGCCAAAATTACTTTGAGAGAACAGAAGCTGACATATATGGTAGGATGAAAAGGTATACAAATGTGTCTTACATCTCCCAAGTTTCCCTATTTTAGACCCAAATTCCTCTGTCCCTCTTTCCTATCCTGGTATCCTTCTTTTTCAGGATATCAAATGAACAATAAACCTCACATTGTTTGTTTAAACTTCAGTATATGTATTTCTAAAGTAGTCTGCGTAAATAAAACATGTTTGTCTTGTTCTAAATCATTTATTCAGTTGCATAAATATAAATATAATTTCTGAGCAATGCCCCTCAATCTCCACAATGCCCCCATCTCCTACCTCCTACCTGGAGCTCCCGCGCGGTCCTCTTAGTAATGCAAAGCGCTGGGAGATGATGTCATCTCCCAGAGCTCTGCGTTACTAGAGCACCGGTGGGAGATTGCGGGCGCCAGGTGGAGGGGTCGCAGGGGGAGACCGGGCCCCTGGAGTACACGGGCCTGGTCGCAGGTGCAACCCCTACAGTTATGCCACTGAGTAATGCCCAGCCCATCAGTCTGCACCAAGCAACACCACCAAAACCAACAGGTCCCCTCATTTGAATGTTGGAAGATATGAGTTAGTGATGCATAGAATACACTTACATTTTGTAACTTTTCAATGACAAATTATCACTGTGATCCTAACGTTTCTGTCTATTCAGCACTTTTTGCTGATTCTTACTTCTCTGTGGTGAGAACCAACCCCTCTATTAGTGAGGTGATATGCAAACTGTTGTCCTGAGGAGCCTGCTTCCTGCTAATTGGCTGTTATTAAGTTGTCTGCTCACAGGAAGAAGTTGAAAGGGAGCTGTTGTGTCACAGTACTTATTCTGGGACTGAGTCCCATGCCTGTCACTATCATACCTCCCAAGTGTCCCTCTTTTAGACGGGACAGTCCCTCTTTTAGACCCAAATCCCTCTGTCCCTCTTTCCCACCTTGATGTCCCTCTTTGTAGGAAATCAGATTGTGTGATGTATATATAAGTGTATCACATTGTTCCACAGCAATAAAACTCACATTATTGTTTGTGTAAACATCCGTATATGTGTTTGTAAATTAGTCTGTGTAAATAAAATACTTTGGTCTTGTTATAAGTCATTTATTAGATTATACAAGGAGCTGTCAACAGGTCATGAAATAGGCTAAAAATCCCCAGTAATGCCCCGCCCACCAGCCACACCCCCAGCAACACCCCCTAAAATACAAGTGTCCCTCTTTGGCAATTTGAAATGTTGGGAGGTATGCACTATTATGACTCACTGCTAAAGAATTAAAACTCCTTTTTAAATCAGCTTGACTTTTTATTTCACACTATGGTGCAGCTGGTTTGTTTCAGAATAGCACATCTTTTGCGTTCTGCCTAATGCTCATAATATGGATACTTTGCTGTTGCAAATCCTGGGTGCACATGTCTTTAAATGGGTATACACTACTGACATGCAATAGGCTGACCAGATTCACCTCTAACTGGGGACACAAATTAATTATGCATAATGAAGAACTACAATAAAATTAAAAAAAAAAAAATGTAGTATGCATTCTCAACATTTCCCAAGCTAAAGGGAAACTCTGGTCAGCCTAGCATACACAGTGTTTGTGAATACAGGTGAACACTTTATTGATGTTTCAGGAAGTCAGACACCAGGGTAATTTCATCTGATAATGTCATAAACCCTCTGTAGTATTCAAGGATTAAAAACCCCACTTAAATCAATAGGAATTGTGGGAATTTGTATTTGTTCCAGTGGTGCAGTTGTTTTGCACAAGAATTAATGCACTTTCTTTGTGCATATAGTCAGTGATGTACTTAGGCCTAAGCCAACTAGGACAGCAGTTTGGCAGGGAAAGCAAATTGGTCAGCTTTGTCACTTTGTGGCTATATCAATTTTTATAAAGGAAAAATGTGAGACTATGTAGTTCAGGGCTAAAACACATATACACATATATATATATATATATATATATATATATATATATACACACATATATATATACACACACATATATATATATATATATACACACATATATATATATATATATATATATATATACACACACACATATATATATATATATATATATATATATATATATATATATATATATATATACACACACACACATATATATATATATATATATATATATATACACACACACACATATATATATATATATACACACACATATATATATATATATACACACACATATATATATATATATATATATATATATATATACACACATATATATATATATATATATATATATATATATACACACATAAATAGTTCAGTACTCCTTAGTACGTAAGCCTCACTAACCCCTGCTGATGATGGGCATTAGCTGATGTCACTGTCTTCCCAGCATTTTCCCACTGAAGTGTGACAGGCATCACACATCCCACTGATTAAATATGTGTCCCTCTCTGGAAAACTTGAGCATTGGAAGTTATAAAAAAAATCACTACAGTTTAAAAGAACAGTAAACTTTTGTTATGAAAAAAAGTATATTGTAAGGCTTTTTCCTGCTGAATAAAACAAGTGTGCTCGCTCTGCGGAAAGATGCATATTTTCAAAGTTATTACAGTTTAAACTTTTGTTTTTTTTTATATTAGCGGTGCCCTTTACTAGTCATATTCCAATTAGTTTATCTCATTCTCTAGAAAAGAGTCACTGACAAACTGCTCTTCATAGAATGTTATAGAAACTGTTGAGTCATGCTGTTTGAACTTTCAGGAGGTAATCACACTGTAATTTACTTCCTGACACGCTGAATTGTTATAACTCTTGAATAGAACAATTTACAGTAGTGGGAATATCCCTGTTTTACTCAGCAGGACACTCTCTATAATATATAGGATTTCATTACAAAAATTACTATTCATGGAGAATGGGCCAGAAAAACTTACAGGCCTTGATTCAAGTAGTTGACCTAAAACATGCGGTAGGGCAAAACTGGATACTGGCAGACAAAAAAAAATGTCTTAGTCGGTATTCAATAGTCCTGCCAGCTGAAAGCACAATGGATGTTAGGCCACAGAATAGGTGTTCGATTCAATAACCTCCGACTCCATAAAAACCCAGGCTATTGCAGTTTTGTAAGCATGGTGTAAGATTCAATAAGACATCTTAACAAAAGCTAATTGCAGTTTCTGAACCACAACGGACGATAAGATGTTGCCCATAGAGGACCATGAACCAACAATCCTCAGAGCCATTCATTTGTGTGCGGTACTGTTTACGGACTTGAAATTTATACATTTACAGACAAAAATTTAAGACCCAGTTATGTTGGCCGTTAACCAGAAAAATGTGTAAGAAAAACCACTGTTGGATGCAAAGCAAAGTAGAGAAACAGCAACAAAAATTAACACCTGCAATGCCAAAAGAAAATAAAAAAAACAATGCCAATGCCCCGCAATCAAGTCACACTATTATATAATGACCCAATGACAACTCTTTGTGTATATCAATAATGATACAGAACAAGATCACAATATTTACTGTACACAGACTAATGTATGAAAACATACACAGAAGTGTAAACAAACATCAAAGTGAATTACATTGCTGCGGACTAATGTCATACACAGATATGCACACCACACATTCTGATTACATAACAAGATGGACATCAGGCTGGGAAAGAGGGACACAGGGATTTACATCTCAAAGCAGGACTGTCCCTTCTAAAGAGGGACACCTGTCAAGTATGCAATGGCTACACAAAGTAACCCAACACAAGCCAGCACAACAGGAGTTAACATAAAACACGCACACCTGACAACCCCACACCAAACCAAGCTCACCTGGGCAACATCGACAGCCAATGGAAACAGACATACACCTGACAACATCACACACGCACCTGACAGCTACACAGCAATTACGCCAAATCACATAAACAACAAGAGACACAAAGGCAAACACTTACCTAGACAATTCACACCCTCCCGTTGGTCACTCATGACAGCACCTGGACAACACCACTCTCTTAAAGGGGCATCGCACCATCCTCAGAAGTGGTGTGTTTACACTGAGACTACTCAGAGAGAGAGAGAGAGTGAGAGATAGAGATTAGAGGTATGTTTCCATACCCATTACTGTGGCAACAGACGAAGGCATGCGAGGGCCATGGATCACCCTCCTCCTCCAGGTCGATGCCGATGCTCCAGCTGGATAATCGGACAGGAGCCCATCTCCACCTGGAGAACCACAACAGGTAGCAGCACCCCAGCTGCCGTAACCAGATCCCCCACAGCTGCAGCAACCAGATCCCCCACAGCTGCCACAGGGACCTGTGGAACAGCAAAGGGATATCAGACATCAGCACAGACCCAGGATATTACATACAAGATTCATGCTCATGGGAATGATGGCACTCAAAGGGTTAAACAAGGCACAGATGACAGGGTTAGGTAGAGACAGAATACATAAATAGTCCCATGAATCCTGTGTAATGGCAAGTGTGCTCAGAAAACAAAAGGCTAACTGAAGTGCCCAAATAAATATGAAAAAATTCACATGGCCCCAGTTTCTTCTCCGCTGCTGTCGGTGGCAGTGGTGGAGGTGTGGAGAAAGGGAAAGTAAGCAGCACCCCCCCCCCCCCGTACCTTATGGGCCAATGCCCTTTCCACTGTGAGGGAAGTTTGAACAGAGATTGCCTTTATATATGAGCAGTAGCTGTCCAAAATGCCTCACAGTTATTGGCTGGGATGTGTGCTTATCCACATCTCAGCCAGTCAGCTTTGAGTGAAGGATAGACAGAATCTGCTCGAAGCCAATAACTGTGAGGCATTTTGAACAGAGACTGCCCATATACAAAGACAGTATCTGTTCAAAATTCCCTCACAGTGGAATGGGCATCGGTCCATAAGGTACCAAGGGGGGGATCTGCTGACTTGCCCTTTCTCCGACGCCTCCGCCACTGCTGCTGCCAGCGGCAGAGAAGAAACTGGGGCCATATGAATTGTTTTATATTTATCCGGGCACTTCAGCTAACCTTATGTTTTCAGGGCACATTTAGCATTACACAGGATTCATGGGGCTATTTATGCTTTGCATACCCCTCTGGCAATCAAGGGGTTTAACTATGCACAGATGACAGGGTTATGTTTGGACACATAACATTTAATATTCTTTTGTTTTTTCACAGGCATGGGATATATTTCACTTTTTTGAACTTTCAATAGATGCATTGGCTGTTTTGAGATCTAATAAGGGACTCTGTGGCCAAAAATCTTGGTCTTAATAGCATGGGTAATTGAATAGCTTAACATGCTTGAAAAAATGCCATAGGCTATTCTTTTTAGCCATTGGACCTAACTGAATTGAGGCCATAGTCAGAGTTGCAAATATTTGGTTGGGTCAAGGGAAAGCCTAAGGCAAGAATCAATACATCTGGCAAGGATATACACACGCTTTGAGCAATCATCCCTTTGTAGTGTCTGGACTTGGTAAACAGGCACACAACACTATATAATAATATTGAATATTTCTGATAATGCAAAACAACCAACATTGCAGGAAGCAAAATATATAGATTTTGCTCTGAAGGTCAGCAAGTCCTAGAGCCACCTCTAGTGAATATAACAAGAAAACATAGAGGGGGGTATGGGTCTTATAGTGTAAAATGTTAATCCATTGAATGAATTCAAATAAAAGCAAATAAATATACATTATATACTCAAAATTGATTTGGACTACCATAGAAATCTAGGCAGCTAGTTGCGCATATAGAGGATATTGTAGCTGCTCCCACACAGAGTCACACAAATCTCAGTTCAATTCTTCAGACAAGCTCCTCCAACGGACAGATCGAAAGAAACAGAAGACAACTAATGGCAGGAGAGCACTCATATATAACAGAATTACTAATTAAAACAGCTACCGTAATGCAGGTGCAAATTGTACCCAAGATTCTAGGGGAAAACAAAAATGCCTACTTATAATACGCACCCATGTTTTCCTTCCTTTTACCCACCAAAAAAAATTGGTTTCTTGTCTGCTCCCCCCCCCCCCACCTCAATATGCTTCCACCTTCTCCTCCCTCTACTCTTCCCCTCCGGTGGTATCTGGGAAATCTGTAAAGCAGGCGACATGCTTGCATTTGCCATCCACTTCCTGCATCCCCCTGTGAGTACATGTGTTAATTCAAGATAATGCTAGTGCCCTTTGAGGACCTAAGATTCCTAAGGACCTGATTCTTAGGAATCTGGCTGAAGCCTTCTCTCTTGATTCCAAGAACCTCCTTAGTAACCCCTTGGATGCTACATAAGTCTGCAACTCATTGGAAGACAATGTCTTGGAGACCTCCAAGATGTTAAGGGCTTGATTTAAAGAAGGCTGTTAAAACCGCCATTAAGGTAAAAAAGGCCAACGTGACTTATGTCAACTTCAAGACGTAGTAGATGCACCTTTTTTCACATCACCATGCGTCCCAATCAGTCAATAATTTATGTACGATACGTCTAAAACAAATGAGAAAGATAACAGTCAATGTTATCTTGCGACCCTGGTTGTTGTCAAGACAAGTTCTAACCCACAGCCAATCACAACACACCAAAGTATCATACATTCAAATACCCCTAAATATACCCCACAATAACCGAAATACCTTTTCTGCGTTTTGAGTTTTGGCAAGCTAGAGCACAGGACCCAGGAGCGGAGGATAGCAAATTAGAGAGAGAGAGAGAAGCATACATTGGAGGCAGGTAAAATGTTGGGGAGTGGAGAGCATTGCACTAAAATTGACACATAATACACCTTTGCACATTTGCCATACATGCATACAAACACACACAGATCTTTTTTGGTTATAACTAGTGTTGAGCGAGCATGCTCGGCCGATGCTCGGATCGGCTCGAGCATCGCTCTGCTCGGCACATGGCGGTACTCGTACGAGTACCGCATGTGCTCGCCCGCCATGTTCGGGTCTCCTCCCCGCACGTTTTGCGGCTGCTGCGCAGCCAATAAACGTGCAGGGAGGCTCTGACATCGGTTTAATGCCAGCAGCCATGTTGGCTGCTGGCATTACACTGATTGGCTGGCCAGAACCCGTGGTCGGGTGCTGTATAGCACCTGACCATCGAGTTCGGCTCAGTCTTAGCCAGGGAGAGCTGAGGATAGGAAGGAAAAGGCAGTGTAGGGAGGAAAACAATCAAAATTGTGAAAAAAAAGAACCAAAAGTCCTTTTTAGGACTACTGTGTGTGGGGGCAGCAGGTTATTTTGTGTGGGGGAAAAAAAAAAAAAAAAAAAAAAAAAAATATATATATATTCTGTTTAGTGTGCAAAGTTGCAGATTAGAGCACATTCTGTTTAGTGTGCACAGTTGCAGATTAGAGCACATTCGGTTTAGTGTGCAAAGTTGCAGATTAGAGCACATTCTGTTTAGTGTGCAAAGTTGCAGATTAGAGTACATTCTGTTTAGTGTGCAAAGTTGCAGATTAGAGCACATTCTGTTAAGTCTTCAAACTAAAATATCAAAGTCACATATTCCATTCAGTGTGCGTCGCCGCAGTTTAGCAGCACATTCTGTGTACTGTGCAGAGTTGCAGAATAGGAAGAAATACTGTTAAGTCTTCAAACTAAAATATCAAAGTCACATATTCCATTCAGTGTGCTTCGCCGCAGTTTAGCAGCACATTCTGTGTACTGTGCAGAGTTGCAGAATAGGAAGAAATACTGTTAAGTCTTCAAACTAAAATATCAAAGTCACATATTCCATTCAGTGTGCGTCGCCGCAGTTTAGCAGCACATTCTGTGTACTGTGCAGAGTTGCAGAATAGGAAGAAATACTGTTAAGTCTTCAAACTAAAATATCAAAGTCACATATTCCATTCAGTGTGCTTCGCCGCAGTTTAGCAGCACATTCTGTGTACTGTGCAGAGTTGCAGAATAGGAAGAAATACTGTTAAGTCTTCAAACTAAAATATCAAAGTCACATATTCCATTCAGTGTGCTTCGCCGCAGTTTAGCAGCACATTCTGTGTACTGTGCAGAGTTGCAGAATAGGAAGAAATACTGTTAAGTTTTCAAACTCAAATATTAAAGTCACATATTCCATTCAGTGTGTGTCACCGCCGTTTAGCAGCCTATTCTGTGTACTCTGCACAGTTGCAGACTAGGAAGAAATACTGTTAAGTTTTCAAACTCAAATATTAAAGTCACATATTCCATTCAGTGTGTGTCACCGCCGTTTAGCAGCCTATTCTGTGTACTCTGCACAGTTGCAGACTAGGAAGAAATACTGTTAAGTTTTCAAACTCAAATATTAAAGTCACATATTCCATTCAGTGTGTGTCACCGCCGTTTAGCAGCCTATTCTGTGTACTCTGCACAGTTGCAGACTAGGAAGAAATACTGTTAAGTTTTCAAACTCAAATATTAAAGTCACATATTCCATTCTGTGTTCGTCACCGCAGTTTAGCAGCCTATTCTGTGTACTCTGCACAGTTGCAGAATAGGAAGAAATACTGTTAAGTTTTCAAACTCAAATATTAAAGTCACATATTCCATTCAGTGTGTGTCACCGCCGTTTAGCAGCCTATTCTGTGTACTCTGCACAGTTGCAGACTAGGAAGAAATACTGTTAAGTTTTCAAACTCAAATATTAAAGTCACATATTCCATTCAGTGTGTGTCACCGCCGTTTAGCAGCCTATTCTGTGTACTCTGCACAGTTGCAGACTAGGAAGAAATACTGTTAAGTTTTCAAACTCAAATATTAAAGTCACATATTCCATTCTGTGTTCGTCACCGCAGTTTAGCAGCCTATTCTGTGTACTCTGCACAGTTGCAGAATAGGAAGAAATACTGTTAAGTTTTCAAACTCAAATATTAAAGTCACATATTCCATTCAGTGTGTGTCACCGCCGTTTAGCAGCCTATTCTGTGTACTCTGCACAGTTGCAGACTAGGAAGAAATACTGTTAAGTTTTCAAACTCAAATATTAAAGTCACATATTCCATTCAGTGTGTGTCACCGCCGTTTAGCAGCCTATTCTGTGTACTCTGCACAGTTGCAGAATAGGAAGAAATACTGTTGTTTTCAAACTCAAATATTAAAGTCACATATTCCATTCTGTGTGTGTCACCGCAGTTTAGCAGCCTATTCTGTGTACTCTGCACAGTTGCAGACTAGGAAGAAATACTGTTAAGTTTTCAAACTCAAATATTAAAGTCACATATTCCATTCAGTGTGTGTCACCGCCGTTTAGCAGCCTATTCTGTGTACTCTGCACAGTTGCAGAATAGGAAGAAATACTGTTAAGTTTTCAAACTCAAATATTAAAGTCACATATTCCATTCAGTGTGTGTCACCGCCGTTTAGCAGCCTATTCTGTGTACTCTGCACAGTTGCAGAATAGGAAGAAATACTGTTAAGTTTTCAAACTCAAATATTAAAGTCACATATTCCATTCTGTGTTCGTCACCGCAGTTTAGCAGCCTATTCTGTGTACTCTGCACAGTTGCAGAATAGGAAGAAATACTGTTAAGTTTTCAAACTCAAATATTAAAGTCACATATTCCATTCAGTGTGTGTCACCGCAGTTTAGCAGCCTATTCTGTGTACTCTGCACAGTTGCAGAATAGGAAGAAATACTGTTAAGTTTTCAAACTCAAATATTAAAGTCACATATTCCATTCTGTGTTCGTCACCGCAGTTTAGCAGCCTATTCTGTGTACTCTGCACAGTTGCAGAATAGGAAGAAATACTGTTAAGTTTTCAAACTCAAATATTAAAGTCACATATTCCATTCTGTGTTCGTCACCGCAGTTTAGCAGCCTATTCTGTGTACTCTGCACAGTTGCAGAATAGGAAGAAATACTGTTGTTTTCAAACTCAAATATTAAAGTCACATATTCCATTCTGTGTGTGTCACCGCAGTTTAGCAGCCTATTCTGTGTACTCTGCACAGTTGCAGAATAGGAAGAAATACTGTTAAGTTTTCAAACTCAAATATTAAAGTCACATATTCCATGTAAGATGAAGAAGGCGGGTAAAAAGGGACGGGGAAGTGGACGTGATCCTGATAGTTCAGGGCGCGGGTCAGGACGCGGAGAAACTGTGCCTGGTGCCAGAGCACAAGAAAGAAAGACATCCACCATACCTAGCTTCATGTCTCATTTCACAGGGCGTCGCAGGACATCACTCTCGAGGTCCGACCACTGCGAACAGGTGGTCGGTTGGATGTCAGCTGATACTGCTTCCAGTCGGTTAAGCACCACCCTGTCTTCCACCAAGTCCACTCTCAGTAGCCAAGAGTCTGGTCAACATAATCCTCACTCTGATCATCCTTCCTCCCACCATACACGGTCTGGTCAAAGAAGTGATCCCACACTGGGATATAGTGAGGAGCTCGTCTCATCACCAATCCTTCATTTGACCCTCTCTCCAAGCACGCTTGCAGAGGAACATGACATCTTGTGCCCTGATTCACAACCTCTAGAGGGTACCCAATCACAAGAAGATGACAGATGTGAACGGCATTTAAGGTCAAAGGAAGTAGTGGATGATGATGATGATGATGAGACACAGTTGCCATTAAATCAACCACTATTTCCGTCTCAAGACCTTGTTGAGGAGAATGTTATACAGTTGTCAATGACTGAGTATGTGGTGGGATCAAGACATGAGGAGGATGATCAGAGTGAGGAAGTGGAGGAGGACTTGGTGGACGATGAGGTGACTGACCCCACCTGGGAAGGTGTAGAGCCGAGCGATGACAGCAGTCCTGAGGGTGAGCCATCTGCAGCACCGCAACAGGCTGGAAGAGGCAGTGGTGTGGCTACAGAAAGAAGGCGGACCGCACCAAACCGGCCCGCAAATGTTCCACGGAGCACCCCCTTGCGTAAATCTACCTTGCCAAAGGGTAGGTGTTCCGCGGTATGGCGTTTTTTTAAGGAAAGTGCGGACGACAAAAGAATTGTAGTTTGCAACCTGTGCCACACCAGAATGAGCCGAGGCATGAACACTAGAAACCTCACCACCACCAGCATGATCCGACACATGGCATCCAAGCACCGTAATAAGTGGGAGGAACGCCTGGATCGCCCATCTGTGTCTGCAGGCCACACCACTGCCTCCTCTTCCCCTGTTTTCGGTGCCGGCCAATCGCCTGTCGAAGGCGCAGGCCCGCATACCTCCCGCCCTGCACCTGTACCATCTGAAGCACCATCAGCGACCACATCCACTTCCCTGTCCCAGCACAGCGTCCAAATGTCGTTACCCCAGGCATTTGAGCGCAAGAGAAAATACCCAGCCACCCACCCACAGGCCATAGCACTAACCTCACACCTTTCCAAATTACTGGCCATCGAAATGCTGCCATTTAGGCTTGTGGACACTGAGTCCTTCCGCAGCCTGATGGCAGCAGCTGTCCCTCGGTACGCGGTCCCCAGCCGCCACTACTTTTCCCGGTGTGCCATCCCCGCATTACACCACCATGTGTCCCGTAACATCACCCGTGCCCTGACCAACGCAGTTACTGGGAAGGTCCACTTAACGACTGACACATGGACAAGTGCTTGTGGCCAGGGACGCTACATTTCCCTGACGGCACACTGGGTGAATGTCGTGGAGGCTGGGAGCGACTCGGACCCTGGGATGGCACGGGTGCTACCCACGCCGAGGATTGCGGGCCCTACCTCCATCAGGGTTTCCGCCAGCACCTACGTTATTGGCTCCTCCTCCTCCGTTTCCACCTCCGAATTCTCTACACGCAGCGCCACTCCCCCATCAGCCAGTAGCTGGAAGCAGTGTAGCACTGCAGTGGGGAAGCGTCAACAGGCCGTGCTGAAGCTGATCTGCCTTGGGGACAAACAGCACACGGCCTCAGAGCTGTTGCAGGGGATTAGTCACCAGACCGAGCAGTGGCTCTCGCCACTCAACCTGCAACCAGGCATGGTTGTGTGTGATAATGGGCGTAACTTGGTGGCGGCTTTGGAGCTCGGCAAGCTCACACACGTACCATGCCTAGCGCATGTATTTAATTTAGTGGTTCAGCGATTTCTAAAAACCTACCCCAATGTGCATGATCTCTTGACCAAGGTGCGCCGCGTGTGTGCACATTTTCGTAAGTCATCTACAGCTTCGGCCGGCCTGTTGAAGCTGCAGCAGCGCTTACAATTGCCAGCTCACCGGCTGCTGTGTGACGTGAGCACGCGCTGGAACTCCACCTTCCACATGTTGGCCCGGCTTTGTGAGCAGCAGAGGGCAGTAGTGGAGTACCAGCTGTTACACGGTCGTCGCCTCTCCGTTCAACTTCCTGTAATCAGAAGTGAGGAGTGGGAATGGATGTCAGACCTCTGCGAGGTTTTACGCAATTTTGAGGAATCGACACAGATGGTGAGCGGCGATAACGCTATTATCAGTGTAACCATCCCACTTCTGTGTCTACTGAAACGCTCGCTGCTCACAATTAAAACCGACGCTTTGGATGTGGAAGAGGTGGAAATGGGGGAGGAAGAGCTTACACAAGGTGATAGCCAGAGCACCCTCACTTCGTCTTCTCAGCGACAATTGGAGGAGGCGGAGGAGGAGGAGGAGGAGGAGGAGGAAGACACGGTTGCCTCCGCTACAGAGGGTAGCCATGGAACTTTAGTTCCATCTCTTCAGCGTGGGTGGGCAGAAGAGGAGGAAGAGGATGAGGATATTGAGAGTCATCCTCCTGGTGAGGACAGCGAAATCTTGACTGTTGGTACTCTGGCACACATGGCTGACTTTATGTTAGGCTGCCTTTCCCGTGACCCACGCGTTGTACGCATTTTAGACAACACGGATTACTGGGTGTTCACCCTTCTGGACCCCCGCTACAAAGAGAATTTCTCATCTCTCATTCCTCCGGTGGAGAGGACAAGCAAAATGGTGCAATACCAGAAGGTTCTTGTTGAAAAATTGCTCCAAAATTTTCCATCTGACAACGCTGGCGGCAGAGTACGTGCTACCTTGGCCAACCGAGAAGGGGAGAAAAGGGGAGCACACAGCAGTTCCGAGAAAGGCAGGGCAACACTCTCCAAGGCGTGGGACACCTTCATGACACCCCGCCAGCACCCTCACCCTGATGCGCAGCCTAGTGTCACAAGGAGGGAAAAGTTTTGGAAGATGGTGAAGGAGTACGTAGCAGACCGTGTCAGCATCCTCAATGATCCCTCTGTGCCTTACAACTACTGGGTGTCCAAGCTGGACACGTGGTATGAACTGGCACTCTACGCCTTGGAGGTGCTGGCCTGCCCTGCCGCCAGCGTTCTGTCTGAGCGGGTATTTAGTGCTGCTGGTGGCATCATAACAGATAAGCGTATCCGCCTTTCCACCGACAATGCTGATAGGTTGACACTTATAAAAATGAACAAGGCCTGGATTTCCCCTGACTTCTCCACTCCACTGGAGGAAAGCCCCGGGGGAACATAAACTCACTTTACATATATTATTTACAATGATGGGAATACTCTGTATTCCCATTCACCCCTTCCACCCAAAAAACGGGTATATGGTTGACTCTTAATCTTCTCATCCTCCTCCTCCTCTTCCATATGCCCTGGGATATAATTTTTATATAGGGCCAGCTCACCAGCGGGCCCTGTGATATAATTTTTATATAGGGCCAGCTCACCAGCGGGCCCTGTTTGACAATTTTTATATAGGTCAGCTCACCAGCGGGCCTTCTCATATAATGTTTTATTGGGTCAGCTCTCTAGCGGGCCCTCTCATATAATGTTTTATAGCGTCAGCTCACTAGCGGGCCTTCGCATATAATGTTTTATAGCGTCAGCTCACTAGCGGGCCTTCGCATATAATGTTTTATAGCGTCAGCTCACTAGCGGGCCTTCGCATATAATGTTTTATAGCGTCAGCTCACTAGCGGGCCTTCGCATATAATGTTTAGGATGGTCAGCTCTGCAGCAGACCCTCACCCATAATGTTTTAGATGGTCAGCTTAGCGCACGTTTCCCTCTTAATCATGGCCTCAGTTCAATAAAATCAAGGAAATTTTTGGGATAATTTGCCTCTGCGCACGTTTCCCTCTTAATCATGGCCTCACTTCAGAAAATCAAGGAAATTTTTGGGATAATTTGCCTCTGCGCACGTTTCCCTCTTAATCATGGCCTCACTTCAGAAAATCAAGGAAATTTTTGGGATAATTTGCCTCTGTGCACGTTTCCCTCTTAATCATGGCCTCACTTCAGAAAATCAAGGAAATTTTTGGGAGAATTTGCAGATGATATACAAGTAAATATACAGCAAATATTGTTTGGTAACAATTTTTCGCCTAAAGTCGTTTTTATTTTCCTTTTTGTGTGTTTTATGGTCAGTCTGTAAAAATGGCGTACTACGGGCGAAAGATCGTTCCCAGCAGCGATGTTGGAGTCCAAGATGCATCCAGACATCCTCCCTATGCTGTCCCTGAACCATTTCTGTGGTGTTTCCATCCTTTTCTGCCCTTTTCCTATGGACCAGGCACCCTCCCCTCATCAGAGCAGGGGGTGCCTGGTGTAATGCTCGAGTCCTCCCATTGACTTCAATGGGGCTCGGGTGTTCGGCCGAGCACTCGAGCCTCAGGGGGTGCTCGGTTAGAGCACCCGAACACCCGAGCATTGGGGTGCTCGCTCATCACTAGTTGTCACCTGTTCTCTCCTCAGTACCAGACGATTTCTTGTGAACCACAGAGCGACTTTGACACAGCACATGATGTGCCAGGCTTCCCGGATAGCACCATACAAGTGTGTCCCTGGAAATAGTCCATACAGTACCAGGTGGTACGACAAGTGTCTCTTTGGAACAGAGTCTTTGAGTTCATTATCCAGATCATCCAACAGAGCTTGGGCAAAGGGGCACTGCCAAAAACACGCAGGGCAGTTTCTTCTGCCACTCATCCTCTAGGGCAGTATCTATACCTGCATAGGTTCCTTGCATGCATGAATGACCTGCTAGGTAGACCCCCCTGAATGGGCATCCATGCAGTGTCCTTGTGTCTGTTGGTGAGTCTCCCTGATGACACGTTCTGCCATACCATCTTGGAAGTGGCAGCTGGGAGTCCTGAAATTGTCTCTATGATGTCCTTTGCTCTGATGAGCTTATATTTGACCTTTGGGGTCCACAGTTTTGGTTTAACACCCTCCAGTTGGTTCTTCCTCACAAATCTACCAACATCCTGGTAGGACCAGGGGGTAGTCCAGTTGTAAGGGATGGAACTGTCCCACCTGTCCCAACCGAGTGCCCTCCAAAGAGGTAGCAGGAAGAGACGGGACATGGCATTACCGGAAGATCCCTGGTCGCTCTCTCTTAAAGTCCTCCGCACACAGTTGCACACAAAGAAGGCCCGCAGTATGGTGGTCTAGCACCCCCTTTCCTCCTTTTGTGGGGCCTCTTGCACATAACTGCATGCTTTACTCTGTCCATTTTGGAGCCCCAGATGAGGTGAAACACTGCCCTTGTGTTGGCTCTGCAAATTGTTGCCAAGGGTGGCCAATCTTGGGCCATATACTGCAGAACTGGAAGGATCTCGTTCTGCAGCACCAGTATTTTTCCCTCTATGGTGAGGTCCTTGAGGCTCCATAGTCCAAATTTCTGTCTGACTTTCCCTAGTCTTTCATCCCAACACTTCAGAGCCGCTTCTTCTCCACCGAACCAGACCCCCAGGATTTTGATGAGGCCTGTCCTGATGGGGAAGGGGTCAGAAGCCAGTTGCCACTCCCAGAAGAGCATGGTCTCTGACTTCCTGCAGTTGACCTTTGCACCTGAAGCTTTGCCAAAGTCCTTGCATGTCTGGACGAGCTCTTTCTCTGATTCCTGGTCAGCGCAGAAGATGGTTACATCGTCCATGTATATTGAGCACTTTGCCTCTCGTCTGCCACATACTGGTGCAGGGATCCCCCTGATCCCTGGGGTCCGTCTGATGCATTCAGCGAAGAGCTCTATACAACAGAGAGGTGAAAGAGGGCAGCCTTCTCTGGCCCCAGAAAGCACTGGAAAGGGGTCAGTCTTCCAGCCGTTCACCAGCACTGTACTGAAAATGTCATGGTATATTAGATTAACATATGAACAAAACATTTCTCCCAGCCCAAATCTGTGCAGTGCCCTGCCCATTAATTCATGAGAGACACAGTCAAAGGCCTTCTCCTGATCAAGGCTGACCAGGGCCGCCTTTATGCGGCGGTCTCTGAAATAGTGGACGGTGTCTCTGATTAGGGCAAGGCTATCTGCTATTCTGTGACCGGGAATGCTGCAGGTTTGGTCTGGGTGAACAATCTGACCAATGACACTATTTACCCTGTTGGCTAGTACCATGGCAAGGATCTTGTTATCCACTTTCAGGAGAGAGATGGGCTGCCAATTTTTAAGGTCGCATCTCTCTCCCTTCTGTTTATACTAGATTGTGATCATCCCCTACCTTAACGTCGGAGGCATTCTGCCCTCCACCACCATCTCCTCGTATAGTTCAAGAAGGTCTGGGCCTATGAGGTCCCACAGCTTTATATAAAATTCAGCTGGGAGACCATCACAGCCTGGGGTCCTGCCCGACTTGAAGGATCTGGCTGAAGAGAACAGCTCCTCCAACGCCAGGGGGGGAGTCCATAGCTGCTCTACCTCCGGGATCAACAGAGTTAGTGACCCCTGACAGGAACTTATCAGCTTGGTCTGTGTCTTTGGGGGAGTAGAGGTCTCTGTAGAATTCTGTGACCACTTTCATTACCTCTTCCTTCCATTGTTGAATTCTGCCATCTCTATCCCTCAGCTCTGTCAGGGGAGTGTGTGCAGAGTGGAGCTTCCTGAAAAAGAAAGAGTTACATTTCTCACCCTTCTCCAGGTATTCCACCTTGGAACGGAAGATGATGTGTCTGGACTCCTCCTCAAAGTGTTTTTTCAGGCCCTCTTTGGTCTCATCCAGCTCCTTTCTCACATCCTAGACACAGAGTTGGAGGTTCTGCAGGGAGTGCAGTTTTTTTTGCTGTCTCCTGAGTTCACTCCTCCTCTCACACTCCTGGCGTCTGCCTTTCACCTGAAAGAAATTGTGGAATTTAACTTTCATAAACTCCCACCACTGGGCCACAGTGGGTAAGTACACTCTATCTAGTTTCCACATTTTATACGCACCCCACAGCTCCTCTACAATCTCCTCTCTTTCCAGCAGGGCAAAGTTCAACTTCCAGGAGCCTGGCCCAAGAGGAAAATGCTTTGCCCAGGACCCCTTGGAAGTGAATGGCCCTGTGGCCAGAGAAGTATCAGGGGACCATAGAGTGCTGCTTGTGCTCTACTGTTCTGGAGGTGAACAGGAAGTCAATCCGGGAACGCGTTGAGCCATCAGGGCGGCTCCAAGTATAATTAATGGAGCCCGCCCCCATGGAGCCCACTGCGTCCCGCATGGACGCCTCCCTAACCATCTCTATCAGTAACCTGGATGTTTTATCCAGCTTTATGTTATTGCAGGAGCTGCACCCATCCTCCTAATTTGGGCAATTAAAGTCCCCACCCATAACCACTGTCCAGGTGCTAGGGAGCTGGGTCTGCAGGTGCTTGAAAAGGTCCAGTCGCTCATTTCTCTCATGGGAGGCATACACGCTGATGAGCCGCACAGTCTTACCTGTCCAAGAGCCATCTACGACAAGAAGTCTTCCACAGACTAGCTCCTGGACAGAATCAAACACGAAGCACCCCCCTCTGATCTAAATGGCTATATCTGCAGTCTTACAGCTGCCCCCACCCCACCCCACCCCACCAGTACCAGGGGGCCATTGCCAACCTCAGACTTGTGTTTCGCCCTTGGTGAGGTCTTGTCAATGAGATAACGCTTATTTCTCTAGGCACCATGAACAAGGGATCAACATTTGAATTCCCGAGCTACCCTTAGGGTGACCAATCCCAAGGGTAATTTGCATATGCAAAGAGATGGTCAGAGATGCTCAACTAGGAATGAGCCTGCCCTAGAATTTAGCAGGCTCTAGAAGAAAAGTATCCTACCCAAGGGGTTCATTCTCTTTAAGCTTACTAGTCTTTCACAGAGAGGAAATATTCTAAAGCACATCATACTGATCCTACCAAATGCCTGTCCTGCCACAAAGTGAGAGGCAATTCCTCTCTAAACACAAGATGCTGCCAACCTCAAATGTATGTTTCAGCATTGTTGTGCATCATCAGTGAGGTGCAATTGATCTCACTAGGCACTGTGAACAAGAGGTCAACATCTTATGATTGGTTACCTTTAGGGTGACCAATCATAAAAATAATTTGCATGTGCAAAGAGATGGTCAGAGATGCTGAACTAGGAACGAACTTGCCCTAGAATTGAGCAGGCTCTATAGAAAAGTGTTCTATACAGGGTGCAATCTCATCTCACTTGTGCCTTTCAAAGAGAGGAAATATTTTAAAGCACATCATACTGATCCTAACAAAAGACAGGCCACCCACAAAGTGCAAGGCAATTTATCTCTGAAAAAGAGATGTTGCCAACCCCAAATACACCTTTCATCCTTGTTGGGCATCATCAGTGAAATGCATCTGATCTCTCTAGGCACTATGAGCAAGGGGTCCACATCTGGAGTTCCCTGTTGCCATTAGGGTGACCAATCATAAGAATAATTTGCATATGCAAAGAGATGGTCAGAGATGCTCACCTAGAAACGAGCTTGCTCTAGAATGGAGCAGGCTATCTAGACAAAAAGCATCCTATCCAGAGTGCAATCTGTTGTAGCTCACTAATGCTTTTCACAGAGAGAAAATATCCCAAAGCACAGCAAACTGATCATACCAAAAGGCAGCCCAGCCACAAAGTGCCAGGTAGTGCATCTCTGAGATTCAACCAAACTCAGCAGTACATTTCAGCTTTGTTGGGCATTGTCAGTGAGATGCAACTGATCTATCATCTCAAAATACACTGTGAATAAGGTGTCAACATCTGGATTTACCCTTAGGGTAACCAATCCAAAAGTTAATTTGCATATGCAAAGATCTGGTCACAGATGCTGAATTAGGGACAAGTCTGCCCTTGAATTGAGCTGGCTCTATAGGAAACCTGTCCTACACAGGGTGCAATCTCACCTAATTAGTGCCTTTCAAAGAGAGGAAATAATTTAAAAGGATAGTAATGTTTCATAATAAAAGCAGCTTTAATTAATCATCATAGTATTTGGGCCATGAAGAGTGTTATTTCAATTCAGAGTTGTAGTTCAAGAGTAATTCAATGACAAAGTATCCCCCTCCTGCCCCTTTTACTGATGTAACACTGTTCAGCCAGAACAGAAGGGAGGTGCACAGGTAGACTGCAGAGAAGGACAATCTTCAGTTAAGATAAGGGAAAAACCTGAAAAACTTGTCAAGGGGGGCAGGGCTTTCATTGTTCTCACAGTAAGAAGATTGTCCCCTTCTGTTATCTGTCTGGTCTTACAACCAGATTCCACATCTGAGAAGAGATGGCGTACACTAGGTAAAATGGGTGGGAGGGGAAACCTTGCTTGTGAATATCTCTCATACCATAAAGGTTTGAGAGATAAGACTTATATCATTCTTCATGTTTTTTTAATGCCTACAAAATAAAAGAAAGATAAAATGAAGTATTACTATCCCTTTAAAGCACATCAAACTACAAGGTAACTCAGCTTGGAAAAGGTATGCTGCCAACCCCAAATGCACTTTTCAGGCATTTTTAGAGAGGTGCATTTGATCTCTCTAGGTACTATAAGCAAGGAGCTCACATCTGGATTCCCCTGTTAACATTAGGGTGACCAATCATAAGAGCAATTTGCATATGCAAAGAGATGGTCAGAGATGCTCAAGTAGGAATGAGCCTGCCCTAGAATTGAGCATGCTCTATAGACAAATCATCCTATTGAGAGTGCAATATCTTTTAGCTCACCAGCACCTTTCACTGAGAGGAAATATTCCAAAGCACATCATACTGATCATCCCAAAAGGCAGTCCAGCTACAAAGTGCAAGGCCATTTTCTCTGAGCAAGAGAGACTGCATACCCACCCAAAGATGCATTTCAGCCTTGCTTTGATATCATTGCTTAAGTACACCTGCTCTCACTACACACTGTGAACAAAGGGTCAACATCTGGATTCCCCTGTTCCCTTAGGGATACCAATTCCAAGAATAATATGCATATGCAAAGAGCTGGGCAGAGATGCTTAATTAGGAACGAAGAGAAGCGATAGTGCACCAGAGATCTGAGTGTAGTGCTACCACAGTAAAAGGAAAATATTTGAAAATAATGGCTAAAGTTAGATCTCAAAAAGAATATATAAATGTATTAAATACCATAGACAAAGCTATAAAAACTAGCTGAATAAAATATTCACCTGGTATATATACAATATGACAGATCAATCAATATGCATTCAATAAAAGACAAAAAAAAAACAAAAAAAACATGGATAATGCGGTGACTACATCCAAACAGGGATATACTGTTAGTCAAGCACAGCGTCTATGTGGATCTGAATAGGGATCTCAGATGACCCGATAGGCTAGGACTTGTAATGAGATCAGCACCAGACCCACGGCATGTACCGGGAATGTGCACCTGCAAAGTCCGTACACAAGGAGACAGAGGCGATAATCAAATCAATAGGTGAGCAACAACATTTCAAACAATCAAATCTGCTCACCAGATAGTTTCTTGGTGTTCTGCATATCTAGGTATCTTTATATCTTCCCCTTGATGTGTCCTTAGTCTCCCAGGGCAATGAGTCAGATGTCTGTAGCCATGTTCACTGGTGCTGTGCAATGCACCAGCATGTCGCTTTAGCTTGCTGGTGTACCAGGCTATGGTGGCTCTGTCAACCTTAATGTGGCACCGCTAAAAAGTCAAGTAGTAACTCTGGATTCTTACACTTGGAAAGCTGTTTATTAGTTCAATACTGGTTATGGACTTCAATGCGTTTCGGGGCTAGTGTCTCCCCTTCATCAGGAAATTTAAACAGTTCTGAAAAAGGGACTGGTATTCATTTACATTTTTATCCCTCTTCTGATGTATATTTTTTATGTGATTTACCATTTAATTTTCATATATATTTACTGTTTTTCATGAACATTACTTTGTTTGCCATATAGGTTTTTATGTTATTATTATTATCCAGGATATATATTATCTTTACACTAGTAATTTCATACAGTATGTCATTATGTAATTTTCAGTTTAATTAGAGGGTGCACCTTTTATCCTACCAGTGTGGGAATTCGGTAGCATTTTAACTATTATTTACACTGATTGTTACGGTTCCTCTATCTTTGCGGTCCAGTAAGGATAGCACTTATTTTCCATCCCCTTCCCATTCCTCCGCCCCCACTCAGTGAGCACCTCCATCTGGTTTTTTGTATATTAATTAGGAATGAGCCTGCCCTAGAATCGAGCAGGATCTATAGGATAAGTGTCCTACACAGGGTGCAATCTAACCTCACTAGTGCCGTTCAAAGAGAGGAAATATTTTAAAGCACACCATACTGATCTTAACAAAAGGCAGTCCAACCACAAAGTGCAAGGCAATTTCTCTCTGAAAAGGAGATGATGCAAACCACAAATGCACATTTCAGCCTTGTTGGGCATCGGCGATGAGGTGCATCTGTTCTATCTAGGTAATATGAGCAAGGGGCCCACTGCTGGATTCCCCTGTTTTCATTACAGTGCCCAATCATAAAAGTGATTTGCATATGCAAAGAATTGGCCAGAGATGCTCAATTAAAATCAAGAAGGCTCTGTAGGATAAGTATTCTACACAGGGTGCCATCTCTTTTAGCTCACTATTGCCTTTCAAAGAGAGAAAATATCCTACCAAAAGCCTGTTCTACCACAAAATACAAGGGAATTCCTCTCTGAGCAAGTGAGGCTACCAACCCCAAACATTCAGTTCTGCCTTGTTGGCATTGTCAAAGAAGTGCAGCTGATCTCACCTGGCACTGTGAACAAGGGGTCAACATCTGGATTCCCCTGTTACCCTTAGGGTTACCAATCCCAAGGCTAATTTGCATATGCAAAGAGCTTGTCAGAGATGCTTTAATAGGAATAACATATACATCAACAATGCAGGCATTCATTTTACATTTCCAGTATAGCACTTTTACATGGTTTATAACTTTATTGGTACATCAAGAAAAAGCCTGGGGGATGGGGGTGGTGGGCCAGGGGCTGGGGCTTGGAGCAGTTGGACGGGGGTAGGGATAGCAGTGTAGGGGCTGGGGTAAGAGTGGGCCATGGGAGGGAGATTTAATCTTCCTCCTCTTCCGGACTGTCAATGATGGAATAGTCTCTGAGGAGGCTGTGAACCAGCTTTCTGCAGTCCTGGATTGACACTTGCTCTCTCCTCAGCACCAGGCAATTTCTGGCAAACCATAAAGCGCCTTTTACACAACACATGATGTGCCAGGCTTCCTGTATAGCGTCCAATGTGTGTGTGTGTGCCTGTAAATAGTCCGTAAAGCACCGAATGGTAAGACAGGTACTTTCTGTGAACATTGTCTCTGAGTTCAAGTTTCAAGGCGTCTAACAAAGCCTGGACAAATGGGCTTTGCCAAAACACATGCAGGGCTGTTTCCTCTGCCACAATGCACATGGGGCAATGTCTATATCTGGACAGCCCCCTAGCATGCATAAATGTCCTGAGGGGGAGGCCTCCCTGTATGGTCCTCCATGCCATGTCCTTGTGTCTATTGGTCAGCCTGTTTGATGCCACATATTTCCAGACTGTCTCTGCTGTGGCACTGGGGAGCCCTGAAAGTTGCTCCATCGTGTCCTTGGCTCTGATCAGATTGTGGATGATTTTTGGAGTCCACAAGTTGGGCTTGGCTCCTTCCACTTCGTGCTCCCTCACAAACTTGAAACATCCAGGTAGAACTATGGGGTATTCCAGTTGTAGGGGATGGAACTGTCCCACTTGTCCCAGCCAAGCCCCCTCCATAGAGGAAGAAGGAAGATGCAGGACATGGAGTTACCCACAGAGCTCTGGTTATAGTCTCTCAAAGTCCTTCGCACGCAGTTGCAGACAAAGAAATCCCTCAGCATAGTGGGAATATCTGTCCATTTTGGAGCCCCAGAGGAAGTGGGAAACTGCCCTTGTTATGGCTCTGCTGACTGTAGCCAGTGGGGGCCAAGCTTGGGCCGTGTACTGCAAAACAGGAAGTGTCTCGCTCCGCAGTACAAGTATTTTCCCATCGATGGTAAGGTCTCTGAGGCTCCATAATCCAATCAGTTGCCTTACATTGGCCAGTCTTTCCTCCCAGCTTTTCATGGCCGTGCCTTCTCCACCAAACCAGATCCCCAGGATTTTGATGATGTCTGACTTGATGGGGAAGGGAAAAAGGTCAGAACTCACATCCCATTACCCAAAGAGCATTGTTTCTGACTTCCCGCAGTTGACTTTGGCCCCTGAAGCTTTTCTCACACATCTGGACAAGTGCTCTCACCGACTGGCGATCCGCACAGAAGATGGTGACATCATCCATGTAGAGCGAACACTTCACTTCTCTCTTTCCTCATCCCGGTGTGGTGGTCCCTCTGATCTCTGAATTTTGCCTGATGCACTCGGCGAAGAGTTCTATACAACAGACAAAACTAAGAGGTGAGAGCAACTTTGCCTGACCCTTGAAAGGATTGGGAAGGGGTCAGTCTTCCAGCTGTTCACCAACACTGAGCTGAAAATATCAAGGTACATTAGGTTAACATATGAACAGAACATCTTTCCTAACCCAAACCTGCACAGCGCATTGCCCATGAACTCATGAGAAACCCTGTCAAAAGCTTTCTCCTGGTCTAGGCAGAGCAGAGCAGCCTTGACATTGCGATCCTTGATGTAGTGGATTGTGTCCCTGTTTAGAGCAAGGCTATCTGCTATTCTGTAGCCTGGTATACCACAGGTCTGATCCAGGTGTATGATCTGTCCAATGACAGCCTTTAGCCTAGTGGCCATCACCTTTACCAGAATCTTGTAGTCCACATTCAGGAGAGAGATGAGCCTCCAATTTCAGAGATCACATCTCTCCCCCTTGTGTTTATACAAGATCGTTATCATGCCCTCTCTTAGTGTGGGGGGAATTCTGCTCTCCACCACCATCTCCTTGTACAACTCGAGCAGGTCTGGGCCAATGAGGTACTACAGTGCTATGTATAGCTCTACTGGGAGACCATCACTGCCTGGGGTCCTGCCCCGCCTGAAGGATTTGGCAACAGAGTGCAGCTCTCCCACTATGACAGGTGCATTCATGGAAGCTTGACCTGCAGGATCAATGGTGTTAGTGATACCTAACAGGAACTTATCCGTTGCTTCCTTTTCTATCAGTTTAGGGGAGTAGAGGTATCTGTAAATGTCAGTGACTACATTCTTGACCCCGTCCTTCCCTTCTAGCAGTACTCCTTGATTATCTTGTAGTTCATTCAGAGGTGTGTGGGCAGTGTGGAGTCCCCCCCAATTGGACAGTTAAAGTTCCTGCCTATCACCACTGCTCTGGAGGTCACTAGCTGGGTCCACAGGTACTGGAATAGATCCAGTTGCTGCATACATGGTTATGAGCCTTACAGGCTCCCTCGCCCAAGAGCCATCCATGATAAGAAGTCTGCCACAAACTATCCCCTGGGCCGAGTCAACCATGAACCCCCCCCCAATTGGGATGGCGACGCCTGCAGACTTACAATCGTTTCCCCCAGACCAGAATGACCGGCCATGGGACCACTGTCTGCTTAGGTGACAGAAGGATTGGGAGAAGGGGATGGAGCATTCCTGCAGCATAAAAATGTCACATTCCTAGGAAGAAAGAAAGGTTAGGATGTTCTGTCTCCTAAACTGGTCCCTAATGCTCCTCACATTAATGGTAAATACAGATATTGATACCATTAGTTGGGAGAAAAAAAAAAAAGTAGGTTAATACAGACTGATACATCATTTACCACTCTCTTCTTCTGTCTCTACCCCTCCTCCTCCCTGGCCCACGATGCCCAAGGGGGAGACAATGCCCTTGTTCCACCATTTCATCAAGGAGGTTGTCTGGGGCTTCCAATTCCTCATGGCTCTGGCTGAGGATCTCGGATTCTGTTGCTGGTTCGTCTGATGGGGTTAGCTCCTGCACCACCTGTTCCATCTGTACCTCTAGTTCTGCTGTTTCTAAAGGCGTTGAAGGGGCGGATGCCTGGGCCTCTTTGCTTACAGTCTTTGTACATGTGGGATGCCTCACCACAGAGATTACAGCATGTCTTCCTTGGACAGTCTTTGGTTTCTTTCCCTGCCACTTTACAGATCCTGCAGGCCATCTGTCTGCACTCTCTACACTGGTGTCCCAGATGGCTGCATTTCCTGCAGTCCCTAGGTTGGTCATGGTAGAAAAGTATTCCAGCAGAGTCACCCAGTGAAAAGCTTTGGGGCAGGTGCTGTAATCTGTCTGCAAACTGTTGGTTTTGTTTTAGCCAGACCACAAATGATCATTTTCCTATTCAGAAGCCATGCTTATCTTTAATCTGAGTTGGTTCCCTTACAACTGTGTAAAAACATAGAGATGCCTCTTCACAGTGTGTGCATGTTCCATATGAAAATCAAATGCCCACTTCAGCCAACTTGAACATTATCAGTGAGGGGCATGTGTTTTTGCTAGGCAAACTGAGCAAAGGGTCCACGTCTGGATTCCCCTGTTACCATTAGGCTGACCAATCCCAAGAGTAATTTGCATATGCAAGGAGATGGTCATGGATGCTTAACTAGAAATGAGCCTGCCCTCGAATTGAGCAGGCTCAATAGGAAAAGTGTCCTACAAAGCGTGCAATCTCTTTTAGCTCAATAGTGCCTTTCACAGAGAGGAAATATCCTAACGCACGTAATACTGATCCTACCAAAATGCAGTCTAGTCATGAAGTGCCAGGCAATTCTTCTCTGAACAAGAAAGAAAAGTCAGAGATGCTCAACTAAGCTCATGAGCTAGCAAATACCTGCAAGAAGCTCACTGGGACTGCACTATGGGCAGAAGGTTTCTTCTCTGTGTATGGCACTGGTGAGCTAAAAGAGATTGCGTTCTAGGGGCGAGGACATAGTCCCAGTGAGCTTCTTGCATGTATTTGCTTGCTCATAAGCTTAGTTGAGCATCTCTGAGCCTCATGGCTCTGGCTGAGGATCTCGGATTCTGTTGCTGGTTCGTCTGATGGGGTTAGCTCCTGCACCACCTGTTCCATCTGTACCTCTAGTTCTGCTGTTTCTAAAGGCGTTGAAGGGGCGGATGCCTGGGCCTCTTTGCTTACAGTCTTTGTACATGTGGGATGCCTCACCACAGAGATTACAGCATGTCTTCCTTGGACAGTCTTTGGTTTCTTTCCCTGCCACTTTACAGATCCTGCAGGCCATCTGTCTGCACTCTCTACACTGGTGTCCCAGATGGCTGCATTTCCTGCAGTCCCTAGGTTGGTCATGGTAGAAAAGTATTCCAGCAGAGTCACCCAGTGAAAAGCTTTGGGGCAGGTGCTGTAATCTGTCTGCAAACTGTTGGTTTTGTTTTAGCCAGACCACAAATGATCATTTTCCTATTCAGAAGCCATGCTTATCTTTAATCTGAGTTGGTTCCCTTACAACTGTGTAAAAACATAGAGATGCCTCTTCACAGTGTGTGCATGTTCCATATGAAAATCAAATGCCCACTTCAGCCAACTTGAACATTATCAGTGAGGGGCATGTGTTTTTGCTAGGCAAACTGAGCAAAGGGTCCACGTCTGGATTCCCCTGTTACCATTAGGCTGACCAATCCCAAGAGTAATTTGCATATGCAAGGAGATGGTCATGGATGCTTAACTAGAAATGAGCCTGCCCTCGAATTGAGCAGGCTCAATAGGAAAAGTGTCCTACAAAGCGTGCAATCTCTTTTAGCTCAATAGTGCCTTTCACAGAGAGGAAATATCCTAACGCACGTAATACTGATCCTACCAAAATGCAGTCTAGTCATGAAGTGCCAGGCAATTCTTCTCTGAACAAGAAAGAAAAGTCAGAGATGCTCAACTAAGCTCATGAGCTAGCAAATACCTGCAAGAAGCTCACTGGGACTGCACTATGGGCAGAAGGTTTCTTCTCTGTGTATGGCACTGGTGAGCTAAAAGAGATTGCGTTCTAGGGGCGAGGACATAGTCCCAGTGAGCTTCTTGCATGTATTTGCTTGCTCATAAGCTTAGTTGAGCATCTCTGACTTTTCTTTCTACATATGCAAATTGCTCTTGGGGTTGATCACCCTAAGAGTAATGAGAGGAATCCTGACATGGACCCCTTGCTCACAGTCCCTAGAGGGATTAGCAAATGAGTCCCCCAGAAAACCAAAATGTCCATCTAGGCTTTGCTGTTTCTCTTGTTCAGAGAGGATTTGTCTGACATTTGGTGGCTGAACTGTAATTTAGTATGATATGCTTCAGAAGGTTTCATCTCTGTGCATGGCACTGGTGAGCTAAAAAGAGATTACATGCTAGGTGCTGAACGCAGTCCTAGTGAGTGTCCTGCATCTATTTGCTAGCTCATGAGCCTAGCTGTGCATCTCTGATTCTTCTTTCTACATATACAAATTGTTCTTTGGGATTAGTCACTCTAAGAGTAATGGGGGGAACTAGAAGTGGACCCATTGCTCACAGTGTCTAGAGGGATTAACTACATCTCAGTGACAAGGCCCAAAAAGGCCGAAATATAAGTCTGGGGTTTGGTGTTTCCTTTGTTCAGAGAGGATTTGTCTGGCATTTTGTGGTTGGACTGTTATGCGGCAGGACCAGTATAATATGCTTCAGCAGATATCCTCTCTGTGTATGGTACTGGGGAGCTAAAAGAGTGCACAAGGGCACCGTCCCAGTCAGCTTCTTGCATGTATTTGCTTGCTCATGAGCGTAGTTGAGAATCTCTTACTTTTCTTTCTACATATGCAAACTGCTCTTGGGGTTGGTCACCCTAAGAGTAATGAGGGGAATCCAGACATGGACCCCTTGCTCACAGTGCCTAGAGGGATCAGCTGCACATCACAGATGAGAAGAAGGCCAAACCTTACATCTGGGGTTAGCTGCACCTCACCCATGAGCCCCAAGAAGGCTGAAATGTATGTCTGGGGTTAGCTGTTTCCCTTGTTCAGAGAGGACTTGTCTGGCATTTTGTGGTTGGGTTGTCGTTTGGCAGGGCCAGTATGATATGCTTCAGTAGATTTCCTCCCTGTGTATGGCACTGGTGAGCTAAAAGAGATTGCACCCTGGGCACAAGGGCACAGTCCCAGTGAGCTTCTTGTGTGTATTTGCTTGCTTATGAGCCTAGTTGAGCATCTATGACTTTTCTTTCTACATATGCAAATTGCTCTTGGGGGTGGTCACCCTAAGAGTAATAAGGGGAATCCAGACATGGACCCCTTGTTCACGGTGCCTAGAGGGATCAGCTGCACCTCACAGATGAGAAGAAGGCCAAACCTTACATCTGGGGTTAGCTGTTTCCCTTGTTCAGAGAGAACTTGTCTGGCACTTTGTGGCTGGTCTGTTGTTTGGCAGGACCAGTATGATATTATTAGGAAGCTTTCCTTTCTGTGTATGGCAGTAGTGAGCTAAAAGAGATTGCACAGCCCCAGTGAGCTTCTGCCATGTATTTGCTTGCTCATGAGCCTAGTTGAGCATCTCTGATTTTTCTTTCTACATATGCAAATTGCATGTGTGGTTGGTCACACTAAGAGTAATGAGGGGATTCCAGACATGGACCCCTTGCTCACAGTGCCTTGAGGAATCAACTGCATCTCACCGACAAGGCCCAAGAAGGCTGAAACGTGCATCTGTTGTTAGCTGTTTCCCTTATTCAGAAAGGACTTGTCTGGGATTTGTGTGGTTGGAATGTCATTTGACAGAACCTGTATGATATGCTTCAGAAGATTTTCTCTCTGTGTGTGGCACTTGTGAACTAAAAGATATCGTGTCCTGGTTGAGAGGACACAGTCCCAGTGTCCTTGCAAATATTTGCTGAGCATCTCTGTCTTTTCATTTTATATATGCAAATTGCTCTTGGGGTTGGTCACCCTAAGAGTAATGAAGGGAATCCTGACGTGGACCCCTTGCACACAGTGCCTAGTGTGCTCAGCTGCACCTCCCTGACAATACCCAAGAAGACTGAAACATATGTCTGGGGTTAGCTGTTTCCCTTGTTTAGAGAAGATTTCTCTGACATTTTGTGGCTGGACTGTCATTTGTAGGACCAATATAATATGCTTCAGATGATTTCTTCTCTGTGTATGGCACTGGTGAGCTAAAAGAAATTGCATCCTCGGTGCTAGGACACAGTCCCAGTGATATTTTTGCATATATTTTCATGCTCATGAGCCTAGTTGAGCATCTCTGACTTTTCTTTCTACATATGCAAATTGCTCTTGGGGTTGGTCACCCTAAGAGCAATAAGGGGAATCCAGACATGGACCCCATTCTCATAGTGCCTACAGGGATCAGCTGCATTTCACCAATAATGCCCAAGAATGCTGAAGTGTATGCCTGGGGTTAGCTGTTACCCTTGTTCAGAGAAGACTTGTTTGGCATTTTGATCAGCTGCACCTCACCTCACCGAAGAGGCACAAGAAGGGTGAAACGTACATCTGGGATAAGCTGTTTCCATTGTTCAGAGAGGACTTGTCTTGCATATTGTGGCTGGACTGTCTTTCGGCAGGACCAGTATGATATGCTTCAGAAGATATTCTCTCATTGTATGGCATTGATGAGCTAAAAGAGATTGCATCCTAATATGAGGACACAGTCCCAGTGAGCTTCTTGCATATATTTGCTTGCTCATGAGCCTAGTTGAGCATCTCTGACTTTTCTTTCTACATATGCATATTGATCTTGTGCTTGGTCACCCTACGAGTAATGAGAGGAATCCTGACATGGACCACTTGCTCACAGTGCTTTGAGGGATCAGCGGCAACTCACTGATGAGGCCCAAGAAGGCTGAAATGTACATCTGGGGGTTAGCTGTTTACATTGTTCAGAGACTTGTCTGGCATTTTGTGGCTGCACTTTCATTTGGCAGGGCCATATATGCTTCAGAAGATTTTTTTTCTCTGTGTATAGTACTGGTGAGCTAGTAGAGATTGCACCCTGTCCAAGAGAACACAGTCCCAGTGAGCTTCTTGCGAATATTTGCTTGATCATGTGCCTAGTTGAGCATCTCTGACTTTTTTTTCTATATATGAAAATTGCTCTTGGGATTGGTCACCCTAAGAGTTATGAAGGGAGTCCTGACGTGGACCCCTTGCTCACAGTGCCTAGAGTAATGAGATCCAAGAAGGCCAAAACCTACGTCTTGTGTTATCTGTTTCCCTTGTTTAGAGAGGACTTGTCTGGTGTTTCGTGACTGGACTGTCATTTGTCAAGACCAGTATGATATGCTTCAGAAGATTTTCTCTTTGTGTATGGCACTGGTGAGCTAAAAGAGATTGCACCCTGGGAGTGAGGACACTGTCCTAGTGAGCTTTTTTTGCATATGTTTGCATGCTTATGAGCCTAGTTGAGCATCTCTGACTTTTCTTTCAACGAATGCAAATTTCTTTTGGGTTTAGTCACCCTAAGAGTAACGAGGGAAATCTAGACATGGACCCCTTGCTCACAGTGGCTAGAGGGATCAGCTGCACTTCACCGATGAAGATCAAGAAGGCTGAAACGTATGTCTGGGGCTAGCTGGTCCCTCTGTAGAGAAGGGATTTGACTTTACTTTCTATGTATGCAAATTGCTCTTTGGGGTAGTCACCCTAAGAGTAATGAGGGGAATCCAGATGTAGATCCCTTACCTAGTACCTAGAGGAATCAGCTACACCTCACTGATGAGGCCCAAGAAAGGCCAAACATACACTTGGGGATTGACGTTTCCATTGTTCAGAGAGGACTTGTCTGGCATTTCGTGGCTGGACTGTCATTTTGCAGGGCCAGTATGTTATGCTTCAGAAAATTTCTTCTGTGTGTATGGCATTGATGAGGTAAAAGAGATTGCACCTGGGTGCGAGGACACAGTCCTAGTGAGCTTCTTGCATGTATTTGCTTGCTCATTAGCTTAGTTGAGCATCTCTGACCTTTCTTTCTATGTATGCAAATGTCTCTTGGGGTTAGTCACCCTAAGAGTAATGAGGGGAATCCAGATATGGACCCCTTGCTCACAGTGCCTGGAAGGATCAGCTGCACCTCACTGATGAGGCCAGAGAAGGCTGAAACGTAAATCTGTGGTTATCTGTTTCCATTGTTCAGAAAGGACTTGTCTGGTATTTCTGTGGTTGGAATGTTATTTGGCAGAACCGGTATGGTATGCTTCAGAATATTTTCTCTCTGTGTATGGCACTTGTAGCTAAATGAGATTACACTCTGTTCGAGAGGACACAGTCCCTGTGAGCTTCTTGCACATAGTTGCTTGTTCATGTGACTAGTTGAGCATCTCTGACTTTTCTTTGTACATATGCAAATTGCTCTTGGGGTAAGTCATCTTAAGAGTAATGAGGGGAATCCTGACGTGGACCCCTTGCACACAGTGCCTAGAGGGATCAGCTTCACCTCACCGACAATGCCCAAGAAGGCTGAAACGTACATCTTGGATTAGCTTTCTTTCCATGTTCAGAGAGGAGTTGTCTGGCATTTTGTGGCTGGACCAGTATGATATGCTTCAGAAGATTTCCTTTCTGTGTTTGGCACTGGTGAGCTAAAACAGATTGCACCCTGGGTGTGAAGACACAGTCCCAGTGAGCTTCTTGCATGTATTTGCTTGCTCATGAGCCTAGTTGAGCATCTCTGACTTTTTTTTCTACATATGCAAATTGGTCTTGGAGTTGATCACCCTAAGAATAATGAGGGGAATCCAGACGTGGACCTCTTGCTCACAGTGTCTAGAGGGATCAGCTACATGTCATCGATGAGATTCAAGAAGGCCTCAATATACATCTGGGGTTAGCTGTTTTCTTTTTTCACAGAGTACTTGTCTGGCATTTTGTAGCTGGGTTGTCATTTGGTAGGACCAGTATGATATGCTTTGGAAGATTTTCTCTCTGTGTATAGCACTGCTGAGCTAAAAGAGATTGCACCCTGGGTGAGAGGACACGGTCCCAGTAAGCTTCTTGCAAATTGATCTTGGGGTTGGTCACCCTAAGAGTAATGAGGGAAGTCCTGACGTGGACCCCTTGCTCACGGTGCCTAGAGTGATCAGCTGCACCTCACTGATGAGATAAAGAAGGCCAAAACCTACATCCAGTGTTATCTGTTTCCTTTGTTCAGAGAGGACTTGTCTGGCATTTCGTGACTGGACTGTCATTTAGCTGGACCAGTGTGATATGCTTCAGAAGATTTCCTCTCTGTGTATGGCACTGGTGAGCTAAAGGAGATTGCACCCTGGTAGTGAGGACACAGTCCCAGTGAGCTTCTTGCATGTATTTGCTTGCTCTTGAGCCTAGTTGAGCATCTCTGAATTTTCTTTCTATATATGCAAATTTCTCTTGGGGTTGGTCACCCTAAGTGTAATGAGGGGAATCTAGACATGGACCCCTTGCTCACAGTGCCTAGCGGCATCAGCCGCACTTTATCTACAAGGTTGAAACAGGCTGAAAGGTATGTCTGGGTTTAGCTGTTTTCCTCGTTCAGAGGAGACTTGTCTGGCATTTTGTGGCTGTGCTGTCATTTGGAAGGACTAATATGGTATGTTTCAGAAAATTTTCTGTCTGTGTATAGCATTGGTGAGCTAAAAGAGATTGCACACTGGGCGAGAGGGCACAGTTCCAGTGAGCTTCTTGCATGTATTTGTTTTCTTATGAGCCTAGTTGAGCATCTCTGACTTTTTTCTATATATGGAAATTGCTCTTGGGGTTGGTCACCCTAAGAGCAATGAGGTGAGTCCTGACATGGACCTCTTGCTCACAGTGCCTAGAGTAATCAGCAGCACCTCACTGACAAGATCCAAGAAGGCCGAAACCTACATCTAGTGTTATCTGTTTCCCTTGTTCAGAGAGCACTTGTCTGGCATTTTGTGACTGGACTGTCATTTGGCAAGACCAGTATGATATGCTTCAGAAAATGTCCTCTTTGTGTATGGCACTGATGAGCTAAAAGAGATTGCACCCTGGGAGTGAGAGCGCAGTCCTTGTGTGCTTTTTGCATATATTTGCATGCTTATGAGCCTAGTTGAGCATTTCTGACTTTTCTTTCTACATATGCAAATTTCTTTTGGGTTTAGTAACCTTAAGAGTAATGAGGGGAAACCAGACATGGACCCCTTGCTCACAGTGGCTAGAGGGATCAGCTACACTTCCCTAATGAGAATCAAGAAGGCTGAAATGTATGTCTGGGGTTAGCGCTTTGGGGTTTGAATTTTCTTTCTACATATTGCCCTTGGGGTTGGTCACTCTAAGAGTAATGAGAGGAATCCAGACATGGACCTCTTGCTCACCGAGGGGGTCAGCTGCACCTCACTGGAGTTTGCTGTTTCCCTTCTTCAGAGATGACTTTCCTGGCATTTTGTGGCTGGACTATTATTTTGTAGGATAAGTATGATATGCTTCAGAAATTTTTTTCTGTGTGTATGGCACTAGTGAGCTGAAAGAGATTGCACCTGGGTGTGAGGACATAGTCCTAGTAAGCTTCTTGCATATATTTGCTTGCTCATGAGCTTAGTTGAGCATCACTGACTTTTCTTTCTACATATGCAAATGTCTCTTGGGGTTGGTCACCCTAAGAGTAATGAGGGGAATTCAGATGTGGACCCCTTGCTCACAGTGCCTGGAAGGATCAGCTGCACCTCACCGACGAGGCACACGAAGGTTGAAATGTATATCTGGGATTAGCTGTTTCCATTGTTCAGAGAGGACTTGTCTCGCATTTTGTGGCTGGACTGTCATTTGGAAGGACCAGTATGATATGCTTCAGAAGATATTCTCTCTTTGTATGGCATTGATGAGCTAAAAGAGATTGCATCCTGGCATGATGACACAGTCCCAGTGAACTTCTTGCATGTATTTGCTTGCTCATGAGCCTAGTTGAGCATCTCTGACTTTTCTTTCTACGTATGCAAATTGAACTTGGGGTTGGTCACCCTAAGAGTAATCAGGGGAATCCAGACGTGGACCCCTTGCTCACAGTGGTTTGAAGGATCAGCTGAACCTCGCTGACGGGGACTGAGAAGGCCAAAATTAATATCTGGGGTTAGCTGTTTCTCTTGTTCAGAGAGAATTTGTTTGGCGTTTTGTGGATGTCCTATCATTTGGCAGAACCAGTATGATATGCTTCATTAAATTTTCTCTCTGTGTATGGCACTGGTGAACTAAAAGGGATTGCACCCTAGACATGATGGCACTGTCCCAATGAGCTTCTTGCATGTATTTGCTTGCTCATGAGTCTAGTTAAGCATCTCTGATTTTTCTTTCTACATATGCAAATTGCTCTTGGGGTTGGTCACCCTAAAAGTAATGAGGAGAATCCAGATGAGGATGCGTTGCTCACAGTGCCTATAGGGATCAGCTGTACTTCACCGATGAGGCCCAAGAAGGCTGAAACATACGTTTGGGGTTAGCTGTTTCCTTTGTTCAGAGAGGACTGGCATTTTGTCCTCACCGACGAGGCACAAGAAGGTTGAAATGTACATCTGGGATTAACTGTTTCCATTGTTCAGAGAGGACTTGTCTCGCATTTTGTGGCTGGACTGTCATTTGGAAGGACCAGTATGATATGCTTCAGAAGATATTCTCTCTTTGTATGGCATTGATGAGCTAAAAGAGATTGCATCCTGGCATGATGACACAGTCCCAGTGAACTTCTTGCATGTATTTGCTTGCTCATGAGCCTAGTTGAGCATCTCTGACTTTTCTTTCTACGTATGCAAATTGAACTTGGGGTTGGTCACCCTAAGAGTAATCAGGGGAATCCAGACGTGGACCCCTTGCTCACAGTGGTTTGAAGGATCAGCTG
This sequence comes from Rhinophrynus dorsalis, assembly GCA_037306005.1. NCBI lineage: Eukaryota > Metazoa > Chordata > Amphibia > Anura > Rhinophrynidae > Rhinophrynus > Rhinophrynus dorsalis. The sequence continues at coordinate 247,034,855 of CM074718.1, read as the reverse complement.
AACCTCGCTGACGGGGACTGAGAAGGCCAAAATTAATATCTGGGGTTAGCTGTTTCTCTTGTTCAGAGAGAATTTGTTTGGCGTTTTGTGGATGTCCTATCATTTGGCAGAACCAGTATGATATGCTTCATTAAATTTTCTCTCTGTGTATGGCACTGGTGAACTAAAAGGGATTGCACCCTAGACATGATGGCACTGTCCCAATGAGCTTCTTGCATGTATTTGCTTGCTCATGAGTCTAGTTAAGCATCTCTGATTTTTCTTTCTACATATGCAAATTGCTCTTGGGGTTGGTCACCCTAAAAGTAATGAGGAGAATCCAGATGAGGATGCGTTGCTCACAGTGCCTATAGGGATCAGCTGTACTTCACCGATGAGGCCCAAGAAGGCTGAAACATACGTTTGGGGTTAGCTGTTTCCTTTGTTCAGAGAGGACTGGCATTTTGTCCTCACCGACGAGGCACAAGAAGGTTGAAATGTACATCTGGGATTAACTGTTTCCATTGTTCAGAGAGGACTTGTCTCGCATTTTGTGGCTGGACTGTCATTTGGTAGGAACAGTATGATATGGTTCAGAAGATTTCCTTTCTGTGTATGGCACTGGTGAGCTAAAAGAGATTGCATCCTGGGTGTGAGGACGCAGTCCCAGTGAGTTTCTTGTATGTATTTGCTTGCTCATGAGCCCAGTTGAGCACCTCTGACTTTTCTTTCTACATATGCAAATTGTTCTTGGGGTTGGTCACCCTAAAAGTAATGAGGAGAATCCAGATGTGGATGCCTTGCTCACAGTGTGTAGAGGGATAAGCTGAACTTCCCCAATGAGGCCCAGGAAGGCTGAAACGTACATATGGGGTTAGCTGTTTCCATTGTTCAGAGAGAACTTGTCTGGTATTTCTGTGGTGGGAATGTCATTTGAGAGAACCAGTATGGTATGCTTCGGAAGGTTTCCTCTCTGTGTATGGCACTTGTGAACTAAAAGAGATTACACCCTGTTCGAGGGGACACAGTCCCAGTGACCTTCTTGCAAATATTTGCTTGTCCATGTGCCTAGTTGAGTATCTCTGACTTTTCTTTTTACATATGCAAATTACTCTTGGGGTTGTCTGGCATTTTGTGACTAGACTGTCATTTGGTAGGACCAGTATGATATGATCAGAAGATTTCCTCTCTGTGTATGCCACTGGTGAGCTAAAAGAGATTGCACCTGGGGCGTGAGGACACAGTCCCAGTGAGCTTCTTGCATGTATATTCTAGCTCATGAGCCTTGTTGAGCATCTCTGACTTTACGTTCTACATATGCACATTTCTCTTGGGGTTGGCCACCCTAAGAGTAATGAAGGGAATCCAGACATGGACCCCTTGCTCACAGTGCATCGAGGCATTAGCTGCACTTCATCTACGAGGCCCAAAAAGGCTGAAACTTACGCCTGGGTTTAGTTGTTTTCTTTCTTTCTTTCTTTCTTTCTTTCTTTCTTTCTTTCTTTCTTTCTTTCTTTCTTTCTTTCTTACTTGTCTGGCATTTTGTGGCTGGACTGTCATTTGGCAGGGCCAATATGATATGTTTCAGAAGGTTTCCTCTCTGTGTATGGCATTGGTGAGCAAAAAGAGTCTGCATAATGGGTGTGAGGACACAGTCCCAGTTAGAGTCTTCCATGTATTTGTTTGCTCACGAGCCTGGTTGAGCATCTCTGACTTTTTTTTTCTACATATGCAAATTGCTGTTGGGGTTGGTCACCCTAAGAGTAATGAGGGAAATCCAGATGTGAACCCTTTGCTCACAGTGCTTAGAGGGATCAGCTGCACCTCACCGATAAGGCTGTCGGGCTATTTATATGAAGGTATATCCAAAGGGTTAAACAGAGAACCACTCAGGTTGGATTTCTTCACTTAAATAGGCAAATGACAATATAAAATAATTCGAGAACTTTATCTTTAATATGTATTGACACGCTACTTCACAGTAATGAATTGATCACAAGAATCAATCCTTCATATTTGTGCAAAAATATATATATTTTATTAAAATACAATATATATACAAATATCAGCAACAATGAAATATATAAGTGACTAGCAATTATAATAGGTACACAGAAAATCAAACCACACTTATTATCATAAAGATTACCAGCGGTGCAAAGGTTAACCACCTATAGGTATATTCAGAGGTATAATAAAAATAATTGCATTCAGCAGCATAGAATAAGTTAATTGATTGTTACAATTAATATAATACAGTTGGCTGCAGGGTCTCTGCCCCAGAAACTGTATAGACTATGCCAATTATGATGTAAGGGGTATTGTGAGATGAATTAAATAATTCCTCTAACAATTCCTTGTATCATATATCAATAATAATCAAATTTAGAGAATAACTGGAATAAAATCCCAGATTTAAATAACTATAATTTAATTATCTACTGAATTCAATATTGAATACCTCTGAATAAAATATATGAATTGCTATTAATATAGTCAATCCAAATCACACAAATAATTTACTTAAAATTACTTCATGCAACACTTATCATAATTTTGACTACAGCAACATATATATATATATATATATATATATATATATATATATAAAACCTATAGGCACTCCAAGGGTTAATCCACACGTTTAAAACAGATGCCACACCCAGCAATTATTTTGTCTATTAAAAGTGAATACCTTCAATTACAAAATATAAGCCTGGCACATATACAAAGAACTTTAGAATGCACACCACAAATAAATAGACAAACAGCAGTTAGAGAGTTAATAATGAATTCCAAGAATTCCCTTGATTAAATATCAGCTATTATAATTTTACCAGAAACACAATATTCTAGACATACTCAAAATTATATTAACCAATATAAACAAGGATAAATATATCTCACTGCTATCTCTATTTTATGATCTCTCTGGTAATTTATAACAATAAATTAATTAATTAATTCTGCATAATTTCTTAATGACTATGCTAAATATATAGCAGATTATAATATTTTCCATAAAACTGGCCAGGCTTCTATGGACAAATATATATATATAATTTTCCTCAATTATCGAGGAAATATACTTATTTTGAAATTAGGCAGAATTAGAATAAATAAAATATAATTACCAGGTCAATCATTGTGGATTCTTGAAGTTATAAGGTGTGGTCAGGAATTTGATCATCAGCCAAGAGAGCCCAGGAACTCAAAGTTTTCTTTCAGGAAGTGAAGTCTTTTCTTTTTCAGGAGGTGAAGTCAGGGACCCTTTTTTAGGAAGTCAAAAAGACCCTTAACTAAGAGTATTTGGGGATTATATTGACAAATTTTGCCTTATCAGTAATCCCCACCTTTGTCTGATGATTGGACAAAGATCCATCTCATTATACCGTGACATCACCAGTCAGACCTGATTGGATATTAATATATCCCTAATTATTCAAGGAATGTGGATAATCCCAGTCATGATGCACTCAAGACTCTAGATGGTACTCTTACTCTACTTTAGAATTTTACCTATAATCAGTTTTATGTCATCAATGATGTATGTAAGAGGACATTAAACGTCATATAAATCTGCCATTTTTTTCTAGACGTTTTCATAGGGGAGTGTTTTTCTCATAACATAAGACACTAAGAATGTCTGGCAAAACCCACTTTATCACCATAAATGTCAATTATTATTTCTGAATATTTTAACAAGAGATACTTTGAACACATTTTAAACAGAATTTCAGCTAATTTCTACAATTAGAATTAACCCTGTATGCTCCCCCAGGACAAAGTCTCTGACAAGGCCCAAGAAGGCTAAAACGTAGGTCTGGGTTTAGCTGTTTTCCTTGTTCAGAGAGGTCTTGTCTGGCATGTTGTGGCTTGACTGTCATTTGTTAGGTACAGTATGATATGCTTCAGAAGATTTCCTCTCTGTGTATGGCCCTGATGAGCTAAAAGAGAGTGCACTCTGGGTGTCGAGGACTTAGTCCCAGTTAGCTTCTTGCATGTATTTGCTTGCTCATGAGCCTAGTTGCGCATCTCTGACTTTTCTTTCTACATATGCAAATTGCTTTTGGGGTTGGTCACCCTAAGAGTAATGAGGGGAATCCAGGCATGGACTCCATGCTCACAGTGTTTGGAGAGATCAGCTGCAATTCACTGATGAGGCTGACAAGTAGCCTGAAATGTATGTCTGGGGTTAGCTGTTTTCTTTGTTCAAAGAGGATTTGACTTTATTTTCTACATATGCAAATTGCTTTTGGGGTTGGTCACCCTAAGAGTAATGAGGGGAATCCAGACATGGACCCATTGCTCACAGTGCCTACAGGGATCAGCTGCACCTCACCAATGAGTCCCAAGAAAGCTGAAACGTATATCTACAGTTAGCTGTTTCTCTTGTTCAGAGAGGATTTGTCTGGCATTTCATGAATGGGCTGTCATTTGACAGGACCAGTATAATATGCTTCAGAAGATTTCCTCTCTTTGTATGGCACTGGTGAGCTAAAAAAGATTGCACCCTGGGTGCGAGGGCACAGTCCCAGTGAGCTTCTTGCATGTATTTGCTTGCTCATTAGCCTAGTTGAGCATCTGTGACTTTTCTTTCATCCATGAACAAAAGTCGCTTCCAACCCCAGACATACATACATACATACATACATACATACATACATACATTTCTGCCTCATCAGTGATGTCCTGGTAGTTTCATACTGTGTTTCAGAAAGAAAGAAACTGCTGGGTTAAGTAGACAGCCACAGTACCATTGTTCACCACAAGATGTCATACATTCCAAAAAAATTCAAATACATGGCAACAGTGTGTTACAGAAGAGCCATGGGACAACGAGAAAAAAAAAATATTTTTCATTATATCTTCATTATAGTTTTCTATTTAAAAATGACAAAAATACATAACTGCATAATTTTACGTATACAACTACATACAGTATCTCACATAAGTGAGTACACCCCTCAAATTTTTGTAAATATTTTTATTTTTTCTTTCATGTGACAACACTGAAGAAATGACACTCTTCTACAATGTAAAGTAGTGAGTGTACAGCCTGTATAACAGTGTAAATTTGCTGTTCCCCTCAAAATAACTCAATACACAGCCATTAATGTCTAAACCTTGGCAACAAAAGTGAGTACATCCCTAAGTGAAAATGTCCAAATTGGGGCCAATTAGCCATTTTCCCTCCACGGTGTCATGTGACTCGTTAGTGTTACAAGGTCTCAGGTGTGAATGGGGAGCAGGTGTGTTAAATTTGGTGTTATCGCTCTCACACCCTCTCATACTGGTCATTGGAAGTTCAACATCGCACCTCATGGCAAAGAACTCTCTGAGGATCTGAAAAAAAGAATTGTTGGTCTACATAAAGATGGTCTAGGCTATAAGAAGATTGCCAAGACCCTGAAACTGAGCTGCAGCACGGTGGGCAAGACCATACAGCGGTTTCACAGGACAGGTTCCACTCAGAACAGGCCTCACCATGGTCGACCAAAGAAGTTGAGTACACGTGCTCAGCGTCATATCCAGAGGTTGTCTTTGGGAAATAGACGTATGAGTGCTGCCAGCATTGCTGCAGAGGTTGAAGGGGTGGGGGGTCAGCCTGTCAGTGCTCAGACCATACGCCGCACACTTCATCAAATTGGTCTGTATTGCTGTCGTCCCAAAAGGAAGCCTCTTCTAAAGATGATGCACAAGAAAGCCCGCAAACAGTTTGCTGAAGACAAGCAGATTAAGGACATGGATTACTGGATCCATGTCCTGTGGTCCGATGAGACCAAGATAAACTTATTTGGTTCAGATGGTGAGGAGTACAAAGATCTTGCCTACAGTCAAGCATGGTGGTGGGAGTGTCATGGTTTGGGCCTGCATGAGTGCTGCCGGCACTGGGGAGTTACAGTTAATTGAAGGAACCATGAATACCAACATGTACTTTGACATACTGAAGCAGAGCAGGATCCCCTCCCTTCGGAGGAGTATTCCAACATGATAACGACCTCAAACACACTTCCAAGACGACCACTGCCTTGCTAAAGAAGCTGAGGTTAAAGGTGATGGACTGGCCAAGCATGTCTCCAGACCTAAAACCTATTGAGCATATGTGGGGCATCCTCAAACAGAATGTGGGGGAGTGCAAGGTCTCGAACATCCAATAGCTCTGTGATGTCATCATGGAGGAGTGGAAGAGGACTCCAGTGGCAACCTGTGAAGCTCTGGTGAACTCCATGCCCAAGAGGGTTAAGGCAGTGCTGGAAAATAATGGTGGCCACACAAAATATTGACACTTTGGGCCCAATTTGGACATTTTCACTTAGGGGTGTACTCACTTTTGTTGCCACGGTTTAGACATTAATGGCTGTGTGTTGAGTTATTTTGAGGGGGACAGCAAATGTACACTGTTATACAGGCTGAATACTCACTACTTTACATTGTAGCAGAGTGTCATTTCTTCAGTGTTGTCACATGAAAGATAAAATAAAAATATTTACAAAAATGTGAGGGATGTACTCACTTATGTGAGATACCAAACATACACAAAAATTCATTTTTGTGTGGTTGTCGAGAGGATAGGTCATGCACAGTATTAGTTCTGGAGTATTTATTTAGCTGGTAATCCAATGAACAGGGGCACACAATATGAGGCAAAAAATCCTCCACTTTCTCTTGTATCTTCTACTAATCTGATCAAGTTTACTGTTTGCATTTATTATCCAGTTTCTTCCTTTCTCCATTTATAATTGCCATTTTAATTGGTTTACCCGTGTAGTTCTCTCAAAATTTCCTTTTTTCCCATTCTCTAGCAATCACAATCTTTACTGCTGCTATTGTGTGTATAATCATATTTATTTATAAAATGTTTTACCAGGAAGAATACATTGAGATTCCTCTCGTTTTCAAGTATGTCCTGGATAGTTTTCAGTAAAAGGTTACATATTTACACTAATTGTGAGACATTATATACAAACATACAGAAATATACATACTTATTAAATAATGGGATTATTTACAGTTACACACTGTTTTTAGATATAAAGAAACATTTGCTTTTAAGGATTTTAGACTGGTTGCAGATGTGATTATTTCTGGCAGATTGTTCCAGATTTTTGGAGCTCTGAAGGAGAAGGCAGATCTTCCTGCTTCTTTCTTGTATTGTGGTATACGCAGTGAGTTGTTAGTAGTGGAGCGGAGGTTATAGCTAGTATGGAGAGCTGGAGTGAGCATACTGCTCAGGTAGTGTGGTAGTTTTCCAGAGAAGTGGTTGTGTACTAAGCAAGAAAGATGAAGGGCTTGTCTAGATTTGAGTGTTAACCAATTTAGTTCTTTAAGCATGTCACAATGATGGGTAGTGTAGTCACATTGGAGGATAAAGCGGCATAATGAATTATATAGAGTGTCAAGTTTACTGAGGTGGATTTCTGGCGCTGGAGCATATACTACACCACCATAGTCTATGACTGGCAGCAGCATCTGTTGTACAATACGTTTTCTCACCTGGGTGCTTAAACATAATTTGTTTCTATAAAGTGTACTTATTTTGGGATAAAGTTTAGAGGTTAATTTGTCAATGTGGTGACCAAAATTGAGGTTAGGGTCAAGCCACATACCAAGATATTTGTAGGAGTCTACTGGGGCCAATTTACGATTAGACTCTGTCACAATGGATAGGTGGATATTGTCGAGATTAAGCAGTTTGTGCCAAATATCAGAACATATGCTTGTTCTGTTTAGTATGCTGCCATATTCAGATTTAATAAAGCTAAATCTGGTGATAACATTATATTTTTATTCAATATCCTACATAAAAAATCAAATGACCATCTCCATAGTGTTTTTACATGTTTGCAACCCCACCATGTATGAATATTGGATCCCATTTCCATTTTCCATCTCCAACATAGTTGGCTTTGACTTTTAAACTCAAACTTTTGACTTAAAATTCAGATTTCTGACATTGAAAGTAAAAGCTCTGACTGTAAAAGCCAGAATTTGGCTAACTATAACCTCCGCTCCACTGCTAACATCTCACTGAGTATATCACATTAAAAGAAAGAAGCCGGTCGATCTGCCTTTTCCTTCAGAGCTCCGAACATCTGGAATAACCTACCTGAAAAAATCGGGGGGTAGATTCACTAAGTGGTGAAGAGGTGATAAAGTGGAGATGACTTCTCCAGCTTATTACTTCTCCAATTCCTATGTTATTCTATGGAGCCTATGCACTAAGAGTTCTTCAACTTTGGAGCTTTGTATAAACTCTATAGAATAACATAGGAACTGGAGAAGTGATAAACTGGAGAAGTTGTCTCCACTTCATCACCTCTTTATCACCACTTTATCATCGGTTAGTGAATCTCCCCCTTGATCCTCTTCCACTCTAAAATCCTTAAAAATAACTGCTTCTTTATATCTAAAAACAAAATGCAACTATATATAACAGTTTTAATATGTTTGTAGATAGATAGATAGATAGTGTCTCTGAATTTGTACAAATACAAAACTCTTTGCTGTAAACACACCAGGACATACTAGGAAACGAGAGAAATCTCAATGTTTTCTTTCTGGTAAAACATTTTCTAAATAAATAAATGTAAATAACTAATGCCTTTAACGTTTGAGTGTCAGAGAGGTATCCAATGCATTGCATGCTTCTGGTGTTATCGTAGGTCACAGAACCTTATAGCTCTCTCTCTCTCTCTCTCTCTCTCTCTCTCTCTACTATAGAATTGTTTGACAGGTTCTATAGGAATGGTGTTCTACCTAGGCCTGCTCAATTCTATGACAAGCTTGCTCCTAGTTGAGCATCTTTGACCAGTTATTTTGCATATGCAAATTATTATTGGGGTTGGTCACCCTAAATTGATCTAGCTTTGGACCTCTTGCTCACAGTACCTAGAAAGATCAGCCTCACCGGTGAGGTCCAAGAAAAAAAAAAAAAAAAAAAAAAAAAAAAATATATATATATATATATATATATATATATATATAAACAAGGCAGAAGGCAGCACTCTCGATAATAGGACAAATGCCTGGGTGTCCGGATGAAATAATTATAAAGATTGGTTAAATCAGCACTCACAGGACTTAAATGTGGAAAAACAAAAAAATATTTTTATTAGATCGACGTTTCGATCCCACCTGGGAATTGTCTTGATAAAGATCCCAGGTGGGATCGAAACGTCGATGATTGTCTTGATAAAGATCCCAGGTGGGATCGAAACGTCGATCTAATAAAAATATTTTTTTGTTTTTCCACATTTAAGTCCTGTGAGTGCTGATTTAACCAATCTATATATATATATATATATATATATATATATATATATATATATATATATATATATATAAATAATGGTTGTGGTTGGGTGGTTCTCTTGTTCAGAGATCATTTGTTTGGCATTTTATGGCTGGACTGTCATTTTGGTACAATCTGTATTTCCTCTGTATGTTAGACACTAGTAAGCTAAACTGAGCCTGCTCAGTTCTATGGAAGGCTTGTGACCGAGTGTTTCAATACAGTTTTTTACACATCTTCAATTATGCAGTGAAGAAATAACATTTTCATATATACTGCTGGCCCTTCTATTAGCCATATATAAATTGAGTGTGTGAACACTTTGCATATGGTGACTTTCACATTACTTTTAGATGTTTTATGCACTAATTCAATTTACCTTTAGTTTTCCTAAGGTATTTAGATAAGGATATATATTGTGGAACTGCTGATTATCAAAATATAGTGCACTCTATCTATCTATCTATCTATCTATCTAGTGCACTATATCTATCTATCTATCTATCTATCTATCTATCTATCTATCTATCTATCTATCTATCTATCCTTATTGTACAATCAGCAATCTCATGACTTTTCCAAGTTTCAGTTACAAAAGGTAAAAGTTTCAATACTCGCTGGGTCCTTTATCAAGACGTATCAGCCCCCTCCCTTAACCCCTTCAGTGCAGAGCACTGCACTGCAGTGCAGATCCCAGCGAGAATTGAAACTTTGACCTTTTGTAACTGAAACTTGGAAAAGTCATGAGATTGCCTGGCTTCCGGTATCGGAAGCTTAAGGATTACTTTACTCGGGGGCACTTTTGAGAGAAAAAATAAGGATTATTAAGCTAGTTGCTACCTGCCTAAGTATTGCAGGGCGACTTTAGTTGATGTAGTAGTTCCGTTTTAAGGACAAGAAATGTCCTGGCATGTCAGAGAAATATGTGATCGCAGAGCGGCTACACGCCTCGCTGTGATCACAGAACACATTTTTGTTTAAAAAAAAAAGTACAGTGGTCCTCTAGAGCACCCCACTCCCAGACCGTGTGGTCCTTAAGGTGTTAAAGAAAATATGCACACAACTTATACAGGAAGAATAAGGAACTATTTAATCAAAGAGCTGACAAAGAACAAGAGGTCATCCATTATGACTAGAGGAAAGGCGCTTTTGACTAAAACAAGGACAGGGATTTTTACAGAAAGGACAGTAAGCTTATGAAATTCTTTGTCTCAGGATGCTGTGCTTGCATATACTATAATTGCTTTAAAAAAGTAATGGATACCTATTTAGAACAGAACAGTATTAAGAATTATGACAGTTGGCTTAAAAGCAGATAGGATGTTGATCCTGCCATTTGGAGTCAGGAAGGATTTTTTTATTTTTAACTACCTGGGGCTAAATTTGCTTAAATGGCTTCAGTTTTTTTTTTTGCCTTCCTCTGGATCAACAGGGGTGATGTGGCATAGGCTGGATTTGATGGGCGCATTCTTTTTTCAATCTCATCAATTATATTACTATGCTATTATGAAGACAAACATGACAGTTGCTGGTAGTCAAACTGAAGCAGGCAGAGTGCTAACAAGGCCCTGAAGAATTAAGCTTAACATTACCTGTGCATCCTATTGGGAGACATTCAGTGCTTACTTGCATTAAAGTCTTGCTAATGGCCTAATGTGTATGTGCAGGTATACACTAAAACAATGGTATAAATTGCATAATATGTTAACTCTTGAACAAAGTCACAAAGGAAAATTCATACAGGTCATTAGGATTTTCTGTCCATAGTAAGGTTAGTGGAGGTTAGTATTATATTATTTCTTCTTTAAGCTGAAGTACACACATATTTCCAGAAGGTGGCGATGGAATAAAAAAAAATATATCTTACATTTCCAATTTTTCAAACGTGGACTATCCTGCAGTATTGGGTAGATGCTTGCCTGAGACAGGATGGGTTGCAAAAAACATGAAACTATACCATTTCAAATATATAAACTAGTTTTAAAGCCCGTGTGCATGGGCCAACACTGGTGGAGCTGCAGTCATGAGCAGTACTGACTGCTCGCGCCGTGGCTGATACCGAGCGGGGCGCTCCAAATTCAGACCTTAGTCCTCTCTGCTTACCTTCCTGGGACCGCTTAGTCCCAGGAAGGTGTACGGGGAGAGCACTACTGTCTGAATTCGGAGTGCTCGCTCTGTATCAGCCACAGCGAGGGCAGTTAGTAGTGCACTTTACTGCCCCGCTCGCAGACGTCGCTACTGTGCATGACGGCTTCTGACAAACATCCTTAGCAAATTATAATGTAGGATTTTTAATGTGACATCTCATCATGACAATGAAGGTAGTAAGAGCATGGCATTATTGAATGTATAGAGTTGTCAGCAGGAAATGACATTAATTGGATTTCTGCTCCTAAAATGGTATGTGCAAAAGATGGCACTATAGAAAATGTACTTTTTGTGTTTCCACTACTTCAAACACGCAAAAATGTTTCACAGATATCTATTATGATATATGTTAGATATATAGTTGAAACATGCTACTCTACTAATATGCCTTTGCATACTATTTGATGTATTGTGACATCAAAACTATACTGTGCATACGTTTGGCATATTTAAAGCAGTACTACCACGTTAAGTAAAGTCGCCCTGCAATGCTTAGACAGGTGACGGCCAGGTTAGTGCGGTCTGAGCGCCTGCACCATCAGTCTCTTCCGGTGGCTTTCTGGCCAGTGCAATGCATCTGTAGGGAAACCAGGACTGACAGCGCAGGCACACAGACAATATGTCTGTGCTGATGCTTGGCTTCCAGTCTCGGAAGCTTAAGGATTACTTTACAGGCAGCTACTTTTGAGAGGTGTCATAACTATTATTAAGCAGGTCGCCACCTGCCTAAGTATTGCAGGGCGACTTCATTTAAAGTGGTAGTTCCGCTTTAATAAGTGAGGGCAACCAGATTGGTGGCTCCTTGAGTACTAAGGATCGTCAGATGGCAAAGACTAATTGAGTGTGAGATCAAGTTTTCAAATATATCTCCTGCATTAGGTTCTGCAATACCCTGTATGGGAATTCTCTGGGTTTTAATCTAAACCTGAAAGTCTCAGAATCTAGAGCAAACTTATCAGAATGAGAGAGTCATACAATATGATCTGCACCAATTTACTGCTTCATTAGTCTCTAAACTGGTGCTATTTCTACCTGAAAGTGGAGTGGACAGTGGGGGGAATTAAGCAGTGGACAGTGGGGGCAATGAAGTAGTGGAGTGGACAGTGGGGGCAATGAAGTGACCAATGGGGCAATGTGGAGTGAACAGTGGGGGCAATGTGGAGTGGCCAGTGGGGGCAATGTGGAAGTGGGCAGTGGGGACAATGTGGACAGTGGGGGCAATGTGGACAGTGGACAATGGGGGCAATTTTAATTGGACAAGGGGGACATTGTGGAGTTGGACAATGGGGCGTACAATGTGGAGGTGGACAATGAGGCGTGCAATGGTGGACAATATATAAGTGGCATTTCTGTGATGGAGTTGCATGGTGGGGTCGCGGGGCCCCATAGCAATTTTCGCACCAGGGCCCGGTGATTTCTAGTTACGCCTCTGTATGGAGTGTGCATCCTGTGGGCCTGCTAACAACTGTCATGTCTGCCTCCATGGACCTAATATCTTGGACTGACTGAAAATGTTATCTCTTGAATAAATGAAGAAGGGCTTTTATGATTTTTTGGCAAAGTAAGGTAGGCGGGGATGATTATTAGGAGGTATTACTTTACCTTTAACTCACTGAGAGATTTTATTTGTTACCTATGGTACATTTGGTATGCTGCAGATTTGCTACTTGTTTCATTTGTACATAAGGAATTTATGTCTTTTCTTGCCAGATATTGATTCCCCTAAACTTTCATCTTGGAGACAGGCAGCCTTCAGTTTTCTTTATTCGTGTATGTCTCTGTGCTTGTATAATATGGAGTTTGATGGGTGACCACATATCCCTTTAAATCAGGGACACTTATAAAATACACACATTGCAGGACAGCACAGGAATCAAAGCAACCCTGCAATGTGTGTATTTTATAAGTGTCCCTGATTTAAAGGGATATGCGGTCACCTTTGATCAGGGAAATGGCCTTTACTCTTACACCTTTCCTCTGAAATCTCCTCCTCCCTTTAGAGGTAGGAATGGGAGGAGTATCTGGAGTACAAACTGCAAATCTTTTTCACTGCTGGTACTTCCTTCTGCTGAATACACTGTACATGTTGTCCCACAGAAGATACGTTTTTGTGTCACACAGACAGGACACTGGATTGATAAAGCTTTAGTTGATTTGTATATTACAGCATGGCAACCCCTGCAGCTGCCCCCAGAAGGATCTATCAGCAGAGATCTAAGATAACCTCTCTACCTCTATATTATGAAGGCTTCCTACAGATTAAACGTGCAAGAGGCAAGGTAAGGGTGAAAGCATTGTTCTCTTACATAAATACAGCCTTGTTCAATAAGCTAAAGACATTCAATTCTGGTGCAAACCATCTGCACCATAAGGGGATAAATAACAATTCCCTAATTTCCCATTTATTTAAATTGGCCCATTAACCCACTGAATGCTTGAGATGTCTTCAATGCATTGCTTAGTATTCAAGGGGGGTTCATAATATAATTTCAACCAATGAGAATATTTACTTGCTCCCTAAAGTGCAGTTGGTTTGCTCCCAACCGGTACTACTTTACCTTCATCGCAGTGTCCAGATTTTCCACTCAGAGAACCAAACTGATTTGGTTTCCTTCAGATTTTTTTTACATCCTATATAATAATTTGATAAGTATGTTTGTCAGAAGCCGCCACACGCAGTAGAGATGGCTGCGTGCTGCAGTCATGTGCAGTAGAGACTGCCCGTGCTGTGGCTGATACGGAGTGGGGCGCTCCGAATTCAGACCGGAGTCCTCTCTGCGCACTTGCCTGGGACCACTACGGTCGGAATTTGGGCCGCCCTGCTCCATATCAGCCGCGACGGCGTTTGGCCAGTCAGTACTGCGCATGACTGCCACACGGCCACTAACAAGACAGGATCCGTCCAGTTGCTGGGTGGATAAGTTGCTAGTTCTTAATAATTTGAGTGTTAGACAGGTGTACAACATGTTGCTTTGTATTTTTAAATGAACAAAAAAATAAAAATCTTGCTGATCACCCATGCAGAAAATCTTGTTACAGCTGATAAAAAGCCTTTCATGCTTTATAAGACCAACAGAACACAGAGCACATAGCTTGTCCATCGTTTTTGCACACTAAAAGGAAATACATTTATTTGTGTAATGAGCAGCAACATGTTTTGCAGTGCTGTATAGCTGGGTTTTCATTTGAACTGGGCCTCTTACCCCATGAATGCTAGAGAAGTCTGCAATGCATTGCAGAGCAAAGTGTTGGAAATCTCATTAAAGGGGAACATTCACTTAAGATAAACTTTCGTTTATTTTATTAGCGGTGTTTTTTATTTATTTATTTTTTTATTTTACTTACCTACCATGGCAGATCTCAGGCTTTAAAATGTGGCACTTCCAGGTTCCGCTGTACACTGTACAGCGGAACGCCGCAGGACTTCCCACCTCCCTCCCAGCTGCCCCATGGAGCGCGTTCACTCATCTCTTCATGGGGACACTTATGTGGGCTGTCGTTACAACAAGCTCTGTTTAGTTAAACCCACTACACTAAAGTTTATCTTAAGTGAATGTTCCCCTTTAACATTCCAAGGGATAAATACCCATTGAAATCAATGGGACTTGATAGGCTTCTTTGGTTTGCACCACAAGGTTCCATTTCTGCTTAGTAGAATGTAAAAAAAAACACACAGGTGATTAAGATGTATGTAATTAGCAAGCAACGTGTTGATTACACATATATAGCATTCGAGAGGTTAAATGCCCCATTTGAATCAATGGAAATTTGGGGAATCGCATTTATTCCCTGTGGCACATCTGGCTTGCTTCACCTTTTCTTTGTAAATATGCCTTAACCCTTTGAGTGCCAGAGGAGTATGCAACGCATTGCAGAGCATTGCGTTGCGTACTCCTCTGGCACTCAGAGGGTTAACCCATCATATTCTAAAGAGGTCTCCAATGCATAGCATAAATTAGGTTAAATATATCAGAGGCTGCCAAATGTAATTATTTTCTCACTTGTATATAAGTCAAAATGGAGTACTTCTGGGGCAAACAGTCTGCACTGTAGGGAAGCAATGAGTTGTAGAGCTCTCTGGCATTCAAGGGGTTAAAAAAGCCACATCTAAATCAGTAGGAATTTGGTGAAGTTTTATTTTTTTTCCCTATTGTGTCGTCAGTTTGCCCCAAAATTGCAGTACTTTGCCTTTATACATATGGCCCAAAGACTTCTGTTTCCAGAGAGCTTCCTGTCAGGAAATATTAAAGCAGTGATACAATGCTGCACTATCCCTGCAGCACAGAGTGCTCTGTATGTTGTATATGAGGCAGACATTTCTGCTGCAGGGATGGTGTTACATTGTATCACTATTACTGCTTTTACAGGCCCTGAGAGATGTTCTCTGGAAACACAAATTAAGGAGGTGAAGATGAATAATAATAATATGCATAGGCAATATGACATTCCATTTTATGCACCACAGAATATATATACTCAAAATAAGGTTGCTTTTCACTTTAAAATGTTATATGTTAAAATGATATGAGCTTCCTAAAACATGCTAATATTTCTTATTTCTATGATTTTATGTAGTTTGTCTCCATTGCCCTACAGAGTACTATGAATCACAAATGACGCTTTGTATTGTAACTGTCCAGGAAGAAAAAAAAAATGAAATTTTTTGTTATTTTTTGTCAAGAAAAATAGAGCAATCATTTTGAATTTAGATTAGTGGTCCTCAAACCAGGATGTGGTAGCACTTTGGTTAGGCTGAGCAGATCTCACCTCTAACCGGGGACACATAGGAAATATCCATTTTTCACTGAAATCAAAGAAGTCCTGCAGTATACATTTTTCCTATGCGTCCCCGGTTAAAGGTGAGGTCTGGTCAGCCTAACTTTGGTGTGGCATGGACACTTCTTTCACATTAATGGGAATGATGAATTTCAGATGTATATTTCTACAAATAAATAAACACAATATACTAATTTTGTACTTTTTATTGTTAGACCTATGAATCACTATACAGTCAAATATTTAAGGATCACAGAGGTATAGAACACATTGGGGGTTATGCAATAAGGAGTGATAAAGTGGAGAAGAATTCTCCAGTGATATCACTTCTCTAAGTCCTAAATTATTTTATACAGCCTATGCCCTAAGATTTCCAAAGCTGGAGAAATCGTATTACATGGGCTCCACAGAATAACATAGGACTTGGAGAAGTGATATCACTAGAGAAGTCATCCCCACTTTATTCATCTCTTTATTACAGTATCGTTCATACCCCTTGTGTGTGGCAATGCATTGATCACCCATTTGAGCCTTAACCCTTTGAGTGCCAGGGTGATATGCAATACATTGCTCTGCAATGCACTACGTACCCCACTGGCACTCAAAGGGTTAAAGGGTACAGAGTACCTGTCTCCTACCAGCTTTTTGTCTAATGAAATGTATCAATTTAAACTATGTGTTTTTCAATCAGTTTAACCCGTTGAGTGTTAGCTGAATATCCAATGCATTGCATTGGATACTTCTCTGGTGCTTAAAGGGTTACTAGTTTTAGCTAATTCAGGTTCAGTTGTTGTAGAATGTAATCTCAGCAGAGCTTTGTTCTCTAACCTGTCTGATAAAGTCTGCATATAATCATTATTCACATGTCCAGGTAATCTCCTCTCTCCAACTTCTTGGGTTGCTAGAATCTATGCTGCTAGAATTTAGAAAGGAGACAGTTTCACTTTATTATTTTCACCTTCAACACACATTCACTATAAAACTATAAAATGTTAGTGGTGCTTTAAAAATTCCAGACTGTTTGTTATTGGTCTCTAAAGCAAAAAAAAGAAAAAAGATTGGTGTAAACCAATTGCGTGATAGGAAGCAAATAAAAATTCCCAAATTCCTATTCATTTAAAAGGGCATTTAAACACTTGAATGCTAGAAAGGTCTCCAACTCATTGTGTCCCTCTCAAGGGATTATAATCTCCATTTAAATCCATTAAAAAAAAATGTTGTGCCCTACGATGCAACTGATTCTGTCCACAAATGCTCCAATTCTCTTAGTGCAGCAACCTCAGTGAGGACACATGGCAAACTGATATAAGCATAAGGTTTATTCTGTGCAGAATTGTTCTGCATCTGCTTTATACCTGTATCCAGATTTCCATTCAACAAAGTATCTGTTTTGCACCACACACCATGGAGTGCACAGTGTTGAAATGTATGACATACATTCCAAGTGTTCCTGTTTAGGAGGGACAGTCCCTCTTTGAGGCCCAAATCCCTTTGTCCCTCTTTCCCATTCTGGTGTCCCTCTTTTTAGGAGATCAGACTGTGTATATAAGTGTATCACATTGCTCCACAGCACTAAAACTCACGTTAATGTTTGAAGTTCAGTATATGTGTTTATAAATTAGTCTGTGTAAATAAAATACTTGCTGTAAATCATTTATTCAGTTACACTAAGAGGTGTCAAGAGTTCATGAAATAACCTAAAACTTCTCTGTAATGCCCCACCCACTAGCCACACCCCCAGCAATACCTCCCAAAACACAAGTGCCCCTCTTTGGACATTTGAAATGTTGGGAGGTATGGTATGAGCATTTTGGAGTGTGCCATTCCTCTGTTCTAGTAGCAGTACCACCCTGCAATAACTTTACCTTAAATCAGTCTTCAACTGGCGACTAGCTGCTTACTAGCGCTAGTCGCCAGATATATTACTTGGTTCAGGCGCACGGACGTCACTGTGACGAGATGTCCGTGCTTCCTGCTCCTGTGACTGTCAGAAAAAGGCAAAAATCTTTTGAACCGGGTAATATTTCTGGCGACTAGCGCTACTAAGCAGCTAGTCGCCAGATGAAGAATGATTTAAGGTAAAGTTATTGCGGGGTGGTAGTTCCCCTTTAAATATGAACCTGGCACAGAGGAAATGGGCTCAGAATTCATCCTTTTTCTTACACCTGCTATAGAGATGGCATTAAAGGGTTTCTTACATAGAAGTTGTGAGCTGGAGGAAATGTGATCCAGCATGTACTAATGCGTCTGTGAATATAAGCACATGTAAAGGTTATCATTTAGCCAAACTGCATATAAAAGTAGCTCATGCAATGCATTCCCCTCACCATGACGTGAGGCTGATGTACTAGTTGGAGTAAAAGTAAAACTTTGAAAAGATTTAAATGGGGCTCCAGTTAATTGCTTCTAACTAGTACACCAGCTTCTCCATGATCTTTGTGATGTCTGTGAGCGTATTCTCTACTGATTATACTGACTTAGATGGACTTTGACATTAGCCAGTAAGTCATCACAGTAAAATACATTCCTCTCAAGTGAATGGAAAACCTGATCATGTCTCTTGAGTAACAGAGAACCTGGAATGAAGTGCACCCTCAAACACTCATATGAATGAAAGGGGAACATTCACGTTAGAAAAAGTTTTGTCCATGGGGTTTAATCAGCACAACTATATTATCGTTGTTTTTTTTTATTTATTTACTCACCTACTATTGAAGATATGAAGAGTTAAAATCGGGCACTTCCACGTTCTGCGGCACCCTGTATGTGCGGCACAATGGTGCAATACTACCCACCTCCCTCCCAGCTGCCCCAGGGAGTGTATTCATTCTTCTCTTCATGGAGGCATTTATGTGGGCTATCGTTACAGCAAGCTCCGTTTACCATGGTACTGAGCTTGCAAGCTGAGTACCATGGTAAACGGAGCTTGCTGTAACGATAGCCCACATAAATGCCACCATGTAGGGAAGAGTGAATGCACTCCCTGGGCAGCTGGGAGGGAGGTGGGATGTCCTGCACCGTTGTGCAGGATATACAGGGCAGGGTGCAGCAGAATGCAGAAGTGCCCAGTTTTAACTCTTCATATCTTCAATAGTAGGTGAGTAAATTAAAAAAAAAAAAAAAAAAAGCTAATATAGTTGTGCTGATTAAACCCCATGGACAAAAGTTTTTCTAATGTGAATGTTTCCCTTGAAACTCTGTAGAATTAAAACTGTTAATTATATAAATTTTGTTTTTTTTTGTTTTTTACACCTTTTGATCAATGCTTCTGTTTTGTCAGATTTTGTTTTGAAATTTAAATGAGCTGTTTATGCAGGTTTCTAAAGTTATGTTTATTTTTATACCACTAATTTGAATGTAATGCTTTATTTAGAAATGCAAATTAGTTGTTTATGCTATGTTTTTTAATACTTAAATTTGCTTCTAAAGTTATAGTTTACTTTTTCTTCCCTTATGGCACAGAATTAGGACTCTTTTATCTGCTTATATTGCATATGGTTGTGTGTGTGAGTGTGTGTCTTCCAGATATATATAATGGAGACCTCTCTTCTATTCAGTTTTATTTTGGAGTCACATGACCTTGGGTGTATGGGGGCCAATGATCCCCCCATTGAATACAAAGTGCAATTTAACTATATGACCCTAGTCCCAATAAATATACATAAGAAAGAGAAAAGCAGTAGACACATTGGGGTTATTCACCAAGGTATGATAAAGAAGTGATAAAGTGGAGATGATTTCTCCAATGATATCACTTCTCCAATACCTATGTTATTCTATGGAGCCAATTCACTATTTCTTAAGATTTGGAGATTTTATTGCATAAGCTCCATAGAATAACATAGGAAATGGAGAAGTGATATCACTTGAGAAGTCATCTCCACTTTATCACCTATTTATGTGATTGATTTGATATGTTTATGTGATTGTCTCTTGTTTTCAAGTATGTACTGGGTACTCGTTTTATCTACCTCAGAAGGATGAAAGGCTGAGTTGACTTTGCCGGGACTAGAACCTGCAACCCTGAGGTGAACAGATTCTACAGCTGAGCTATCTCACCAGTTCCAAAGAAGTTCCAAAGATTTTTACTAAACTTACAATTTACAGACTGACATCTCAAGCAAGCTTAGCTCAACAAACAAAAAAGTATGAAACCTGAGTGCCACATTTCTCCTTAGTATATTGATTCCAAATATGCATAGGTATTCATATGTATGTTACACTCATGAGTCTCAAATTGGTAGAAGCTCATAACAGCATTATAAGTGATGCTTTTAAGAGAAAAATCAAACAGAATTAAAAATGCTCTGTGATTCAATCAAAAGGTATAAACACATTTTATACCTGTTGATTAAAGTGGAACTAACACCCCTGAATAAATATGGCCCAAATAAATACCCATCTGGCGACTAGCTGCTCAATAGCGCTAGTTGCCAGAAATATTTCCTGGTGTTTGAGAATTGTAAGCTGTTCCCGGACTGACAGTCAGGAAACAGCTCCAACATCATTCCATAGTGACCTTTGTGCGCCTGCGCTGTCAGTCCCTTTTGGAGCCGAACGGCTCCTAGCAACGCCTTCTAGAGCAGGCTGGGACTGACAGCGCAGGCGCGCAGACATCACTATGGGAAGATGTCTGCGCTGTTTCCTGCCTGTCAGTCCGGGAACAGAGTACAATTCTCAAACACCAGGCAATATTTCTGGCGACTAGTGCTATTGAGTGCTTGGTGATGTGTGATAATCATACCTGGGAACTTTCAAGATGAGCTGACCCTGAGATCTTTGAAATATTAACCCTTAAAGCTTCCCATAATGTAGATTTTATGCGATATGTGCCTGCTTGCTCTAACACAGAGGTGCTCCGGTCCGTGTGTGAGGGACCTTTAACATGCTGCAGTTTGGATAAGTCACTGCCTGAACACAAACAAGACAAGCAGGACATCTCCCACTGTCATTCTTGTACTAATGGTGCCAGTTTAGAGGCTAACTAAACATTTAATTGGGGAAATTCATATAGTAGGTGACACAGACCTCTCTCACCCTGAGAATTTGGCCCTTCACCCTGAGACCCTGAGATTTGGGTCAAAACCCTGAGTCTCAGGGTCAAACCCTGAGAGTTCCCAGGTATGGTGATAATCACTTCAGAGAGAATACAGCACTTCACCATATGCACTAAGAATACGCTGTGCAAGGGGAGATGGAGTAATATTAATAATTAGCATGTAGGGTATGTGTAAAGCTGACATTGTGTTAGGGAAGGAAATTTGGAGGAGCAGAGAGATGCTGTCAGGCTTCAGCACCAGGAACACCGCAGCCCTCCCTTAACCAGTTGAGTGCCATAGGGATGTGCAATGCATTAATAATCCATTGATCAGCTTCTTAGAAGCTGAAAGAACCAGCAGAGAAGCTGTTACCTACCTTCTCTGCCAGTTCTGTACTTGACTAATAAGCTGTTTCTAGTCTTCAGTGGACTATCCGCCTATCAGCTAATCCATGTAAATAGAGGACTTACTGATTGTCCACCAAAGACTAGAAACAGATGATTAGATCTTTCAAATAAGAACAGAACTGGCAGAGACACTGTTATATGTCCATGGATTATTAATGTTTTAATGTTTTAACCCTAAACATCCTAGCGAATTATTATATAGGATACATATATATATATATATATATATATATATATATATTTATACACACACACACACACACACACACACACACTATATTTAACCATTTGAGTGCCAGAGGGGTAGCACTCAAAGGGATATATTAGTTGTGACACATGGGTGTGCAGCACACATGCCTATTGCTCTTAAAGGAGGCAACTTCTGTCTGTGTTCTCTATTAGAAACAGAGAACTGTCCATTAGCTGCAGAGAAAGATAGGGAAGATCACAGCTTTGCCAATCCCCAACTCCATTTGAAGAAATGCAGCCCCAAACTTGCAAGGAACCTCCACCATGCTTCACTGTTGCCTGCAGACACTCATTCCAGTACCACTCTCCATCTGTTCTGCGCTCAAACTTCCTTATGCTACAGCCAAATATTTCAGATTTTGACTCATCAGCCCAGAGCACCTGCTGCCATTTTTCTGCACCCCATTTCCTGTGTTTTCGTGCATAGTTGAGTCACTTGGCCTTGTTTCTACGATGGAGGCATGTCTTTTTTGGACCCAGGTCTTCCATGAAGACCACTACTGACCAGACTTCTCTGGATAGTATATGGGTCTACCAGGGTTTTCTGTTTTCTGCCAATTCTGAATGGCACTGCTGGACATCTTCCGACTGCGAAGGGAAGTATGTTTTATGTGTTTTTCATCTGCTGCACTAAGTTTCCTTAGGAGACCACTGCATCTACGGTCCTCAACATTGCTCGTTTCCTTGTGCTTCTTCAAAAAAGCTTGGACAGCACATCTGGAAACCCGTGTCTGCCTTGAAATGTCTGCCTGGGAGAGACATTGCTGGTGCAGAATGACTACATTGTGTCTTGTTGCAGCGCTCAGTCTTGCCATGGTGTATGACTTTTGACATTAAACGGTCTTCAGCAATATCATCCTCTGTTCCTAACCCAGTTTTATTCCTCCTACACAGCTGTTTCTGTTTCAGTTAATGATTGTCTTTCAACCTACATATTAAATTGATGATCATTAGCACCTGTTTGGTATAATTGTTTAATCATATACCTCACTATATGCCTACAAAATCCCTGACTTTGTGCAAGTGTACCTACCTCTGTACTGAAATCAAATAAGTAATACTAAGTATGAAGTATGAAGACAAGATTTGCTAGTGTACAATTCAAAATGTATAAACAAAAATATGGATAGAAAGGAGAGCGCTAATAATCACTATATATTAAATGCAAAGGCAATTTATTAACAATGACATATAAATGGCAAAAATAATATGCATATATATGATGTGGCAAAAATGTGTGAAATGCTGGCACCTAAAATCACTATTAAGACCCCTGTAGTAAAATCAAATAAGTAATAGTAAGTAGAATTATCCATGGAGTGTTTTGGGACCACAGAGCCCAGTATGTGAGTGTTACTTATCCTCTAAATTATATTGCACAATTTATATATTACATATTCAGAGGATCCCAATTATTAGATGGAAAGTACACTACATTAGCTAAAGTGTTTCCCTTCTCTGCCCACTGATGTGCGTATTGGAGGTAACTAGCATTATTGTAGAAGATTCTACCTGCATACTGGCCCTTAGTCTCCCTCATACTATCAAGGACAGGAGAGATTCATCAGACATCATCAGCTGTATGCCTTGTCACTTTATACTGGATCATACTATATCTTGAAGGTCCTATTTTATATGTATACTAGTTTAACAGCCCGTTACACGGGCCACAGTGCCTCTGGCAGCCGGTCGCGGGGCAGTCACGCGCAGTAGAGACTACCCGCGCCACGGCTGATACAGAGCTGGACGCTCCTTCGGAGCGCCCAGCTCTGTATCAGCCGCGGCGCGGGCAGTCTCTACTGCGCATGACTGCCGCACGCGCAGCAGTGTCTACTGAGTGTGTCGGGCGTTACACACTATTTAGCGAATTATTATATAGGATGTATGTATATATATGTATATGTATGTATATATATGTATATATGTATATATATATATATGTATGTATATGTATATATGTATATGTATATATATGTATATGTATATATATGTATATGTATATGTATGTATGTATATATTTATATGTATATATATGTATATATATATATATGTATATGTATATATATATATATATATGTATATATATGTATATGTATGTGTGTGTGTGTGTGTATTATTTTTGTGATTTATATGCCACTGTTAAAGGGATAGTAATATTTCATTTTATCTTTATTTTGTAAGCATTAAAAAAAACATGAAGAACGATATAAGTCTTATCTCACAAACCTTTATGGTTTATGAGATATTCACAAGCAAAGTTTCCCCTCCCGCCCCTTTTACGTAGTGTAAGCCATCTCTTCTCAGATGTGGAATCCAGTCCATAGACCAGACAGATAACAGCAGGGGACACTCTTATTCCTATGAGAACAAAGAAAGACCTGCCCCCCTTGACAAGTTTTTCAGGTTTTTCCCTTATCTTAATTGAAGACTGTCCCTCTCTGCAATCTACCTGGGCACCTCCCTTCTGCTCTGGCTGAGCAGTGTTACATCAGTAAAAGGGGCGGGAGGGGGATACTTTGTCATTGAATTACTCTTGAACTACAACTCTGATAGAACTGAAATAACACTCTCCAAAGTCCAAATACTATGATGATTAATTAGAGCTGCTTTTATTATGAACCATTACTATCCCTTTAATAAATTGTCTTTGCATTTAGTGTTAAGAAATTCCCCGGAGTGGACCGCAGGTTAGCGGAGGGGAAGCATGTCATGGGGAGGGTTGATTCAGGAAGGAAGTTGTTTGTGGGTGTGTGTGTTAGGGAGGAGCAAGAGGTTAAGGGTTTAAAAGGTGCTAGAGACAGGAAGTGAGCTGTTGTGTAAAGAAGAAAGGACAGAGGAAGCGTGGTTCTGCCTCCTCTGCTGGCTCCCCTCACTCACTTACTCTCTCCTGCTGTCAGGCTTTCTCGCACCCACTCTTTCTCATGCTTTCCCTGCATCTTTTGCTGACACCGGGCGGTCCTGTTCCTGGATGGGATGTTTCTGTGTCCTGCCCTGTTCCTGTGCTGCGGATGGGGGATGGCTTGGCGACCCTGGCTGGTGTATTGCTGGCGGGCTTCCGTGGCCCTTATGGATTTCCCTGCCTTCCTGGTTCCTGGCAAGCCCCGGTTGGTTTCTTCATGGTGCGGCCCTTGCGGAGCGGCTTGGGGCCTTCCTCCTCCTTGGATATCTGGTAGGCGCGGTTTGCCTGGGGGTTGGATTCGGGCTCTGGCCACGGTTGCTGCTGCTCTCCCCTCTGCTCTGGCCTGGGAGTGACGCGGCCGTGGGGCATTGGGGGAATCCTTGGTGGTGGAGTCGGGCCGGCGGTTTGGGCCTTCTGCTGGCCTAGTCTGGGTCAGCTGTGCTGCTGGGCCCCGCCTCGGGGGTTTTCTGTCTGTGTCGCCTTGCCGGCTCCGCGTGTCAGGCCCTCTGTTGCTTGGGTTCGTGCGCCCCCCCCTCTTTTCTCTCTGTGCTTGGCGTGCCCTCCTCTGTTTCTGCTTCCTCCCACTCTCTTTTTGTGTCCTGGTCTCGTTGCTTGTCTTTTCATTGGCGCTCTGTTCCCTTTTCTTGAGGCCTCTAGGGTGGCTCCCCTCCCCCTTCCTCCCCTTTTGGTGATGGTTCTGGCTCCTTTTGTTTGTTTTTATGTTCTTCTTCACATTTCTTTGGTTCATTTTATCCTTTCATGGGTGTCTCTGTCTTTTTGGGCCTGTCTGGGCCCCCCCCCCTCCTCTACGCTTTATGTATTTTCCTGTTTAGCGGTTGCACTTCCCTGGGCTTTCTCTCTCCTTCGTTTGTGGGCCCCCTCCCCCTCCCCTTCCATCCCCGTTCTGGGGTTTTTTGTTGTTCTTGCTGTTTTTCTTTGGGCCTGACCGCGGGAGTTTTGGGGCTATCCTACATCGCCTGCGGCTTACTCCTGTTATTGTTTCCTTAGCTTTTGGGGTGTGCCATACTAACCTACGCCCGACACTGTATCGACACCAGCTGTGCAACGCAGACTCCCTTGTTTTGCTGTATGTGATGGCATCGGTTGGCCTGTTTATGTGTGTATATGTGGCTGCTTGTTGTTCTACATGAGTGCTTATATGTACCTTTCTGGTGGGGTGTATGTGTGGGTGTATGTCAGTGAGTTAGTGTGCTGTGTGTTAGTGTGCCTGTGTGTTAGTGTGCCTGTGTGTTGGTGTGCCTGGGTGTTTTTGTGTGCCTGGGTTTTTTTTTGTGTGCCTGTGTGTTTGGTGTGCATGTGTGTTTGGTATGCATGTGTGTTTGGTGTGCTGTGTGTTTTATGTGTGTGTGTTGTTTTGGTGGGCATGGGGGTTTTCTGTACTTGTGGGTTTTGCGTGAGGGTTTTGGGTGTTTGTGTGCGTGTTTAGGTGCCTGCGTGTTTGAGTGCATGCGTGGTGGAGTGCATGCGTGGTGGAGTGCATGCGTGGGTGAGTGCATGTGTCTTTGAGTGTCTGTGTGTGTATTCATGTATGGAGACTGACAGCAACGACGGGTGCAGCGATGGACATGGCGAACATCTGTTGGTGAGTCTGTGCCGGTATGTTTGGGTGTGCGTTTGTGTGTCTTTGTCTACTTTCTACGTGTATGTATGTCTCTATTTCTGTATGTGTTGGTGTATGGATGTGTGTATGTTGTGTGTGGTGTATACAGCGAATTATATAACACATAATAAAAAAAAAAAAAAAAAAAAACATTATGGGTGTTGGTGTTGGAGTGGATACCTGTGTGTATGTCGGTGGTTTCGGATGTTGGTGTATGTGTCTGTGTGCTATACGACTGTCTATGTGATTTCCTGGTGTCCGGGTCTCGGCTCCGGGAGTGCGGTGGCCTTGGACGGCCAATTCCGCAGCGTTGGTTGGTTCTCTCTGGGTATGTGCGGAGTTGCTCTGGTGACGAGCTGGTCTTTTCGGAGTCCGGGCTTGATGGGGGGCTTCGGGGGCTCCTGATATTTTCCCACTGTGCAGTGATACGGCAGTTGGCGGTGCCTTGGCTTGGTGGTGTTGTCGCCACTGGCGGTTTGCTGGGTGGTTTGTTCCGGTGGTGTCCCCTCCCTATTTCTTTTCACAGGTTGCTGGTGTTTCGATGATGTGCGCAGGAGTCCTTGGTGAGGTCTCGCTGGTGGTGAGTTACGGTTGTTTCCCATCCCCTTGTCGCCTTCTGCTGCCGTGCAGGGAGGTTTGTGGTGAGGCGGTGCCCCTGGCGATGTGACGGAGTGTGGGGTCTTTCGGGAGGCCATTCTTCTGGATCCAGTGGCTCTCGTATGCGGGCCGGAGAGCGGCCTGTCGTGCCTGGGGCGCTCTGTGGTGGCTGACATGCAGCAGTGCTGATGGATGGTGATACTCTAGGGTCCCGCTGCGTGTGGTGACCACTACAGGTGGTGCGGCCAGTTGGGAGACTGGGCTTTCCTGGTTGATGCGGTGGTCTATGTTTCCGGAGTCCCACTGATGGTGGGGACATCCTCGGCTGTGTGGTTTCTTCTGAGGACGCCGCATGTGGCCCACATGGCGGTTCTGTCTTACTGTGCCTCTGATCTTCGGTTCCTCAGGACGGTGGTGTTTTTCTTCAGTGATGGTTGTGTGGTTCATGTAGGTGTGTCTCTGGGATGGTTGTGACTGTATGCGCATTGGTGGTCTGTTTACTGGCTGTCCGCGGCATGGGCTGCGGGGTGTTGCTGCGTGTCCTTGCAAGGTGGGTACTGTGGTGCTGGCGGGGATTCGGGGTGGTGTGTGGTGTTGCTTCTCCTGTCTCCCGCTGCGGTTGGCCTTGGGTACGGATACTGCATGGGGCCGGTCTGGTGTTTTTTGTTGCGTGTGTCTTGGGTTCATTGGGGTTTGCAGGGGTGGAGGCTCGACCGGGCCTAGTGGTTCAGGCGTTGTGGCTGCCACTGTGTGGTGGTGTGTTTGGTGTTCCGGGTGACCGGTGTTTGTGCTGGGTGTGTATGTCAGTTGTGGGTTGGGTGGTGGATGTTTGGTTTTGTCTGGTTGCAGTCTGTCGGGCTCAGTGGCTGTTGGTGAGTGTGGGGTTTTTTTTTTTTGTCTCCTTTGTTGGGTGGGTTGGTATGGGATGTATGAGTTTCTGTTTTTTTCAGTGCTTGGTTGGTGTGCGGTTTGGACGTGTGGGGTATGTATGGGTGGATGTGGGTGTGTTCCGCCTGGATGGTTTTCGGTCATTTTCCTGAGGGCTAGGGCTGGTTGGGTCTGTCTGCGGGGTTTGTTAGTCGCTGGCTGCTCCCCTTTTTAGTTCAGCTGTTGCCTGCTGATCCTGGTTGGGGTTGTCTTGGGGGTGCTTGGCCGATGTGTGGGTCTGCGTGAGTGTTGTCCTTTTTGTGTTTTTTCTGTTCCCTTCCGGTGTCTCCTGTGGTTGCTGGCTGATGGGAGGTATGTTCTGGGGGAGTTCAGTGTGCGGTGTTGGATGCTGTGGTGTTCGGTCTTGGGTTACTGGGTATAGTGGTACCTAGGTTTTGTGGGGGTTTGTGTATGCTTCGGTGTGTGTGTGGTGGTTGGAGTTTGCCTTCTGTTGTTCATTTGGTGTGTGGTCTGGGGTTAGTGGTTTTGGGGTGTTGTGGTTGGTGGTTTTTTCATGGTGTACTGCGTGTTTGAGGTTGGTGCAGTGGGATTTTCAGGGGTTTTTTGGCTTGAGTGCTCTTTGAGTGCTGTTCGGGACTGGCGGCTGGTCAGGGTTCTGTGCATGTTGGTTGGGGGGGTGGTTGCATTCTCTTTGGTTCCTAGTGGTTTGCCTGTTGGTTCCGTTCTTTGGCCTTGGTTTGGGGGGGGGGACCCCGGGACCTCCCCCCCTTTTTTGGGTGTACGCATGGTGCTTTTGGTGGTGGGGATACAGACATTGGCGTATGGGGTGTGGGGGGCCAGCTGGTCATGGGGTTGCCAGTCTGGCCTGGTGGCGGGGGGGCCCAACTGGTCAAGGGATTGACAGTTGGGCCCTGTGGCGGATAGTCCTTGCATGGTTTTCAGTGATTGATAAATGAGGTGGTAAGTTAAGGGATTTTATCCTCGGGTGGAAGCCCTTTGAGAGTTTGCCCCGGACTTAGGTCGCGGGAGGTGACGTTACCTATTGGACCTAAAGTGGATGGCCAATGGGGTAATTTATTGGGAATCAGCTGTAAGTGCTGAAAATGGTGGAATCAGCTGTAAGTGCTGAAATGGTGGAATCAGCTGTAAGTGCTGAAAATGGGGAATCAGCTGTAAGTGCTGAGGAATGTTTGGGATCAACGGTAGTGCTGAAGAAGGTGGGAATTTTAGCATGAGCCCGTACAATTTGGCCATGCTTGGTTTCAAGGAAAATGGATTGGCAAGGACTGTCAGTTTAATTAAAAGAGTATTGGTTATTGTTCATTGTTATTGTGGTGTTTGAGTAAGGAAAATAACATTATGTGAATAAAATGTTAAATAAAGCTCTGGTCTGTTATCCCCACCAATAGATGTGTCTGTTTTTATTGCTGGATCATACCCTATCCCTATGACATGAGATTATTAGCACTCTCCTATCTATCTATCTATCTATCTATCTATCTATCTATCTATCTATCTATCTATCTAAACTAGTGTTAAAGCCTGTGTACACGGGCCAAGGTCCGGGTGATGTTAACCCTTTGTGTGCCAGAGGGGTACGTAACGCATTTCTTTGCAATGCGTTGCGTACCCCTCTGGCACACAAAGGGTTAAGAGGCCGGTCCTGCTCTGCATCCTGCCACAGACGCAGTCATGCACTGTAGAGACTGTACGAAAACACAGAATGCTCCCAGCACGGAATGCTCCCAGAATTCCTACACCTCCCAGCATTCTGTGCGTTCTGGCTGTCTCTACTGTGCATGACGGCATCTGATAAACATCCTAGCAAATTATTATATAGGATATATATATATATATATATATATATATATATATATTTTTTTTTTTTTTTTTATACACACACGCATGCACACTGTATATTGAACCCATTGAGTGCCAGAGGGGTAGCACTCAAAGGGATATATTAGTTGTGGCACTTGGTGGTTATTCACTAAAGCCTGATAAAGAGGTGGTAAAGTGGAGATGACCTCTCTAGTTATATCACTTCTCCAACTCCTATGTTATTCTATGGAACCTCTGCACTAAGATCTCCAAAACTGGAGAAATCTTAGTGCATAAGCTCCATAGAATAACATAATAATTGGAGAGGTGATATCACTGGAAAAAGTAATATTTTCACCTCTTTATCGCCCCTTAGTGAATCTCCTCCAATATCTTTTAATATGGTGCATCATTTACTTCAGGTGACGTATCAATACAAAGGGGAACATGCATGGAAAAAACAATATAGTTTTCCTTATATAAACCAACAAGTTACCACAGGAATTAAACCTAAAGAGATGGATAGCAAAATGATGAACATTTTCTTCAGAGGCGTAACTAGAAGCCACCGGGCCCTGGTGCAAGAATTGCCATGGCCCCCCCTCCAACCACATTGGCCCCCTCATCCACAATGCCCCCTCCATCTCCACATTGCCCCTTAAGTGACAGGCCCGGTCGCAGGTGCGACCGCTGCGACCCCTATTGTTACGCCACTGATTTTCTTGCCTCACAGGTATTAAAAACACCCCAAACCACTGACATTCAAACAGTTAAAACTAAAGTTTTAGGCTAAAATTTGTCAGATCACAGTTGCCAGTAAACTTGTGTATAAAGGCAAAGTGGAGCGATTCTGGAACTAACCAACCACATTGTAGTGGACAAATGTTACTTATTATCCGCATTTAAAGTGAATAAACATTATAAAACGGTGTGCACCTGACAGATGGACCAGTAGAGAATACTCAGTAACTGCTGCTAAAATCTCAAAAACTACTTCATGTGTTCTTTAGGCAGGTAGAAATGGTGACACATAACCAAATGGATATGTCAAATAAAATCAGTATATCAAATACTAACCTACAAATGTTTTTAAAGGATAATTGTGCCAATTGTCCAAAAAATATATATTATTAAAAGTCCCAAAGAGCCACTTATATCAAAAGTGATTGGAAACATTTGTGAATATGCTGTTGGATGAGATGAGGAAAATGCAGATGATTTGAAGAGCCTGATGTAAAGATAAATTTGAATACTAGTGGATGCAGGTGTTTTCACTCATGAAGCCCTCTGTAGCTGCTTTCTATTGGTATGCAAACACATGGTGCAGTAGAAAAAGCACAAAGAAAAGGACTTGTAAAAACACTATTTCAATAAATGCAAGATAAAAATACACTTTCAAGCTCCTGAATATTTAACCCTTCGACTGCCAGAGAGGTGTCCAATGCATTGCAATATGTTGGATGCCTCTCTGGGTTTCTAAGGCTTAAAGTGAAACTGACTGTGAAAGTAAGTGATTTTGAAAGAGCTTTCAAAATGACCTATATTTATATTAGCCATTTAATTACTTAAAAGCATAATTACTGAAATATATAGTTTCATTTATTTGCCAATTTATATAAATTAGACAGTACTGGCTGTTATGCCATTCAGATAGTAACACGACACAGACCTCTTCTTCCCACCTGCCACACTTGGCCAGCAAATACTAGCTCATATGCATGCACTATCAGGCATTCAAATCCTGTCAAAATGGATGCCATTTTGAGGAGACAATGTGGACAGATGACAATTCCACTGTATGACTAAAGTTTAGGCCTTGGGTACCAGAAAGACAATTTATGAAAACGCAGGCTTTGAATGTAGAATTTGTAACTATATTTGACTCCATTTCAGTTTTAGATGATTTAAAGGTTATTTAATTATTTGTATGGTAGATAATGAAGACTTTCTCATACAGTTCAATATTAGTAGAAGATATTCTATTATTAGACATTATATCCACTCAGTAAAGGACATATCATTAAACGATGGAAGCCACTTATTAAGTACTACTTTAAAAGCCAGTGTACACGGGCCACAGTACCACCCAGCAGCCTTGGCTCTGCAGTCATGTGCAGTACAGAGTGCCTCTGTACTGCTCTTGACTGCAGCACAGGCAGTCTCTACTGCACATGATGGCTTCTGACAAACATCCTAGAGAATTATTGTATAGGATAGGGGTTGGATTTGATTTATTTTTATGCCTTAAAGGGATAGTAATACTTTGTTTTAACTTTATTTTATTTTGTAGGCATTAAAAAAACATGAAGAACGATATAAGTCTTATCTCTCAGACCTTTATGGTTTAAGAGATATTCACAAGCAAAGTTTCCCCTCCCCGCCCCTTTTACCTAGTGTATCAGGTGAATCAGGTTGTAAGACCAGACAGATAACAGAAGGGGACAATCTTCTTTGTATGAAAACAATGAAAGCCTTTCCCCCTTGACAAGTTTTTCAGCTTTTTCCCTTCTCTTAATTGAAGATTGTCCCTCTCTGCAGTCTACCTGGGCACCTCCCTTCTGATCTGGTTGAACGGGGAGGGGGGGATACTTTGCTTGTGAATATCTCTTAAACCATAAAGGTTTGAGAGATAAGACTTATATCGTTCTTCATGCTTTTTTAATGCCTACAAAATAAAATAAAGATAAAACAAAGTATTACTATCCCTTTAAATCTTTATTTCCCAATGTTATGCAACTACATAACAGATTAGGACATTGTATTCACTTTCATGAAAGTGCATGCCAATGGGTCTCAAACCTATCATTATGTACTACTAACATGCCAAGATGAAAGGATTTTCCTAATTGAGTATAGGTATGCAGAGTATTGCAGTGGTTTTCATTCTTGTATTGCTTAAGTCGCAAATCCTATATAATAATTTGCTAGGATGTTTTTCAGAAGCAGTCATGTCTTATGCATGGGGGAATGATTCAAGTAAAGACACAACAACCAATTATGGGTTTAACTCAGGCCACAGCTTTATTTAAACTTACATAATAAACTTTTTACAAACACACAGACTTTAAGCCCTTGCCAATCTCTCCATTTTGATAGGCCAAAACTGCCTACCACCTTTTGAGCCGCTGGCTCACCCCATTTTGAGCCGCTGGCTCACCCCAAACTTGTTCCACCATACCGCACCCCATTAGCTGGTCAATGTAGCTCAATGAGGCCGGTGTCTAAACCCGCGACATAGTCCGGGTGCCAATTGCCCCTAGGCCGCTGGCCTACCAACTTCATGTAACCATAACCAACTTAAAGACCTTCTCCACATTGGCAAGGGCCCAAAGCGCCCCAAAGCTGCGACTAAAGAAATTGACATAACCAAAGGCCACAAGGCCCGTACCCAACACCCACACCAAACCATAAAACAAACAGGGAGGGAGGGAGGGACGCTGTTCCATTGTCCACTGTAAAGGAAGTACATCCATAACTCTGCCCTATACATATAGACCTTACTAAGACCTCCTCCCCATCACTTCCTGTCCCACCTACTGACTTTCCTTGTCCTCCCCCAGCTCAGACATGCCTCCCCTTCTTATTTTCATGGGGAGTTCTTGTCTTATGCATGGGGGAATGATTCAAGTAAAGACACAACAACCAATTATGGGTTTAACTCAGGCCACAGCTTTATTTAAACTTACATAATAAACTTTTTACAAACACACAGACTTTAAGCCCTTGCCAATCTCTCCATTTTGATAGGCCAAAACTGCCTACCACCTTTTGAGCCGCTGGCTCACCCCATTTTGAGCCGCTGGCTCACTCCATTTTGAGCCGCTGGCTCACCCCAAACTTGTTCCACCATACCGCACCCCATTAGCTGGTCAATGTAGCTCAATGAGGCCGGTGTCTAAACCCGCGACATAGTCCGGGTGCCAATTGCCCCTAGGCCGCTGGCCTACCAACTTCATGTAACCATAACCAACTTAAAGACCTTCTCCACATTGGCAAGGGCCCAAAGCGCCACAAGGGCCTGATGAGTTTACCTACTCACTCAGGCCCTTCCCCCACCACAGAAAGCCATGGCCTGAGACGAAGCCCCCAACACCACCAGAGTACAGAAGACCCCACCAATCAAAGGGACGCCCGCCAGTAACTCAAAACCGAGTACAGAGCCGCACAAACCAACACTGACCGCCAACAATCCCCCATCCAGAAAAGATGAGACCCCGGCCGATCAAGCCAAAACTCCCCCCATATGAAAAGATTAAACCCCGGATGACAGAACCACCGCCCCGCCCCTGAGAGGCAGAAGCCCCCAATGATAAACCTGCAGACCTGGAAAACGCTGCAGCAAAACCACCAAAGTCCCCTCAAAGAAAGCCCCCCGAACAACCAGGCCAGCAGTGACACAAACAGCACCCTACCCGGAAAAAACCTCACACCCAAATCACCACACCAAGCCATACATCAGACCAACACTACCAAGACCCCCAACGACCCACTGCACAAAGGACTCAAGACCCCAAATACCACCCAGCAGCCACTGTGACAGCCCCCAATCCAAAAAGGAACACACCAAAACCGCCAACAGGCGCCAGCAGACGAGGCAACCCCCCCCCTAAAACCCACAGAAATCGAAGGTGAGACCAAAACACCCAACACAAAGGCAGAAACAGACCAACCGGAACATCGAACACCTAAACAACGCTGGTCAACCCCCAGAGAGCCACCAAGCCCCAAATAAAAAGCAGTGACCCGCAACTCAGGGGCAGCGAAGAGCCAACAACCCGAAAACACGGGAGACAAGGAGACCATTACACCCCGCGAATCCACAACCAAACACCCCCAGGCCGAAACAGACCCCCAAGAACTAAATAGCCACCAAACCCCCCCGAAACATACTAACACAAATTCCCCTGTAAGGTGACGTACTCGGAAATCCCCAAACAACACGAGTCAGGACTCCGACCAGCCAACCCAGCCAAGGGACAAAACCAACCCCGAAGTGAACCAACCGGCCACCCAGAGCCCCGCCAACGACCAAGGATGAAAAAACACCGAGACCCCCACTGCCCACACTGGAAAGCCGATGACCAACCACCGACTCCGCATGGAGTGACAGCCAAAGGCAGCCCCCCAAGCAGACCAATCCATCAAAGCCCAACCCCATCCATCTACACCCTACGAGCACCAGAGCCTCCCCCAACGCTCTGTGCCGCTCAGGTATCCAACACAGCCCCCTACCACGTCCAAGCCGACCTTTGCCGCTAAGGACTCACCCCGACAGACACCGCACACAGCAAATCGACCAACCATGAAGAGGGACTAGTCGTACCTGACACCCGTACACCAGGGAACACCCGCCAAAATGCCACCCACTAAAAGCAAGGCAGCACGCCAGAAACAACAGGCAGATATGGACCCAAGACCCACCGAAAGAAGCCTGAAACAGACACCACCACACGAAATGCCGCCCAGACTAAGGACTGGAGGCGAACAACTTGACAGAGTACCCACCGTAGGAACGATCCCCATACTACCGGAAATTCACACCACACATATATCTCACATACGTACCCCCGAGGCAACACACCCACCACCACAGGGTACAATACAATGAACAAAGAAGGAATGCCCCACCGGCCGAGACCAGAACCACCAGACACCGCCCAGGCCACCAACCGCCCAAGTCATCCCTAGAGCCCCATACACCCAGAGGCGGCATTGAGCAAACCCGCTCCACATTCCCGAAGCAATGGAGAGGGGGAGACCTACCCGTAGAAGACCACTCCCACCGCCGGCGGAACCACTCCATCGACACAATCCTGCCGAGAAAGACGGGACCCCCAAAAGACACAGAGGCTGATGGGAAAGCTCCCAATCCCACCAGCCCGAACCCCCCCCACAGACACAGCAGTCACCGAGACCCACAACCTACACACCATGCATACCACATGCAAACCCATCCCCACAATGCGCAAACAGATGACGCCCCGCAGCCAGCGGAAACAAAGGAACCCCCAAATACGAGACGGACGAGACGTAAAGCGAGCAGCCGCCATCCGCCCACAACCACCAGGCATCAAGTCCCCCCAATATACAACATACGTGCAGACGAACACATCCCTGTCAGCAAAAGAGCCAAACCCGGATAACCCTCAGTACTCCCACCCCACCCCACCAAGATTCCATAGACCACAAAAACCCGGAAACCGAAAGTCCACCCACAGGCACACACCTGAAACCCGAAATACCAAAGCCCACCACATAGACCCAGACGGTCCAACCATGGGATGGAAGCCCCCCAGTCGTAACTCCATAGCGCCGAGCCCCATACACTCCTCCCCAGGCATACAGTGTAGTAAAGCATTGAAACCCCTAAACACCGCGATCGGCACCCCACCCCAGGGAGACGGTCTCGGCAAAGACCCCCAGGTGCACCCCAACCCAGCCCCACTAAGATACCACATCTAAAAACTGAACCATGATGGCATCAAAAGCCCAACAGCAGGACTTGCTCGTAAGGCTAGGAAGCCATAACCCCACCACGTAGTCTGTAGTCTGTAGGAGCACACTCCCCCCAGACAAGCTCCATCCCCTTACCACCCCCCAATTTTTTTTTTTTTATTTTTTTTTTAGTATTGTAGTCTGTAGGAGCACACTCCCCCCAGACAAGCTCCATCCCCTTACCACCCCCCAATGGAGAGGAACCCAGCCCGCACGGGGGAGCATCCCAAAGCAGGCCCCCCCATCAACACGGAGCCGCCATCCTCAGCAGCAAAACTGGAACCGGGAGTGGGAGGAAGTCCGCATCCCTGCAAGGCAGAAAGGAAGCAAGGGAAGAGAAGGAGGAGGAGAGGGGGGGGGTGCAGAAATAGATAGAGCTACCACACCCGGAAAGACAGAATAAGAAAAAGATGAGAAGACCACCAAAAGGAGCGAGGAGGGGGGGGGGAGGAGAGAAAAAGGGGGGTGGGAGGAGAGAAAAAAGGGGGGGGAGAGGAAAAGGAGAGAAAAGGGGGAGAGAGAAAGGAGAGAAAGGGAGGCGAGGGAAAGGAAAGAAAGGGGGGGAGGGAAAGGAGAGAAAAAAGGGGGGGGTGAGGGAAAGGAAAGAAAGGGAAGCGAGGGAAAGGAAAGAAAAGGGGGGTGAGGGAAAGGAGAGAAAAAGGGGGGGGTGAGGGAAAGGAGAGAAAAAGGGGGGGGTGAGGGAAAGAAGAGAAAAAAAAAGGGGGGGTGAGGGAAAGGAGAGAAAAAGGGAGGGGGGTGAGGGAAAGGAGAGAAAAGGGAGGTGAGGGAAAGGAGAGAAAGAGGGGGTGAGGAAAAGGAGAGAAAAAGGGGGTGAGGGAAAGGAGAGAAAAGGGGGGGTGAGGGAAAGGAGAGAGGAGGGGGAGGGGGGAGGTTGAGGACAAGGAGAGAAGTAGGAGACCCAGCGGGACAAAGGAGACAAAGCGAACAAGACCAACATAGGAGAAGGAAGGTGCACGAAGTAAGGGGCTTAAGCAGCCCATAGAGCTGACAGAAAGAAACAGGGAAAGAAAGGCAGCCGCGGGCACTCACACGACATCACAGCACAGCAGGTCATCCACCCCACCGTCAGCCTCCGTCACCACTCTCCAAGCGCCAGATCTCCACACACTGCCACCCAAATGCAGCCGCCACTCCAGCCGGTCCGACCGCCGCGTCCGAAGTCCAGAACCGCAGCTCCCACCGCCGGGGAAACCGTCTGCGCTGGAGGACAAGCCGCATGTCGTCAGCCATTCGTGCACTACTGACCACCTCTCCAGTCCCAGCCTCCGCTGCAAGAAGAAGGGCTCGCTCCGGCCCGAGGCCGAGAGCGTGGGCCGCGCCCCGGCCAACCTGAACCGCCACAGCACCACCACCCGAAGCCGCACAAAGAGAAGCCAAGACAGGAGCCGCTCTACACCGCAAGCGCCGGAGTCAGCCGCCAGACCAACAGGTACAGAAACCAGCTGCATGTGTACGCTGTTCCATTGTCCACTGTAAAGGAAGTACATCCATAACTCTGCCCTATACATATAGACCTTACTAAGACCTCCTCCCCATCACTTCCTGTCCCACCTACTGACTTTCCTTGTCCTCCCCCAGCTCTGACATGCCTCCCCTTCTTATTTTCACGGGGAGTTCTTGTGCAGTAGAGACTGCCCGAACACACAGAATGCTGGGATTTCTGTGCTGGGAGCATTCTGTGCTTTCGGGCAGTCTCTACAGTGCATGACTGCGTCAGCGTCAGGATGCACAGCAGGACCGGCCTCTTAACCCTTTGAGTGCCAGAGGGGTATGCAACGCATTGCAAAGCAATGCGTTGAATATCCCTCTGGCTCTCAAAGGGTTAACATCACCCAGACCTTGTCCCGTGTACACGGGATTTTACACTAGTATCCAATAATATATATGTTTGAATTTCTGTGATATTCTCCAATATAAGATGATGCTATTGGGTATCTTTATACCATTAGATACCATTAGATTCACTAAGTTGGTATCACATTCCATTAGCAAGTGAATTAAAGGTGATTTTTGGCTATAACAGTAGTGAGGTACACCCTTGGTGTGCCGATCAACGCAAACCAATAAGACACTGGTCATTGTATGCGCTCTTGGGTTGTCTGTTGATTGTATACACATCAGAATTGTGAAATACTTCGAACAATTGCATTAGTGGATGTAATAACAGCTCAAAATATAATATTGTTACATGGATTGAGTAATAAGAACTACTCCACATGTTGCCGTAATATTGAGGATTGAATTGGATTGTCACGTTGTATCCATATGGTAACATCAAAAAAGTCGATACTAGGCAATAAATATCGTGTGAGACAGTGAATGTCTATGTGACTAGACATATAAGTAAACTAGTTGAAGAGCCCGTGTACACGGGCCACAGTGCCACCCAGCAACAGCCACGGTGCAGTCATGCACAGTACAGACTGCCCGTGCCTGATATGGAGCGGGGCGCTCTGAATTCAGACTGCAGTCCTCTCTGCGCACCGAAGCAACAGTCTGAATTCAAAGTGCCCCGCTCCGTTATCAGCTGTGGTGCAGGCAGTCTGTACTGCGCATGACTGTAGTGCGCAGCCGACTATACTGAGCATAACAGCTTCTGACAAACATACATTTAGCAAAATATTATATAGGATATTCTGTGGTATAAAGATTCCCAATAGCATCATCATATGTTGGAGAATATCACAGAAATTCGAACATATTGGATATTCGTGACTATCTGAATATGGACATGGGTCTGTGATTTATACGGCACAAGGATTGTCTGCATGGCAACAATTTGTGACTATATTTTTTTATCATCTTTACTTTTGTAACGATCGATCGTTTAGGTAGTTTTAGGGTTAAGGGGTTTTAGTGAGAGAGTAGGCTATCCCATATTTTATTGTGATATGTGTGTGTGTGTGTGGGGGGTCCCTTTTTGTGAGGCTTTCTTACACACACACAAGGTCTATGTTCTGTGTATATTTTATGCCTGTGATATGCACTGAGAGGGTCTCATGCCTTAAACGGGTTAAATAGAGTACATTTTGGGAAGTCATCTAGAGCATCCTTGTTTGGTTGGTAGATTGGGAACTTTGGATGAATAAGTAAACATTACCCAATTATAAGAGTTAGTAGAGATTCTCTTGGAAACTATCCCTTTAAATAGGTTACAATTGTCGGGTAGTTTCTCAGAGAATTGAGGTATTAGCATCTATATATATATACATCACTAAATGCCAAATTTATTGTGAATCACAGGTCTAGGTCTATTAAAGCATTAAAAACCTTTTTTATATATAAGGTTATTTTGCAACTGTTGATATTTACATTAAAAGAGACTGTATTGTATTTACCGTCTATGCACCAGACCACTCAACACAGACTGGATAAGAAATGTTTTCGGATCTAGAGAGTGGAGGTCCAGATCAGGCAGCAGGGTGGTATACACATATTCAATCACTTCATTGTTGCGCCACTACAAGTACAATTCTGTGTCAGAAAATGGCTGACCCATGCCAGGAATATTGGCTGGCACTCACATGGACCGACCATCAGACACTCAACACCTACATTCCACTTGTGGTGGAATGCAGGAGAGAGGAAAGTTGGGACACACAGATGATATAATTGTTGCAGGGGGATGCAGTGGTTATGTTGCCTAAGTGAAAGAGCACTTAGTCAAACAGGTAACTGCTGTATATATTTAAAAAAGGGAAATTTTATTAACCCTTTGAGTGCCAGAGAAGTACGCAACGCATTGCTCTTTAATGTGTTGCATACCCCTCTGGTACTCAAGGGGTTAATATAAATGTTTTGTCTGAAATAGGGTGACCGCATTTCCATTCTGCCATTCCGGGACATGTCGTCAGCCTAGTCCCGCTTCTGAGGCTCCCAACGGCGCTGACCATCTTTCTGAGGCTGACACAGAGTAAGTGTTCCCATTGGGAACTCTTACTCTATGTCAGCCTCAGAAAGATGGCCAGCTCTGGCGGGAGCCTCAGCTGCGGGTCTCACTTGCAGCGCCAGGATACCTGCTCCATCCCAGCTGTCTCGCACGCACGAGTCCAGCCAACCATTGAAATGTATTTGCTATATGGTCTTCATTGGCTGGCTCAGCCAGCCAATGAGGACCATATAGCAAATACGTTTCATTGGCTGGCTGGACTGGTGCATGTTGCTCAATTCCGGGACTCTTTGTTGACCCAGTGTGGGGTGACCCGGGACGCGGGACACGGACCCCCAATAAGGGACAGTCCCGGGCATTCCGGGACGTGTGGTCACCCTAGTCTGAAATGTTCCTTCAAGCCTTTTCACTCTAAATTATTTAGCAATACACTGCTTTACAGACATAATGAATTTACAGAACTCATGGTTTATAATGGTTATATAAGAACAATATTATTACATACTTCCCAATGTTTTAAATCGACAAAGAAAGATATGGGGGTTATGCAGAGGGAATGAACAGTGGGCGGGGCACTACCGTGACTTTTAGGTTGCCTCATGATCTATTGAGAGCTCTTTATGTAAGTGAATAAATGATTTAGAACAAGATTAAAATATTTTATTTACACAGACTAATTTATAACACAAATACTGAAGTTTAAACAAAATGTAT
Source organism: Rhinophrynus dorsalis (assembly GCA_037306005.1). Taxonomy (NCBI): domain Eukaryota; kingdom Metazoa; phylum Chordata; class Amphibia; order Anura; family Rhinophrynidae; genus Rhinophrynus; species Rhinophrynus dorsalis. Next base: position 246,994,017 of record CM074718.1, on the reverse strand, counting down.
GTAAGTTTATTGGAGCAATGTGATACAGTTATGTACCCTTACTGTATATTATGATCTCCTAAAAAAAGGATACCAGACTAGGGAAAGAGGGATTTGGATATCAAAGAGGAACTATTCCCTCCTTGTCTAGGGCATGTGGTATAGATCAAATAAAGACACACACAACTTGTTTGGATGTAAAACCAGGCCACAGCTTTATTAACTTAAAATTTAATAACCACCACAACTTTAAGCCCTTGCCAAATGCTAGGCATAAACTTATGCCCACCCTACTGAGCCCCAAAAGGCTCAACCCATCTTTTCCTCCATTCCACCACACCCCATTAGCTGGTCTGTGCAGCTCAATGAGGGGCGGTGACCACAACCCGCGACCGTGGTCCGGGTGCTTAATGCCCAAGGCCGCTGGCCTGACATCCACCTGTTAACCATGCATTCCAAACATGATGTACCATTTTTCCTATTGGCAAGGGCCAAAAGCGCCAAAAGCTGTGACAAATAAAGTAAACCCAGGTACTTTCATGACCCAAAACTCACCAGAAAACAAACCCCAAACTAACAATAAAACCCAAATACAGGGAGGGAGGGAGGGCCGATACTTTTGGTATTCACTTCTGAAAAGGAAGTGATGCTCCAAGTGTAACCCTTTATATTGGTTCCCATGCCCCACCCCTTCTTAAACATTAAAGGGGCAGATACCCCTTACAAGCTTTCTTTGACCCCCCCACAGCCCTGACATGATTCCCCTTCTTAGGGCTTGTGGGGAATTCTAAATAGGGATACTTGGGAGGTATGTTATTGTTATGCTTTATGCTTTTCTTCTCTGTTTCTGATTAGCAACCCTCTGAGTGCCAGTAAGCTATTGCTCTGCAAGGCGTTGGATACCCCCTGGCATTCAAAGGGTTAACTGATACATTCAAGAGGAAAGAAAAATCACCTACATTAAATAACAATATAATGAAAGCTATCCCGTCAGTCAAAAATGTTGTTCTGTTTTTAATTCATACTAAAAACAGCTTATATCTTTCACTAAAGTAATCATATAACCCTTTAAGTGCAGGACGCTTATGAAATTTCCATTCTGCAGGACTACACAGACATTAGTGCAAACCAGCAATGTGTGTTTTTCATAAGGATCCCGCCTGGGGGAGATAAATTTGTGTCAAAAAGGGGTGGTGCTTAATTGTAATTAGGGCAGGGTTTAACATACATGGACAAAGTAGGAGGAATAAGTTGGGGAAGGAGGAAAAGTGGGCAGGGAGTGGGAGGAACAGACTTGGAAGGAGCAGAAGTGGGCAGAGTTTGATTAAAAACTCCCCACATCCGGAGAATCAGCCTTTACACTGGAGACCCGGTAATCAGCAGCAAAAACCAGAGTCCCCAGGGCAAATCCAGAGAGTTCCCAGCTATGACTATGAGGCAAAACAACTGCAACACAGAAATTCCCCAAATTCATATTCAGTTAACCCCTTGGAATCTATAGAGTTCTAATATATTGGAAACATTCTACAATTCAAAGGATTAAAAGCCCCATTGAGCTCACTGGGAAGTTTTATTTATGCACACACTATAGCTGGTTTTACCTCAGAATCATTCCAAGTTTCCTTTGTGCTTAATACCTTTGGAGCGATGCAGAAATCTCAGTCCACTGGCTCCATAGAATAACATAGGAATTGGGGAAGTGGTATGACTGGAGAAGTTATCTCCACTTTATCACCTCTTTATCACGCCTTAGTGCACCTCCCCCGTGGTGTCCTTGTCAGGAGAATACTCCCAACTAACTGACAATAATAGAAAACTGAGGAATTCATCCATATCTTTTTCCATTCCTTTTCATTTTGTGCTTTGAATGTTTTCTGCTGCTGTGGAGAGCATTTTTTGTGAAGAGCAACCAATATCAACGTGTAACAACACCAGCAAGACCACTTATACTGGGGCAGTGAAAACATCCCAGGAGCTCATTTTAGCTGCAAATTACATATGTAATATCTCAAGAAATATTTTTGTGAGTACCCAGCTACCAGGTGCATTTGATGGTGGTTCCAAATTATGGCCCATATTTATAAAGACAAACTGGACTTATTCTGGAGTAAACCAAATGCACCATAAGGGACAAAAAAATTCCTAAATTCCAGTGAACTTGACTAGGACTTTTTAACCAATTGAATGCTAGAGAAGGCTCCAATGCATTGCTTCTCAATGTATTGGAGACCTAGCTAACAATCAAGGGGTTAAAAACCAAATTTAATTTAACAGAGGTTTTTATTTTTCCTCTACGATGCAGGTAATTTACTATAGAATAACTCCAGTTTGCTTTTCTAAATATGGGCATATATCCTGTATTTCTACACACTGCCCCATCTTTTTTCCTCCTGCTTTTATTCCAGAATTGCACCTCCTTAATGCCCAAAGTGTGGGAGATACATCCCTCCCAACATTTCAAATGGTCAAAGAGGGACACTTGTGTTTTAGGGGGTGTTGCTGGGGGCATGGCTGGTGGGAAGGGCATTACCGGGCAGTTTTAGGTTATTTCATGACCTACTGACACTTCGTTGGGTAACTTGAATAAATAGTTTAGAGCAAGACCAAAGTATTTTATTTACACATACTAATTTATAGCCACATATACTGATTTTTAAGCAAACATTAATATGAGTGTTATTGCTGTGGAGCTATGTGACACATACACACACACCACATGATCTGATCTCTTAAAAAGAGGGATACCAGGATGGGAAAGAAGGACAGAGGGATTTGAGTCTCAAAGAGGGACTGTCCCTCCTAAAGATGGACACTTGGGAGGTATGAAGATAAATGGGGAATGTACCAAGCTGCCAACAAAATTTCTTCACGTACATGCAGTGACGGACTAAGGCTCCACAGGGCCCTAGACAAGGTAACAATTTAGGGTCCCACATCTCTCACTTCTGACACAGAGTGCTGCTAACAGGTACTGACATTGTGGCTCTAATAAGGGAGAGAGCAGCTGGGTGATGCTGATATCTTCAACAAAAAGGGTGTCTGACACAAGATGTTAGTGTCCGCAACAGCAGGTCCTTGTTCTGTATCCCATCACTTGCAGCCAGGACCTCTCTTCTTGCCCTGGGTCCTAGGCACTAACCTAGGTTGCTATAATGGATGATCAAGCTCTGCGTACAAATTAGCATAAAAATCCTGCTCTTGCATTTCAGTGAATGTACTAGTGTATATAGTTGCTTTAGTGCATAATGGTACATTCACGTACACACACACATGAAGATTTTAATAAGAGCAAGTCCAGAATGCCACTCTGTATGATGCACAGGAAAATGGCTAATGTTACACCAACTTCCTCCGGCCTTGTTAGTACATAGCGAGAAACAATTGGCATAAGAGAATTTTCAGCCTAGACAGAATAGTAAATGGGTGTCAGGCAGGTGCAGCACACAAAAAGTGATTGTGGTACCTATTTTAGGACACAAATTTTTAGTACATCACCCCCAGTGTTTTTTGATTTTCTATTTCTCACTCACATACGCACAGCTAGTCAGGAAATGGAGTATAATGAGTATAATCTCTTCATACTGTATTTAAAATTAAGGCTTTTCCTCATTTTGTCTTGAATACCATGTGAACAGATGTTGATTTAGCTAAAAAAAAAAAAAAATGTTTATGGGTCTCACTTTTAGGAACCAAAGATGTTGGCAATGCATTTCGCATTCTGTATGTAAAAAAATAAGGCAGTCTTTCTATCCAAGTCACTGTGCAGAATAATGAATAGAAAAACTTTTACTTACACTTAACATTTTTAACAATTACCATTATCTATGGGTAAAATGAACTACTATGAACAGATACATTATGTGCAATGCATCAAAACTTGCATCCATGGGCTAAACTACCATTGGTCCAGCAGGTACAAAGTTCCTGGATCAGGTCTGGATTTACATCCCAGATGCCCCTAGGCAAGGCACCCTTAGCTCCACCCACAACCACACCCACTCCTCACATGACCCTGTCCACCATCTAGGGTTGCCACCTTTTCTTCAAAAAAATACCGGCCAAGGCATTCCCTCCATAGACTTAACATTGGAAAGAAGCCAATTTTTTACCGGCCTGCCGGTAAAATACCGGCTGGGTGGCAACCCTACCACCATCCCATTCACTGTTTCCTGGAAAAGAAAATACCTTTAGTTTATAACAAGCAAGAATTATAAAAGCTTTAACCACTTGGTTGCTAGAGAGCAACGGGCTTGAGATCTCTCCCGCATGCAAGGGGTTAAATAATACCTTGGGATGGAGTATAAAACTGGTACAGGGACACTGAGATTGCTCTGGCCACACCCACATTTCAGAATGTGTGTGTGTGTGTGTGTGTGGCTAGCACCGCTGATGCACCCCTCAAAATTTGGAGCTGTAGGCAGCTGCCTACTCTGCCTATTGGGAAATCCAGCTCTGTGCACAGCCCAGGCAATTTTAGGGGACCATTTTATTGCTGACAATAGAAAATGTTTAGCATGTTTAGTAATGTGCAGTAAACTGCTAACATTGTCCTGCACTAGGGTCCTCAATCACATGGTCCACCACTGCATGCTTCAAACTTTATTCACAAGCTGAAAATAGAGTCTGTTTCTGTGCTTGATTATGATCTATGCTTTCCAAGCAGTGTGCCAGTAAACAGCTGGTGGCTTTATTTTTTTTAAATGTAGGATTAGTTCAGAAATGAGGAAGCTACATAAAAAGGCATTTGCACTATCTGAGGCTGATGCACTAACAGGAAGTGGTGGAATTATAGGACAAACCTAGTCTGTACCACAAGGGACAAAAATGGCTTTGATGTCAATTACATTGTAACCCTTTGAGTGCCAGAGTGGTATGGAATGCATTGCTTTGCAATGCATTCTGTACCACTCTGGCACTCAAAGGGTTAACATCCCACCCCCGGAATGCTATAGAGTTTTCCAAAGCATTGCTTTGTAATGTTGGATACTTCCTCAACATTTAAGGGGTTAATAGACCTATTTCATTCAATGGGATTTGGGGAATGTTTATTTTCCCCCTGTGTGCAATTGGGTTGAGAAGGAATTACCTCAGTTCTTCTTATTGAATTATGTGCACTTAGGGTGATGTACTAAGAAAATGGTACAATTCAGGGGTAAATCAACTGCACCACATGGCTTTTAACCTCTCAAATGCCGGAGAGATCACCAATGCAAAGCAATGTGTTAGAAAACTGTCTGGCATTCAGGGGGTTGAAAGTCCAATGTAAATCAATGGTAATTCTAGGAATGTTTGTTTGTTCCCTATGGTGCAATCGGTTGGCTCCAGAATGACACTTCTTTTACTTAGTACATAGGATTTCCAGATTGTCTCTTTAAAACTGGACACATGAAAAATGCCTGCTGCGTGGAACCATTGCAACCCATTAATAACCACTTGCAGCAGGAATTGTTTGTGTTCAGGGTGATCTTGGAACCCTGTTAGTACATCAGCCTCCACTTATATAAACTCCTTAGCAGGATCTCTAGAAAATACAAGTCTTGATTTAGCTGTTTTTTATATACACACTTCCCAAGTGTCCCTCTTTGAGACCTAAATCCCATCTTTCCCACCCTGGTGTCCCTCTTTTTAGGAGATCAGACTGTGTGTTGTGTATATAAGTGTATCACATTGCTCCAAAGCAATAAAACTCACATTATTTTTTGTATAAACTTCAGTATATGCGATTGTAAATTAGCCTGTGCAAATAAGATACTTTGGACTTGTTCTAAATCAATTACTCAGGTACACAAAGAGATGTCAATAGGCCATGAAATAACTTCTCAAAAATAATTCTAAGTAATGCCACACCCAGCAGCCAGACCCCCAGCAACACCACCAAAAACAAAAGTGTCCCTCTTTGGCCATTGGAAATGTTGGGAGGTATGTATTTACACTTGTAACTCCTTTTTGGGCTCACTTTGGGACTAACGTCTCTATGATACTCATTGGCAACCTGAGCTTCTACTCATTGTGATTGGGAATATTTGGGCCTACCTCTGATGGAAGCTCCATAAAAGATGGTGGTTTATGCTATTGCCTAAAATCCTTTCCATGACACAATAATCGCACACAGTGGCTTTATAAGATATTTATATAATGTTCAAATTAAAGGCAAACATACAGTGTAAATGAAATAAGTAGGGATCAAACCCTATGTCCCACTCAAGATTTCAGTTCACCTGTAAGTTGGTGCATCAGTGCAGATGGGATGCATCATATCTACCAGTTCTGCAGTGGCAGGTTTCTGGATCCTGAAAATAGACTGCTGGTGAGCTTCAGAGTCTCCAGTCCTGCCCAGGAACACTGGAACCACCTGTACTCATTAAAAGACGCGTGATACTGAAGCATGTCTACATTCTGGTGTGGCTTGTCTCTACATCTCTGTTACCTCTTGGCCTTCACACTCTACCTCTGGCCATATGGCTCCACAGCTCTCTACCTCACTCCATACAGCCTCTGCAGCTCTTTTTTCCTTTACACAACACTCTACTAACTTCTTCAATCCCACAAAAAACGGGCCATGATAGATATATCTGACTACAGTGACATCACGTGGAGTTAGGGTGACCACATTTACTTTCTGCCATTCAGGGACACACATTTCATTAACAAGTCACGACATGGATGAATTAGCCCTAATGGGCTCCATGTGGGGCAGGTTATTCTGTCATTCCTCACTTAAAGTAGCGTTACTCTCAGTCAGACTCTCAGAATCTGTCAGAACGGGAGCGCCAGCGGGACTCAGTCTCAGTCATTGCCTGGAGAGATGGACTTTGTTTGTGCTGTATCACAGTCACCATCCTGACCTGTTCCGTTCCAGTCCATTTCATCTGTCACTGCACCGGCCGACACACTCACTCTGCGCTCTCAAAGTCACTCACAATTTGATGGCATGCGCCACCGGCATACGTATGTAACGAGCTTCAAACGCGCACACCAGCCAGTCAATGAGGAGAGGACCAATGTGCAAATACTCTCCTCTTACATTGGCTGGTGGTGTTCCGTGCAGCGTGCATGTTGCGTATGTAACTAGGCTGTGACTGGCCTGGCACTGGAAGGCAGAATAGGGTTGACAACAAATAAGTGACAGACTGGATCAGGGTGGCTTTTAGGGCTGCAACTAACGATTATTTTGATAATCGATTAGTTGGCCGATTATTTTTTCGATTAATCGGATAAAAAAAACAATATGCTAATTTTTCATTATTTAAAATGATTTCATGAACAAAGTGAGTGTTAAAAACAAACAGCAGAATAAAAAACTTTACACATTAACATGCGTCATTGTTATTATTTTACTATGGGGTCTATGCACCTCTCTTTCTCCCCCTTGCACCTCTATTTCTCCCCCTTTGTACATCTTTCTCCTCCTTGTGCCTCTCTTTCTCCCCAATGTACTTCTTTCTCCCCCCCATGTACCTCTTTCTCCCCCCATGTACCTCTTTCTCCCCCTTGTGCCTCTCTTGCTTCCCCATGTACTTCTTTCTACCCCTTTGTGCCTCTCCTTCTACCCCCATGTACCTCTTTCTCCCCCATGTACTTATTTCTACCCCCTTGTGCCTCTCTTTCTTCCCCCTGTACTTCTTTCTCCCCCCTTGTGCCTCTCCTTCTTCCCCCTTGTACTTCTTCCTTCCCCATGTACTTCTTTCTCCCCCTTGTGCCTCTCTTCCTTCCCCATGTACTTCTTTCTACCCCCTTGTGCCTCTCTTCCTTCCCCGTGTACTTCTTTCTCCCCCCTTGTGCCTCTCTTCCTTCCCCATGTACTTCTTTCTACCCCCTTGTGCCTCTCTTTCTTCCCCCTTGTACTTCCTCCTTCCCCATGTACTTTTCTACCCCCTTGTGCCTCTCTTTCTTCCCCATGTACTTCCTCCTTCCCCATGTACTTTTCTCCCCCCTTGTGCCTCTCTTTCTTCCCCATGTACTTCTTTCTCCCCCTTGTGCCTCTCTTCCTTCCCCCTTGTACTTTTTCCTTCCCCGTGTACTTCTTTCTCCCCCCTTGTGTCTCTTTCTCCCCCTTGCACCTCTCATTCTCCCCATGTACTTCTTTCTCCCCTTTGTACCTCTCTTTCTCTGTCTAGACTGGCACTCTGTCGCCCTCTTTGTCTCTTCTGCACTCCTCTTGATGCGTTTACTTGGCGAGTTGGTGTGCTAGGGGGTAATTTGAGTGGCATCCGGTCCCCTGCGGCTGGCTGGCACTGAGTTCCCTCCTACCCGCCCGCATTATCACGCGCCCCTGCGGGCCATGATGACATACATACAGAGAAGAGGAAGAGGGCAGAGGCTCCGGAAGAGAAGCGCTTGCTGCCAGAGTCCAGCAGCAAGCGCTTCTCTTCCGGTGCCTCTGCCCTCTTCCTCCTCTCTGTATGTATGTCATCACGGCCCGCAGGGGCGCGTGATGATGCGGGCGGACGGCTACCTTCATTTCGGGTCTCTTTATTGTCCCGGTGGGGGATGATCCGGGACGCGGGACATAGAACCCAATGAAGGGACAGTCCCGGACGTTCCGGGACATGTGGTCACCCTACGTGGCGTGCAACAGCATGAATAAAAAATCAAGCAACATACGTGGCAATGCACTGGATACTTGCATTGCTTGATACTTTTGCACTGGTTTATGCCACAATTGTTAATTTTGCTTGTTCTTATGTTTTTAGCTGTATGGCTCTGATATGTAAAACATTTTCCACAATTAAAAAACATTGTGGCTGGACTTTGATATGTGCCAGTAAAAGCATAATGGGTAAATCTAGCTCTGCAAGGAAGTGGCTTTGAGTATTTTAAATAAAATAAGATACCACATCCCCTCAGGCAAAGGGCTACTTCCTCTTATACTGATATTCATCTCCATATTTTTGTTATGGCTAAAGAAATCTCTTTTTTGCACATTTTTATTTTTTATCTTATCTCCTTTTAGTTTGCCTCTCATGCAGTTCTATAGGATGACTCAAAAGAATACAATATAATATAATATAAATATGCATATAGAATGGGAGTATTGTATTTTATTCTGGTGATACAAAGAATTGTGAGGAGCACGCATCAAGCACAAACAAGATAAAGTGACTTGTTTTAGGCATGGTAGCCTCTCAATGGTGCTACAACTCATGTTTTTCACTCCCATGTGCCATTGCAGAGAGGAAATCTCCATATCCATATCCATATCCATATCAAACTGGTCCCGCCCACAGACAGTCCAGCTCCAAAATGTCAGGCAAATCCTCTCTGCATGAGAGAAACAACATGAATGGGACTAGTCTGATATGGATATGGAGATTTCCTCTCTGCAACGGCACATGGGATTGAAAAACCTGAGTTGTAGCACCATTGAGTGGCTACCATGCCTAGAACAAGACACTTTATCTTGTTCGTGCTTGATGGGTGCTCCTCACAATTCTTTGTCTCCCTAAGTATAAGGGCATCCCAGGCATGGGCCCTTGCTTCCATGTGCCTAGAAGGATTCAGCTTCACCACACTGACAAGGCCAACCTAGGCTAAAATGTACATCTTTAGTTAAGCAGTTTCTTTGGTGCAGTGAGAATTTGCCAGAAATTTCAGAGCTGGACTGTCTGTGGTCCGGACCAGTCTCATATGAATATGAATATGGAAATTTCTTCTCTGCAATGGCACATGGGAGTGGAAAACGTGAGTTGTAGCACCATTGAGTGGCTACCATGCCTAGAACAAGACACTTTATTTTGTTCGTGCTTGATGGGTGCTCCTCACAATTCTTTGTCTCCCTAAGTATAAGGGCATCCCAGGCATAGGCTCTTGCTTCCATGTCACTAGAGGGCTTCAGCTGCACCACAAAGATGAGGCACTTATAGGTTGAAAAATATGTATGTCGTTATGCTGGCTCTCTCATGTGAAGTGCATTTGTCTGCCATTTTGTAGCTGCACTGTGTGGGCGGGCCCACATGGATATGGCGATTTTTTCGTTTTAATGCACGTTGGAGTGAAAAGCATGAGGGGTAGCATCACTGAGAGGCTACCATGCCTGGAGCAAGAAACTTTATCTCATTTGTGTATGAGGGGTGTTCCTCTCAATTCTTTGTCTCCCTAAGTATAAGGGCATCCCAGGCATGGGGCCTTGCTTCCATGTGCCTAGAGGAATTCAGTTGCACCACACCAACAAGGCCCATATAGGCCAAAACGTATGTCTGTGGTTATGCTGTTTCTCTTGTGTGGAGAGGATTTGCCTGACATTTCGGAGCTGGACTGTCTGTGGGCGGGACCAGTAGGATATGGATATGGATATGGATATGGATATGGATATGGAGATTTCATCTTTTCAATGGCACATGGGAGTGAAAAATGTGAGTTGTAGCACCACTGAGTGGCTACCATGCCTAGAACAAGACACTTTATCTTGTTCGTGCTTGATGGGTGCTCCTCACTATTCTTTCTCTCCCTAAGTATAAGGGCATCACAGGTATAGGCTCTTGCTTCCAAGTGCTTAGAGGGATTCAACGGCACAACACAAATGAGACCCACATAGGTTAAACATATGTCTGTGGTTATGCTTCTCGGCCTTTTGGCTAAGATCAAGTGTAGTACCTGCTCAGGTATGTAGCAGATGTGGCAGATGCCTGAGTGGGGGTGGCATGCTACACTTGCTCGGACGCCGGAGGTCGGGGGCCAGCAGAAGCCCGGGGTTGCTAAATGCTGCTGGACAACACTGACATGTGAAGGGAGAACACGAGTTTGGTGGAGCACGGCACATGCACTCGGAACTTCTTTTTATTTTATTCACTTCTTCTGCCCCCGCCATCTTGCTGGAGAGCAGCGAAGAATTTTTATAATTCCAGCCAGGAGGCTGGGGCCTTAACAGGCACCTTATCTCTACTCACTGAGCACGTTTTGCACATGTGAGGTTTGAGTTTTTTGAGCACTTATGGACTTAGCACTTTCACGGACACAAGCACTTATCACTGAAAATACCACAGTGGGGCAGGGTCGGAAGACTCTGTTCTGGTGGGGGACGTGGATGGCTGCCTCCCCTGATCGAGACTGAGGCTCCTCTCTCCGGAGGGAGCTGGAGATTGAAGCCATGGGGTAGAGATACTGACGCTGAGGCCGACGCCGAAGGCCCTCCTCTCCTCTTCGGAGAGAGGAGGAGAAGCTGAAGGGCCCCCCTAGCATTGGCGAAGGGGGGCGGAAGGCTGACCCTGCCCCAGAAGACGCACGTAACTCACAAGAAGTCACGGGCACTGCTGGTGTAGGAAGAAGCACAGGAGCACAGTTATGAAGACTGCACGCACCCTGGGCTTATATTCAATACCATATGTCTGTGGTTATGCTGTTTCTCTTGTGCGGAGAGGATCTGCCTGACATTTTTGTGCTGGACTGTCTGTGGGTGGGACCATTCTGTTATTAACATGGAGATTTGCTCTTTGAAATGGCACATGGGAGTGAAAAACGTGAGTTGTAGCACCATTGAGAGGCTACCATGCCTAGAACAAGACACTTTATCTTGTTCGTGCTTGATGGGTGCTCCTCACAATTCTTTGTCTCCCTAAGTATAAGGTCATCCCAGGCATGGGCCATTGCTTCCATGTGCTTAGAGGGATTCAGCTGCACCACACTGATAAGGCCCATATAGGCTGAAAAGTATATCTGTGGTTATGCTGTTTCTCTCGTGTGGAGAGGATCTGTCTGACATTTTGGAGCTGGGCTGTCTGTGAGTGGGACCACTCTGTTATGAATATGGAGATTTCCTCTTTGCAATGACACATGGGAGTGAAAGACGTGAGTTGCAGGGCTGGATTTGTGATAAGGCAGAATAGGCATCTGCCTACAGGTGCACCCCACATAGGGGCTCCTGTCATTGGGATTGTTTATTTCATTTTTGGCTTTTTTTTTACATTTTATTTAGCCTTTTTTAATTAGCCTCGCTCGGTCGCCCCCTCCCTCGCCCAGAGCCCACTGCTTCTCCAACAACATGGTGTGGTCTGTGCCTTCTTCAGCACAGGCCGGTAGCTGCTGAGCTCCCTCATTGGCTCTCTAGTAATGCAGAGCGCTGGAAGATGACATCATCTCCCAGCACTCTGCATTACTGAAGAGAAGACTGCATGGGAGCTCCAGCAGCTACAACTCTGTGCCAAAGGAGGCGCAGGCAGACCTCTCCTCTCCAGGGAGGTAGGAAACGGAACGGACATGGGGGGGCAATATGGAGATGATGGGGGCAATATGAGGGAATATGGAGATGATAGGGGCAATGTGAGGGGTAATATGGAGATGATGGGCGCAATGTGGAGATGATCACGACAAGTTGGAGCTGATGGGGGCAATCTGAGGGCAATATGGAGATGATGGGGGTAATGTGAAGATGATGGAGGGCAAGTTGGATCTGATGGGGGCAATATGGAGATGATGGGGCAACGTGGAGATGATGAGGGCAATGTGACGGTAGTATGACGGTGATGGGGGCAATATAAAGATGATGGGGGCAATGTGGATATGGTCGAGGCAAGTTGGAGTGGATGGGGGGCAATGTGAAGGCAATATGGAGATGATGGGGGCAAGCTGGAGATGATGGGGGCAATATGGAGCTGATGGGGCAATGTGAGGGCAATATGGAGCTGATGGGGGGCAAAGTGGAGATGGCAAATCGGGGGGGGGGGGTGCTTCAAATTTTTGTGCCTACAGGCTCCTGAAATGTAATTCCAGCCCTGGTGAGTTGTAGCACCATTGAGAGGCTACCATGCATAGAACAAGACACTTTATCTTGTACGTGCTTGATGGGTGCTCATCACAATTCATTTTCTCCCTAAGTATAAGGGCATCCCAGGCATGGCCCACATGGAGACTGCACAGCCTAAAAAGCAAGCACTGCTGGGCCATCGGAATGGACACCGGTACAGGGGTGGGTTAGGAGAGCAGTGCAGTTACATTGCGGAGACAGATGTGACAATGTGGAAGTTTTTGCAGGATGATGGTGGCACATCTTGCTCAGAGTGTTGGGACTCCAGATTCCAAGACTCGGCCCCAGCAGTGAGGGTACAGGTGTAACATCCTACACTTTATTAATGTTTTTCTTTCCTGCAGGTGTACATTTAAATCCTTCCCTTCTTTTTGCTTGGTGCTCATGCAGAGCTCAGTTTTTCTAGCCTGTGTATTTCATGTTTGTTGATGTTTCAAGTGGTGTCCAGCTTTGCTTTGTCAAGTATTTTGTATCCTTCTGAGTTCTGCCGAGCTACAAACTACTTTCCTTGTTCATGTCCTGATTCCCCTTGATGTTTGTCCAGATTCTCTTATGTGCAGAGTTTAATCACCTTGCTTTACCCCCTTCATTACTGCTGTCATGCTTGCAGATATTGCAGTCCAGGTTTTCACCTACCTTCTTGTGATCCCTGCCATGCCAGGCATTGTTCCAGTTACTGTTTGCAGTCGTGCTCAGCATCTTCAGTAGTGCTTTGTGTTTCTATAATGTTGATTCCTTCGGAAGGATTGTTGCTAAATCAGTCCTGTTCCTGTCAAACCTATCATGGTGCCCGTGATTGTCTCCAGCGACTGTGTTTACAGACGACATTGTATTACTTCCTGGTTGTTGCGCTGAATCACAGTCGCTATTCTTATTGACCACTGTTATTGCCAGAGTGAGTCTCTGCCTACTTACTAGGCCTTAAAGGCCTCAGCCTGCCCTTTCGTGGTGTACTTGTGCGCTATAGCTCTTATGATTCTGATGCTCGATTCCTGTATATGACTCCTGGCTTGTTTTGACATCGGCTCCATTTGATCCCTGACTGCTGCCCACTCGGTTTGACTCCTGGCTCTGGCTGACTACCCGCTCTCAGTTTGACTCCCAGCTCTGGCTGATTACCCACTCTAGGTTTGACACCTGGCTCTGACTGACCACCCGCTCCGGTTTGACCTTTGGCTTTGGCTGACTACCCGCTCCAAATTGACCCAGCTCCGGCTGACCTCAATCCTCAATACCTGTGGTCTACTGTGTCCGCTTATGCTCTCTCATTTGAGCGGTGCTCAGTTTGTGTCAGTCTGTACCATTGGTATTCTCGATATCTCCGCTTTGCGCCACTGGGTACCCTAGCGTGCTAGGGCCTCACGGTCACCGCTTTCTAGGGAGTTCCAATCACCATTGCCTGTTCGGCTACCCTACAGTTCTAGGGAATCTCAGTCACCATTGCCTGTTACACTACCCTAGTGTTCTAGGGAGTCTCAGTCACCATTGCCTGTTCTACTACCCTAGCATTCTAGGGAACATCAGTTACCGCTGTCTGTTGGTTTACCCTAGCATTCTAGGGAATATCAGTTACCACTGCCTGTTGATTTACCCTAGCATTCTAGGGAATATCAGTTACCGCTGCCTGATGGTCTACCCTAGCGTTCTAGGGAGTCCTGTCTCTCAGCTCAACCATATCTGGTGTATTTCCTTTTGTTCCCAGGGTCTTTACAGTTGCTCCTGTACTAGTAGCTACTACCATCACTGCTACTAGCAAGTACCTTCAGTCAGAGTGGTATTTACCTCTATTCAGTCGGGCGATCCTGTGATTGTTCCTTACCTGCCCAATGAGGGTTGGGGAAGTGCCCAGACACTGTCCTTACACCTGGTGCAGTGAGGGTTGGGAAAGTACATTTTATTTCATGCTGTTCTATTTCTCAATAAAGATATTCATTTTAGCTGTATCTGTACTTGTCAGTGTTGTTATTCCAAAGTCACCAGGTGACAGTACAAAAGGGCCATGAACTCTGAAAGTACAGATACTGGTAGCCAACGGTTGCCTAATATCCTTTCCAGAATGGATATTCAGGAACATCGTATTGACCAGTTGTCTATGGCAATGCAGGCGCTTCTTAACCGTACAGCGCATCTTGACAAACCTGCGCAACTACTGGTGGCCTCCTCGGTTTCGGCATCTGTAGTAACCACTCATATGGCAAACACGATGTATAGAGGGCTGTCCGGAGCCGCTCCACTCCCTCTAAGATATGATGGGAACCAACGTTGTGCCGTGTATTCATAAATCAGCTCTGAATTTTTTTGGAACTTGTGCCTAATGCTTTCCAGAGCGAAAGAAGCAAAGTGGGCTTTATGATTTCCTTGCTTTTGCATGGGCCAACCCATTATGGGAAACAGCCAAACCCATAACATCAAGCTTTACTGAATTTGTGGATGCCTTCCATAAAGTATTTGATGTTCCAGGCCGAGCAACTTCTGCAGCAAAAAAATTGATGACCATTCACCAGGGCGCCCGTACAGTAGCAGAATACGCTATTGAATTTCTTACACTAGAGGCAGAGGTAGGCTAGAACAAAGAGGCTCTGGTGGCAGCCTTCTCCCAAGGGCTTAATGATATTATTAAAGATGAGCTGCCAGAGGATGTAGATCTGTTTATCTCCTTTTCTGTACTGATTGATACCCGCATTAGAGAAAGATCCTCATTCAAGAATCAAAACCCAAGGCTTGAGTCTCGACGGGTGACTAACTGGGAGTTCCCACCCACGCGTCTCACACCTCCCAAGCTGCCTAGTGTTGAGGTCGGTAGGGCTGAACCTATGCAAGCTGGCTTCACAGGTTTGTCCAGGGAGGAGCTGTCCTTCTTTCGTAAAGAAGGTATATGCCTGTACTGCAGTAAGGCTGGACATATGCTAAGGGCCGGTACGTCTGAAAAACGCATGCACCTAGGATCCCTGAGGGGACAGATCCTAGGTGGCATAAATCAGTTTCCAGACCCAGAACAAAATAAGCCTATCCTGCAGGTGGCAATCTCTTGGGCAGTTTCCTCTGTTGTGACTCCAGCCCTGATTGATTCAGGAGCTGCAGGTTACTTTATTGATGGTGAATTCGCTAAACAGCATAATATTCCCTTGGTGCCTCGAGTCTCTCCATTGGCTATGGAGATGATCAATGGTAGACCACTAGTACCATCCCATTTTACACATGAGACCTGTCTGCTGTCTCTCAGAGTAGGAGCTCTCCATGTGGAGACCCTACAATTTCAAGTCATTCACTCTTCACATTACGCAGTCATTCTGGGGTTTCCTTGGCTTCAGACACACAACCCCAGAATGGACTGGAAAACCTGTGACATCATATTTTGGTCCGATTACTGTCAGATCTCTTGTCTACAGCAGCCCACTAAGATTTTGTGTACCTCCCCCTCTATACCCTCAGAGTACTAGTCATTCAGTGAGGTATTCAGTAAAGGAGAGGCTAGCACTTTGCAGGAGCATAGGGCATATGACTGTGCTATTAATTTGACGCCAGGCACGATACCTGCTATGGATCGCACCTACCCTTTGTCGGTGGAGGAGAACTGAGCAATCGAGGAGTACACTTCTGATGCCTTGGCTCGAGGCATTATCAGGAAATCTTCCTCGCCCACAGGGGCTGGATTTTTCTTTGTAAAGAAAAAGATGGGGAGCTTAGACCCTGTATCGATTATAGAGGTCTGAACAAGCTGATGGTGAAAAATGCGTACCCCATTCCATTGATAACTGAGTTGTTTGACAGCTTGAAAGGCTCCTCAGTATTCAAGAAACTCGACCTACGGGCAGCCTATAACCTAATCCGTATCAAAGAAGATGATGAGTGGAAATCCACTGTCAATACTCGTAGTGGCCATTATGAGTATTTGGTCATGCTCTTTGGGCTGTGCAATGCACCAGCGGTATTCCAAGAATTTATAAACAATGTTCTAAGAGATCTACTACAGTCCTGCATAGTAGTTTACTTGGATGATATCCTGATACACTCTCCTACCCTTGAGACACAGGGTACAGTTTGGTACAGTTGGTTTACTCCTGAAATGCCCCACTTTTCTTTTTGTATATGAGGTCCAGTGTGTGCTACTGGATTGTAATAATATCAAAGAATAAATCCATGGTTAACCACTTATGAACTTTCTCCTAATCTTTGAGCCTGTCAACCAGTAAGGAGAGGAAAGCATCAACATGTAAAATACATTTTCATTCATAAATGTTTAAAAATAGACAGGTACTCTCAAAAAACTAATGTAAAAAAAAAATCAAATTGTTCACATAAGTGAATTGAAAAAAAAATGTGTGAATAGCCCGAGAACCAAAAAGATGCAAGTAAGTGTCAGGAGCATCTCACTCCTAATACAGAGGCTCCTGGATTTAGGAGGTCACCATGAGGTAGTTACAATTATACCTGGGTCTCTTAAAAATGTGGAGTGCTTGAAATATGCCACTCTATATCTTTTGAGCACATCATCGGAAATGTATAAGATCTGAGCACAGATATTCTATGTAAGTGCTGGGCACATAGGAAGTTCCTTCTCCTGGTTATAGGTGGAGTTGTGCAACAGAAATCACTAGTGCATCTGTAATGCATAATCACTGTATGTAGGCACAAAGTCTTTCAGCAATTATATACCATTATTAGGACTAGCATTATTTATTTATTTATTTTTTTTTGTGGTTTGCGCCATAACTCCTCCACTTTTCTGTTTTGAACATAAATCCCAAAAGCAGTGGTTCTCAGCCAGACTGGCTTTGCACTTTGGTGTGCAGTGGTTATCGGCATAGGGAGTCCTGCATTTTCTATGCAGACTTTGACAAAACGTTAAAGTTGAGATTCTAACTAATTTTTATGGATATTATTATACTCAATATGCTCTTTTTTGTCATTCTGATTTGAGCCCTAAGAATAAATATATATATATATAAATATATATATATATATATATATATATATATATATATATATATATATATATATATATATATAAAACATAACACAGATACCAATAACCTGAGGTAGTGGCACACACTGACCATATCAATATAGTAAAATGTATCTATAAAAGATATGTAGGTGCACGTCCCATATATATGTATATATATATATATATATATATATATATATATATATATATATATATATATATATTCCACTTCTTTAAATCTTTGAGAAATTACCTATACAATGCTAAAGGTGCCTTGCAAATTCCAGATTGAAAACCACTGCCTTAAAGGGATAGTATTACTTCAGAATTACTATCCCTCATATTGTAGCCCTTAATAAACTGAGTTAAACGACACCAACGGCATCTCTCAAACCCTTATGGTTTAAGAGATAGCCACTTTCAAAGTTTCCTCTCCCCTGCTGTCAGCGTTCTGCTGCCCTCTTTAGGAGGGACAGCCCTGCTTTTAGACACAAATCCCTCTGTCCCTCTTTCCCACCCTGATGTCCCTCTTTTTAGGAGAGCAGATTGTGTGGTGTGTATATAAGTGTATCACATTGCTCCACAGCAATAAAACTCACACTAATGTTTGTGTAAACATCAGTATATGTGTTTATAAATTAGTCTGTATAAATAAAATACTTTGTTCTTGTTATAGGTCATTTATTTGGTTACACAATAGGTCATGAAATAGCCTACAAATTTTCGGTAATGTCCCGCCCACCAGCCACACCCCCAGTAACACCCCCTAAATAAGGACTTTAGTATTAGTACAATGTAAATAACAAGAATTCAAATGTTACTTCCAGGCACCAAGTTATACACCCAAATTGTAAATAAAACAGAGCTCCCTCTGGGAGCAAAGTTGTTTAAGAGTCCCATTGATCTGAGAGGTAAGCATATGCATCTTACTAAAGAACATATCAGCCATGGGCGACAAAGGGTTCCTTTTAGGTCTCATGGATCACTCCTGGTATGCAGAGCACAAGCAGTTCAGAAACTATTCAGAATTGGGTTAATGGCTGACAATGCCTTGGATCAGAGGAAGTAAATGGGATTTTGAACCCCTTTAATGCAAGAGAGCACTGGAGATCCATTGATTACATTTGAAATTTGAAAATGTGTCTACTATGGGGAAGCCAGTTTGCTCTAGTTCATGTCTTCTTAGTATATTAGACTCACAGTCCCTGACAGAAAGCTCTCAGGAAACAGAAATTCAGTGATCTACCTGTCAGGTATCAGGGTCATAAAGGACAAAACAGGTGAAGATGAAAAAAATATGTATTACATGAAAAAATAAACAGTATATACAATTGTAGTTGGATGCACTCACTGTTATAATGACATGGGTACACATCCAAATCGTGGGTAAAACATAGAGTCTGAATATGTAGAAAGCATTCACAGGTTCCTTTGCAGATGAAGCACATGTGGTTTATTACATTTCAAAAACAAGCCAAGAGATGTGAGAGGCTCTGAGCACGAACAAAAGCAAAGTTGCCTGTTCTCCTGCTAGCCACCACTCAAGAGCATCACATTTTAGCTCTCCATTGCCATTACAGAGGAGAAATTTCACATACATATTAATCTATCCTGCCCATAAGGGCAGTCTAATTCCAAAATGATGGGCAAGTCCCCTCTGCATGGAAAAACCAGCTAACCCCAGACATACGTTTCAGCCTTGTTTGGGCTTTGTCAGTGAGGTGCAGCTGGCTTCCCTAGGCACTGAGAGCAAGGAGTCCACATCTGATTACCCTTTGTTTATTTATTACATTTCAGCCAGCACTTGTTTACCTGCTAGATTGCTCAGTTGGTTAATGCGCTAACCTGGGAATCTGTTCAAACCTTAGGGTTGCAGGCTCTAGTTCCAGTAAGGTCTTCACTCTTCTTAGGTAGATACAATGGGGGCTATTGACTAAGGCGTGATAAAGTGGTGATGACAGCATTAATATCTCCAAAACTTAATAAATGTTAGTGTATTGGATCCACAGAATAACATAGAACTGAAGAAATTATATCACTGGAGAAGTCATCTCCATTTTATCACCTCTTTATCACACCTTAGTGCGACGTTTCGATCCTCTCACGTTTCGATCCTCTCACCGGGATCTTTCTCAAGCTCATGGCTTGAGAAAGATCCTGGTGAGAGGATCGAAACGTTGCTGTGTTCATTGTGTTCATTGACATGTGGTGAAATTTTAAATATATCGCTATAATTTAAAACCTATATCCGTGAGTGCATCCAGTCTTTCTAGCTTGCTGTATATTGAGGACTGGCACCCGGTGGGTAGATGGTGATCGAGGTAGAAAAATACGTGAGTGCCTGTACCAGTTGATAAGATGTTATATATATATATATATATATATATATATATATATATATATTTCACGTTACTGGTGGAAACCAATAGGTTCTATCAGCCTAAGCACATGCAGAGAGGTAACTTTGTGGATATGTGGGTAATTGATTATACAGGTTTTTTTTGGATAGGTCGGAGAACAAAGCTCTGCTGAGATTAGATTCCTAGATAACTTAATCAAAATTCTCTAAAACTATTAAAGTAGCTGAAAAACAAAAAACACGAGATATATAGACAGTTTGAATAAATACATTTGATAAGACTAAAATATGTAGAGGTAAACAGGCCCACTTTATTGATAAAAAACTAACATTCAGTTGCAGTATAATATCTTGAACACTGCATTGAATTCTAAGTAATTGGTTGTCACATTTGTTACAGTGAATGACAATAACTAAAAAAATGATTTACTTTTCCCTGTAGGAAATTAGGTATTGGACTGAACTGCGAGGGACAAAACTTTTCTTTTATGGCGATAAAAAACAAGAAAGGGTAAGATTTATTTTTCTAAACTCTACATTTTGTGTTTTGTTCTCTACACTACTGTTGAAATAAGGGCAAAGATGAATGTATGGTAATAGAGAAATGCTGTCTATTTTTTTCATGCAAAAATAATGCTTACTATAAACATTGCTCAGAGTTCAGAGAAATAATGACCTATCTCTTTAACCCTTTACATGTTTAGTGATCTGAAAACATTGTAGAGAGGTCTCCCATGCATTGCTTCTCATTATGTTGTATGGTCAGAACCAGGGCCGGATTTTCCATTAGGCAAAGTAGGCACCTGCCTACAGGCGCACGCCAACGAGGGGCGCCTGCCATTTGGATTTTTTTTTTTTAGATATTCTTTTTTAAACCCCCCCAAAAAAATTAGCCACCTCGCTGGCTGCGCCGGCGGCACCCACTCACATTGCCCGCCCCCCTAGTCTTGTACCTGATGGAGCTTCCTCATCGCCTCTTTAGGAATGCAGAGCGCTGGGAGATGACATCATCTCCCAGCGCTCTGCATTCCTGAATAGGAGACCGCGCGGGAGCTCCATCAGGTACAAGACTGTACCAAAGGAGGCACATACAGATCTCCTACCAGGGAGGTAGGAAACGGACAACGGGGAGAGGCAATGTGGAGCTAATGGGGGGCAAGTTACATAGTTACATAGTAATTTAGGTTGAAAAAAGACTTGCGTCCATCCAGTTCAACCCTTTTCCTATTCCTGTTTACCATCGCTGACCCAAAAGAAGGCATCTGACTCCAAATGGCAATCAGATTTCTCCCTGGATCAACAAGCCGTAACTAAATATTAATCCCAATACTAACGTGCATAGCCCTCTATATTATGCTCTTTTAAATAAGTATCCAGGCCCCTTTTAAAGGCATCTAATGTATTTGATAGCACCACCTCCTCCGGAAGTGCATTCCATACCTTTATTGTCCTTACTGTAAAGAACCCCTTCCGCTGTTGTAGACTAAATCTCCTTTCCTCAAGTCTAAGCGGGTGGCCCCTTGTCCTGTGTACTGTTCTGTTAATGAACAGGTCTTTTGAAAGCCCTTTATATGGGACTTGAACATATTTATATAGTGTTATCATATCCCCTCTAAGACGCCGTTTCTCTAGTGTGTACAAGTTTAACTTTTCTAGCCTCTCTTCATAACTAAAACTTTCCATTCCCCTTACTAGTTTTGTAGCCCTCCTCTGCACTCTCTCTAGTTCCATAATGTCCTTCTTCAGAAAGGGCACCCAGAATTGAACAGCATATTCTAGGTGGGGTCTTACCATGGACCTGTAAAGAGGCATAATTATATCTTCCTCCCTTGAGTCAATACCCCTTTTAATACATGCCAATATCTTATTGGCCTTTGCAGCTGCCAGCTGGCACTGCATGCTACTGCTAAGTCTATTGTCTACCATTACTCCTAAATCCTTTTCATTAGTAGATTTCCCCAGAGAAACACCATTTAAACTATATGTTGCATTTTTATTATTATACCCAAAATGCATAACTTTACACTTGTCTATATTGAATCTCATTTGCCATTTGCCTGCCCAGTTACTCAATTTGTCCAAATCCTCTTGTAATGAAGACACATCCAGTTCAGACTTTATTACCTTACTTAATTTTGTGTCATCGGCAAACACTGATACATGGCTTCCTATGCCCTCTGGGAGGTCATTAATAAACAAATTAAAAAGAAGAGGACCCAGGACAGATCCCTGAGGCACTCCACTTATCACGTTTATCCAACTGGAGAACTTGCCATTTACTACCACTCTTTGCATTCTATCTTTCAGCCAATTTCCAATCCACACACAAACATTTTCCCCTAGTCCTATTTCATTCAATTTGTACAGTAACCTCTTGTGTGGAACTGTATCAAATGCCTTGGCAAAGTCTAAATAGATCACGTCAACCGCCTCTCCCTCATCTATATTATTACTTACTTTTTCATAAAATGCGATAAAGTTCGTTTGACAAGACCTATCTTTCACAAAGCCATGTTGGCTATTACTAATGATATTCCTGTTCCAGCAGAATTCTTGAATATATTCCCTTAGCAACCTTTCAAACAGCTTCCCTACCACAGATGTCAAGCTTACGGGTCTGTAATTTCCTGGCTGGGACTTTGATCCCTTTTTAAATATGGGCACCACATCTGCTTTACGCCAATCCATGGGCACCATACCAGAAATAAAAGAATCCCTGAAAATCAGATATATCGGTCTGGCCAGGGTCTGGCTTAGCTCTTTAAGTACCCGTGGGTGTATACCATCTGGCCCCGGAGCTTTGTCTACCTTGACACCATTCAATTGTTTTAACACTTTTTCTTGTGTTAGCCAGTTCCATGCTTGCTGTGACTGTTCTGTAAAAGTAGTTTGCAGATTCTTGTCCAATGGGTGTTCCTTGGTAAAAACAGAAGAAAAGAAATTATTTAAAACTAGTTGAACAGCCCATTACACGGGCCACAGTGCCTCTGGCAGCCGGTCGCGGGGCAGTCACACGCTCCTTCGGAGCGCCCAGCTCTGTATCAGCCGCGGCGCGGGCAGTCTCTACTGCGCATGACTGCCGCACGCGCAGCAGTGTCTACTGCGCATGTCGGGCGTTACACACAACTTGGCGAATTATTATATAGGATATCTGCCTTCTCTCTGTCCCCTTTGACCATCTCACCCGTTTCAGATAACAAGGACCCAACATTATCAGACTTTAATTTTTTGCCATTAATGTATTTAAAGAATTTTTTTGGGTTGCTTTTGCTCTCCTTAGCAATATTTTTTTCATTCTCCAGTCTAGCTAATTTAATAGCCTTTTTACAGGTTTTGTTGACATTTTTGTATTCTGCAAATGCCTCTGCTGATCCCTCAGCTTTGTAATGTTTAAATGCCGCTTTCTTGTTATTTATTTCATGAATTACTTTACTGGTTAGCCACATTGGTTTCAATTTGCTTCTTTTGTATTTGTTTCCAACAGGGATAAATTTATATGTGTATTTTTGCAATGTTATTTTGAAGGCATTCCACTTACCTTCTGTGTTTTTTCCTGAAAATATTTTATCCCATTAAAGAGACCAAGGGATGAATTAAACCTGCTAAAGTTGGCCTTTTTAAAATTCAGTGTTTTGGTGGAACTCATATCAACTTGTTTTTTTGAATTAATCTCAAACGATACCATGTTATGGTCACTATTCCCCAAGTGCTCCCTTACTTGGATGTTAGAGATAAGTTCTTCGTGGTCAGTTATTACCAAATCCAGACATGCATTCCCTCTGGTTGAGGTCTGCACTAGTTGTGACAAAAAATTGTCATTCAACAAGTTCAGAAACTTGCTGCTTTTAGCAGAGTTAGCTGTTCCATTTTTCCAGTCTATTTCTGGATAATTAAAGGGATAGTAATACTTGAAAATAAGTTGATTTTATTTTGTAGCCCTTAAAAAAACATGAAAAATGATATAAGTCTTATCTCCCAAACTTTTATGGTTTTGGAGATATTCACATGTATAATAAAGAAAAGTTCTCTTTTCCTGGCTGTTTCAGCCAAGTCTGCCATCTAGTGGACAGATTTGGAATTCAGTCCACAGAGCAACAGGCAGCTCTTTAGCAGTGCCGAGATCACGATCTTTGAAAAGAACTTCTTCATTGGAACGGTCTACAAAGTGTGCCTGGCTTGAAAGCACACTTTGTAGACAATTCCAATTAAGAAATTCTTTTTAAAGATCATGATCTCAGCACTTCTGGAGAGGCACAACCGGTCAAGTGACCGGATTCCAAATCTGAGGGGTGGAGTAACTTTACTTTTGAATATCTCCCAAACCATAAAGGTTTGGGAGATAAGACTTATATCATTTTTCATGTTTTTTTAAGGGCTACAAAATAAAATCAACTTATTTTCAAGTATTACTATCCCTTTAAAATCCCCCATAATTATAGTTCTCCCTATTTGGGAAGCCTTTTCTATTTGCATTAATAGCTGTGTTTCTTCAAGGTCACCAATGTTTGGTGGTTTATAACAAATACCCACTAATATTTTCTGGGCAGTTTTATCCCCAGTGACTATTTCAACCCACAGGGATTCCACATGTTCACTACTGTCATCACATATATCTTCCCGCAATTGAGGCAATAATGCTGGTTTGATATACAGACAGACCCCACCACCTCTTTTGTTTGACCTATCTTTTCTAAATAACATGTAGCCCTCTAAATTGATTGACCAATCATGTGTGTCATCCCACCATGTTTCTGTTATGCCTATTAAGTCATAGTTTTCAATTTCAGCTACCAGCTCCAGTTCCCCTATTTTACCAGTTAAACTTCTGGCATTTGCAAGCATACAATTTATGCCACTGCTGTGTTCCATTTGTGATTTAATTTTGATGTGGCTTATAGGCTTCTCCCTATCATCTGTACTAACCCCGCCCCCAGATCCTCCCACCTGGTTATTAACTACATCGCCTTCCCTTTCTATACTATCTATCCCAGTATTTATTGGCCCCTCCCCCCCCTTCCTAGTTTAAAATCTCCTCCAACCGTCTAGTAATCCTCTCCCCAAGCACTTGAGACCCTCTTGCATTCAGGTGCAATCCATCCCTGCTATAGAGATTGTACCCCAAAGCAAAATCAGCCCAGTGCTCTAAAAACCCAAAGCCCTCCTTCTTACACCAAGACTTCAGCCATGCATTGAGCTCCCTAATCTCCCGCTGTCTCTCTGGCGTAGCGCATGGCACAGGTAGTATCTCTGAGAATACTACCTTGGAGGTCCTGTTCCTAATCTTACTGCCTAAATCCCTAAAATTACCTTTTAGGACTCTCCACCTTCCTCTTACTTTGTCATTGGTACCAATATGCACCAAGACAGCTGGATCCTCTCCAGCCCCTCCCAATAATCTGTCCACCCTGTCTGCAACATGCCGAACCCAGGCACCCGGGAGACAGCAAACCATTCGGTTGCTTCGATCAGAGCCACAGATTACCCTATCTGTTCTCCTAATAATGGAGTCCCCTACCACCACAATCTGCCTAGGCTTCACTTTTCTCTCCATCCCCTCTGTGCTAGAGGAGCTGTTCTCCCGGCTGTTAGGGAGAACAGTCTTCTCCAGCAATTCCACTTCTGGGTTTGCCTCCCCAACATCTTCACTTAAATGAGCAAATTTGTTTGGATGGAAAAACTCAGGACTGGCTGCCATCTTCCTCTTCCCTCCCCCACTGCAACCACTTCTAACTGTCACCCAGCTATGTGCCTGGTTCCCTTCTAGCTGATCTCCTCCCTCTTTGCTAGGTGACCCAGCTAGACTCTGCTCCGTTAGCAAGAGACTCCTCTCAAGGTTGTCAATGTCTCTCATGTTGCAATATGACTCTCTAGAGCTCCAATCTGAGCTTCTAGAAGGGCCACTTGCTCACATTTGCTACAGCGGTATGGACCCTGGAACTGCTGTTCCAAGCATGCATACATATGGCATGATGTGCACTGAGTGAGATCTCCAATCTTGCTCATCATGTTTGGTGCAAATGTGAGTTCCTAAAATGTAAGCAATTAATTTACCTGTGTTGCACTAACTCCTCTGTTTCCCCAACTGCTGTGTTTCACAAACTGCACACTTATTTCAGAGCACTTAGGAAAGAGCACGCTCTATTTGTGAGCACGCTCTGTGAGTCCTGTACCTAGATTTATACAGGCCTACACAGGGGATTGATCACAAACCCCTCCCTTAATTAATTACACACACTCCCAGAGAAAAGCACAACCTTTTAAACTTTAACCCTTTAACCTTCTTACTGCAGGTTAGGATGTAAACACAAAAACACTTTTTCCAATGCTGGGATGTCCAACTGTTCAATTCAATTAATCCAGAGCACACTTCAGTTTGTGAGCCAAGTTGGAGCCGATGGGGGGCAGTGTGAGGGGAGTATGGTATATGGAGATGATGTGGGCAGTATGGAGCTGATGGGGGGCAATGTGAGGGCAATGTGGAGCTGATGGGTCAATATGGAGCTGATGGGGGGCATTGTGAGGGCAATATGGAGCTGATGGGGGGGCAAGGTGAAGGCAGTATGGTATATGGAGTTGATGGGGGCAGTATGGAGCTGATGGGGGCAATGCGAGGGCAATATGGTATATGGAGATGATGGGGGCAATGTGAGGGCGATATATGAGATGATGGTGGCAAGCTGGAGCTAATGGGGGGCAATGTGGCGATGATGGGGGCAATGTGAGGGCAATATGGAGATGATGGGGGGACAACGTGGAGATTAGGAGCATTATGGAGGTATCCAGTGCAGATGGACCACAGGGGGGTGCATGGGGCGCTTCAAATTTCTGTGCCTACAGGCTCCTGAGATGTAAATCCAGCCCTGGTCAGAACCTAGTGCAGGGGTATCCAACCCTGGTCCTCAAGAGCTACCAAACGTGCATGTTTTCAAATATCCCTGAATTAGGGTGACCACATTTCCCTTCTGCCATTCCGGGACGTGGTCACCCTAGCCGTCATACCTTAAGTCCCTGGTGGTCTAGCGGCGTAGAATGTGCTCTGTGCCTCCTCCGGCACAGAGCTGAAGCTCCCGCGCGGTATGGCCAGTAATGCAGAGCGCTGGGAGTGATGTCATCTCCCAGCGCTCTGTATTACTAGAGCGCTTGCCTCCAGGTAAGCTGCATTGCCGCCCTGGATGTCAGCCTGCAAGCGGTGTGTCATATCATGGACGCCGCGAGCGGCGTCCATGATGTGACACACCGCTTGCAGGCTGACATCCAGGGCGGCTTGCCTTCATTCCGGGACACTTCATTGTCCCGGTTGAAGGGGACCCGGGACGCGGGACATAGCCCTGAAATAAGGGACAGTCCCGGACGTTCCGGGACCCGTGGTCACCCTACCCTGAATGTGCACAGGTAAACTAATTAAAGGGTTAGAAATGCCTTATATTAATAAACAGTAATATCATAGATATTAGAGATATTGAGAGATATAACATTTTAAAGTTCCTCCCCCTCCATGCACTGATGTCAGCTGTAAAGCTGACAGAAGGAGATTTGAGTCATGTGGTTCGAGGTAGCTCTTTAGCAGAGCCGAAATACCTCAATCTAAAAAAAAATATTTCATTGGAACGGTTTACAAAGTGTGCCTGGTTTGCAAGCACACTTTGTAGACTGTTCCAATGAAGTATTTATTTTTAGATTGCTGTATCGCGGCTCTGCTGAAGAGCCACCAGCTGGTCCTGGGTCCATGATCTTCTGTAAGATAGAGGCTGATGTCAGTGCAAGGGGAGGGAGGAGGGAACTTTAAAACGTTATATCTCTCTAACCACAAAGGAGAGAACGGACTGGCCTCTTTTGAGATTTATTTTTTGAATATCTACGATAATACTGTTTATTAATATAAGGCATTACTAACACTTTAAAGTGATAAACAATTGTGAGGAGCACCCATCAAATGCAAACAAGATAAAGTGTCTTGTTCTAGCATGGTAGCATCTCATGTACCATTGTAGAGAAGAAATTTCTATATTCATATCAGACAGGTCCTGCTCACAGAGGGTCCAGCTCTGAAATTTCTGGCAAATTCTCACTGCACAAGAGAAACAGCATAACCATAGATGTATATAATTTGGCCTCATCAGTGTGGTACAGCTGAATCCCTCTAGCGGCATGGACGCAAGAGCCCATGCCTGGGATGCCCTTATACTTAGGGAGATATTTGTTAGGAGCACCCATCAACCGCGAACAAGAAAAGTGTCTTGTTCTAGGCATAGTAGCCTCTTAATGGTGCTACAACTCACGTTTTCCACTCCCATGTGCCACTGCAGAGAAGAAATTTCCATATTCATATCAGACTGGTCCTGCCCACAGACAGTCCAGCTCTGAAATTTCTGGCAAATTCTCACTGCACAAAAGAAACAGCTTAACTAAAGATGTACATTTTAGCCTATGTTGGCCTTGTCAGTGTGGTGAAGCTGAACCCTTCTAGGCACATGGAAGCAAGGGCCCATGCCTGGGATGCCCTTATACTTAGGGAGACAAACAATTGAGAGGAACACCCATCAAGCACGAACAAGATACAATGTTTTGTTCTAGGCATGGTAGCCTCTCAATGGTGCTACAACTCACATTTTTCACACCCATGTGCCATTACAGAGAAGAAATTTCCATATTCATATCAGACTGGTCTTACCCACAGACAGTACAGCTCCAAAATGTCAGACAAATCCCCTCCACACTAGAGAAACAGCATAAGCACAGATGTATGTTTCAGCCGATGTGATTCTCATCAGTGTGGTACAGGTGAAGCTCTCTAGGCACATGGAAGTAAGGGCCCATAGCTGGTATGCCCTTATACTTAGGGAGACAAACTATCACGGTGCCCGTGATTTGCTGCAGTTACTTGTCTATCACCAGTAGGGGGCTTCTATTGGCTGTCTGCAGATAGCCCGCCTCTTATTGACTATTTAAACCTGGATTGGGCACCCTTTGAGTGCCCTTTCGTGTTGTTTCTGACCTTCTTGCTATCACTATGCTAGTGATAGCTGGGCCTCTGTTCCAGTGTTCCTGAGTTCCTGATCTCATGTGTTCCTGAGTTCCTGATCTCTACTGTTCCAGTGTTTCCTGCATGCTGAAGTACTTCCAGTCCTGGTTCCGGCCTAGTCTCTGGTGTTGCAGTTCCTGCTGAACTTCTCTGCTGTTTTCTGACCTGACTGATCGTTGCTGGTTCCTGTCATCTCATCACCTGTCTTCAGTATCCTGGCGACCTTCTGCCTGGTCGCGTTGGTGACATTGCTACAAATCTGTGTTGGTCCCAGCGTGCGGACGCTGGTTTGCTCCTAAGCCTTGCGGCTATACAAACTCGCTTGTTACACCAGTGTGCGGTCACTGGTTTGCTCCAAAGCCTATCAGCTATACAATTCTGTGTTGGTCCCAGCGTGCGGACGCTGGTTTGCTCCTAAGCCTTGCGGCTATACAAACTCACTTGTTACACCAGTGTGCGGTCACTGGTTTGCTCCAAAGCCTTTCAGCTATACAAATCTGTGTTGGTCCCAGCGTGCGGACGCTGGTTTGCTCCTAAGCCTTGCGGCTATACAAACTCGCTTGTTACACCAGTGTGCGGTCACTGGTTTGCTCCAAAGCCTATCAGCTATACAAATCTGTGTTGGTCCCAGCGTGCGGACGCTGGTTTGCTCCTAAGCCTTGCGGCTATACTACTCGCTTGTTACTCCAGTGTGCGGTCACTGGTTTGCTCGCTAAGCCTACGTCTATACTATTCAGTGTTGTTTCCAGCGTGCGGACGCTGGTTTGCTCCAAAGCCTTGCTGCTTAACGATTCTGCTAATTTGCCAGTTCCATCTGACTGCTGCTATTATCTCTGGGCTGCCCTGCCCGGTATTGGTAAGGCCGGTAGAACCTTTTGCCACATTCCATCTGAGGTTGCCTTACCCGGTATTGGCAGGGCCGGTAGAGCCTACATTGTGTATCTATTGAGGCTGCCTTGCCCGGTAATTTGGTAAGGCCGGTAAAACCGTTATGCTATTCCATCTGCAGGTTGCCTTACCCGGTATTGGCAAGGCCGGTAGAGCCTAAAGACTGTCCTGTCCGGAATATTGACAGGACCGGTAGAGTCTGCCTTCTGTCTGTGCTATATTCTGTATATATATAGATGTATGTTATTGCCATCCTAAGTTATCATTTATTATTTCAATAAAATTGATTTTTTTACCTAAAACTTGTGTCTGAGAGTCATAATAAACCGTGACAGTACGAAAGGGCCATGACCTCAGACAGCAAGGGTGAAGGTAACGCACAGAATATCCATTGGAGGATGGATGTGCTCGAGCAACGTTTGGATCAGTTGGCAGTTGCAATTCAAACGATCCTTGAACGCACGGTACCTGCTGACCAATCTAGCTCTAGCCCGGTGGTCTCGCCAAGTCAGACACCGGAAAGTGATACCAGACCCCTAGGGGGTACTGTTAAAGGGTTAACGGCTTCTGCACCCTTGCCGCTAAGATATGATGGTGACCCTAGTCTCTGCAGAGGGTTCATCAATCAACTCGAAATCTTTATGGAATTGACGGCACACGCATTTCCCAATGATCGTAGTAAAGTGGGGTTCACGATATCACTGCTCACTGGCAGAGCATTGGCTTGGGCTAACCCCTTGTGGGAGAATGCTAAACCTTGTACTAAGAACTTTAGTGAATTTGTGCGTTCCTTTCGAAGAGTGTTTGAGCCTCCTGGTAGAACCACCTCTGCTGCCAAACGCCTTATGGAGGTACAACAGGGCAGGCGTACAGTGGGCGACTATGCCATCGAATTCCGCACATTGGCAGCAGAGGTAGGTTGGAATAACGAGGCATTATTGGCAGCCTTCTCTCAAGGCCTGAATGACCACATTAAAGACGAAATCGCTGCTAAAGATCTACCTATTGATCTAGATGATTACATTGAGTATGTTATGATAATTGACTCCAGAATATGTGAGAGATCAATTGCCAGAGATCGTAAGTTACGGTAAAAAAATAATGAGCCTAGTAGCATGTTTTGCCCACCCATCCCTCCCTTGGCATTGAAGTCTAGTGAACCAGTACGGGAAACAAGTGAACCTATGGAAATAGGCTTCACTAGACTATCCAAGGCAGAGAGACTATATCGCAAAAAACAAGGGTTATGTTTATACTGCGGTAAAAAAGGGCACTTGCTAAATTCCTGTCCGGTACGTCCGGGAAACGCACACACCTAGGGTATCTTGGGGGACAGGCCCTAGGTGGTGTACAATCGTCCCCAGTGTCGGGCATAATGAAACCCACCATACAGGTGGTATTGTCTTGGGCACAACGCTCTGTGGAGGTTTTGGCCTTGGTTGACTCCGGTGCAGCAGGGTATTTTATGGATAATACCTTTGCTGAATTGCACGGAGTTCCACGCATTGAAAGAGAAAACCCCTTGACTATTGAAGCGATTGATGGTAGACCCTTAGAACCGCCTCAGGTTATATTTGAAACTATGCCATTGTCTATGACTATTGGGGCACTTCACAGAGAAGAGCAGCAGTTTCAACTGATTAATTCCCCGCACCATGCGGTGATATTGGGATTTCCGTGGTTACAGTTACATAACCCACAATTCGATTGGAAAAAGTGTGAAATTGCTGCTTGGTCCCAGTTTTGTATGGACAAGTGCGTCATCCAGCCTATTAAGGTCATGTGCACCTCCTCTGCTATGCCGGATGTGTACCAACAGTTTGGCGATGTTTTTAGCAAAGGAGAGGCTAGTATGCTACCCCAGCATAGACCTTATGATTGTTGCATTGTATTGCAGCCTGGTGCAGTACCTCCGAAAGGACGCACTTATCCATTATCTTGTGATGAAAATAAGGCTATGGAGGATTACATTTCTGATGCCCTTGCTAGAGGGATCATACGTAAATCTACCTCTCCAGCTGGGGCTGGGTTCTTTTTTGTAAAAAAGAAAAATGGCGAATTAAGACCATGCATTGACTACCGGGGCTTGAATAAACTAATGGCAAAAAACGCATACCCAATACCACTCATCACCGAGCTTTTTGACAGGCTTAAGGGCGCTTCGATATTTACCAAGTTGGACCTACGGGCCGCTTACAATCTGGTTCGCATTCGAGCAGGTGATGAGTGGAAAACTGCCTTTAATACTCGAGCTGGGCACTACGAGTATCTAGTAATGCCTTTTGGGCTGTGTAATGCACCCGCAGTTTTCCAGGAACTGATAAATGATGTTCTGAGAGATATGTTACAGACATGTGTTGTGGTGTACCTCGACGATATACTGATTTACTCCCAAAACATGGCACAGCACATCAAAGATGTATCCGCAGTATTGCTACGACTCCGTGAGAACAAATTATTTTGTAAAATGGAAAAATGTGAGTTTCATAGAACCAGTGTGCCATTCTTGGGGTTCATAATTGGCAATGATGGCATTGCCATGGACAAAGAAAAGTTGTCAGCTGTCCTACAATGGCCAAAACCCAAGGGTCTTAAAGCCATACAGCGTTTCCTGGGTTTCGCTAATTATTATAGGAGGTTTATTAAGAACTTTTCTTCCATTGTCAAACCTCTGTCCGATCTTACGCACAAGGGTGCTAATCCTTCTTGTTGGCCGGTATCTGCTGAGAAAGCCTTTGAGAATTTGAAGCTGGCATTTGCTGCGGCTCCTGTGTTATCCCACCCCAATCCTTTACTTCCATTTACGTTAGAGGTTGATGCCTCAGATATTGGGGTCGGGGCAGTACTTTCGCAGCGACACGAGAAAGGTGGAACTCTCAGACCTTGTGGGTTTTTCTCTAAAAAGTTGACTGTCACTCAAAGCCACTATGAGATAGGTGACAGAGAATTATTGGCCATTATCCTTGCTCTTAAGGAATGGCATCATTTGCTTGAAGGTACTAAGAATCCTGTCTTAATCCTAACAGATCATAAGAATCTGACCTATCTCTCGGAGGCCAAGAGATTGTCCTCTCGTCAGGCCAGGTGGGCACTGTTCCTGTCTCGATTTAATTTCATTGTATCATATTTACCAGGGTCAAAAAATATCAGGGCTGATGCACTGTCAAGACAATTTGAGGCCGACAGTGACAGAGTGGAAGCACCAGCTCCTATCATCCAACCTGATAGAATACTGGCTACTATACGCACGAGTATCACTTCTCCTCTAGGGGAGGAGATCCTGGCCTCTCAGGGGTCCGCTCCCCATGAAACCCCAGTGGGCAAATGTTTTGTCGCTGAATCATTTCGTACTAGGCTGCTCGAAACCTACCATTCCTCTAAGGCTGCGGGACATATTGGTAGAGACCAATTGTTATGGTCCCTTTCTCAGTTATTTTGGTGGCCTTCCATGAGAAACGATTGTGCCGAATTTACGAATGCCTGTGCCACCTGCGCCCGCGCTAAGACCCCGAGACATCTCCCTGTGGGCTTGCTTCAACCGGTGCCTAATGGCGAACGCCCCTGGTCTCATGTTTCCATTGATTTTATGGGAGAGTTGCCTATGTCGAAGGGGTACTCCTTTATATTCATGGTGGTGGACAGGTTTTCTAAAATGGCTCATTTCGTGCCCCTCCGTGGTCTTCCTTCAGCGAAGGAATTGGCAATGGTGTTCGCCAGAGAAGTATTCCGGTTGCATGGAGTGCCTAGGGTACTGGTGTCTGACAGGGGGAGCCAGTTTGTGTCTAGATTTTGGAGGTCATTTTGCCAACAGATGGGCATACAGCTGTCCTTCTCCTCTGCCTACCATCCCCAGACCAATGGAGCCGCTGAACGAGCTAATCAGGGCTTGGAACAATTTCTCCGTTGTTTCGTTACTGACCATCATGATAATTGGTCCGACTTGTTGCCTTGGGCAGAGTTCGCCAGGAACTGTGCGGTCAATTCTTCATCTGGGAGCTCTCCGTTTCTGATTAATTATGGGTTCCAGCCCTGTTTGCTTCCAGACTCATTTCAGACGCAACAGATTCCAGCTCTGGATGAGCATATCGAGCAACTCCGTTCCACATGGGCACAAGTTCAGAGGGCACTTGGTCAGTCATTTCAGCGTCATCAGCGCCATGCTAATCGCAGAAGGCTTCCAGCGGTTTCCTTTCAGGTTGGGGATAGAGTATGGCTTTCCTCCAGAAATCTCAAGCTGCAGGTTCCGTCTAATAAGTTGGCTCCTCGGTTTATTGGTCCATACAGAGTTATTCGCAAAATTAACCCTGTCTCCTATGCACTAGACCTACCTGCATCCATGCGTATCCATAATGTGTTCCATGTGTCCCTTCTTAAGCCTCTGGTTTGCAATCGCTATACTACCACACCTGTGGTGCCAGGACCTGTTGAGGTCGAGGGCCAGGAGGAGTACGAGGTTCAGAGCATTATTGATTCCCGTAGGCTTAGAGGAAGGGTACAGTACCTGGTACATTGGAAAGGGTACGGTCCTGAGGATCGATCATGGGTGGATAGTACGGACCTTCATGCACCTAGGTTAACTAGGGCCTTTCATGCCAATTACCCGCAGAAACCTAAACCCTATTCTAGGAGAGGGGGTCTTTGAAAGGGGGGTACTATCACGGTGCCCGTGATTTGCTGCAGTTACTTGTCTATCACCAGTAGGGGGCTTCTATTGGCTGTCTGCAGATAGCCCGCCTCTTATTGACTATTTAAACCTGGATTGGGCACCCTTTGAGTGCCCTTTCGTGTTGTTTCTGACCTTCTTGCTATCACTATGCTAGTGATAGCTGGGCCTCTGTTCCAGTGTTCCTGAGTTCCTGATCTCATGTGTTCCTGAGTTCCTGATCTCTACTGTTCCAGTGTTTCCTGCATGCTGAAGTACTTCCAGTCCTGGTTCCGGCCTAGTCTCTGGTGTTGCAGTTCCTGCTGAACTTCTCTGCTGTTTTCTGACCTGACTGATCGTTGCTGGTTCCTGTCATCTCATCACCTGTCTTCAGTATCCTGGCGACCTTCTGCCTGGTCGCGTTGGTGACATTGCTACAAATCTGTGTTGGTCCCAGCGTGCGGACGCTGGTTTGCTCCTAAGCCTTGCGGCTATACAAACTCGCTTGTTACACCAGTGTGCGGTCACTGGTTTGCTCCAAAGCCTATCAGCTATACAATTCTGTGTTGGTCCCAGCGTGCGGACGCTGGTTTGCTCCTAAGCCTTGCGGCTATACAAACTCACTTGTTACACCAGTGTGCGGTCACTGGTTTGCTCCAAAGCCTTTCAGCTATACAAATCTGTGTTGGTCCCAGCGTGCGGACGCTGGTTTGCTCCTAAGCCTTGCGGCTATACTAACTCGCTTGTTACACCAGTGTGCGGTCACTGGTTTGCTCCAAAGCCTATCAGCTATACAAATCTGTGTTGGTCCCAGCGTGCGGACGCTGGTTTGCTCCTAAGCCTTGCGGCTATACTACTCGCTTGTTACTCCAGTGTGCGGTCACTGGTTTGCTCGCTAAGCCTACGTCTATACTATTCAGTGTTGTTTCCAGCGTGCGGACGCTGGTTTGCTCCAAAGCCTTGCTGCTTAACGATTCTGCTAATTTGCCAGTTCCATCTGACTGCTGCTATTATCTCTGGGCTGCCCTGCCCGGTATTGGTAAGGCCGGTAGAACCTTTTGCCACATTCCATCTGAGGTTGCCTTACCCGGTATTGGCAGGGCCGGTAGAGCCTACATTGTGTATCTATTGAGGCTGCCTTGCCCGGTAATTTGGTAAGGCCGGTAAAACCGTTATGCTATTCCATCTGCAGGTTGCCTTACCCGGTATTGGCAAGGCCGGTAGAGCCTAAAGACTGTCCTGTCCGGAATATTGACAGGACCGGTAGAGTCTGCCTTCTGTCTGTGCTATATTCTGTATATATATAGATGTATGTTATTGCCATCCTAAGTTATCATTTATTATTTCAATAAAATTGATTTTTTTACCTAAAACTTGTGTCTGAGAGTCATAATAAACCGTGACACAAACAATTGTTAGAAGCACCCATCAATTGTGACAAGATAAAGTATCTTGTTCTAGGCATGGTAGTCTCTCAATGGTGCTGCTACTCATGTTTTTCACTCCCATGAGCCATTGCAGAGAAGAAATTTCCATATTAATATCAGACTAGTCCCGCCAACAGACAGTCCAGCTCTGAAATGTCAGGCAAATCCTCTCCACACGAGAGAAACAGCATACCCATAGATGTACATTTCAGCCTATGTGGGCCTCGTTCGTGTGGTGCAACATAATTCCTCTAGGCACATGGGAGCAAGTGCCCATGCCTGGGATGCCCTTATACTTTGGGAGACAAAGAATTGTGAAGAGCACCCATCAAACAGCATAGTCAGTGTGGTGCAACTGAATCCCTCCAGGCACAGTGAAGCAAGGGCCCATGCCTGGGATGCTTTATACTTTGAGAGACAAACATAGGATTGAAAACAGTGACTTTTAACACTGTGCCACAGGAGAGAAAAATTTGCCACATTCATAATAAGGATAACCCTGCCTACAGAGAGCCCAACTCCAAAAAGTCAGGCAAACTCTCTCTACACAAGAAAAACAAAATAACCATAAACAGATGCATTGACCTATATGGGTCTCACCAGTGTAGTACAGCTGAAACCCTCTAGACACATGGAAGCAAGGGCCCATGCCTAGGATGCCCTTATACTTAGGGAGACAAACAATTGTGACTTGTAGCACCATTGAGGGGCCACTATGCCTA
The DNA here is from genome assembly GCA_037306005.1 of Rhinophrynus dorsalis. Lineage (NCBI taxonomy): Eukaryota > Metazoa > Chordata > Amphibia > Anura > Rhinophrynidae > Rhinophrynus > Rhinophrynus dorsalis. The sequence continues at coordinate 246,957,291 of CM074718.1, read as the reverse complement.
AGGACAAGACACTTTATCTTGTTCTAGATGGGTGCTTGTCACAATATTTGTTTCTTAGTCTCCCTAAGTGGAAGGGGACCCCAAGCATGAGCCCTTGCTCTCCATGTGATGAGAGGTAATCAAGTGCACCATCAGGTGAGGCACACAACATATATGGTAGTGGTTTTGCTGAGTATGTCATGCAAAGAGGATTTGCCTGACATTTTGGAGCTGGGCTATCTGATGGTGGGTGTAGTCTGATATGGATATAGAAGTCTTTTCTGTGCAATGTTGCATGGGAGTGACAAATGTGACTTGTAGCACCATTGAAGTGCAACTATGCCTAAAGACAAGACGCTTTATCTTGTTAGTTTTCAATGGGTGTTTGTTGCAATATTTGTTTCTTAGTCTTCCTAAGTGGAAAGGGATCCCAGGCATGGGCCCTTGCTCTCAATGTGCCTGGAGGTAGTCAGCTGCACCACAGTGATGAAGCCCATATAGGCCAAAGCTTACATCTGTGGTTTTGCTGATTAGCTCGTGCAAAGAGGGTTTGCCTGATATTTCGGAGCTGGACTGTCTGAGGGTGGCACCAGTCTTATGTGAATTTGGAAATTTTCTCTCTGCAATGGCACATGGGAGTGACAAACGTGATTTGTAGCACCACTGAGGAGCCACTATGCCTAAGGACAAGACACTTTATCTTGTTCATTATCGACGGGTGCTCTTCAAAATATTTGTTTCTTAGTAACTCTTTAAAGTGATGGAGCCACTGATTAGTTCAACTGTGCTCCATCTAGGATATCCTGAAATCATACATTGTTGGTAACTCTTAAAGTGAAACTTTCACCTAAAAATTCTTCTGTGCGTTCAGGTAGTCTCTGCTGTGCATGACTGCATCAGACAAACTTTCTGGCCTTTTATATTATAGGATATGGTAAGTCTTAAAAAAAATACATATTAACTCTAATCACTAATATAGGTATCAAATAAGATAAACTATGCAGGGCCCAGGAGGTGAAAGTACCACTTTAAGGACCAGGGTCGGCTATCCTTGAGTATTCAGTTTAAGTTTGGTAGCATGTTAAGGGAGAGAAAATGAAACAGATCTGTGTATTTATTTTGGCTTCAAATTACCTGTTCACAAAACATATTCAAATTATTTAACAAGCAAACACTACCAATGCCTTCCATTCTGGTGATATCAGCTGCTGAAATTCCACCCAGCCTTTGCTTATGCTGCTCCTTCAGTTTTCCTTCAGTAACACTCACTGTTGATCATCAATACGAGGTTTTAAGGAAGATACGGGCAGATGAAAGATGCATCCAGCTCAGTTTAGAGGTCCTTGATAAATCAGATAATGATAAAAGAAAATCAACACTAATGGTAGATTTTTAAAGTTTGAGAGATCACTTAGGAGTGTCAGGGATAGGCTCCCCAATGCTATTTTTATTAAGAGAAGCATTTTTTTTCTCAACTAAAAGCAATGCCTTCATTAAAGACTTCTGATTATACCTCCAAAAAGACTGACTGATTTAACCCTTTGAGGGCCAGAGAGGTATACAACACATTGCATTGATACTTTTATGACACTCAAAGGGTTAAGCAAAATACACTAATATTTGACATTTCAAAGCACCTAAAAAGGCCAAGATCAGTTTTGGAATTGTCCTTCACACGTTGAGGCTATTTTAACAAGAAGGACTGGAACAATTCAGACCAATCACTTCTTCGGAGACTAATAGAAACTCCCACTAATTTAATGGGCTTTTTTGTGCCAGAATTGCTCCAGTACTGATTAACTTATCTGAGTTGTAAATTAGTTATGGTTGCTGTGGGAAATTCATTTGTAATTAATCAACATGGATACAGTTTTGTATCTTTGATTCTTTTTAATTATTCTTATTATAATTGGCTTCCCTCATCTGATCGGGCAGTAAACAGTTCCCATTGCGGAATTCCATTTTTATGGCTTACTCAGATCTGTGGTGACCTGTCTCTTATGCCAAGTTTCTTACTCCCTGGTGCTGGAGCTCCCTATTAAAACTCTTGGCATGGTGGGCCAGAAGGGAGGTCCTGTGGTAATATGGACTTGGGCCGCTAAGTTATGATTGTCGTCTTGTCAGGTCCCCACATTCACTTTCTTGCACTATATTTCTTACTGATTCCTCTGTACATCTGGTCTGTCTTCAAGCAAGAGCCATGCTCTTTGCAGTAGTAACAGGAAGAGACCACTGGCTAAAGCTGTGCTGCAGACAATACTCATTATGATTATGTGGTAAATGCCTCCATTTTTTTCTATATTTTATATTTTATTTTATATTTATATTTATAGATTTATTTTATATTTATAGATTGTTTTATATTTTATTGGGGTTATTACATGCTTTTATGTTTTTTGTCACATATATGTTGGATGTTTTGTGTGCTGCTGCTTTGATACACACCTGGTACAGCTGAGCGCATCTATTGTAGAGCGGGACTATGCCCCACAGAGCACGGTGATTGTGGGCATTGTAGTTGTGGACAAGTGGGGAAGAAGTGTGGTGTGGGCCGGCTGCTGTTTTTGGATTAATCTAATATATGTTGACGCACACACCACCTTTTTTTCTCAACACCTGTAAGTCCAGCACACTGATACCCTACAATTACATGTGAGGAGAGCAGGCAAGCTGTGTTCTTGGTATTACGCTCAGGTGGGATCGTGTTGGAGATTTACGGGCGGCACACTATTTATTGGTGTTTGACCATTTAGATTTCTAACATAGGGTGTTTGTTGGATAGCATGTTCTTGTTTTGAACATATAGGTAGACAAAGAAACAAATGTCGTGACAAGCCCCCATTGAGAACAAACAAGATAAAGTGTCTTGTTCTTGGGCATATTAACCCCTCAATGGTGCTACACGTCACATTTTTCAATCCCATGTGCCTTTGCAGAGAAGAAATTTCCATATTCACATCAGACTAGTCCCACTCTCAGACAGTTCAGCTCCGAAACGTCAGGCAAATCCCCCTCGCACTAGAGAATCAGCAAAACCAGAGACATACGTTTCGGCCTATGTGGGCCTCGTCGGTGTGGTACAGCTAATCCCCTCTAAGCACATGGAGAGCAAGGGCCCCTGCCTGGGATCCCCTTCCACTTAGGGAGACAAAGAAACAAATGTTTTGACGCGCACCCATCGAGAACAAACAAGATAAAGTGTCTTGTTCTTGGGCACAGTAACCCCTCAATGGTGCTACAAATCAGGTTTTTCACTCCTATGTACCATTGCAGAGAGAAAATTTCCATATTCACATCAGACTGTACTTGGGCTGATTTTACTGTGTTGTAACTGGTTTTTATTCTTTTTTTCTACTAATTTACTATGTATATGTATATGTGTATATATATATATATATATATATTAAAAGGCTATTGGTTAGCCTGTGATTGTGGGAGGACCTAAGTTACCTCTCTTATACGCCATCTGGGAATCACTAGCACGCGTTTGTGAAGTTCCGTCAGAACTTCACATCATCAGTAAAAGCTAGTGGAAGTCGCGTCACTTCCGATCGCGCCAACAGGAAATCGAGGGAATCATTGCGCAAGACAATCCGAACCGTCGTGAAGCGGTATCGTATCAGGTTGGGAGGTTGGGAGGTTTTGTTAATTGCCGGCTTTAAAGCATAACGGTCTCACGATTTCATGTATGGTGTACTGTTGGTTTATGCAGAAGCGGGATAAAAGAATCTAATACCAGTCCTCAAGGGAACGCCAAATAGTATAGGTTGACTGGATCGTCCATTAGAGACCGGCTGGTTTCTGATTCATCCCCATAAGCGGATATACCGAGGTACGGAAACCATTCATAGTACTCATTACAGCCTCTTACCGCAACAGGAATCAAGGAACTCCCAGAATGAGGTCGGAGATGCCTCTAACTAAAGATAGTTCACACCCCCTTTCTGGGAATACCTGGTTCCTCTTGGTTAGTTCAGGCAGGTCATGTTATGCTATAGGACTTTACGATATGCTTTACGTTTTACCTATCTTGTCTTTGGGGCGTTACTGGTTAGGGAACGTCATGTATATTTTATTACTCTTATGTTGGGTTTGTTTCAATCGGTTCTAGGCGCTCACTTGATATATTGTGTGTTGAATAAAGCTATTTTTCAGCTATAAGAAGTTGCAGCTGCCAAAATGGAGGACAGCCGGCACTTGCGATAAAGTTTTTATCAATTTCATGTATTGGTGGCAGTATATGTAAATATTTGTTACGCATAATTTTGTCAAATGTAATATCAGTGTGCGACATTAATTATTGGATGCATGTATCTTTTAATCGGCCGTCATGATTATAATAACCTACCATCTGTGAGGCTAGTGTCTAGTTCCTCTGCCTCTAAGTCAAGCTTCTCATCATTAAGTCTTTTTAAACTCAAGGAGGAGAAACGGGTAGATGACCGTGCATGTATCCTCTGAGACGAATTACCAGTATCAATAGTATCATCATAAAGACACAGGGCGTTTTTTCTTGTGTACTAGTGTTTATTTAACATGTTATTGTTTGTGCATGGCTTTGCTCAGATACTATGAACCTGACAAATAAAGGTTTTTATTGTTAAAAATTTCACTGAAATTTAATGTAAAAATTAAAGGAACACTAACACAGACATACACTTGACCCATGGAGGATCAGGGGGGTGTGTTATGCATTGCACATCCCTCTGGTCCGCAGGGGTTAACCCTGTGAGTGGTCTTACATAAGCTGGTTCAAAGAAATGCTTGGCGTGCGGCAGTATGTTCAAAGGTTATTAAAAAAAAAAAAAAAAAAAAAAAAAGAGCAGTTCACATAACTTTCGCTAATGGGGGTTGTAATACAACAATAGCAGGGTATAAGGCTGTGTATTAAGTACTTTTTATACTTTGTGATCCATGGGAACAGTAGAGCATTACATCGTTGCAGGCAGCCAGTTTTACTATGCACCATTTCAAGTCAATCAATAGGAGATTCAGGGATCATGTCATATGTATGGTCATGGCCGGGCCTTTTTTATTTTCCATATTGTATTTAGCATTTGAATTTCAGGGTCATTCATGTTATTCCTATTTTTCAGTCATAAAGGATTCTCTATTGTCAATATCTCGGATGCGAGGGCTTCAAGTTTCAAGGATCATAGAGTACGTAGGAACGAATATACATTCCTCTTAAATTACGAGGTTAGCTACATCTCCTTTCTTCCTTTTCTTTAGTGTAGGAGTTTCAGGTTTATTATTTTCTTTCAGTCTGTCGGTCACCGTCTTTTAGGTTAGGCCCAGGAGAAGTAGGCAGTTCCCCCGGGAAATCACGTTTATTTCCCCTCAGTCCAAATCATAGCTAGTAACTTCTCCTGGTCTTTTTATAATAGGGCGTCACCTGACCAGTTAGCTTCTCCATCTGTACTTAGGCAAACTGCCAGATTTCACCATCCCGCCTTCATGTACAGGCATTCGCCCCACGACCCAAATCATAGCTAGAACTGGCATGTTCGTTAGGAAGCAGGGACTCACTTTCCCCATTCATTACTAGAATAGTGAGTTAAGTTCTTCCCTATCTTTTCTCTGGTTACATAGAATAGGCATCGGAGACCGACAGCAATTGTACCTTGGTCTTTCAACGGTATTTGTCAATTTTGTTCTCTCTCCTCTAGGATCAGGATTCATCCAACATGTCTGTCTCATCAGATCTATTTGAAGGCCCAGACAGACTAAACTCACCAAGGCCAGCTTCAGAGCAACATACCCCAGCCTTATACAAAGCTTGGACTGTAGCAAAAATTATTAGGGAATTAAAGTCTAGAGGCATTCCATATGCAGCATCTGCTAGAAAGGCGGAACTATTTAAACTTTTGTTTAATTCCCCTAACCCGTCCTCTCTCATTAATAGTCAGAGTCCTACTCCTTCTTCGTCCCAGTCTAATCCCGCGGTAACTGATTTACAGGCATCATTTGCCACACTAGCTGAATCTGTGGCATCCATTCACGCCAGGTTGGACAGTATGGAACAGTCACCATCAAGCTCTCAAATTCCACAGATGGTGGGCCCAGGTATATCATCTAGCCCGGAATTACCCCACGGCAGGGTAGTCCCTGCCATAGCTCCGGCTCATTTTATCCCGGCCCAGTTAAAGAAAGATATTATAGACGGTAAAGATGTTAATCTTGTGAGTTTATTAATATCCTCGCAAGATTACGTCGAAAACAAATCATTCTCTTGTGAACAAGTTTCGGTGGTTTTAAAATCTAAAGATCCTAGGTTGAGGAAAAAGTTATCTATCACGGAATTCGTATTAGCTTTTAGTTTATTTCGTGATGTTATTTGTTCTGTCCACCCCTCACGTAGAGAGGAGCTGGATCATTACCTGTACAGGGTAGTAGAGTTAGGGCATAAATACGGTGGTTATGGGTTTTATGATTATCATCGTTCTTTCTCCGCAAAAGCAGCAGCCACCCTGGCCCAGTTCAACATTACTTTGGATTGGAGTCAGCTGGACACGGAGTTGTTTTGTAGGCATTTTGCAGGTCTACGCACACCTACTTGCTCCGTGTGCCAGTCTGTTGACCATTCTGCCAACCTATGCCCAGGCTTAATCCAATCTTCAGGTTCCCCTGGGACACAAGATAATCAGAGCAGCGGAACTCCGGCACCAACGGGTAGTACCAAGGTTGACCGTCTGGGAAGACCTATCGTGTATTTTGGCAAGTCTCAGATTTGCAACAATTACAATTATAATGGGTGCAGTTTCAACGGGTGCAGACTGGTCCACCTCTGCTGTATTTGCAAAAGAGCGCATCCCCGCTCCATTTGCTCACAGAGACTGTTTCCAAAGTCATGACTAGGCGGGGTGGACATCGATAACCTTAAAGCTTGTCTAAAATCCCATCCTTCCCCCGGGCTATCTGATTATCTGATTCAAGGATTCACGGAAGGGTTTCATTCAGGCCTCATAGTCTTACCCACGGGCACATTGGAATGCGATAATCTGTTATCAGCCTTGCAGGAACCACAACAGGTAGACGCTCTTCTAAAAGCGGAGTTGTCCAAAGGTTTCATCATAGGACCTTTTGTTGAACCACCTTTCTCCCATTGGCGAATCAACCCCATAGGTTTGGCGAGGCATAAATCATCTAATAAAGCCCGTTTAATTTACGACTTGTCAGCACCTCATTCCATAGCTATACCCAGTTTAAACTCCTTAGTTCCGTCTGAGGAGTTCTCTCTAAATTATGTCACTATGGACGATGCAATTCAGCTCATCATCCAGACAGGCAGGGGTTGTTGGCTCAGTAAGGCAGACATAGCTGATGCTTTTAAACTATTACCCCTCCATCCATCTCTTTGGAATTTACACGGGATAAAATGGCAGGGGTTGTACTATTTCGCTACCCGTCTTACTTTTGGGGCCAAAAGCAGCCCCAAACTGTTTGACATTTTTGCAGATACGCTCTGCTGGATTTTGTTAAATGAGTACCGTTGCCATCACATCATACACTACCTTGACGATTTTCTCACTATTGAATCCCCTCATCATCCACCGATAGGATTGCAGAACATCACTACACTCTTCTCTCATCTAAACATTCCATTATCACATCATAAATCCATAGGGCCAGTTACTAGTCTTTGTTTTCTGGGTATAATACTGGATACCGAAAGGATGGAGGCTAGTCTACCCCTAGACAAAATAACACAGATTTTATGTCTGACCACTACTTTCCTCTCCAGGGATTCGTGCCGGAGAGTGGAATTGCAGTCGCTCCTGGGTTCATTGAATTTCGCCATGAGGATAATTCCTCAGGGCAGATCTTTCATTTCCCACCTGCTGGAACTGCTCTCAGGGGATCCTCGGCCGGAAGGTTTGGTTTTCTTTGACACTTCCACCAAATTAGACCTGGATATGTGGGCCCGTTTTCTGAGATCATGGAATGGCCGTTCCATGTTTATACCTCGGGTAGATGGCACGTCACCCACGGTCACCACAGATGCGGCCGCATCAGGTGGATTTTCTGCCATTTTTGGTGACCATTGGTTGGCGAATGCTTGGCCCCCTGAGGTAAGCTCTTTTCCGGAATTCAGACTGACATCGGCTTTGTTCGAATTGATTCCAATAGTGGCGGCTGCCATGGTTTGGGGTCAGTTTTGGACGGGTAAAACGGTCCAGTTTAGAACTGATAACGAAGCCACAGCTTTCCTGATCAACAAGGGTCGGTCATCCTCCCCCTTTATTATGTCATTCCTCAGGAAATTAACTTGGGTTTCACTATACCATAAATTTGCTATAGTTTGTATTCATATACCAGGGAGCTGCAATTTACAAGCTGATGCTTTGTCTCGCTTAAAATTCCAGGTTTTCCATCAACTTCACCCTACAGCAGATCCTTTTCCCACGAAGTGCCCAGATTTACAAGACATGAGGATGGTATAAACATACATCTTACAGAAGCCCATACTCTCATGCATCAGGCCTTGGCACCCAGCACAAGGAAAACTTATGACCGAGCCTGGTCATTGTTCCAGAAGTATATTAATCTATACAGACCTTCTCATCCTCATGCTTTGAGCACCATACTAGCTTTCATAGCCTACTGTCATTATTCACTACACCTTTCATACAACACTATTAAGTTATATGTGGTAGGCATTCAGCATTTCCGTATTTTGTTGGACATCCAATCTCAACCTCTTTTGTCCTGTCACTCCATTAAATTAGCATTGAGAGGAATTTCCAAAGCCCCTCAGAACAAGACCACCTCTAGACTCCCCATAGATAGTGGACTGTTTCGGGCCATTTGTCAGGTACTTCATACTAGACCGTTTTCTGTGGATATTAATAACACTTTGCTGGCTACAATATTTTTGGCTTTTTATGGGTTTATGAGACCAGGGGAAGTCACCGTGTCCAAAGTATCAGACAGGTTTTTAAGAATCTTAGATTTACACCGCTGTTCGGACCATTACATCTTGTCACTCCTCTCCACTAAAACTAATCAAGTGGGTCCACCTACTAAGATTTGTTTCTATCAGTCTCACAATGCTTGGTGCCCTGTTGCATATCTAGATGCTTATCTAATCACATTAAAAGATAAAGCCAGTGATAGCCCTTTGCTTCCTATAAACGGGAAACCTCTTTCTACAGCCCTATTCATTAAATACATAAGGATCATCCTCTCTAGATTAGGTTTTAACCCTTACGAGTTTTCAGGTCATTCATTCCGCATAGGGGCTGCCACTTCAGCCTCTCGCAACATGACACCTACTCATATTATCAAGCGCATGGGGCGTTGGAAATCTGCTTGTTATATGTCATACATTCCATCACCCATTATGGAGATTAGGCATGCTTTCCGTAAACTTGCATTGTAAATACTCATTGGAATAAAGGTTTACCGGTTCTTCTGTGTATCTGGTCAATAATTATTTTGCCCTCTCAGTAGGCCTTTTTAACCGTCGGATAGAGCACACTTCTTCCGATTATCCATAATCAGTATAGTTAGGTCCGACTACAAATTAAAAGGCTATTGGTTAGCCTGTGATTGTGGGAGGACCTAAGTTACCTCTCTTATACGCCATCTGGGAATCACTAGCACGCGTTTGTGAAGTTCCCCACCCTTAACATTAGTCTCCCCCCCAATTCTTCATCTTTCATATATTTTTTATTTTCCTCACTACTACATTAGGCCCTCTCAGTAGGCCTTTTTAACCGTCGGATAGAGCACACTTCTTCCGATTATCCATAATCAGTATAGTTAGGTCCGACTACAAATATATATATATATATATATATATATATATATATATATGTATATGTGTATATATATATATATATAGTTTTTAGGCCTTTTTTCTCTACTTTCTTAGTACTTTATTTTATTTGATGCAGCCCCTTTATGAGCCAGGTGACCATGCAACAACCATCTTTGTTGCATGCAATTCTTCACAGCGAATAACTCTACACCCGTCAGAGAGGGAACAAAATGAGTATCCTGACTTGCTGAATTGGTGACCATGTGGTTAATGTTCAGAGCACCAATAATAACTTTTTTTAAATGACTGGAGAGCCACCATTTGCTGTACAAGTGCAAGGAGAAACTATATGTACCAGAATCCTCCTTTTCCCAGGCTTTCATGATTGGACAAAGGTGGTGCTTCAGCAGCCATCTTTCTATCTAACTACACAGGCTACACAGAGGCTGTTTTTTCCTTTTACCTTACCAGTTTAATCTCTTGCAGTCAGATAATTACCATTTTGGGTATTTCTGAGTATGTTCTCATAATTTACAACTATTTTGGACTACTTTTACACTACTTTGAGGGGTTTTGTCTGAACATGTCAGATCCCAAGGGACACATGAGGAAATCTAAATCTAAGGATTCTGGGAACCCCGTAACCCTTTAATGCACTGTTTCTCATGCCAGACTGGGCTTCCATGGGAGTATTCAAATACCCTATGCCCCTCTTACACTGTGGCCCCTACTACATCCCCGGGCCATCCACTGCAGAATAAGAGCCAGTTTGGGTTAAGACTCATTTTTTAGCTTCCTCTATCCTTTCTTTTATCCAAGTGGTCCTTCATCCTTACACACCGTCAGACACATTGATCTTGTCTTTAGGGTCTATTCATAGTTGTCTGGCAGTTTCTCTGCAGAGGAAGTTGACACTGATGGGGAGGATATGTATTGCTCCTTATCTTTATATACCGCTTTCCTGATTTTGTACCATGACAAGGTGGTTCTGTGTACTCCCAGGGGCTTTCTGCCCTGATCCTTCTAGGAAGCAGGAACTTCATCTGTTGGATGGGCTACGCTGTCTAGAGTACCAGGTTCATCTCAGCCTTTTCGAAAATCTGACTCCTTTCTCATCATCCATGACGGCCCCCATGCGGGCCACACTTCGTCCAAAGTTACTATTGCTTCCTGGATCAAGGCGACCATCAGACAGGAATATGTGCTCTGAAAGAAACCTGTTCCTTTCTGAGTTATGGTACAAGCCACCAGATCAGTGGGCGCCTCTTGGGCCTACAAGAATCAGTTTTCTGCTGAGCAGCTGTGTAATGCAGCGACATTGTTGTCACTGCACATCGTCATCAGAAACGACTGTGTCTATGTCCTGGTCTCGGCTGAGGCCAGTTTTGGCTAGAAGTTCCTTTGGACGGTGGTACCTCTTTAAGGATCCTTCTACGCCATTGTGTCCATTGACAGAGTCAGGTAGCCTGTGGAATACTGGTCTACAGTGGAGGGTTTTTTTCCTATTTTTTTCCTCCCAGAAATCTTGGTTGATGCTTTGTTACATCTTTTGGCTCCTGTTTTCACACTGGACATAAGATAAATGAATATTTTAGTGAACTTACCATTAAATCCCTTTTTTCTTATTCCATGTGGAACACAGTACTCCCACTCAGAGAAAAAAAACTTGTGATTTAAGTCCACGGGCAAAGGGGTCCTCTTGGGATCTCTGTTCAGGGGGTTTTCTTCTTTCCTCTCACTTTTTCTTCTACTTTGCTATATGTTGAAACCGAGGAGGTGCTAAAACTGCATGGAATAAGGGGGTCACCAACTCAGAGGCCCTGCCTTTTTTGAAGTGCCAATGGTTTCCTTGCCATTGGCTGGTTAGGGATAATGGGAGTTTAGTCTCCAACACCTGGAGAGCCAACGTTTGCTTGCCCTTGCACTAACCTTATTTTCAAGTTCAAGATATTTTGTGTGGCTACTTAAGTTAATATTAATGATTAATAGAAATTTAACTAAAACATTGGCAGCAGATTACCTTTGAGGAACTTGGAAAGTCCCAGTGGTGTGTTTTTATTGAACTGAGCCACTGCAGTGACTGTAATGATTAGGACACCTGTGTATATGTAAGTGTATTCAATGGAAATGGAATGTCTTTGAGAACAGTTTCCTAATGTACATGGGAATATCAAGGCCTTCCAAGATCAACACTCAAGGTCAAACAATTGTATTCAGTAATTTTGCTATTCAAACTCAATCATTTAACCTAGCTTGAATTAACACTGGAAATTACTCTTTGAGATGTATTGTCCTGAAGGTCCCATCAATCCCTTTTGTCAAACATTATTTGCTGTAAAGATTTTCCTGATGTTATTAAATCTTGATGTTTAAAACAAAAGTACTGCCATAGATGGATTTCATTAAAACATTATTATACTCATATTTATTTTAATGAAAGTGTTAGCAACAGCACCAACTAGTTCCCCGTAATAAGTCAAGCACCACCTGGAGGCCAGGATAGAAAATTGATGTTTAATTAAAAAGATAATTTGGCTTGTAATGACTTTTGAATTAAAAATCTACTAGCTGTAGGAAGTCTACGGCTCCTTTAGTGTAAGAGTAAGTTGTAGTTTGGCGTGCCTTAATCCCTTGAGTGCCAACTTTCCTACCCCTCTGGCACTCAAAGGGTTAAACCTCTTGGATGGTATAGTGGTCTCCAATGCATTGTGGAGTTGTCTATATCCTTTGTGGGGTTGTTTATTTATCAGCACGTCCCTTTTAAACATGCTCAGTAAGACCTTTATGCTACCTGCAGTTCCTTTTAATACACATACGTGTTGAAAAATGCATTCTCTGTATTCTTATCTTAGTATACCGAAAGTATTGACCTGCAGAATATGATCTCTGTGGGAGATGGCTGTGCAGCACAGAAACAATTTCCAGAGGTCATTGTGACATTGGAAAATGAGGAAGTGCATTTAAAGGTGAGTTAAACTTTTAGAGTAAGTATTCACCAGTACCTTAAATAAAAGAATGCTGGAATGATTCTGTGTTTGGCAAATAAAGAGCATGTTTACCGATTCATACCTGAATAATGGCTCTTTTGTTATTTTCTGGAGTTGTTATTGCTAACTTCCTTAGTTATTATTCCTGCTTCTAATGTCTGGTCTGCCAGTTTTACCAGTTTAGTAACCAATATACTGGATCTACAGTGTAAAGAATGTACAGTTGCAAAAGCTACATTACTTGATCAGAACAAGTTATGATTCAATATTTTTAACCCTATGAGTGCCAGAATGGGTACACAACTTGCTTCGCAATCAGTGGATACCTCTCTGGCGCGCAAAGGGTCAAAGGACAGTACAGTTGTTTTTAATTAATATATTCCTGCTGAGTTGTCGAAGGAGAGGTGTTTCATGATTATTACAGATCAAACCTGGTTTTATTTAACCATTTGAGCCCCAGAGGGGGGTGCTCAACACACTGAGAAGCAATGTGTGGGTACCCACTGGCACTTAAAGGGTCAATAACCATTAGTGACTGCTAAAATTGGTGTCAATAGAGCAACCAGAAAAAAGATTGTATATATAAGTATGTGATGTGTATATATATATATATATATATATATATATATATGTATATTTATTAACTGATGTACTTTCCATCACACAGACAGAAACAGCTGAAGATGCTGAGGAGTGGAAGGGCTTCATCCTCACTGTGGTTGAGGTACACTGAAATAATGATGTGGGATCTTAGATGCAAATACATTTATTTGTTTATTTGTGTACCTTAAAGGGATAGTAATACTTCGTTTTACCTTTATTTTATTTTGTAGGTATTAAAAAAACATGAAGAACGATATACATCTTATCTCTCAAACCTTTATGGTTTAAGAGATATTCACAAGTAAAGTATCCCCCCCCCCCCGTTCAGCCAAAGCACAAGGGAGGTGCCCAGGTAGATTGCAGAGAGAGACAATCTTCAATTAAGATAAGGGAAAAACCTGAAAAGCTTGTTAAGGGGGGAAGGGCTTTCATTCTTTTCATACAAAGAAGATTGTCCCCTTTTGTTATCTGTCTGGTCTTACAACTAGATTCACATCTGAGGGGAGGTGGCTTACACTAGGTAAAAGGGGCGGGAGGGGAAACTTTGCTTGTGAATATCTCTTAAACCATAAAGGTTTGAGAGATAAGACTTATATCATTCTTCGTGTTTTTTTAATGCCTACAAAATAAAATAAAGTTAAAACGAAGTATTACTATCCCTTTAAATGATATTTGTTTACAGTAAAACTGTACTGTACTATAAGAAGTCATCCAAATATAATTAACTTTACAAAATGTAAAATTCTGCGTAACACACCTCTAGATACGGTATGTACATTTTAAGGCAGATTTACTGTTTCATTTGAAAATAATTTAATAAAAATGAATTGTTTGGCAAAGATGATGCAGATTTTAGGGCTTGTCAACATGCAGAGGCGTAACTAGAAGCGTCCGGGCCCTGGTATAAGAAGTGCAATGGGCCCCCCTCCACTACATTGGCCCCTCTGACCACATTGACCCCCTACACAATGTCCACATCTCCTACCTGGAGCTCCCGCGCGGTCCTCTTAGTAATGCAAAGCGCTGGGAGATGGTGTCATCTCCCAGCACTCTGCATTACTAGAGCGCTGGCGGGAGATTGCGGGCAGCAGGCGGAGGGGTCGCCGGGGGAGGCCGGGGCCCTGGAGTGCACGGGCCTGGTTACAAGTGCGACCCCTATAGTTACACCACTGTCCACATGGGTGATATTCATTATTGTGCTAATGGTGTGATAATAGAACAGTTGGCCCCTTTTCAGGATGTTCATATGAGCAGCAATTACTTTCGCTGCCACTGCTCTATCTCCCAGCCTATACCACTGCACTTCTCTTGAGGTCTTGAAGTCTAATTTAAAATTACACCTCCTCAAAAAATCTTCAACAAGCTAAAAGACAATGACTGCATACATCCGAGGCGCTTATAATGTAGTTATTTGTGTTCCACTATCCCAGTAGAAATCAAGCACTATATTCAGCTCTTAACCCTTATGTGATCTGTTACCACTTAATATTTTAAGCTTTTCAGCAGGGACCCAATTTCAGTTGTTTCATTTCCATAAGCACTTGTCACCCTCTATTGTCCAAACTCTTAAATTGTAAAGTTCTGCTTCAACTTGTGGCGATCTATAAATAAACACATTCATTCACTTCCTACCATTCACTCTTGCTGCAACTTCCCAGGGAACACAATTGCTGGGTTTGGGGGGAATAATGGGAATAGCAGGAGTATACTGTTAGCTGGAAGTTGATATCAGCCGTATATCGTTGACTGAAACCAAGCTGGTTGGCCCTAATGATGACGGTGATGAACATTGTAAACTCCAATGTCACCAGTGTGAACAATTTGCATGGCGGCTCATAAGCACCATTTAGTTTGGCTCTACAGTACTTCCCTTTACTTAAAGCATGAACACAGGGATGTTGCTGCGTATTGGAACAGGCTGCATTTAGTAGTGTCAAGATCCCCAATCTGTTAGGAAAACAATTGTGCTATATACTAGGGATAATAAACCTAACCTTAGAGAAGGTGTAATGCTTTGGCTCACTGAAGCTTGCACTTTGTCTGCCCTTTATGAATTCAGATTGAAAACCTTTGTTTTGAGTACAATTGGCTCTGTGCTCTTTGCTATGGCTACTTATGATAACGGTTCACTGTCTACACCCCTGCACAGTAAAATAAAGAGAAGACAGTGAAGAACAGGTTCAAAACTGAGCCTGAGTATATGAAGGCAGAAGAGAACATGGTTGTCAAAAGTCAAGTGGGGGAGAAAAACTCATGTTTGAGATCTGTACAAGGATCTAATATTATACATTCATATAACCATGCATACTAAATAGACATGAGCCTGTTGAAAATGATATCATCCTGCTAGTAATGCATGTGTGTCACAGTGTACCTCACCTTAGTCCCAGCATCACTTGGCTGGGCGTTGTTGTATGCCTGGGGATGGGTATGATGTTTCAGCATCATTCACCGTGTTTCTCCTGGCCTGCGGTCTGTGTCTGGAGCATCCAGTGGCTGCCCATGTCGTCTACCTATGCGTCGCAGTTGTTGCAGATGAAGCGGGTTTGGGTTCCAATTTCGACACATCTCAATGTCCTTTGCGTCACTTACAGGTGCAAGGCTGTAGTATTTACGTAGATGTTGTTTTATACCTGGTTACCTTGAATCTCCTCCCACCTACTTCCTGGCTGGTATATAAGAGGGCTCTGGTGTCTGATGCTGTTGTTTATTTCTTCTGTGCACTCTGTGTATGACCTAGGCTTGTCTGACCATCCATTCTGGTGTTGACCTGTGGCTCTGTCTGACTATTCTTCCTGCGTTATCCTTTGGCATAGTGGACACCCAATCTGGTGCAGACCTGTGGCTCTGGCTGACTTCCCACACTGTGTATGACCTAGGCTTGTCTGACCATCCATTCTGGTGCTGACCTGTGGCTCTGTCTGACTATTCTCCCTGCATTATCCTTTGGCATAGTAGACACCCAATCTTGTGCGGACCTGTGTCTCTGGCTGACTACTCGCTCAGTGTATGACCTAGGCTTGACTGACCATCCATTCTGGTGCTGATCTGTGGCTCTGTCTGACTATTCTTCCTACAATACCCTTTGGCATAGTAGACACCTATTCTGGTTCGGACCTGTGGATCTGGTGAACGTTCCACCCTGGTATTGACCCCTGGCTAGTCCTAAGTACCGCCGGACTCTTACTATCGGTGTTGACTGAACATCCACTCTGTATGGTCTCTACCAGTTTACTGACTGCAGGCATGAGTCAGTAAGAGTCTCCCTTGGTCCTTATCCTGCTGGAGAACTCTGTTGCTGCGTTATTTTGGTTACTGTACGCGATCCTCTGAGGCTACCATTGGCAGTCTCCCTAGTCTCTAGCAGAGAGGTTTTCTCCAAGCGGCCTCCTGTTTCTGATAGAAAGCGCTGGCTTTGCCAGTCACCCTCTGCACATTCTTGTATTGTTATCATCTATGATATATTACTATTCAGTAAAGGTGGTTTTATTATTACAGTACTGACTCCTGGTGTATTCTTGTTAACCCTGACAATGCGCTTCTTTTATCAAACTTCCTCCTCACTTCCTTATTTTTTTATTGCCCTATGTTTGCCAATGTTATCAAAAGCAGAACCCAGCAGGGAGGATTAGGTTTGAGACAGAAATGCCCAAGCATGTGTAGAACTCACTGACACTGCATCCATATGCAAGGGCATAGACATGGACCCTCCTCCTACATTGCTCTCAGTGCATCATGCCCAGGTAAAACACTGGCAAATACTATCATGCCATGATCAATGGAAAACAAAGGCAAATAATAATCCCATGCACATTGCTTATATCATACCATTAACACCTGTAAAATAAAGTACACACAGTCGATGGATAAAGATCAAAATGTCTTTATAACTTTATTAATTCCATAAACTTTATAAAACATATTATAACAATATTAAACAATTTTAACACACACAGCCCCAAAGCCAGGAGCAACACTTCTCATTAATTATCTATATACTAGTTGAAGAGCCCGTTACACAGGCCACAGTGCCACTGCCACCCGGTCGTGGGGCAGTCATGTGCAGTAGAGACTGCCCACGCCGTGGTGTGGGCAGTCTGTACTGCTCATGACTGCAGCACGTGCAGCAGTGTCTACTGTGCATGATGCGGCGTTACACACATTTTAGCAAATTATTATATAGGATATGCCCAAACACCTTTCATAACCTATGAAGAAGGGGGTAACATCTACCCTCGAAAAGTCTGAGACTTGATGGTTAGTCCTGGGTAGGTGGAAGGGAGCACCTTTTACTTTACAGTGAGGCAACTGATATAAGCCCTTGGGAAAGCCCTTCATACCCCCAAACACACACACACGCACACATTTCATTCCTCTGTTGCTTTCTTCCACATGACTACTAAACCCTTACCAACCAGAACTCCCACCATACCTGAGATCACCTATCCATAAGCCAGCAAAAAGCTGACAAGAAAGTAGTAGAGGCTACGACTTAACCCGTACTCTATCTCTGTTAAATCATCCCCTTGTCATTCCTCAGCCTCACAATCCCATGTGGCTCCTCCTGGTAAGTCTGGTGCCAAAACATAATTGTTTGTTTTTAAAACACTTATCAAGGTGAAACTTTTGCTTAAAAGGGATATTATCACCTATAAACGAACAGAGTTAATACCATTTTAAATATCATGTAATCCGAGCTAATATTTGGAAAAATTACTTGTTACATAAGCCACAACAAATGAGATAACCATTTTTATTTTCTATATATAGGTCATAGTCTATTCTACTCTGTTTTCTGTAGGTAGGGATGTGTTCCATTTCCACTCCATCCTTCCTGTGTTACTGCATGGAGCTGATTTACCGATCTCTACCCTGTACTGCAGGGTTCACTGACGTCAATTCAGTGCAACCCATAACTACCAAAGGAGGCAGTGTGGAGTCAGTGGATGGCTCCACACTCTATTAAATGGAGGACTGCAGGGAGAGTACCACTACATACCGTAAATAGGTTAGAATGAAGATAAATAAAATTGGGGGTTAACTGAGTAGGGAGTGGAATTTGCCTTGAGCACATCACCAAAGGGCCCCCTGACACCAATGGCTGCTGTATTAATAGTCCGTGGCTTTTCTCTGCACTGTTTTGTTCTTACTTTTTAAATATCAGATTGCAAAGCTGTGCTTGACCACCTGATTTGCAATTCATTGGAGACCTCATTGCACTCAACAGCCACTTTTAAATCAAGGTAGATTTGGGGAATGTCTCTTTGTTCCCTAAAGTGCAGATGCTCTTTTATATATAAACCCACAGCAGAGAACCTAAAGCTTGGGGTGGGAGTGACAAATGATGAGATGTATGGATTAATATGGAGAGGGCTTAATATGAATGGGTGATATGGAAGGAAGAAGGGCGGGGTTTGCCCTGAAAATGGTCAGTGTAGGGAGCAGACAGAAGGGGTCAGGAAGCAGGAGGTATTACCTAGGGTTCACAGATTACCCCTTTAAAAGAGGACACATGGAAAATGCCTGCTGCATTGATACTGCATTGATACTTGGGCATCATTGCAACCTAATAATTAACCATAGTAGGTATTTATCATGTGTGTCCTCTTTTAAAGGGATTATCTGACAACCCTACCATTACCACTACAGAATCCTCTTCTGTACCTGGAGGATTAACAATTAATTCAGAAAACCGGAATCTCCAGGGCAGATTCATACATTTCCCAGGGATACATAAGGCCCATTGTCCCTTTAAACACACGGGCGTAATCAGTGGTGCATTCAGTTTTACTGAATGACTTGAACCATACACACAGATAAAATAGTTCAATTTTGGGCCAAACCAACTGCATCATAGGAGGCAAATAAACATTCCCAAACTTCCCATTGATTTAAATTAGGCTTTTAACCCCTTGAATGCTAGAGAGAGCTCCAACACATTGGGAAGCAATCTGCATATGGATGACTTCTCTAGCATTCAATAGGTTTAAATGTCCCATTCAAATTAAAGGACATGTTTACTTGTGAGTTTGCACCAGTACTGCACTATTTTTACCTTAAAAGAACCCTATAACCTAAAAAAAATTTTGTAATTCTGAAAGCTCTTTCAAAATCATAAAATACGTTGTAGTAGCCATTTGTTAGTAAGCTACTATTTGAGTTAATAAACGTATAGAAAAAGCTAATTAAGGCATGTTGTGAAGACACTTCCTGTCTTAGTCATAGATGTCTGCTCAGGGACAATGCTCAGCAATGCACTGCCCACCTCCCATAGCACTGATAGTGTGGGGTAAGTATTATAGGACTACGACAGAATGTGTCTGCATAAAATGTCTTAATTAGCATAAAAAAGCATATAGGGGATTTGGAAAGATCTGTAAAAATCACCAAATTCGTTCTTAGGTAAAAACATCCCTTACAGAGGGGTGTACAATACATTATGAAACAATCCTGGATCTTAAGATTTTAATACCTATATTCTGGGATATCATCTCTTTTTTTCATGTACATAACATATTGGGGGAGATGCACTACTGTGTGATAAAGAGATGAGTTATTCAGTAATAGCAATTCTCTAGTTCTTATGTTATTTTATGGAGCTTATACAGTAAGATTTCTTAAGTGGGGAGAGGGAACTTGAAAGCGGATATCTCTCAAACCATAAAGGTTTGAGAGATGCCGCTGGGCTTGTTTAATTCAGTTTTTTAAAGGCTACAAGATGGGGATAGTAAAATTGAAGTATTACTATCCCTGTAATATCTAACTTTGTAGTTGAACCACCGTTAATATTGGCCTTTTCCCATGTGTAAACACATGTTTACGGAAATGCTCATAAAACACAACACACAGATATGACAATGACAAATAGGTTAGAAGACAAAACATACTGTGAGGCTGATGTGCAATGCAATACTGTGACAAACCACCTCCACCAAAGGGAACACATTATAAGCACCCAAAGATTTATCCCTTTGAGTGCCAAAGCGATGCAAAACTGATTTCTTTGTAATGCATTGTGTACCCCTCTTGCATTCAGTGTGCTAAATAGCACTTCATCCCTTTGTATACCAGACAAATATGTTTTTTTTAATGTTTTGGAGATCTCTCCAACATTCAAGAGGTTAAATGACCATTTAAATTGATTGGGATTTGGGGAGTGTTTATTTCTTCCCTATGATGGGGTTAGTTTGTTTCAGAATTACACCAATTTTATTTGGTATATCAGTCTCAGTGTTTATTTTTTGCATCTGTATATTTAAAAGCCAGAAAGGAGTCAAAGACATTGCTCAATGTGGTGGACAACCCATGGGCACTCAAAAGGTTAAATGAACAGCTGAGATTTATAAGAAAGCAGAATCCAGAATCAGTTAAGATACCCCAGTCATACCTTCCAAGTATCCCTCTTTAGGAGGGACAGTCCCTCTGTGAGATCTCAGGGCTTGATCCAAATGTTGGAGTTAAAACCATTGTGAAGAAAAAAACTGCCTTTGCGAGTTAACCAAGACCGGGTAATGTGAGATTCAAATCTTCCTTACCCAAAAAGGCTCACGAGCGACAGCCAACAAAATTCACGATCACCTTAAACCTGTGTCGCATAGAAAATCTTACCTAAAAACACATGATAAAAATGTTACCTAGCACCACAACCAATCACAGCACCCCAAAGTATCAAGTTCAGTCAGAAAACCCAAAATAACCGACGCACCTTTTGGATATTTGTTTATGATGTAGATTTAAGGGAAGTTTTATTTTGCACGATTTCTCCTTTCCACTGTGTGACCTAATAATACCTATATCAAGGCTTATAATTTTAAATCCTTTGCTACTAGCCAGACCTGAAAAGTTGCTCGCCACTGCAAGCCAAAACATACCCACCAGAGCTGAATTTCTACACACCAGGGCTAAACTTTCACTCGCCATTGGCTAGTGGCGAGTGGAAAGTTTGAGCCCTGCCTATATCTTCACGTATTGTTTCTTTCATGGAGTCCCTTAGTAATTGTTGCAATTTAACTCCTGTTTTAACTCCTGTTTTGTTGCAATTTAACTTCTGTTTTGTTGCAATTTAACTCATGTTCCTTTCATGGAGTCCTTGAGTAAATGTTGCAATTTAACTAATTTTATGTTGCAATTTAACTCATGTTATCCCTAACTCTCTGTTTTATTTTCCTCTACGGTGCTTTTCTACTCTGAGTTGTGTGATGTTCGCCTAAAAAAGTAGGTGTTAGATTTCTGTTGGTAAATGTTGCAGTTTAACTCACGTTATCCCTAACTCCAGTATTTGAATGGCTCCGGGCTTCGCTTTTCATTGTCCTGAATGGGCGATTTTTTGATATTTTGGCGACGGGCGTCGTGTGTTTTAAAAATGCCGTTATTTCTGACTTGTGGGAGCATTTTCATCGCATGCTTGACTTAAAAAATACCGTTGCCAGTTTTTTATGCCGAAGCCAACATTTGCATCAAGCTCTTATTCCCTCTGTCCCTCTTTCCCACCCCAGTGTCCCTCTTTTTAGAAGATCAGATTGTGTGGTGTGTGTATATAAGTGTATCGCATTGCTCCACAGCAATAAAACTTAAATCAATATTTGTTTCAACTTAAGTATATGTGGTTATAAATTAGTATGTGTAAATAAAATTATTTGGTCTTGCTCTAAATCATTTATTCAATTACTCAAAGAGGTGTCAATAGGTCATGAAATAAGCTAAGCATTGTCAGTAATGACCCGCCCACCAGCCACACCCCCACCAACCCCACCTAAAACACAAGTACTCATAAACCTCAGTCCCAACAGTAAATGACTGGTTTAATTGGCAACAAATGGGGTTAATTGTATAATGGATCAATAGTGAAGCAATGTGTTGTAACATCTGTGGCATCCGAGTAGTTAAAATAGTATATCATTTGTAGCTCAGAACAGTTTTCTTTCATCAGGGGCCTCTAGTTTCACCATTGTGGGCCATGGTCTCTTTCTCAGTATATATTTGCAATGATCAGTGTTAACATGCCTTTACATATGGTTTCTATGGATTGAGCTACAGAAAAAAGACAACGAGGGAGATTCTCTAAGAGGTGATATAGTGGAGATGACTTTTCCAGTTGATCACTTCCTGTTATTCTTTAAAGCCTATGCACTAAGATCTCCAAAGTTAGGAACATAGGAACATAGGAACTGGAGAAGTGATAAACTGAAGAATCATATCCACTTCATCACCTCTTAATTACTGCTTAGTGAATCTCCCCCAAGATGTTTTTTATGAGCTGTATGTGTTTAAATGACATGATATTTTTCCATTTGGCATCCTGAGAATTTTTTCTTGATATGTACACATCTTTGAAACATTAGAATTTATATGATTATGGAATAATTTTAGTCCTATTTAAAAAAGTTTACAAATATTCTCATGTTTAGGTCATATCTTCATGAGAAACTGACATATTTAAAGCTTATTAGCTCAGTGTTACTAAATGAAGACAATTGAGTTAATGGAAACAATGCTATTTAAAGGAATATTAAACCCTGTTTAAAAATGGCCTAGTCTAAAGAGAATGCTGCCCTGGGAACAGCTGTGTACAAAATAAAAGTTAAAATTTCAAATTTACCATGTCACTCACTTCAGCCTTCCCCGAATTCTGTAGAGTTGATTGGAGGAGATGACAAGTACTATTACAGGCCTGTGTTGGTAGGAAGATTGTACCTGCTCAGAGGCTGTAATGCTGGTCACTGAAGCAGGAAGAGAGGAGAACATTCACTCAAGGCTGCAGAGCCTGGTGAGGGATCAGGTGAGTGAGTCAAGAAGTATTTTTAAACTTTACTTGCTAAAGGTCAGTTCTTTGGCAACATGCCATTTAAAAAAAAAATAGGATTTACTGTTTCTTTAAATGCAAGTCACTTTTCAAAGGAGAAACAAGATATTATAACACAATTCTAGGAAATAAGAAGTTACGTTATAGAAGGTCTCCTGTGACTGAATTGTTCTATATTAAGTTTTTTTTATGATTATGTGATTTATGTAATTTTCCCAACATTTTGACTAAGTACCATATGACCCCTACTGAAAAGACTTTGGGCTTGATTCTGTTATGCCCATTAAAACCTGTGTTAGGGCCAAAATGAGTTCTCGCTGGTACACACATCATTGTACAGTCAGAATTCAATTCCTTGTCCAGCATACTCCGCAATGAGCACTGGTTGCATGAACTCATGTTGCTGTTTACTATGGTGCAGTCGACTTGACCTTGAATTGTTCAAGTTATTTTTAGTACATAAGCATCAGTGTGTGCAGCCCCAGTCCACTGTACGTGGCTGTAGTGCTTCTTTATATATTTATTTCATAAGCTTGGGAACTTGTGCTTCTTCTATCCTGGCTATCCACCCAGGATATAGTGTTCAGGTAGCAGTTTGTCATATCCAACACCAAACCATCACATTAAGGAAACCAGTGGTTTGTAATAATTTTTCACTCAGAGTACCACAATTACATGACCAAGAACTTTGGAATAACCTTCTATGCCTTCATGCAAGGAGCCATATAGAAAGGAAGTAATACAGCTTCTGCCTGAACTTATAAGCCTCCATCAAGAAAGCACATTTTGACCCTATTGGTGTGTGTGTGGGGGGTGTCTCACAGACCCTCCCAGTAAGGCCTGGTGCAGGTTCCTCAGGCCTTGTCTCTATGGTCTTCTTCACAAGCCAGAAACCCTTCACAGCTCAATATTGTTGTTGTTTTCATTCAGTAGCTGTGTTATAGTGAATCATGTAAGATATCAACTTTAACCCATTAAGGACCAGGGGTTTTATACACCTGATGTCCAGATAGACTACATTTGCTGAGCTGGCACGTGATCGATCACTTGTACCGGCTTACCGAGGGAAAGGCTGAAACTCTGACTGCTCCGGTCTTGGAACAGTCAGTTTCAGCCTCCCAGGATGATCACAGTGTGCCTTCAGGTGCGCTGTGATCATTTAACTCCTGATGTGCCAGCACTGTCACTGGTCCTTAAAGGACTGAAAGTCGTCAAAGTCTTGGCACGTCCATGGTCCTTAAGGGGGTTAAACCCCATGCCAGAGAGGTATCCAACTCATTGCATTACATTGCTTTGGATTTCTCTCTGGCATGCAAAGAGTTAATGAATTGCAATGGTATGCACTGAAATTCCCTGTAGCACTGAAGGGGTTAAAATATCATTGAATGAACACAGATCAATCAGTGGCTCACTCATTTTAACCCCTTGAGGACCAGAGGGGTGAGCAATGCATGGCTATGCCATGCATTGTACACCCCTCTGGTCCCAAGAGTGAACAGAGCCACTCATGTAAGGAATAGAGCCATTTATACTCAGGTGTATATAGTTATCACAACCAAACTGTTCTGGGTCCTGAAGTCATCAGCTGAGTTAAAGGAACGCTAACACCTCCTATTAATAAACTCCCACTTAACCCTTTAAGAACTAGCAGTGTGTACAGTGCTTTGCTTTGCAAGGCATTGCACACGCTGGTGGTTCTTAAGGGGTTAATCTGGCCAGAAAATCCTAATGGCCACTATGAATCAGTTCTGGGTGGACTGGTTCTCCAAAATTGATCTTTGATTAGTATTTGTTATATCTGTGAAAGCAGACATGATTCTTTGTTTCAGGACTTTTGGACTTCAAACTCCTCCTACTGTAGGCACCCTAAGAACAATACAGTAGGAGTAGTTTGGAGTCCGGGGGGGGGCAGGAGATGCACAAAGGGGCAATTAAGGGCCATGGTGGGATATGGCAGCGAAGTGATGTTGATAGCATATTGGCATCATGCACTGAGATGTCTACATCATCATATCGCTGTGAATCCACCACCAATCCGACACAATCCTCCAGTGTCGCCATGAAGCTGTCATGCCTTTGACAGGTTTACTATTTTGTCTGACAATGGCTAATTTGCATATGGAAATGCAGTTTAATGAGCCGTTGTTGTATTCATGTGGGCGTGTTTACTGTATATGTTAATGTGGCTTTTCACCACATGCACTAGGTCTGATAGCAGCTGTTGAAGCTCACAGTCCCAACATCGCCAGCCTGAGGCTGGCAATACTTGAATCTTCCCATAGCTCACGATGGAGTCAGAGGACAGCTAAAGAGCAGAGACAGCAGCTGCCCTCCCTTAACCATTCATAATCCCCATTACATGATGCTATAGGGTTGTGCCAGTGAGAGCTACACCTCATTATTTTCTTAACAAAGTTGCAAAGTGCCTTGCATTCCATTTGTTTACTTAATCAGCTAGTCGGCTCATAGCTGGCTTAGATTTTACAGTGAGTAAACAAAGATGGTATACTTTTGAAATTTTGCACATTTAAGAGCGTGCAACATTTCAAGTAATTCACTAGGTCGCCAGGATCAAATGACAATCTCGCACTGCATGATAGCGCGAGATTGTAATGTTGCCTATTTAATGGCCACATACACCGAATTCAAAGTGGCCAGTGCAAAAATATATAGATAGACAGTTATCTTGCTGCTGCCCATGCACACGGAGGCGCCCCAGCTAAAAGTGTCTGTTAATTTGTAATATTTGTAAAAGCTGGAGCACCTCCATGTGCTGCTGCATACATAATAACGAGCGAGATTAAAGGAAAAGTATTATGTATGCAGCACACAGAGGCGCTCCAGCTTTTAAAACATTCTCAGTAACAGACACTTTTAGCTGGAGCGCCTGCGTGTGATGCACACATAAAAATGTTCCGTTGGACACCCTTGTTATTATGCTTGCAGCAGCACATGGAAGAGCTCTTCTTTCACAAATATTACAAATTAACATACACTTTTAGCTGGAGCGCATCCGTGTGCATGGGCAGCAGCAAGATATTTTTGCACTGGCCACTTTGAATTCAGTGTATGCGGAAATTATTGTCATGTCGCCATTTTGATCCTGGCAACCTAGTGAATTACTTGAAAGGTTGCACGTTCTTTCGCATGCCACCTTTCAAAAATGAACCTAGAAAGACAAATAAGATGTGATACAGAGTTTTTCTGCCATTCTTTCAGTCTGGAACCATTTCAGTGCCACAGGGGCGTGCAATCCACATCCTTATGGTACTGAAAGGGTTAAGGGAGCAATGCTGTTTGTGGTGCTGAACTCTAAGTGGATCCTCTCTGCTCCCCCAGTGGGCAAGTGGGGTGGAGAGGATGTGCTCAGACTTAAGGGTTGTCTAACTGCTGGCAATGTGTAAGCGAGGGCATCCTTTCCAAATAGCCCGCAGTTCAACAACCTTGCATGGTAATGATTAAAATTCAGTCTAACTCCCCTTGCATCACTAATGCTTAGTGCATATGGCAATGTGTGTCTCCATCACCAAGGCAATGTGCTAGCCATATCATTGTCCCTTAGTTCATCTCCACCCCCAGAAGTCCTGCAGATACATTCATGTCTGTCTCATTAAATGTTTAGTAATATCTTAGATAAATAAAAAAAATGATATTGTAGAGAATAAAAAAAGAAATCCATCGATGCCATTCCTATCTCTCAAACCTTTATGGTTTTAGAGATATAACGTTTTAAAGTTCCCCCTCCATCCCTCCCCTTTTCCTGATGTCAGCGCTCTACTGACAGCAGGAGATCCCGGTCCTGGGACCAGCCGGCAGCTCTTCAGCAGAGCCTAAATAGCGATATTTAAAAACAAATACTTCATTGGAACGGTCTACATACTGTGCCTGGTTTGCAAACACACTTTGTAGATGGTTCCCACGAAGTAGTTCTTTTTAAATATCGTTATTTCACCTCTGCTGAGTCGGCCAACACGGATCTCCTTCTGTCAACTTTAAGAGGTTAAAGGAACCTACTTTCTTCCTACATTAAGGAGAGTGAGAGTTTAACATAGGAGACTCCTTTAACCTCTTAAGTACCAGGGTTTTGTACATCTGAAGACCAAAGCAGTTTTATATGCTGGGCCGGCACATGTGAGCAATAACCAAAGAAAAGGATGAAACTGACTGGTCTGGTCTCAGAGCAGTCAGTGTCGGCCTTCCAGCATGATTACATCGCGCCTTCTGTCATGCAGCGATAATTAAACTCATGATGTTCCAGGACCGTCACTGGTCCTTAATGGACAAAAGTTGTGATGGCCCTGGCATGCCCATGGTCATTAAGGGGTTAAGTATCACGGTACCCGTGTTATTACTGGCGACATTATGACAGTGCTTCTTCCTGATTCAGTTTCATTGGCTAACGTGGTGTCGCTCCGCCCAGTTATAACTCTTAAATACTGAGCCCTGTCATTTCAGCTTTGCCCTTTCGTGGTGTTCCCATTACTAAGCGCTTGCTCCAGTATTCGTGTGTTTCCTGTGTATGACACGGACTGCCTGACTACTCTGCCTGTATCGTTCCTGCTCTGTGTATCGAACCGGATTGGCTGACATTCCTGCTCTGTGTACCGACCCAGCCTGGCTGACGTTCCTGCTCTGTGTACCAACTCGGATTGGCTGATATTCCTGCTCTGTGTACCGACTCGGATTGGCTGACGTTCCTGCTCTGTGTACCGACCTGGCCTGGCTGACGTTCCTGCTCTGTGTACCGACCCGGATTGGCTGTCGCTCATATTCTGGGAGCCAACCCGGTCCTGCTTACTGTTCCATCCGGTATCCGGTTAAGGGACTTTCTCCGATCTCTCTGTCCATGGACAGATCCTTTGTTGCCTCCGTTGCTGCTCTGGCAGCCTTGTACTGTTACCCGACCAGTATTGTGCCTCGTTATTCATCCAGTGTTGTAGCACCCATTTGGTAGCACCACGGTACGCATGACCTATACTGCCCTAGCTGAGGTTGGGTTATCATGGGCGCCTCAGGCTTTATCTATTCTGGCAGTCGACTCTAGGTCTGAGAGTTCGTTAACCCCTTGTGGGTTGGTGCCTGGCACATTGGGTACAGTTATTGCAGTTCCTGATTGGCGTTATTCCGTGCCTCTGTGGAAGTCCTCCTTTGGCAGCTCCAGTACTCTACCGTTTGTCCAGGGGCTCCATTGCGTTCATGGCCTTAGTCGCCATTGTGTCACTCTCTGCACAGAGAGTGTACTAAGGGCCATTGCACTATTAGGGCCTATCTGTCTTCCCGGCCTAATAGTAACCACATTTATCTTACTTAGTTAGGATTCACATGAACTGTGCCTGACCTGTGTCAGTATTGTATTGTGTATTGTATATACTGGACCTGTGTGGGTACTTATAACTGTAACCTGACCTGTGTCAGTAGTGTTCTGTCTACATACATACTGGACCCGCGAGGGTTATTCTGGTACTGTGATTCTTTAATAAAATTGCATTTTAACCTAAACCTAACGTGTCTGAGTGTCCATAAAACCGTTACATTAAGGACCCCTGGATTTAAACAAAGAATGCTTTTGTTAAATGCTTAACTTTATATGATAAAAAAAAAAGTGGAGCAATTTATAGAGTTTTATTTCACAGCTTTGTCTCTTCTATCTAGTTGTCAGTTCCTAGTTGCTTGGCTCTGTTACCAGGACAACTAATCAGGCTTGAGGAAGTAATGGAGAAAGAGGCAAAAAGGCGGGAATCATTGCCAAGCTTTGAGGATGAAGATTCATATTCCACAGATCTGCCATCTGAAGCATATGATGATGTAACCAAAATGCCTTCGTAAGTTAATTTTGCAGTGGAGTAGAATATGGTGACATTGATTTGCCATTAATTGGAAACATCTTCAGTATCCAATGGCTTAAAATGTATCTGAGACCTGAAGACTAGTTTGTTTTGCTGAGAAATAAAATCTATTATAAAGTGTGCCCTGCAGTTACTTCTGCATAGAATACGGTTACCTGCTCTGTAACCTCAGTCCGTCACTTTGCCTCTGCTCCCCTCCCTCTATCCAGCTTCCTCCGATGACAGAGTCTTTCTGTCTGTAAGCTGGAGCGGTCTCATTGGCTAGATATCGATCTCTGCCAATGAGAGCTCTCCAGCTTACAGACAGAAGCCTCCATCATCGGAGGAGGCTGGATAGAGGGATGGGAGCAGAGGCAGAGCAACGGACTGCGGTTACAGAGCAGGTTACCCCAGTCTATGTGGAAGTAGCTGCAGAACACACTTTATAACTTAAATTTAGCCCAAATAAAGAGTAAAAAAAAATTAAGACACTTTTAGTCATATTTGATACATAACCTAACTATGTAGGTTATGTTGATACATCCCCTTTAATTAAAGATTATTTTGTGGAAATAATCCACACTGGATTCCTTAGCTAGTGGAACCTGAGATGTAAATCTGGCCCAGTTAATTAAAAATGATTTTGTGGAAATAATCCACACTTGATTGAGTGGATGCTTTGCCATTTAAATGAATGATGATTTCAGTTGTCCCACCTGGTGCTTTTGGTTTGCTCCAAAATTAAACCTCTTTGCAATTAGCCCTTAATGTGCAAATTCAAGCTTTCTCTAACTGCCTTCACCTCCATTTCTTAAAGATGCTTTCATACAGTAACCCGGCAAGAGGCTGCAGATATGCTCCTGAAGATGCCAAACCAGGGAAGCCTCATTCTGAGGCCTGGAGCAGACTCCAAGAACTATGCTGTGACTATCCGTGAGCCATCAGAGTATGTATAATGTACATTTTACAGCAAATGATTAGAAAACCAATCATCATCACTATGTATAAAAGGCCAGATGTATGTTTGTCTGATGCAGTCATGCGCAGTAGAGAGTGCCCGAACTCAGGATGCAGTCGTGCACAGTAGAGACTGCCCAGACGCTGTATGTTTGTCCGATGCAGTCATGCGAAGTAGACACTGCCCGAACGCATAGAATGCTGGGAGGCGTAGTTCTGCGTGACACACTTTGGCCCGTGTACACAGGCTTTTACACTAGTATTTTATATAAAAGAAGAGTAAGAGCAGTGGCAAAATGTGTGATTTGCAAGTGCTCAGTCATTCTACAAGGTTTGAGCTGGGAAGACCCCAGACACAGATCCCTTATTCACTTATCCTAATCAAGAAGTAGGTGTCCCCATAACCACACCCTTCCAGAGGTATTAGGTTGTTGTCAGATTATTTATTAGTTTAGTGGAAGGCTACTGGAATGTTTCTAGTTGATAGTCATCATGTATTTTACGATACACTTATCCTAATCTGCTCTAGGTTGCATTAAAGGAACACTACTACCACCTCCTAACATCTATTGTTCAGGGATTGGTTCTCCATTATAAACCTTTAATTAATGCTGGATTTCATATCCATGGAGGCAGACATTATTTCTGCAGGATTCAAAACTCCTTCCACTGTAGGCTTCTTAAAAAGTAAAATCTCATGTATAATAAGCACGTGTGTATTATACACAAGTGTAAATTATACCCACGATTTAGGGGAAAACAAAAACATCATCCCCCAGCGCTCTGCATTACTGAAGAGAACTGCGCGGGAGAGCAACACACCTCTCCGGGCTCCTTCCACTCCAGGGAGGTAGGAGATGGGGACATTTTGGAGAGGGCCAATGTAGTCGAGGGGGGCGAATGTGGTCCGGGGGGTGGGGCCCATGGCGCTTCTTGCACCAGGGCCCAGAGGCTTCTAGTTACGCCTCTGAGAGCAGACATCTATATATACAAACAAAAACCTATGCACAGGAATTCACCATATAACAGCTTAATAACCTATAACGTGAGAGGCAGTAAAAATGTGCTACAGGAGAACATAGTGGATCAAGGCAAAGAGAAGAAAGATTACCCTGAAATACTAGCACACTTATGTGCCATACCCCTACAAAGGTTAGATAAGGCAATGGGGACACAGGAATTATCCAGCTTGCCGCTATTGAAATCATAGGGAGCAAAATAACAACATAAACCACACAAAGACAAAGAAAGGAAGACAAACATAAAGAAACCTTAGAGAGAGTGTGTTTAAAGGGATAATAATACATAAAACGTAAAAAAAACAATGTTGTAAGTTTTATCCCCCTGACTAAACCAAGAGTAATCCCACTGCTGAAAGGTGTTTTAGTCAAAAGTTATTACAGCTCAAACTTGAATTTTTTAGGTGCAGTATCACAGTTGCCTGAAATTGTACAGTGGTGTTGTTGCTATACCATCCTATGAACAGATCTGGTCAGTTGACCATAAATCTCCACAAGATGGTGTAGCAACAGCACCACTGTACAATTTCAGGCCACTGTAATACTACACCTAAAAATTTAAAGTTTGAGCTGCAATAACTTTTGAATAAAACACATCTGAGCAGTGGGAGTACCTTGTTTTACTCAGGGGATAAACACTACAATATATATATATTTTTTTACATATGAAGTATTACTATCCCTTTAAAAATACTCAGAAACACTCATAGAGTAAATCAAACAATGCGTATTCAGAAAAAGCAACTGAATTTATCTCAGACAATTTTATTTAACCCCTAAAGGACCATCTGTGCACGCACGCAGCCGTCACTTAAGGATCAGGAACCATTTTTTTTTTTTGCATCTGCTACCGGACTCCCCGAAGGGCATGCAGCCGCGCGCGGAGCCCGGAATTCCATGACGTCAAGGGTCATTAAGGGGTTAAGAAAAAGGAGTCTATAAGTGAGAAAAGAAAAAACTACTTGCCATGGTAGAAAAACAGAAAAGTCTGTTATTTGATTTGACTGGCTTAAAGGATTGATCCTAAGTTTAGGCAGACTCTATGCATGTATAGCATCATACAAAAAAACAGACATCAGAATGCTGTGCTTCATAAATGAAGATAAAAATCCACCAAATTTCAGAAAACTCATTGTTCGTATCAATAAGTGGCAATCAAAAAATGAAACACAAAACACATGATGCGTGTTTTGTTGGCACTTACTCAAAGGCAGAATGTGAGACGTCAATGCTGTGTGTGGACCTCCTTATAAACTGGTTAGATTACCGATTTGAGTGGGAGCTGTCTCTCTAGGCCAATTAATTTGAAATTGGTGATTGGAGACATACAATTGGTCCAGAGCAGACATCACCCGACCACTCAAAATCAAACAGGTGCACTGGGTGATCTGAGAAGTAAGTTCCTGGCTGTACCTATTTAGAATGGGGTCTCTAAGTGTAGGGTAACATATCCTTAGGTTAAGTACATTTATGCTTTATAGCTGTGGTTCTCAACTTCTGTCCTCAGGAGCCACTAACAGGCCAGGACTTAGGGATTTCTTTCACATTAATTAACTCACCTGTGGTCTAACAAGGAAATCATCAAATCCTGGCCTGTTAGTGGGTCCTGAGGACAGGAGTTGAGAACCACTGCTTTATAGTTATCTTTGAATTTGTTTGTTCAGGATTTTTACTGCATATACAGTACATCCATGCAAACAATGTAATATAATTCAAGTAATAATCTGAGTAATTATTTTGGTTATTGGCAAATAGACACATGTTTATAGGACTAGACTGTTGTATAGAATAATAATAATAATAATAATATTTGTATTTATTTTTTACAGAACAGCTCATGTTAAGCATTACAGAATACTGGATTCAGAAAGTGGTTACACCATTGAACTGGAAAAACCAGTAAGTTTTCTTTGCTGTTGCAGTTGCAGATTGATGATATGCTTCACTAGGTATATCAGGCTATGAAAATGCCTTTTTGTGTGCCAGAAAGTGCTACAGTTTCTCTAGACCCATTTTGTGTTCTAAGGTCCATTTCATAAGGGACAACACCAATTCAGCAATGCTTCATTATTGATGTGGTCAGTGAAAGGTACTATGCTGGGATATGGTGCCTTTCACACAGGTGACTGCACCAAAGTCCAAAATACTGCATCAGACAGGAATACAGTAAAGATGCAGCAAGAGAGGGCTGTCAGCATACCTTTCTCAATGTTCTTGGAGGTTGCAATGCTCATCAGATCCTCCAGTAAATGGTTGACCCACTGTGGCACCAGCCAATAATTTTGGCTGGCTCTCAGGACCCCTCCTGATGCCCCCCTAGCATTGATCATCTATCCAGTAGGATAGGTGATCAATGAGGTCGACAATTGCAGGCATTTTTAATAAAACGCAAATAACCTATGTGTAAAATAGGTTATATGCGCTTTTACTAATATACATTCATTTCAGACCAAGAGGGGGGCATCAGGACCCCTCCTGAAATCCCCCCTAGCATGGATTACCTATCCAGTAGGATAGGTGATCCATGGGGTGACAAGGAAGTCACTTGCTGCCTTCCTTTCTTACTACTGGAGCAGCTGTATAAGCCGGCTCCAGTAGGACTCTTGTAGTGAACCTTATCAGGGTTCATTCATGAGAAGTGCAGCGCTGCTCTTTCATGAAAGAATCAATCTTCTAGTCATTCAAAAACTGGGTGATTGATTCATTTATGAAAGCGCAGTGCTGCACTTCGTGACAGGGTTCACTACAAGAGTTCTACTGGAACCGGCTTATACAGCAGCTCCAGCAGTAAGAAAGGAAGGCAGCAAATGCCTTCCTTGTCGCCCCATGGATAACCTATCCTACTGGATAGGTGATCCATGCAAGGGGGGATTCAGGAGGGGTCCTGATGACCCCCTTGAGGTCTGAAATGAATGTATTTTAGTAAAAGCGCATATAACCTATTTTACACATAGGTTATTTGCGTTTTATTAAAAATGCCTGCAATTGTCGCCCGCATTGATCACCTATACTACTGGATAGGTGATCAATGCTAGGGGGTTTCAGGAGGGGTCCTGATGTCCCCCTCGAGGTCTGAACTAGATATTTTAAATAAATGTAACAATAATTTTAATAAGAAAGCCCATAAAACATATATCACACATATGTTATATGGGCTTTAATGAAAATACTGGCAATTGTCACCCGCATTGATCATCTATCTTACTGGATAGGTGATCAATGCTAGGATGGGGTATCAGGAGGGGTCCCGATGTTCCCCTTGTACAAAATACAATAACATTTATTACACATATACAGGCAACGTATGCAGCCGCATACCTTGCCTATTAACCCTTTGAGTACCAGAGGGTAGCAAACTCATTGCAATGCGTTGCTACCTCTCTGGTACTCATAGGTTAATTATGCAATACATATACAACAGGGCATGTCGAATAAAAATGGAGAATAAACAATTTTGAATGTGAGCAATATTTGTTGAATTAAAATGAAGAAAGAAGGTCTTGGTAGCACTATATGTCGAATTTCAAAGGGGGGGTTAATATGTTGATGGGGGGCACTCTATGTAGGATTTCTATAATGTGGGGAACACATCTAACGTTTAACTTGATCTTTCTGGAATCAAACGTATGCCTATTTCCTTGGAATTTGACATTTAGCGTGTTTTTAGGTGGTAGTTTAAGGCGCAGTTGGATAAAAGCAGGCAGCACCATTTTTTTTAGTATGTTGAAATGTGCTGCCTGTGCCAGTTTTGTTTTACCGTGGTTCTACAATAGAATACCAGTAAAACACACGTTTGCAAAATACACGGTGCTTGTTTTTACTGTAACACTGGTTTTGGCACTGGTAATAGTATCGAGCCCACAGTGTGCTTGATCAATGATATTTTTGTTTCTGTATAGTTTAATCAAGCACACTTTGCACTCTGCCAATCAAGGGTTACAACACCCAATACTGTTTGGTTTATTTATTTTTTGTTTGATCAAGGGTGGTCAACATGATTAATAAATTCATTTTACGCAATAATATCTAATTTTCTCAGTAGATTATGCTGTAGCTTGCAACTTAAATTCAAGTAAAAATGTAAGCATTTGAAAATTGGCATTTAAAGTGTTAGTAATGTCCAAAAAAAAGTTTTTTGCATATAGAAGAGCTTAAAAAGCTGAGCTATATGCAAAAAACCGTATCTCTCAAACCGCTATGGTTTAAGAGATAGAGTTGTTTAAAGATCGCTGTCTCCTACTGACAGCTGTAAAGCTGTCAGCAGGAGATTTGTGTCGGTCGACACGGTGGGCTTGAGAAGTGCCGAGATCTCGTTACTTACACAGAATCCCGTCATTGGAATGGTCTAAAACGTGTGTTTGAACACCAGGCACGCGTTTTAGACCATTCCAATGACGGGATTCCTTGTAAGTAACGAGATTGCGGCACTTCTCAAGCGCCAGGCACACATTTTAGACCATTCCAATTACGGGATTCCTTGTAAGTAACGAGATTGCGGCACTTCTCAAGCGCCACCGTGTTGACTGACATGAATCTCCTGCTGACAGCTTTACAGCTGTCAGTAGGAGACAGCGAACTTTAAACGCCTGTATCTCTTAAACCATAGCGGTTTGAGAGATACTTATTTTTGCATTTAGCTCAGCTTTTTAAGCTCTTCTATATGCAAACAATTTTTTTTGGGCATTACTAACACTTAAATATATATCAGCAATTCAGTCTGTAACCATGGCTGGGATATGTTATGACCATCATAAAATCGATCCATTGCGTAGCAGAGTTTTGTAGCATACTGCATTAGATTGTGACCAATCAATTGTACAGTATGCATCATATTTTGGCTTATCACTTCATTACCAGAAAGAAGCAATATAAAGCAGAATAAAGTGTACTAAACTCACTACTCTGCAGTATTACTTGTGCAGAAGTTACCCTGTCACATAAGCATGGAAGTCCAATGTAGCTATACCAGGTGCTTGAAAATATATCCAACAGCCTCTTGATAAATAAATATTATCAAATGTTATTATTCACAATTAAAACAAAGAGGAATGTACAGATCTGTCAGCACAGCTTAATTTCTAAGTGGTTAATTTACTTTCTTAAACCATTGTTTAGAAGTTTTAGCCATAGTGTGTGTATCCTTTTAGTGGCCTCAAGGTCTTAACTTTGGTGGTGAATTTGGTTGCCTGTCACTACACTAGAGAGTATTGGCTCACACACTCTAAGACTCTGATGTGAGTTTGAGGCGCCACAAGGCAGCAGGAGGAGTGCTGGAGCCCAATAGCAGGAGGGCACTCACCTGTATATAAGCACTACACCCTGAGGAGGCTGGATAGATGACAGACCCCCAAGATGTAGGCCACAATACAGGGGAATGCAGTCCAGAGATCTCGGCGGAGTATACAGGAAACACATGAATGGACCAAAGGATCCGGGTGGGCCGTACTGCCAGGGGTAAGGGGACAACAATAAACAAGTAATTTGATAGCCAGAGGTCAGGAGTACAGAGATCAGCAGTGGTCAGGAGTCCAGAGATCAATGGTGGTCATTTTGGATATCCAGATCAGTAGTGTAGAGATCAGCAGTGGTCAGTTTGGATAGCCAGAGGTCAGCAGTGGTCAGTTTGGATAGCTAGAGGTCAGGAGTCCAGAGATTAGAAGTGGTCAGATGAATAGACAGAGATCAGGAGCATAAAGATCAGCAGTGGTTAGTTTGGATAGCCAGAGATCAGGAGCATAAAGATCAGCAGTGGTTAGTTTGGATAGCCAGAGTTCAGGAGTATAGAGATCAGCAGTGGTTAGTTTGGATAGCCAGAGATCAGGAGCATAAAGATCAGCAGTGGTTAGTTTGGATAGCCAGAGTTCAGGAGTGTAGAGATCAGCAGTGGTTAGTTTGGATAGCCAGAGTTCAGGAGTATACAGATCAGCAGTGGTTAGTTTGGATAGCCAGAGTTCAGGAGTATAGAGATCAGCAGTGGTTAGTTTGGATAGCCAGAGGTCAGGAGTATAGAGATCAGCAGTGGTTAGTTTGGATAGCCAGAGGTCAGGAGTATACAGATCAGCAGTGGTTAGTTTGGATAGTCAGAGTTCAGGAGTATACAGATCAGCAGTGGTCAATAGGAATAGCCAGAGATCAGGAGTGCAAGAATCAGCAGAGGTCAAGCTCCTGCAAAGCAGGGATCAAAAGACAAGGAAGGAAGACTTGATACTCTTGAAGCTCAATACAACTAAGCAAGGGCGTCTTGGGATTATAAAGGCACAGAGGTGCGTGACATTGCCACGCTGCTCACGTGCTCAGCAGACCAGCCCCCTCTGAGAAGAACAAAAAGCCCAGAAGACAGAGTACTCCTGTCCCTTCCTAAGAATGCAGCAAGATGTTTGTGCCAGTGTCATCCTTTGGCATGCACTCAGAACCCATGTACGTATTATTAACTCTTTAAGTGCCAGAGGCATGTCCATCGCATTACTAAGTAATGCATTAGGCACTCCTTTGGCAGGCAAAGGTTTAAGAAAGGCACAGAATAAAAGAACACACAAAAACAACCCTACATTTCGTGGCTGCCCTCTCGAGCAGAATGCAGCAAACCCATAAGTATCTTAGAAAACAGTTGTTAAGCAGATGTAGCACTAAGAACTTGGTTCCAGTACCTAGGGGAGCAAAAAATTGTGCAGGCACTGTAAAGTTACCTTACGGGCTTTGATCAAAAACTATCCTTTACTCATCGATTGGCTGTGGAATGTATATTCATACTCCAGTGCCAGCTGCATAGGTTTTCTTGTTATTAATGCATTCCTGAAATCAGTAATTCTTTAATACTAATGCTATAACAACTTTCTCCCTAGGTGAAATTCAGTACCCTTGATGACGTTGTGGAGTATTTTATTAAGGAAACCAGAGGGAAGTTGAAACCATTTATCACAGACTTAAATATGTATGAAGCACCATTTGGTACGAACATATTTTTCTTGAAAGTATTCAGCTGTTTTGCTGTAGACACAGAGAAGAAGATATTATTAGTAAAATTATTCCTTGATTGGTTTTTGTACCATATTTATTCAATATAAATAGAAACTGTACAATTATGGAATACTTTACACATTCTTATTTGCTTAATCCATAGAATGCTAGGATCATCTCCAACTAGGTCACGTACTTTAAACATGGGGCCTGTGGACGCGTGTGATACACACACCCAAACAAAAACATTTTTGTTTGCCGGAGTGCAACCAATTTTGACCAAACTAGCTAAACGAAAAAGATACAATATAGATGCAAATCCATATTTACTCAGTGTTAACCCTTTATTCTGCAGCATTTTGCCTTCCTATCACCATTATATTGACAATCATGTTTTAGAAGATCATAATATCGCCATAGTATGCTGAGTTTTCCACAGGGCCTTAGTGCCCTATTATAGGCAAATCCTAACCTTACTTTGCTTTGTCCTATGAGTTGAATCTCTCTGACTAGCAGACAGTCTCTCTCTATTAACTCTTTAAAGGGATAGTAATGTTTCACAAAAACATCAGCTCCAATAAATCTTCATAGTATTTGAGCCATAGAGAGTGCTATTTCAATATTTGTGCTTCAAGAGTAATTGAAGGATAAAGTTTCCCCCTCCTGCCCCTTTTACCTAGTGTAAGCCATCTCTTTTCAGATGTGGAATCTGGTTGCTAGACCAGACAGAAAACAGCAGGGGATAATCTTCTTCCTATGAGAACAATGAAAGCCCTGCCCCCCTTGACAAGTTTTTCAGCTTTTTCCCTTATCTTAATTGAAGATTGTCCCTCACTGCAATCTACCTGGGCACCTCCCTTCTGCTCTGGCTGAGCAGTGTTACACCAGTAAAAGGGGCGAGAGGGGGATAGTTTGTCATTAAATTACTCTTGAACTACAACTCTGACAGAATTAAAATAACACTCTCCAAGGTCCAAATACCATGATGATTAATTATCCCTTTAAGGACTTTGGTGGTTTGCACTTAAGGATAGGAGCAATTTTGTCCTTTGTTCAACCACATTTTCCCTCTAAGTCCTTTAGTACACCCACACAAATGATATACCCTTTTTTAAGCACAAGTAGGGCTTTATTTTGATACCACATTTATATGGATACCCCATCTATAAATTTGATTAAAATATAAACAAATTAGGAAAAAATGTAAAAAAACACAGGATTTTGCATACGTTTTCCTGTCAGGATCTGTACACTATTTCTGTTTGGAAAAAAATACCCCTACATATATTCATTTGCTTTTCCTGAATATGGGAGTAACCCATATGCCTAGTATTTCAATCTGTTTTTCACAATTAGAGGGTAAATATTACAAGATGAACACCACTTCCAAGCTGTAATTTTTCAATATTTGGCATGTGAGGATCATAGCTTAGTTGATGGTATCAGAACCCAAAAATGTCCAACAAAAGTATGTTTCTGAAAAGTAGACAACATAGGGTAATTCATCAGTAGAATTTTGGAGCTTTTAATGTGTCTATTCCTGAAATCTGTACCAAAACTGTGGTAATATTTTGTATTTTTTTGCAGTTTTGCAATGTTGCTATGAATATCAAGCACAAGATAGTTGCAGATTTAATAAA
Organism: Rhinophrynus dorsalis; assembly: GCA_037306005.1. Classification (NCBI taxonomy): domain Eukaryota; kingdom Metazoa; phylum Chordata; class Amphibia; order Anura; family Rhinophrynidae; genus Rhinophrynus; species Rhinophrynus dorsalis. The sequence goes on along the minus strand of CM074718.1, from coordinate 246,917,759 downwards.
ATGTATCAATTAGTGTTCAACTACTTCTTCAACATCCCATTTGCATAGGTTTTCCAGGGTTTGGTGGGAGCTTCGGGGCCCAAATTGGAACATTAGCGTTTCCATTTTCACACATGGAAATTTCACAGATTGCTTAACTGGCGCCATGTCTCATTTGGGGCTCTGTACCAGTGCTCCACTTTAAAATGGCCCCCAAGGTGTATTTTGTTTGAAAAGTAAACAACCCAGGCTTTCATTTTAGGTTCTTATTCACATATTTCATGCAGTCATTTTACCACCATTCCCTCTCAAAACCTGCAGTAAGAGAACAATTCTGTGGTTTTCACACTTATATTTCAATGTGAATTTCAAGCACAGGATAGGTGCAGATGTAAAAAAATGCATTAATTAGTGTTCAGCTACATATTCTGAGTATGGCAATAAATTTGCAAAGCCTGAGTATGTGGCACTTTTGCACAGTTTATGAAATTTGACTCCAAACTTAGAGCACTTGGAGGGGATAGATTATTTGAATCCCAACCTTCCCTTGTATTTCATAAGGGATTCATCATCGGTGCATATATGTTTCTGGGGCTTATACTTCTTGAAAAGCTTTTCTGTAAATAATTTATAAGGGGACAAATTTTGTACAGTCTGTCATACTGGGGTGTTCTTTTGGGAGGCACAGGGTATTGTCATTGAAATGAATGAAGCACAAAAGCATGTCATATCTGGTCCTGGGCATTACTTTTGTGAAAATAGGGGTATCACAGATGGGATTTTGCTCCAGTATGACCTAATGCTTGTTTTTTTAATTATCCCCATAGTCATAGTCAGATATGTGGGTTGCCATGACTGCTGCTTTGCAATGAAGGATGATAGATTGGCAGCAATGTATTGGGCTGCATACAGATTTGTTGGGATACAATCTCCCCAAAATGTCTTCCCTCCAAAAAAAAACAAAACAAAACTGCATGTGGTTAAATCCTGCCACATCCACTGGAATTCCTGGGTTGCCTATGAATTCAGGAATTTCTGGACTTAATTCAACTGGTGGTTCCCATTCCCTAGGGTCAGAATGAGGGGTAGATCTTGAGGCAGCTCCTGACCTAGCACTTAGGGCTGCTCTAGGGGCAGTACATCTCTTCTTAACAGAAAGCCCAGCATGATCACATGATATATCTGTTAAGTGGGTTATATCAAAATCTGAGGCAGTACCAGTGGCTTCTGAATCATATGCCAAAAAGGCATACACCTCTTCAGCAGAATACATTTGCTGTACTTTGTTACTTAGCAACCTACCCTAAACTTAGCTACCCACCCTAATTTCTACTAAATAACATGCACACTTAGTAACCTACATAATTTACCTACCTATTTTTTTAATTTAATTATTAGTTATTAAATTATTTTTTTCATAGAACAACCTAATTCTACCTAACTCCCCACTAAATAAATACCCACCCAAGCTATATAACTAACCAAAACCAAATTAAATTGCAAAAAAAAAAAAAAAAAAAAAAATATATATATATATATATATATATTTATATACTAGCAATATGTGACGGTGTTGCCCATCATTGTAGTAGGGTATGTGTTAAGTAGCATTTTTTTGTTTGAAATGTTGTAGGTGGCATGTTGAAGGTATTTTGTACGAATTTTTTGTGTTTGTTTGTATTGTACATTTCATTTAGCTGTATTGGCTGATATTTTTTTTGTGTACTGTGTGAAGCAGAAAGAATCATATTGCACATATACATAGACACACACAGATACAGTGACATACATACACACACACGTACATACATGCGTATACACACACAGATATTATTACGGTCCTGTAAGTGCCAGAGGGGTAGGCAAGGCATTGCTCATTGTGTTGCTTAATCCTCTGGCACTGAAGGGGTTAACCAGCTGTATGTATATATGTATGTAGCGAGAGTCATGGAGTCCACAGTCCCTGAAGTGGACTCTGTACATGCACACTCAGAGGCTGCCAGACAACCGCCGGCCCGGCTCCCTGGCCAGGAAGATACCTCCTGCTCCAGGCCTTGGCCAAGAGCGTTATTAGGGACGCAGCCCGGGCACCGAGAGCGGGAACTGAGGAGGAATGGTGTGTGTGGTTGGAGCAGGGATGGTGTGTGTGGTTGGAGCAGCTATAGTGTGGCATGTATATTTTTTGTGCCAGGGTACTTACACAGTGCAGGTGTGTGACAGCGGGCAGAGAGCGGCGGTGAAGAAGCTTGTGTGTAAGAGTGTGTACTAGAGTGGCACCAGCATGGTCTGTCTCCAGCATCTCAGCCACTTGTAATAGCCGCATCCAGCTGCTGCTTGTAGAGAGCTCCTTGAAGGGCCACATGACCGGGCTGTTGCTGGGTGGAGTGTTGTGCTTCATGAAGGGGGAACATGAAGGATTTGGTACTGGGCCTGCCTGCCTCCGAGCTACATGAAGCAGCCGGGCTTCCTGAAGCAGAAGCACATTGTGCACCAGTAGCCGAAAGCATTGTTGTGTTGCAGATACCAGAAATGAAGGTACACTGGAGACGATCCCACCCTCTCTTTGTTGGATCAGCTCATTGTGTGCCTTAGGTTGGTGGAGGGACCCCTGGGGACTCTGTGTGTGTGTGTGTGTTTGGCTTGTGTGTCTGTGTGTCTGTGGTGTAGGAGCGAGTGGCAGCAATTTTGTTTTTTCAGTCACTTAGATAGTGGTGGGCAGGCTGAATAGTGGGGGCAGGCCAACTCCCTGAATGATTTAAATCACTCCTCCATTGAATCACCCAATGGGAACAGTAACTCCTTACTTAAGCTGAGGTAACATAGCAATATAACACACGGTGGCTCTTCAGTTGAGGCAACGTAGCAATATGCTGAGGGAACAAATAGAAAGTGCTGTTTGAGGCTTGCCCTCTGTAACATACAGCAAAGCATCTCTCTCCCTTTAAGGAGAAAGGGCAGGAAGTGGAGGAGTGACAGTTGAAGACAAACAGTTAGTGAGGTGACTGAAGAGATGAAAAGAGTTAACCCTTTGAGTGCCAGAGAGGTATGCAACGCATTGCAAAGCAATGTGTTGCGTACCCCGCTGGCACTGAAAGGGTTAAATAAAAGAGTTGCTATTAAGTTTATCCCTGAGTGTTTGTATTTTATGGAAACATTACACACTCGTACTTGAACAGAGTGTATGGAGGGTTACAATTATCTGTGGGAGGTGACACAGTGTGTTTGTGGGGTCATGATCCTGAGTGACAGTGTGAGTGGACCAGGAGAAGTTATTGATATCCCCTACTTCAGGAGCGAGTGACAGCTATATTTTTTTATTGTCAGTTGGCTAGTGGTGGGCGGGCTGGAGGGGGCGGGTCAACTCCCTGTATGATAAACACGCCCCCATTGAATCACCCAATGGGAGCAGTAATGTCCCCATTGAATCACCCAATGGGAGTTGTGTCACCTAATGAGACATAAATTATGTAATGAGACATTCTGTTCAATGTGTGTTTGTTTTCTGAGGAGACATAAATTACGTTCTGTGTGTGAGGTACCATAAATTATGCAATGAGGCTTATTCTTTTATATATATATATATATATATATATATATATATATATATATATATATATATATATATATATATATTCCTATGTAAGCACTTTTTTCTGTACCTGACTCTAACCCTAAACCTTATCCTAAACCAAGTAAACCCTAACCCTACCTAAATTAACATGAACTAAACACCCAAACTATCTAATTAATTGAATAATAAATCAATTAATTTAATTTAAAAAATTAAGAAAAAAAAAAGAAACAAAAAGGGACCCAAATTAAATTGCAGAAAAAAATAACCCCAAATGGTCACTATTCCTATAATAAAAACAAATGTTTTTAAATGTATTTTTATGTTTTGTATAAAACCCTATGACTAAACCTAAATCTAACCCAAAACCTTACTCTAACACACGTATACCCTGAACCTACCTAATTCAACAAAAAATACCTATCTAACCTACCTAAATTACAAAAAAAAGACATTTCAATAATTAAAAAAAAAACAAAAAAAACAGGAAATGAAAAAGAGGGGGGCAAAAAAAGGCCACAGATCTGACCAACTGAGCACTAACTTTAGTGATCAAAGGGGGGGGGGGGCATCTGATCACTGTCCTTACAATGATCAAAGCAGGGAATACATTTTTTTTCTATTTTGTTTTTACAGTTTAAAAGTTGGAACAGGGGCTATAATGCTGGATACATTGTGACACATATTTCTTCTTCTCACAAAGTGTATGAAAGGAAATGACAGGGGTCTTTACAAGCACTGCCTCTGACGTTTTGCTTCTGACACATGTGGTTTGCTATTTTAGAGACTCACATGTGGCAACAATGTAGACATTGGCTGAAACTAAGTGCTCTGGTGCTGAAGCACTTAGTAACAGCCTTCACCCTGCTCTCCAATTGCTCTCTGCGGCAGCAAAGGGAGAGTTAACCCTTTAACCCTTGACATGCCAGGACTGTCACCGGTCTTTAAGGCAAGGACACCTGTGACTGTCCTGGCATGTCACTGGTCCTTAAGGGGTTAAAGCACAAAGTTGGAGAAGATTCAGATCACAGGATAAAGTAGATTAAGGTTAAGAAAATAGGAAAGCAGGTAGGACAAAGCAAATCAACATTAGGTCTTGCCTATGGGATTCCTTGGCATGGAGGCAAGCTTAGCATACTATGGCCATATTATGTGACTAAAACCTCATCTTCAGTATAGTGATGATATGCAGGCAATATGCCATATTATAAAGGTTAATACTGAGTAAATATGGATGTGCAGCTATATTCTGCGTTTTCACTGTTTAAAAGCAGACATATTTAAAAAACCTTTAAAAAGCAAAAATGAAAACAATGTGGTAGACATGATTTTGTGCCCCTGGCACCTCTGACAGAATGTCAGTTGCTAATAATAGGGTCCTGTTTTTTCAGGATGGTGGTAGGTACAGAGTACAGTAGGAAATGACTTTGTTTTCAAAGATGTTGGACGTGTGGCAATTGTAATAAGAAGCCCTATTTTTCCACAGAATCCTATGTATAGAAAGTCAAGTTACCCCTCATTTCATATGGGAGGCTGTATTCTTTCCAAAATTGTATGCCTTAACTACCTTTTCTTCATGTCTGTGTTTGTTACAAATAGTTTAGTGCAGGTATGCCTTATTTGAAAAAAGTAAGAAAACCAAGGGAGGTGAACTTTTGTGCCCATAGCACCCCTTACAGTATATTATTTAATACTAATTGGATACCATTTTTCTCATGATTATCAGTATCTTTTGAAGTGGGGGAAGATGTATTGCATATTGCTGATTTCTGGAACCAATTGTGCACATCAACCTAGGATAACAGAGACATGCCAAACAGTTTTGAAAGGATTAACTTGTACTTAAAACCAAACCAAAAATAGTAGTTTTTCTTTTATTGTAACTATAAATGCACTCTTAAACAGTCTTAGAGTTCAGTCTTGTTGGGAAGAAAGGACAGTCTCCACAACCCCATAGTGAAGGGCTTCTAAGCATGATAGTTGCACACTAAGGGCTGTTCATGCACACAGTGATGTTTGGTGCTGTGCACCTCATACTTTTGAGTTGTGTTCCAGCCTGATACCATCTACAGGCTTATGAAAGGCTTACAGGAGCTGTTTGGGGCTGCCGTGGGAAATGTGTTGAAGGCTTTTCAAGCATTCAAGGGGTTAAAAACTCCATTTAAATCAATGGGAATGTTGTTTTTTTATTTGTCCCCTATGGTGCAGTTGGTGTGCTCCAAAATGGCAAATTTAATACAACCCTTGGTACTTATTTTTGAGCCGAATTCCATTCTTCCATTCCCCTCTTTTCCTCTTTCTATTTCCAATGCACCAAAATCTTAGAAAATATGTTAACCAGATCAATTTGTGATTTCTTTACAGATTCCCCTGTTCAGGGAATTGATGCCCAGAAGAGATCACAACAGATCAACATGAGACCACTGTTAAACCATTTACCACAGAACACAAAGACACCCTTTCATCGAGGAAACCAAAATACCTACGTGAATTGTGATTGATAGTTTTTTTCTTTGCTAGAGAGAGAATTTATTTTAGTATATGTGATTACCCTTTCAGTGCTAGAGGTGTGTGTGCAAAGTATTGTGGCATTGCATGCCCCTCTGACACTCAATGAACTGAGGATAAAGATCTCTACAACTTAAAGGGGAACTAACAACTAATAATAACCCTCACGAAACGTATTATGGACAGGAAATCCTGCTGGTCTCTATGAATTTTGCTTGTGTGCATTTATTGAAGAGATAACATCCTTAGTCAGTCCTTGATTTTATGCCCATGGTGGCAGACATGACAGTTGCTAGCAGGACCAAGTCTCAAACTTAGCTAACTGCACATGGTAAACTTAACCCTTTAAGGATATGAGGTGTGCAATGCATTGCTTCGCAACATGTTGGACACCTCCTCAGGTCCTAAAAGGGTTAAGCAGGCTAATGCGCTCTGCCTGCTTCAGTGTTAGCTCTTTGAATGCAGGAAGGGTACACAACGCCTTGCAAAAGCAAGGCGTTATGAACCCCTCTGGCACTCAGAGGGTTAAAAAAATGCAAACAGCTCTCAAGTCCACTTCCTTGGACATAACATCCAGGACTGATTGAAAATGTTATTCTTGAGCAAAGGCGCAAGGGAATTCTTATGGGCCATTAGGCTTTTCTGGTCACACTAAGGTAAGTGGGGGTATTATCAGGAGATGTTAACTCTCCATTGAAGGAGAACATTACTGCAGGCATAAGTGCATAGCTCACTTCCTTAACACAGTAGCTGTAGTACCTGTTTAAACCTAAGGGTCTCAGGTTCTAGCCGTTCCAGAGCCAGCTTGGCCTTTCATCCTTCCAAGATCAATAACATAAGCACCTTTGAGCTGGGTATCAATAACAACTGTAAAAGCTTCTGCCATCATTAACTCTGAGCTCGTATGCTGAGAACACTTTGAGTCCCGTGGGGAGAAAAGAACTATATTTAAAACAGTTTAATATGATTCTGTTTAACTGAATGATATATACAAGAAGCAGATATATTTATTTACCTTTTGCTTAAATTTCTGTTGCAGTCTGTTGATGGATCGTGACATTTTACTTTCTTTAATGTTTACAACAATGGGGCGTTCTCTCCATCGCTAAGCTCTTTCTGACTGATAAAGTCTATTATTGTGAAGTGATGTGAATTATACATAAACCTATAATGTGCTCATCAAATACAGGCAACTACAGAGCCAATGCAACAAATATAGTCATTTATCTATCTACAGACCTTTGTCAGGTCTTTTGCTTGCTAAATTGTGACACTTAAACTACAGGAATAGTTCCCTTTTAAAAGTCAATGCTACTAATTTACATGCAGATATTCTTGGTCAAGAAGGGTGGAATATCTTCAAACTCATGATTCCTTTTCTGCAAGAGTTTCAAATGTCAAAGACAAATTCTTGCCAGATTTAACTTCTCCATTACAGAGATGACGTCTGGCTCTGTGGGAAGTGCAATGGAGGGAATGTACAGATTTGCAAACCTGCAATTTAGAAAAATTCTCCCATTAAAGCAGAAGTATCACCCAAATTAAAGTTACCCACAAATAATTATGCACATAACCATAAGCATATCTATACTAGTATTATCCAGAACAAGTGCATCATTACTGACAAAGGCCAAAACCAGCACAGAAAATTTTGCCAAAGAGACATCTGTGTGCCTGTGCTGTCCATCCTGGTCTCCTCTAGGAGGCGTTGCATTGTACCTTAAGGTACAGGAAGGGACTGATGGCGCAGGTGCGCAGATGCCTCTACAGCAAGCTGCTTGTCTGACCATTGGACTTTTTCCAGATAATACTAGTATTGATATTCTTATGGTTATGTGCATAATTATTTGGGGGTAACTTTAATTTGGGTGATAGTTCCACTTTAATGCCCCTAGAGCCAAGGGGAGGGCAATGATTTAGTGTGTGGTTGTTTTGGGGCATTCCTTTCCATTCCTATAAACCTTTTTTTAACTTATTAATCCTTTGAGTGCAAGAGGGGTGTCCATTGCTTTGCATTATTTTGGACACCCTTTCTGGCACTGAAATGATTACATAAGGTGCAGGGGAAATGATATAATGTTATGTCATTTATGTGTGTATGTTATGGGGCAGGTGTAAGGGGCTTAACCTTTTCAGTGCCAGAGGGGTATGCAACGCATTGCAGAGCAATGCATTGCATACCCCTTTGCACTCAAGGGGTTAACCCCTTACCGCCCGAGGACGTACATATACGTCCCGAGTGGCAGGGGAGGGCTGGCCTGGGGGGCAGAGGGGTAATTGCCCCCTGGGCTGGTCATATGTCTGGGCCATCGGGCCACTGCCTCACTCAATCTCCCAATTGCTGCTATAAATGGAGCTGCACTACTGATACCACAGAGCTTACAATTGAATTGGAACTGCACAAATGATACTACAGAGCTAAAATCCAAATATAGCTACACTAACAGCATAACCCATTTCCCTTGTAAGATCTATGGTATCAATCATGTCGCTGTAATTAAATTGTAATGCCAATATTAAAAGTAACTAAAGGGGATGGGCTGGGACGCTGGGCTGGAGCCAGTGGATTGTATTTGCCCCCTAGGCCACAAGTTCCCAGCCCTCCCCTGCTGAGCGGATGTCCCAGGTGGACAGAGGACGTACATGTACGTCCTGGGAGTCATTTAAAAATAATCAACAAAAATGCTCGGCGGGTGTTAAGTGCTGTCAGCGTGTGCGCGGCCAGTCACTAAGGGGTTAATGATGACATAATGTGTGCACCGGTATGAACTACACTGATCTTGCTCTCTAGTCCATATCCTAAAGTGCAGCCACGCAACATAGAGGAGAAATAAAATTCCCTAAATTTCCATTAATTTAAATGAGGGGTTCCCTTGAATCCAAAACCTCTCTAGCATTCATGGGATTAAAATTCCCATTTAAACAAATTATTTTTTTAGGCCTGTGGTGCAGTTGATTTATCCCAGAATGTCTCCAGTTTCTTAGTACATCCGCCTCACTATGGCATTCTGGACTGGTAAGAAGAAATTCAGAGTAAGTGGTACTATTATGCTATAACAATTCAAGAGAAAGTCCCATTTAAATCAGTGGAAATTGGGGGAATTTTTTTGTCCTCTGTGTTACAGCTGGGTTTCTCCAGGATAACCTAAACTGTTCATAGTACATCAGCAGGAATCCACCAATGCAGTCCCACTGATATTTGTCTCCAACGCAGTGGCTGAACTTCAAGATTTGCGGTAGCGTGTATGATTGGTGCAGTTCACACCATTACACACACACTCTGCCATTGTTAAAGTGATACTAATACTCAAAATGTTAAAACAAATAAGTTATAGGGTTTATTCAGCTAAGAAAAACAAGGGTACCCTCACTGCTGAAAGGTATTTTATTCAGAAGTTATTACACCTCAAACTTGATTTTTTTAGGTGCAGTATCACAATGGCCTGACATTGTACAGTGGCGCTGTTGCTACACCATTCTATAATGATTTATGGTCAACTGACCAGAGCTGTCCATAGGATGGTATAGCACCAGCGGCACTGTAATAGTTCAGGCCACTGTGATACTGCACCTAAAAGATTCACATTTGAGCTGTAATAACTTTTGAATAAAACACCTTTTAAAAGTGTGAGTGCCTTTGTTTTATTCAGGGTGATAAATACCATAATATATAATTTTAAATATTAAGTGCTACTATCCCTATAAGAGGCCATTACTAACCCTTTATAAGTTTATGCTATATTGTAGATTAAAAAAAATAAATTATGTGGAGCAAGTCCCATCTCTCAAACCTTTATGGTTTGAGAGATATAACGTTTTAAAGCCCCCCCTCCCCTTTCCCTGATGTCAGCTGTAAAGCCGACAGAAGGAGATCCGTGTTGGCAAACTCAAGGAGGCTCTTCAGCAGAGCCAAAATAGTGATATTTAAAAATAACTACTTCATTGGAACGGTCTACAAAGTGTGCTTGCAAGCCAGGCACACTTTGTCGACTGTTCCAGTGAAGTAATTCTTTTTAAATATCACCATTTTGGATCTGCTGAAGAGCTGCCGGCTGGTCCCAGGACCGATATCTCCTGCTGTCTCCTGCTCCACATCATTTTTTTTAAAATCTACAATATAGCATGGACTTATAAAAGGACATTACTAACCCTTTAAGCCCCTTGCACCTGTTTAAAGTCTCATCTGTGTTACATATGCACTAATCGAGAATCAGTAAGATGCCTGCCGCTATGATCCACTATTTCTTCTTCAAAATCAACTACTAGTACACAAGGGATCAGCACTGCCACAAGATTTATAATGGGCACATCGGTGTATACAACTGCTCTTTCCCAAACTTACTGTGCTTGCCCCAGACACATACACACACAGTGTTTGCTGTTTGGTCTCCACACCCAAAAACACAAGTCATGCAATGACAGAGAAATGGAGTCACTGCAAAGACTGAAATAAACTACAGAGCTTAGTATCCCTCCACCACACACACACAGCAGCAGAATTCTTAAATTACATTTGAAAATGCAGTATATGCATATACCTAATGATCTGCATAAAGCATGTTAAATATTTACTGTGTAACTGTGTAGAAAGGCTTTACTTCTTCCTTATAACCTTTCACTATAACTTGGTTATTCATGTCCATTGGAATTTAGCAGACATTGTTTTGGCTGAAAAACTAGGTGAAGTAAATTCAAGTATTTCCTGTACATAGAAGTATCGGTGACACAATCAATGCTTTGAAACAGTCTCCTAAATAGCAAATGGAACTCCCTGGTGAAACCATTTTCTAGAGCCCAAAACTAAATATTCCCCCCGGGGGCGTAACTAGAAATTATTGGACCCTGAAGCTGATTGGCCTCTTGGTTGTTGGGTCTAGATACAACTGTAAACCTCTATACCCCCTTTATTTACACCCCTGCTTTGAAACCTTGGCTACTACAGGTGGAAATAATTATGTTGTTACTGAAAATTATTCTGTGTATAATGAACACTGCTTGCAATATGATTCACAGAACAAAGTGGATTACCAAGCAGATAGTGATACATTGTAACTATCCTTGTATTTATGGTGCCCAACAGAAAGCACTCTGAAAAAGAGATCCAGGGAGCTGTCAGAGATATAAAAATAAGAAAAACATTATAAAGTATAGGCAATATGACTTTACATATTCTGCAGTTACACAATATATAAAGTCAAAAAAGAAGGTTGACTGTCACTTCAAAATTAAAGTTATATAAAAGTGAAGTACTTTAAATGAACATTGTCACCTGAAATGATCTGGAGTTACTTGAAGAGATAGTAACACTTAAAACATAAAAAAATATATTGTAGGCTTTTATCCTCATTAGTAAAACAAGAGTACTCTGCTGAGAGGTGTTTCGTTCAAAAGTTATTGCAGCTCAACCTTGAGTTTTTTTAGGTGCAGTATCTCAACGGCCTGAAATTGTATAGTGGCACTGTTGCTACATCATCCTATGGACAGCTCTGGTCAGTTGATCATAAATCTCCATAAGATGGTGTAACAACAGCACCAGAATAACATTTCAGGCCACTGTGATATTGCACCTAAAAAAGTTTGAGCTGCAACAACTTTTGAATAAAACACTTCTCAGCAATGGGAGTACCTTTATTTTACTCAAGAGGATATGCCCTACAATATGTATTTTGTACTTGTTAAGTGTTACTGAGGCCACAAATCTAGTCTTATATATGCTGTATGAGGGTAGCCATCCCTGTCTTTTCCAAAGATCCCTGACTCCCATTAGCATGCCAGTCTTGATAGGTGCCTCAGATATAATTGTACTGAATTATCTGTAAATGGCCTGAGATACAGTAACATTTCTGAACAGAATAGTATGTGTGTGTGCGCCTGTGTGTTGGGGATGGGTACAAATCTCAATAAATTAAGTACCTTAGCTCTTGTCTCTGGTGTCTATATGGAACAGTTCACAAATATATTAAAAAATCAAGTTTATGCTTTATGATTAGAATTTACTGATCTAACATAAAATAACTCATAAATTATACAGGGCCACCCATTGCAATGCATTGGACACCCCTGTGGTTGACAAAGGATGCTTTTTTTTGTTTTCATTATTATTGGGGGGTGGCATCACGAGGGGCCCTGATGCCCCCCATCAGGTCTAAATGAAAAAAAAATATGAAAACCCTGCATAAACCACAGAGGGGTCCAACACATTGCTTTGCAATGCATTGGGTCCCCCTGAGGCACACACACATTTATTTATTTTTTATTCATCCCTTGTTGGGGGGCATCAGGAGTAGTCCTGATGCCCCCCAAAAAGGTATGAATAAAAAATAATAATAAAAAAATGAACCCTCTGTGTGCCACAGGGGTCCAGTGCTTTGCCTTGCAATGCCCTGGGCACCTCTGTGGCACACAAAGGATTATTATTTTTTTTTTCCCCATTATTTTTTATTTAGACCTCATTACTGAGCATCAGGAGGGGTCCTGATGCCCCCAATGAAAATATAGTGTGTGTGTGGGGGGGAAACACCAAAAAGATTGCCTGTGCCACGGGGGGGGGGGGGTTGTGTTAACACAGTGCTTTGCAGTGTATTGGACCCACTGTGGCACACACACTTGTGTTTTGTTTTTTTCATTATTTTTTATTCCGACCTTTTTTTTGGGGGGGGGGGGATCAGTAGTGGTATGAATAACAAATCATTTAGGAAAATTAACTCTTTGGCGCAACAGGGTATTGCCCCCCAAGTACCCTTACCCCCCCCCAGCCTGGTTCCACAGCCCACTGGCAGTCCCATTCCCCCAGCCTGGTTACTCTGCCTACCGGTAGACTGAAAGTACCAGTGTGCACTGGATTCAAGATGGGAATAAAATAGTGTATGTTGGGAATATACGGTGCACACTGGTAGTCACAGATGCCCCCATATGCACTATCTGCCCCCCCTTCATCCTTACATCATTGCCCACTGGTAGACATACCCACATTCACTGCCTGAACCCTCACCACCCACTTTCCCATCCATGTTCTGGCACCCAGTATGGGATGTCAACCCACACCAGTGGGGTAACATTTTTTTTAGGCTGGCAGGAGGTCCTCCTAGGAAATCCCATGATGTAGAAACATTTTAGTATCAGTATTTTAGAAAATACAGTATTTTAGAAATGACTGATGTGTAAAAAAAAAAAAAAAGTGTTTTTTTTTTCCTTACCTCCACATTCCGGAAATAGTTGTACACACTAATTAGAGGTAGAAAGTCAAGTGACCCCACATTGTATGGTTTGTCTACCTTTTTTTTCACTTCTGTAGATGTTATAACCGTTTCATACAGGCAAGTCATGTTTGAGAAAATGTTAGAAAGATCAGAGGTTGTAGTAGGTGTAGTTTTGTACTTCTAACACCCCCTAAGGTAGGTCAGTTCATACCAATGGGGTGCCATTTTTCTCCTAAGGACACTAGCTAATGTATACATTTGGAAATTCCATGGTATTCACAGATTTCAGTATATTTGAAGGGAATAGAAGAAGTCAGAGATGCTCAATTAAGCCCATGAGCTTGCAAGGGTATGCAAAAGCTCACTAGGACTGTATCATCATGCCCAGAATGCAATCTGTTTTAGCTCACAAATGCCATACACAGAAAAGAAATATTCTGAAGCATATCTTACAGGTCCTGCCAAAATAACAGTCCAGCTACAAAATGCCAGACAATTCCTTTCTGAACAAGGGAAACAGCAAACCCCCAGACATATGCTTCTATCTTGTTGATGATGTGCTGGTGATCCCTCTAGGCAAGGGGTCCATGTCTGGATTCCCCTATTACCCTTATGGTGACTAGCCCCAAAAACAATTTGCATAAAAATAGAAGAAGTCAGAGATGCTCATCTAGGCTCATGAGCTTGCAAAGGTATGCAAAAGCTCACTGGGACTGTTTCCTTGTGCCCAGGGTGCAATCTCTGTTAGCTCACAAATGCCATACACAGAGAAGAAAAATTCTGAAGCATATCATACAGATTCTGCCAAAATGACAGTCCAGCCATGAAATGCCAGACAATTCTTCTCTGAACAAGGGAAGCAGCTAAACCCCAGACATACGTTTTAGCTTTGTTGGGCCTCGTTGGTGAGGTGCAGCTGACCCTCTTGGCACTTGTGAGCAAGGGATCCAGATCTGGATTCCAATACTATCCTTAAGATAATTAGCCCCAAGAACAACTTGCATAGAAATAGAAGAAGCCAGATATGCTCAAATTATGCTCATGAGCTTGCACTGAGACTGCATTCGCACACCCACAACCTCTTTTTCCTCACAAATGGCATGTACAGAAAAAAAATAAATATTCTGAGGAGCAGCAGCTAACCCAGACATACATTTCAATCTCATTGTGCCTCATCAAAGAGTTGCAACTAGTCCCACTAGGCACTTGTGAGCAAGGGGTCCAACATCTGGATTCCCCTGTTGTCCTTAGGATGACTAGCCCCAAGAACAATTTGCATAGTCTTGAAAACTCATGAGCCTAGTTCAGCATCTGTGACTTCTTCTATGTATATGCAAATAGCTCTTAGGGTTAGTCACCCTAAGGGTAATGGGGGAATCCAGGTGTGGACCCCTTGCTCACAGGTGCTTTCAGGGATAAACTGCACCTCAGTGATGAAGCCCAATAAGACAGAAATGTATGGTGTTTTCCTTTTTTCAGAGAAGAATTTTAAGACTGGTCTGTTCTTTTGGCAAGAACTGTATGATATCCTTCAGAATATTTCTTCTTTGTGAGGTAAAGGACATTGTATTCTGGTTTGAGCAACAACTCTCAGTAAGCTTTTGCATATTCTTGCAAGGTCATGAGCTTAGTTGAGCATCTCTGACTTCTTCTATTTGTGTGTAAATTGCTCTTAGGCATCCTAATGGTAATGGGGGAATCCAAATGTGGACCCCCTGCTCACAGATGCCTAGAGGGATCAGCTGCACCTCAATGATGAGGCCCAACAAGGCTGAAACGTGTGTCTGAGGTTAACTGCTTCCTTGTTCTGAGAAGAATTGTCTGGCATTTCGTGACTGGACTGTCATTTTGGCAGGCCCTGTATGATATGCTTCAGATTATTTCTTCTCTGTGTATGGCATTTGTGAGCTGAAAGAGATTGCACCCTGGGTGCGAGGACACAGTCCCAGTGAGCTTTTGCAAATTCTTGCAAGCTCATGAGCCTAGTTGAGCATCTCTGACTTCTATCTATATGCAAATTGCTCTTAGGCTTAGTCACCCTAAGGGTAATGGGGAATACAGACGTGGACCCCTTGCTCACAGGTGCCTAGAGGGATCAACTACACCTCACCAATGAAGCCCAACAAGACCAAAACATATGTCTGGGGTTAGCTGTTTGCCTTGTTCAGAGAAGAACTGTCTGGCATTTTGTGGCTGGACTGTTGTTTTTGCAGGACCTGTATAATATGCTTCAGAATTTGTTTTCTCTGTGTATGGCATTCATGAGCTGAAAGAGATTGCACTCTGGGTGCAAGGACACAGTCCCACTGAGCTTTTACATATTCTTGGAAGCTCATGAGCCTAGTTGAGCATCTCTGACTTCTTCTATTAGCATATTTGAAGGGGCAGAAATGTAAGAAAATGTAATTTGTTTCCTTTAGCTCCACCTTCCGGAAACATTTGTGCACACCAGGCTTGGGGTGAGAACACAAGTGACCCCTCATCTCATTCTGTAGGTTATCTTCTTTCCAAAATGGTATGGATTTCCTACATATCCTACATTTCTATAATGGTTATGACCATTTTAGTGTAGGCAGATAATTTCAAAAACAAAAGTGGCAGGTTTAGGTTAGTGTTCCCAGCACCTCACACAAATGGGGTGCTATTTTTCTCACATTGGTAGCAGGTACTGAATATAGTAGGACATTTTATGGTTTTCAAAGATTTTAGTATATTTGAAGTGGTGAAAATGTAAAAAAACATGTATTTATTCCTATAACGCAAAATTTCAGAAATATTTATGCACTTCACGAGGTAAGAAAAGAAAGTGATCCCTCATTTGATGCGGGAGAATGACTACTTTCCAAAATGGTATACCTTGAATACCTTTCCTTCATGTCTTTAATAGTTATTAACATTTTAGTACCGGCATCCATTTTCAAAACAGAAAACAGGTATGTGTAGTTACATGCTTTTGGCAACCCCTACGGTGTGCCAACTCAAACCAATGGGGTGATATTTTTCTCCTAAAAGTACTAGCTAATGAATACAGTTAAACATGTCATAGTTTTCACAGATTTTGAAGGGGTGGAAATGTAAAAAAAAAATCATTTTTTTTCCTTTAGAACCACTTCTGGAAGCATTTGTGCACATTTGGCTTGCTGTAAGAGGGCAAGTGAGCCCTCATTAGATGTGGTAGGATATTCGCTTTCCAGAAATATATAGTTTATATAGTTATTCTGCTGTTTTTGGGTAGTTTTACCACAAAAACTCTAGAATGTGCATATTAGTTGATAAAGATGAAAATGTCATTTTGCTCTCCTGGGACCGGATTCTATTGCAGGTGATAAATGTTACCTCTCATTTTATCAAACATTTTTCTATTGAAGTCTATAGGGAAACCTGAAGATAAAAGCAGAGATAATATTAGCACCTGAAATAGAGTCCAGCTCCTGGTAATTAGGGCTCTGCGCTAGCCATGGATGTACTTAAATCTTTACAAATTTGGTATTTTTGTACTTGAGGGACTCAGGGCTTTTTCAAATTACTGGAACTTTCACTATCAAGATAAATGTTTTTGGTATATAGTACGTGATTTTAGCAAAATAAGTAATTTTTTACTTTTTTGTAATTATGACATCATAGCTTTTTGCATGATGAAAAATTCTCTTCATGCAAGGCACCACACAAAAGCTTGATTTGTTCTGAAAAAACTGTTTCCATATGTAATCACAGATTTGTTATCAA
Organism: Rhinophrynus dorsalis; assembly: GCA_037306005.1. Lineage (NCBI taxonomy): Eukaryota > Metazoa > Chordata > Amphibia > Anura > Rhinophrynidae > Rhinophrynus > Rhinophrynus dorsalis. The sequence goes on along the minus strand of CM074718.1, from coordinate 246,900,776 downwards.
TAAGCATATAATACACAATAAGCAGATTACACTTATAAACCAATGATCGTGTATGGGAGAGCCCCTGATGGATCTGACCACTGCCCATACAATCCTGCACATACACAGGACACAGATCCTTCCTGTTCCAGTTGACTTAAAAATCCCCCACAGTCCCGATTCTTTATACTCTCTATCACAGCCTGATCAGGATGCTTTGACCTATCAGATTACACAGTTAGTGTCAACAACCTACGTCACCATTACATTCTCCGCTCCTGCTCTGCGGCTGTGAGGTTTAATGTAAACACAACCTTGTGTTCTGCAGTCTGCAAAAATCAGCACTTATTACTGCTGTATAACCTTGAAAATGTAACATAATGAAGACCATGCACAAAAATCAGTTGACAAACAGGTTATGCACAGATCTGTAAGAAACGCATTAACCCCTTATTAATCCCCGATTAACCCCTTCATGCTTGGGATGGGAACATATTTTATACGTCCCATTACAAAAACGATATATTGTTTTCTATATGTAAGTAGAAATTTATCAGGAGAAGTCAAGCTAATATATAGGAATAGCAAAAATGCGGAAATGTGTCTGGCCTATAGGGTACAGGAAATGGCCTAAGCCCCTGGCAATGAAGGGGTTAAACACACATTTATGTGAGTTTTATTGCTGTGGAGCAATTTCGAATACTTATATACACACCGCACAGTCTTATCTCCTAAAAAGAGGGACACCAGGGTATGAATGAGAGACAGAGGGATTTGGGCCTCAAAGAGGGACACTTGGGAGGTATGTAAACCCAGTAAACCTTTCATTGGGTTCACCATATAAAAGGACAGGCACATCTCCAAGACTGACTGGTAAAGGCTTTTGCTGACAGCTTGCATTGCTCATAAAAATGAAGAGAACTAATAAAATATATATGTAAAAATAAAAGTATTTAGTTAATATGTATATATTTAATTGTGCACTTTGCGATTTTAATTCCACTATAGTGGGTGTTTTTTATAAATAGTAGAACTAGTGAAATTTATTTTGGGGTATTTTACAACCACCATGCTTACTGTGAAAACAATGAAGGGTGGAGTTTTTAAAGACGCACACACACACACAACAAACATACACACTCCAATGGAGGGCAACATTTTTTATAGGATACCCAAGCTAAGACCTGCATGAATGTGCTCATAGTCCATTTATTTTGTATCCCCAAATGAAAATTCCAATGATTAAATGGTGCAGACCACTCAAGTATCTTAGTATCAAGTAAAAAGCACCATATGAAACAGGGGGCATTTGGGGAATATTTATTTTCCCTTCTATGATGCTGGTTGCTCTGGAAGTGCATTTAGATTAGACTAATGGAAGGAGAGACACAGACAGTTTCTCCTATGTTGTTCATAATGTGACATACCATTAGGACCTGGAAATCTTAGAAAGTAATTTACTGTAGCATGCTGTTTTATTGTTTCAGGACACCTGGGAGAATAGGTGTTATAAAAACACTTGTCTCAATATGGCACTTGCCCTTTAAGTTGAGTATTTGCAAAATGTTTTTTGTCTTATGACATAGGGACAGTGGAGTAAAGGTTACTCCACCAGGAGGCAGGGCACTTATAGTGTTAACTAACTGAAATCCTCCTGGAAAATCCTTTATTACTTTTTTCCTAGACAGATTTTTTTTTTTCACTGATTTTACGTATTTACCAAAGAGTACATCTAGATTATATATGAGGATATCTGACTGCACCATTTACCCCATAGTCTCCACACCATATTGAAGTGAGAGAGATGGCAAAAATAAGAAGCTATACAAGTTTATATCCTTCCTGGGACTCAACGACCTTGATGGTGCATGACATGGATAACTCTTCTCTGGGTTTAGGATTGTTTGTGTTGTGACATATTTACATGCTAAGTGAAATATCAGGATATTTTTAATTGGTGTACCAGTCCTCTTTGTAGCATTTGCAAATTTTATCTATTGACACTCACTCATGGAGGTTCAGAGCAGGGAGGCTTGACATATTCTCCTGTCAGCTATTACCGGTGACAGAATTTAGTCGCCAGTAACTATAATCCAACTAATATTCCATTGTAGTTTTGTACTGATACTACTGACTCTGATGCTGAAATTGTACATGCAATAGCTAGCACCCTTCTGTTTATTTTTATTCGGAGTGAAGACAGATAAATATTCTTCACTTGTGTGATTATTGTTACCTGAATTGGTAACTGATTTTGTGAGTGTGTACTTACCTCACACTATTGTATGATATAATTTGAAAATAGAGTTATCCTCTGAGGCACACTCTCTCTTTTTTCCTTCTTGTTTTTCATCCCTGAGAAATGTTCTTACAATTACGATTTCCTTAGTGATTGTGTGGATAAATGAACAAATCCTCCTTCTGTGGATCTTTCTATCTCTTGTCTCTCAAAAAGTAACACTATACCAATGGCACACACCTTGATGTTTGCAGATACCTTAGGTAAAAAAATGGAAGAAGTGTCTGAAGATGATTTTCACTGAAACTGGAGCAATTTACAGACCAGGTGTAGCTTCTGCCTGGGTCTCCAAAAGCAGTGAAGTCATAGCGGGAACATCTAATACAGTCTTATTTAAGATGACACCAAAAAGATTAACTACTTCACGTGGTTGTTCAACTTCTAGAGACAATTTTCTACAGTTTGGATGCAGTTCTCGAGGTGGTTCAGATGGTGGATGGATGTTTCTCTTTGTTGCACGCAGGAACCTATGGTTCAAGATTTTGGCCCCTGACACTACATTAAAAAATGTTGCTGGTTTCTGTACATTTTCTGTGGAATGTTCTTTTCAGCTCAGAAGATGTTGGAAGCAATCACATACCACTGGGGAGTGTCAGAAATAGACTTGATGGTCTCTAAACTTAAATCTTCTGTAAAAATAGAGATCCAAAAGCAGCAGTAGGAGTTACTGTGGCGTTACAATGGTACATGCTAGAATATATCTTCTTCCCAAAAGTCAGGATTCTAAAAAGTAATCGGGAAGATAAGGTGGGAGAACACATGTTATAATCGTTGCTGCAGCATGGCTGAGAACAGTTTGTCTTTAATGGCCTGGATCATGAGCTCTCTGTGTTTAGAAGACAAGGCTTTTCAGAAAACTTAAGTCAATACAAGCTCAGAGCGTGAAAATCTGTTTCAGCAAAAATCTACTATAGAGTCTGGATATTTTTTTTTTCCTACTGTGAACAATATGACTTCAGTCGACAGACTTTTACTTTATCAGGCATTGTTAGTTTTGTGCAAGTGGGTTTAGAAAAAGGCTTAAAGTGTTACACGGAATCCCTTCATTGGAATGGTCTAAAACGTGTGCCTAGTGTTCAGGTACATATTTTAGACCATTCCAATGAAGGGATTCCGTGTAAGTAACGAGATCCCGGCACTTCTCAAGAGCCTCCGTGTCGACCGACACGGATCTCCTGCTGACAGCTTTACAGCTGTCAGTAGGAGAAATTAAACTTTAAACGCCCGTATCTCTTAAACCATAGCGGTTTTTAAGCTCTTCTAAATGCAAAAAAGTTTTTTTAGACATTACTAACACTTTAAAACTCAACTGCCTCCAAATAAAACTTTTCTGCAAGCAGCAGCACATCTCATTCTCAGCCCACCCCTCCTAAAGCAGTGTTAGTAGTGTTGTAAGCTGAACATTTTGAACTATTTCATCTATCAAGCAACTCACTTCAAAAGAAGTGTTTCTCGTTGCCATTTGCACTGTAAAGTTTCTCAATTTAGAGCTCAATTCTGTTACCAGAACTAAAAGAACAACAGGTGCTGTGTTTTTTAAGTCAGGTTTTAGTATCCTATTCCCCAACTTGTGAAAACAAAATCAGCGGTAAATATACACACCGCCAGTCAATAAAAAGCCAATAAGAAACTAAATACAATGTGCAAGTAGTATTTTATTACCCACGCTCAATATTAGCGCCTTTTTTGTTGACACATTTTAAGGGCTCGATTCTATTACTAGCACTAAAAAAAAACAGGTGCTATGTTTTTTTAAGTCAGGTTTTAGTATCCTATAACCCGAAATGTCAAAACAAAATAAGCGGTAATTATACGCACCACCAGTCAATAAAAAGCCCATAGGAAACAACTAATAACAACGTGCAAGTAGTATTCTATCACCCACGCTCAGTATTAGCGCCTGTTTTATTGATACATTTTAAATCGGAGATCCCGCGCCTCAGAGGTTGAGGTGTAAAAGCCACAATGGCTGTTTTAAAAGCATCATTGCTTGAACAAAAGCAGTGTAGAATACAGTACACAGCATAGAAATCCAACATAGAGTGCCCCCCTTCGACATATTAACCCTCCCTTTTAAAATTCGACTTACAGTGTTTTCTTTCACCACTTTAATTCAACGACTATTGTTCACATTCGATATTTTAACCCTTCTCCTTGAAAATACGAGTTACAGTGCTTTCTTTCACCACATTAATTTGACAAATATTTTTCACATTCTACATTGTAACCCCCCTTTTAATATTCGACTTACAGTTTTCCCATGACTTTCTTTCACCATTTAAATTTGATGTTGTTCTTCTCCAATTTTTTTTTACGTGCCCTCATTGTATTTGCAATGTATTTGCTACCCCTCTGGTACTCATAGGGTTAATAGGCAAGATATGCGGCTGCATACCTTGCCTGTATGTGTGTATTATTTTTTTTTTTTTTACTTTTTATTCCAAATAAATATGTGTATTCATTTTTTTATTTAATGTTATTTCAAGTAAATAGTTCAGACCTCAAAGGGGGCATCAGGACCCCTCCTGAACCCCCCCAACATCCTTCTGGATAGATGATCCATGTGGCGACTTTTGTAATAAAGCGCATATAACCTCTGTTATTCATAGGTTATATGCGCTTTTTGTATTAATCAGTCACCCGGTCTGACCCGGGAGATTGATTCAATGATGAAAGAGCAGTGCTGTGCTTCCTAAGAATGACCCAGTGACAGGGTTCATTCATTCAACAAGCGCTTGAACTACAGCGGCTTATACAGCCGCTCCATTACAAAGGAAAGCAGAAAATGCCTTCGGGGTCACCCCATGGATCATCTATCCTTTTGGGGTTCTTCATGTATAAAAAGCTCATATAACCTATGAATAACATAGGTTATATGCATTTTATTACAAAAGTCACCACATGGATCATCCATCCATAAGGATAGATGATCCATGTTAAGGGAGTTTCAGGAGGGGCCCTGGTGGCCCCTTCGAGGTCTGAAATGTTTATATATATTGCAATAAAAGAACATATAACCTATGGTACACATAGGTTATATGCTCTTTATTTAAAAAAAGGCAGTGGTCGTCTACATGGATAACCTATCCTAATGGATAGGTTATCCATGCTAGGGGGTGTCAGGAGGGATCCTGAATACACATATTTATTTGAAATAAAAGTAAAAAAAAAATTAATACACATATACAGGCAAGGTATGCAGCCGCATACCTTGCCTATTAACCCTATGAGAACCAGAGGCGTAGCAAACACATTGCAATGCAATGGGACTCATATGGTTAATCTTGCAATACAAATACGAGGGCATGTAAAAAAAAATAGGTGAAGAGCAATGTTGAATTTAAATGGTGAAAGAAAGTCATGAGAGCATTGTAAGTCGAATTTTAAACGGGGGTTAAAATGTTGAAGGGGGGCATTCTATGTCAGATTTTGCTAATGTGGGGAACACATCTAACACTAAACTTGATCTTTCTGTCATCAAACATACGCCTATTTCCTTGGACTTTGACATTTTGTGTGTTTTTTTTTTAGGTGGTCGTTGAATAGTAGTAGACAGCGCCAGTTTTGTTAGTACTCTGAAATGTGCTGTGTACACCAGTTTTGTTTTACTGTGGTTTTGCAGTAGAATACCGGCGTAACACGTTTGTAAAATACACGTTGCTTGTTTTTCTTGAAATGCCAGGAAATCCTGCTCCTCAGAGGATGAGGTGTAGAAGCCACAACAACGGTTTAAAAACCATTGTTGTTAAAATATTAGCAGTGTAGAATACAGTATACAGCATAGAAATCTGACATAGAGTGCCCCCTTCGACATATTAACCCCCCCCTTTTAAAATTCGTCTTACAGTGCTTTTTTCACCACTTTAATTCAATGAATATTGTTCACATTCTACATTTTAACCCTTCCCTTTAAAAATTTGACTTACAGTGCTTTCTTTCACCACATTAATTCGACAAACATTGTTCACATTTGACATTTTAACACCCCCCCTTTAAAATTCTACTTACAGTGATCCCATGACTTTCTTTCATCATTGCTCTTCTCTCATTTTCTTCAGCATGCCCTCGTATTAGTATTGCAAGATTAAGCCTATGCATACCAGAGAGGTAGGAACACATTGAACGGTGTTTGCTACCCCTCTGGTACTCATAGAGATAATAGGCAAGGTATGCGGCTGTACACCTTGCCTGTATATGTGTATTTTTTTTTTTACTTTTATTCCAAATAAATATGTGTATTCATTTTTTAATTTAATTTTATTTCAAAAAAATAGTTCAGATCTCAAAGGGGGCATCAAGACCCCTCCTAGCACCCCTTAGCATGGATAACCTATCCATTAGGATAGGTTATCTATGCGGGCGACCAGTGCCGTGTTTTAAATAAAGCACATATAACCTATGTGTACCATAGGTTATATGCGCTTTCATTGTGATGTATATATAAACATTTCAGACCTTGAGGAGATCACCAGGATAGATGATCCATGTGGCGAATTTTGTAAGTAAAGCGCATATAATCTATGTTATTCATAGGTTATATATTTGCTTTTTATACATAAAGATAACTTTTAGACCTCGAGGGGGGCACCAGGACCCCTCCTGAAACTCCCCTAACATGGATCATCTATCCAAAAGGATAGATGATCAATGAGGCGACACCGAAGGCATTTTCTGCCTTCCTTTGTACTGGAGCAGCTCTATAAGCCGCTGTAACACAAGCGGTTTTTGAATGAATGAACCCTGTCACCGGGTCATTCTTAGAAAGTGCAGCACTGAGCTTTTATCAATGAATCGGTCACCCTGTCTGACCCGTTACATTTATCTCATCATCACTAGTGACATCACAAATGATCTTATCAGTGATGTTGTCATACACTGCATGAGAGATAATGTTTATAAGCTGTATGTTGGGTGATGTTGTGCCGTTAGGATTTGTAGACATTTTATGCTGTTATTTTAATGTAGTTAAAGTTACAGTGTTGCTAGAGAAGCATTTTGTTGAAGTATGTGTCCTTCTTGACAGTGTGAATATTAAATAAGGAAATTCAGCTGCAGTTTTTTAATGTTTTTCTGTACTACTCATTAATTTGATTGCCTAAAGGGATGCTGTTTTGGTGCTGGGAAAAGAGGTTGCAGAAGCAGTAGCAAAAAATAATTTGATGTAGTGTTTATTGTTTTGGTGTTCTGACCATAGCTGGGAACTCTCCGTGTTTGCCCTGAAGACTCAGGTTTTGACTCTGCATTACTGGGTCTCCAGGGCAGAGTCTGATTCTCTGGGGTGTGGGCAGTTTCTTAAGAAATTCTGCCCATTTGTGCTCCTTCCCTATCTGTTCCACCCACTTCTCCTCCTTCCCCAGCCTATATTTGCCTATAAGTTTCTGAAGCCCCACCCCCTTTTGACAAATTTTCTCATTTGTCTCCCTCAACCGCAACACAGGCCTCCCCCTCTGGAGGTCAGAAGGATATAGTTCCCAGGTATAGCAATGACATTGCCGAAAGGATAGATGAGGTGTTGCGGTGTCATTCTTTCTGCAGATGGATTTTGGTAATTTTAGAAGTGCACTGATTTGGATTCATGCTTTTTACATGATAGGAGGTGGGTTACCAGAATTGCGCAGGTGTGTGTGACGCACACACTATCGCTCATACTCATTTATCCATGTGTGTCTGACTTGCATCCCTGGTGACACATACAGCACTCATAAACACACATGCACACACTTAACCCTTAGAGTAAGAGAGGGGTGTGCAACACATTGAGGAGTTGTGCCTTACTCATTCCTCTCCTACCCATTTAATAGGGTTGAGGAGCAGAGGACAAAGGATAAGTAATGAAGAGAAGCCTCTCTTGTCCCGCTGACTTTTTACACTTTCTGCTTCCTCCTCCACTTTCATTATCTGTCTCAACCCCCTCTTTCATGTGCACCCCCACATCTTTCATCACCCTCCCTTATAACAAGACCTATGAGCTACATTAACAAAACCAAAAGGAGATCAGTTCTGGGGCAAACCACTTAAGGATCTGAGGGGTGTGCAACGCTTTGCTTTACAATATGTTGTTCAACCCTCTGGTCCTTAAGGGAATGAAACCTCTCACTGATTTAAATGGGGCTTTTAGCCACTTGGCTGCTAGAGATGTATGTTTCGCAGCAATGCATGGAGACATATCTCACACTCAAGGGGATAAAAATCAAAGGGAATTTGATTTATACCCTGTGGTGTACATCAGCCTTCGTGTGTGTGTGTATGTAATTGTGTGTTTGTATGTAGTGTGTGTGTGTAAGTATGCGTTTCTGTAAGGGTGTGGTTTATGTGTGTGTGTAACTGTGTTTGAGTAAGTGTGTGTGTGGGGAATTGTGTATGTGTTTAAGTGCATATGGAAGTTTGAGTAAGTGTGTGTTTAACTGTGTATGTGTGTGTGTTTGTAAGCATATTTGTGTGTATGTAACTATGTATCTGTGTGTAACTGTGTATGTGTGTGTAACTGTGTGTTTGTAAGTGTATGTGTGTGCATGTGTGTGTGTGTGTAACTGCATGTGGGGAATTGTGCATGTGTGTAAGTGTATTTGGAAGTTTGAGTAATTGTGGGTGTAACTGTGCATGTGCGTGTGTAAGTGTGTGTATATGTATGTATATATATATATATATATATATATATATATATATATATATATATATATATATATATATGTGTGTGTGTGTGTGTGTGTGTGTGTGTGTATGAGTGTACAATTGAATATTTCTCTCTTTCACCCGGCTCTTCTCACATGGGCAAGGCTGTCCTCCTTTTGCTAGTTAACTATAAACCTTTTGCTTGTTCCTGGCAGTAATGTCTTGCCCTTTATGGAGGTGTGTGCAATGTGTACGAATGTTAAACATTTCCAGTTCCGTGAGCATGTAGTTAGTCTAAAGACTAAATAACATCATGAAGTGGAATTTCCACATTCTGATTCTTATGTTTCTGTGAGCTTTTCTTTGGGAATTTCCATTCTGCTACTGAATGACGTAACACCACACTTCTACAAGTACTGCTTGGCCTCTGTTCTTTTTCTCATTTCTCTTCCTCTAGAGTACATGTCTTCCTGCTACTTTTTGTTTTCTTTTTTTAACAGGGTTATTTTAGGAAGTTCTGAGCCTCCTGTCCAAATTGTAAATGGAAGCCCCAAATATATTAAAACATTTAGATTTTGAGATAGCTTTCTTTATGCGCGTACCTTATGTGGAAACAGCAGCAGTGGTGTATTGTGTACCCAAGACATCTTCCTCCTCCCTAAACATCTGACCACAGCAGTAAATTGGTTCCTAGCTGAGGAAGAATCACTGTTTGGAACCCAGGATGATGACTGCTGGAACACCCATGCATTAACACCTTAGTGTTAAAGCGGAACTTTCACCCACTATAAAGTCGCCCTATAATAATTCAGTAGTGACTAGCTTTACAATATATATGTTACCTCTGATATGTAGCTGATTATAAAGAAATCCTTTATTGTAGGAGACTGACTGGCTGGTTAGTGCAGTCTGGTCTGTGCACCTGCACCGTCAGTCCCTTCTGGTTACCATGTGGCACACTGCAGTGCTTCTCAATGGAGACCGGTGAGGAAAAAAAGTGCTGTGGTCCTTAAAGGCCACCCACCCATGGTTCAGGGGCAGTCATTAAGGGATTTTGCCATTGTACAAATTGTTGGTAAGACCTCACCTTGAACATGCAGTACAGTTTTGAGCATCAGTTCTGAAAAAGGATATACTAGAACTGGACAGGGTACAGCAAAGACTTGACGTATGAGGAACGACTAGACAAACTTGGTTTATTTACTCTACAGAAAAGACGACTAAGAGGAGATCTTATCACATTGTACAAGTATATGAGAGGTCAATACAAGGATCTCTGTGTTGAGCTATTCATTCCAAGGCCTGATCAAATGACCAGGGGACACTCCCTGAGATTAGAAGAAAGGAGGTTTAGACTTCAGCAGAGGAAGGGTTTTTTTTTTTTTTTTTACAGTAAGGTCTTAAATTGTGCAATTCCTTGCCCAAGGGGGTGGTTATGGCAGATACAATGAATACATTTAAGAGAAGATTAGATACATTTTTTTCAAAAGGGAACATACAGGGTTATACTGTATAATTGTAGGCAAATCAGGAAGGTCTGACAAATGACTAATTTATTTGGTAGCAGGAAAAGCTATACAATTCTCATGTCACTGGGGTATGAGGCAAAGGTTGAACTTGATGGCCTTTATTCAACCTAATTTACTGTGTTACTCTAACCAATGCTTACAATGCTAAATGCTTACATTTAGCAATAAGCTTCTGTATGTGAGCTGTGATTTGTTTTAACCAAAATTGATTCAGATTTAAATTCTTCCCTTACAGGTGGGATCATGCACTAGGCTTCTCCTAACTTTTGAATCATTATTATCAATGTCATTGCTTTCACTCTTGGCAAGAATAGGCTTGAGGTAGTGGTAATCTTTTAACATTTTGAGTGCCAGAGGGGTACACAACACATTGGAAAGCAATGCATTGCGTACCCCTGTGACACTCAAAGGGGTTAAAACAACTACAAGCTATGTGTGACATCATGAGACTGATGTATTATGAATTGGATCAATTCTTGAACAAATCAGTTGCATCATAGAAGACACATTTATTGACATGGGACCGCTTGGCCCAAGGAAGGTGCGCAGAAAGGACTATGGTCTGAATTCGGAGCACCCCGCTCTGTATCAGCAGTGGCGTGTTCAGCCAGTCAGTACTGCGCATGACTGCAATGCGGCCACTAACAAGACAGGATCCGGCCAGTTTCTGGATGGCACTGTGGTCTGTGTAAACAGGCTTTTCAACTAGTACTCATATACAACACAAAATAACAATACATTGGGACAATAAATAACAATTACATTTGGGGAAGATGATCACTGGAGGAAATATCTAAGGTGTGCAAAAATGGGGTTTTAGTGTTCTTACCTGTTAAATCCTTTTCTCTTTAATCCATGTGGAACACAGGTACCATAGGTATGAGTCCCTCCTATTGGATGGCAGAACACATCTCAAAAGACACAGTCTTATGGGGGGAGACTCCCTCCTTCTTCACAGCTCAACCTTCCCCTGCCTACTATCTCCCAGAATTCATGTGACCGAAACCACATAAAGAAAATAAGCGGGGAAAAGCGGAAGAAAATCTGGGGTTGAGTCCCTCCACTAGAGGGCAGGACACACCTCAACAGACAGAGTCTTGAAGGTGGAGACTCCCTGCCACTCCTCCAGCTCAATTCTCACCCCCCATCTATTACTAACCAGTATGAATGTGACCAAAGCCACACTGACTGGGAGAGCAAGAGAAGAAGGAGGAAATCTCATGTGAGAAGAAACACATGTAAGAGAACTCCGCATCCCAGACAAGCAAGACCAAACAGAAATATCTTTCTCTGAGTGGGAGATCTGTGATCCATATGGAATAAAGAGAAAAGGATTTAATAAGTAAGAACACTAAAATCCTAATTTATCTTATGTCCACTATGGAACACCAGTACCACTGGGATATACCAACACTAAACTCCCAGGATGGGAAGGAGAAATGACCTCACGCCTGGCCCAATAATTCAGAGTTCCCAAGGACCATCCAGAATTGGAACAGCCCAAACAGAATAAAGTGTCAATGGACACTAAACAGACACAACACACAAAAACAAGAGTCACCAGGGCTCAAACATCTGAACTACAGTAAGAAAGTAAGCAAAACAAGAAGGTCTCAAAGTAGAAGTCAGAACATCAACACAGCAGTGTTTTGCAAAGGTGCGAACGGAGGACCAAGTCACTGCCCTGCACAATTGCTCAGACGAGGCCTGATTCTTGTAGGCTCAAGAGGACCCACAGACCAAGTAGAATGTGCTGTGGCCTTGAAGGGAACAGGTTTCTTTCTGAGATCATTATGCTTGGTGTATGGTAGCCTTAATCCAAGATGCAACTGTAACCTTGAAACTAGGCCATCCAGCCCTACGACCCTCAGGAATGGGGGAGGAAAAAAAAAAAAAAAAAAAAAAAAAAAGTCAGCCTTGCAGAATGGCTCAGTATGGTGCACATAAAACTTAAGTCAGACTCAACTCCAAGGTACTTGTAGTTGTTTTAACCCCATTGAGTGTCACAGGGGTACGCAATGCATTGCTTTCCAATGTGTTGCGTACCCCTCTGGCACTCAAAATGTTAAAAGATTACCACTACCTCAAGCCTATTCTTGCCAACAGTGAAAGCAATGACATTGATAATAATGATTCAAAAGTTAGGAGAAGCCTAGTGCATGATCCCACCTGTAAGGGAAGAATTTAAATCTGAATCAATTTTGTAGGAGAAATAAAGAATACTTAATGTGGTATAGGTAAAATACTAGGTACTGGTGAAAATTGTAATCACTGCTAAGTCCACTCCAAGAAGGGGGAAATTGAATTTATATGAAAAAAAAGAATAGATCGAATTGAACGAAAAGTGGATCATAACTTATTAGATTAGTGCTTTTCAAAGGACATAACGTGAGGGTACAACCTCACTACATTTGTTACATGCTTGGACTGTAATATATACAGTATGACTTTACATTTACTGCTGGGAGTAAATGCCTAAATAACAAGTGTATGTGTATAGAGAGCCTTAGATGCTCTTGTGTGTTTTAGTGTCAGCTAGTGATTCATAACAACAAGGTTTTTTCTCTCCACTACATTTTTTTTTTTTACCATGTAGTGGTAGCTATCTGGTTGTGTCCTATGGGTGTCCAGATTAGAGGATCTGATTCATCATTGTATCTCCTTGTTTGACACAGGCCTACTCACAGGTTTGCTCTCAAGGGGATCTGAGTACATATAGCGATAGTTTACCACTGGTAAGTATATATCTTTTTAACAACTATTACTTGCTATTACGTAGATAAAAAGTAGTACCATGTTAGCTGTGGAAAACGCAGGAGCCTGGTAGAGTAAAAGTTACACAGTTATTCATTGACTAGCTTCAGAGTGTAAGCTTTCAAGACAATGTAGGTCTCATTACAAAACTAACAAAGATACCTAGTTGTCTCAAGAGCTTGCACTCTAAAGCTACTCAATCGATGAAGGTTTCACTTTCACCTACCAGTCGCCTTCTTGCTCTTATGCGTCTCTTCATTAATTATTGGAAGATAAGATTTGAGTTTGCTCTTTGCATTTTTTATGCCACCATTTTCTATGCATTTTAATTCATAATTTGTCATGCATTTTTTTACGTTTGTTCGCATTTAAAGGGATAGTAATACTTAAAAATGTAAAAAAAAATATGTTGTAGGGTTTATCCCCCTGAGTAAAACAAGAGTACTCCCACTGCTGAAAGGTGTTTCATTCAAAAGTTATTAATTTTCAAAGTAGTTTTTTTTAGGTGCAATATCACAGTGGCCTGAAATTGTACAGTGGTGCTGTTGCTACACCATCCTATGGAGATTTATGGTCCCGGGACCAGATCTGTCCATAAGATTGTGTAGCAACAGTGCCACTGTACAATTTCAGGCCACTGTGATATTGCACCTAAAAAATGCAACTTTGAAAATTAATAACTTTTGAATGAAACACCTTTCAGCAGTGGGAGTACTCTTGTTTTACTGAGGGGGATAAACCCTACAACATATTTTTTTTTACATTTTAAGTATTACTATCCCTTTGATGTGTTCATTTTCATTTATATGGATGGTATTTTTTTTAGCCTTGTTACATATTTATCTGCTTCACATTTTTGTATTTAATTTACTGCACTTAGAAGATATTTTTGTTCACTGTGCACCTCTTTAGTTTCACATGTTCTTAACAGGCTGGGAGATCTGGGAAATGTGTTGACAGACTACAATACAGAAGCATTTTACAGCTATTCTTTGAAGAAGAATAGGGACACTTCTCTTTATTAACTTTTTTCCAACTGTATTATAGTTTCAAATTATTATTTCAATTTAGATATGCTTAACCTTTTGAGTGCTAGAGGAGACTGCGCAACAAAATGCTGGATACCCCTCTGACACTCAATGGTTAAATAATTTAAGGTTTCACTATTTATGTGCATGCTATCCTAATGTCTTCTCCCACCACTGAAACAGGCAACAACTGTACTATATAAAAAAAGTATTCTTTCCCTCACAAAATTTTGGGTTAGCAGCACCAGTATTTATTAGTTTTATTCTTATGTATGTATAAGATAATGGGAGAAATTGGATAATTATAACTGCTTACTATAGTACATTATGTTTCTTTATGTGATGTGTCATGTATAATCACAATGTATTTATTCATTCATATTTGGATTCCTGGCTTGGTAGGGACAAGCAGTTTGTTGCGATTGATCACTTGACCGTTCACGACATGTGACTGCTTGGATCAATGTAGATACATGCATTAACAGTATGTTTGATATTTTACCATTTCTTGGTTTAAATCTGTCTAAATGTATACATGGCTCCATAGCCTTACTCCACTAAAGGGATCTATCAGTAAGAGTGGCAAGAAACATGTTGAACAGCTGGCCTGATGATCTACAGGACTGTGAGTCAACAAGTTGATTGAAAAAGTCCCTAAATGTGACTTAGACAACCACATTGGTTTTAAGATAAGGTGATATAAACATAATTTAAGAAATGTGGAACAACCTTTTTTTATGCCAGTTTCCATTATGATTCAATTCTACAACAATCTTTCATTATTAAGAAGGAAATGGGGGTCCTGGAGTCCATCAAAAAGATTCATGTCCACTTCTGTAGACATGGCATCCAGTACTACTTAAAAATGAAGTTTGGAGAACCAGTCAACACAGAATTGACTCATAGTAGAGTCATATTCTGCCTGAATGAAACAAGCGAGGATTTACTATTAAGTGGTATTCATGGTGTTAGCTGTGTGAAGATTGGGAAAAGAGCTTGTTAGGCAACAAGGACAAATGATAATCATTGAGAGACATTGATAGGTCCAACACATTCCAAATCTAGTATACAAGCATATGATATTTGCAGTGCTGTCCTTTTTTACTTAACACCACCACATAGCTTCAAGCAGCTTCATGAACCTGTTGTGTGTGTGTATATAGCTATATCTATATACATGTATGTATGTATGTTAGAATTTTTCTGAAGAAAACAATGAGGCTGATGTACTAAGAAGAAATTAAGAAATTCTGGAGTAACCCTGCTGCGCCAAAAGAGAAATACAATTTATTTAGTAACTTATTATTTTCTCTTTACTTTATAGAAGGGTGTCCATTTATCATGAATAGTCTACATAATGTTTATTTCTACATATATCTTAATATTGAGATTTATTTTATAGTATACATCTTTTAGGGCGCGGGAATAATTTGATATTTTGTGTACTTATAACACGTTAAGTCAGTGGTTCTCAACTCCGGTCCTCGGGACCCACTAACAGGCCAGGATTTGATGATTTCCTTGTTAGAGCACAGGTGAGTTAATCAATGTGAATGAGCCTCTGATCACCACACCTGAGCTCTAGCAGAGAAATCCCTACGTCCTGGCCTGTTAGTGGGTCCTGAGGACCGGAGTTGAGAACCCTGCGTTAAGTGGTGGTGTTAGTGTTTTATTCCATTGCTGACCGTTAGCACTTATTTTTATAATAATTCTTGAAATTCCTATTCATTTAAAGGGGCTTTTAAACCCGAGGGCTAAAGAGGCCACCATAGTATTGTACATCTCCCCCACAATATAGTAAGAACAGTTCCAATTTTACCACCTGAGTGCAAGGAAAGTCTTACAACAATGTAACATTTACTTCTTCCAAATTTGCAAGAAAACAGAGAATTTATTTACTAACACTTCCTTGGCAATAACCTGCTTTTCAGGTTTGCTAGTGAAAACGGTGCATCCCAGTAGAAACAGGTGTTGTTGAGTATGTTAATAGTTTTTTCACCCTCTAGCGAATTGGTGACAATCGCATGATAAAATCATTCCTTTAAGATTGTGTGCTTGGTGATATTTCTTTAATATGAGGAACACAGGGTGTAAGATAAAGAGAAATAAAGTTATTTTATTATTAAAGTATTATAATAATTAGATGACCACGCAGACAAGTTGTGCTCCTAAGCATGGACAGCAGACTGCCTGGGAACTATACTATACATACTACTTCAATATAAAAGTTTATTAAAATAGTACATGCAGGACAGGTGGACAAGTGATCAACCAACAGGGTTGCAAAGGAGTTCAACATGTCGTTGAATTCCATAGCAAGCAGCAGAGAGTTAATAAACAATTCAGATTTTAAAAGCTAAAACAGAGAAATTAGAGCATCTTTGAAAAAAAAAATATATATCACTTATAGTTGTTTTTATTAATAGGCAAAATTGTTATTCCCCATATGACAAGTCCAGTTTATTTTTCCAAAACTCAAAAAAATACAGACTACATGGTTGCACCAATTCCTGTGCAGTCCTGCAGAACTGAAATGTCAAAAGCATCCTTAAAGTAAAGGGCTATGCGGATATCTTAGTACATTATTTTTATTAGACAAACTGCCAAAAATGTACAGTACAGTACACCAACAAAAGGAAAAAGTCACTGACAAAAGTACAGGGTCATTGACCTGGCTTAAAAGGATAGTAATGTTTCATAATAAAAGCGACTCTAATTAATCATCATAGTATTTGGACTTTGGAGAGTGTTATATCAATACTGTCAGACCTGTAGTTCAAGAGTAATTCAATGACAAAGTATCCCCCTCCCGCCCCTTTTACTGATGTAACACTGTTCAGCCAGATCAGAGGGGAGGTGCCCAGGTAGATTGCAGAGAGGGACAATCTTCAATTAAGATAAGGGAAAAACCTGAAAAACTTGTCAAGGGGGGCAGGGTTTTCATTGTTCTCATAGGAAGAAGATTATCCTCTGCTGTTATCTGTCTGGTCTATGGACTGGATTCCACATCTGAGAAGAGATGGCTTACACTAGGTAAAAGGGGCGGGAGGGGAAACTTTGCTTGTGAATATCTCTCAAACCATAAAGGTTTGAGAGATAAGACTTATAGCCTTCTTCATGTTTTTTTAATGCCTACAAAATAAAATAAAGATAAAATGAAGTATTACTATCCCTTTAACAGACATTTCTGGGAGTTAAAAGTCCTTCAATATCTTAGTGGGTGAATGTTGATATTAACAAAAGTTTGAAAATGAAAAGGATGTACTTGATGAGTAAGAACTACTCTGAACAACTTAAAAAATACACACTGCTCTTTTATTCAAATATCTATGATCTTAATTGGACTATAAACTGAAAAGGCATAATCGCATTCAAAATATTACATCTTTAGAATACTTTGTTACTGCAGACTTCTCATTAGATACTGGCCTTACTTGCGTATGGCAGTTAAAGCCCCTGAGCAGAATACAAAAACATAACACAAAAAATAACTAGCATTTGTTACCCTGGCTCATTTTTTCCCCCCATTGATAAACATTCAGATTAATGTTGGCATATACTGTCTTTAGCACACTTAAAGGAATACTATTTTTTAAAAATTAAAAATATATATTATGGGCTTTTCCTGTTGAGTAAAACAAATAAGCTTGTACCTCTAGAAGATGGTTTCTACAAAGCTTCTCACCCTTCACCGTAGTTCTCCATAGAAAACAGCTGCAACACTGCCACCTAGTGGAGATGTTTTATACACTGAATTTTAAGTTAAAAATAATGCAAAAAATGAATCAGGAAAAACCACTACATCATAGCTGAAGCCCACATCTCTGACTGTCTGACCCCAAGCAAGCTGCTGTAGCTCCTGTGCTAATGGTGGGATAGGATTAAATTCTTGCAATTTAGGAATACATAAGGGCAGGAATGGAAAATATTGCACTGGATTATTTCATAAGTGTAATGAGCTGTTAGATTCAAGTCACATCAGAAATACATAATTGAAAGTAATAGTGAATGTAATAGGCTTGTTGAATGGAAAAAAGTTCAGCTGCTCCCTTCTAAAGTCTGGTGTTATACCAGCTGGGCATACACAAACTTTATTAATTTAATAAATTAATATAAAGAAGAGGCAATCTTTATAGATGACTGCAGAACCTCTAAGAGAAATATTTTATAAGCAGTAATAATACCTTAATATAAACCCCCTGTTATTAAAGGCACAGTATATAGTGATTATAACACCCTTTTAAATGCTACTCTGTGCCTAAGAGATATGAGAACTGAGTTTCCACATCACTCCTTCATTATACCTGGTAAGCCACTGTGTGGCGAGTGAGGAGCTCATGGGAGACTGATGATCTCTGTGTCTGTGTGTTCACAGACAATCGAGTTGGAGAAAGAGCAAAGCAATCCCCCACAATCACCTTGCTTGACACTGATGTCACACAGCCTTGCAAATCACCATTATCTGCAAAGCTTACTGGAGGAGTTCAGAGCTATGGCAACTCCATCCCCATAGCTTGTGGTGTAAAGGCTAGCATTTAAAATGGTAATGTATGAACACGATATGGCCTCTTTAGAGGAACATTAATACATCCTAACAATACACTGTCACATCTTAATTTGGACAGACAATGCTAACTGACGCTATAAATTAACTCTGCGTGCGTTAGTTCCCTAAATTGATCTTTAAATAGTATTAGATATCATGCCCTTGGAGGCAGACATGCTTTTTTGCAGGGCTCCAAATCCTCAAACTTGTGCCATTTGTTTTCTGAGGAAACCTTCAGTGGGAGGAGGTTGAAGTCCTAAGGGGAGGGGATGCACGAAGGAGTGATAAAGTGGAGATATCACTTCTACAATTCCTATGTTATTCTATGGAGATCTTAGTGCATAGGCTCTATAGAATAACATAGGAACTGGAGAAGTGATATCAATGGAGAAGTTATCTCCACTTTATCACATCTTAGTGTATAACCCCCCTGGAGTCCTTCACCAAAAAACAAATCCTGCCCGATTCAGTAAACATAACATGCATTACTAGTTACTTTTGGAAAACCAATCAATGCAGGATTGACTCAGTGGAATTTGATGAACAGATTAAGGTAAGTGGGGGTTTATTATTAGGTGGTTGGTTGTAGGATTCCTTTAAAACTATAATATATCATCTACTCATAATATGAAGCAAAAGCAAGTTCTCAAGTGATATGGATCCCAGTGTGAGACCCACTTTCAGTGAAAGTGGGGATATGACTTATGTTAATACTCCTTTGAAAGAAAAAAAAAAGAAAAAGGATAAATTATTGTCAAACCAACTGCACCATAGGTGAGGAATAAAAATGAACCAAATGGACACAAAATGAACCAAATGGACACTGATTTAAATGAGCCTTTTATTTGCTGAATGTTAGAGAGGTCTCAAATGTACTAGAGACCTCTCTTGCATTCAAGGAGTAAAAAGACCCATTTTAATCATGGACATTTTAATTTGTTCCCTATAGTGCAGATGTTTTGCCCCAGAATATCCCCACTACTTCTTTAAAGCCCTATATAGATTCTCACTCTTTAGCCTTTGGACGGATTCTGCACAGGACAAACAATCGAGAACTAGATTCTGTCGGGCCACAAGCTCCCCGAGATCACCTAATACAGTGTTTATCAACAGTCCTCAGAGAACACCAGCAGTGCAGCTTTTCAAGATATCCCTGCACAATCATAGGTGAGGCTCAGTCATTGAGATTTAGCTGCCTGGGCTTAGTAAGGGAAATCCTAAATACATGACCTTTTGGTATACCCTGAGAATAACTGACCTAATGAAATGTTCATGACTGAAATTAACTGAATCTGATTCGTGCCCTTAAAGGAGAAGTAACATTTGATTTAAAAACATTTTATAGGGATTTTCTTGATGAGCAAAACAAGGGTACTCCCACTGCTGGTAATCTTTTCATTCAAAAGTTATTACAGTTCAAATTATTATATTTTTTTAAATTAAACTACATTTTCTATTCTGTCACCAAATGGCACTGTTCCTGCCACTTACTAGGAGAAATATGTGTATGAAACGTGTTTCCATAATATGTGATAGAGGCTACTGCATCTCTGACACAGATGACAAGGGTGAACTATTTTTTCTAGCACATTTGTGTATATTACAGGCATTCACATAAGGGCAAACTGTATTTTAAAACTGGTAAGGAAAACCTCTTACTGGGATGCCAGCTTTAGCAGTAAGAAGTGACCTTGAGTAAAACTACCAGGCGTTCACCATTTCTTTCACAGAGTGCATTATAAAACAAAAGCCTTTTAGTCACTAGTCAGTGCTTCCGCCTTAAAGGGATAGTAACACTTCGTTTTAACTTTATTTTATTTTGTAGGCATTAAAAAAACATGAAGAATGATATAAGTCTTATCTCTCAAACCTTTATGGTTTATGAGATATTCACAAGCAAAGTTCCCCTCCCCGCCCCTTTTACCTAGTGTAAGCCATCTCTTCTCAGATGTGAGTCTGGTTGTATGACAGTACAGATAACAGAAGGGGACAATTTTCTTTGTATGAAAACAATGAAAGCCCTTCCCCCCTTGACAAGTTTTTCAGCTTTTTCCATTATCTTAATAGAAGATTGTCCCTCTCTGCAGTCTATCTGGGCATCTCCCTTCTTATCTGGCTGAACAGGGGGGGGATACTTTGTTTGTGAATATCTCTTAAACCATAAAGGTTTCAGAGATAAGACTTACATCATTCTTCATGTTTTTTTAATGCCTACAAAATAAAATAAAGTTAAAATGAAGTATTACTATCCCTTTAAAGTTTGCTCTTGAATGAAAAATCTCCAGCAGTTTGAGTACCCATGTTTTACTCTGTAGGAAAATCCCTGTAACAAATATCTTTTTATTAAAAACACACAAAACTAAGTTTACTACTCCTTTTTCTAAGGCTCTAAAATGCCTCATGACTCATGAAATAGCTATATTATAATACAGGTTACCATTACATAACAATGTATATAACATTCACATATGTGCTAGAAAAATAGCTTTGTCTTCCTCCTGTGTCAGATATGCAGGCTCCAGTGACAGCACAAAGAATGTTGAAAGACAGCATAATCTATTACATAAAGCAGGGCTTAACATTTGAAGTCCTTTGCTACTAGCCAGACCTGAAAAGTTACTCGCCACTGCAAGCTATAACATACCCACCAGGGCTGAATTTCTACTCGCCAGGGCTAAACTTTCACTCGCCATTGGCTAGTGGCGAGTGGAAATTTTGAGCCCTGACATAAAGCATATATTTTTTTCTAATGAACTGCTACTTTAATTACCACAAAACTAGTTTGAATTTGACTACTTGCAATAATGTCTTTGTATGTTACATCAGTTTATATGCAATCAAAAGATTTGCATGAGTGATAGCCAACAACTACCTAGCCCTTTAAGGACAAGATAAGTATCTAACACATTGTTTCACCAGGTGCTGGGTACCTCTTTTCCACTAGGGGGTGACCTTAGCACATGATGATAAATCAAACTACACAAAACTTTCCAGCTTGCATTTATACACACAGAAAATAATAGAACTTGGCTCTGGTAACTCTCAATTATTTGAGAATGCAAGAAAACGCTATGGGCTGTCACACAGGCTATGATGGTAATATTATGTAAAGATTGTATGTGCCAAATAATAAAATTAGTAATACAAATGCATATTTATTAAAATGAACCCAGCATGTTTACTTTGAAATCACTAGATTCTAAAACAGAACCTTGGCCATAGTGCCTCTTAAGGCATTGGTACACCCAAAAGTGTACCCATATCTCTCAGCACTTTGTCACATACAACAAGGAAAGACGCAGGAAAAATATTAAAAAGGGCGATAAATTGAAAGATAAACAAATAGAGGTGCATTAAGGGCTAATGGCTCCTAGGTCAAAACGGAATTGAGAACAGAAAAATGTTACAAGGAATGATATAAAATAAGCCCTGGTTTTTATTGTTATCCTCACATCTGTTATTCACCTAATACATGCAAAGGCAGCTATTTAGTATTTGCACTCAATGTTTTCTACTGATGTCACCTTCTCAGATCCATCCAGACTACCCCAGTTTATGCTTCTCCTTCACATATACTTCAGTGGGGCTGAAAGGTGATACCAAATGAATTTAGAGGTACAGTGAAATTCAGATAATGGGAAAAATATCACAAATGAATTACATTTTTAAAATTTGTGGTGCTACACAGGCATGGCAGGGACAAGCTCCAGAATACTATATTTACTGAGGTCAACTTGTAACCTTGAATTCAAGTTTGCATATTTGAAAACAACTAAAATCTGATTATATATAACTTTTGCCAAAAGGTGGGCAGGCGTATTGTTTAGGACAAGGGTGAACAACTATTTTAACCTGGTGGTCAATCCCCTGATCAAAATTAATGTGCAGGGCCACATGCGTACACACATGTATATAAACACATACAACCTCTAAAACCCACATTAGTAATCTCCCTTCCTGAGAGGGGAGTGATGAGATTTAATTCAAGCATTTCCTTGTACTTCTGATCACACATCTGCACACACAATACATCAGATCTGGCTCTCAATTTTTTGAGTAATACACTGGAGAAAACGTATGCTTTGTGGTAAAATGCATCATTCTGTCCCTTACAGAGAAAGTCAGAAGTGACATTTTCTCAGTATAGAAGAACTGTTGTTTGTGTACAGCCAGCCAGCCAGGCCCAAGAGCCACATTAACTTTGCATACCCCCCTGGTCCTTAAGGGGTTGAACTGGTGTCTTGCCCATCCATAGCCTGACAATCTTATATGGACCATTGGAGTGGGGTGTAGAATGAGGAAAGAATGAAGGCAGTACAGCCATAGTCCTCTGGAGGTGCAGAAATTACAGGAGTATCTGATTTGCATATGACCTGGCCATTGGCCACCAACAGACTCACAGGATATGCAAAGAACTAGTCAGAGATGCTCAACTAGGCCTAGCTCTTTGCAGACTCACAGGATACACAGATATGAAAAAATATCAGATGACGAGTGGCAACAACAAGTACACAGGACAAAGGGGGAGGTATATAAAACTGGAGTTAAAAATAAAATGTCTGTAAAATTGTCTCAAAGCGACATAAGTATATGTATAAACATTTAGCAACATTTTCTCTAAGTGCTAACTCAATTGACTTTTTTGAAAAGTGGAGTAAAAATGGTCTTGGCCAAATAAGAATTGTGTCCCAATGTATTTATAAAAAAAATTAGCTAATTGAGCCAAAAATAAAAGCAGTTTTAGGGATTAAATCTTAACGCCAGTTATAACTTGTTCTTAATTGAAGTATATAGTGCAAGCTACGTGTGCGAAAATATATTCGCAGGTGCTAATTTTCTCAGATAGACATATTTATAAACCTGAATTTACTTCTTTATAAATATGACCAGGTGTGGTCTATGTTAGTGACAATTCTTAAGTGTATGCTAAGAAGGAGCTTTATACATCCCCCACAAAGTTTGCTACACATAGGTGGCAGCACAACCATGGCACCGTAATATACAGTGATAACAGAGATTTGGAATGGTAGTACCACTGGTCCATATAGGCAGGATTATCATACACAATGTAGGAGCTATTCATATTCTGTATGGTGACCTGTGACTATATGCTAATTAAAGCGTAACTTTCATCCGTTATAAAGTTGCCCTGCTATAATTAAGCAGGCAGCGACTAGCTTCTGAATATATATTTTACCTTTCAAAAGTAGCCCGATTTAAAGAAATCCATCATTGAAGGAGACCGGAACCCAGGGTACAGTGCAGACATCTTGTCTGCAGGCCTGAACTGTCAGTCCCAGTCTCCATTGTGTAGACTGCAGTGTACCATATGGTAACTGGAAAGGACTGATGGCGCAGGCTCTCTTTAGATAGGGCTACTTTTGAAAGGTAAAATATATATTCAGAAGCTAGTTGCTACCTGCTTAATTATAGCAGAGCGACTTTATAGCGGATGAAAGTTCCTCTTTAATGTAACACAGTTTAATCAGGATTTGAAGTTGCACTGACAGACTTTCATAAATAAAATTACTATAATCTACTTATCTATGCATCTGGTGGTCTTTTGGCTAACAAAACACAGTTCTGGATTACATTTTCAAACAGGCAAACTTGAAAGGACAAAGGTTTTTTTTTTTATTGTCTTCCAGAAGGTATTGCCCCTTAAAAGAGAGGGGGGACATATGATGCAAAAATTGCTTGGGATTTTAACACTGAGGGCTAGAGGAGTGTGAAACACATTGCAAATTGATGCACCGCAAACCCTTTTATCCTCAAAGTATTAAACTACCACCATCAGCAGTCAAAAGCAGATTCTACTAGTACGTGACAGATCCACATATCTTCTTATAGATCCAACTATCTAATTGAGATTTGATATATATATCACACACATACACACATTCTTAGTTCATTTGTAAGTGACCATATCAGCCCAGTGGTACAGATACAAAATAAAAAGGGCTTTTCAGTATTTAGTAGTGCCTTTTTTTATTGGACTGACAGTCAATTACAGTACACAGAAGACCAGTTGGACTTCATTTTACATGTACAAATCCATTGATCAAGCAGCTCTAATTCAGAAAACTGCAAAATTTAAGTAGCCCGTCAAAGATAAATGGCATCAAATGAACATGTATTTACATTGTAAAAAAATGCAGGTTACTGCAGATCTCTTAAAGGAGCTATAAACTTTTTTATATGTAAACTTTCACGTTATTCAGCTTCTGAAGTGTAAAACAAGCTCACTCCCACTGCTGTCAGCTGCTTTATTCAAAAATTAGAACAGTACAAGCTAACAGGAAGTGATCAGGCTGTAACTATAACACTCTATAGACAGCTGTTGTCAATCACTCACTTCTCCCAAAGAAAGCAAGAGAATAACTATCGTATTCTGGCCACGAGAAATCATTGTTGTATTTAAACCTCAGGCACCCATAGGCAAGACACCCTACCCAATAACCACACCCCCAATTCATATGACTGTCACCAGTCTCATCAACCTTTACATGATACAAAAAATAATTCAGCTATAACTAGGTGGTATCCAATGTATTGCTTTGTTATATGTTGGAGACCTTTCTAGCGACCAATAATGGCCAAAAATAGTATATAAAACATTGAGACTGCACAGGCCACACACACAGTTCAGAATCTGTGTGAATGGCCAGAATTGCTGAGGTACATCTCAAAATTTGATGCTCAAGGCATTTGCCTACTCTGGCTAATGGGAAATCTGACCTTCGAGGGGTGTGCATTATGCAGTCCTTCTGTTTCATGTGGACTACAACTCCGAACAGCTGGCCGAGGATATTGTAGACCAACAGTAGCTGGAGGGTTTCAAACTGCTCATTCCAAATATATTCCATCCACAATGGATTGTATTGCTTTAGACATGCAGACTAAGTACCTCCCCAAAGTCTGTCTTCTACAATTGATTGTTAGTCTGATAACAGCCTGGTGCAGTTCCTCCTTCCAGCCAGCAGATGTCTCAGGACTAAAGTGCACAAATGCTCTTAATCAAGATGGTATTTAGAAATTCTATACCTGAAGCCATGTGACTTGAACCAGGCAGTTAAAATATGAGAAATTGGTTCCAGATATCTCTGGTTCTTAAATACTAGTGATTTTCACCTACTCCTGGGAACAGAGCATAGTATGTTACTGTGTGTCTGCTCATGTGTGCAGGTTACTGGATATCTGTGTACCAACTCCAGCTTGCCATCTGATTAAATCCTTTACCTGCCTTTGTTCTGACTTCTGCTTGACTTGAGATTAGCCCTTTGCATGCTCTGCTTCAGCTTTTGATAGGGAGCTTGACCTTTGCTTTTGATCCCTACCACACAGTTCTCCTTGTAACCCCTAACTATGCATTTTAGCAAAGCTAATGACCCTAACCTTGGCAATCCCCAACTTTGTATATCAGTACAGGTTCCCGCCCACTTAATCTCTGGTTAATAATCTATACTCATCACAGGCCACTGGGTCCACCTCTTGCCTGTACCAGGAATGGTAAAGATTTAAAATAGATTACAAAGTTCCGCAGTACTCATCCGTTCAAATGGGCTAACATGGCCACTACAAAAGCACATACATTTACTCACACTTCATCTATACATATACTTTTCTGTGTATACACCAAGGCACACGGAGACTTTGTACATACAGTACTCTGACACCATTTTTTTTTTTTCTAAGAAAGGAGGTACAACAAATGAAAATCTTCTTGGTCCTCCCTCCTCCTTGCAGGTTTTATTTCTTTATTTTTGGGTCATAGCATGGAGAGTTGCATCCCAAAACAATTTATTTCATAGCCAAGTCTTCTGGTAACAAAGACAAGGGTACAAGTAAACACAGGGGACACTATATACCAGGGGTAGACAACCTTTGGCACTTAAGCTATTGGAGATTACAACTCAAAAAGTTGGTTGGGGATAATGGGAGTTGTACTCACCAAAAAATGGACGGTCAAAGGTTGCCTACCCCACTAGATACTCTGTTTCTGTTATGCAAAATAGTGCAATTCAGTACGTTCACCTCTTCCACTTAATTAAGGCTTCACCTAGATGTGACAAGTAGTACCGACATATACACACAAAGGGTAACACTAGTACACGTTCTATTAATTGTTCTCCTGGCTGAAGTAATATCGTACAGGAGGCCCTGGCAAATCTTCGTCTTCATTGGTTTCTGGAGCAAAAGACACTGTCAGGTCAACGTATTTTTTATCGGCCCCAGGCTTCACAAGTTTGTGCATTCTGTATTGGGAAAGAAAGGGTATAAGAAAACCTTTATTATCAACACTTTTTGGGCCTTATGTAAAAAAAAAAAAAATCACTTGCATCACGGGACAAATAAAATTCACACAATTATCACTGATGCAAATGAGGCTTTTAATGCCTTGTACTACTTTGAGTTCCACCGAACACAGTTTGAGAACTGCTGTTGGCGAAGGTAAGGATTATCCTTGCTAAACCTAGTATATTTTCAGGAGTGTGCTTATTTTCCATATGTAACATGTCTACTTAAGTTTTCTTGTGAACATAAGACTGAAGTACTTCTGGAGCAAACAAATGGCACCAGAGAGGACAAAATACAATTTCCACAATTTCTATTGATTTCAAAGCCTCTTAATTGCACTTTTTTTATGTATCTGGCCCTAAGAGTCAATTGTTTACTACACCACTGAGGTATATATTTTGTAGCACTTCCTGTCTATCACCTCTCTATATTCCCTGTTATTCACTGAAGAGGAACTTTTTCCCTGAATGGCAGGGATATCTGATTTTGTTCAAGTATATATTGCTGACAGGGTTGTTTTCTAAGGATGCATGGATAAACCTGGATAAATATTTTGTGGGGCTTTACTAAAATAAGGTTATATTTACTTCTGGGTCAAAAGTTTTTGTAGCTCAAAACAAATCAAATATATTCACTATTTTCTGCTATCATTTGGAGAACATCTAATACTAGATTATGATCTCAATGTAGTTCTTCATAGAAAATAGCAACAACACTACCTGGTCATAAACTGCATTGATTTTAATAAAAGTTCAAACATTTCTGAGTTATAATAACCTTTGTAAGGAGCATCCAGCAGCTGAAGCACTATTGTTTTACTCAGCAATACAGATATTTTCCTTCATACTACTATTCCTTTAGCTCCTACCCCTTGAATACTAAAGAGGTCTTCTAAGTCGTCAAAGAGGTACGCTTGAAGTATGTTCTAAAAAAATGTATATAAGGTCTGGCGCTCAAACAGTTAATCCCAACTCAATACACAGAACCACAGGTAATAGTAAGAACACAAAGGACTACCAATCTAAAGAATAACAGATCAACTGCTTTTAATCGTAATATATTAAAAACCAATACTTTGTCTAGTGCAATATTGGAGGTACAAAATATAAAATCTCGTAAAAATGTATATGATGGGATGATTAGTTCAGATTCCCAAATTCAACATAAAAAAATAGGATTTTAGTCTTACCTGTTAAATCCTTTTCACTTAGTCCATACAGGTCACTGGTACTCTGGGAGGCGTAAGTCCCCTTTAATAGGCAGGAACAACTATGCAAATGATTTGCAAGGGGCGGAGCCTCCCCTCTTACTTAAGCCACCTTCTGGCCAGAGCCACTTTAGATTGATTTGAGACCCTAAAACTGACCTCAGGTAAGCAAAAAGAAAGACTCCTGTGAGCATGCCCGAACGGTCTCCCACTGGTTGCCACAGGAGAGCCAAGACTGGTCCCTTGACAGGGTGGGAGACCAGTGACCTGTATGGACTAAGTGAAAAGGATTTAACAGGTAAGACTAAAATCCTATTTTCACTGTCGTCCAATACAGGTCACTGGTACTCTGGGATGTACAAACATTGAGCTGATCCAGAGGCGGGAAGTAAGGCAAGGACCAGGCGCAAGGCCCAAGTCACCAGAACTGCTATGACCAGTGAAAAACATAGCCCAAACTGTAAGTGTCAACGGACACCAACCAAGGGAACAATCCCTGAACTAACACAGCACACGGAACCAGAGCCAACCGGGCTCAACAGTAAGGAAGCACTAAGGATCACAGAGCGGAAGACCTACACAGGCAAGACTGCCTCCAGGATCTTCCTTCCAAAACCGGCATCAGCCGACGCCAGTACATCAACTCGGTAGTGCTTTGAAAAAGTGTGCACAGAGGACCAAGTGGCCGCTCTGCACAGTTGATCAGCAGAAGCTTGATTCTTGTAGGCCCAAGAGGCCCCAATAGATCTGGTGGAATGGGCAGTCACCCGGAAGGGAACGTGCTTATTCCGCAACTTGTAGGCTTCACGGATGGTAGCCTTAATCCAAGAGGCAATGGTAACTTTGGAAGCCGGTCTCCCTGCCCTAGGCCCCTCAGGAATGACGAATAGAGCGTCAGACTTCCTGATAGACTCGGTGCGATGAACATAAAACTTGAGGCAACGCACCACATCCAACAAATGGAGATCTCTTTCCTTGTCAGATGAAGGATTAGGGCAGAAAGAGGGAACCACAATCTCCTGACTGATGTGAAACTCAGACACAACCTTGGGTAAGAATTCCTTGGTAGTGTGAAGCACAGCCTTATCCTTGTGGAACACCAGGTAAGGAGGTTTACAAGACAAGGCCTGTAACTCTGCCACCCGGCGCACTGACACAATAGCCAAAAGGAAGGCCATCTTCCAAGTCACAAGACGTAATGGAATGGAAGCCAAGGATTCAAACGGTGGTCGCTGAAGAACTCCCAGCACCAAATTGAGATCCCACTGGGGAGCAGGACTCTTGAAGGCAGGTCGAACATGAGTCACACCTTGGAAGAAGACTTTCACATCAGGAAGGATGGCAATCCTTTCCTGGAAAAACACAGACAAGGCAGAAGTCTGAACTTTGAGGGAACTCAGACTGAGCCCCTTATCCACACCGTCCTGCAAGAAGGCCAGGACAGTGGGAAGATGGAAATAAAGGGATAGCTTCTTGTCAGAACACCATGACACAAAGGTTGACCATATGCGATGATAGATCTTGGAAGACACAGGCTTACGAGCACTGAGCATAGTCGACACCACAGAAGGAGAAAATCCTTTCTTTGCTAGAATCGAGGATTCAACCGCCATGCCATCAAATGGAGAGAGTGAACATCCTCCTTCCACAGATACCCCTGAAGAAGTAGGTCCGGACGGGCGGGAAGTGGGATCGGATCCTTCACTGACATGGCCATCAACTCCGGAAACCAGGACTGGCGAGGCCAGTTTGGAGCAATCAGGATGACAGGACAACGTTCTCTCTTCAACTTCTGGATAACTCTGACCAATAGAGGAAGAGGAGGGAAGATGTAAGCCAGGGGGAAGTCCCAAGGGATCGACAAGGCATCCACTGCTAGAGCAAGGGAGTCCCTCAACCGGGAGCAAAACACCGGAACCTTCCTGTTGTGTCTGGTAGCCATCAGATCCACCACAGGCATCCCCCACCGTTGAGTGAGCATGTGAAACACCTCTGGGTGAAGAGCCCATTCTCCGCTGTCGACGGTGTGACGACTGAGGAAGTCTGCCATGACGTTGTCCACGCGTGGAATATGAACTGCAGAGATGACAGGCACGTGATCTTCTGCCCAAGACAAAATATCCTTGACCTCCCACCAGGCGGAACCGCTTCTTGTGCCGCCTTGCCTGTTGATGTAAGCCACCGCCGTGGCGTTGTCGGACTCCACTCTGATCGGAAGACCGGTCAATTGAGACTCCCAGTGCCTCAGGGCCAGCCGGACAGCTCGAAGTTCCAGAACATTGATGGAGAGCATGGATTCCTCCAGGCCCCATTTCCCCTGAGCACTGAAGCGACCCCAGACTGCACCCCAGCCCCGAAGGCTGGCATCCGTAGTGACTGTGGTCCAAGGAGGAACTAGAAAGGATCTCCCTTTCAGGAGATGTGAGAGATCTAACCACCAGTGTAGACTCGACTCGACATGAGGAGGAAGAGAAACAGACAGATGTTGATGATCCGGATGATTCCTGCACGTCTGGATCACAAATCTCTGAAGATCCCTGGAGTGGACCATGGCAAATGGTACTGCTTCGATTGTGGAAATGAACTTCCCCACTAAGGACGACAACTTCGGAACTGGAATTTCGTCCATGTCCAGAATCCCAGCCACCCTGACGGCTATCTGGTGAGCCACGTCCTCTGGAAGAAACACCATGCATTGGCGAGTGTCGAACAGGAGACCCAGGAACAGAAGCCTCTGAG
This sequence comes from Rhinophrynus dorsalis, assembly GCA_037306005.1. Classification (NCBI taxonomy): domain Eukaryota; kingdom Metazoa; phylum Chordata; class Amphibia; order Anura; family Rhinophrynidae; genus Rhinophrynus; species Rhinophrynus dorsalis. The sequence goes on along the minus strand of CM074718.1, from coordinate 246,869,785 downwards.
ATGGAATCAAGTCCGACTTGTCCAGATTCAGGATCCAACCATGACGGTTCAGGGTGTGCATGCACATCTGCAATTGCTGATGGAGAAGCTCCGCTGAGGAGGCCTTCAGAAGAAGATCGTCCATGTAGGGGGTCACTCTGATCCCATCCTGATGGAGCACCGCTATCAAGGAGCCCAACACCCTCTGGAAGACCTGAGGGGCTGAAGTCAGCCCGAAGGGGAGCGCTGCAAACTGAAAGTGTCCCCTGTGGCAGGCAATCCTGAGATACCGCCTGCTTTCTGGACGAATAGGGATGTGAAGATAAGCATCCTGAAGGTCCAGGGAGGCAAGAAACTCCCCTGGAGACATTGCTGCAATCACAGAGCGCAGGGACTCCTGGCGGAAGTGGGAAGTCACCACATAGGCATTGAGATCTTTGAGATCCAAAATGGGACGAGCTCCTCCGTCCTTTTTGGCTACCACAAACAGGTTGGAATAAAATCCTGAACCTGTGTCCCCTTGAGGAACCGCCTCCAGGACCTCTTTGTCCAAGAGATCCTGAATAGCGTCGTCGAACAGACGCCTTTTTGTGGGTTCCTGAGAAGGACGAGTAAAATGGAACCGAAAAGGAGGAAGGGAAGAGAAAGGGATCCTGTATCCCTCTGACACCACCTGAAGAACCCATGGGTCCGCCACTGACTCCTCCCAAGTCCGGCGAAAGATGCGGAGACGACCGCCTACAGCCGGATGCGGACCCGGGTTCGGCGAGTCATGCCGAAGCAGTCTTGGACTTGGAGGCAACTTTGGGCCTCCAGGACTGTTTGGGCTTGGAGGAGGAGCGCGTAGTGGGAGGACCCGTTTGGGCCGAGGAGCGTGTCTCAGTCTGAAAGGAACGAAAGGACCGATTGCGTTTGGCTGGAAACTTTTTCTTAAAGACTGAGGGTAGAAGAGTACTTTTACCGCCAGTAGCCTCACTGATCATTTCTTTGAGTTCAGACCCAAAAAGTAAATTCCCCTGAAAGGGCAAGGAAAGCAAGGCTTTCTTAGAGGCTGTATCAGCAGACCAAATTTTCAGCCAAAGAGCGCGTCTAGCCACCACAGAAGAAGTGGAGGCCCTCGCCATCATGCGCACAGCATCAAAAGCAGCGTCAGCAACATAGTTCTGAGCTTCAGTGATATTAGCAAGTAGCTGCAACTGTTCAGATACTGGCGCATCCTGGCGAACTGCTTCAGTCAGTCGTTCAGTCCAGGCTGCAATGGCCCTATTAACCCATGCCACAGCAAAGGTTGGGCGCATGGCCGTGCCAATGGAGGCAAAAATAGACTTAAGAGAGAGCTCTAGCTTCTTATCCGTCCAGTCCTGCAGGGCAGAGGCATCTGAGACAGCCAAAGCGGTAGATTTGGATAGTCTAGACACAGGAGCATCCACCTTGGGAGGATGAACCCACTTTGCCAGCTCCGCCTCAGGAAAAGGGTAAAGTTTAGCAAACTTTTTGGAGACAGAGGAAGATCTATCAGGATTCTTCCATGCCTCAGAAACCAGACGGGCAAGAGTAGGGTTAGTTGGAAAACAAACAATTGGCTTAGATGGCTTTTTCTGAAAAACATCAGTAGGATCATAAGTGGATTCCTGAGTCAGAGGAAGGTTGAGCGTATTCAGAACCGCTCTGATCAGACCCTCAGCCGAAACTTCAGGGTCACACTCATAGGGGTCCCCAATGGACCTGTTAGATTCAATAACAGTACGTTCCTCAGCATCAGAATCCTGTAAAAGTTCTTCTTCAGAAGAATCAGTGATATCAGGAACTCCCTGTGGCTTAGGCAGGGAGGTCCTGATAGTAGAGGGAGTCTGCCAGACCTGGAGAGCCCCCTGTATCTGAGAGGGAAAGAGTTGAAGCGTGGATCTGAGATCCCTAGTGGCAGCTTTAAACTCCCTCACCCAAGATGGCTCAATAGCGTGGCTGGGAAGCCCAGGGTTGCTATCTTGACCAGTACAATTAGGGCATAGATCCCCCACATTATCGCCATCCAGCCCAATGTGGCAAGAGGAGCAAAACGCCATGGGGGTAGCAGACCCCCCATCCTCCTTAGACTTGGGTCTAGCCCCTAGCTCCAGTGAAGTAGACATGCTCACAGCGTCAATATACCCCACTAATAACACTATCACCCAGAAAAAGTGTGAAAGATTAAAGTTTCACCCCAGAAATGTTCTAAAAACGGACTTATCTGGCCAGCGAAGGGTTAATCTGTTGAGGAGAGAGAAGGCTCGGTCCCTGCGTAGTGTACTCGCCTAGGAAAAGTACCACAAAATGGCGGCCGTCATGACAGCCAATCAGAAACGAGCGCGAACCAAGCGCTCATGGGAAATGTAGTTTTCCTTTACAAGTACCCCAAACAGTGTCCGAAGCCCCCCTGAACACCCCACATGAATAAAACACATTCCGGATGATAGAGCAGGAGCCTAGAATTAAAATGAGCCCTCTCTGAAGTTGCTGTGACAAGCGGTTCCAGAGATATGTCCCACACTGTGAATTCTCATAGAGAGTAAAGGAGCCCTTGCGTCTGAGCGGGAAAAAGCCGCGCTTAAAGGCGCGGAACACCATTTTTAATAAAGTTTAGTAAAACATTAAAAAGTGCCCAAACAAGCATGAAACACATGAGAAACATAAATAAATGAATACCCAATGCTCCAAAACCCAGAGAATAACACAGAAATTGCATAAACAGTAATAATGCAATAAAAACACCCTATGAGTGCTGGAGTGTATTAAAACTCCCAAATACAAGCCCATCAAAGGGACACTGTGGGGACAAGTGGACCTTCAGCACTCAATGGGTGACTCACCTTCCTTGCTGGACTTCTGTCTTCAGGTGACCATGATAAGGAGGGAAAGAACCAGAGGTAAATTCCCCAATAGGGGAGCTGCTTAACACAAGCTGTCCCCTCTTCAGGGCATAAGGTCCACAGAAAATCCCTGGAAGCTGCACCAGCCACTTTAAAGAGGGCAATTCACAGCCATGGTCACCCTCCTAATGGTGGTATTCCATATTTGAATAAAAAAATAATAAAATACTAAGATGCATAGATGTTCTCTACCTGGTGTGCAAGCACACCAGGAACAAATCAATCTAAAGTGGCTCTGGCCAGAAGGTGGCTTAAGTAAGAGGGGAGGCTCCGCCCCTTGCAAATCATTTGCATAGTTGTTCCTGCCTATTAAAGGGGACTTACGCCTCCCAGAGTACCAGTGACCTGTATTGGACGACAGTGAAATAGGTGTTATGACACTATTCCAATCAATGGGATTGCATTGTGGTTGACCATAATATGTTGGTACCTATGTGACACTGACGCTTGCCGTAAGGTGTAACATAGTAGATAAGGCTGAAAAAAGACATGCGTCCATAAAGTCCAGCCCATGCCAATAACACCCCTGTTGATTTATTGATTGGGATAGCATCATAACACCCATTTTTATGTTGAATTTGGGAGTATGAAATAATCATACCATCATATAAATATTTACGAGATTTTATATTTTGTATCTCTAATACTGCACTAGACAAAATATTGGTTGAATATATTACAATTAAAAGCAGTTGATCTGTTATTCTTCGAGTTCTTACAATTACCTATGGTTCTGTGTATTGAGTTGGAATTAACTGTTTGAGCACCACATCTTACACACATTTGTTTCCTTTTGACTGTCAGAGTGGGGGGTCAGGGTCAGACTGCACTAGTTGCTCCTTTTTCCTTCCTGTTCTTTTTGTGCCACAATATATTTTTCATTTTCTAAAAACTTTAGTTGAGGATTTGGGCCTAGATATGGTCAATATGGTTTACTGCATTTGAAAATGTTTCAAAATGTTTTGTTTGTTTTGCAAGAATTACTAAAATACATTTAAAGTTATTCTCCACAAAGCAAAGCTCTGCACAGCCCTGTGGTCCTCAAAAGGTTAACAGATAATGAAAGTCCACAACAGATAAAGTCATCTCTTAGTGACGTCCTTCTGGAGATATGGAGGTGACTGTACCAATGATTTTCTAGACCTATGCCAATTTACTAGGCTAATTATGACAAAATTGCTATCCCTTAATGCGGATTGTGCCACGGGGAGGGCAATAGGGCAGTCTATGGGTGTTTGCAGGCATTTCTTTCCTCCTTATTGCCATGTACTAAACAAGACGCAGGAGAAATGGTGTAGCGTTACACCATTGTTTTGCACATGCTATAGGGGAGATGTCAGTGGCTTGCTGGCATTCAAGTCCTAACAATGGTTGGTTGAGTGCCCACTGGTATGAAGTCAATGGCACTGGAGGCCAATGCCATTAGAGGCGCATTGGCAGATTTGTACATTCATCCCGTGGTATCCAGAACTGTACACCATAATCTAATGATAGATAATATGGCATTAGAACTGACACTTTATCCATCATCCCTTTGTTTGCCATTATCCAATTTGTTCTGTGAAAACCACTGATCTACTTTCAGGAACCCTGGAGATCCTAGAGAAGCCAATTTGTGAACCACTGCAACAGCTGTCATTTAACCCTTTAATATCATAGCATATGGAGTGGCTGATGTACTAAGAATAAAAACCCTGGAGCAAAATATCTACACCATAGGGGACAAATAACAAGATCCCCAAACTACCATTAAATCAAATAGTGCTTTTAACCCCTTGTGTTCCAGCACATTATTTATCAATGTGCTGGAGACCTCTAAAGCATGCAAGAGGTTAAAGGGATAGTAATATTTAAAATGTAAGAAAAAAATATGTTGTAAGGTTTATCCCCCTGACTACAACAAGGACATTTCCATTGCTGAAAGGTGTTTTATTCAAAAGTTATTAAAGCTCAAACTTGATTTTTTTTTTAGGTGCAGTATCACACGAATTAAGAATTGCCTATATGTTCTACAAGGTCATTCCATAATCTATATTATACACACACATATATAATATATATATATATATATATATATATATATATATATATATATATATATATATATAGAGAGAGAGAGAGAGAGAGAGAGAGAGAGAGAGAGAGAGAGAGAGAGAGAGAGAGAGAGAGAGAGAGAGAGAGAGAGAGAGAGAGAGAGAGAGAGAGAGAGAGAGAGAGAGAGAGAGAGAGAGAGAGAGGCACACACAACAAATGACCTGGGTATCAGATCCCATACGGTATGCATACAGTTTGTTGTCCAATAACTGTACTCACAGGAATTCCAAATGATGAAAAAAATGTGCAATTTATTACATCAACTTTTTGGCCCTACCTTGGGTCTTTATCAAGATAGTTGACAAAGGTCCAAGGTAGGGCCAAAATGTTGGTGTAATAAATTGCACATTTTTTCATCATTTGGAAGTCCCGTGAGTGCAGTTCTTGGACAACAAACTCTCTCTCTCTCTATTTGTTGTCAGGGATTAACATTTCTTGATGGCACCATCTGGCACTTTATGCCAATTTTTTTTCTGTGCTGGGCCCATTTTACCATACAGTGTGCTACGAATGAATCCAAGCCGAGCATTCCTAATAGCACAGTGAGTGACGCGTTTGATCTGGAAAATAACTCATTAGCATAATGAGAAGGTATACAGTATGAAGTGCTCCTAGAACATAAAGATTAATTTTCCCTAAACTATTTATATTAAAATCTTTTGTTCAACATATAGATATATTTTATTTCAGCGTAAAACAAGTTAAAATCGCCTTAAGGTGATATATCCACTTTAAAATCCTTGAATTCTAAAATGAAATGGGAGGGAGGGGGTAATGGTGGACAACACAGGTCACCAGCAACATGCATGTCATGTTACTTGGTACACATCAATGGCATAATGTATCAAGGCACTTACGTCAGTTTCAATCTTTTTGCATGACCGGGCATAACAGGAACGTACAGCATTTTTACTCCTTGTACAACCATCGTTGGTTCTATGCCATATTTTTCCTAGAGAAACAGAAATGTATACAGTTTTCTGAGTTAGAGGTTTAACTTTACTAGAGGATTTTTCTAGCTAACTATGGTTTGGATTTCATCACAGGTGATCAAGTTATTATTGGTTTTATTTTCAAATCGCGTTATAGACTTCAATGGGAATCTGTGAGATAAAACCACTGAAAATATTCATCACCTGCAATGTAATCCAGCCCTATTCTGCATGAAAATGAATATCCCAAACAAAAATTAGCAGATCCCTGAACAGAGAAAGAATGATGAAAGTCATGGCAATACAATCTTAACAACATCTATACGAGGGAGAGGCAAACTATGTCAATACAGCTGTTGGAAAATACAACTCCTATCATCTCCAGCCATCCTCATCATTCACATATAAAACTGTTGTTAATGGGGAACTTTACAACAGGAAAAATTGTCTCTGTATTTGACTTAACAAGGTAGGTGTACTTCATATAGTAGTAGTATGCTTTGTCTATTTACTTTCTTTGCAATATATCTCCAGTTTCCTGTATATAGTAATCTCTGGTGAAGTATGCCTCTAGGTAATGCCTCCTCAAAGCAAACAATAAGCTTCAACATACCTGAATAGTATAATGCCATAATAAGTGCATTCCATCCAATTAAAGGAAAAGCAAATAATACCACCCCCACTTAACCTTACTATTACCAGAAAATCCTAATGGAACATATTACTTTCCTTCTTGTGTCTTTGTACAAGAGAAAACATCTTCAATCAGTCCTGAATGTCATGTCATTGAAGGTAAACAGGACAGATGCTAGCAGCACCAGAAAACACAAACTCTGCTCATTGCACTTGGTGACCTAAGCCTTTCATCCTTTGAATGCCAGGGGCTTACACCAATTCTTAGACCCTGTAGGCCAGGCACATTTTCAGAATTTCTGCAATCCATCTCTTTAGGTAGGATTCACGTAGGTAACGTTCTACATTTGGAAAACCATTTTTTTTTTCAGAATGAATAAGCTTTTGCATGGTGCCTCACATGAAATAAACTTTGCATCATAAGTTCACATACTATAGGGGTGCCAAAAGTACAATACTGCACATACCAGTTTTCTTTTTTCAAAATGGATGCCTGTCCTAAAATGGTCATAACTATTAGCTGTATGGGGGGCCAGAAGCATATACAAGTACAATATCACACATTTTTTCAACTATGTCTTGCCTGTACTAAAATGGTTATAATAATGAGAGAAATGAAGAATGTAGTTAAAGCACACCATTTTGAAAAGATGACAACTAGCCTTAACAATGAAGAGTTACTTGCTTTTCTACTCCTAAGTTAGAGTTTTCAACTAGGGAAAAACATATGCTATTTTACACATCAATCACTTGGGTCAGACAGTGTATGTGAAAATCTGTGATCACCAGTGGGCAGTGGATCCAGATTGGGGCAGGCAGTATATGTGGCTATTTGTAACTACCTGTGGAACAAGGTTGGGGAATCAAACTGTGTACGTGGGGATCTGTGACTTTCAGTACCCAATGGAAGCAGGTTGGGGAGAGAGACAGCCATTGCATAGGGGGAACTGTGACTACCAGAGTTCAGTAGAGAGGCTTGGGGGTAAGGAAGTGTATGTGGGGTCTTTCACCACCAGTAAGCAGTTGAAAGAGGCTAGGGTGTCAGCCAGTGTATGTGCAGACCTGTGACTACCAGTGGAACCAGACATGGGGTGCAAACAGTGTATGAGGGTATGTTGGACTACTAGTGGGCAGCAGAACAAGGCTTGGGGGTCAGACAGTGCATATGAGGAATTTGTGACTACCAGTGTGCACTGGAAACAGGCTGGTCCACATACACTGTTTGACTGGCAGCCAGATTCCAGTGCACACTGGTTATCTGTGTCTAGCAGTGGGTATTCAAACCAAGCTGGGGGGGGGGGGCAGACTGCAGGAATGTGACTGCTAGTTGGCTGTAGAACCAGGCTGGGAGGGGAGGGGGGAAGGGTTGGAAGCAGGGAATCCTGATGACACTCAACATGGGCTGAATAAAAAATTATGGAAAAAAAAAGGATTCCTGTGTGTGACACATAGGTGTTCAATGCATTGCAAAGGAATGTGCTGGACATCCCTCTGGCACACACAGTTATTTATTTATTTTGAAATAATTTATTATATCAGACCTTGTTATGGCAGCATCAGAACCCCTCCTGATGTTCTCCTAGCTATTGATCTTCCAGCTGATCGTGCTGGAAGATCAATATTGGAGACACAAGTGAGTAACATGCTCTCCAGCTTCACTCCTACAAAGAACTGGTAGGAGTGGGTGGGATTGGTGAAAGCTTTTTCATGTCACCAGTGATGTGGGGAGGCTTTTCCCTGATGCTGCCCACTCCTACCTTGAAGTTCAGGTAGAAGGAAAAGCAAGAGAGCACGTTGCTCTCCTGAGTCACCAGTATTGGCCTCCCATCGCATTCAGCTAGGAGATAATAGCTGAGGGGGGGGGTGTCTCATTATGCGTCCTGATGCCCCCCAACAAGGTCTGAATAAATAAATAAAAACAAAATGGCCTAGTCCATGCAGGTACACTTGGCGGTGCCTGTATTCCCCACATAACTGGCACTCTGGGGGTTAAGGATCACAGGGGGGGGTGAGAAACAGATTTCTTTGCAATGTGTTGCACACCCCTCTGGTACTAAAATAGTTAAGGAGGCTCATAATCTCTGACACGATAAACAGAACTGGTGAAATATGTTATCTCTTGAAGAGAGGCACAGGGTCAACATTCACAAAGTCATAAGGATTTTCTCGTGTTGGTAAGTAGCTGTTTTTTGTTTTTTTTAAATAAATAAACCTTTGGCATTGTCCCTGTTATACACGGGTTAGTCCTGGCTTATCAGCCTGTGTTCTCCAAGCGAAGCTTTAGAAATCCTCTCCCAAGCAGCACTTTCAGCTGATGTCTAGATGGGAGCAAGTACTGTCTTGCTATCCAAAGGACCTCATAAGGCCTCAACCTAACCTGGAGGATGCAGGGAATTTTCATCTCCCCTCAGTAGTCTCTCTGACACTGATCTTGCAATTTTTAATGGTGAAGTTTCCCCTTGAAATAATGGACTCATAATTTGCTTACAGAAGAAGGGCTAAAATGGGGAAAGCCTGCATGGCATATCTTAATTAGCATAATTAATACATCTAAATAACTCAGATCTAGTTTTCTACATATGTAAACAGCTGATACAACTTATTTTTAGGTGAATGACCCTTTAAAGATTAATTCTGGACAGCCAATCCACACAGAATTGTTTACTAGTAGCCGATAAGAATTTCTACCTAGAACAGTGGTTCTCAATCTTTTTTGTTCGGGGCACCCCCAACACATAATCTAGAACATTCGGGGCACCCCTAACATATTTAATTTACTTTATCAAGGGCATAATGACTGTTCCAAACATAAATATACAGTTATTATTAGGTCTTACAATCATAATAAGACAATTAAACATAATGAGCATAACAATTTCTATAAATCCTTATTTAAAAGTCCATTTTTGTTAGTCTTCATAGAAAACATGGGGCACCCTAAGTTGATGTCCATGGCACACCAAAGTGCCACGGCACCCTGGTTGAGAATCACTGACCTAGAATAAAGTGAGTGAATATTTACTATTATGAGGAGTTTCTCTACAAGAGCATTGGAAATATAGTCTTACTCTAACGGCATTGATGAAATCCAAAAGGGTAAAGTCTTCCTTGCCATAAATCGTCCACCTATCCCAGATGGAAAATGTAATGCCATTCCTGTAAGAGAAAGAAAGAAGGTGGTGTTTAGAAGTGCACCATTTGTATCAATATCTTATTTTACCTAATGCTTTTCTTCCTACAGAAGGGTGAATGAAAGTGGAGGAGAGAGGAATAGTGCTTATAAATATGTTACTTAAAGGGGCGGGCAATAAAGACTTAGGGCACGATGTTTAAACAATTGTGGTAACAAGAATTCTTAGTAATTGGTCTTAAAAGCTCTTTTACCATGGTCCATCAATTCTCAGCTTTACTACTGTAATATTTTGTATTTAATTTCACAGTTTCTGTCTAAGTGAAAAAGCAGTCTTAAAGGAATAGTAATACATCAAATTAAATGGAGCTCCATTTAATCCTCAGTTTTTTGGCCATGTAGAGTGGTATTTCAATACTATGCTAGCTGTAGTTAAAGACTAAATAAATTATAGAGAGTCCCTAAATTATAGAGTCCCCCTCCCACCCCTTTTACCTCTTGTAAGCTTCCTCCCCTCAGATGTGGAATACAGTCATCGCACAAGACAGCTCACAGCGAGGGACAATCTTCATGCTGTGAGCATAAGGAAAACCCTGCCCCCTTGACAAAGGAAGACAGATTTTTCCTTATGCTCACTGAAGATTGTGCCTCATGGCAATCCATCCGGACCAGCTTGGAGAGCAGTATTATGTAAGTAAAAATACCGCTCTACATGGCCAAAAAACTATGAGGATTAACCCTTTGAGTGCCAGAGTGGTACTGAATGCATTGCTTTGCAATGCATTCCGTACCACTCTGGCACTCAAAGGGTTAATCAGAGCTCCATTTAGTTTGAAATATTACTATCGCATTAAATTGAATGTGGGCTACTCTACCATCATATTGTAAAGCAGTTCAAAACAAACCCTTCTTCTAGCAGTCATATTTTTTTCTATTATTTTCTATTTTATATATATATATATATATATATATATTTGTTTTTTTTTAACACCTTTTTTTCTCATTACAACAACTTCAATATCGATTGATCCTCCTATAAAGACGATCATATAAGAGTCTAAATATTAATACTTCATTGGAACAGTCTACAAAGTGTGCCTGGTTTACAGGCACACTTTGTAGACTATTCCAATGAAGTATTAATATTTAGACTGAGCGTTTTCGGCTCTGCTGAAGAGCCGACGGATGGTCAAATGACCGGATTCTGCAGCTGTCAACTACAGAGCTGACTCCTGTCACAAGGTAACTTTAGGAAGGTATACTCTCAAAACATAAAGGTTTGAGAGATCAGCCTTACATTGTTGTTCCTATTTTTTTATGCCTAACAAATTAAATAAACTTAAAATTAAGTATTACTATCCCTTTAATGTGCTCCATGTTGTAGTTCAAAAGAAATTCTCTGGTAAAGGATTGGATTCCCTTCCCTCTTCCCTGCATCAAGCTGCCTTTTTCAGCTGGTTGAATGGAGTGCAGCAAGGGACAATCTTCACTAAGCATAAGGAAAATACTGCCCTCCTTCATCAAGGGTGGTAGGGTTTCCCTTATACTTCATGACTGAAGATTGTTCCTCTGTGTGCACTGACCGGTCTCACGACCAGATTCCACATCTAAGGGCAGGAGGCTTGCAAGCTGTAAAAGGGGAAGGAGGGGGATCCTTTACCAGTGCATTTCTATTGAACTAGAACAAGGCGCATATTAAATTAAAGTGTTACATGATCCTCTTTATAGGAAGATCAATCAGAGCTGCGTTTGTTTCAAGACATTACAATCCCTTTAAATTAATGTGAACTTAGGGACTATGGCTCTAAGTATCATCTTAACCCGCTGGATGCTAGTCTCCAATGCATTTAAGACCTGACATTCAAGTGGGTTAAAAAGAGATGGTAGCATCCCCCAAAAGTCTGCTCTCATACAGCTCAGTAATAATTCTGAGCCTCAGAGAAGCCTGTAGGCATTTGCTAAGCCTGTCCACAAAGGCAGTATACAGACCAGCATTTAAAATGAGCAGTAAACTTTTTTTTATGAAAACCTGTATGTTATAGGGCTTTTCTTTCTTAGTAAAATAGTTACTCCCACAACTACAGTTTTATCCAAAAGTTATAACAGTTCAAACTGTTTGAACAAATTCTATTGAGAACTGGTGCCAGTGACTCAACTGTCCCGTAGAATGCAACAGAATAACTGTCTTAACTATAGGTAAACTTTGTCGTTACTAGAGGGCACTGTTACTTAAAAAACACAACAGTTTAAAATGTAATAACTCTCAAAATACATCCCCCTGCTGTTATCAAAAGTAGGTAAAAGTAGGGAAACCCTCAAGTTCTGACATGAGATTTGTGGTTTAGGCCACACCATGTAATCTTACCTTATTTCTGTTCTTCTTACTTCTGCTGTCTCTGTGAACACTATAATTGGAATTGCTAGGTTGAAAAAGCAGTTCTTGTAAGCTTCAAATGGATGACCACCCACAACTTTAATCAACTCCAGTGCAACCTGAGAAAATTGAACACAAACAATAGGTCTTAAGACAGGGGTGTCCAACGTGCGGCTCGCAGGTCAAATATGGCCCATCTGACACCAGGGTGTGGCCCTGCCTGAGATGTTTAAAACACTGTTTGTAATTAACCTAATTAACTAGCACACATGAACTAGTAGACCAGTACTGTACAGTTCAAGAATATGTCTTTTAACCCCTTAAGGACCAGTAACATGACAGGACTGCCACGTGTGTCAGTGCCTTAAGGACCGGTGATGGCCTTGGCACGTCATAGCTTTTGTGATCACAGAGCTCTTGTGGGAGCATTGTGATCACTAGTGGACTCTGAAACAGACTGCTCCAAGATCAGCAAACCAGTACATGTGATCAGTCACATGTGCCGGCTCTCCAAATGACGTCTACGCGGTCCTTAAGGGTAGTACTACCTCAGGCCTGCTGGATGTTAAGGGATTAAATATCAGTATTGCCACTGACTTGATCAGTAAGTAAATATATCAATATATTTGAATAGCTGACAGGCTTAAATTTAGCACTTAAATTATTCTGACTGTTTAGTATGCACCAGTATTGATCCACATTGAGACTGATGTACTAAGAAGACCTGGAGTCAACCTGGACAATCTGGCAGTACCATAGGGGAGAAATAAAAATTCCATTTGATTTAAATTGTGAATTGTAACTCTTTGAATGGTGGAGAGGTCTTCAATGCATTGCAAAGCAATGGGCTGAAGGCTTATTTACCATTCAAGGGGTTAAAAGGCCAATTAAATCAGTGGTGATTTGGGAAATATACTTGTGCCCTAAGGTGGAGTTACTTTACTCCTGAATTACCTCAGTTCTTCTTAGTATATCAGCCTCATTGTCTTGATACACAAAGCTCAATAAAAAGGATTGACCCTTCACAATAAACTAAGTCAGGTCAACTTTACTAATGACGTTTGAGGCAGTACATCCAAAATAATCACTGAACCAGATGACAACAAATGAGTTTTTTCTGTTACACTCGGGGATATTAGAAAAAAGTGGCATCTACACAGTACAATTGGCCAATTATATATCCATTTAATGGGCCACGACTCATGATTTTCTTTATAAAAAATAAAAAAAAAAAAAAAAAAAAAAAAATAGGATTTTAGTCTTACCTGTTAAATCCTTTTCACTTAGTCCATACAGGTCACTGGTACTCTACTCTGGGAGGCGTAAGTCCCCTTTAATAGGCAGGAACAACTATGCAAATAATTTGCAAGGGGCGGAGCCTCCCCTCTTACTTAAGCCACCTTCTGGCCAGAGCCACTTTAGATTGATTTGAGACCCTAAAACTGACCTCAGGTAAGCAAAAAGAAAGACTCCTGTGAGCATGCCCGAACGGTCTCCCACTGAATGCCACAGGAGAGCCAAGACTGGTCTCTTGACAGGGTGGGAGACCAGTGACCTGTATGGACTAAGTGAAAAGGATTTAACAGGTAAGAGTAAAATCCTATTTTCACTGTCGTCCAATACAGGTCACTGGTACTCTGGGATGTACAAACATTGAGCTGATCCAGAGGCGGGAAGTAAGGCAAGGACCAGGCGCAAGGCCCAAATCACTAGAACTGCTATGACCAGTTGATAACATAGCCCAAACTGTAAGTGTCAACAGACACCAACCAAGGGAACAATCCCTGAACTAACACAGCACACGGAACTAGAGCCAACCGGGCTCAACAGTAAAGAAGCACTAAGGATCACAGAGCGGAAGACCTACACAGGCAAGACTGCCTCCAGGACCTTCCTACCAAAAATGGCATCAGCCGACGCCAGTACATCAACTCGGTAGTGCCTTGAAAAAGTGTGCACAGAGGACCAAGTGGCCGCTCTGCACAGTTGATCAGCAGAAGCTTGATTCTTGTAGGCCCAAGAGGCCCCAATAGATCTGGTGGAATGGGCAGTCACCCGGAAGGGAACATGCTTATTCCTCAACTTATAGGCTTCACGGATGGTAGCCTTAATCCAAGAGGCAATGGTAACTTTGGAAGCCGGTCTCCCTGCCCTAGGCCCCTCAGGAATGACGAATAGAGCGTCAGACTTCCTGATAGACTCGGTGCGATGAACATAAAACTTGAGGCAACGCACCACATCCAACAGATGGAGATCTCTTTCCTTGTCAGATGAAGGATTAGGGCAGAAAGAGGGAACCACAATCTCCTGATTGATGTGAAACTCTGACACAACCTTGGGTAAGAATTCCTTGGTAGTGCGAAGCACAGCCTTATCCTTGTGGAACACCAGGTAAGGAGGTTTACAAGACAAGGCCTGTAACTCTGCTACCCGGCGCACTGACACAACAGCCAAGAGGAAGGCCATCTTCCAAGTCACAAGACGTAATGGAATGGAAGCCAAGGATTCAAATGGTGGTCGCTGTAGAACTCCCAGCACCAAATTGAGATCCCACTGGGGAGCAGGACTCTTAAAGGCAGGTCGAACATGAGTCACACCTTGGAAGAAGACTTTCACATCAGGAAGGACAGCAATCCGTTCCTGGAAAAACACAGACAAGGCAGAAGTCTGAACTTTGAGGGAACTCAGACTGAGCCCCTTATCCACACCGTCCTGCAAGAAGGCCAGGACAGTGGGAAGATGGAAGTCAAGTGACAACTTCTTGTCAGAACACCATGTCACGAAAGCTGACCATATGCGATGATAGATCTTGGAAGACACAGGCTTACGAGCACTGAGCATCGTCGATACCACAGAAGGAGAAAAGCCTTTCTTTGCTAGAATCGAGGATTCAACCGCCATGCCATCAAATGGAGAGAGTGAACATCCTCCTTCCACAGATACCCCTGAAGAAGCAGGTCCGGACGGGCTGGAAGTGGGATCGGATCCTTCACTGACATGGCCATCAACTCCGGAAACCAGGACTGGCGAGGCCAGTTTGGAGCAATCAGGATGACAGGACAACGTTCTCTCTTCAACTTCTGGATAACTCTGACCAATAGAGGAAGAGGAGGGAAGATGTAAGCCAGGGGGAAGTCCCAAGGGATCGACAGGGCATCCACTGCTAGAGCAAGGGAGTCCCTCAACCGGGAGCAAAACACCGGAACCTTCCTGTTGTGTCTGGTAGCCATCAGATCCACCACAGGCATCCCCCACCGTTGAGTGAGCATGTGAAACACCTCTGGGTGAAGAGCCCATTCTCCGCTGTCGACGGTGTGACGACTGAGGAAGTCTGCCATGACGTTGTCCACGCCTGGAATATGACTGCAGAGATGACAGGCACGTGATCTTCTGCCCAAGACAAAATATCCTTGACCTCCCACCAGGCGGAACCGCTTCTTGTGCCGCCTTGCCTGTTGATGTAAGCCACCGCCGTGGCGTTGTCGGACTCCACTCTGATTGGAAGACCGGTCAATTGAGACTCCCAGTGCCTCAGGGCCAGCCGGACAGCTCGAAGTTCCAGAACATTGATGGAGAGCATGGATTCCTCCAGACCCCATTTCCCCTGAGCACTGAAGCGACCCCAGACTGCACCCCAGCCCCGAAGGCTGGCATCCGTAGTGACTGTGGTCCAAGGAGGAACTAGAAAGGATTTCCCTTTCAGGAGATGAGAGAGATCTAACCACCAGTGCAGACTCGACTCGACATGAGGAGGAAGAGAAACAGACAGATGTTGATGATCTGGATGATTCTTGCACGTCTGGATCACAAATCTCTGAAGATCCCTGGAGTGGGCCATGGCAAATGGCACTGCTTCGATTGTGGAAATGAACTTCCCCACTAAGGACGACAACTTCGGTACTGGAATCTCGTCCATGTCCAGAATTCCAGCCACTCTGACAGCTATCTGGTGAGCCACGTCCTCTGGAAGAAACACCATGCATTGGCGAGTGTCGAACAGGAGACCCAGGAACAGAAGCCTCTGAGATGGAATCAAGTCCGACTTGTCCAGATTCAGGATCCAGCCATGACGGTTCAGGGTGTGCATGCACATCTGTAATTGCTGAAGGAGAAGCTCCGCAGAGGAGGCCTTCAGTAGGAGATCGTCCATGTAGGGGGTCACTCTGATCCCATCCTGATGGAGCACCGCTATCAAGGAGCCCAACACCCTCTGGAAGACCTGAGGGGCTGAAGTCAGCCCAAAGGGGAGCGCTGCAAATTGAAAGTGTCCCCTGTGGCAGGCAATCCTGAGATACCGCCTGCTCTCTGGATGAATAGGGATGTGAAGATAAGCATCCTGAAGGTCCAGGGAGGCAAGAAACTCCCCTGGAGACATTGCTGCAATCACAGAGCGCAGGGACTCCTGGCGGAAGTGGGAAGTCACCACATAGGCATTGAGATCTTTGAGATCCAAAATGGGACGGGCCCCTCCGTCCTTTTTGGCTACCACAAACAGGTTGGAATAAAATCCTGAACCTGTGTCCCCTTGAGGAACCGCCTCCAGGACCTCTTTGTCCAAGAGATCCTGAATAGCGTCGTCGAACAGACGCCTTTTTGTGGGTTCCTGAGAAGGACGAGTAAAATGGAACCGAAAAGGAGGAAGGGAAGAGAAAGGGATCCTGTATCCCTCTGACACCACCTGAAGAACCCATGGGTCCGCCACTGACTCCTCCCAAGTCCGGCGAAAGATGCGGAGACGACCGCCTACAGCCGGATGCGGACCCGGGTTCGGCGAGTCATGCCGAAGCAGTCTTGGAGGTCTTGGCCTTGGAGGCAACTTTGGGCTTCCAGGACTGTTTGGGCTTGGAGGAGGAGCGCGTAGTGGGAGGACCCGTTTGGGCCGAGGAGCGTGTCTCAGTCTGAAAGGAACGAAAGGACCGATTGCGTTTGGCTGGAAACTTTTTCTTAAAGACTGAGGGTAGAAGAGTACTTTTACCGCCAGTAGCCTCACTGATCATTTCTTTGAGTTCAGACCCAAAAAGCAAATTCCCCTGAAAGGGCAAGGAAAGCAAGGCTTTCTTAGAGGCTGTATCAGCAGACCAAATTTTCAGCCAAAGAGCGCGTCTAGCCACCACAGAAGAAGTGGAGGCCCTCGCCATCATGCGCACAGCATCAAAAGCAGCGTCAGCAACATAGTTCTGAGCTTCAGTGATATTAGCATGAAGCTGCAACTGTTCAGATACCGGCGCATCCTGGCGAACCGCTTCAGTCAGTCGTTCAGTCCAGGCTGCAATAGCTCTATTAACCCATGCCACAGCAAAAGTGGGGCGCATGGCTGTGCCAATGGAGGCAAAAATAGACTTAAGAGAGAGCTCTAGTTTTTTATCCGTCCAGTCCTGCAAGGCAGAGGCATCTGAGACAGCCAAAGCAGTAGATTTGGATAGTCTAGACACAGGAGCATCCACTTTGGGAGGATGAACCCATTTTGCCAGCTCCGCCTCAGGAAAAGGGTAAAGTTTAGCAAACTTTTTGGAGACAGAGGAAGATCTATCAGGATTCTTCCATGCCTCAGAGACCAGACGGGCAAGAGTAGGGTTAGTTGGAAAACAAACAACTGGTTTAAATGGCTTTTTCTGAAAAACATCAGTAGGATCATAAGTGGATTCCTGAGTCAGAGGAAGGTTGAGCGTATTCAGAACCGCTCTGATCAGACCCTCAGCCGAAACTTCAGGGTCACACTCATAGGGGTCCCCAATGGACCTGTTAGATTCAATAACAGTACGTTCCTCAGCATCAGAATCCTGTAAAAGTTCTTCTTCAGAAGAATCAGTGATATCAGGAGCTCCCTGTGGCTTAGGCAGGGAGGTCCTGATAGTAGAGGGGGTCTGCCAGACCTGGAGAGCCCCCTGTATCTGAGAGGGAAAGAGTTGAAGCGTGGATCTGAGATCCCTAGTGGCAGCTTTAAACTCCCTCACCCAAGATGGCTCAATAGCGTGGCTGGGAAGCCCAGGGTTGCTATCTTGACCAGTACAATTAGGGCATAGATCCCCCACATTATCGCCATCCAGCCCAATGTGGCAAGAGGAGCAAAACGCCATGGGGGTAGCAGACCCCCCATCCTCCTTAGACTTGGGTCTAGCCCCTAGCTCCAGTGAAGTAGACATGCTCACAGCGTCAATATACCCCACTAATAACACTATCACCCAGAAAAAGTGTGAAAGATTAAAGTTTCACCCCAGAAATGTTCTAAAAACGGACTTATCTGGCCAGCGAAGGGTTAATCTGTTGAGGAGAGAGAAGGCTCGGTCCCTGCGTAGTGTACTCGCCTAGGAAAAGTACCACAAAATGGCGGCCGTCATGACAGCCAATCAGAAACGAGCGCGAACCAAGCGCTCATGGGAAATGTAGTTTTCCTGTCCAAGTACCCCAAACATTGCCCGAAGCCCCCCCTGAACACCCCACGTGAATAAAACACATTCCGGATGATAGATCAGGAGCCTAGAATTAAAATGAGCCCTCTCTGAAGTTGCTGTGACAAGCGGTTCCAGAGATATGTCCCATACTGTGAATTCCCATAGAGAGTAAAGGAGCCCTTGCGTCTGAGCGGGAAAAAGCCGCGCTTAAAGGCGCGGAACACCATTTTTAATAAAGTTTAGTAAAACATTAAAAAGTGCCCAAACAAGCATGAAACACATGAGAAACATAAATAAATGAATACCCAATGCTCCAAAACTCAGAGAATAACACAGAAATTGCATAAACAGTAATAATGCAATAAAAACACCCTATGAGTGCTGGAGTGTATTAAAACTCCCAAATACAAGCCCATCAAAGGGACACTGTGGGGACAAGTGGACCTTCAGCACTCAATGGGTGACTCACCTTCCTTGCTGGACTTCTGTCTTCAGGTGACCATGATAAGGAGGGAAAGAACCAGAGGTAAATTCCCCAACAGGGGAGCTGCTTAACACAAGCTGTCCCCTCTTCAGGGCATAAGGTCCACAGAAAATCCCTGGAAGCTGCACCAGCCACTTTAAAGAGGGCAATTCACAGCCATGGTCACCCTCCTAATGGTGGTATTCCATATTTGAATAAAAAATAATAAAATACTAAGATGCATAGATGTTCTCTACCTGGTGTGCAAGCACACCAGGAACAAATCAATCTAAAGTGGCTCTGGCCAGAAGGTGGCTTAAGTAAGAGGGGAGGCTCCGCCCCTTGCAAATTATTTGCATAGTTGTTCCTGCCTATTAAAGGGGACTTACGCCTCCCAGAGTAGAGTACCAGTGACCTGTATTGGACGACAGTGAAAAAAGGTTCTTAACCCTTTGTGTGCCAGAGAGGTAGTCAACGCATTACCTCTGGTGCTCAAAGGGTTGAGGGTTCATTCTATCTAGCTATAAGCTTTGCAAAATTTCAGTATCGTGCTGATCCAAACTTCAAAACAAATTGTCTGCCTTTTACATGGGCATCATTTCTTTCTAATCCAGCGAGGATGATAATGATGGATTAAAACACCGCACCATTAAATACATGCAAAACTTTTATTTGATTTAAATGGGGCTTTTAACCCCTTGAATGCCAGAGCGGAATCCAATGTATTGCTGAGCAATGTGTCGGAGACTTCTCTAGCACTGAAGAACCCATATGTACAAAAAGCAGAGAGTAACGATTCGGAGATAAACCTATACTTTTTTTATTAATCTTAACACTTTGAGTGCCAGATGGGAACGCAAAGCATTGCATTGTGTACCCCTCTGGCACCCAAAGCGTTAACCTATTATTTTTTTTTTTTTTTTTTTTATAGCTTTTATGCCCCTGACACACACTGTATCTCTTGTTTCCAGAGAGCAGTCTGTCAGAGACCATGAAAGCAGGGATAGTTAGATTATCCCTGCAGCAGAAAAGACTGGAGGTAGGGAGCTATGAAGCTATTACCACCACCGATTAAAGGTATACAGCATACTAAGCATGGAGGCCTCTGTCTGCTGAAAATAATAGATTAGACTAGAAGCAGAGAGCTTCATAGCTCTCTACCTTCAGTCTTTTCTGCTACAGGGATAAAGTGTCTGCAAGTATAGCATCCTGAGGAAATGAATTCCTTAAAGGGAATGTTTCACTTTATAAAAGGTGTTACCATCCGCTTTGTTAATAAAAGTTATTATAGGAAAGCTTTTTTTTTTTTTTTTTTTTTAAATCTAATTGTAAAGATATTCCCTCTTCAAATGCAGAAGAGCTTTACTGAAGAAAACAGTGTGTCCCATTATGTTGACCTGCAAAGCTCTTCTGCATATCCTATTTCTCTTCCCACCTCCACCCCAGGGAGTGCGTTCACGCTTCCATTCGGTTTGCTGTGAATGGCATCTAGCATTACAACAAGCTGCGATTAGAATTATACTGAGGTTGCGTTCACACTTCCCTTCGGTGTGCTGTGAATGGCTCCTAGCCATTGTGTGTGCTGTAATGCTAGAATGATGAAGAAGTCCAGCAGAAGGGGCTTTCAGAAGCAGGTCGTCCATGTACGGAGTAACTCTGATGCCATCCTGATGGAGGAAGGACACTAAAGCTCCCAGGACACGGTTGAAGACTTGAGGAGCTGTAGTCAGACCAAAGGGAAGAGCTGAAAACTGAAAGTACCCTTGGTCACAGGCAAATCTAAGATGCTGCCGACTCTCTGGATGAATGGCGATGTGTAGATACACGTCCTGAAGATCCAGAGAGGCAAGGAATTCCCCCGGGGACACAGCACCAATCACCGTCCTTAGGGACTCCTGGTGATAATGAGTCTTGATCACAAAGGAATTGAGATCCTTCAAATCCAAAATGGGATGACAGCCACCGTCCTTCTTGGAGACCACAAAGAGGTTTGAGTAAAAACCCATACCTCTGTCCTGAATTGGAACAGGTTCCAGAACATCCTTGTCCAGAAGGGCCTGGATAGTGCCATTGAACAGACAGCGTTTCTTTACGCCCTGGGGTGTATGAGAGGGGAAAAACCAAAAGGGAGGAAGAGAGGCGAAAGGGATCCTGTACCCTTAAGCCACCACCTGTAAAACCCACGGGTCCGCCGCTGAATCCTCCCTGGTGCTGTGGTAGTGATGCAGATGGCCAGCCACATCCGAGTGGGGACCTGGGTTCGGCGAGTCATGCCGAAGAAGGCTTGGAAGCCTTAGGCTTGGAGGAGACCTTGGGCTTCTATTGCTGTTTGGGCTTGGAGGAGGAACGCGGAGCTGAGGGAACTGCCTGGTTCGCTGGACGTGTCTCAGTCTGGAAGGAACAAAAGAGCCGATTACGTTTGAGATGCGTCTTCTTCCTGGAGACCATACGTAGAAGGGTACTCTTGCCTCTTGTGGCCTCACTAATCAGATCCTTAAGATCTGGCCCAAACAAAGAGGTGCCTTGAAAAGGCAATGAGAGCAAAGCTTTCTTGGAAGCAGTGTCAGCAGACCAGATCTTGAGCCAAAGAGCTTGTCTGGCAACCGCAGACATGGTGGAAACCCTTGCCACCAAACGGATGGCATCAAATAAAGCAGCAGAAACATAGTGCTGGGCCTCAGAAATATTGGCAAGAAGCCGCAATATATCCGAAGCAGGAGCACCCTGACGGACAGCCAGGGTGAGCTGTTCAGTCCAGACCACAATGGCCCGGTTCACCCATGCTGCAGTGAACGCTGGACGCATGGCAGTACCAGCAGTGGCAAAAATGGACTTGAGGGAGACCTCAAGTTTCTGGTCAGTCCAGTCTTTCAGAGCGGAAGCATCAGCAACTGGCAAGGCAGTGGACTTAGTTAGCCTGGAGACAGGAGCATCGACTTTGGGGGCATGAACCCACTGAGCAAGCGCCGTCTAAGAGAAGGGGTAAAGCTTGGCAAATTTCCTGGAAACAGAAGGCTTCCTGTCCGGAGACTTCCACTCATCAGACACAAGGCAGTCAAGAGTGGGGTTAGGTGGAAAACAAGTATAGAGCCTTTTAGGCTCCTGAAATACATCAGAGGGATCCGAAGTAACCTCCTGAACTAAGGGAATGTTTAGAGTAGTTAAGACGGCTCTGATCAAGCCCTCAGCCGAGGGATCAGGATCAGCCTCAAAGGGGTCCCCAAAAAACTGAGAGGAGCCCACAGCAGAACATTCCTCAACATCCGAATCCACCAACAGTTCCTCCTCAGAGGAATCTGATACGTCAGGTACTCCCTGCGGTTTCAGCAGGGAAGATCTGACGGAAGAAGGAGTCTGCCAGGAGTGGAAGACCTCCTGTAACTGGGATGGAAAGTGTTGCAATGTAGACCGGAGGTCTCGAGTAGCAGCCTTGAACTCTTGCACCCAAACTGGCTCTAATGCATGGCTGGAGGTCCCTGGGAGAGACTCAGGGACATCAGAACATGCTGGGCATAAATGACCTGAGAATTCTCTAGGTAACCCTGAATGACATGAGGAGCAATGTGCACAGAGACCCCAGCGTCCTTAGTCTTAGGCCTGGCCCCAAGCTCTAACGGATTAGACATTCTCAAAACGTTTAAAGTATAAGGAATTACCCAAATACAGTGCGTAAGATTAAACCCAGAAAGCGGTAAAATGCACTTATCTGGCAGGCGAAGGGTTAATATGCAGAGGAGAGAAGGAGAGTCCAAGCCCTGTGTAGGATACTCGTTCGGGGAAAGCACAAAATGGCTGCCGTGACAGGAGCCAATCAGGAACGAGCACGCAATGCAAACGCTCATGGAAAATGTACCCAAACAGTGCCCGAAGCCCCCTGAGCCCCCCAACATACATAAAACGTTAACCGGATGACAGAGCAAGGGCAGACAATTAAAATGAGCCATCTCTGAAGTTGCTACGTTGAGCGGTTGCAGAGATATGTCCCAAACTGTACAGTCCCATAGAAGTGAATGGAGAAATGGAGTCTATGCGGTAAAAGCGTGCACAAATTTTGCAAAGTTGAAACTGTGAATTAAAATTTCATTAAACATCAATAGAACAGACCCAAAAAACACTGAACCCACTAGGGAAAGTGCCAATAAACCCCCAAAAGATGCAAAGCCAACAGCTAAACGGTTAAGTTACCACAGAAACTTGCTCCAAAACACCCAACAGACATACAGATAAACCCAATGAGTACAGGAGTGTGCAGTAGGAACTCCAAAAAAAAAACCCTGTGCGGAGGGGCACTGTGGGACATGTGGACCTTCAGTACTCAAAGGGTTGCTCACCTTTCCTGCAGATCTTCTGTCTTCAGATTGCCATGCATTAAGAAGAAACCTCAGTGGGCAACTCCTGAGGAAAGAACTTGAATCTAAGATTTTCCCCCCAGGGCTTCAGGTCAACAAAAAACACCTGGATACAGAGCTAGCCACATCTAAAGGCATTGTCAGTTATGGTAATCCACCTAATGGTGGTATTCCATATCTAACAGAAAAATAAAACATTAGCTAAAACTATAGCAGAACTGTTCTCTTGCCTGTGTCTTCCCCAAGGAACAACTCTTACTGGAGCTGATTGGCTAGCTGCATCCAAGGAGGGAAGGTAGGCTCCCCCCTGCATTCACTTCTAGAATTGTTCCTGCCTACTTAAAGGGGCAGATCGCCTACCCAAAGTTACCAGTAACCTGTATTGGACAATAGAGAAAACCACTTACAAAGTTCTCCCATGCCTGTTGTCAGCATTCTAGTTGACAGATTTGGAATCTGGTCCGCAGAACGGCTGGCGACTCTCAGCAAAGCTGAGATTGTGTTAGTGAAAAAGAAATCTTTCACTTGAAAGGCCTTCTATGTGTGCTTGCAATTCAAGCACACGTAGAAGACCTTTTTAGTGAAGGATTTCTTTTTTTATTAACGTGATCTCGGCTCTGCTGCAGAACCATCGGCTGATCCCAGGAGAGGATTTCCCTGTTGTCAGCTAGAATGCGGACGTCAGGCAGGGGAGAATTTTGTAAGTGGTTACTTCTCAAACCATAAGGGTTTGAAAGATGCCGCTGGTGGCATTTTTCTTCTTTATTTAAGGGCTACAAAATAGGGATAAGTAATTTTTAAGTATTACTATCCCTTTAAAGTGGAACTCTCACCTCCCATCAAGCCATCATTATATAAGTATATGGCTCTAATAAAGTTATAAAGTTTCAGTCTTTTTTTTTTTTTCTTTAATCGGTAGTTTAATGGAAATATTACCTTTTAAAGTCTTTCCAAAGGACGTCACCTGTGAATAGCAGCAGTACAGCTCAGTATCGAAAGGCTGTGAATCACCTCCCCTCCTCGTCCTCCCATGTTGTGTCTCATTCCCTCCTCCTTCGGAGACTCACAAATCAGAGGCCAACCCTAGCAGCCAATGTTGCAGCCTCCTGGGAGGGAATTGTTGAGTATGTGGCCCTCAAATCTGAGTTTGACATGTCTGTTTCAGGATAGTAACCACAAGTGGTTTTTTGCTTGATTTGATTTATTACAGTTAGTGTTCCTGTATTTGTTTGGTGTGAAAATTTGAAAATTCTGGAGTAAGCCAAAGGCACCATAAATGTCAAATGAAAATCCTCATTGATTAAATGGGGATTTTTAACTAACTGAAAGACAGAGAGGTCTGCACACATTGCACTGGATATGTATATTTCATTTAGCTTAGCTTTTTATGTACCCCAGTGGTAGCCAATATACTGCATTGGAAAAATTTGGTTACCTCTCTGGAACTCAAAGGGTCAAAAGCCCCATTTAGACAATGGGAAAGGAGGTGACTGTATCTGTCCACTATGGTGCAATTTGGTGGCTTCAGCACCCTTTAGCTTCCTGAATAAGGCCCCTACATGTTTTAAAAACACTTGTTTCCAGGTACACTTTCCAGTATTTCTTCAAGCTGCTTAGGTCAAGAATGGCAACCTGAGTAACAGTTTGCCAACTCCTGACCTAGGAAGATGATATGACATGTATACTAACCAGTCCAGACACAGCAGCAGTAGCTGTAGCTATAGCAGGGATGATCTTCCCAGCGATGCGCTTCGTTTTCAGTCTGTCTGCTGGCTCAATGTTGTACATCTTGGCTCTTAAGTTGGAAGCTGCTGTGATGAAGTTGACATGCTCATTGTGATCATTGTCCTTTTCAAATGACAGCAGTTTCATTTGAAGGTCATCTGTCAGTATGAACAGAAAAAAACTTGCTTAGGGCTGTATACACAAAGAAAGTGGAACAATTATAGGGGTGTGAAATTAAAATTCCCATTAATTCAAATGGGGGGTTTAACCCTTGAATGCTAAAGAAGACATAAATAATAAGAACCTATCGGACCATCATAATGGATACTGAGCCCCAGCACAACTTTACCCTTTGTAGTTACGCCCCTGCTGCTAAGATTAAAGAATCCCTAGCTACTAAGCTAGAAACCTTTGTTTTTCAAACAGTGGAATGATTTTAAAAAAACCAGGTATAGGCAGTAAAAAGGATACCCTTAATGAGACTAAAGGCTGTGTAGTGGTAGATTTACTTTGTAAATTTTTTACATGAATTTTCGAACAATTTACACCATTGTGGAAATTAAATTTAGCAGCATAGAGAATCGGCAACATTTCAGTCCACTGCATGGGACTTTCCTCAAGCCAAGGTCCCGTGCAGTGGACCAAAACGTTGCCGATTCTCTATGCTGCTAATGTTGATTTACACAATGGTGTAATTTGTTTGTAATTTTTTACTTGAATTAAGCATTTGGTATACACTAATCCGTGAGTGCGCATTTTTTTTTTTTTTTTTTACCTACATATATGTGCTCTCAATACTGCACACGGAGTGGTTTTTATGTGTGTTTAACCCCTTAACGACCCTTGACGTCCTATGACCGTCATGGAATTTCGGCCTCCCCCTGAAGCTGCATGCCTTTCAGGGAGTCCGGAGTCGGAAAAAAAAACCCCTCCAAGGTCCTTTAGTGACCGCCGCGTGCCTGTGCGGTTGGTCGTTAAGGGGTTAAACAACAAGTGAGTTACGTGTATGCCAGACAACACACACTATATATATATGTGTGTGTTTTTTCTTCCCTGATGTGGTCATCAAGTTTGATCTGTAATGTTTTTTCACTAAAGCAACTACCAGCAGTGGGTGCACTCTTTTTTTCTACACAGCAGAAAAAAATCCAAGATATGTTTTGACAATAAAGTATTACTATTTATGCTAAATTGTTTCAATGCGTTTGTACCATTTTGGGAGCATTTTGTATCCACTCTGCATATGTCAACACACGTGAAGCCCATGACTGAGTCACATTTTTTCATCATGAGATACATATATGTGCTACATTCATGGTGCAAATGTGCAACATTTAATAATCAATTAATGAAGTAAAAATTTCAATGATACACATTTATTCAAAGGTACATTATATTTTATGTCTTGCACCAAAAATAAAACTACCATTGATAGATTCCCAAGCCTTTTTATTTTCTTAAAAAAATTAAGCTACATTTTGATTCTTATGAGAATTCAGACAGTTACTAAAGCAGTTTAAACAGAGTATTCCATCTATAGTGAAACTCATTTCAGTGCATGGCATGGATGGACAAAGCCACATAGCACAGGCTACTAAATATTCCTTTGGATCCTAAATGTTGAGAGTGATATAGGTACCTCTATTTACATGTATCCCTAATCTGTCTCCTAAAACTCCTAGGACCTTATCAGAAAGCAAGAGTATCAATACTGGAGAAAACCAATGGCATCATAAGGGAAATCTTAAAATTCCCAATTATCTTAATTTACTTTTTTTTACCCCTTTAAAACTATAGAGGCCTCAAACTCATTGTTTCACAATGCACTGGAGATCTCGCTAACATTCAAGTGGTTAAAAAAGCCATTTAAATAAATGGGTGTTTTTTGTGGCAATGTTTAGCTGCCCCCGTGGTGCAGACAGCTTGTTCCAGAATTGCTACTCCTTTGCTTTTCTGCATAAGATCCCTAGCTGACTCCTAAAATGTCTGACTCCAGAGTGTTTTATATTTTTGTCCACCCCTGGTGAATGCAAGAGGTCCAATGTGCTGGCTTCTGTGCAAGTGTACATGTCTGACTGGAGTTTACCTTTAGAGGCCTGGCCAGCTGCAATGACGTTCCCCAGCTGAGCAAGTGCAATCCGTTCATCTTCACTGCTCACTGGTATCTGGTCAGGCTTCTTTGCAGTTTCATCTGTTTCTACAATCTGTGGGGAAAGGAAGAGTGAATTCAGTTATATTTTAGAATTATACAACCATTTACAAATTAGACTACAAATGTAATTGTATTTAAATATTGCTCTGAGTACATCTTGAAGTACCTTATGAAACATTTTGGAAAATGGTGATGGTTTTCAGGCTTTTGTAAAGAGTAAGCCAAACAGTATAATATGATTTTAGTGTTTTTACCTGTTAAATCCTTTTCTTTTAGTCAATATGGAACACAAGTACCATGGGGTTGAGTCCCACCACTTTGAGGGCACGGCACATCACAAAAGACAGGGTCTATGGGGTGGAGACTCTCTCCACCTCCTCTTCCAGCTCAATTCTCCACCAACCTCAGCCTACTAATGCCTAGAATTCATGTAACTAAAGCCACAAAATAAATAAATAAATAAGCGGGAAAGAAAAGAAGAAAATCCCCCATGAAGGTCTTTTCTCTGGGTGGGAGACTTGTGTTCCATATGGACAAAACAGAAAAGGATTTAACAGGTAAGAATACTAAAATCCTGTATTCTCTTATGTCCCATATGGAACACAAATACCATGGGGATACACCAAAGCTAGGATTCTCGGTGAGGGAAAGAATAAAAGACCTGTCTCATGCCCTCATGATACCAGGGTTCCCTAGGACTATTCAAGATGTGAATAACGGACATTGAACTAGCGCAGCACAACAAACAAGATCCAACAGGGCTCAGAAACTACTGAAAAACAACTGGCAGTAAGAAAAAAGGACAGATCCTTAAACAGGCAGAATTGTCTGCAGTTGTATATTTAAATGGAAAGCACGAAAATGTCTTAGCTGATTTGAAACTCGGAGACAACCTCTGGAATAAACTCCTTAGAGGCACAAAGTACCGCCTTGTCCTGATGAAACACCAGGAAGAGAGGCTTAACAAGGCTTGTAACTCAGCAACCCACCGTTCAGAGATAGCTGCCAAAAGGAAAGCCATTTTGAGTGTCAATTGGCGCAAAGAAATGGAGGCAAGAGGCTCAGAAGGAAGCCTCTGCAAGATGATCGGGTTAAGGTCCCATGGTGGAGTTGTATCCTTGAAGGAGGGGAACCATGAGCCACCCTTTAGAGAAAAACTTTGACATCTTGGATGACAGCAACTTGTCTCTGAAAGAGAACAGAGTGAAGAAATCTGAACCTTAAGGGAACTCAATCTGAGGCCATTGTTCACTCCATCTCGAAGAGATGACAGCACCAAGGGAAGGTCAAAGACCTGTGGAGACACGTTGTTGGGCATGCAACGCTTGTGAAAAAATAGACCATATCCTATGGTATGCATTGGAAGAGACCTCAGCAGAAAAATCCTTCTGCTTCAGGATGTTGGCTTCAAAAGCCATGCAGTCAAAGCCAACCTCTCCACATCCTCATACCACAGGTGACCCTGGAAAAACAGATCCGGCCTGGGAGGCTAAACTGGACACTGAATGGACAGGCTGACCTTGTCTGTGAACTCACCCTCCCCTGTATGAGAGTACAATGTTTGAACCTTTCTGTTCTCTCTAGTTGTCATGAGGCCTATCGCTGGCACCCTCCACTGCGGGACTATTAGATAAAAAACTCTCTCTGTTGTCCAATACAGGTTACTGGTAACTTTGGGTAGGTGATCTGCCCCTTTAAGTAGGCAGGAACAACTCTAGAAGTGAATGCAGGGGTGGAGCCTACCTTCCCTCCTTGGCTGCAGCTAGCCAATCAGCTCCAGTAAGATTTGTTCCTTGGATGAAGATACAGCTATAGTTTTAGCTAATTTTTTATTTTAGCTAATTTTTTATTTTTCTGTTAGATATGGAATACCACCATTAGGCGGATTACCATAACTGACAATGCCCTTAGATGTGGCTAGCTCAGTATCCAGGTGCTTTTGTGGACCTTAAGCCCTGGGGAGAATATCTTGGGTTCAAGGTCTTTCCTCAGGAGTTTCCCACTGAGGTTTCTTCTTAATACATGGTAATCTGAAGAAAGAAGATCTGCAGGAAAAGGTGAGCAACCCTTTGAGTGCTGAAGGTCAGTGCCCCTCCGCACAGGGGTTTTCCTTTGGAGTTCCTACTGCACACTCCTGCGCTCATTGAGTTTATCTGTATGTCTGCTGGTTGCTTTGGAGCAAGTTTCTGTGGTAAACTTAACCCTTTGGCTGCTGGTTTAACATCTTGGGGGGATGGGGTTGGCAATTTCCCTACTGGGTTTGGTGTTTATGGAGTCTAGTGACATGTTTTAGTAATGTTTGGTGCACATTTACTTCTGAGTTACAACTTTGCAACAGCTTTATTTTCTCCACTATTGCCATGCATACATACAACCGAATACTCATGTCAAGGAGTAAAAAAAAAAATATACTGTTCAATACACAGCTTTAGGACCTCAGTTAAAATAAAAACAAGCCAGCTGCACAATAGGGAACAAATAATTATTCCCAAAATACCAATTATTGTAAATGATTATCCAAAAACAGAATTCACATGACCATATAGCTCAAACCAGCATAAATGCTTACATTTACAATAATAGGTATTGTGGCAGTATACATGAATTTTGAGCTTCCTTGATCTCTGTTAATGGCTATTCATTGGTGGCTGATGTTTCTTCTTTCAGAGGAGACCTTTACCATTGAGGGGAGCACCTGATTAGGAACCTGTTTGCATCTGTGTGGAGGCAATACCCTTCACATGTCTGAGTGTCATTTGCCACATAAGTGGATCAGTGGTCGCTACATTTGAGGCTCTCTCTAAGGTTGTGTTTTTGTATTACTGTAAATGAGGCTTTAAAACCACTGAAGGTTTGAGAGTCCCCCAGTGCATTATAAAACAATGCACTGGAGAAATCTCTAGCATACAATGTTGTTAAAAGCGACCTTGAAAATCAATGGGAATTTGCATTTCACCTCTATGGTGCAGTTGGTTTGCTCCAGAATGTATCCATTTTCCTTTTGAATGTAAAGCTCTTAGGGTAAGATGTTCAAAAAGTCGTCATAACGAAAAAAGTGTTGGATCATGAGTTGGTGGTAAAAGAAGGACAATATTTTCAGAAGTAAATCCGTCACACTTGAAAATGTGTCTAAAGAATTGAAACTGACGATAACAAGATCTTGATGAACATTGCCTTTAAAAATTCTGATGTTAGAAAGGTCTCTGATTTTTTCTTTGAAACGAAACTTTTTAAAGAAACAAAAAAACTTTTTTGTCATTGAAACGACAAATTGCCTCTCAGTTTTGTTAACAGTAATTCACTTTGTCTTCTCCAAGTTTAGGCCATTTTTATTTTGTCGGGATAAAAGGACGTTAATCAGGCAAAAAAGTGACGTTGAAACTAATAATTTTTTTTCTGAAAATACCTTACAATATGATGGAAGATTAAACCACATCCACTTTTAAGACGGCGTTTTCCCTTTGACAGAGATGGCGGAATTGGATACAATAAATGACGGAAACGTCTGAGAATTGGCGGACAATGGCGTAAGAACTTTTTTTATTCTGATTACAGACATTTTCAGTTACCAACACTTTCTGAACATCTCACCCTTAAAGGAGCAGTATTTTTTTTTTTTTATGAAAACACATTTTATAGAGAATTTCCAGCTGAATAAAACAAAGTCACTCCCACTGCTGTCAGATGTTTAATTATAGCAGTTCAAATAATCAGGAAGTGAATTTACTGTGTTTACTTCCTGATAGTTCTAACTGACAGGAAGTGACTGGCAGTTTCTATCACATTCTATGGAGAACTGTATGTCTCTGACTTTTCTGACTTTCCTTTCCATTAGAATTTAATAGGAAATCTAATTAGAATTTGACCACTAGAGGGCACTGCTAATGTAAAAAAACATTGGTTTAAACTGTAATAACTTTGGAAATATAAATCTCTTGGCAGTGGGAGTACCCTTATTTTACTCAATAAGAAAATCCCTACAACATATATTTTTTCATAAAAAAAGTTTACTGCTCCTCTAATCTTCTCCTGCATAGTGTTAGGTTACTGAACTTCAAGAGCCCATATTAATCTTTTAGGTACAGAGGTCTGTCTCTGCAATGCATCCGACTCACCCCTGAAACCCAAAGTGTTATATCATTAGCAATAAGATTTAGGTTCATCTTTACCCAGGAAAAGTAGTAACAGCAACAAGTGGAAAACTAAACTTACTTTGTTCGATGGTGTGAATTCTTTGATTTTCATAGCGGACGTGATTCTCGTGATGAGGTCTTGAGACAAATCCTGTAGACACAAACAGAAAAAGCCCAACATAAAGATGTAGGTTAAGGGTAGTGAACTGCTGGACCTCAAGCTGTCAAGGACTACAACACTGTCATCCTCAACCCATCACTTACACCACAGTATTTTGGGGTGCGCATTCCTTTGCTCCTTGCTTAACACCATTATACAAACAAGGCGCAGTGGAAATTCTAACTAAATTCCTCCATTTTCCTGCTCATGGTGCAAGGTTTAGGGGCTTTACTTGCATTTAAACTAGAATTTTCACCCTAACTAAAGCTAATCTTAATTTATTCCTTTGTTAAAATGTACTAAACATTTTTATTTTTTTAATCCAAAACCTTACATATAGAGAGACATTACGAATTATGAATGCACATATCAGTGACGCTCTGTGCAGTTTAACAGTACCTCTTCTTTCTCTCCAGAAATCCAACCCACCAGCATTTCTAACATAGAAACGTTTTCATGCACGTCATACGCATACCTGGGAACTCTCCGGTTTTGCCCCGGAGACTCCGGATTTCAAACTGAATTACCGGGTCTCCGGGGCAATGTGTGAATCTCCGGGTGGGCAGAGTTTAAGTAAAAACTCTGCCCACTTGTGCTCCATCCCACCTGGTTCCTCCCACTCCCCGCCCTCTTACCTCCATTTTGAAGGTTTTTTTTTGTCCCCGCCCCCCTCACGACTAAGCCCCACCCCTTTTATGATGTGAATCGCGTCATTTTCCTCCCCGGTCAGCACTGAAGGGTTACCCTCCGGGTAGTCCTGCTTCAAAAGTTCCCAGGTATGGTCATACGAGAGCACAGCGTGAAAGGGAAAAAAAGGGGCAGGCTTTTCAAGACCTATATAAGTCAACAGTAACGCACACTGTAGCTCTTGACTTTTAACTAACATTACTCCCATATCTGGAAAATTATTAGAATCTTAACCCACTCACAGTGTTAACCGATATCACTATACCACCTCACCCAACAATTCCATCTTAAGAATCCGGCTGCATTGCTACAATTAACAATCTTACCATTTCGGAGAAAGCGACGCTATGCACTTCTGCAAACAACTTGGCCGCGCTAAGTATAAAGCTGAAATGCCTGGGAATACAACACACAGACACAGCATTAGGAAGCACACAGTGCAGACACACAACCTTTCATATCCATTACTGAAGACTCTTTAATGGACCTGTCAGACTAAGACAAGTTCCTTTTGTTTCTCAGCAAATTAAAAATCTGACTATATGTTGTACTAGCCCAGGCATGTCAAACCTGCGGCCCACAGGTCAAAAAACATGAAGCAAGTGGGACAAAAACATTTAGCACACAGGCCAGCAGAGTATGTCCTCCATACAGAGAATCTTTTTACGAGCCGTGCATCAAGGGATTAAAAGCCCCATTTAAATCAATGGGTATTTTTCTCTCAGTCATTTAAACCCTGTGAATATCACAGTGCTGTTGCAATGTAACATTCCACCAGTATACATATGCAAATGTAAGACACATATATAAGGGAAATGTTGAATATGCCTCACTCAACTGTACTGAGTTTGACGTGCCTGTACTAGCCACTATGACATTGCTTTGAAGAAATTAATAGTTCCATTCTGGTGGTACTTTATACCAATTGCCTGCATGGTATGCTAATAAATTATGTTTGAAACCAAACTTATCAATTGCTATGTCATTAAATATGCCCTCAGAATGTGGGCTTTTTCTAGACTCATTCATAGCACTTTGTAAGGGAATATTGGTGGAGTATAGTGGCTAATTAGCATAAAGTGTCATATTGCACCTCCGACAAATAAAGGTTACCTTTTCAAAAACTATTTATACTGTACTGCAAACAAATGACTAGTACAACACAACAGTTAGGTTCTCCAACAACTGAGAGAAGATCTCAAATGATTAAATTGATTACAAATCAAAAAAGTACAAGATAGAGGATGTTTAATAGATCCTGCAAAAAAACAAAAAAAAAAAAACAAACAAAAAAAAAAAAAAATTCTCTGTGGTCCTTAAGGGACTGCAAAGTATGTGCGCGGCCGGTCCTTCAGGGATTAAGGACCAGTGACGATCCTGGCACGTCACTGAATTCAGCGCATGCCGCTCGAGGAGCCCTGAAATGGATCTTAAAAAAAAAAAAAAAATGCCCAGAGGTCCTCAAGTGCCAGCTGAGCATGCCGGTCGTTAAGGGGTTAAATAACTAACAAAATACATGCGTGTTGCTGAGTTAAAGCTGGATGGATCGCAGAGGGAGACAATCTTCAGTGAGCATAAGGAAAAACCTGAAAGACCTATAAAGGGGGGCAGGGCTTTCCTTATGCTCACAGTAAGAAGACTGTCTCTTGCTGTGAGCTGTCCAGTCAAGGGATCAGATTTCACATCTGAGGGGAGGGGGCTTACATTAGATAAAAGGGGCAGGAGAGGGACACTTTACCGTTCAATTACTCTTGAATGGAATGCCATGAATAGTGTTATTTCAATACTGTCCAAGTTCTAGTTCAAGAGTAATTGAATGACAAAGTATCCCCCTCCAGCCCCTTTTATTGATGGAACACTGCTCACCTCAGAGCAGCAAGACTGTCCAGATGAATCACAGAGAGGGACATTCTTCAGTGAGCATAAGGAAAAACCTGAAAGACCTATAAAGGGGGGCAGGGCTTTCCTTATGCTCACAGTAAGAAGACTGTCTCTTGCTGTGAGCTGTCCACTCAAGGGATCAGATTTCACATCTGAGGGGAGGCGGCTTACACTACATAAGGGCCAGGAGGGGGACACTTTACTGTTTAATTACTCTTGAATGGAATGAAAAAAAAAATTGACTGACAGTATTGAAATAACACCCTCCATGGCCTAAATACCATGAAGATTAATTGGGGCTGCTAGTTTTGAGAAACATTACTATGCCTTTGAATAGATCTATTTAAAAATCCTATATCTTGTACTTTTTTTATTTACAATCAGTTTAATAGTTTTAGAGATATTCTATCAATTGTTGGAGAACCTAATCACAGCAGAGAGCGTTGTTCTCTGACCTGTCTGATAAAGCCTACATAATACTCGGATGTCCTGAAAATCACCCCCTCTACCTACTTATACTGCTAGAAATAAGTTTCCACCAGAGGGATGTAATAAGTTAAACGGAGAGGAACAATCATGTAAATCCTTTCAACATGGAGACACCCACTTAGAAGAAAAGGTGACAGGTCATCTTTAAACTTTTCCTTTCCAAACGATAACCCACATTTCCCTACTTGTCAGCATGAGTCAGAATTATAATGTTGGCTTTAACATTTTTTTGCCTTCCAATACATATGTAGGGATAATTTGTGATTACTTATTTTTTTAATTTTGCTACCATTTTAAACTGACTAAATTTTAGTTCTGTAAACAAAGGCAACCTAATGTACAGTACAAAAAACTTATATCAATAAATATAACTGGCAAGTTTCTTTAAGCAATATTTTTGTTGCATAATGCTTTGTGGATGGAAGATTATGTTGAGAACAATTTCTGTACGACTGACCTTTTTTTGTTTGATAAAACTCACCTCGAGTATACATTCCAGCATGTTTTGTTCAATCGAATATGCTTGCATGCATTTCTTATCATGCAACGCTTATTTTGCCATTAATTTTTTTGGATTGATCAAATAAATTTTATTGAATTCTGATATGAGCTAAACCAAGTCTCTAACGTTCACGTAATCTAAAAATGTGTAAGAATGTAATGCATGTGAGTGATCTGGCAAACTCAGAACCACTAGGTTGTACTGCTGTGACTGGCTTCTATTGATAACAGAGGTTCTCCAAATGCATAAAATAAAAAAAAAGTTGTGGACTGGTTTAATAATGTTTGAATAAAACAGCTACCAGCTGTGGGAATACCCGTTTTATCCTGTAGAATAAAGATCTACAATTTATTTTCCACAAAAAATATTACTTACAAATACTGCTATTTAAATCTGTTGTTCATGTCAGTAACTCTCTAAAATTCAGCCCTTCTGAAGTTATTACAATTTTATTCTCCCCTCATCCCACCTTCAACGAACACAGAGGGAGATTTATGAAACTGGAGTAACAAAGAAAGTGTCTATAAAATGGTCCCAAAGCAACCTAAGGATATGTATAAAGGTTTATCGAAATGTTTTTTAAGCGCCAACTCCAGTCAGTTGACTTTTTGGAAAACTGGAGTAGAAATGGTCTTGTCCAAATAAGAATTGTGGCGCAATGTATTTATAATAAACCAATTTCACCAAAAACAAAGGCAGTTTTAGTAATAAAATCTTAATGCCAGGTATAACCTGCTCTTGATGGAAGTATATAGTGACCGATATGTGTGCGAAAAAATATTCTCAGTTGAGAATTTTCTCAGAATATTCTCAGACAGTCATATTTATAAACTTGACTTTACTTCTTTATAAATATGACCTGATGTTATGAACTTTAGCGACAGTTCTTAAATGCACACTAAGATG
This sequence comes from Rhinophrynus dorsalis, assembly GCA_037306005.1. Taxonomy (NCBI): domain Eukaryota; kingdom Metazoa; phylum Chordata; class Amphibia; order Anura; family Rhinophrynidae; genus Rhinophrynus; species Rhinophrynus dorsalis. The sequence goes on along the minus strand of CM074718.1, from coordinate 246,833,898 downwards.
GCATTTTATAAATCTCCCCCACAGTCCTTTAGTAGTGAAGGAACTGATATGGTTGACCTGTCTGAGAAGACTTAAAGGACTAGTAATGTTTCATAATAAAAGCAGCTCTAATTAATCTTCATAGTATTTCGACCTTGGAGAGCGTTATTTCAATTCTGTCAGAGTAGTAGTTCAAGAGTAATTCAATGACAAAATATCCCCCTCCTGCCCCTTTTACTGATGTAACACTGCTCAGCCAGAGCAGAAGGGAGGTGCCCAGGTAAATTGCAGAGAGGGACAATCTTCAATTAAGATAAGAGAAAAACCTGAAAAACTTGTCAAGGGGGGCAGGGCTTTCATTGTTATCATGGGAAGAAGATTGTCCCCTGCTGTTATCTGTCTGGTCTAGCAACCTGATTTCACATCTGAGAAGAGGTGGCTTACACTAGGTAAAAGGGGCGGGAGGGGGAAACTTTATCCTTCAATTACTCTTGAACTACAACTCTGACAGTATTGATATAACACTCCCTATGGCTCAAATACTATGAAGATTAATTGGAGCTGCTGTTTTTGTGAAACATTACTATCCCTTTATCTTCCTTCTATGTGAGTCATTTTCAGTGTCCTGAAAACTAATTCAACAAAGTGGATTCTCAGGACCCAGAACAATGATTTATTGAGAATTCATTTTTATCTTGGTCTGTTTGGACAGTAGGGTTGCAATTGGCAACCCTAGCTCCATCTGTTAAGCTCCTATTTTAGCTCCGTAGCTCAACTCCCAGGAAGGGGAGTAAGAGGGGAGAATAAAACAGTATTAACTTCAGGATGGACGCATTTTAAAAAGAGTGAGACTGACATCACCTCAAACTTTAAAATGAACAACAGTTTAATACTTTGCGTGCCAGAGGGGTACTGAACGCATTGCTTTGAAATGTGTTTCATACTCCTCTGGCACTCAAAGGGTTAAACAATTTCATTTTTATCCATTACTAGTTCTTTAATGACAGTGAATATACAGATGTAAGACCATTCTGAATATATATTCAAGGGTAGAATTACACTTACAATGGGTCCTTTGCATCAAACTCTATAGGAGTAGGTGGTCTCTTTGGGGATTGCCAAAACAAACCTGAGTGTACAAAAAAGAATATAAAAATACATTCAAAGTCCATCACAAATCAGCCAGAACAAATCATCATGATATTAAACTGTACTCACTTCCGTCTTTTAATCGTGTGTCCAATGGGAATGAATGCAGTAGCTGTTGTGCCTAAAAAAAAATTGATCGATTTAAAAAAAAAAAAAAAAAAGAAAAAAAATCCTCCCTTTTAAATTATTATTTTTTAAAATCTTTTGATATCTATGTATTTTGCCCCAAAGCTGCTTTCACTGTCTGCCTTAATATCTATTGTCATCCTTTTATAGTTCTATCACGCATCAATACACTAATGACAGAATATAGGTAACTAAGTAAATAAAAAGTCAGAACAATTTAATCAGAAATCTCACATTTTCTATTCCTCTTAAAGGCATGTTAGACATTGCTAGGTGAATTTAGTCTAATGTTGTTTAAAAGAACAGTAAAGTGTTTAATGAAACAATATATGTTATTAGGTCACAAGAGAGACTAGCCATGTACCTCTTTTAGGACACTGGAAAAAAAACTGGTGATTTTAAGCATGGTTGAGTAGGAGCATTCCCCTCCTGGTGGGGACCTTTTCTCCCATGGGCTCATTACAAGTGTACTCCCAGTGCTAGGAGATTTAGCATTCAAAATTATTACAGCTAAAACATTTTTAAATCAAATCTGTTGTTAGAAGCAGTGTTAACTGGTGTCTAAATGTATACATTTTTAGAACACTGTGTGTGTGTATATATATATATATATATATATATATATATATATATATATATATATATATATATATATATATATATATTTAAAATAGCAGAATACTGGAGGCCCATTATAAATGTGAATGCATTGAGTTATTTTGGAATAAATTTGGATGTGAATGGGGGTTCCCATGTGATTTTCCAATCCTAACTTTAGCTTTTTATTTATACCAACCTTGTGATTGAAATATTTTTCAAATTTTAGTCTTGCAAGCTCCACACACTGTGTCCACGTACGAGGTTTCCGGCTAAGTAGCTTAACAACGTGGAAGCAACCTTCTAAACTTTGTCCAGCTTGTATCCTCTGAAAATGAAATCAAGTAGGGGTGAAATTTTAGTGTTATCTACAATTAAAAGGGATCATATGTATTTCCGAAAAATCATGAACTCTCAGCCAGTCATAAAATTTTAAAGAAATAATAATGCATAAAATAACTTTTAATCTGCTGTTCAATAGTTAAGAGATTGATGTCAGTAAATCTCTTTAAATGCAGCCCTCCTGAAATGATAAAGGTTTTATTATTTTCCCCTCCCACCCTCCTTTCCCTGAGGTTAGCTAAGGAGCTCATAGTGGGGCTCCACCGGCAGAGTTGGGGTTGACAAGGCAACCCTACCTGTCAGAACAGAGGAAAATAGAAATTTCCTCTATTATTTTATGATGTCCTGTGCACTAGCTTTGGTGTATTTGGGGTTGAGTTTTGGGTACAGGACACTGTAAAATAACTCAAAGAGAAATAAATTTAAACCTGACTATTCATCTGTTGGTCATTCGGCTAGTACTGAAAGGCCTGATGTCAGTGAAAGAAGAGGGATGAGGAAGAATAAAATGTTAAAACTTCAGAAAGGCTGCAAATTATATTCAAACCTTACTATCCCTTGACATGGATAACTGCTCTGAGATTAGAACCTGCTCCTTTTCAGTTTACAGAAACTCCTATAATTTATTTGTTTACATCAATTATAACATCAGTTGCACTTATCACTTATAAGCTTGCATTATCAAACAGGGAGGCAATGTGCTAAGGTGATCTAAGGGAAATAAGTCACTCCAGTGAGAGAAATCTCCCCAACTCTTATGCTACTTTATAGTGCCTCCTTTTGAAGTTCCAGAAATCTTGGTGCTTAGGATCTACAGACTAACGCAGTGATTGGAGAGGTCTTCCTAAGAGGAAAGTTATCTCCTCTTAGTGTATTGGTTCACAATATTTGTTTGCTCAAGGCACCGCTAACATAGGTTCTGGAATTTTCAGGACACCACTAACATTATATTAAGTATTTGTCAAGGACTTATTGAAGGTAAAATACGTAAAGTTATTCTTAGGTCTTACAATCAGAATGATGTGGATGGTTATTTCCACAAGTATAAATTCAAAACAAAAAAATTAATTTATTTTTTTCACATAAAACAGTGTCACTCTGATCAAGATTTTGTTTGTATGAGACATACCTATTGTGTTTCCTGGAAATGAAAAGAGTTGCACATTCTGCTCCTTTTACTTTGCTTTAAAACTTAACTACTTGGATCCAGAATATTACAAGGATTAAGGTGCAGGACATGCTGACACTATTAACAGAGCACTCCCAATTACATGCATAAGGGGCATTATGAAGACATGGCTCTCAATAGTAAGATTTTTTCACTGGGGCTGTCCACAATATGACTCCCATTTAAAGGGATTCATATTGTGCTGCTGTACATATCCAAGATTGAAGGGTATAGTCTGTTACACACACAGCCTATACCCACATAAAATATTAAAAACAAAAGTCTAAAAATAAAATGATGGTGTATTTAGGCAATAAGGGGTTCATTTACCACCTTAACCCCTTAAAGAGATACTAATGTCCTATAATAACTTTATGTGGTTTGTCGAAATTAAAAAAATAAATGATGTGCAGAAAATCCCATCTTTCAAACCTTTATGGTTTGAGAGATATTAGCATCTAAAGTTCCCCACTCCCTCCCCTTGCACTGACATCAGCACTCTAACGCACTTCAGCAGAGCCTAAATAGCGATATTTAAAAAGAATGACTTCATTGGAACGGTCTAAAAAGTGTGCCTGGTTTGCAAGCCCACTTTGTAGACCGTTACAATGAAGTAGTTCTTTTTAAATATCGGTATTTCAGCTCTGCTGAAGAGACTCCTCGAGTCAGATGACTCAAATCTCCTGCTGTCAGATCAGGAGAAGGGGAGAGAGGGGGTAACTTTACATGCCGATATCTCTCAAACCATAAAGGTTTGAAAGATGGGATTTTCAGCACATAATTTATTTTTTAAAATTGTACAATAGGACATTACAATCCCTATAAGGACCCATGATGTGCCAGGACCGTCACGGCGGTTCTGCACTTAAGGACCAGTGACGGTCCTGGCACGTCATGGAATTCAGGGGTCCCCGCACGGCTGCACACTGCTCAGGGACCCCTGAAACAAATGCAAAAAAAAAAAAAAAAAAAAAAAAAAAAGGCAACCTGTCGTTAAAGATTTAACCCCTTAGTGACGGGCCGTCAACGCCCGTCTAACAATTTTTTTTTTTGTGTAAAAGAATCCGGAGTCCCCGAACGGCGTGCAGCCGCGCGGGGAGCCGGATTTCCGGGACGTACATGTACGTCCTCTGTCACTAAGTGACAGCCACACAGGACGTACATGTACGTCCTGTGTCGCGAAGGGGTTAAGAGCTGGACCAGGCTTGACAGTTCTGGCATGGCAAAGGTCCTTAAGGGGTTAAAAAACAAAAATACATAGAGACCCTACACACACAGGGTATTTCCATAAACAGGAGAATTAACCAAATATATTTAGATGTACTCTTTCTCTGTTGAAATGAGTGTAAAGAATAAGGGGTAGAATCACAAAAAATGTTTGCATGTTTATATATATATATATATATATATATATATATATATATATATATATATATATATATATATATATATATATATATATAGATAGATATATATATGGCTGTAATTCCCATCATTGATAAGGAGAATAGTAGTAATCAACAGCTGGAGGAACCCAGGTTGTCCAACTCGGAAATACCACATTACAAAATGAAGTGATATATATCAATAAAAATAGGAAATATTATATATATATATATATATATATATATATATATATATATATATATATATATATATATATATAAAATCACAGTGGCCTGAAAATGTACAGTGGCGCTGTTGCTTCAACATCCTATGGAGATTTATGGTCTACAGACCAGAGCAGTGCCCAAGATGGTGTAGCTACAGCGCCACTGTACAATTTCAGGCCTAAAAAATTCAAATTTGAGCTGTTATAATATTTTTTAAAAAAAATCTCTCTCAACAGTGGGAGTACCCTTGTTTTACTCAGGGGGATAAACCCTACAACATATAATTTAAGTATTACTATCCCTTTAACATGGTATAATGTTGTAGGTGCACATTTGTAAAAATTCTACACATATATTTTTGCACACCCATAGTGGAAATGGAGGGACCTAAGAAAGTCTACAACCTGTTCAGTGAAAAGAAAATGTAAAATACAAAACAAACAAAAACCCCCATAAAAGAATAAAAAATACATATTAAGAAACAACAAACCTCAAGGAGGTTTAGCCCTGATCATCCTGGGACACAGGCACTTAAAGGGATAGTAATACTTCTTTTATCTTTATTTTATTTTGTAGGCATTAAAAAAACATGAAGAATGATATGTCATATCTCTCAGGCCTTTATGGTTTGAGAGATATTCACAAGCAAAGTTTCCCCTCCCACTTCTTTTACCTAGTGTAAGCCATCTCTTCTCAGATGGGGAATCTGGTTGTAAGACCAGACAGATAACAGAAGGGGACAATCTTCTTACAATGAAAACAATGAAAGTCCTGCCCACCTTGACACGTTTTTCAGGTTTTTCCCTTATCTTAATTGAAGATTGTCCCTCTCTACAGTATACCTGGGCACCTCCCTTCTGCTCTGGCTGAACAGTGTTACATCAGTAAAAGGGGCGGGAGGGGGATACTTTGTCATTGAATTACTCTTGTACTACAAGTCTGACAGAATTGAAATAACACTCTCCAAAGTCCAAATACTATGATGATTAATTAGAGCTGCTTTTATTATGAAACATTACTATCCCTTTAAAAACTAAGCTACAGAAAGAGCTGCCACAGTGGTAAAGCAGAGGATTTGATTAGTCAAAAGCCTCCTACTGGGGTAAGGCTCTCCCCACATGGTCCCTGTATCCCAAAATCAGATGTATTATAAATTAACGTATCTATGAAAAGGAAAGATAGTTGGAAAAAGAATAAAAAAAGTTTTAGGCCATGTCATAATATAGTATCCAACAACCTGTCAAACACACAGTTCTTGACTCTTACCTCCAAAACTTCTTGTGCAGAAGGATGCGTCTGCCAAAATTTGTTGTACAGTGAAGGTTTATGGGAAAAAGAGCTCTCAAACTGCAAATTATTTGAAACAAGAAGAAGCATAGTTAGTAGAGACTAAAGACTTTATAATACTGTGCAGCAACAATCACAGGCTTAGCAGTTAATTACCTTATCTCTTGCCCATTGAATTGTATGCTCAATAGTGGCTGGAAATGATTTTAAAGTGCAAAATGGAATTTCTTCATCAGGGGGATCTCGCTAAATAAACACAGGAGAAAAAGAAACATTTAGATAGTTACATAAAAATGACAAAACCAAACCAAACAAAAATGTCATAAGCAAATACATACATAACATTCCAATTCTGGAGCATATCCACTTCACTTACTATTTTCTTCTTCATAATTTTATGTCCATGACAGTGAACTCCCTGGATCTGTTTCCACTGAGCTTTCTGTTTGGAGCTGTGAAAGCAGAGATAGTGATACAATGTAACACTATCCCCACACCACTAAGTGCTCTGTATGCTGTATTTAATAGACTGGAGACAGTGTTTTCTGCTGTCTGGTTTCTATTACATTTTACCACTATCCTTGCTTTCGCAGTCCCTGAAAGAAAACTATCGAAACAGAAATCCAGAGACAAAAAAAACAAACAAATGCAGATGGGGATGCCAGTAACTGATAACAATATATGATACAATGGAATGCAAGAAATATGCAGCTTACATGTTGTTGCAGACCCTGGAAGTGTGCTTGCAGGGTTTCGAACCACACTGAAACCCATAATAGTTTTGTTTTTACAAATAAAAGTTTATTTTTTTGATCCCATCACATATATTTGGATACTTTACATTCCGGTGGGGAGTTGGGGCAGGTTAAAGCACCTGCAAATGCACTTCCAGCTTGTTATTGGAAGAAGGCATACAACAACACGTAAGTTGCATGTTTTTGCATTCCATTGTATCATATATTGTCATCAATTGCCAGCACCCCCATCTGGTTTGGATTTTTTGTGTCTGGTTTTTGAGGGTGTACATCTGGATACCTGTTGATATTGGGGAGCAGGGAACAGATGTTGTTTGAGTGATTGAGTGGAGGCAGTCAATTCCCTCCATCTGCTCTAGCTGTCCGTTTTTAACAAACTACAAAATTGTGAGGACCCTGGTACTTCTGTGGAGGTTAAACAAAAAAAATCCAAAAATCTGGATTGCTATACAGTGGAAAACTAACATCCAGCAACCAGGAGAATGTACTCTACGGTGTTCAAGACACAGCAGCAAGAGAAGAGGACATGGAAAAGAAGCACAAACAATTTCACATTCTTTACATTTTATCAAAATATCCTATATTATAATTTGCTAAGGATGTCTGTCAGAAGCCGTCATGCGTAGTACAGACGGCTGCGCGTGGTGCAGTCATGCCCAGTACAGACTGCCCGCACTGTGGCTGATACGGTGCGGGCGCTCCGAATTCAGACCGTAGTCCTCTCTGCTGACTACGGTCTTAATTTGGAACGCCCCGCTCCATATCAGTCGCGCCGCAGGCAGTCTGTACTGCAGACTGCAAGTATTGGCCCATGTACACGGGATTTAAAAGTAGTATGCATATATTACAATATGCAGTTTCATAGAGTAGCAATGCAGCTATGTCACACAGGAAAATTATTTTTCCAATAGAATACTTACATGGCTGTTATATGATTCAGTTAACCTAGGTACAATGACTTCTGTGTGTCCTTTTGTTCCCATGGTACCAGAGTCAAGAAGAGGCCGGAGGTTTGACACAGAACGACTGTAACAATGGAAGAAAAGATATTGCATTAACAAAAGTTAAAAGCTTAGCTTCCTGAATAAATCTCTGCGATATAAAAGGAATCTTTCAAGCATAAAGGGTTATCATGAAGAAACTGTTTTGAACAAAACCCCTTCAACATAATGTTTTTGGGTGAATATTTAGTAGAGTTACTGATGCCTGCTTGGTTAATTTTGTAAAAGCCGATGGGTTAGCTCAGAGGTATCAATAATTTCCCCAAGTTAATCATGGAAGTGAGATTTCTTCTTCAGTGATAAATCCATGTCATATCGTTATTCCTCTCACAAAGCATAGTTAGCCAACTTTGGACAACAGGTCCAGCTACCGTGGCTTTGAACATATTTCTGGTATGCTGCAGAAACACCTGCCAAAGAGCAATTAAAAGATTGCACTGCTTTATCTATAGATGGCTTTGAGATAGGTCATGCAAACAGTATCAACAGCAAAGCCATCACTATAATGCTAGAAAAAGATCAATGGGTTTCACCGAACATATTAAAAATGACAGGAGGTGAAAAGTCAAAAGCCCACTCCAATAGCATCAATTTTTACTAGTTTCTATACTTTTTTTTTTAATTAGTCACAGACTAGTGTACCAGTGGAAATTTCAAGCCCTATAACTGATGGTCAGGGGTCGGTGGTTTTGACAGTATGCTTTCAGAAATTGCAAGATATGCCAGTGATGAGGAGATTGTACATATCACACTCCAAAGATTGTTAAAGTTGTACTATGCAAAACATGTAAGACTTTACCTGCAAATTAAAATAAATTAATTCCCCACAACTGGGAGTTGCTTTATACAAAAATTATAACCGTTCAAACTGTCAAAAGTGGTGGAACAGTTACTATCACATACTATGGAAAACTATAGCCAGTAGCTAATCTCTCCCAAAGAATGCAAAAGAATAACTACCTAAATTCCACAAGAGAGCGATCAGAGGGGGCTACCAGTTGTCTAGAACCCCCACGTGTTCTTTTACGCTAACAGATCAGATAAGCATCACACATTTCTATCTATACCACGGACTAACCCAACTATCCTACACCAAGTATTTCACAATGAGACTTTACTACTCCTTTGAGGCCAATATAGCCATGCAAACCTACCTGTCTACATATCTTCTTGCCTCCACGTTGTCCAGTGCAGTCACAATGACATCCTGCCTGCTGTAGAACTCATCTCTGTAGATATTCTCAGTAGCAGGACAAATCTTGTCCAATCTTGGGTCAATTTTCAATTGCGGGTTTATGTTCAGGATTGCAGCAGCAGCAGTGCAACTTTTAGGTTTCTGTTAAGAAAGCAAGACAACATAAAGCATAATAATTAATAATTCATTACAATAACATACCGCCGCAAATGATTATTACATTAGAAATATGCTCAAACTTATTTTTATTTTCAAGTATAACTGCTTCTTTAACAAAAAACATAACCTTTTATGCAGGCAGGCACCAGCTGGCATCTTGCTGTAGGCACTCTCTGCTCCTGTGCTGTCAGTCACTTCTGGTGCCTTTCGGCACAAAGGCATTCAACTCACCAATCGTGGAGTTGAAGGGGATGGACAGCACAGATGCAGAGATGCCGGCTCTGAAAGATGTTTGCGCTGTACCCTGGTGCCTGCCCACATAGAAGATTATATTTTTCTTTACAGCGGCAATTATACTTGAAAATAAAAATAAGTAATAATCATTTGTGACGCTATGTTATTGTAGTGAAAGTTCTGCTTTAAAGGGATAGTAATACTTCATTTTAACTTTATTTTATTTTGTAGGCATTAAAAAAACATGAAGAATGATATAAGTCTTATCTCTGAAACCTTTATGGTTTAAGAGATATTCACAAACAAAGTATCCCCCCCCCTGTTCAACCATATCAGAAGGGAGATGCCCAGGTAGACTGCAGAGAGGGACAATCTTCAATTAAGATAATGGAAAAAGCTGATAAACTTGTCAAGGGGGGAAGGGCTTTCATTGTTTTCATACAAAGAAAATTGTCCCCTTCTGTTATCTGTACTGTCATACAACCAGACTCACATCTGAGAAGAGATGGCTTACACTAGGTAAAAGGGGCGGGGAGGGGAACTTTGCTTGTGAATATCTCATAAACCATAAAGGTTTGAGAGATAAGACTTATATCATTCTTCATGTTTTTTTAATGCCTACAAAATAAAATAAAGTTAAAACGAAGTGTTACTATCCCTTTAAGTTCTTTCATACAGAAACATTGCTTTTGCTATATTTATGTAAACCAACTGCACCATAGGGAACAAATAACACTCCTTAAAGGGATAGTACTAGCTGAAATAAATGCATTTCCGATTGATCCTCACATAAGTCGGCCATGTAATGCTATATTTCAATATTTTCTGTTTTGTAGTTCAACAATAATTCAATTCTAAAGTATCCCCCTCCCTCCCCTTTCACGTACGTGACGCTGCCTCTACAAGCCAATCGGATGGAGGGCAGTAAGTGACAATCTTCAGTGAGCACAGGGCCGGATTTACATATCAGGAGCCTGTAGGCACAGAAATCTGAAGCCCCCCCCTATTGGCCATCTCCACTGGACACCTCCGCAATGCTCCAAATCTCCACATTGACCCCCATCATCTCCATATTGCCCTCACATTGCCACTATCAGCTCCATTTTGCCCTCACATTGCCCCCCATCAGCTCCATATTGCCCTCACATTGCCCCTATCATCTTCATACTGCCCTCACATTGCCCCCCTGTATCCGTTTCCTACCTCCCTGGTGGTCCAGTGGCAGAAGATGTCTGTGCCTCCTTCTGCACAGTACTGTAGCTGCTGGAGCTCTGGTGCGGTCTTCTCTTTAGGAATGGAGAGCGCTGGGAGATGATGTCATCTCCCAGCGCTTTGCATTACTAAAGAGCCAACGAGGGAGCTCAGCAGCTACAGATCTGTGCCGAAGAAGGCACAGACCTCACAGGGTGGCAGGTGGCGGCCACTGCGCACAGCGAGGATATTTAAAAAAAAAAATTCCAATGACAGGCGCCCCTCTGTAGGCTGCGCCTGTAGGAAGATGCCTACTCTGCTTTATGACAAATCCGGCCCTGAGTGAGCATAAGAAAAATCCTGCCCTCCTTTGTTAAATATTACAAAGATTTCTCTAACATTCACAGGCTTAAACACCCATATAAAACAATGAGAATTTTCATTTAACCCATCCTCCCACCAGTGTAGTTGGCTTGCTCCAGAAATGCACTTCTTTAGCTTGCTGAGCACATTGCTTTGCAGGGCATCAAAGAGGTCTTCAGCATCTAAGGGGTTAATGGCAATAAGCAACTACTTCAGCACTGTAAATACAATGTTCTTTTTATGATTAGTAAATGTGAGAAAATAGAAAAAGGTAGAAGATTTGTGCAGAACTGGCCCACATTTACCGTGTTCATGTAAAAAAATCTGCAATTCATAATAGTACCTAGTTTGCTTCTTATGAGATTTACCACTACATTAAGTTATATTTAATAAACAACAGAAAAAAATGGAAAGAAGTAATAATTATTTTCTCTCAGGCTTAGTTCACATGGGCATTTTGAATGTGCTGATTTTCACACAATTCAAGATCCATGTCACACTTCCTTCCATTGCGTCAGCATTCCCCCCAGTGATGCCAGCAACAAAGAGCATTACAGCGGCAGAGCTAATGACTGGGGAGTCAGTGAAACTCTACTGGCTGACACCCACTGTGAACCGACCACTGAGGGATCAATACAGTGAGAAATGCATTGATCCAATTACCTGTGTGAATGCTGCATTGCTTTTACATAATCTAAAGTAGTGCTGCACTTGTTGCCTGTGTGAACTGCCTGATTGGCAGCTATAGGGAGCATTTCAGTACTTTCAACATAACATAAAATCACCTGTGTGAGCAAGTCTTAGCATTTACATCAAACTCTAATTATTCTTCTTTAATAATCTTTGTGAGAATACATGAAGGCAGTTTTTATTATATATAATAATGTGCAAAAGGCTTAGGCTGGTGTGAAAAAATGCTGTAAACCAAGAATGCTTTCGAAAATAGACATTTTAATAATTTACGTTTATCAATTAAACAAATACATATTGAGTGAACTGAAGAAAAATCTAAATCAAATTAATATTTGGTGTGACCACCCTTTGCCTTCAAAACAGCATCAATTCTTCTACGTACACTTGCACGAGTCAGGGAATTTGTAGACATATAGTTAAGTGTATGATTAAACAATTATACCAAACAGGTGCTAATGATCATCCGTTTATTATGCAAGTTGAAACACAATCATTAACTGAAACAGAAACAGCTGCATGGGGAGAATAAAACTTGGGAAGGAACAGCCAAACTCAGCTAACAAGGTGAGGTTGATGAAGACAGTTTACTGTCAAAAGTCATACACCATGGCAAGACTGAGCACAGCAACAAGACACAATGTAGTTATACTGCATCAGCAAGGTCTCTCCTAGGCAGAAATTTCAAGGCAGACAGGGGTTTCCAGATGTGCTGTCCAAGAAGAAGCAGCACAAAGAAATGGGCAACGTTGAGGACCGTAGATGCAGTGGTCGGCCATGAAAACTTAGTGCAGCAGATGAAAGACATCATGCTTCCCTTCACAATCGGAAGATGTGCATCAGTGCCATCAGCTCAGAAATGGCAAAGAACAGTGGGACAATGGTACACGCATCTACTGTCCGGTGACATCTGGTCTGAAGGGGTCTTCATGGAAGATTTGCGGCCAAAAAGCCATACCTCCGACGTGGAAACAAGGCCAAGCGACTCAACTATGCATGAAAACAAAGGTCCTGGGGTGCAGAAAAATGGCAGCAGGTGCTCTGGACTGACGAGTCAAAATTTTAAATATTTGGCTTTAGCAGAAGGCAGTTTGTTTGCCGAATGGGCTGGAGAGTGGTACAAGAATGAGTGTCTGCAGGCAACAGTGTGTGGAAGTGATGGTATGGCCCCCACAGAGCCCTGATCTCAACATCATTGAGTGTGTTTGGGATTACATGAAGAGAGAGAAGCAACTGAGGCTGCCTAAATCCACAGAATAACTGTGGTCAGTTCTCAAAGATGTTTGGAACAACCTACCTGCTGAGTTCCTTAAAAAATGTGTGCAAGTGTACCTAGAAGAACTGATGCTGTTTTGAAGGCAAAGGGTAGTCACACCAAATATTGATTTGATATAGATTTTTCTTCTGTTCACTCACTATACATTTTGTTAATTGATAAAAATAAATATTAAACTATTAACATGTCTATTTTTGAAAACATTCTTTCTTTACAGCATTTTTCCACACCTCCCTAAAGCTTTTGCACATTAATATCTATTACTAGCAACTTGTGAAGGCGTACCCCGTCATGTAGTGAGTCTGGCATTAACTGTTTATGTGTAGAGGGGTACAAAATGAATTACGTATCCCTCTGCAAGTGAAAATATGAAGCATTGTTAAAAAAATAAATAAAAAAAAGATGGTCAATGGTCATGTGTATGTTAAATGTAAATAAAGTGTACTGTTTAAAAGTATTTTGTATAGTGCTTGTTTCTGTAATGTGTTTGTAAGGGTCTCTTAGACAACTACATTTTATATTTAAATAACAACATATATTAAATGTAATTGCAGACTGCTTACCACGTCAAGGTGGACCCTGTTAAGCCAGACCTAACAAGATTGGTGACGGTAGCATGATGTGATGGTGGAAGGAGCGTAGAACTGAATCTGAATGTATTAATGAAAGCATATAGGTTTTAAAAATATAAATAACGTACACACAGGAAGTGTTTGACCTCCGATGGCTAATTGTAAATGTAGGACTCCAAGGGGTCGGCTGACGGGGCAGTTTGTAGACCATGGTAACGAACTTTTTATTTTTAAGTATGGGTATGTTACATAAGCTGAAGAGCCACCGTGTGGTCGCGAAACCATGCAAACAGCTTAAAAGAAAAGGAGCAGAGAAGCTAATATTCTGTATATGTCTCAGCTGAGGAGCCACCGTGTGGTCCGTGACCTTTTTTTGAAGGTGTTTTCAGATAATGGTGGCGAAAATACACAGTGGGTTTTGAGCTGAGACAGCATAGGTAATGAAGTTGTCCGCTCACTCTGCTTTTTGTTGAAGCGGTTTTCCGATTGTATTGGCGCAAGCACACAGTGGTTCTTCAGCTGAGACAACATAGCAGCATGGTGAGTGAACATAGTGATACAAACACACTGTGGCTTTTGAACGGAGGTGTTTACCGACTGTGTTGGCGTGAGCACACGGTGGCTCTTCAGCTGAGACAACATAGCGGTAAGGTGAGTGAACAGAACGATACAAACACACAGTAATTTTTAAGCTATGTATGTAAAATAAAGTTGTCCGCTGCCTCATGTATTTTTATTTTAGAGATGTTTTGACATTGTGGTTGCACGAGCACACTGTGACTGTTAAGCTGAGGTAACATAGCGATATAACACACGGAGGCTCTTCAGTTGAGGCAACGTAGCAATATGCAGAGGGAACAAACAGAAAGTGGGGCTTGAGGTTGTGTATGGAGGGTTACAATTATCTGTGGGAGCTGAAAGAATGTCTGTGTGTTGGACTTAGCCAGACTGTATGTGTGTGTTAGGTCATGATCCGGAGTGAGAGTGTGTGTGGTAGGCATACTAGGGCAGTCTGAAAGTTGAGGGCGGTCCTAGTCCTTGCAGGCCCCGCCCACTCCTGTGAAAATCCCTCCCACCCCATATGTGATGGTGAGTGTGAGAGTGTGTGATTGAGTGTGAGTGAGAGTGTTTGAGAGTGTGTGTGAGAGTGTGTGTGAGTGTGTGATTGAGTGTGAGTGAGAGTGTGTGTGAGTGAGAGTGTGTGTGAGTGTGAGTGAGAGTGTTTGAGTCAGAGTGTGTGTGTGTGAGTGTATGAGTGAGTGTGATTGAATGTGAGTGTGATTGAATGTGAGTGTGATTGAATGTGAGTGTGTGTGTGTGAGAGTGTGCGTGAGTGTGTGCGTGTGAGTGAGTTTGAATGTGAGTGTGTGAGTTTAAGTGTGTGTGTGTATGAGAGTGTGAGTGAGTGTATGTGATCGAATAAGTGTGAGTGAGAGTGTGTTTGAGTGTGTGTTTGTGTCTGATGTGTTTGTGTCTGTGGTGTAGGAGCGAGTGGCAGCCATTTTGTTTTTTCAGTCACTTGGATAGTGGTGGGCGGGCTGGATAGTTGGGGTGGGCCAACTCCCTGCATGATTTTCACAGGCGTAGCAGTGGCCATTACGCACCCATTGAATCATCCAGAGGGAGCAGTAACTCCTACTTACTACCGCCCCTGGGTGTGTGTTTGCCTACACATATAACAGAATAGCTCATTTCATAATTTATGTCTCCTTAGGAGGACACAAATTATGAAATGAGCGTTTCTCTTATATATATATATATATATATAGATATATACACACACACACACACACATACTAGTGGCGATGGCGTTGCCCTAATATATTATTTGTGATTGAAAAGCATATGTGTATGACAGTGTCCATGGGGGGAAGGGGGGTATCTGTGGCTACCAGTGGGCAAGGGAACAAGGCTGGGGGTCAGACAATGTCCATGGGGATTTGTGGCTACCAGCTTTCCCCAATTACGCTGACTCCCCCCAGCCTTGTTCCCTTGCCTACTGATAGCCACAGATCCCTATGGACATTAACTGGGCAAGGGAACAAGGCTGGGGGTGGGGGTGTCAGTCAGAGTATGTGGGGCTGCCCCACAATGCTTATGTTTCCCACTGTACCACACATTTTACAATATATGTGATCGCTTCCATTAGCATGGGAGTGATCGTGTGTATGCATAAAAAATGCACATGGTGCAGGATCACTTAATCCTGCACTATGCAGTTTTTATTAATATATATATATATATATATATATATATATATATATATATATATATATATATATATATATATATATATATATATATATATATATATATATATATAAACAAACACAACCACACACCCGTGCATTCACATGCCAAACGTAAACCTTGTTGGATTCACAGCAGATAAGGTGTTGATCAAGAGAAAAAAAATGCCTACCATTTAGTCATGAAGGAATTTTTTTACCCACTTGGGGCTTAATTGGAAATGTCTTTTCTTTCCTTCCTCTGGATCAACAGGAGCAATACGGCATGGGCTGAACCTACACAATCCATATATACACAGACTCACATACACCTCACCCCCCAAACCATTAGAGTAGACGGAGCAGGGCGATACACCATTATAGGAAACTAGCATGGCAATGAAGCATTACATGACACCATTCAGCCCTCAGTCCCAATGTTTTCCTCCTCTTCCCCAGTCTTTTATCCCCTCTTTCTATCCGAGCCTTTTATCCACTCTCTCTCCTTCCCTCCTCCCTGTCTTTTATCAACTCTTTCCCTCCCAGGTCTTGGTTACACTGAAATGTTGTCCTAAAATACAGACAGTTGCTGTCTGCACGAAGTCCAGTAGTGTGATAGATTTCTACACATTACATCAGGCTTTTTAAAAAAGTAAAAAAATCCTGGAACTGCATGGTGAGCCTCGGTACACCAACAGGGGAGTCCAACAGGGGGTCTGAAAGGAGATGCTGAAGAGCAGGGCAGTTTCCCATAGACATGATGCATCAGCATCAGGCCAGCACAGTGAGTCTTTAGTGACTGGGTCTACAAAAACAAGTGACATTTCTGACTGAGAGCCACAGACTTTCAGTTTGTGATCCACCCATGGTAGTCTGCTTTCTCTCATTAGAGAAGACTTTGTAAAATGCGATAACTACACTTTAAAAAATTAATTGCTTGCAGCAGGGGGAAAGATTGGGGAGTGGGAGTTGGTAAAGGAGTGGAAGGAGAGGGTTGGAGAGAAAGAGGAGCTTTACCCCAGGTCAATATGTCCCCCCAGTAGGATGCAAGGGAAAAAGTGTATTGTATGTAAAACATCATAAAATATAAATCCATCTATCTCTCTATATATCTATCCATATACATATATATATCTCAGGGCTCAAAATTTCCACTTGCCACTAGCCAATGGCGAGTGAAAATTTAGCCCTGGCGAGTAGAAATTCAGCCCTGGTGGGTATGTTGCACAGAAACAATATGAACAGTTGGTTGGAATCATACCTGAATGTGATGAGGACGGAAGAGGAACTGCCTGTTTAAGTTTGATTTTTCAATTAAGTCAGGGTCTGTAACTGTAACCTAGTGATGGAAGAAAAAACGTAATATTATTGTAGGTAATCTGTAATTCTGCAGACATACAATGTTGTCTTGTCAACAATTTACTTGTAAAATACAGGAAAGCAAACAACACACACCAGCTAGTGACTAGAAGTGTTAAAACAGCCATGATCCAGAAGGACAATGGCTGTTTTAACACTTCTACTGTGTTTGTGTTTAGCTGTAATTTTCCTCTTACTCATTTAATGTACCCACATATATTATATACTGCTTTTCTTGCCATAAGATGGGCTTTCTACATTATTTTCATCAAATTTCCTATAAAGCAATTTATAAAATATTATGAAACAAATGTAAGAAATGCACCTTTTTTTTTTTTTTTTTTTTTTTTAACTTTGGCACTAAAAATCTTTTACACATCTACAAACGCTAAACCCCCCCCCTGCTTAATAGATTATAATATTTGTCTTGATTTTAGAAATACCAAACGTTGACATGTTTTTCTAATGTTTTTGTCGAGTTATATGGCAGTAACTAAAAGCAGCAAAAATTGAGGTGTCCCAAAACTTTTGACCGGTAGTGTATTATTGTGCTTGATGAATTCTGGCCTGATATATGTGTATAGAACAGCCCTATCACCATAGTTCTGAAGTATTCCAGTCTCAGAATGTTGCCTTCTGCTTGCCTGCTATGTTTGTCTCACCATCCCCTTGTTACTGACAGCTTAAAGGGATAGTAATACTTCGTTTTAACTTTATTTTATTTTGTAGGCATTAAAAAAACATGAAGAATGATGTAAGTCTTATCTCTCAAACCTTTATGGTTTATGAGATATTCACAAGCAAAGTTTCCCCCTCCCACCCCTTTTACCTAGTGTGAGCAATCTCTTCTTAGATGTGGAATGCAGTCCATAGACTGGACAGATAACAGAAGGGGACACTCTTATTCCTATGAAAACAATGAAATCCCTGCCCCCCTTGACAAGCTTTTCAGTTTTTTCCCTTATCTTAATTAAAGATTGTCCCTCTCTGCAGTCTACCTGGGCAGCTCCCTTCTGCCCTGGCTGAGAAGTGTTACATCAGTAAAAGGGGTGGGAGGGGGAAACTTTGCTTGTGAATATCTCTTAAACCATAAAGGTTTGAGATATAAGACTTATATCATTCTTCATGTTTTTTTAATGCCTACAAAATAAAATAAAGTTAAAACGAAGTATTACTATCCCTTTAAGGCTGCATTTTATACATACAACTCACCATTCCACTCTCTGAGCCACAGCCGACACCTAGAAGTGCAAAGTTCTTCAGCATTTCACAACCAATTGCACCACATCCGACCTGCAAGATGAAAGTATTTCACTTTTACTATTTACTAAAAATATAGGTAAACAATTTCATATTTTAGTTGCACAGCATATATTATTTCACAAATTGCAGAAAAGGGTTATTATAGTGCACTTGAAAACCAACCTAATGTTTTAAAGCTTTGGCCTAAAATGTACTGAAATGTTTGACAATTTACAGTATGAGATCATTCGCCACTTAAAGAGCCGGCAAGAATTTCTTT
Organism: Rhinophrynus dorsalis; assembly: GCA_037306005.1. NCBI lineage: Eukaryota > Metazoa > Chordata > Amphibia > Anura > Rhinophrynidae > Rhinophrynus > Rhinophrynus dorsalis. The sequence goes on along the minus strand of CM074718.1, from coordinate 246,815,092 downwards.
TTATTTTCCTTCAAAAATCTGGTTTAGCTGGGGAAAATGTAGCTAGGGAAGATGTTCCTTAAAGTTGATCTTTCATCCTAACAGTGGTTCCTATCCCTCTCCTCAGGAGTGCAGAACAAATAATTTCTTTAGAATTTCCCTGCTTGTACAGAGTTGAGTAAATTAAGCAACTGATTAATTCACCTGTACTAAAGCAGGGAAGTCCTAAATACACACACACACACACACACAATACTAATACACTACAATTAGGTGAGATGTAAGACATTAGGGAAGTTTTAAATAAACAAAACCATAGGAACCATAGAGTTAAGTCCCCTCTGCAGGAGGGCAGAGCACTTGTAAAAAGAGCTTTCTGAGACTCAGCCCAGCTTGATGTATAGCAAAGCAGGGATACAAACAACAAACAGAAGAGGAAAAAGATGGGGGATCCCCTGAACAAAGAACCAAAGAGGACCCCTCTGCCCAGGACACAAACCAGTGTTTTTTCTGTAGATGGTAAATCCATCGCTCTCCATGGACTAACAGAAATATATTTATATCTATATATATATATATATACACACACACATATGGGCATTAATGGGAATTCCATAAACTAAAAGCAATGGTAGGTTTTGGTCTTAACCCTAATGACGCATACTTTTTTCTTTCTTGCCTTTTTCTTGTTTGTGTATCTTGAGTGAATATTCTCTATGGTGCATGGATATTTTTATATTACGGTATCATTGTATAGTAGAAGTGATAAGAGTTATGCTGGTTTATTCATGTTTTTGAACCAGTTTCACAAATCAGTTGGATTTTTGATGCACATATCCTGAGGGGTGAGCACTCTGTTTGGTTGCCAATGGTGGTGATTGGACTGAATCTAACTGTTGCAAATAAATACTCTGTAGGATGTGTGGTACAAACTGATACCTGCCATATATATATATATATATATATATATATATATATATATATATATATATATATATATATATATATATATATATAGTATCAATTTGTTTTTATTTCTACACTAATAACCATTTTCAAGTTACGGCTAATATTTAATAAAATGTTGGAATACTTTCTGGTGTGATGGTACTTTAATTGTTTTGTAAAAGCTAAGATATGCTTTGATATAGGTTGCATTTTTACCTTTAAGTACACTTTTTTTCTGGGTAGCTACAATACTAGGCTTGTTGCAGTCTCTCCCAACACTGTACCACTAAACAAGTATTGAAGTAACTACACATTATGCTTTTACCTTATGCCAAGACATACTATTTTCATTAATGTTAATTTTTAAAAGCTAAACTGGATGACCTCTCTGCTGTCTTTGCTTGCTGGTCTAACTATCACACACTGGTGGTTGCAAAACTGCACTGCATGGAATATTCCATAGAATAACATAGGAACTGCAGAAGTGATTTCACTGGAGAAGTCATCACCACTTTATCACATCTTAGTGCATGTCCTCAATGTATTGTTACATTTCATTATTAATTAGTAGGCAAAAGTGTTTTCAAGTGACAGGTCCATATTACCCCTTGGATGTCAGGGATGTTCGCAGCAAACTTATTGCAAAACAATGCTTTGGAGAGGTCTCTAGCATCCAAAGAATAAACTAAATGTATTAAATTGTATACATATGCATATAAGGTAAGATACCCACCAAGAAAACATTTAAGTTCCTAATCTTCTGACAAAATGAATCTCCAATACAAGCTCTTAATGCATCATACCGATCTCCCCTGAATATGAAGATAAAAAAAAAACATAATTATACTATTTATCTACTGCAATGTAAAAAAAACACATCATTAAGATAACAGGAGTGCATGGCTCCATGCCAGCCATAGTATCTCATTTGCATGGAGAGTCTTATTTAAAGCACAATATTATAAAAGGGTGCGATAATGCCTTATACAGTTGAAACAGACCTTAAAGGAGACATAGCTGTATTGACTGATACCTCCATACATGTAGTTTATACTTAAAAAAACAGTAAGGAAATCAGACTGAACATCTCAACAGTGTTTAAGCTGGGATGCAAATAGTTATACACTTTGATGTCTAGTGCTCATATTGATGACAGATTTATTTCCTTTTTATATTAATTTAATACTATTTATTTATTGTTCATTACACTACTAGCAACTGTATACTTATAGCTAGAACACAGTGAAAAACAAGTGCAATTTCCTTCCCTTTACAGGGTAAACAATGTACAAATAAATTATTAAAATGTATTTCAGGAACAGTACACAGTTGGAAGATATGTCAGTTTGCAGTTTTCCTTCATGCTTTATTGTGGCTATTTCAGTCTTCTTTGACCACCTACTAAAGATCTGTTAATAAATATATGAAGAACATTTGATCTAATATCTCTGGCAATGCTGGAAAGAAATTACAGTAAAATAAGGTATTAAAAGATGACTATACCTTGGGAGGAAGTCATCCCGATTGGTCCGTTCCAATGAGCAGACAATTTCCATGGCATCTACAAAGAGCTGAAAACATATAACAACAGAATTCTGGGGTTTAATCTAAAATATATAACTTCAACTTTAAGAAACACATTTAAGAAATTACTAAGGAAATAATATTCAACTGCATAAAAATAGGATTTTAGTCTTACCGGTTAAATCCTTTTCTCTTCGTCCATACAGGTCACTGATAACTTTGGGTAGGCGATCAGCCCCTTTAAGTAGGCAGGAACAATTCTGAGAAGTGACTGCTGGGTGGAGCCTACATCCTCTCCTTAACCTGAAGCTAGCCAATCCCAATCCAGTAAGATTTGAAAACTAACTATTGACTAGGTAGTAAGAAGGTAAAGAAAAACTCCTGTAAGCATGAACCCGAAAGGACCCCCACGTTCTGCCACAGGAGAGCCAAGCATGGTAAGACTAAAATCCTTTTTTGTCTGTTGTCCAATACAGGTTACTGGTAACTTTGGGATGTCCAACCATTAAGTTTCCCAGGGCGGGAAGAAAGGCAAGGAACAGACGCAGGCCCCGCAAAGTCACTAGAGCACCAATGAACCAACAGATCATAAATAGCTCAACAACAACCGCAGAGTGTCAACGGACACCGAACAGGTTAAAACAGACCCCAGGAACTGTTACACAGCACACTGAACTAGAGCAAACAGGGCTCAAAAGTGAAAGAGTACTGAGAGACTAATGAGATCCTAAACAGGCAAGGCTGCCTCCAGGATCCTCCTCCCAAAACTGGCATCAGCCGATGCCAGCACATCCACACGGTAGTGTTTCGAGAAGGTATGCACAGACGACCAAGTGGCCACCTTGCACAATTGATCAGCTGAAGCCTGATTCTTGTAGGCCCAAGATGCCCCAATAGAACTCGTAGAATGAGCCGTGACACGAAAAGGAACAGGCTTCCTTCCTAAACCTTACGAATAGTGGAATTGATCCAAGAAGCAATGGTTACCTTGTAAGCAGGCTTCCCTGCCCTGGGACCCTCTGGAATGACAAAAAGAGTGTAAGACTGCCTCAATGGCTCAGTGCGATGCACACAGAACTTGAGACAATGCATTGCATCCAACAGGTGAAGATCCTTCTCCTTGTCAGAAGTAGGTTTAGGGCAGAAAGAAGGAACCACAATCTCCTGATTAATGTGGAACTCAGACACCACTTTCGGGAAAAACTCTTGCAAAGTGCGAAGCACCGGCTTGTCCTTGTGAAACATCCAAAAGGGTGGCCTACAAGACAGGGCATGCAATTCACAAAACGGCAAACAGACACAATCGCCAGGAGAAAGGCCATCTTCCACGTCAGCAGACGCAAAGGAATAGTGGCCAAGGACTCAAAGGGAGAGCGCTGAAGGACACCCAAAACCAACAAGCATCAACACGGTAATGCTTTGAAAAGGTGTGCACAGACGACAAGGTGGCAGCCTTGCACCACTGACCAGCAGAGGCCTGATTCTTGTAAGCCCAAGAGGCCCCAATAGATTGAGTAGAATGAGCCATGACCCTGAAACGGATAGGCTTCTTCCTCAGCTCCATAAGCCTTACAAATAGTAGACTTGATCCAAGAAGCAATAGTCACCTTGGATGCAGGTCTTCCTGCCCTAGGACCCTCAAGAATGACAAACAACGCATCGGATTGCCTGATAGACTCAGTTCGATGTACATAAAACTTGAGACAATGCACCATGTCTAACAAGTGGAGATCCCTCTCCTTGTCAGAGGTGGGGTCAGGGCAGAAAGAGGGTACCATAATCTCCTGATTGATGTGGAACTCTGAAACCACCTTCGGGAGAAACTCTTGAGAGGTGCAAAGCACAGCCTTGTCCTTGTGAAACACCAAATAGGGTGGTTTACAGGACAGAGCATGCAACTCCGCGACATGACGGACAGACACAATCGCCAGGAGAAAAGCCACTTTCCACGTCAACAGGTGTAAAGGAATAGTAGCCAAAGACTCAAATGGACGGCGCTGAAGAATGCCCAAAACCAAGTTAAGATCCCACTGAGGAGCAGGAATCTTGAAGAAAGGAGGCGTATGAGCAACGCCCTGGAAGAAAACCTTGACATCAGGATGGATGGATGGCAATGCGTCTCTGAAAGAAAACAGAGAGCAGACATCTGAACTTTAAGGGAACTCAAACAGAGGCCCTTATCCACATTGCGGTAGATCTTGGAAGAAACAGGTTTGCAGGCACTAAGCACAGTAGCCACTACACCAGAAGAAAACCCTTTCTTCCTCAATATTGAGGATTCAATTTCCAAGCCGTCAAGGCTAGATGATGAGCATCCTCCTTCCACAGGTAACCCTGTAGAAGAAGATATGGACGGCAAGGGAGCCGGAATGGCTCCGCCACTGACAGATCCAGAAGCTCCGGAAACCAAACCTGGCGAGGCCAGTACGGAGCAATCAGAATGATCGGACAAAGCTCCAGTCATTATTTCCGTAACACCCTGTGCAACATGGGGAGGGGAGGAAAGATGTAGGCCAGAGGGAATAACCAAGGAATGGACATTGCATCCACCGCCAGAGCTAGAGGGTCCCTCCATCGAGAGCAGAACCTTGGAACCTTCCGGTTGTGTCTTGTCGCCATCAGGTCGATGTAAGGAAGACCCCATTTCTGAACAATGAGGGTGAACACCTCTGGGTGCAGCTCCCACTCTCTGTTGTCCACAGCGTGTCCACTCAAAAGCCCACTAGCAGCCAAGATTTTCTCCCCAGAGTTTAGGTTCAAAAAAGCACCTGGTAAACTGAGCTATCCACATTTGGATGATGGGAATTGTCAGTGATGGTAATCCGCCTAATGGTGGTATCCCATATCTAACAGAAAAATAAGAAAGAAGCTAAAACTATAGCAGAACTGTTCTCTTGCCTTGTGTATTGACCAAGGAACAAATCTTACTGGATGGGGATTGGCTAGCTGCAAGTTAAGGAGAGGAGGTAGGCTCAGAATTGTTCCTGCTTACTTAAAGGGGCTGATCGCCTACCCAAAGTTACCAGTAACCTGGATTGGACGACAGAGAAAAACTGAAATAAAATAAGAAATACTTAAGAGAATGAATACCAAATTTGGGATGAACTATTGCTTGCTTCACCAATATAATAAACCGAAATTCAAAATAAAATCAAGTGTGTGTGTGTATCTGGAGGGGTACCAGGTACACACACAAAATAAACGTACAGAAATTTGTATGCAATTAACTTCGATACATCTTGTGCCAAATTTTGCTAAAATATATGGTATTCAAAACTGTGTACAGCCGGATGTACAAGTATACTTGATGCTAGTTTCTGGACAAAAGTGAATATATTGGAACTTTTAGGCAAGCAGTGGGTTTTAGCTTTAAAGGCTGTTTTCACATGGGCTAAACCAATGCAGTGATGCTGATGCTGGATCTGTCACCTATGGTGAATGTCAACATGTTGGAGTATAGTGCTTCTCACACTACTGATGATCTCACTGTGGGATAAAACAAAACTTCAGCAAGTTGCAACTTTACTGTGTTCAACTAGGAACACAGTAAAGTTGTAGGAAGCCAAGTCTGCATGGTTGTCAATGATAGACCATACATCAGGAGTAGATTCTACCAACCAAGACCAGGACCGGTAGCACTGTAAACATGTTCATTACTACTTGGCTTCAAGTAACTGTATATCTGTATTACTATCACTTCATCTCCACCTAGCTGACATTTAGCATTGTACCAACCTTTCTGCAATTATAATATAATATAATATAATCATCTATATGGTATAAGGCACTAAAGGTCTGTCAGATCTATGAATATGTAGTATAAATGGGAGCACTGTGAACCACTATAGGGTGTAATTTATCAATGGGTGAAAAGCAAACACTTGGATCAATTTTGGAACAAACCAAGTGCATCATGGGGGACAAATATATATTTCCAAAATTCTCATTCATTTAAAAAGGGCTTTTAAACTCTTGAATACAAGAGAGGTTGCCGACATATTTCAAAGTAATTAGTTGCAAATGCAAATTGGTTAAATTTAGGAAAAGAAATATTTAATAAAAAAAAAAAAAAAAAAACCCACAGTGAATAAAATTCAGTAGAAAAGGTCTAGGAGAGAAACACACCCATTGCTGCAAAGGAGAAAACTTTCCTGTGACTGCTTTCAAGACCTCTTGACTGGCGATTCCTCCCACTGCAGCTGCAAGAGGAGCCAAAAATCCTCGTGCAGTCCACGACAGCCACTTCACCAAAGACTCATCCAGGAGAGGCTATGGCACAGAGACGAGTGTTATTGATTATGGAAAAATGACAAGATGGAAGATTAAGCAGGTCAGATGAAGGTATGGTCACACATATACCCAACATATTTCATAATCCTCTAGTCCTTAAAATGTTAAAAAAGGTTAGTAAAGCTTTGTAACTATATACATGTTAAAAAGGGTAGTAAACATCCTATATTATAATTCGCTAAAAAGTTTGTCACGACACAGTCATACGCAGTAGAGACTGCCCGTGACGCGGCTGATACAGAGCGGGGCACTCTGAAGTCAGACCGGAGTCCTCTCTGCACCTGCTCCGTATCAGCCGATGAACTGGCAGTCTCTACTGCGCATAACTGCACCGTGACTGGCTGGCACTGTGGCCTGTGTACACGGGCTCTTCAACTAGTTTATAATATATACACGTTAAAAAGGGTGGTAAACATTTATATCTATATACAGAAGCACCAAGACTATTTTATAATTTTCTGAGTTAAGCTATCTTAATTTGATAAACAACTAGCCCTGACTTGCATGGGATCTTTGTTTACTTCACCCAGGTACAATGTGCATGTGTGTGCAAAAATCTGCATATTTTATATCATATATAGGTATAAGGTGAAAAAGAATGATGGTTTATTTTAATACACAAGCAGGTTATAACGTTTCAGCTCTGTACAATGGATTTTCTCAAGACAAAATGTGGTGTATGCACTGGTGAGCTTAACAACCCCAAGGCCTTGAGGAGTGTGTGCCAGTACAATCCAGTAGGAAATGGGGGGTGTAACACTGGAGAGTGAGGAAACCTCATAAGCGCACCAATTGAACCAACACAACATACCGGTTGCAGGAAGCCAGAAGAGTTGGCACGTCAATCCTGTTGATAGTCAGAAAAAAAGTGTTACCTGGAATCCTTATCTATGATAAGCAAATAGGTAGCACCTTCCCTTCACTACAACTGGTACATTATGTTGGTTGAACACTCCCTATACTGACAGCTAATTACTGCCTTTGATTACAAACAAATCTTTATTGCTACAAACTTGTTGGTTTACAAAATTATAAGTCTTTTATAGTATTAAAATATTCATCATATTTTCTGGACACATTAACCACTTGGGGGGAGATGCACTAAGGTATGATAAAGAGGTAATAAAGTGGCGATGACTTTGCCAGTATAATAATCTCTCCAATTTCTATGTTATTCTATGCAGCAGATGCACCAAGATTTCTCCAGCTTTAGAGCTGTTGGATAGGCTCCATAGCATAGCTTGGAGAGTTTATAACATTGGAGAGGTCATCTCCACTTTAATACTTCTTTATCACACCTTAGTGCATAACCCCGCCCCCCAATTCAGTAAAATGCACATTATACTTTTCACTGTTACCTATGTACTGTGATTATCTTTTATTTTCTTTATCCCCTAAATAAGATAATTATAATTTAAGTTTGGGTAATCTACTGTTGGACCTCCAGTGGTTGTGGACCACAAATACCATCATCCTCAACCAGCCAATGACTGGTTGTGAATGATACGAGTTGTAGTCCTAAAAGGTGAAGATCCAACAACTATCACTGATTAAGGAGAAAGGTTTTGCCCTCGCTTAGACCCTTTAATATGGTTTATTGTACTCAAATTTCTCATTTTCTACTGATCTAGTATATTAACTTTGTGTTCAATCTAAGATAAAATGTGTCTTCCCTTATCTGTCTGCATTGTGACAAGATGAAGGGAAATCTTGGCAGGATTGCCCCTAGCTGTAGGATAAGTAGTTGCCATGGAAACTCACAAAGAGCTATTTTTTCGAGGACCCTTATACTGATTATTCTCCTGTATAAGGCTTGAACAGTGCCATCTTTTTTTTAACCTTTTCTTACTTTACTGATCACACATTTTCTTCATTATACTACTTGTGGCCACACCAGCTATTCATTTATTTTCCCAAATTTGATATACAAGACCCCTGACGAAGCAGCATAGTGTGAGAAACACATTGGGATATTCCACAATAGTGTATTGTATAAGAGGTATTTTTCTTTTTGTTTATTTTATATATTTAATTTGCGCAAATATATTTTAAATTGATTTATATATATTTTTTAATAAATTTATATACTTGAGCGCCATACCTAGCCTAGAGTCTTATATAGCTCTAGCTCCAGAAAAAGGTTTCCCCCTATGCATTTTGGCAAAGAGTGCAGAGAATCCTAGACAGAGGACGGAAAGATCTTAAATCTGCAGAAGGAAGACCAGGAGGGATCCCTAAGGAGTGGAGACTATAGATGGGAGGAGGTGACGCAAGGACACCTGCACTGGGGGTTGACCAGTGAAAGTGATAACACCAAGAGGCTGGTTTGCCTCTAGTTAAGGTGAGTTGAACACCTACCCCTAAGAAGAGGTGATTCCCATAGTGGAGGAGGTTTATATTGAAAAAGGAACTCACTTGGTGAAGGTTTAGAGGAAGGATAAAACGGACAGCATTTACAGTCTACACTCAGATTGTGCTTTTTGTTTCTTCTTTTTTGGTGTTGCTGTACTTTGGAGAGTGGACTTTTCTACCAGAAGTCTCTGGAAGCTAGCTGCACTGCTGATAAAGACTATAATAAGAATCCTCTCAGGTTGTGTTTTTATATTTTATATTTGTTTGATGTGATTATCTTGATGAATATTTACTGACATATATACTTCGGTTGTATTTAGCTCTCAAAATTGTGGTTTGTTATTCATTTATTTTCCTTTATTTAATTGGCCATGTAGATCTCATGAGATTTCTCCCATAATAGACACCTCCATTTCCTATTTCCCATCTCAAAAAAAAAACAAAAACAAAAAAAAACATCTCTCATTCCACAGAGGCTTTCAAGCTACTATCTACGGCAGCAGGAATACCAGATCAATGGCAGAGAGTTCTCAGAATCTCTAGGTTCTGTCAGGCTGCATTTAGTCATTAGATACTGGAACGGTTAACGTTCTATCTATGAGCACGGCTTAACGCTTATAGGAATTATTACAAGAACTGAATAACATCAATTGGGACATTATTGGCTTATGTGAGACTCATAAAACAAGACGAAGATTTAGTCAAAATTAGAAGATGGACATTTGCTACTATAAATGAAGCCAGTTATGGATGATGTGGAGGAATAGGATTTTTGATTAACAAAAGACTGACTGTTGTAAAAGTAGAAAGTGTTTCTAAAAGAATTGCTTCTTGTGCTGTCAAACTAAACAATTGCTATATTCTTCAAATCATTCAAGTTTATGCTTCTACAAGAAACCACAGTGATGATGAAGTTGAAGAATTTTATGATGATTTATTACGCCTCTACAAAACAGGACAATTACCACTAGAAATTTATAATGGGAGATTAAAACATGAGAACTGGCAAGATCCAAAATGGTGAGGGAAAAAAAATCCAAAAATTAAAATTGACATGACCACATGGAACTGGAAAGAGACGATAGAGGCAACCGACTGATCAAATATGCAGAAGAACAAAATTAGTACATCATGAATATATTCTACAGGGAAAAAGACCCAATGAAAATGGACATGGAAAAGCTCTTAAAGGTAACAGAAGTAAAATCAACTTCATACTTGCAAATAATAAGACTATATTCATTGACTGCTCAGTCTTTTTTTTTTTTCTCATAACATTATTGAAGTTTTTCAAAGGGAAAAAAGGGAGGTACACAATATAAAACAAGGAAGGGGGATGGAGTAAAACAATGAAGGAAACAAGCATGTAACATTATGAGAACATTACAAAGCCATCAACGAAACAGCAAATAGAAACATATTTGTGCATCTGTGTATATGTTCCACAGCAGTAACACCACTGATATACAGCCAGCCAGACCCATGGGCCAGATTTGATCAGCATAAAGACAGTATTTATTTTGCCCATCTCTGCCGTAGTTGCTTGACACATCTTCATTGCACTGGAAACATTTCTACCGTCCGAAAGGTTAAACACAACATACGCACTTTCATAATATTCAAATATAAAATTGATTAAGGAAGACTGAACTCATTCAAGATCACATAAACAATCTGCAATTAATTGCTCAATTGTACATGTACAGCTTTCAGATCAAGGCTCCAGCTGGCTTGCTACGTAGTAAAGTGTTCCATGCAAAAAAACATATGAGTTAATGTGACAATGACAAGCTGTCCTCTAAATCTACAACAAAAATAATCTGTTAATTAATGCATAAAAGGCGCTAAGGTAACAATTATTAAAAGAGGTGGGGTATAAGTGGGTGAGGCATAAAGGGGTGTGGCACAAGGTGAGGATCCCAGGGGCAGCAAAATGTGGTTTTGCCTAGGGTGGCAAAAAATCCTTACACCAGCTCTACCTGGCAGGAACAATCTAATGAAGGAAGTGGGCTACCTGAGAATATCAAAAGAGCTGAGTGGGGCGGTGGGGGGATGCGGTTGTGAGTTGCACCCAAACTTGAGAATGGTAACAACCAATCCCCATCATAGCAATCCCCTATCCGGAGAGGGTCCATAGAAGACCAGTGCTTGAAATTGTTGGTGCTGTAACCCGGGGGAAAAGCAGGGTTGCCTAGGATCAGCATGAACCATGAAACCAGGGGAGTCAAGGATTTCCACAAAGCCATAGCATCCCACACTCTTAAAAGAGTGGGAGATCTTGGGTGAAGAGGATAATGAAGAGGGTCTAGAAGCTTTAGGTATCCAAAGTAGGTGATATAACAGGAGAGGGTATGCCTCAGCTCGATCCATGGTCAGCAAAGGTAGGTGTTTGGAAGTGGCATACCACCAGAGGAGCTGGGCAAGTTGGGCCACTAGGTCGTAAGAATGCAAATCATGGAGGTGTTACGGTTTTCTGACACTCAGACCAAGGTTAGAAACAAAACACAGTTTAATTGAGATAAAATAAGGAACAGTGCCCCTGGGGGGCAGAAACGGTATTACAGTGAGGTGAGTAATGGATAATGTACAGGCCCAATATAGCAGGAGCAGGTAGAATATAGCAGAAACACAGATAAGGGTTAATGCTCAAAACAGGTATTCAGTCTCTGTGGTGGTGATTAGCCAATGCTAAAACAAGCTCAAGCAGTGCGCCTGAACTGAATCACAACCAGATAGCTGTATCGTAATGCCCAATAGTATAGCAAGGACCAACTGGAGCTGGAGCCAATACCCCTACTTGGGTGTAGTAACGGAGGAGAGACACTGCCAGAGCCAATGGAGCCTGATACAGGAGCACCCCTAGGTGCGGTAACGGAGGAAACACTGCGTGTGCAAATGGGACCGGAGCAAAGAGCACCCCTTAGGTGCGGTAATGGAGGAGACACTGCCCAAGCCAATATACCGTGAGTCAAACACACTACCAGGTGCGATCTGATAGAACAACACTGTGAGCGAGAGGAGACCAGAGGCAAGGCACCCTTCCGGTGCCAGAACGGAGCACACACTGACAGAGTACCGGAATGCCCAATAGCACCACGTGGTGCGACAACTCCTAGGAAACAAGGACCTAACGAAAGGTACTGCTCTGCAGTGGTAACAGATAGGCTCGGTGAAGGAGGCAACAGCTCAACAAGTGTTCTCAGACAGACTCGGTAACAACGGTAATAGCTCGGCAATACTCTCTGACAGGCTCGGTAACGGAGGCAACAAACGGGCTCAGTATCGGAGGCCACAGTAACACAGGAGGCGTGATCAGGCAGTGCAAACTGCGAGCAGGCTCAGAATGTCGCCAGGCAGGAACGTCAGGCAGGACCGGATGAATCACGGAGCAGGAACGTCAGCCAGAACCGGGTCAATCACAGAGCAGGAACGTCAGCCAGAGCCGGGTCAATCACGGAGCAGGAAGTCAGCCAGAGCCGGGTCAATCACGGTGCAGGAACGTCAGCCAGAACTGGGTCAATCACGGAGCAGGAACAGCAGAGTAGTCAGACGAGACGAGCCGGTATACAGGAATGCAGGATCACAGCAACAAAGGCGAAGGAACAGGAACACCACGAAAGGGCACCTGACAGGTGCCATGGGCCCAGTATAAAAAGGGACACCCTGGGCAGGCCAATCAAGCTCCGCCAATGGAAGAGCACCACCACAAAGAGTGACAGGGAATCACGGGGACCGTGATAGGAGGCCCAGACTGCTCAGGGCCCTGGGCCGAGATCTCTTGCCCAAATGAATCTTGTGATTTGAGACAGGAGAGTATGTAAAGCATGGATTGGAAAAGGAAGGGGTAGAAACCTAAAATATAAAGTCATTGTGGCAAAAGATTTATCTTGATAGAATTAACCCATCCCAGCCATGAACTGTTGTAAGTGGGCCACCTGATAAGATCACTCAAGAGAGTATGAAAGAGGGGAGGGTAGTTAGCAGAGTATAAGGTTGCGTAAGTTGTGGTAAGTTGGATACCAAGGTATCTGAACTGCCGCATAGGCCAATTGAGATTGAGTGCCAACATTTTTTTGGTATGAGACTGCACATGAATAGGCAAAGCCTGAGTATGGCTAGTATTAATTTTAAAGCCCTTAAGGCCCTGATATTGACTAAATGCCAAAGTCATACGAAAATTGATAGTTACACAGAGAAGTATGGACTGTCAAATTCTGAAGGAAAAAAAAAAAAAGACTGAAAAATGTGTATGGATTCTTAAGCAAACAAAGGTCTATGACATCATTGACGAGTAAAGCACCTGTAATGGAAATGGGCAGGCCACATAGGTCTTTTTGCTGACTGTAGATGGACCAGACATATTTTGGAATGGATTCTACTCAATACTAAATTCCAAGAAGAAGACCAAAGACAAGATGGGTAGATGAAATTACCAAATTTGTTGGTACGCAGTAGCAGAAAAACACACAGGACTAAAGCTGGTGGAGGCTTGCTGAGGAGGCCATCACCCTGCAGTGGATCAACAACAGCTGAAGATGATGATGATGAGGATCTGAGTTATAAAGAGAGACTAGCCAAACTGGGTTTGTTTACATTACAGAAGAGACGTCAAAGGGGCGATAGAATTACCATTTACAAATATACTCACCATCAAAAAAAGAACTCTCCAATTAATTATTTATTCAAACAGCTGAGTGTTAAGGACCAGGAACCAGACAGACACAAAATGCAAAGTGCAAAACACCTTTATTGAAATAAACAAAGCCAAATAGTGATCCAGGAACGTAAACCAAAAGACAAGCCGGTGTCAGGAACCAAGATGGGTACTCAAACAAGCTGGGGTCAGAATATGGAGGTCGGTGATGTCAGGAACAATCCAGGAGTCATGAGCCAGAAGGGGCGTCAGCGGAAGCCAGGTCATGTACGATAATCAGGAACACATTTGCAGCCAGAAAAAGCACAAGGGCAAAGAGGAAGTGAGCCTAATGGCTTCAAATATCCTGGAAGGGGTTGACTGATAAGAGTCAGATGAGTAACCATGGAAACAGACGTAAAGGCAGTTTGTTAATCATCAGTCGAGTCAGCCTGATCCAGGGAACAAAAGACAGCTAGTATATAACAGAAGAGTGTTACAGCAGATCAGCAAAATCATGACACTGAGCTAAGAACGAGAGGTCATCCATTAAGACTAGACGAAAGGTATTTTTGACTAAAACAAAGGCAGGGATTATTTACAGTAAGGGCAGTAAAGATATGGCATTCCTCATAGATATAGATATTATATACACATACACACACATAAAATAAGTTCAGACAACCTATCATTCAGTAATTTGTAACAACCCCTTTGGCAGAAATCACAGCCTCCAAAGGTTTCTTGCAGTCAGCTGACATTCTTTCTATACTTGCTTAACGAATTTTCCCCGCTCTTCCCTGCACAATGCTTCTAATTCAGAAATATTCTTAGGTTGTCTGGCAAGCACTGTATGTTTGAGATCTACCCACAGATTTTCATATTTAAAGTCTGGGGACTGTGAAGGCCATTCCAAACCTTTAAAGAGTTAGTAATAGATGGAAAAAAGACAGAACTCTGATTAATCTACTTTTTTGAGCATGTAGAGTGGTATGACAATTGTATGAGATGTATAGTTCAACAGTAATTTCATTATCCCTCCCCTTTTACCCACATCATGCTGCCTCTCATGCCGGTCTGGATGGAATGAAGCAAGGGACAATTGTCAATGAGCATAATAAAATCCTTCGTCAATGGAGGCAGGGTTTTCCTTATACTCAGTTTATGAAGATTGTCCCTCGCTGCAAGATGTCCCGTCTCATGACCAGATTCCGCAAATGAGGGGAGGCAGCTAGGGATAGGTAAAAAGTGGTGGGAGGAGGATCCTTTATATTGAACTACACATCATATGCTATTGCCATACCTCTCTACATGCTCAGAAAAGTAGGTAGAGCAATCTGAGCTCTGTTTTTCCATCTTTAACTATCCCTTTAAGCTTTCATATCCTGATGCAGTTAATGGGGGATTTTAAGATATGTTTTGGATCATTTTCTGTCAAGGTTTTGCTGAGCTGCTCCCATTCTGCCTATTGATTCTGCTGTCTGAGCTAATCTAGTGCTCTGTTATCAACTGCTGCTGTTGTTTGAGTTTTTGGCTCAGGCTGAATCAGCTGACCTCTCTGATTACTCACCTGACTGTTATCAGCCAACCCTCTCAGGGTATTTATAGCAGCTCGGCTCACTTCCCCATTGTCCTTGTGTTTGTTTGCTGACCTGTTTCTGCTCTGTGGATTTTCCTGCGTTCCTGTTTGCTGTGTTCCAGACCACTTGGCTTGTTCCAGACTTTGCTGACTTCTGTTATTCTGACCCTCGGCTTGTTCCTGACATTGCAGACTTCTGTTTTCCTGACTCCGGCTCGGCTGAATACTTGTCTTGATTCCTGACCCTGGCGTGTCTTTTGGTTTATGCTCTTGGCTCATGCTTTTGTTTTTTGTTACACTAATAAAGGTGTATTGCATTTTAACTTTTTGTGTCCTGTCTGGTTCCTGGTCCCTAACAATGTTTTTTTGCAATATCCAACCTCTTTTCTGCTTCAGCTTCTTCGCTGACTGGGAGACATTAACTTCCAGGATTCTTCCCTCTACTCACACAATATTTCCTGTGCCACTGGCTACTACACAACCTCAAAGCATAATAGATCCCCCCCATACTTAACAGTTGGCAAGGTGTTCTCTTCATCAAATGCTTCCTTTGAACCTTAGGTGACTGTAACCAAAGAATTACATTTTAACTTCATCAGACCAAAAGTACTTGGTGCCAAAACGTCTCTGGCTTATTTAAGTGTTGTGTTGCATACTTCAGACCTTAACTTTTGGTATGAGATTACATGTAGTATTTCCTTCTGATGACTCTTAAATGCAGATCATGTTTGCACAAGTAATGCTGCACAGTGGACTGTTGCACCACTGCTCCCACACCAGCTAAACTTTTTTTGCAGGTCCTTTGCAGTGAGATGTGGGTTTTGCTTTGCATTCCTATGAGAAGTTCTGAAAGACCACAAACATTCTCTGATAGATCTTGTCTTAATTTCCATCTCTTGATAACATTTCAACAGTAAAAATTGCAAGCAAGAAATGTTTAGGTATCTTTTTATACCCTTAACCTGCTCCGTAAGAGTCAATTATCTTTATCTTCTGATAGTCAGCTGCTTAGAGGAGCCCATGGTTGGTGAGTGTAAGCACAACACCCTGGAAGGTTTGGAGTCAGGAAATGTATTAAACGCTGGAATTATCACCTTAGATTAAGGCCTAATGAGTCAATTAAGTTATGACACCTTACAAAAAAGAACACTAGTGAATCAACTTAAGGGTGCTCAAAGTTTTGCACATGCCATATTTTCTGTGTCATTTTTCTCAATTTGTTAAATTCAGCAAATAAATAGTAACTATGCATTAAAATTTGCAGGAATAATTCAAGTTTAAGTTTGTTCGCTGCATATGTTATCTTTCCATACACACACAAAATATAAATATATATATATATATATATAACTACAAAGGATGATACACTCCTCACAGGACTTTTCTTTAAAAAGATTCAAAAGTTTTACTGAAAAAGCATATCGACATTTCGACCAGACCAAGCTGGCCTTCCTCATCCTTTGTAGTTAGATGTTCCAGCCACTTGATAGCACCCAGCAACTGACTCCAGAAGTGCGAGTGCTTCCACCCCACTATATATATATATATATATATATATATATATATATATATATATATATATATATATATATATATACATACAAACAAATAGTTATAAAAGGCACTTTCAGATTTTCTTTCATAAAACCAATGTTTATTAAAGCCTGGCCAACTTTTGGCCCCTACTTAGGCCTTTATTTTTGAACTTCAAGCAGCAAGCCTCCTTTATCCTTCAGCCTCTGCCCTCTCTCATTCTATCCCTTCACCCTTTTTCCCCTTGAACTGCTTCAGCACCTCTCCTCCAATATTTTTGATTTTGTCAAGTGCTCCCTTTTTGCTTTTCCCGTCTTCCCCCTCTGCATCCTGTTGTCTTTTTGATCTCCTCTCTAACTAAGCCCCCTTTTCCCATCAGCCCCCTCTTCTCTTCCCATTCTACCTCTGTCTCTCCCAATATTCTTCCTCCTCAGTCTTTATCCATCAGACTCCCTCCAGTCTTTCTCCCTGTTTTAATTATCTGCTCTCATAAAGTCATTTTGAACACCTCTCCTCTTCTCGCTCTCTCTCTCCCAGTATCCTCCCTCTCTCCTAATATGCTAACTCTCAGACGCCCCTTTTTATCTCCTCTCTGATTCCTGGTGAGAAGGCCCTTCCTGAGGCTCCCTACTGCTATCGTACCTTTTCTGGCACAGGAGAGAGGGCTCATCTCTGGTGATCTAGCGTTTGGAGATGAAGTCTGTGCCACTACTGGCACAGACGTCTATATCTGCTCACCGTTGGAGGCCCCCACATGGCTTAATAACAGAGTACCTGCATACATCATATTCCGGGCACTCTGCATTGGGACTGGCAGAGAGCAGTGATACTGAGGTCTGAACCTGAAGGAGGACAGACCTCAGTGGGCCCATTAGGGGAGATCTTCTGATCTCGCCAATGGCAGCACAGAACACTGGGAAGCTGTCCACACCAACATGAAGGCACAGAGGCTGTGGGGCACCAGGACGGCCGGGCACAGGAGCAGCTGCACCCTCTGCAGTTGCACCCTTGAGGCCTGTGTCCTGGATGACAACAGCTGGCAACCTCAGTTTAAGATGTTCCTCTTCTTTTCTTCAAAAGACTGAAATCTTCAGCTTGATAAATTACAAAAGAAATAAACCTGCATACCTCTACTGTGTTTGGAATTTAAAGAGAAAGTAACATGGAAAAAATTTACATAAATATGCATGTGTGTGTGTTAATGTCCAATCCGTTACTAGCTAACTGCTACTACTGCCATGTCTAGAAGCATTATAAAACATACAGATCTCAGCATACAGACCCTCCTTGTGAGATCTGACTGCTGTGACCTCACAACATATACATTCACACCAATGCCATTAAAGCAAAAACATATATAAAGTTTTATTTATTTCTGCAATTCTACAGCAAAACAACTGAACCACAGGCAAAAATAAAAAAATCTCCCAATTCATTTAAACAAACCATTTACCTTCTGGAAAGCTAGAGAAGTCTAGAAATGCACTGGATACCTCACTAACATTCAAAGGGTTAAATCCTGATTTAAATTACTAGGAATTTCCATTTAGTCCCAGTTGGTTTGCTCCAGAATTGCACCTCTTTAGCTTCAAGAATATTGCCCAAGGAGGTTTAGTTATTACTTCCAAAATTGATCAAAACTTCAATATAATGACAGTTACAAAGCGATGAAAGCCTTTTATCTGGGAATGAAACCTACCTTACTACAAAACTTTCCAATCACTGATTCTGCTAATTTCAGCATCTCTTCGGCATCTTGCAAGCACCTAGGGAAAAGAAAATTTTAAACTTTGTGTACATTCAAAGAGGCCAATAAACAGAGAAGATAAAGAGCAATTCTGGATGAAACCGACAGCACCATTCAAAAATAATTCCCCAAAATAGGACTTTTAAAGGCTGTGTCCATATTTCAAACCTCCTTTGTTGTGCTCTGGTTTGCCTTACAGATTACAGAGATCTGAGAGGATGGGGGATGTCAGCTCCTCACTTGACACTCATGTGAGTCTGCCCTCCTCAATAAAAGCCTATATAATCCCTGTGGTGGTGAATATATCATTAATGGGCTTCTATAGTAAGGAAGGCAATTTCTCATGAACATCATTTGAGGCTCTGAACCCAGCCTTGCAGATCACTGTGATCTACAAAAGCAAACTGGAGCACAGTGGACATTCTGAGGTATGGGAACTGAACTTCCATAGCTCTTGAGACACAGCCAAGGATTTGAAAGGATCTCGTATGGATCCTACGCTAACCTTTGGATTACTGGAGAAGTCTCCAATGCATGGTTGATGTTGCTAGCATTTAGGTTAGTGGTTCTCAACAAGGGTTCCATGGCACTTTGATGTGCCATGGGCATCCATTTTGGGTGTCCCATTTTTTTGAATTAAGACTTTGACAGAAATGTGACTGTCGCATTTCTAGTGTACACTTAGGGAAAGGATTAGGCAAAATATGTTTATATTTGTTTTTCGGATAATGAAATGCAAGAAAAACTATATATTTATGTATTTGTACTCTTTATTATGCCTTTGAAAAATGAAATAATATATTTAGGGGTTTCCGCAAAATATCCATATTTTATGTTACGGGTGCCTTGAACAAAATAAGATTGGGAACCGTTGATTCCAGGTGTTAAAAGCCCCATTTAAATAAATTAGAATTTTTTGTTGTCCCTTATGGTGCCTTTGTTTTGCCCCAGAATTGCTCTAGTTCATCATTGTTCATCATCATCAGTGTTAACATTCATTACATCTAGCTCCTGTCATTCTAACCAGCCACTGGCTGGTTGGTGAATCATGGAAGGTGTGGTCATCAACAGCTGCAGGTGCAGCAGTGGACTACCGCTCTGTTGCATCCTGCTTCCTGTAATTCAAATGCACTCCTACCTACTTTGCATAGGTAGTGCAATTTACTGTTTTTTACAGAGACGTAAACACTTCCTATATGGTTTACTACCCAATGTGTAAAAGTAAGGAGTAATTAACCTTAACGTTTACTATTATGGCACAGTGAGGCACTTTATGCTAGTCTCCTGCATAATACACTGGCCCACTAGGGCTCACAATCCAGCCTTTGAATCATCAGCAGGTCTGCTTCCAGAGAAGCAGATCTGATTAGAGGGATCAATCCAAGTGATAGTTGCCCTTTAAAAAAACGCTAACACATGTTAATAACCCCCACATTTCTTTAACCTGGGCAGAAAATACTAATGATCACTTGAAATGGGTGAGAAGTGGATGTATTTTACCAAATTGATCTTTAATTATTACTTGATATCATGCCAAAGGAAACAGACAAGATTAATGTCTCACAAACTTCACCTGCTCACCTAAATAGTATTTAGTAACCAAAGATGAACACTTAATTTATAATAATAATAATAATAATAATAATCATACATTTATATAGTGTTTTTCTCCAAAATGCTACTTAATTTAGAGCATTGAGGAGAACAATTTAAGATTAGAAGATGACAAAATGATAACGGGCAGCAGGTTTTTAGAAGTTAAGATGTGTTAATGTTTGGATAAACAAAAATGTCTTGAGTCTTCTTTTGAAAATGGGTAAGATGGGCAAGTCATTGTGTGGCAGAGTTCCAGAATGTTGGTGTTGTATACTTAAAAGCTTGGACCCAGAAAGGACATAGGGAGATTCAGTGAACTAACATTTTGTGTCTTGCAGATCTCAGTGGGTGAGTACATAGGGAATGAGAAGCTCCTTCAGGCAACTGGGGTCCTTACCACGTAAAGACTTGTATGTCAGCAACCCAGCTTAAAGCGTATGGAATGTTTTAAAGGTAGCAGTGAATATAGTGGAGGACTGGGGTTACTTGACAGGCATATGGATGGTTTGTTAATAACCTGGTAGCAACATTCTGTAGCAGTGGCAATCTGTGTAAAGATATTATATGGAAGTTCAACATACAGACAACTGCATTAGACCAGTCTTGAAGATACAGAGGCATAAACTACTTTGGGTAGATAGATTAATTTTAGGGTTATGTTCCTTAGTTAGAACAAACAATGGGCACCATCCAGCAAAATTATATGTATATTCATATTTGAAAAATATAAACCCCACCACCACACACCTCAGCCTCTCCTCTCACTCTTAAAATCTAGTCAGAGGTGCCTGAGGCGAGAAGGGCAGTGTCAGAAGTTAGCGGGAGAGAGTGCCGAGACTGGCTTGAACAGAAGCAAGCAGATCTCCAGTCTGAGAGAAGAGGAGACACTACTGCAATCTTTGCACCACAATTCAAAAGACTGTCTGATATATATATATATATATATATATGATTTGGATATTTTATGAAATTAAACTCTTAGTACCTTTATGCATATAGCGCAAATAAGCAGACTGGTGGTGTATTGGGATAGGACTGCGAGCCCCAATTAGGCATTGTAGCCCAAGTGGTTGTTCATTTTTTAGAGGACTACAATAGCCCCGGGATAACAAGGAGGGACTGGGGGCAGAGCATTCCTATAGACTTTGTTCTCCACTGTACAGAGCCAAATAAGTCAGATCTAAATTGTTCCAACTGGTCTGACTTTTCTTATGTTTTTGGTTTCATTATTGATGGCTTTCAGTGATTATCCATTTTTTAAATGTATTTTTCTATTAAATTTGCTCTTTTATTACTTGTGTGTTATACACATATTTTGAATTTGCTACACTTAGAGGAACATTTGTTGCAATGTTTCTTATTTTTCGCTCTGTCACAGGTCTGGTCCTGTCCCTATCACTGCCACAAGGGTATGCAATTCACATCTCTATGGCACTGAAAACGTTTGGGAGTGATGCTGTTTATGGCACTGAAGTCTGAGATGATCATCTCTGTTCCCAAAGTGGGCAAGCGGGAGAGCAGAGAGAATGCACTCAGGCTTCAGGGTTGTTGAATTGCTAACAATGTATAAGTAGAAATATATACAGAAACCAGCGCTTGACTCCTGTCTCTCAACCTCTGAATGATACCACAAGAGTGAGTATGTGTATATATACAATGGAACGTATAAAGTAGCTAGTGTAATAGAGGCACCCTGCAAGCTATATTTGGTCTATATTTTCCTTTTTAGTTGCTGCTAGTTCCCAAAGGTACTCAGATCCATGAGTGAGTATATAGAACGTGAAAAGTGTGGAGTGGGTCAGCGCATGAAAAAAGAAAAACAGAGAGTGATACTAAGTGTAGTATTCAAATGGGAGAGTAGAAACAATGTAAGGAAATACCAGATGGATAAATATCTGTTGAGTAGTATACTAGGATAATGGGATAAACAGAAATAAAAAAACAACAATATTTTATTAGTATATATAAAAATAAAATATGGTGACAAAAGTAGTGACAGATATAGATAACTGGGTATCTCTGTCTATGTCTATATGGGGCATAAGCATATAAAAAGAAATGATGAATCAGTGTTCAATAGTATAAGTGTGAAAGTAAAAACACGATGGTACAGATGTACCCTTACTTGCTAATCTTCTTGAACTGTGCCCTCAATAGTCCGAATACATAAGTTGTTGCCGCCTTCAGAACTCTCTCCTTATTCAGGTGTCTGAATGAACGATGTATCAGTATGAAGACGCCACAGTCTGTATGAACAATGTATCCGTATGAAGACGCCAAAGTAATAAATCGTGCGATTTTTGCTGATGTGGATCACACTGATCTCAGCGCTGTAAACACGCGCCTTTCTCAAGGATAGATGGGTATCTATCCTTGAGAAAGGCGCGTGTTTACAGCGCCGAAACGCGTTGGATTGTGGACTGTGGACCCAGTGGATTTGAAACAGAGCACTGTGGATCCGCAAGTTTCTTCAACACTATTGGATTGTGTACCGTGGATCAAGTGAATTCGGGACAGAGCACTTTGGATCCGCTTATTTCTTCACCATTATCGAGATTCGGAGACCAAATAACTTGAGTATCTCCAGACTATATATACACATTACCCCTCCTTTGCTTTGGATACGGACACGAGATCAAGACAGATTGCAATAAAGATCTCCATCGCATCGCAAAGCCCAGCGGCATATTGCCGTACATACAGTGATTTTCTTACTGGCATCCCAAGTAAGAATTAGACCTGGCAACCAGATCAGTGTGATCCACATCAGCAAAAATCGCACGATTTATTACTTTGGCGTCTTCATACGGATGCATCGTTCATACAGACTGTGGCGTCTTCATACTGATACATCGTTCATTCAGACACCTGAATAAGGAGAGAGTTCTGAAGGCGGCAACAACTTATGTATTCGGACTATTGAGGGCACAGTTCAAGAAGATTAGCAAGTAAGGGTACATCTGTACCATCGTGTTTTTACTTTCACACTTATACTATTGAACACTGATTCATCATTTCTTTTTATATGCTTATGCCCCATATAGACATAGACAGAGATACCCAGTTATCTATATCTGTCACTACTTTTGTCACCATATTTTATTTTTATATATACTAATAAAATATTGTTGTTTTTTATTTCTGTTTATCCCATTATCCTAGTATACTACTCAACAGATATTTATCCATCTGGTATTTCCTTACATTGTTTCTACTCTCCCATTTGAATACAACACTTAGTATCACTCTCTGTTTTTCTTTTTTCATGCGCTGACCCACTCCACACTTTTCACAACAATGTATAAGGAAAGGAATCCCTTACACATTGTCAGCAGTACAACAACCCTGCAGGCTAATGAAGAAATTCTCCCCCGTCCCTTGCATCATTAATTCTTAGTGCATATGGCAAAGCGTGTCTCCATCACACACTGCCACACACACACGCATCACCCCCCCCCCTTAGTTCATCTCCCACCTGTTGAGCCTGCTAGCCAGATACATACATACCACATCACTCTTCCACCTGCCACTCCCACCAAGAAAGTAGTAGGTGATTTGCATCTACTTACAAACTAAATCATGCAAATGAAGATAGATGCTCAGACTGAGGTGAGAATGCAGAAAAGTGACAGTTGCAATTTAAGAAAATAAATAATGACCATAAAATCTTGAGTCTAATACGCACAATTTTACCCCTCTTCACCTTATGTGAAGCGGGGGGGTGTATTATACAAAATAATTTTTTTGTTATTTTTTTTTATTTTTTAATTATCTTGCCGCAAAAAAAAAATATATATATATGAGGGCTGCCAGATACCTTCCCTCCCCCAGCGCAATGCGCTCTCATAAAATAAACCTTACTGCCACTGAAGTCCACATCGTCCCTTTGGGTGGCATGCTTGCATTTGCCACCCGCTTCCTTCAATGTCCTGTTAGGAGCTTCCACCGCCAGCCAATGGTAATTCCCTGTGAGGATCTCAAAGTCCTTGCAGGGCAATACCGCAGATCCAATGCTTAGATCTCTGAGCACTGGATCTACGGTATTGCCCTACAAGGACCTTGAGATCCTCACAGGGCACTACAATTGGCTGGCGGTGGAAGGTCCTGACAGGGCATTGAAGGAAGGCAGGCAGCAAATGCAAGCATGTAACCTGCAGGGAGGATGTGGACTTCAGTGGAAGTATGAATTATTTTATGAGAGCAGATGGCTCTGGGAGAGTGAAGATAGCTGGCAGCCCTCTTTTTTTTTTTTTAGTAAGGGGGAAAACAAGGGTGCGTATTATACAAAGGCACTCTTGTTATCCCCTAAAATCTTGGGTATAATATACACGTGTATTATAAACAGGTGCGTATTATACCTGAGATTTTACAGTATGCATGATAGTGATTCTGTTGAACCATTACCCAATATTCGGTAGTCGCTTATGTTTCTCCCGAAAGCGATCTAATGCCAGCATTGCAGAGTGGATATTCAGTGGTGCCTGGAAAAGAGGAGGAAATTTTAAATTATTTTGATCCAGTATGAATTACGTGTCTTGTGGAAAAATACCAGGAGCCACGGCTTCTAAAATTTCCCTTCTGGCTCCCCTACTGTTTGAGTATCGGTCGACTTGATGAGGCTCTTCAGCAGAGTCGATATCCCATTATCAGAAAAGAACTACTTCATGGGAACAGTCTACAAAGTGTTCTTGCAAACCAGGCACACTTTGTAGACCTTTCCAATTAAGTAATTCTTTTCTAATAATGGGATTTCAGCTCTGCTGCAGATCTGCTGGCTGATCCACAGACTGGGATCTCCTGCTGTCCAGCTAGGCGCTGACGTCAGGAGAAGGGGAGGGAAGGGGGAACTTTGATTGTGAATATCTCTCAAACCATAGCGGTTTGAGAGATGGGGTTTGTGGCAATGCAATTCTTTTTTTAGCCTCTACAAAAATCTTTTGGGACTTTACTAACATTTTAAGAAAGAACTGAATGAATTTCTATAAAAAAGAATAGGTGGGGACTAGGATACTAGTTCTTCTGAACCATGCCATATGAACACTATGAGCTTTATTTTCAAAAAGAAAAGTAGGCATTCTGGAGCAAACCAACTGCACTATAAGGAAGAACTAAACATTCCCATTGATGTAGAAGGAGATTTTAACCTCTTGAATGCTAGAGAGCTCTCCAATGCATTGTTTCAAAATACAAATGACCACTATTGCATTCAAGGGCTTACATTCCCCACTTAAAGTCAGTGGGAATGTTTACCTTACTGTGCAGTTAGTCTGCCCCAGAATCCCTATGTTTTTCTTTTAAACATACAGTCCAATGTAATGTAATGGTTGTTATATACATGTTGGGGTTTAACAGAGTTGACTCTTGGGGTCTTATGTGGAAAAGAAACGCCAAGTCATTCTGGGACAAACCAATTGCACCATAAGGGATAATGCTAATATTCATAAAGATGAGAAATGGGGGATGAGCGAGAAAAGCTCATCCTGTCCAATTGAACCCAATTCCCTTATTCATCTTGCCACGAGCTGGATTTTACATACAATTTGAGCTGTATAATTTGTACAAAATGTGATAGTTGGCCAAAAATCTGCTTTTTTACAAAATTAAGTCATCATTTTTATGGATTTAAGAACTATCGCATTTTGCACAAGTTATACAGCTTAACCCCTTAAATGCCAGCGATGTATGCAACACATTGTTTGAGCTTCATATAATAATAAAAAAAAAACTGACAGCAGGTTTTCAGATATGTACTTAAGAAAACTGAAATTTTTCCACCATAATACCCCATTAAGTACCAGAGGGGTGGGAAACACACTGCTTCACAATGTGTTTTTTAACCTGCCTGGTCATTAATGGGGTATTATGGTGGGAAAAAAAAAATCAAACATTCTTGGAAATCTGTCTATACTAATGGAGGTCAATGGGATGACCAATGCATTGCAAAGCAACATGCCTCATATGCTCAAAGGATTCAATTCAGTTTTTTTTTTCTTGACAGCTGAAACTTTAATGTATGGTTACTCTAGGTTAGCCACACAATATTTGCTCTGTTTTAACAACACTGTAAACCAACTATGGAAAACAAAAATATGTTGTAGGGTGTTTTCTTCTGACTGAAATAATGTGACTTGCACTCTGGGAAATGCTTCAGTCAAAATCCATGTGGCACTCTTGCTATTTTCTGTTAATAGCTGAGAAAAGCCAAGTGTCGCAGACACAAGATTTGCAAACATGGGTGTACCAACAGCTTCACCTGGCAGTAAAACATCTTGAACTGTGTAATAACTTTTGAAAGAATCATAATCACAGCACTGGAAGTAACCTAGCTTTACTCAACAGGAAAAAACATATCAACACATATTTCAGGGCTCAAAATTTCCACTCGCCTACTCGCATTTGGCGAGGAGAAATTGAGTGGAAATTACACACACTACACAGTATCCAGCAGCATACAGACATGCAATACTGCTGAGCAGTTAAACTAGTGATTGATCGCTGCA
This sequence comes from Rhinophrynus dorsalis, assembly GCA_037306005.1. Classification (NCBI taxonomy): domain Eukaryota; kingdom Metazoa; phylum Chordata; class Amphibia; order Anura; family Rhinophrynidae; genus Rhinophrynus; species Rhinophrynus dorsalis. The sequence continues at coordinate 246,788,411 of CM074718.1, read as the reverse complement.
GAGCCTGTTCAGTTTGTTGCGGGGGGGGGGGGGGTTTGGACGGTGCTTTGCGGAATCGGACATCTCAAGTGAGCACTGCTGCATTGCCAGATGCCTGGCGATGTGACACCGGAGGCAGCAGGCCAGGTGGAGGAAGTCCGTTGTGAGTTGAATTTAATCAGACTTAGCTGATAATTCTTTGCAGTGCACGGCGCGGTGCCTGATCTGACCAGGCATAGCAGTAGTCAAACTAAGGCAGCTACTGATGGGCAGTGATTGCATTATAAGTGTACTAGTTGAAAAGCCTGTTACACAGGCCACAGTGCCACTGCCAGCCGGTCGCGGGGCAGTCACGCGCAGTAGAGACTGCCCGCACTGCGGCTGATACAGAGCTGGATGCTCCTTTGGATCAGCCATGGCGCAGGAAGTCTCTACCACGCATGACTGCAGCACGTGCAGCAGTCTCTACTGCGCATGACTGTGTCATTACACACATTTTAGCGAATTATTATATAGGATGCTACTAGCTCGCATTGTTGATTGCATAAATGAACCCTGAGAGTGCTAGGGATGCGCAATGAATCTCTCTCTAGCACTGCAGGCACTGACTAAAAGGGTTAACACTTTGAGTGCCAAAGAGGAATCCAACATAATGTGGTGGGTACCTCTCTGCCAGTCAAAGGGTTAAAGGACGTTTTGTTTGAAGTTTGCCGTTCCCCCAGTGCTTCACCCAGCTGCATAATACCGATAGGCATGGGTGCTGACTCTACCCAGTGCCTTGGCCATGGGTCCCCGACTACCCCTCTAGTAAATGAGGGGTTAACTCTTCACAAGAAGTTCTCATCAATACATTAGCATCCTAGGAGTAACTTTATCATCAGTCAGCAAAAGGGCAAACAAAGTATAACCAATTACCTTCTTCCCATTGTCATTCTTCTCATTCCCATTCTATATTTTGTTTGCCCTTTTGCTGACTGATGATAAAGTTATTCCTAGGATGCTAATCTGTAGATATGCACAACTGATGAGAACTTCTTGTGAAGAGTTAACACTTTGAATGCCAGTGATACACAACACATTGCTTAGCCATACCTCCCAAGTGTCCCTCTTTAGGAGGGACAGTCTCTCTTTTAGACCAAAATCTCTCTGTCCTTCTCTCCCACCCTGGTGTTCCTGTGTTAAGGTGGGGATATGGGTGAGGTTAAAGGTAGGGATATGGGTGGGGCTAGGCATGGGAACTGGTGGCGAGTAACTTTTCATGCCTGGCTAGTAGCTCAGGACTTGAAATTTTGAGCCCTGACATATTTTATTCATAATTTGGGTTTATTGCTCCTTAAAGCATCCAAAATAAATTAGCTTGCTATCTATGAGAAGCTTTATAAGGGTGACTGATTTTGTATGCAGCAACACTGATGCAGCATGCTGCACAAACTTCCTGCATTCACTGCAGAAGGCAGTAAAGACGTATGAGGCTAGTGTTAAGATTATTCCCACTCCCACTCCCAGGAGGTGCTTTGTTCCAAAGTTATTACAGCTCAAACTTGTTTATAATAAGAAGTAAGTGACTCCAAGGGGAGATACACTAAACCGTGATAAAGAGATGATAGTGTAGATTACTTCTTTAATGATAACACTTATCCAGTTCCTGTGTTATTCTATGGAGCCAATCTCTCTAACTCTGGAGATCTTAGTTCGTAGACTCTATAGAATAACATAGGAATTGGACAATTGATATCAATGGAGAAGTCATCTCTGCTTTATCACATCTTTATCAATCCTTGGTGTATAACCCTCCAGGTGTCTGCACAGTTATCCTATGTCTATGGGAGAGACCAGCCTCAGGCTACAGTAACTCATAGAATTTTGTAGTACCTTTGAATGAAGAATTTCCCAGTAGCGGGAATACCATTGTTTTCCTAAGCAGGATTTTTTTTTTTTAAACTAATCCCTACTGCTCCCTAAGGCAACAGGAAGGTTGGATGTATACACTACATAATATTAGAAATTCAGAGCATGAGGGTAAAGACCCTATTGGCGCTGCTGTGATACCAGATATGAAAGTTACACAAAAAGTAATGCTATTAAAACTGTGGGTGACTTACCTCTGGCTTGCTGAAATCTGCAGTAAGATATGTTGGGTTCTCCAATTGCTTTTCCAGTGTTTCCTGGAACAAAAATCAAAGAGCATTTCTAGTACAAACATTAGCTGCTCCTGGAAAGATTGAGAGGATGAGGCACAAGGGAATAATTCTGTCTGCAATGCACTGCAATAAATGCCTCTGAATAGCTTCCATACCAGTGTTTCTCAAGCTGTCTGCCATGGCTGAACCTTTTACTTTCACACAAAAACTTTGGGAAATCGCAAGAATCAAACCCTTTAAAGCGCAACTTTCAGATAATAGCCAGTCGCCATCCATTTGTTAAATACATGGAGACTAGCTTGAAAATATATGTCTTACAAAAAAAAAAAAATACTTGTGTCTAAAGGAATCCGTCCCGTTCCGGGACTGACGGGCAGGTTAGTGCGGTCTGTAAGCCTGCGCCGTCAGTCCCTTCCGGTGACCATATGGTGCAAAACACTCTATGGAGACCGGGACTGACGGCGCATGTGCACAGACAAGATGTCTGCGCTCTAGCCTCAGTTCCGGTCTCCAAATGGGACGGATTCCATTTTTTTTGTAAGACATATATTTCCAAGCTAGTCACCATGCATTTAATGAATGCATGGCGACTTGCTATTATCTGAAAGTTCCACTTATAATCATATCGCAACTACACGCCGCACTGTGATCACAAAACATAAAGGTGAAAAAAATGTTGTAGTCTTCTAGATCGCCCCACCCCTGGACTGCGCAGTTGTTAAGGGGTTCAATGTAACTGTATGTGTTCTTAAATTTAGCCCGTTTAAATAAAATCCTTTGGTCTGGCTCGAAATAATTTTTTCAGTAACACAAAGAGGTGGCAGTAGGTCATCAACTGACCAAACCTGCTCTACCTCTAGTCCTGCCCTAAAAACCATTGAAACAAATTAAATGTCCCCCCACTCCTTGCTGTTTTCCCTGTTTTGATGTGTGTTCTCTGCTTCTCTTGTCCTAGCAATCACAGTGAGGAAGAGAGTCAGAGAACCTTTGTGATGTGGATCCATTGGCACATGTGATTGCTGTAGCAGCAATCACATGTGCAGTCACTGTGGAAAGGCTGAAACAAACTGCTCTGGTTCTGAAGCAGTCAGTTACAGCCTCCCCAGGAGAATCATAGCTCGCCCTGAGGTGCGCCGAGATTGTGCCAGGACTGTCTTCCGTCCTTAAAGGACAGATTTCTGTGATGGTTGCAGCAGGTCACCCATCTTTAATGGGTTAATTAACAACTATGAAACACAAAGCCCTTATCACTTAATGGTAAAGTATCTAAACAAATGGGTCAAGTCATCAAGTACACTGCCCATATATAAATACAAAAAGCAAGTTTATCACATATTTTGGGGAGTATACAACCTAAGAAATACATTTTATAAATGCTTGCTAGGAATACCTGATATTTATAAGAGTATGAGCCCTATTCATGTATAGGTGACAATGTACCTTTAATTCCGTTTGTGCAGTTTTTAAAGAGAGGATATAAGGCAGTTAATTTGTTGAGATTAGTACTCACAGCTCTATCTTTCAAGAAGGGTGTTCCTTTATATCAGGCCATTTACAAACAATTCTGCATTATCATTTCTAAGACACCAATCAAGATTACTGTAGTAAGAGTTGTCAGGGAGCAATGTAAAAAACAAGCATGGCTGCTACCTACAGACATATGTAAGAAAAGATTTTATGTCTCAGGAAAAAAATATATAATTTTTAGAGATGCTAGCATGAAGAAGAGATACTAAAAAATAAAGTTAACCTGTCATTCTAAGATAATTTTACTTTGTTTTGCAGAAAATTAAAACAACCTATGTTGTACTACCCA